>CAUOFW020001724.1:5265903-6641757 GCA_963454935.2 Ilex paraguariensis | reverse complement strand
CTCTCTCTCTCTCTCTCTCTCTCTCTCTCTCTCTCTCTCTCTCTCTCACAGATCCCCCAAGGTCCCTACCCCATACCTGCAACACGTCACCGCACTCAGCCCTCCCAACACAGCTGCCACCACCACCACCATTCCAAACTCACCACTCACAACCCCCTTCTCTCCCTCTATCTTAGGCCCCCACCCCCACCCCGCAATAAACCTCAGATCTAAAAACTCTATTACCCCTCTCTCTAGATTTGTAAAACCCACATGAATGGGTGAGTCGCCACGCCAACCTTGAATTGATTTGGTGGTTAATTTTTTGTGGTTCAAATTTGGTGGTGAAACAGTGGGTGGTAGGGGTAAAGATGACGAAGAAGATTAGGTATCACACCCTCACCCCGAATCACATAGAATGGGCAGCGGACTGGCCACCAAAGCCTTAACCAACCAACTTTGTGCATAATAAATGCAAAAATATAGCAGAAGATAAATAATAATGTAATTTATTCTACTGACCTAATGAATACCAGAGGAATAAACTAAATATCATCAACATCATTACTAAATCCTTGTAAAACAATAATTAAATCGTAAGGTTCACTACTCTAATCATAAGCAATATTGTTCACAAATCAATTAAACATTTGCCTCAAAAGTATAAAAGATATTTATTCCTGAAAACCTACAATAAAAGAAATTTATAAGTCTTCTAATCCCTTCTATATCCGCAGACTTATTCCTCACCCTGATCCTCTCCTAAAAAATGTTAAATATTTGGATGAACACAAAGACTCGTGATTAACAACCACCTCTAATGAGGTGTAAAAATAAATCTCACAGTTTATACAAAAAAAATAAATTTTGATACATACATAAGTACAACAAATTGTACCACAATCCCTCCTACATAATCATATAAACAAAATGATTTCTTGATCATAAATAACTTTATAAATGAAAATACATTTATAACTCAGAACACCCACTCATTTTCATAAATAATTTTATAAATGAAAAGATATTTAAAACTCAAAACACTCACACTCACATTCAGTCTCAAATACATTTGTCAAATCATGTTTGCTATCACTAACCTGATAATTGGTCCCGTCTTTTGTCATCACTAGCCTAATGACTAGCCCCTATGTACACATCCATATACCGACTACACTGGTATACAATATTGTTACCACTTAGATCTGGCAACTCAATCTCCGTCTCATAAACATGATTTTCACGCACATCAAAACTATAATTCTTGTTCCAACGCACATAAAACTTCATTTTCATTGCCAAAACAATGATATAAAATCATCCCACAAGTTTTTTCAAAATTCACATGTAAAACAGTTCACAATTTCAAAACAATTATTTGCAACCCCAAATATCAACACATATCATATATATGAAAAATTCACACACACACGCACCCACACATTTAATATAAAAAATTCTCCCAAAAAGAGTAATAAAACTACTCACCTTAATTCTCAAAATCTAATTCAAAATCCTCTTTCTCAACTTTTATGCAATCACCACCTAATCTAAAATAACATATAACGATTAATTCTTATTCCTAACTTCGTCATTCCACGATTCTATATTTATTTTACATACTTCCTACCCATTGATATATATTTAATATATCATTTACATATAAATATCCTTGTTAATATGAGATAATAGGATATAGAAATATTCTTGGCTGTTTAGAAAAAATTTCTAAAATTTTGAGATCAAATCATAATTTTTGATACTTTTGGGGCCAAAGTGTAATTTATTTGAAAACGAATTTTCTGTTTTTTGGGCCTGCCATAAATTTTATAAAAATTCTATTCTTCTGACTTACCATGTAAAATAGTGGTTAAAATTAAGTTTAAAAGAATATAAGGATCAAAATAAAACTCTTTGAAACTAAAAGAGAGTTTTTCGTAATTTCTAAAATCTATCTTTTTCACCCACCAAAGTTGCAGAACCCTGCAACTTTTCTTCCTTTTTCCCCTTTGTTTTCTTTTTGCTTTTTAAGACATTAAATAAATTCTTTAACAGCTTCAAAAACAATAAATCTCTACTAGGTCTTAAAAAAAACTTAAATTAACAATTTACAATAAAATTCATTTATATATTCATTAATATTCTTCACCATGAACATATATATACATATAAGTATTCATTATTACTATTTATGATAACTCTAATACCATGTAATTGAATAAATTACAAAATCTACCAAATAATTAATGAATTCATACCTTCAATGAGTTCAATCTTTCTCTTTTTTTTTTTGTCTCTTTTGTTCTTCTTTATTCCTTCCTCTTCTTTGTTCACTGGACAACCCCTCCACAAGCCTTCTAACCAATAAAAAACCTTACAAACTTAAATATATTTATATATATACACGTAGGGTTTGACCTATCTAACAATATTACCCTATTTAAACCATATGTATAATAATCCTAATAGGTCTCTATAATTATCAAACATTTTTCCCTACACCAAAAAAAAATAAATTATCTCCACTGATTTCTAAATCATATCCATAAGCCCATAAGGATATACCCCAAGCCAAGCAAAAGTATAAAACTTCTCGAATTCGACTTATTCATTTTTATTATTATTATTATTATTGTTATTTCATTTTTTTTTACCTCAGGTATTACATTAGGGTTAGAGATAAAGCTCAGGGATGGTAGAGGTTGTGGTGTTGGTGGTGAATTTTGGATGATGGAGGTTGTGGTGTTAATGATGGGTTTTGTGTGGTAGAGCTGATGGGTTTTGGATGGTGGAACTGATGGTGGAGGTGGTGGCTTTCAGATGGTGGAGGCGGTGATTTCCTTCACAGTCTTCATATTTTTTTTTTCTCTCTCTCTAAAAGGCGGTAGTTGAGGACGTTGGTGGATGGTAGCGGGTCTGGAAGCCCATGGTGGGTGGGTGATGGTGCTAGATGATTGGCTGAATTCATGGTGTCTTAATTAAGAAACAAAATTACCTTAGATGATGGTATCTTAATTGAAAAAAAATTAGATAATTAATTGCTTAATTAGTGGTGTCAATTTGGAAATAGTAGATTATATTTGATTTTAATATGTGTTAAGGAAAGTTTAGTTAATACAAATCTATTATATCGAGTAATTTAATTATTTTTTAAATAATAATTATTATAAGAATTGGTGAGTTTGAATTACGAGTATAAACCTTTTTGGATAAGTAGGTATAAGTACAATGAGGAAATTAAAATTTAAGTGTTGAAATAAATGAGGGATAAATTTCTAGTGTAAGAAAAACATATATTTAAATTTTTAAACTTCATTTTAGAGGGTATTTTTGGCATTTTAAAAATTATTATTGATGATATCATTTTTGAAAAATTGTCTATTACTTCGAGAGGATGTGACTGTTATAAATTATAAATGTCAAGGGAGGTCGGTGTTATTTTTAAAATGTGAGGTGTGAGTTATATGTACCCTAAAAAAATTATCTTTCTGTTTAAAATAAAATATCATATTTCAGGAATATTCAGTTTATGAACACTTGACGTCACATGACATTTAAAAAGTGTCACGTGAAAGAATTTAAAAGAAAGTGCTGGAGATGATCAACCACAGTAATATTTAAAAAAAGAAGTTGATAAAAACAGAATCGTTGAAGACAATGGCTATAAAAGAACATATAATGGAGGAGGTGAATGATATATTCAAACTCCCTACAAGAATCACGATCTAGATATTTATAGTTGTAGTTTTAGAATAATTTTTAGGAAGTAGTTACTGTTATAATCAAAACTATTTATTCAGTCTTTCTAACTGAAGTCACTTCAATTGAATTAATGAAAGAATCATCTATTATTAGTTTCTTGTATTGTGTGTTTGTTCATTATTTCTAATCCAAATAAGTTATAAAACAAGGCATTTGAATCCTTACAAGCAAACAGATGAAAATTATTTGTCATCTTTTACTTAGCTTGACATGTGAATATATGATGACTACAAAAATAATGACTATCCAATTTTTATGTTTGCTCAGCATAGAATAAACCTAATTTTCAAGAAATATTTTGTACAAACCCAATAAACACACATGGTGCGAGTCTCTCACACATAAAGATGTCAACTTTGACTCGTTGATATGAACTAAACACGAACTCAAATGATTATAAAATTGACACGATTATTAAGTATGCATAATAAATAGTTTAAACTAACATTTAATGCTCATAACACACTATATAAATTTTTTTTCGTGAGTCTTGACACGAACACGAATAACAATTACACTACACAAATAACAGGCGAGTCCTACAAACACGACACGTTTGACGCCCTTACTCATCTGCTCTAGCAATACGTCGTTGATTTAAGTCTTAGCAATCAGCCTCTCTACAGTATGAGTAAGTTTGTTTATTAGTTGCCCCTCAGACTCCGCCTTAGCCATATGTGTGTTGGGTATGCGACAAAGTTGTTGGTGGTGCACTTATTTTCTAGGCTCAACAACAAATTTTCAGATATGACAATGAACAAGCTTGAGTTGGCAACATTTTGTAGATCAGTTGGAGGAGAAAATTATTAATCAATGGCCACAACATTCTAAGATTGTGTTGTTACAATAAAAATCATAAGGGACAAGTGTATGGATTTAACATTTCCAGTGTCGTCTATCCAATTTTGCTATATATATAATCGATTATAAGTGAATGTATGAAGCAGTGATGAGCCTTGTCCATGGATTCATTTAAACTGTAGGAGTACGATGGAATATTATAATCCCACCTAGGTGAAATATAATAAACTCTTTCAAGCTGATTTTCAAGATTGAGGTCTTCACTATAGAAGTGTTGGGATTTAACACGATTTAAATCAACTAACAAACACACACAATCGAAGAATAAATCAATAATATANTGTGTTGTTACAATAAAAATCATAAGGGACAAGTGTATGGATTTAACATTTCCAGTGAATGTATGAAGCAGTGATGAGCCTTGTCCATGGATTCATTTAAACTGTAGGAGTACGATGGAATATTATAATCCCACACAGGTAAAATATAATAAACTCTTTCAAGCTGATTTTCAAGATTGAGGTCTTCACTATAGAAGTTGGTTTCTCAAATAAGTTTCTTGCAACCAAGCAGCATCCCTGGCACCGCAGATAATCTGTTTGAGGATATGACTGAACCATCCAATTCAATTTTCGCTTTCCATTACATACAAAACAGGGTCGCCATATGCATATGGAAATGGAACTGCTGAATGGCTGCTACAATTCTATAGTTACGGGTTTAAAGGCCTGCTTGGCTAGAAACAAGAGGAGGGCCCTCCTCAATCAATCATGTTGTGTTGTGTCGTTNCAGGGTTTATATGTCCTACGCACTGGGCTGTATAACGGGCCCAAAAAAAATTTCCTCAATCAATCGTGTTGTGTTGTGTCGTCTTTCATCAGGCTGGACAGCAACTAGTTTACACCCCATCTTGAAAACAATGATTTGGAGAGACTGTGAAGTTGTTCCTATATGAAAATGATTCAAAGTCTTGAGTATGCCTNTGTTGTGTTGTGTCGTTTTTCATCAGGCTGGACAGCAACTAGTTTACACCCCATCTTGAAAACAATGATTTGGAGAGACTGTGAAGTTGTTCCTATATGAAAATGATTCAAAGTCTTGAGTATGCCTAAGTATCTCTGATCATACCTTCAATCCAGAGAGTACTGCAGACAAATGGGGCAGTTAAGAACATTCTGTCGCCACTGGGANCTATATGAAAATGATTCAAAGTCTTGAGTATGCCTAAGTATCTCTGATCATACCTTCTATCCAGAGAGTACTGCAGACAAATGGGGCAGTTAAAAACATTCTGTCGCCACTGGGGTCACATTGTTCCATCTTGATTCTGACATACTCTTGAGATGAGATCTTTGAACAGCTAACATAATTTAGTTCGGTCGGGTTGGTGCTTAGATATGGTCTCATGGTGCCAAGTCAAAGTGGGCACCTCAAGATTAATGGCTGAAATTTTTGATATGTCACAGCCTAATTTTGATAAGTCACAGCCTCATAGGCCTGCTTGGCTAGAAACAAGAGGCCCTCCTCATTTAACAATGCTGCCTTGGATTTCATGAGACTGGACAGCAACTAGCTTACATTACATCCCATCATGAAAACGATGATTCGGAGAGACTGTGAAGTTGTTTCCTATATGAAATGATTTAAACTCTTGATCATGTCTTATGTCCCTCTGCTAATACCATCAACCCGGGTAGTTATGCAGACAATTGGGGCCAGTAGAAACATTATGTTGCAGCTGGGCTCTTATTTGTTCGATCTCAATTCTGAAACACTCCTTAGAGCAGACCTTCCAACAGCAGGTGCTTAGATCTGATCTCATGGTGCCAGGTCAGGTGGGCACCTAACTGTTGATGGCTGAAGTGGATTTCTTTCCCTTGTTTTTCTCAACGAAGTTTACAATTTGCATATAATTTATTTGGTTTGATACTAAAACACCCTTTTAAAAATATTAGTAATGTGTAAAAGTTCGTATTGACACAAGATCAATAGGACAAACTCAAGCAGCTAATACAGGGTTAACAGATATGCAGTTTTTTATAACTGTGAAAAAAAGGGTCTCAAGTTGAGGCCATGAGAAATGTATCTGTAAATGAATCATAAGATGACTCTATCGGTTTGTATGGACAATTTTTGATACTTGATAGTCACTTACAGAAAGACATAGTAATGACAACTCTAACTTCTAATTGTCATTTGATTGCGTGCACCTATGAATTAGAATTAAAGGAAACTTCGGTTTAGTTGTTATTAGGAGCCCTGCAGGCCTGAAGCAAAGCAGATGTTTAGGTGTTATTAGTTCTTTGTTTAACGGATTAGAAATTGCGATAGTTGACGTTTATTGGAGACATTTAGTGGATCACATCTTATTTGGATATGTATTCTATTAAAGGGACAAAGTTGAACTTCGCATTATCCATTAAAAAATCTCATATGAAATTAATATGAGAAGTTTTGTAGAATTGGTGGATTTCATTGTTAGAATAATGGTGATGGTGATACTCTCTAAGATGTAGATAGTGCATGGTGGCATTGTTGTTTGATAGGGAAGACTATGATTAGTGAGAGTATTTTGGTGACAACTTGGCACTTTCATGTAGGCAAAAATCTCATACACAACGGAACTGTGAAATTGATCATATCTGCTAAAAGGTCGTTGACTGGAGCTCGTAGCCTATATTTTTTTCTTTTGAGGATTTAGGGATAAATTTGACTGATTGTTTGCAACTTGCTATTCCAACTGAAGGGAAAACAACCTCTTGGCAGTTGCAGATACCTGTTCTATTTCTTCTGTGTCTGCCCAATGTGTTAGATTACCATCATGGTCTCACAGATTTGTAGCAATTTCTCCCATGTGCACTAAAGGGATAACCAAAAAGGATTGTAACTCTGGGCCTCTTATATTTGGCTACCCTGCCATTACCACTAGTTCATGCTTCAAGTTGCGGGTTTTCAATTTCCAGAAGAGACAAGAATGAATTTTTTTTTTTTTTTGGGGGGGGGGGGGGGTTGTTTACCAGTATGTAAGCCTGTAATCTAGACTATCTAGTGCAAATAGGATGTGGGCAGTTAAACATAGCAACAAGCATTAGTTTGTTAGGTTGTACTTATCCATGTTGATACTTACATTTCTACTATTCAATTCCCATTTGAAATATATACACTACTTTGACACATGATACAATTTTCTTTCCCCAATTATTTAGGTTCTTGTAGGGAAGGTTTGACAACTTCAGGTGTTATTTGGCTTTCAAAGAGTTTTGTAGTTTTTTGTGAGATTCAGCAGCAGAAACAACTATGGGGAAACTTTCCAGTTGATCGAATGCTTTTTGCTCGCTCTTTCACCTCAGATTCTTCCTGCTTTCTTCTCTCTTCAACTTGTGCTCTTGCTTCTTCAGCAATACGAACAATCCTTGCTAGCTTATTTTGGTAATGTTTCGAGTTCTTAGCCCCTCTCTGCTCCAGTTCACTCTGCAGCATCAACAACTTTGTGATCAGTTCTCAACCGTGGCATCCACATAGAGGACTAAGAATAAAGAAGCAAAACCTTTTTCCTTTCCATTTCATATTGTGCTATCTTTTTTTTCTCATTTTCCCACGCACGCATTCCTGAATTCATTTTCTCGTATCTGAAATTTGTGAATGTTTTGTTAAAATGGAAAAGCATACATCCACCTTATATCATTATAAATATGTGATCAGCAAACTAAAATGCTCAAAGAAAAATGGGTACCTTGTTTGAATCTTTGCCATCTTAGCTTCCTTCCAAGCATCTGCTTTGGTTTCTATGCTTTTGGACCTTGTTGGACCTCTCAGAAGAGGTGCAGGCAGCTTTCTTGTGGAGGTTTCGACTAATAATACCACCATATTACTGCCCATTTTACGGCTTTACAGATGTGCTATAAGAACCTTACATGTGTAGTTGATAATTACCTGGTTCTCTAGTTTCTTTGCCAGACAATCGCCTGGATACTCTCCCAGCATCTGGTGGCCTAGACTGCTCTTCTTTTCTTGTCTTCGCCCTGCTCATGGAGGTGTCAAAGCCCTCTCTCACATTTCTCTGATGATGTAACCTGGCTTCTTCCAGTGCATGTATGGCAAAAGCAGCTGCTCCAATTGCAGTTGCAATTTCACTATCACCAANTCTTGTCTTCGCCCTGCTCATGGAGGTGTCAAAGCCCTCTCTCACATTTCTCTGATGCTGTAACCTGGCTTCTTCCAGTGCATGTATGGCAAAAGCAGCTGCTCCAATTGCTGTTGCAATTTCACTATCACCAGAGTCATAATCGTGACTCATTCGCCTAGATAACTGCCTCTGGAACCACTTATGTGACTTTTTATCTACAAATAAGCAAACAATTGTTCTAAGGAATGAGAAGAAACTATAAAAGCTGCAAAAGAACTGTTCAGAATGTGGGAGTACCTCCTTCAAAGGATTCTTTGGTTCTGTTGCTCTCTTCCTTGCTATCTCGTCCTGCCCCCGAAAATCTCACCCTGGCAATCAGTTAGTACATTTTAGCAAGGGTAACAATGAACGGAGATGACAAACATTTCTTTTTATCATAAGGTTTGTTGTGAAATATCTCAATGAAGAACATTAAGCCGAATTAACACTATACTATCTGTTCTGAATTTTTTGCTTTATTTTTCCTATTTCATGGTTCGTATAATAATTCATTAGGAATATGGTATCTAAGAATAGGAATAAATATTTTTTTTCAACTTTTTGAAGCAAAAGAGTTCTTTAGTGGTGTCACAAGACTAACTTTATTTCATTTGGAGGTTGTAGGTACCTTGTTTGTTTGATCAAACTCTCCATTCTTCGATTGAACTGCTGTCAATGTTGTCCAAACTCTTCTGATGTTTTTCAAGAGAAAATGTTCAATTGCAAAGAACATCAATAGCATAGGCTGCTTGTGTGCATAAGAAGCCTAGAAGAGAAGTCTCTTGCAGGGCTTGTATTGACTTTAGCTCATGAACAGTGGAATGGGGCAAGCAAGGTGTAATATGCCTTGACTGGCTTGTTTTCATGGAAGTGCTATTTTGGAAGCAAAGCATTTCCTCTTCTATCCCTATCTCTCCAGCATTTTCAAGTTGTTTACCTCCTGTCTGAGTTTGTCTTTAGGATAAGGCTACTATACCGTTGTGGCTATCATACTGGAAATGATACAAGCCTTTGATTTTGATAATTTGTTACCATTGATTGAAAAACGATGAAGTAATTAAAAAAAAAAAAATTTACACGTCACGTTTTTATTGGACAAAAAAGTGGAGATATGGTATTAAAAAGTTTTTTTTTGGTGCCATAATTAGATTCCGTTTCTTTATGCTATGAACTCCTTTGTTGTAAGCCATCTTTTCTTCTTTCAAAGACCTTTTTTGGGTGGCAAAACTGAAGAGTATAGGGAAGGTGGATGGACACTTTTTTGGTTTTGTGGTATGTTTTTCCCATTGTTGTATATTCCATTCAAGTGGAGGGGACATTAGTACATGGTCATGTCATGTTGGCAACGAATCGATTCTAAATGCCATATTGCCACATAGTTGTGAGCAAATTGCATAATGAAAACCGGGTGACGATATTTGGGACGAACCCAACACAAAATTATTGAGTTTCGGTTGCTTTATAATTGAACATTCTAACACCTGTATCAAGTGGATTTTAGTTTGTGAGGATGTAGATGGTGAGTTTGGTTAAAAGAGAGGTCTCATTTCGGAACCGTTGAGTACATTCAATACAGATCGGTCAGATGAAATGTTCGAACTAGCCAGTAAAAAAGTGTATAAATTTGGGGTTCAACTCACGTATTTTTAATTCACGAATAATGTGTCGAATAGTAACCAACATGATTAAGAAACATGTTAGGTTCCTTCCAAATTATTTGATACGATTAATCAAATAAGTCATGTTTTAATTGATTAATACTTATTTTGAACCTAAAATGAGTGAAACCAATATGCCACAAATCGATCAATACCCTTGACTTTACATTACCACTATATTTTGTTGTTTAGTATAACAAACTACATTTAAAACCCAAGGAGGATGTTAATTAGAATTTAAAATTTGGCACATTTGATGCAATTTAATGGAGAATCACTATTCCAATTAAGTTGTATATTCTATTTGATTCTTCTTCCAAGTTTCTCACTTCTTATCTTTACCAAATGGTTAAGAAAAGTATCAACAAAATATTAAAGGTATATTGGGTATTTTTTGGTGCCTTTCCTCCAAAAAAATACTATATTAAAAATAATTTTTTNAATTAAGTTGTATATTCTATTTGATTCTTCTTCCAAGTTTCTCACTTCTTATCTTTACCAAATGGTTAAGAAAAGTATCAACAAAATATTAAAGGTATATTGGGTATTTTTTGGTGCCTTTCCTCCAAAAAAATACTATATTAAAAATAACAAATTTATAAATTAATAAATATACGACTCTGGCTTACAAGATGAATCGCATAGATTGCAAAAAAAAGTTGGAGTCTCTCTAATGATAGAACAAAGAAACAAGCAAAATAGATGAAATGTCGTTTAAAGTAGTTAAATGTAAATTAAAAACTTTAGAGATTAAAGTGATACAAGTTTATTTTTCAAAACCAGCTAGGTCGTATTTTTTAAACNCGCATAGATTGCAAAAAAAAGTTGGAGTCTCTCTAATGATAGAACAAAGAAACAAGCAAAATAGATGAAATGTCGTTTAAAGTAGTTAAATGTAAATTAAAAACTTCAGAGATTAAAGTGATACAAGTTTATTTTTCAAAACCAGCTAGGTCATATTTTTAAAAATCATTAACAGTTTGGAAAGTATGTTTCATGAATATGTTTTTTTCCCTTAAGAAGTTAAACAAGTACAACTTAAAATCGTATGTATTAAACACGATTCTTGTTTGAAATTGTTGTCCCTACTATGGGTAAACGACACTTTTTCATGTTAAAAGATTCTTAAAATTTTAATTTATACTCTAAAATTATAAATTTATTTCGTTGTACCCTCAGTTATATTTTTTAGAATAACTGACAAAAGATTTCATTACGTAGGAAAGTGCTATATACAATTAGAAGATAAAAAAACCTTAAGCTCGAGGGGAGGGCAACCTACCCTCAGTTATATGAAAAGGTAGCAATGTAGCTCAAAATCAAATTTTCACGGCCTTTTTTGGCAAATTTTTTTGTTGTATGACAATATTAAATTTTGAGTATAGATCGTGCAACATTTAATTTATATTTTGAATAGTAATTTAATTTTTTTATTTTTAAAATTTTATAATTTTAAATTAAAATGAACAGAGAAAATTTTTATTCTCTNTTTCACGGCCTTTTTTGGCAAATTTTTTTGTTGTATGACAATATTAAATTTTGAGTATAGATCGTGCAACATTTAATTTATATTTTGAATAGTAATTTAATTTTTTTAATTTTTAAATTTTATAATTTTAAATTAAAATGAACAGAGAAAATTTTTATTCTCTCTTTATCTCTCTCGTTAGAAGAATATCATCACTCTAACATAATAAATTTTTCTCCTTAAATATCATTTCTTCCTCCATAGCAGCAAAATCAGTAGGGTTTGGAACATCATTAACAACTATCATATCTTCTACTGTATTTTGGTCATGATAAACTTCTATGTTGTTGGTTTGTAGAAAAAAAGGTTGAAAAATTTGCCCAATGNCTCGTTAGAAGAATATCATCACTCTAACATAATAAATTTTTCTCCTTAAATATCATTTCTTCCTCCATAGCAGCAAAATTAGTAGGGTTTGGAACAGCATTAACAACTATCATATCTTCTACTGTATTTTGGTCATGATAAACTTCTATGTTGTTGGTTTGTAGAAAAAAAAGGTTGAAAAATTTGCCCAATATGTTATTAGTTTGATTCCCAATTTTATTTTTAATTTTTTGATAAATAATCCCCAAATTTTTTCAATGTTTCATGTTATTATGTTTTTTGTTGACCATATTACTATTTTTTATTAAATATGTTATTACTTTTTCAGTGTTATTTTTTTGAATGTTGAAGAATTGGAAGCTTATTTATTTAGTTATTGGATTGAATGCTACTATTTTTATTTTTAATTTTGTTTAATATTTCATATTGTTATTTTTTTTTTGAGCATGTTACTGTTTTTGTTAAGCATATTATTATTTTTGTTGTACTTGNTATTTTTTTTTTTTTGAACATGTTACTGTTTTTGTTAAGCATATTATTATTTTTGTTGTACTTGTTATTACTAGTTAATGTCCACGTGCATTGCACGTAGACCATTGATAGAAATAATTATTCTAACATAATTTACGACATAATCATGCATGATAATACTTAAAAATCAGGCAAACCTCCACTACATTAAATACTTTAATTGTTTCTTTTGTTTAACAGAATATTTTTACACATTTTCTAAACGCTTTCCCTAAACAAACAAGAAAACTCACTCTACACTTACCTGGCCAACTCTTCTAGAAGATTGTTCTTCCTCTTGTTATTTTACAAGGAAGAGAATCATACACACTTTCATAAGTATAAATAAATATATTCGGATAATGGGAATCCTAGCTACCACATTTATCCTCTTACACTTCTAAATAGAGAAGCAATTGTAACTCTTTTTATATCTAAGCACATTTAGAATAGTTTGTTACTTCTACGAATCTATGGAAATTATTTACCAACATTGTCTCCCATCGGCCACATTTAGAAGATGGATGCAAACCATATACGTGCTTTTTAATTGCTTTTTTTTAACGAGAATCGTCTTCATGGCTTTGAATTTGGATTTCTTTTGCTACAAATTTTGTATATGCACAACTCCTTCTAATTTCTCAGTTATATACCTATGAACTCTAGAGTGGCCTCAACAATAACATATGAACTCTAGAGTAGCCTCAACAGTGATGTGTTTGTCTAAACACCAATGTTATGGTTTTTTTTTTTTTGTATTTTACTTTCAAATTTCATTTTCAAGTTATCATGCGAGCAAAAACATATGTTAAACAAGGTAGAGCTTTAAACAAAATGATCCCCACAAGCTTTTTCACAAGCATTACACCACCAAAGCTACAGAAAAATGATACAAGGAACTCATCCAACATAATGCAAACTCTTAGTATGTAGAATGAAGAAATTAAATTGATAAATTACACGTTGTCATTTTGTCCGTTCCATAATCTCAATTATTGTCATTTCATCTATGTCGCACAGTTGAATACTGCGAGGCAAGGGTTGTTGATATTTTCCTCTTATTCTATCTATTTGGGCTTGAAATAATGCTTGTTTTGTATTCCCGTGTTGTGTAGCAGGCATCAATTTTTATGTGCTAGTCTGGAAGTGGAAATACTNTTTGTATTCCCGTGTTGTGTAGCAGGCATCAATTTTTATGTGCTAGTCTGGAAGTGGTAATACTATCTCAAAGCATCTCATAGCATGCACTTTCATTAGAATGAATAATAAGCTACGTGGAAGAGCGAAGGACTACCAAATAGTACAAGTTTTAAAACATTTATTGGTATTGAATGAGAAATGAAAAATGGGAAATAGAAGAGCCACCAAAATCTAAATCCAACCGGTTGGAAGTGGCAAAGTAAAGGGTGTATTGAGTGAAAGGAAAAATGATTCTTTGAAGTCTTTAATACTTAACTCTTTCTTTCTCATTAACTCAAGAGGAGTAGCAATTAAATTAAATTCTCACAATGGTAATTCATTATTCTAAAAATTTATTGGAAGTTGGTGAGAAAATGTGGGGAGAGACGGAGAGTCACCACACCTTTGAAAGAAATAAATGAGCACTACAATGGACAAATTAGTGCTATACATTTATTCATGTGAATGATAATTTAGACATTTAAGAAATGTTAGAGGACAAATATGGTAATTAAAAGTTTTTTGGCTTAGTAGCCTTTTAGAAGTAAATAGTATAGATATAGATATAGATTTTTGTTGAATGTGTTACTATTGTTATTTTTTTTAAATATCAATATTGAATGTTACTATTTTTTTTAATTTAAATGATATTATTTTTTGTGTTTAAATGATAATTTTTTTTTAATTTGAATATTACTTTTTATTTTTAATGTTACTATATCTATATAATAAAGTAAAGCTAAGTTTGAATCCAGATACAAAAAGAGGTTCAGATCGTTTTAAGACAAAACATAAATACGGACAACGGACAACGTAATCCCAACATAAAAGACGGTTCAGATTATTTCAAAAATTTTAATATAATGGTCTACAGTTAGTCCTGAATTTCTTTTCCTGCCCATAAAGAAGTCTCTCATCGTAAGACTCTATACTACTATCTCATATACGTCTCTCTCTCTCTCTCTCTCTCTCTCACGCTTCTCTCATCATCTTTATTATCCCAGAGATAATCCCAGTTGTCGACACTCAGCGATCACCAGTAACTCCACCAGCCATTCACTAGAGTACCACCCTTCTACCAACCATCGCCTTAGCCCTCCTTCCTCATCTGCCCTCAACTTGCAAACAACCAACACCCACCCCACCAGGTATGTTTCCCATCTTCTGCTATCTCTCCACCTCTTTCTACTCCTATAAAACCCACACCTACCAGCAACACTGTCAAGTATCTCCTTCTTACTGTCTCATTCTCTTTCTTATTTCTCTCTGTCTTTCTTTCCCCTCTCTCATTCGGCAGCCAGTGACGCATGATATTTGGTATTGATTTGTTTTTAATCGTAATGCACGTGAAGTATTTGTTGAAATGCCTATGACAAATATTGTATAGTCTTTTGTTTGATATGAATTTTTGTGGGTATAA
Organism: Ilex paraguariensis; assembly: GCA_963454935.2. NCBI lineage: Eukaryota > Viridiplantae > Streptophyta > Magnoliopsida > Aquifoliales > Aquifoliaceae > Ilex > Ilex paraguariensis. Next base: position 6,626,428 of record CAUOFW020001724.1, on the reverse strand, counting down.
TTGATTTAATTTATGTTCCTCTTTGATAGGTTCTGTTTGATTTTGGCAATTTATTTTGTGGCATTCATTAGATTCTTTTTACTGGTTTTTGATTAAAATTTTCACATTGTAGGATTTTAGGTTTGTCACTGATGGTATAGTTTTGGTTAGCGCAAATCTTGACATCTTTGCATGTATAAAACATGGCGGTGATCCATTTGATGTGTATAAAGGAGGTGAATAAATCGGCGTTGGTGGCGTTTGCCACGGATGCGCCCTTCATCGTTGCGGGGATAATGGCAGGGGTGGTGGACGTGCACTTCAGTTCGTCGGTGAATCTTGACATCTTCAAGCTTGATTTCACCTCCGTTGAGCATTAGCTGCCTTTGGCTGGTTCGGAGCCCAGCTCTGAGAATTTCAATCAATTGTCTTGGGGGAAATATCTGACAAATTTAGAGGAGTTCTCTCTGGGTCTTATTGCTGGTGGATTGGTTGATGGTAACATTGAGATTTGGAACCTGAATGCTCTAATTCGGTATTGTTTTTGGAATTGAATTGTTGAATTTAGCTTGTGATTTGATAGTGTTGTGTATCAAATTGATGAATTTCAGTGCGTACATTGTTTTGTTCTAGAATAACAAAGTTTAGTTTTATTTTTTATGAATTTTGAGGTGAGTTAATTGGATGATATTCAAAAACCGGTAAAAAAATTGGGGAGTTAGTCGGTGGTATAAACTAATAGGATTTTAATGTTATTTGACGAAATAGAAATCAATTGTATATGCTCTCTTTTACTACATTATCGATGCATTTCAATTGCATTGTTGTTCACAATAAGTTGTGAAAAAGGATCTTTCTAAATTTAGTTATGCAAATCTAAATTTCCTTAATTGAAGTTGTATTTCATTGTATGGTGTAATGGTCCATAATGTGGCCTTTCTCCTTTGCAAATATATGAGTTTTTATTTGATTTCACTACCACAATGAGGTTATAAGTAGAAAAGTGATAGGAAATAATACGAAAACGAATTCATAGGTGCCTAATATGATTTTTGATTGATTATTTGATGTATTTGATAATTGTGAGATGTTCTAAGGTTTTTCTTCATTTTCAATTAGATTTAGATTCTGATTTGTTTGTTTCATTATGTGTGGATTTTCTGGTGGTATGATGATCCACATTATTCGATCTGTGAGTTGTTTCATTATTTGCGGGTGAAATATTTTATATCAATTTGATTGGGTTAAGTTAGGGTTTCCTTGATTCGATATTATCCTATTTTAGTTTTTTCATTTGTGTTTTGAGTCATGATCTATGTTTATATTTTTTGAATTGAACTCTTTATGATTAATGTTACAATTAGTGAAACTCAAAATAAATATAAAGGTTGGTACTTTTATTGAAAAATTGTATTATGAGACATGGTTAGCCATGAAGAATAAGAATTTTTCTAATTGATTGGATCACTGTTGAGTTGAATTTGGTTTGATTGGATTAAGATGAAACATTAGAAAAAAGAAAGTAAAGGAACTTAATTTATTTAAAATTGTGTGATTTTAGAAAATAAAAAAAAGTTATTGTTGTAGAATATTTATATTACAAAACTATCCCTTGATTTGTTGTGTTATACTAGTGCCTTAAGACACGAACAATCACTAGTACGTATATATATATATGAGAGATATATTCTTAACCTATATATAAATATAGATAGATATGAGAGATAAATTTTTTTAATGTTAATTAAACTCCTAAAATTTAAGAGTTTTTAATTTTTAATTTTACTTCACTTCTAAATGGAAGGGATAATATGATAAAATTAATAAAAAACGGACTTCATAACAAATAAGTTTCTTTAATAGAATTAAGTCAAAACAAGTGCATATAAGGGGACTGACTTCTAAAATTTTCTAAATTTAATTGAAAATCTAAATGTTATTTGCTAAATTTGAGTTAAATTAAGTTATTTAGATGGAACTGAATTTTAGATTATCAACGAATTTAAATATGAATCATAAAAATAAAATTAATAGAAGTCGGCTATCAAACTGTATTTCCCTCGTGCATCTTTGCCCGCCCACTCCACCTTCAGTTTAAATCAGCAAATGCTCTCTCTCTCCCTAACCACTCTGACGGGCACACCCGAACCCACTCCACATGGAAGAAGAGATCGCAGAAGAACAACGAAAAAGAGCCGAAGCCAACCGTCTCGCAGCCCTAGCCAAGCGCAAAGCCCTCTCAGAGTCCACTTCGATCCTCACCAACCAACACCCAAACCCCTGGAAGCTCTTCAAGTGCCGAAAAGTCTCTCCCGGACATACAACTCCCATTTCCTCAAAACCCGTAAACACTTGTTCGATTAATCCTCCTCCGACACTTCAGCCGACTATTTTGCCCGAAAAGTTCCGGGTCCGCCTCGAAATTTGTTCCCCCGATTCGTTCTCCGTTACGCCGGAGGCTGTTCTGGGTTTCCCCTGTCCCGGTGAAGCGTCTTGTTTGGAGAAACTTAGGGGTTGCCTGTCAAATGTAAGAAATTAAACTTATTATAACGACCTATCTTTTTACGATGGATTTATGCTACCGCGTGTAGTATTTTGTGTGCTCTGGGCTTTTAATGGTTCGCATAATCATTATTGAAATAAGCGTGGTGATCGAGACTATGTTGCGTTCACATTCCAATTAGGGAAATACCATGTATCCCAAATTTGGGATCACAAATGAATAGGAACCCTCGGATGAGTGGGTTCCATTGAAAAAAGTTAATGTGACCCATTGATGGAAGGGTCCTACTGATTTGGGATCCCTAGCATTGCTCTTCCAAATTATGGGTTCTGGGTTTGGATTTTCCCAATTTCATTTTTTTCAATTTTGATTGAGTTCAGTCATTCATTTTTGAATTTACTGGCTCCACTAGGTTTCAGTGGAACCCACAGAACAAGTAGTTGCAACCAGTGAATTTAGTGATTAAACTTGATCGAAATTGACAATAATAGAGATTGAGAGGCTCCATATCCATGGATTTTGGATGTATTGGTTTGTTGCTGGATTGAAACTAGTTCACTTGATAAGGGTTAGATTGTGCTTTCCTCTAATTTGGTAGTGAATAGATGTGTGAAAACCAACTTTTATGGGCTTGTGGTCATTTTACTTGATTATAATTCTCAAATTTTAAATAGGTTGTGCCATCTCATTATACTCAAAACCATGGTGGTGGGAAGGCTTGTGTTTATAAACTGAGGGATTACGACACGGTTCTCAGGTGTTTGAAAAATTACAAGGGCATTGAATATGAAGAGATCCCTTGGGGAACATTAAATGTTGTTGAGAGACTTTCACATTCCTTCACAGCAGGACGATGGATACCATGCAGGCCAGAACATTTGTCTGATGAGAAGGTTGATGAATTGATTGGGAAGCTTCCGCAAACTCTACTAGATGCGCTGCTACCTTTTCAACTCGAAGGTGTTCGGTTTGGCTTACGAAGAGGTGGCCGGTGTCTCATTGCAGACGAAATGGGACTTGGAAAGACACTCCAGGTAACTATTAAAATATCAAAAGAAATTGTATCTAGCAATTGAAATCTGGGTAGTGTTGGAGGTGCCACCTCCTTTTACTTTTGAGTGCATGCACAATGTTGATGTGTATTTAAATGATGTTGCTTTGTAATATTGCCTTGTATATAATTGCAAAATCGTTAGAATCAAGATTACAGTACGCTGGGGGTTGAATAAAATCCTTTATGTTTTATACAATGGGAACTGAAATTTTATTACAAGCTACTTCTCATCACAAGTAAATTCGTCTGCATGCACCATGTTTATTATGTTCTAATACCTGCTGTTAGCGCACTTGGGGTTTGTTTTCAGGCTATCGCAATTGCAGGCTGTTTCAAGAGTGAAGGTTCTATACTTGTCGTCTGCCCAGCTATTTTGCGGTTTTCATGGGCAGAAGAATTGGAGCGTTGGTTTCCTTTTTGTTTGCCAGCTGATATTCATCTCGGTACTAATTTTATGTTCTTTTCTATACTTGTCTACCCAGCTATTTTGCGGTTTTCATGTGCACAAGAATTGGAGCGTTGGTTTGCCTAATTTTATGTTATTTTCTTATGTCGTAGTGTTGTTATACTATGTTGAAAGTACTAAGAATTCATTACTATGTGGTACAGCCCCAATAACTTTTTTTCCTCGAAATTTATGAATTATTATAAAGCCTCCCCATACCCCTCAGTAGGGGGGGGGGGCTTAATGCACCGCCTTTTTTTTTAATGAATTATTAGGAAGCAATCTTCTTGATTAGCTATTGTTTAAGTTTAGAGAATGAAAAGAAATCAATTATGTGAGAGGCAAAGAGTAGTCAAAAACACATACCCTACGTCCCTACCTCTCACTCTCAACTTGTATTTATAGTTATCTAATAAAACACAAAAACTAGTATACCCATAGAGAGGTATACTTATTGCAACCATTTTAAATTATAACAATATAATAATAATACTCTCAACAGCTATTAAACTTCTAAATGTAGATGGTGAGTGAGAAGTAAGAATTGTCTATATTTGTTCTTTCTTCAATTCAACCCCCCTCAGAGGGGGTGAGAGAGGAAGTTGGCATTGTAGAGCATTGAGAAAAGAAGACATTTGCAGTGCATAATTTGACTGCTGAGAAAATAAAAGAAGTTCAATTTTTTATGCTTCATGACTAATTGTCAATTGTCATTTATTTCAGAAACCAGACATCTTTCTAATGCTGTTCATGCAGTCTCTCAAGTTATCCTCACCCCTTTAACTAATACTTGCAGTATTTTTTTTTAAAAATAAGAAATGTTGGGTTGTCAATTTAAGATGTTGCAAGCAAACCTCATTAGGAAATGAGACAAGTTATAAGTAACCATGATTTGATCATTCTTTCTTGAACAGGTAACACATGGACAGGGTAAATCTTTTTTCCTTGTTCAATGTGTGTGGTAACTAACTAAATGGTTTGTACCTTATATAAGATACTGTATTCATCAAATAATATTTGACACAATGGCCCTGCAAGTATGAATGCAGCATAGTTTCTTTGTTAGTTTTTTCGAATCTTTATGTTCTGGCAAATTAAAGCAATGAATTGCCCCTTTGTTATTTTTTTTACATGGTCATAAACCTGTTTCCAAATGGAAAATGTTTTGCTGCTATAAAGCAGGTTAGTACTTGCTCAAAGATACTGCCAACGAAAATTCCAGCTCTATAGGTATATGTATACTATTTTAAATTGAAGTATTGCTTTCATGCTTACTCAGTGTTGTGCATTATTTGGATTCAATCTTTTTCTTACATGAGCTTAACCTCTCTCTCTCTTTTCTGTTTAGTCTTTGGCCATCAAAATAACCCTGTGCATTTGAAAAGACGTCCAAGGGTTGTGGTTATTTCATATACAATGCTTCATCGTTTGCGAAAGAGCATGTTGGAACAGGAATGGGGCACCTTGATAGTGGATGAATCGCACCATGTACGCTGTACAAAGAAAAGATCAGAACCTGAAGAGGTAGTGAATTCTGTTTTGGGTGTTGCAATAAAAGCAATCATTACTGAATTTATGTTGGTTCAAATACAGGAAAGGCCAATGGATAGGGAATTGGTTAGGGTTGATAAGGCTTTTATGGCAAATTTTGGGCCTAAAATTAAGACTTGTTTGAGCCAGTGTAGTAGTATCTCAGCTGTAAGGGGTATTGTCAGGCATTACGTGTACGGTGTGGCATCCCTTTTTCGTTTGCTACTTGGAATTTTAAGGAAGGGGCTGGATGAAATACTCCTTTTCTAATATGTTTTCACTTTGCTAATAGGTGATCTGAAAAAAAATCATGTAGCCACTTGGTCGAACAATGTTCTTGAAAAAAAGGAACAAAACAAAGAAAACTGGCAAAGTGGTGGAAATAATGAATTTTTAGGGAAAAATATGTTGGGGGTGTGGAACATGCACATATTGTGCATCTGCCTTCCTGCAGTATTTTAGAATAGAAGCAAAGAGAAGAAAAATGCGATAGCCCTCTACTTTATTTTCCTCCATTAATTTGAAACATTCGTATTTTCAGGAATGTTTTGTATTTTTAATGCTTCCGTTTGCAGGACACCTTAAGCCTTTTATTGTGTGTCTCTTCTCACTTCTCCCTTGTCATTCACCAGATAAAAGCTGTCCTTGATGTAGCAGCTAAGGTCGAGCATATAGTTCTATTGTCAGGGACTCCTTCTTTGTCAAGGTTGTAAATACCTCTGAAGCAATAATTATCTTTATCTTTGTATGTTGATTGTGTTCCCTGACAGATTGACAGGAATGAAATTTGTTTGTTAAATATTCCCTCTATCTCATGGTTAGGGGCCTTCTTTTATTTTGCGATGTCACAAATAGTGAGCCTCATTTCCATAGCTTTCCTCTGCGAGGATAATTTTGAAAGCTAAATTTTCAGGGAAGTTGGCAAAAATGAATTTGTTAGGAGGATAGCTTTCAAACTCAAAGATTCATTGTAATTTNCACAAATAGTGAGCCTCATTTCCATAGCTTTCCTCTGCGAGGATAATTTTGAAAGCTCAATTTTCAGGGAAGTTGGCAAAAATGAATTTGTCAGGAGGATAGCTTTCAAACTCAAAGATTCATTGTAATTTAAATTTATAAAATAAGTTTTCAATAAAAGTTGGACTTCCAAAAAGTGTCCTTAATTTTGGGATGGAGTACTCATATTGTATTGATTTTCTTATAGCTCTGATTTTCTTGGAACTTTATTGTATCAGTGTTACTTTATTTGTTTTCATTTGTGCTGAAGCATTCTAATATCTTAGTTTGCATGTTCTCCTAGGTGATCATAGACCATATGACATTTTTCATCAGATAAACATGTTGTGGTAAGTTCTATTTGCACTTTTGCATCCTACCCCGTTGATTTGGTTCTCTTAATGGTTTTGTCCATAGCCTTTGATTTCTTGATTTTCCTTCTTTCATCTAGGCCTGGTTTGCTGGGAAATAGCAAATATGAATTTGCAAAAACTTACTGTTCTGTCAAGTTCATCCGAGGTTGTCAAAGTAAAGTGTTCCAGGTAATCATTGAGCTGTTTCTGAGTAGCAGTATTGAAAAAAAAAATGGTCTATGCATCTTTTGCACTTCCTTCTAATTACTTGTGATAACAATTCCTTGATGAGAACAGTGTTGTGCAGGTAAATCGGTGGTTGTGAATATTCTGAATAGCCTGTTTATGGCCATTTCAGTAAATTACTTTAAGGGTCTTAATGAGATTGCTGTGTCATTGACCATTGGAGATGTCACACACCACTGAGATATTATAGAGTCACATGCTATACTAACCTTTTCAGCTGGTCAATTTGAAATTCTAGTTTATCATAACACATCCCGTTTCATCTTTGCAGGATTTCTCCAAGGGGATGCGTTTGGACGAGTTAAATGTGTTACTTAAGCAAACTGTGATGGTGTGCTCTTGTTCTTTGTCTGCTTCCTGATAATGCTTGCTTCTTGTTCTTTTCAGTCCTTCTTCTATCATAAGTTGGATAAATTTTCTATTACCATTTGATAAACATAAGCTTGTAAGTCAGTTTAGTGTTGCACAGGGATCCAAAATGTCATTTTTCTGGACACTGGTTTTCTATAGTGTCGGTTAATTTTAACATTTGTCTCATTTTAACTGTCATCATTCCAATATCATGGGATTCTTATATTTCTATACTTTTTACTTCGTAGTTATTTTAAGGAAAGTACCAAAATTCCCATAAATAAGTTTCTTCAATCCCAACAACCCAAAAGTTCATTGGTTATCTGGAAAAACCCAAGAGACGAGTTTTTAATACCAAGAAGGTAACTTCTGATGGCACCATTTGGGAATGCCGTTTAAAGACTGCTTTTTCCTTTTTTTTTTTCTTCTGGGTTTTAAATAAAGAAGTAGAAATTACTGTTTGTTTTGCACAATAAAAGTACTTTAAAAAGTAAATAATTAAAAAGTGATTCTTGTATAAGCATAAAATTTGCTTTGTTCTTTTTTCTTGTTTGGGCTCACACGTATAGTACTGCATATATGCATTTGCATAAGATGTGTTACTGATAAAGATGCAGTTTTCACTTTTGAAAAAATAGTCATCAAACATGCTTTTACTCTTGAGCAAAAATAAATTCGGCAGAATTACTTTTTTTTGAAAACCAGAAAAAAATCCATTGTTTTGAGTAAGATGACTTTCTTTCTTACTTAGCTTCTATAATACAAACGGTCTAGTAAATTTGTAGGAGTCTCATCATCATTATAACTTAAAATGCAAGTGACTTGACTTCAAACAAGTTGTTTAGGGTAGATTGTGTGATTGGTTTCTGTTTCATTAATTTTTTTTTCCGGGTTCTCTTGATCTTAAAAGATTTGTTTTTGATTTTATTACCTTCCTTTCCTTGTTAGGTGAGTCATCTACCATGTTGTATTTTAGACTGCAGAACTTATGCTCTAATGAGGTTGTGGAATTTGTAGGCACTTGGTAGTTGTATCTTAACTATTTTAGTGGAACATAATATGAGCAAAGTCCTCCTCACTGCTGCATGGATTACTTAATGTTTTTCTTCAAGTCAACAGTAAATGGTTTGCTATTAATTGTCATAAGGGTTGTTGGTCCTATCCAAAAATTCAAATCAAAGCTCAATAATTTCCGTTTTTGTTGGTTAGACATAAGCCTAACATAAACTGGCAAAACAGACACAATTTATTAATAAAATCTCTTCTTAATACCATTTGTTCAAGTTGAATCTGGGGAAGGCAACTGAGGATGATTTCTGGAAGTTGTTGTTACCTTCACCCTTTAATGAGTTGAACAACTAAACCTTTTAACCTTAGGATTTTAAGTTTTTATTATTTTGTCTTTTCTAGTCTTCATTTATCCATTTTCTTACTGAAGGAATGAGTAATAATATATTGTGGATGTTTGCATACTACAGATAAGGCGTTTGAAGGAGCATGTGCTGGTGCAGTTACCACCCATACGTCGACAAATTATAAGCTTGGCTTTGAAGAGATCCGATATTGTTGCAGCAATGGCTTCTGTTGTCAGAGGGGTGAAAGGAGATGCATCTGCAGACAATGATGCTACAGGTTCGCCTTCAGATGTTTCTAATGAATGTTATGGTGACCTTCCGATTCTTGATATCTCAATTCTGTTGGATTAATATTTGATTAAGCAGTACTGCATGTTGACCTCATCATCCAAATCCTATTGTACTGATACGATGATTTATCTTTGATAAGTTACAGCTATTGTTGTGGGTGAATTTGGATGACTCAAAGGCTTACTAGTTTTCCGCCCCAGCTTTAGAGGATTTTCGGCTTATTTGTCCAATCTTTATGAGTTGAAAGTTTTAACATGTCAATTTTTATTTTATTTTTTCATTAATTACAGCTGGAGGTCACCGTTAATTCCTTTTCCTACCTAAAGTGATTAAATATTAAGGATGCAATTTGAAGGTTCCCAAACCTTTGAAATTTGGGAATATTTTGTGTGTATTAACCCTGTGATTAATGCTCTGTTTTGAAGTAATTCTAATGAACTATGGCAATCTTAGTGTGGCACTTAATTCTGATGTACTAAGGTAATGCAATGGCAATGTTTCAGTGTCATCTGGCTATCTCCAAGATTCCCGGGATCTACGTTGGGTTATACTTGACATTGCCTTAGCCAGTTAACCTGGCGATAATAACCTTTTCTTCACATGTTAGTGAGCTGCTGATTATTAAGTCTTAACAGACACAGCACATGTTTGACGCGTTTTTAGGGCCGCAATAGTTATATTGAGATACAATGTAAAGAAGCCATTGCTAAGTTTTAAAATTTTCTTTATCGTCGACACTTCATGATTTTCATCAAGTTTCTGTTTTTGCTTGCTTCCAGACAATGCTGGCTGTAGCAAAACTTCAAGGAAACTCTCTGATCAAGAAGTTGGTATTGCAAAGGTGTCAGGATTCCGGGAGTGGCTTTCAATTCATCCAATCATTGCAGAGTTGGATGGTCAAGAAAATACGGAAACAAGCCTCAGTTCTCAAAAAATGATAATTTTTGCTCATCATCATAAGGTCCTTGATAGAGTTCAGGTAAGAAATTCCTGACTCGTGCATGGTAAATGGAAAACATCACATATATTTTGAAGTATGACTTAGGCTGACTCTTGATTTTGCTGTTGCAATTTTTTTGCTTTTTCTGAAAACATAAAATCTGTTGTAATTGCATCATATTGGGTTCTTTGGAACATGGCTTGTAATCTGAGGTAAATTTCTTAAATGTTTGGTTTGTTAACTCAACTAAGTCCTTAAAGAGAAGCAGAGACAATTGGGGACTTTTCCAGCCAATAGATATATACAAACCTGCGAGATTGTGGGAAAAAAAAATCTTATCAATCTGTTTTGGACTATGATTCTGAACTTTGAGTCAAGGTTTGGTACTGTCTGGTCTTAAATAAGTTCATAAGATGGCAGGTTTAGAGAGCACTGACCACTGAGCATGTGTCTTGCAGGTAGTCTTGTTGGGTTGCAACTCCTATTTTTCTTTTGTAGATATCTGAGAATTAGCTAAAAACCTACTAAAAGTTATCTGACAAAGGGAGAAGTTCAAATCACTGTTAAGTGGATTGTGGGTCGATTTGGTACGGAGTAAAAGTACGGATACACAGGACAATACTTTCTCTGATATGCCGTGCGATGACGGTAGACTTCAATTGATTCGCTGTTTTGGGTTGTGGTTTGCTTTGTGTCTCTTATCTGGATCCCTTTTTGCTATTATATGGAACATGTTTGTTATACATCCATATATACACATAGTAAATTGATATTGGTTATATATTTAAGATGAAAGTTTTAAAGCGAACCGTAATCCATACCGGCTAATGGTTGTAAATAATAAAACTTATATGTTACTATTTGTATTGTAAAATAATTGAAATCACAACAAATCAAAATATTATTTTTAAAAATCATCCGAATAAAGACATAATCCGTTTAGGTTACAATTTTGGGGTTTNATTCTGATGTACTAAGGTAATGCAATGGCAATGTTTCAGTGTCATCTGGCTATCTCCAAGATTCCCGGGATCTACGTTGGGTTATACTTGACATTGCCTTAGCCAGTTAACCTGGCGATAATAACCTTTTCTTCACATGTTAGTGAGCTGCTGATTATTAAGTCTTAACAGACACAGCACATGTTTGACGCGTTTTTAGGGCCGCAATAGTTATATTGAGATACAATGTAAAGAAGCCATTGCTAAGTTTTAAAATTTTCTTTATCGTCGACACTTCATGATTTTCATCAAGTTTCTGTTTTTGCTTGCTTCCAGACAATGCTGGCTGTAGCAAAACTTCAAGGAAACTCTCTGATCAAGAAGTTGGTATTGCAAAGGTGTCAGGATTCCGGGAGTGGCTTTCAATTCATCCAATCATTGCAGAGTTGGATGGTCAAGAAAATACGGAAACAAGCCTCAGTTCTCAAAAAATGATAATTTTTGCTCATCATCATAAGGTCCTTGATAGAGTTCAGGTAAGAAATTCCTGACTCGTGCATGGTAAATGGAAAACATCACATATATTTTGAAGTATGACTTAGGCTGACTCTTGATTTTGCTGTTGCAATTTTTTTGCTTTTTCTGAAAACATAAAATCTGTTGTAATTGCATCATATTGGGTTCTTTGGAACATGGCTTGTAATCTGAGGTAAATTTCTTAAATGTTTGGTTTGTTAACTCAACTAAGTCCTTAAAGAGAAGCAGAGACAATTGGGGACTTTTCCAGCCAATAGATATATACAAACCTGCGAGATTGTGGGAAAAAAAAATCTTATCAATCTGTTTTGGACTATGATTCTGAACTTTGAGTCAAGGTTTGGTACTGTCTGGTCTTAAATAAGTTCATAAGATGGCAGGTTTAGAGAGCACTGACCACTGAGCATGTGTCTTGCAGGTAGTCTTGTTGGGTTGCAACTCCTATTTTTCTTTTGTAGATATCTGAGAATTAGCTAAAAACCTACTAAAAGTTATCTGACAAAGGGAGAAGTTCAAATCACTGTTAAGTGGATTGTGGGTCGATTTGGTACGCAGTAAAAGTACGGATACACAGGACAATACTTTCTCTGATATGCCGTGTGATGACGGTAGACTTCAATTGATTCGCTGTTTTGGGTTGTGGTTTGCTTTGTGTCTCTTATCTGGATCCCTTTTTGCTATTATATGGAATCATGTTTGTTATACATCCATATATACACATAGTAAATTGATATTGGTTATATATTTAAGATGAAAGTTTTAAAGCGAACCGTAATCCATACCGGCTAATGGTTGTAAATAATAAAACTTATATGTTACTATTTGTATTGTAAAATAATTGAAATCACAACAAATCAAAATATTATTTTTAAAAATCATCCGAATAAAGACATAATCCGTTAAGTTTACAATTTTGGGGTTATGGTTATAATATGGGATTACGAGGATCATGATTCAATATAGGCTTTGAGTTACAATTTGGGTTTGGCTATTTGAGCGATCTGGGTGGCAAACCCTGGTTCTTGGGACGCTTTGGCCATTTACAATTCCGATATTTATGGTTCAAATATTCTCGGACATATTAATGTTGCAAACTGGTCCAGTCTTCTGCTTTTTCCAGTTAAGGAATGGCAAAAACATCTAAATTTTGATGTGATAAAAATGTCATTTTCTTCCATACACCTACAAGAAATTTCACACCGTCCTTACATTGTGGTCATAGATTCCTTGGAGTTCTCATCTTCAATTAAAGAATGCATCATTGGATTTTGTTAGGGTTTTAGTGACACATCTTAATGGATTGTGACACTGTTATGATTTTCAATATTTTTTTTCTCTTTTCTTGGCATTCATTAACATAAACTTTTTTGTTCTGTTTATCTAATATATCTATCAATAAATTAACATTTTTTCAGGACCCCAAACGATATATGCATAGGATTCTAAATTCTCAAGCTATTATGAATATGTTCCAAAATATTAAAACAAAATATCCAACAAAGATAGGATAGAAATTAATTGAACTTTACTCAAATTGATTAGAAAGGAGTATATACGGCTATCTAGTGATGTTCTGTGCTACATAATTCTCAGTAGCACACATCAATCTCTTATATTTATGTTTGTACGTTATAGGGAATGGATTTTTATTTATTTTTTTGTCATAATGATGTGATTTGATAGTTTCTTTGTATCTCTACATTTTTTCTGGAAAATCATCTGTATTTTTCACCCTGCAAATAATTTTATGTTTGTTGCCAAAGCCATTGTCGTGCAGTGATCAAAGTGCTGGCGGGCATAGGGTGGGCGTCAGGGTGCATATACCCTATAGTGTGCAATAAGAAATATTTGCGCTTTATATATAATTTGATTCAAAATAGTGTGTAAGCATCTCCCTAATGCAATGAACACCATAATTTTCCTTGGAGAAAGTTACCATTCCGGTATGATTGCGGTATACCCATTGGTATTCTGTATATTCTACTTGGAACTATATTTGTACATATTTTGATATTATATTCATGTTTTCCTGATAATTTTTCTGATATTAATGACTCAGGAGTTTATATGTGAGAAAGGTGTAGGGTTTGTTCGCATTGATGGGAATACACCTGCTGGAGATAGGCAGTTAGCTGTTCAATCCTTCCAATCATCAGAAGAGGCATGTAGATACTCCTCAAGCTTCCTTGAACTACTTGAATTAGAATCCTATTCTGATGAGCTTTGTGTGTGCACGTGTGGATTGTGTGTTTAACGTGATATTCATTAACATTAAGTTATCATACGACTTTTTCCACTGATGTAACGATGGAGAAAGGCTTAAACAGCATGTAGCATAGCTAATCACTTGCATGCTACTGGAGCTTGTGCTACAAGCCGTGCTTTCCCCCTTTATCGTGTGAGAATCTGTGTATGGTGCTGCCAAAGTTTTGCTTGCCTAAAATTTATCTCAGTTATAGGCGTAAACAACTTGAAGAATGTGTATGAAAGAGGGGGAAAATATGTGAATTATTGTCTTATGGTTTTTCCCCTTTGCCTACTAACGAGTTTCCATTCCTTCAGGTTAAGATTGCCATAATCGGAATACTTGCTGGGGGCTCTGGACTTAATTTGTCATCAGCACAAAATGTTGTGTTCTTGGAGTTGCCTAAAGAACCAGCCCATATGCTTCAGGTGACTATCTCTACATGCAGTTCAACGTTGAATCTGAACTCTTCCTTTTTGAGTTAATATGAAAGTATATACCCTTGCATTTGGATATCCTCTGCAAACTTGAGAAGAGAGAACGATAAAAGGGTAGAAAGATGCAAAAGATGTCAAAAACTTAACTGAAGTTTATTGCCAATCAATCCTGGTGTGCCAAGTTGACATGTGTCTGCACCATCACTTTATCAGGATTTTTTCTTCCTCATCTTGCAACTGATAGCTTTTGCTTTATCTGATTAAGTGACTGTTTTTAGTTCGATCGCGAATCTGCAGTTACCCCTGTTCAGTGGCAGTTGAAGTTTGGTAGAAATCACAAGCAAAATGAGGTCTTTTTGGAGAGACGTTACCATGCGCCACAGTTTTAAATAGTCCTAAGCCTGTTATGTATTTTTTTAGTTATCTATGCCTTGTGTTCATTTGGCTGTGGTGGGTTTGTCTTGTCATGGTGATAATTTAACATAAATGAGGAAAAAATACTTGTAATCATTGGTTTTGAACTAGGAGTACTTTAAAACATTTAGGATTGCTAATGAATTTGTACGATAAAATTGGAAACTATGTTAGTTCTGTCATACTTCTTTTGGTTTGTTACTCGAAACAGCTTTTCATTTGTTGCACATGGCAAGTTTGCTGGTGCATATTGGTAGTGTAGTGCTGATGGCATTCCTCCTGTCTATTGCAGAATGAGCCTTCAAGATTTTGCTCTTATGTTATGTGATCATTAAGATTTCACTGACAGCTGTGTCTTTGCTTGCTACCCTACATCTATCCCACTTACTGCTTATTGTGACAATTACACCTTTACTTAATACTACTTGCTTTAGAATGTGTCTGTGATGGCTTTATGGTTGGTTTAACTTTTAAAGGCCGAAGGTAGAGCTCACAGGCGAGGGCAAACCAAGGCAGTAAACATATATATCTTCTGTGCAAAGGTGCTTGCCTTTTTGTTATGCTATGTCTTGAAACTCCTTCAACAAATGCTTTAGTTATGCTGCTTTTACATGGTTTAGCCTTATTTCAGGGTACTTCAGATGAGTCACTGTGGCAACAATTGAATAAGAGTTTGTACCGTGTTTCATCTACCATGAATGGAAAGTATGATGCAGTACAAGAGATAGCGGTACTCTTTTTGAATCTTGGTTACCTGTTTAAAATTGAGTAATGCTCATTTGATACAATCATTATAGTCTTACCATCTTACAATTGTATTCATTATTCATTACATTTTTATTCGTTCCATGTTTGGGGAGCCTATTCTTCATTTCTGTTTATCGGTACCCAAAAAACTCCCATAACAAAATTTTGAATCCGCTTTTTTCTCTAAGAAACCCAACAATGATTATTTACTTACCATAAAGTCAAGCCATGTATTTGGTTNTTACAATTGTATTCATTATTCATTACATTTTTATTCGTTCCATGTTTGGGGAGCCTATTCTTCATTTCTGTTTATCGGTACCCAAAAAACTCCCGTAACAAAATTTTGAATCCGCTTTTTTCTCTAAGAAACCCAACAATGATTATTTACTTACCATAAAGTCAAGCCATGTATTTGGTTTGTACTACCATTCAAAAGCATTACTGTTTGGACTGGAAGATGACCTTGCTTTGAGACAGCACAATGACAAGTTTACTATCTGATATATGAGGAAGAGTTTTGGCACTCATTCATTGTCTTATAGGATGAGAAACACTGCTTCAGCTGTTCATTGATCTTGAGTAGTCTAGCTGCTGTCTCTCTCTCTCTCTCTCTCTCTCTCTCTCTCTCTCTCCATATAAAAGCTCATGGTGATACTATCAATGTTCTGGAACATTATCACCATCGACCACCTGCCCTTTCTACTATCGCTTGGTAGCCCAATAATGCTAGTTGGTGCTAATTTGCTGATGCATAACTCTATTAAGTTGCGGTTTGATTTATTTATGTCATTGAAGTCGGTTTCTTTTCTGCATGCTGCTCTGAAATCTCAGTGCTGTGTGGTTGTGGAAGTCACTATCTATTGCAAAGTTTATGATATTATTTCTTCATCCTTATATTATTGTTATGTCAAAAATGACAGGTCGATAGTGTTTCTTACCTTGAAACAACTGGAGAAACAGATGGAAGAAGTGAAAATTCGTTTTTGGAGAGAGCAAGTGCTGAAGTTTCAGCGGTGGAGCTGATCAAGCTTCCTAGTGTTTGCTTTGATCAAAATTTGCAGCCTGTTGAAGCATGCGATGTATTGGATGAAAATGCTAATAAAAGATATGCAGAATTGAATGAGAATATTTGCAAGTCATCTCAGAAAGACAATCTTCATACTGAGGTGGTATTTCAGACAATCAAAATAGTTCTTGCTTCTAGCTAAGTTTTTGTCTGCTCACTTGTTGCATTGTTTTGCTGGAACATTGAAATTTTGTTAAATCAACAGGCTGATTTTGCTTCCAATCTAGAAATGGGGAGCACTGTTCCAAATGCAGGACCAGAAAGTAATGCTTCTGAATCTAAAGCTGAAAGTGCTGGGGGTGTTTCTTCCCACTATTCAGATGGCAGTGAAAACAAGTACCGAATGAAGAAGGTAGAACATAAATCATTATTTTTGCAGATAATTCTTTTTTTTTTTGGTTTTTTCTTTGATATATATTCTTTGTGCGAGGGAGGGGGTTTGAAAATTTGATGATGCAGGTCAACAAGACATCTCCTGAGACCAAAGATTTAAATCATGATCTATCTGTTGAGCTTTGTGAAGCTGCTGCAAATAGCTCTATGCAAGTGAATTCTCTGCGCTTTGAGGTGAAATATTATCGAAAATTTTCGTTGAAACTTTCTATGAGGTTTCTTTTGCCCATGATGAAGTCAATAAAACCATTTTTGTTTTCAAAGTGTTATGAAAGTAAATTTTATTTCTCTACCTTACTAAAGCGTGCCTAGGGGGGGGGGATTAAAAGATAACTAGACCATTGGTGAGGTAAAAAGTCAAAAACTCTGATTTTGTTAGGTTAACCACTCCCAAATAAGTTGAGCATATAAATGAACCCATTCTCCCAATAAAGTGGGACTAGTAATCCNACTCCCAAATAAGTTGAGCATATAAATGAACCCATTCTCCCAATAAAGTGGGACTAGAAATATNCTTTGAGACAGCACAATGACAAGTTTACTATCTGATATATGAGGAAGAGTTTTGGCATTCATTCATTGTCTTATAGGATGAGAAACACTGCTTCAGCTGTTCATTGATCTTGAGTAGTCTAGCTGCTCTCTCTCTCTCTCTCCATATAAAAGCTCATGGTGATACTATCAATGTTCTGGAACATTATCACCATCANCCTGGCATAATGAAGCCCATTTTTGATTATCTGATTCCTTTCATGGTAGAAAACAGCCGAGGTTTGTCTTCAAAATCGTTGAAAGTTGAAACATTCGGTCCATCAACTTTTCTAGCCAGTTTGCCACTTGATTACATTCTTTGTAAGAAATTGCTGAGGTCTAGTCCCTAAATCTCTTCAATACTACTACTCCCCTAGGACAACAAAAACCTAATTCTATTTACTAATAACTTCCCTGTTCTAACACCTGAAGCTATTCGCGGAGTCATGCTACCAAAACTTTGGGGAGGAACCTCGTGTTCCAACGTGGNCTTTGTAAGAAATTGCTGAGGTCTAGTCCCTAAATCTCTTCAATACTACTACTCCCCCAGGACAACAAAAACCTAATTCTATTTACTAATAACTTCCCTGTTCTAACACCTGAAGCTATTCGAGGAGTCATGCTACCAAAACTTTGGGGAGGAACCTCGTGTTCCAACGTGGTGAACGACTAAACAATAAATGCGATGCTATTTGGACCTTAAAACTTGACCTGATTTGTCAAGTTGATGCTAGAGACAGGACTAGTAATCTAGGATTTAGTATTTATCTCCTTTTCACCTTGTACTTCAGTTTATTAATAGCGAAAAAAAGAAGTGATATGGTGCCAATGTAGAAGTCCAATAGCATACACTATTATACCATGTCATTGCCACATCATTAGATCATACTACCCACGTAGATCCTCTTTCGTCGTCAAAAACTAGAAGAATCGAAATTGTAGAAGGTTCAGCTTCTTCATTTGGACACTGGCTTATGCATATGATTTAAACTTAGTTATTTGATGGTTATCAGCTCGTTAAAGTGTCTGATTGGAAAATAAAAGAATAGGAAAAATCCATGTGCGCCATTTATGCACTGATGGTCCAACATTTAATGTCATGAGAGTCAAAGCTACAAATTTTACTGTGTTGGGTGGACCCAGTTGACCATCATACCTTTTGATTTGCAAAAATCTGTTTTTCTTTTACTGACGGGGTGTTTCAGTAATTTTATGTTTGTTTGTTGTCAAGTTTATACATTTTTTATTTATGTGTATTGGCCAATAATTGCTTGCTGTAATTAGTTGTGTGACTTGTGTCCGACTTAGTTTTAGAGGAGCTTTGTCTATTATGGGTTTTTATTGTGTATTCTTTTGTATAATAGAATTGAGTTGTGTTCTTTCANGTAATTAGTTGTGTGACTTGTGTCCGACTTAGTTTTAGAGGAGCTTTGTCTATTATGAGTTTTTATTGTGTATTCTTTTGTATAATAGAATTGAGTTGTGTTCTTTCAACAGAACTTTTGGCAAGAATTATCAGAAGAATGTTTTGACAGTTGATTTTTATAAATATCATGATATTAATGGTTCTTTTGTCTTGGAATGAAAGAATACTAGTAGATCACATCATTCTACTTAGAATGCCATGGCCAATATTCTCGAGATAATTCTTGCTAAAACTTCTATTTGTGGAGGATTTTCATAGAAGTTTTATGCTTTCCGTTTTTTCTCTTATTATATTACTTTTCATGCTCGCAGTATAAATACCATGTGATAGTCTAAAAGCATGTTTACATCACAGTTGGCGCATCACAAACACATAAGATAATCTCTACTCTTTCTGAATTTGGATTCCTATTTCCTGGGTCTCATTCTATGTTGATTTTTAGTTTTTCTGTTTTGACAGTTTGACTTCCGTTTTTTTTTTGTTAGCTTATCTTCTGAAATTTATTCCTTAACAAAACAGGTTTTCTTGACTTTTTGGGATCTACTATAGACTTCTATACATTGTCTGAGGCATCAAGGAATCGCTTGGTGGACGTAGTGTAGAGCTAAAAATCCTTGCCAACTGTTTTGAGTTTGGTTCATATTAGGATATCTCCTTAGTCTACCAAAACTCAGAAGCCCAATCAACACCAGCTGTTGTGGATTAAGATCATCAGCAAGTTTACATTGCATACATCCTTCAAAAATACTTCTATTTTCTTGAACAAATATGAAATTGATACCAGGAGAAACCATTAATTTTGAATAGCCTGTCTAGGGGAAAACAGTTTCAATCAGGTTGTTGAAACTATTTATGTTTTGATTTATAGGTTTACTTTAAGGTTCTATACTCATGCAGTTGGACAATATGCTTGTTTATATTGTAAATTATTCCTTCCACATAAGTAGGCCAAGGAATTTGTAGATCCTGTTTGGTTAAACATTTGAAGGCAACAAGATGGGTTATAGAAAATGGATGTGGTTATAAATTTCATTCATTTTACTATCTATACAGGTGAGTCAGTATACAGGAAGGATCCATTTGTACTCTTGCATTCCGCAAGTAGATTCAAGACCAAGACCACTTTTTGAGAATTTTCGATCAGAGGAAGTTGAGTCACAACTTCCTCCCGTTGAGGACAGGAAGACAACAGCTTATAATTGTATCAAGGAGGATCCAAGATATAGACATGCCCTCGTGGCATTCGTTGATGAATGGAACAAGTTGAGGCCAATTGAACGAAAAAAGTTGCTTTCCAAGCCTTTACAACTTCCTTTATCTATTGAGTTGTGCTATTTGAAGGAAAGCAATAACCATGATTGTGAGGTATGTTTGCATTTGCATGGACTTTGTTTCTTTCCTTGGTTTTGATGACCTCATTATTACAGGAGACTTCAATGTTCCAATGGAGAAGAATTTAGAATTAGTTTTTTGGGAAATTTTCAAACGAAAGACTAGAGTGATAATTGTGTATATAAAGAAGACTTCTGCTTTTCTTCAAAAAAGTCATATAGTTAATCGAGAAGCCTCAGCGCAAAGATGCTATATGAAAGCCGGTAACCGGTGGGCTTAGAACCTTTCTTATGTGAAAAATTACAACTATAGGGAATTGTAAACGGGCGACTCCCATCAAATAGCTCATTTCTATATGATTTCTCCTCAGTGCCCTTTCCTTCCTTCTATTTTATTTTGCAATTTTTTTGGTTGCATCAAAATTTGTGATTGTATTTCATTGTATTCACTCGACAGAATCAAACAAAATAGGGTGTCAATTCTTTTTTTTTTTTTTACTATTTTCTTTTCATACGAGTTACTAATATGATTTGACCCAAATATTCTAACAGGGATTGCTCAAGGGTGGAAGCAAGAGGCGTACTACACCATGGGATGAGATAACCAATCCCTTACCACCGAATGCCATATGGAGAATGGTCTGTCTATGTGGCGGCTATGGCAAAAAGGAAAAAAAATATGCACAGGGTTGGACTCTCTTGGATGAACCACTATGCAAACTTTGTCAAACTCCTTGCAAGTAAGTCGGATAACTGATATCAATCAGAAGTGGCTGTAGAGTATGACTAATTCTTGACTTTCAGGGGCGGCAATGCCAAGGCACCTGAATTTTTTGAGGATCTTTTCTGTAATTTGGGATGCTATGAAGAATATCGCTTAAGAACTAGCAACAGATCCCTTCGTGAGGTGAGAACTTGAATGCGGGTTCATTGTATTATTCTTGAATTGTATGTTTCCCTGTCTAGTGGGGGAAGTGTCAGAATTTATGTATTGCACGTGACATTCTGAGGTTTTCAGGGACTCTTCCAAATTGAACGTGGCATTTGTATGAATTGCCAACTAGATTGTCATAAACTTGTGGAACGCATAAGACCTCTATCATATGCAAAGAGGCAAGAGTATATCAAGAAAGTTGCACCAAAATTGGCACAACGCAAGAAATTGTGAGTTTAATCAATAGCATCCCTTCGAATTGTTCAGTACAGTGTAGATGTCTCAAAAATGTAAATTTTCTACCCAAAATATAAGTTGTCTTTATTTTGAGGTTTTTGCTCATCCTTTTTGTCTAAAGGGTAGTTTTCCTCCCTATTGCTAGGTAAATGATACTTGTTCAAGTACGTAAAAGGAGCATAGTCTTTGGACCAGTAAATGGCTCATCGGTTAAATACTGACTTTGAAGTGTGGTTAACCTTTTGTAGCTGTTTCTCTCTGTCCATGTTGGGCTCTGATCGAACACTCCTAAAATGTTTTTCACTCAAGTAATAAAAATGGGTGTTAATTTCATCAATCTAGCTGACAGACAAGGAGCAGACCCAACAAAGATAACATAACGGCTACCTTTGAGTTTTTAATATCAAGGAGAGTATAGTTGGCAAATAACTCACTACTCAACCCAACAATGCCCTGTCTTTATTATGAAACAACTTAAGTGTATCTGTAAAATAAATAAAAAATAGTATTTCGTTTCTTTTTGTAAATTATATACAAGTATATTCTTATCTTATATGCCTATATTGGGCTAAAAAACGTTGATAATTTTCTGTTTGATTTTCCAGACTCGACAAGCTTGTGCATGACCCAACTGAGGGAAATGCATGGCATGCAGACCACATTGTACCCGTCTACCGAGGGGGAGGTGCAGTATAATTTTCTCTCTCCAAATTTACTGTTTAGGACTACGTTCTTCCTCTAATATTATATGCCTCTTGATAAATATTTACATATATCTGAATTTGTTGCTTAATTTTGAGATTGTCATTGCGGACCTTGCTAGTTAATTGTCCCTACTCGTTATATCTTTGTCTTGAAAATCTTTGGTTCTGAAACAGCACTCCTGACGACTCTGTTTTCTTACCTACTGTAAATGAATTATTTTTTTAGTTTCGTATTGATCTTCTTTAATATATGCAGGTGAATGCAAGCTAGAGAACATGAGAACCTTTTGTGTTGCTTGTCATGCTGATGTTACTGTAGCACAATGTGCAGAGAGACGTTCAAGAAGGGTCAAAGCCAAGAAACAACTTAAAGTCATCATGAGTGACCTCAGAAATATCAAGAGCACAGCTCAAATTGACGCTGAGCTAAAGGTACTGTGTCCTTCCTGACAGCAATCCATTGGTCATTTCTAGTTTAGTAGTTTTGAGCTTGTTGTTTCTTAATTAATCTTGATTGTCAACTGGTCACTATACTTATCATGATGTAAAAGTGTTTTTGGCGGCGGGAAAAAGAATTTGCTTACGCTTACTAATGAAGAAATTGGACACGTTATCAGTTGAGGAAGTGCTGTTGATTCGATGCTTGTTAGATCAGTTTCCTACTCAGGAGTGTTTGTTTGGTGGAGATTATGTTTAGTCAATTTGGGCACACAAACAGGACTATAATTTATTATAAAACTAAAATTCGTTAAAGAATCTTTCTATGTTTGAAACAGTGTTCATCTTGATATGCCCGAGCTACTGTGAAGTTTAACATCCTGGAAATAGAGTGGGTTTGATCGATATCTTGTCCCGACGTGGTCAATAATACATTTTGATGTCAGTTTTAAATTGAGGAGTTAGTTTTTTTCTGAAGCAGAACTCAACTAGATTTATGTTTTCCTTCTTGTTACTTGTGTCTTTACAAGTCACAAAACACTCTGTTTGGATGTCCTTCATCGGCTGCTAGTCATAAATTTACACTCCAAATCAGCATTACTTGGTTTAGTTGCTTTTTAGTATTGCAAAATTAATTTCAGGATCGGGATCAGTTGGAGATTAATGAGAAAAAAGAGGAGGATGAACTTCTAATCAAGGTTCCTGGGAGTGCATATTCTCGAGCAGAAACTATTAGCACAAGTCCAGATCAGGAAAACCCCCTTGTGGGCAATCCAGAATCTTGATACCCTACCAATAGCAAAGCATCTTAAAGGAGTATCTGCACGATCTTCTTGTTGTAGCCATGAAAGGGAAGAATTTGCAAGAATCAGGTCTTTGGAACGGTTGGCCAGTTTGTTTTTCATATTCTCGAGATAACGCCTGTACAATGCTTGTGCGGGTTGGGAATTCTGTTGAATCACCATGTATAAAGGAGGTCATTTGTTGCCAGATGTACTACTAGTATGCAATCTATAATGAAGCCTAGGGATTTTTCAGGATTGTATAAGTCAGATTAATGGAGCCGTAGTCCTGTCAGATGTGACATAGGAGGCGCATCATTCATCAGCAAGATGTCATTTGCTANGATGTACTACTAGTATGCAATCTATAATGAAGCCTAGGGATTTTTCAGGATTGTATAAGTCAGATTAATGGAGCCGTAGTCCTGTCAGATGTGACATAGGAGGCGCATCATTCATCAGCAAGATGTCATTTGCTAGTTGTTACAATTTTATTTACTGTGCCATTTGAAAATTCTTTTCGTTTTGCTTGGGCTACTGCAATCATCTTGTGGACATGGCAGTTTTTATGTTCCAGTGTATGTTGTTTTTGTGTGTGTGTGTGTGTTTTTTTTTTTTTTTGTTTTTTTTTTTTTGGGGGGGGGGGGGTTGCTGATGAGAACTTGGAAGTATGTAGCCACTTTCAATAGTCAATTTAAACAATTTTCTTACTGGAACAAACCGACACATTGAATATTTGAAGGACTTGAATGACGAGAGTGGAAAGAATGAAGGCNTTGTTTAACAGAGGAGCGTTGTAATTAGTGTGATTTTGATTGTTCGAGTTTACAATTTATGTCACTCTAGGCTTTTGTGAGAACTTGGAAGTATGTAGCCACTTTCAATAGTCAATTTAAACAATCTTCTTACTGGAACAAACCGACACATTGAATATTTGAATTACTTGAATGACGAGAGTGGAAAGAATGAAGGCCAAAATGATGAAAAGTAGTAATTGACACATTTTGAGATTCTTGTCTTCAAGGCTCTTTTAAGGTTGGGGGGTGTTTTTCGGCAAGTGTTGGGTTTATATTATGGTTTCATCGGGAGGCGGTAGTCTCAAATTATAGTTTGGACCTTAAAGTTTTGGAAATTTAGTTTAGCCCCTAATGTTCAAGAAATTACAAATTTGTCCCTTGAATTTTGGAAAATTACAATTTGGCCTCTCACTTAATAATTTGCACCTAAAGTCTTTTGACCCCTCAAGTTTTTTAAACTACCATTTGGCCCCAAAAGTTTCAGAAATTACAATTTGGCCTCCTACTTTAGTTAAATTACATCTTGCCCTCGAGTTTCTGAAATTACATTGACCCATAAAGTTTTGGAAATAACAGTTTGATCCCTAAATTTTCGGAAATTACAGTTTGACCCCCAAGTTTCCGAAATTTCTATTCATCTTGCTGAGGATGCAGAGATTATTATTTTCCACCCAACCTATCTTGAACCAGACCATTTACCACCTCTAGTTTGATCCATTAATATGGCTAGCCTCCAAACCTTTCACATGGTCCCAGCAAGAGAATTTTTGCCAGCAAATACCAGAAACTGCGTATGACAACATACTTTAGATCACGAATGTTNTATGGCTAGCCTCCAAACCTTTCACATGGTCCCAGCAAGAGAATTTTTGCCAGCAAATACCAGAAACTGCGTATGTGTTGTATGAAATCTAGTGCTTACAACTGATGTCTGTAACAAAAAACCGATTATGGAATTGAAGGGTCATATAAAATCGACTTACCAAATATGCTGCAGCTCTAATTCAAGGCTCATCTTATCACATTCAATCTATAAGAATGTCTTCACCTCATACCTCTCTAATCATTCAAACTAATTTCTGCCGAAAAAAATTGCTCTGCTTTATCAATGAAGCTTTCAGGGAATCTACAGTGTAACTTCAGAGTAGAGGAAGCTTCTGAAGCTGATAGATTGTCCTTCACAACCATTTCATCACAAAATTTCATTGCCTTGCTATCTTTTTGATTTCGCATCTTCACAGTTTTTGCGCTGTACCCTGCAGCACCAGCCTTTCCAGAAGACAACATCCGTGTGCTTCGTTGATTGTGACGGGTGGATCTTTGGGGGATGGAACCCTGAAGTTTTCTATGTTCAGGACCCAACGATGATTCATTAGACTCGGTGATAGCAGGATTGTGTGTGGTGGAAATGGAGCTAGCTGTAGGCAAATTATTTCTGCAAGATTTGAGCAAGGAAAGGAGCATATCCNGATGATTCATTAGACTCGGTGATAGCAGGATTGTGTGTGGTGGAAATGGAGCTAGCTGTAGGCAAATTATTTCTGCAAGATTTGAGCAAGGAAAGGAGCATATCCATGCTAAGTTCCTGCTGAACCACACCCTTGTTCTGCTCACATCCGAAGCAGGCAGCAACTAATGTGCCAGCCAAGATTGGCATCAATTCAGGATCACTGAAGAACACAAAAGGCAGATCGCATACCTGTTTTTCGAGCTTATCTATTAGATTTTCTCAATGAACATCATGATATATTAAAGGAAGTTTGTACAGATCATCTGACCTTGTGGAGAATGGTGGGGCTCTTTCCCCATCGAAGTACAGCTTGATTCTCAGGATGGAACAAAGAAAAGGAACCAAGAAGTGATAAAGATTCAAGCAAGAGCAAACCAATCTGAGACACATGCAAAATGGCACAAAGCATTTAGCAAGTCCTGCCATTAAACATCGTCCCCATTTATGTACATCCGTAGAATTAAGCAACTATGAATCGGGCATAGGGTTAAANATCGTCCCCATTTATGTACATCCGTAGAATTAAGCAACTATGAATTGGGCATAGGGTTAAATCCGGTGTAAAAGCCAAAGCCACAGATTGCTTGGAACTCATAACATCCTTAATTAGGCATTCAAACTGGTCATCAAAATGAATATTTGAAGGGACNAGCTAGCTGTAGGCAAATTATTTCTGCAAGATTTGAGCAAGGAAAGGAGCATATCCGTGCTAAGTTCCTGCTGAACCACACACTTGTTCTGCTCACATCCGAAGCAAGCAGCAACTAATGTGCCAGCCAAGATTGGCATCAATTCGGGATCACTGAAGAACACAAAAGGCAGATCGCATACCTGTTTTTCGAGCTTATCTATTAGATTTTCTCAATGAACATCATGATATATTAAAGGAAGTTTGTACAGATCATCTGACCTTGTGGAGAATGGTGGGGCTCTTTCCCCATCGAAGTACAGCTTGATTCTCAGGATGGAACAAAGAAAAGGAACCAAGAAGTGATAAAGATTCAAGCAAGAGCAAACCAATCTGAGACACATGCAAAATGGCACAAAGCATTTAGCAAGTCCTGCCATTAAACANTGATAAAGATTCAAGCAAGAGCAAACCAATCTGAGACACATGCAAAATGGCACAAAGCATTTAGCAAGTCCTGCCATTAAACAACGTCCCTATTTATGTACATCCGTAGAATTAAGCAACTATGAATCGGGCATAGGGTTAAATCCGGTGTAAAAGCCAAAGCCACAGATTGCTTGGAACTCTTAACATCCTTAATTAGGCATTCAAACTGGTCATCAAAATGAATATTTGAAGGGACNTGTAAAAGCCAAAGCCACAGATTGCTTGGAACTCTTAACATCCTTAATTAGGCATTCAAACTGGTCATCAAAATGAATATTTGAAGGGACGCAGAGTCGTTGGACAGGTATACCCATTTTCATCCTACCAGAATGCCTAATTGAAGACGCTCATAACATCCAGCCTAACATTTTAATTACAAATCATGATCACCCATGTCAAAGAGGTTCCTAGTATGTGTTTGTGCACATTTGCAATATGTAATTCATTGTAATAAAAAGATAACAAGAGAGTCGCATAAACCAAGGACGCAGAGTCAATACTACTATGTGTAACACAAGCAATGCCCCAGCCAAGAGAAGGCACTGAAACTACTAACAAACAATCTAATCATTAAAAAAGGTCATGAAACAATTCGTGGAATCAGCAAGGCTAAGAGTTCAAATAAGCAATATACTGCACACTGAGTGGATCAAATTGGATTTTTAATATAAAATTGTGGTAGGTCCCTTCTTATGTTTTCACAATGTATAATCACTCCGTCCCTCCCACTCAAACAAACAAAATATGCCACATGCCAAGTATTGGAAATGTTAAGCTACAAGGATAAAAAGTTGAATGATTACTCAATGGAATAGGAAAAAACACCAAGGAAACAGGCCACCAGATCTTTCACATAATGGTAATCTATAACCACTTTAAAGAAATTAGACATGGCATAGATCATCCCTGGCAAAAATCCTGTTATTGGCATGAGAAGACGTGTTGAATATGCAGAGTACACTTAGGCCAAAAAGAAACAAAAATACTGCACTCATTTAGCCCTCTGGGTGACCTCATGAGACAATAAAATTGATTAATTATTCGAAAGAGGGGTGTGGGAGAAGTTTGTATATGAAAAGCACAACAAAGAGAAAATATGAAAAAGCCAAGGAGACTGGCAAAGATTGATGTAATGATAGACGTCTACAGAAAGAAGACTCTTCTTTCTGGCTAGTTGATAAATGTCCACTATTTCAGCAAGTGAAAAGGAAGAATACTTCTAATAATTTTAATAAATACAGATTCTATGTATGGATTATACTTTATAATAGTATATGCCTGTTCATGGAAACTGTATGCAGACACTCCAAGAAACTATAGCTCATGCAGCAATGTCGCAGGTTGGGTCATGCATGCAACCGTGTGTACAATTTATAGGTCAATGTATCCAAAAAAACAAAGTGGTGTGCATAGAATCAGATCACCTGATCAGTAGCTACACCCCACTTGCTTGCGCAATGTGAAAGAAGAAAGCTCATCAAGTGGAATAATTCCATTTTCAGGTCCAGCCTGGCCTGTGGTCAATTTAGGAAGGGAAGAAAAGTTAACTCCTGGAAAAACAACGAAGCTACACATGGTTGATGGACTCCCATGTCAGAAATTATGAAGATACAAAGAGCATGGAGCTAGTCAACATAAAACTAAGAACTAAACATAATCAGAAGAAATAAACAAACTTACTAGCATTGTCTGGATAAACGTAATATCCATTAGAGCCAAATTGTTCAACACCTTCAGAACTCCAGTTGCCACTTCTTCAAAATTAGATGGAAGGGTATATGAGACCTGAATCATAACTTAAGCCAATTTAGAACATCTAAAGCCCAGATGCTCATGCACATACCCATAACACCAATGATCAGGCTAGATTTAAACCCGTTATGCAAGGACAACAAAAGACAGGTTATGAAACACATTTTATAAGCCTAGGAAGTAAAAACAGTACAAGATTTCAGTGTTATAGCAACAACCAAAAAAGACAACACTGATAAACCTTAATGAAGTCAAAATAAAGCAATGCATCTTAACCCATAATATGACTCAATGGGCCATTTTTATTTTTGTGGTGGATAGGAAGCAGGAAATTTTTTTTATTAAGAGGAATATAAAAAACACATGAGAGGGCAAGGAGTCCTCAAAAAGGGGGAAAAAAAAAAGATAACACTTTAGGGCTAACTCAGAATATAACATAACATGTTGCATTCGCAACAATCAGAACACATGTGAACCCAATGATCCTTAATCAAGAAAACGGAATTCCTCCAAAGTTTTTAGATGAGGATGCTCAAATCCTTAGACGCATGGGCCCTTATTAGAGCCCACATTCAAGGAATCTGAAGCTCATCAGAAAAACCTCACACCATGTTTTAGTGCCAAATATAGTAAGCAAAGGGTATGTTTAATGCATGTAGAAATGCTAACTTGGTGATGATTTTATGGAAGCCAAAGATCTATACAGAGATGTATGATGAGTGTCACATACCTTACTTGAATGATGATTTACTCGTGGAAAATGATCCTGGAGAGCTTCAAGAATTTTAGCCAGTTATTTTAGAGGAAGAAACAGATAGAGAAGAAAAGGCAAAAAAGTATTATGGGCTCTCCTTATTCGGCAGATACGAGAGTGAAAAAAATATATTACTCAAAGACCAGAAAGCTTCAGCGAGTAATTCTTCAATTAATGTTGTGTACCTTGATTTAGTATCTCATNAATATTATGGGCTCTCCTTATTCGGCAGATACGAGAGTGAAAAAAATATATTACTCAAAGACCAGCAAGCTTCAGCGAGTAATTCTTCAATTAATGTTGTGTACCTTGATTTAGTATCTCATTTAAGCTTTGTAAATATGCAATGCTCTTTGTGCTGCCTGTGCTAAATCCTAAAGCCTTAGAATTCCTCTAATAATTAGTTGGGGTTAACAACATGGGTTAAAGTGGAATGCAAAGGGGCCTAACAACGTTGGGTAAAGTGAAGTTTCCCTGAAAGTAATCATGATATGAAATGAAGTTAGAACTACAAGCCTTATAGTAGCAAGTGACATCAAAATTACCAGTTCAGAACTCAATCGGTTGTTAGCCTGCAAAAGAACAGCTGTCAACAGGGAAGGAAGACAGACTAAGCCAGTCTCAGATATCGCAGAAAGAAGAAATGCAACTGATTGCTTCGAGCCCGACTTTTTTTCCTTCATTAGTTCTGCACCATTATTGACAGGATTCTTCTCATCCTTCTGGGAAACAGAACACTTGGCAACATCATCTGTCAAAGTACTCGGAGGCTCATCTTGAATATCTGAAGTGTTCTTCTTAATGCTAATAAATTCAGCTTTATATGACTCCTGGTTAATGGATGCTGAGTCGCCAATTCCTTTTAGATTATATGATTCATCTAGTGGCCTATCTTCTGGTACATCGGGTAAAGGTACAGATAAGGACAATCTATGATCGCCACTTGAGTTGCATGGAGGTAGACATCCCAAATCTGCATCCTCAGCAAGTTTCACCTCTTCAGTACTATTTTGTGACATTTTTTCTATTGGAAAAGATTCCCAATCAATGGAAGACATAGTTCTGTATCGCGAAGTCAAAACTGCCAACAGATTTATACTTAAAAGAATGGATGAAGGAAATGGCGAGCCCTCTACCTGTGGCCTATCATAAAGTGCAAAAAGATCTCGCAGCCGGTGAATAACTTGATATGCAATCACAAGCTCCAGCAAACCATACTGCATTTGGAGTTGGCGCTCATCAGAGCTTATATGACCAATAATTGTTGCAACAGTCCACAGAAAGCCCTCCAATACTTCAGAGATGGATTCCATATTCTCAATTGATGTTTCATTAGAAAGCAGGTTCGTGCAACCAGGGACACTTGATGATGCCGCAATTTTGATATAGTTCTCAAGAGCTGCAGCCAACATGGGGATGATTGGGGGCAACAGATTTTGTGCAAGAAAATAACCCCTGTTGGCAGGCACTGACAACAACACTCTCAAAAGTCTCAAAAGATACAGAGTCACTTGGCAGGCTTCAGGCTTTGATGTGTGAGAAGCTGGCAGAGCAGAAGCTACAAAATCAAGCAGACCGGCTTGTCGAGAAGTTTGTAGCTCAGGTTCCTTACCCTCCAAGAACTATCCACAAATTAATGTCAGAATAAATGAGTTTGAGATTCCATGTTCATTGCAAAATGTTAACAAAATTATTTTAAGTTGTAACAGATACACTACTATTTTTTTCTCTTTTTTCAGGGCATGCATTGATAAAATACTGGAAGGAGAACTTGTTCTAACTTCAATTGCATTTTGCAGAAATAGATACTCAGATAAAACTTTAAGTGAAGGTCTGAAATGAGTACCTTAATCATTTCAGCAGTAATTAATCCAATGCTTGCAGCTCCTTCCTTTCTTGCTTGCCGAAGTCTTTGAAGTTCTTGAAGCCACTTCCCAATTTTCACCCTAGCGGTTCCCACCGCTGTTCTATATCCAATACCACCATTTTCAGTTCCTACCGGTGGTTCAGGAAATTCATATTTCAGAGCCATTAGCCTTTGACGAAGTTTTTTAATCCTTCGCTTTAATGAGTGCTGCGACACCATATCACCAGTTGGGAAAGTGGAGCCTTCTGAACCTGAGGTGTAGCTAGCCTGATAATCTTGACCATTATTGGTAGGTGTTGTTCTACCCTGACCATCCCTATTCAAAGAACGCCGCAGTAAAGGTGACGATTGATCCCTGAAATCCATTGAAGCTCTCTCACGAATTTGCTCCAAGTAAAACTTACGACGCTGTTCACTTTCACTGAGTCTTTCAGCTAATTTCTGGGCCAGAAGTTCAGCTTCCTCTTGTAAAGCTTTGGCACGACTCTCCTTTCTTCGCATCTGTTCCATAGCCTTTGCCTCTCGTGCTGCACTTGATGCTTTGCGTTCCTCTTCTCGTCTTACTTGAGCCTCTTCTTTTTTTCGCTGTGTCTCTGCAAGACGCTGCAACTTTTCAGATTCAATGAGCCTCCTGCGTTCCAAAACAGCTCCTTCTCTTGCAATATCTTCTTTCTGTTTAGTTTTCATTACTAGATGTTTCTCGGCTCTCCTCAGCTCTGAATTATGAAGTTTCTGACGCAATATAAGCTTTTTGTTCTCATCATTTAGTGAAGTAATGAAACGAACCTCATTAACTTTGCTACTTTCATCCCCAGCTCTTTTCACAACCTGAGCTAGAAAAGCTTCATGCCGAGACTCACTACGCTGGTGGCGAGCCTTCATTACCTCTCGTAACTTCATGCTGCGAACAGCCTGCCACTCATTGACACGGTTCAGTTTCTCTGAGGTACGCTGAAGCTTTTGAACTCTCTCATTCTCTAGCTCACTTCTAATCCTCATGGCCCTTGCATGCTTTTCTTCCGCTTCCTTTCTTAGATCAAGCGCAGTCTTTTTCTTCTTCTCAGGAGACATAAGTTTATCACGCAACATGCGTGCCCGCTCAACACTTTTCCTGCTCATGCCTGGCGAATGTGAGAAGCGAGAAGAAACACGGAATGGAGATGCAAGTATGTCCTCCCAGTTCCTCTTCTCCTTCCAAGCATCCATAGATTTCCATGAGGTTCCATTTCGTTTTTCCTTATCCCTTTCACAAGAAGGAATCTGCTTTCTATGGTGACGCACAGAAGAATGATTTTTCTCAACTACACTTTCAGTCAACGGTTTATCTTTCCTAGGAAGCAGCTTCTCCATGTCAGAAGTAGATCCAAGCAGCTCCATCTTGCTCTTTACCACAATGGAAGCAGCTGAATGATCTTTAAGAGCTAGCCCAGATGCAATGGAGTCAGAAGCAGATTGGCCCTGCTGTAGGAGACGAGTATTTTGCACCAAGTTTACTTTGCTTGACCTGCCAGAGTCAACATTTCTCTTCTCCCTACCCAAGTTTCCTTGAGTGAGATATGAGATCCCACCATATTTCCTTGGCTTTGATTCTTTTGCATTGTGTAATTTATCACTTTTATTGCTATCTTGTGAAAAAATTTCAGTTACTCTGCAAAGTCCATTAGGGCAAGCAGACTCTGGTTTTACAGTATCTTTAACTGCATGTACACTAGCTCGCTCTTGTTGAATTTTCCTAAAAGCCTCAAGAGATGAAGACAATATCTCCGCCCTGTGAGGTGAAGTTGTCATTCGCCGAACCTGCATTCCAGCATAAGGTCACTAGTATTTATTTTACATTAACATATTCCAAAAATAAAAAAAAAATATTATTTAGTGTTTTGGTCATTGAAAAAAATTTAAAAGAGTTTATTCCATTGACTTACTAGTTATGGAAAAAAAATCTGTCATCCTGAACCAATTATTGACTAATTTAGGCAAATAACATCGGTCAAAATTAGAAACTCGTAAAGATTAGATCCTCAAAAAATCTTAGTTTACATTTTAACAGTCCCCTGATTTCAAGTTAGAAGCTACAAAGGCCCAAACTGGTATTCACATCCACAGACATGACATGTCTTTTAAAATAGTAATGCACAGGCAGTAAATAGTTTCTCATATTCGGAAGCTAGATAAAAAAAAAAAAAAAATAGATCCTGCTAAACTACATCGCTCCATGATAAGCACAGAAGGAACAAAGAATGAATCACTTTAAGAATCAACAAGACAAATCGTCAAATAACCAAATCTTGACCTACACAGTCTGACCCATATATCAAATAAGACACTAAGGAAAAATAAACAAAAAACACTATGCAGTGTTGAATTTACTCACCCATGAATTTTAAAAGTACGCCATTAGTAAAACTCTTATCTCAGTAAAAGTTCTATTTTTCATCTCCAAGTAGCAGAAGAAGATGAAGATGATGATGAAAAAGAAAAGGGCACGTTCTATCAGTGATTTTGATGTAAAACAATAACACTCCTAAAAAATTGAAGAGGATCAAATTTCAAATTTAAGTGTATAGACAATTTCATCTTCTTTGAAGTCTAATTAGCAGAGAAGCATGAGAAAAACCAAGAGACGAAAGAATCAAGCGATACATGTTGCCAGAAAACATGTAAAGATATAAAGTTTGACCACCACCAATATAGGATTGACTTGTTTGCATGTACATATGCTTAAGTACTGTATTTAATAGNGAAGCATGAGAAAAACCAAGAGACGAAAGAATCAAGCGATACATGTTGCCAGAAAACATGTAAAGATATAAAGTTTGACCACCGCCAATATAGGATTGACTTGTTTGCATGTACATATGCTTAAGTACTGTATTTAATAGTATGGAACAATTTTATGTAATTCTCAGAAGTGGGCATCTCATTATATTGGTTTAATGAAAGAAGCAAGCAAGCTGACCTCCCATGAGAGTGCATGTGGCCTGCGGTGTTCAGACTTCAGGGTCGTTGGTGGCCCATCAATTAATTGAGAAGAGGATCTTTTCACTTTCTCGAATTCCTCTACCCTAGAGTTTAATTCCTTAAAATCTGATGCAGCTTCTTCAAGAACAAGAATGGCCTCTTTTGTCTGCTCCAGATCACATTCTAGTTCACAAAGAAGATAAAGTTCATCTATGGCCCTATTAAGATTCTCAAAGAGAAAGCACCATAGCCGCTGCCTGAATCTTTCTTTACTTTCACCCATGTCATCTGCACCTATAGCACTCATAATTTGGGCTTTTGAAATAGTATCAATGATTGTATGAGTCTTTTGATCCTCACAGTATTCAACAGAGGATGTCATAGTAGATTCTCCTAAAGTTTCGGTCCTACTCTTTTCAGGCGGTAGTACCTCAGAATCTTGGGAAATCACTCCTGTGCTTGACCCCCCATTCATAGATGGTAATTCAGAAATTACTACATCACCTGCTTTGGATATAACAGCAGGTGCTGGAAGTTCCACCATCCCAGCCTCTTCAATGGCAGTGTATATAATATTTTCACCAGACTGACTACTGGCACCCCAGGCGTCATCATTGACTGCTTCAAGAGGTTCAGGATGGGTTTTCCCGCAACTTGAAGTATTACCACTTGGATCAACTATATTCTCATTTGTAATTTGTACTTCAACATCTTCTGAAGATACTGCAGTGACCTCTTTACAGTTCTCTTCGAAAGATTCATTATGTGCCCGCTGAGGAACAAGATCTGCCTCTGCAGATGTTGCCTGCAACTCTTGGGGCTCTATACAAGAAGACATGCACGAAATTGAAGTACCAGAATTATCAGCCTTCCCACAGAACAAATTATCAACTTCAAATCCACCAAACTTGATTTTCGCTCCAACAGTGCTTCCACCATGCAATACCAGGGCTCCACCATCCAAATCACCCAACTTGATTTTCGACAGAACATCAGGATTTTTTATCTGTGGATATTCTTCATGATCTCCTGTTCTAGAATCAGCATCTTTAACATTTACAGCTACTGAAAGAGGTGAACTGGGGCATTCATCATCTTGACTGACTACACATTTATCAAGGTACTGCACGTCCATCCGATCTTCAGTTGAAACAGAACTAGAATTCGAAACTCTACCCAGGCTCTGTACAACAAAATCTCCACTTGCTTTTGGAGGCTGTCTACCACACTTAACATGTGAATTTCCACTTCTAACATTCAACGAAGGCTGACAGTGCTGAATATTAGGACTCTGTTTTCCAGAGAATCCTCCAACCCAACCATGAAAGGAAAATTTTGAACTATTTCTATGCTTCTGGAAAAGAAAGGAAATATAAGACTCAAAGCATACCACTAGTAATAAGATAAATTCATAGATGTTATCATGCTCAAGTGCAAGGTCCTGTCCCAGGTCATTAACAAGAAAGCATCAGAACCAAAAACCTAATATAATCCATCAGTTCTTTTGTTTGTAAGGGAATGGAGGGTCAAATGCGCACTTACTCATTCCCTGTTCTTTTGCTTTGGGTTTGTGGAATAAATTGTTTAATGTGTTTGGATAAGCTTGGGTTTGTCCTCGTACACTGGAGAGTTAAGTGCTAGAGTTTTGGAAAGAGTAAAAAACTACAGTTCTTTGAAATTGTGCGTTGATGGTGGTTCTCAGGTGTATTTGACTAGAAAGAAATGCAAGAATTTCCCAGACCGTTCTCATCCACTAGACTTAGCATGAGATAGAATTATGTTCCTTGCTTCTTTATGGACCATATCCATGGAAATTTCAGTAGGGCGCCGCTATCGAATATTGGAGGGCGGTTCTATTTCATCTTTTCATTGCTTTTTTTGTAGTTTATTTTATATATTCAAGGGGATTTTGTTCTTTCTTTCTTTTGAGGCTATCATGTCCTCCATCTGTATTTAATTTCCCTCTTACTTAATCTTAATAATATTCTTCTTCATCTAAAAATAAAAACCTCATTCATAAATTTCAAATAAAAGAGAACTTAATAACAAGAGAAGTATTGAAATATTACACATGGAGTTTGCTAGAACTTGTCCCACATCGACTAAATACCCCCTCTCAAATGTTACTTGTGAGTTTCTTCCCTCACTGCCAACTGATTTTGAGAAGGGTACTTTAACATAAATGAAAATCACATGCAATCAAAAAAGAAAAAATCAATACGGAAATCTGCAACAAGAAAAAGTGTATATAGATAAAGATTTATATGGCATCAGAAAATAAAAAAAAAAAAAGGGGGGGAAACGAGAGCAGAGTAAGTGACACTAAAAAATAAAGAAGGCATCTAATAAACTCAAGAGTGCCTTATCAAAAAAAAAAAAAAAAACTCAAGAGTGACATAGTTTCTCTTCTCAAGGAATGTGGAAAATTAGTATCCCAGCCTACAGAATGTTTTAACCAATGTAGACACAAAAAAGGCACATTGTTTGATGNCGAGAGCAGAGTAAGTGACACTAAAAAATAAAGAAGGCATCTAATAAACTCAAGAGTGCCTTATCAAAAAAAAAAAAAACTCAAGAGTGACATAGTTTCTCTTCTCAAGGAATGTGGAAAATTAGTATGCCAGCCTACAGAATGTTTTAACCAATGTAGACACAAAAAAGGCACATTGTTTGATGTACAAGGAGACTGAAGCAATTACTGGTGCCTGAACCATATGATGTTCAGATTTTATCATTCTCAACATTAACAGTTACTTGAAAAATCAAATAATTGTAGTCTTCTTGTACGATGCACTCGATATATTATGCATCCCATTATCTCTTATGTGATCTACATCCTAGACAATAAGAAAACAATGCAGCATAAAAGATAAAAGAATTCTCATTTTCCTGTATTTTTTCTCATTGTTTATTTTAACTAATGGTATGTGTCCATTTGACCCTGTTGTGTTCAAAATACGTGCAAGTGCATCCAGCCCATGTTCCTATTAGTTGGTTCAAATTTGTTCAAGCAGACTGTTGATGACAAAGTTGTACTTGACAGATTTGCAAGATACTCAAAAGTAACTTTCACAGCATCCAAAATTGTACTGTGCCAAGTAGTAAACGTGCATAGGCATGCAACCTGTTCCTGGAATAATTGTGGGAAAACATAATACCAACTACATCGGCATATATCATTAGCTCTGCAAACTAAAGAAACTGACTATTTCAAACTGGTCATGTTACTCGGTCACCCTAACCCAATTCTATCATGTTACTACGGTCACCAAAGGACATATACAAATGCCCCTCTTCTAACTTCTACCACTGGGTTGAAGTAATTACCTGCTTTGTAGCAATTAACTCCCCCCCACCCCAAAAAAAAAAAATTACTTACTGTGTAGCTATTCTGAGAAAAACAGAATTTCTTCAAATACCATGAACAATACGTACATTTTGATTATTTTAAGTGATTACCAACACAAAATTTTACACAAGTTTCTCTCAGTGAGATTGTGAAAAAATTACCTCATTTGACATATACCCAAATTCCTCAAACTCGAGTCCAACTTAATGGAGTTATTATTGTCTATGAAAAAACAACCTCTATGTTGGGAAATGGGAACAATCATCTGTGTCCCAAAAACCTATCAAAATTTCACTTTTCCTATAATCCTTTCCTATCTGCAGTTCCTCTCCAGATATTGAAGCAAACAATTTCAGATAGATAAACAATAAAAACTCAACATATACAAGCAAACAATCACCACCTTCCACAAAATCTAAAGTGGTGCATAAAGGAATACAACTAAAACGGAATTAAGAAAGACATTTTTCTTTATCTTTACTGATACTGATGATTTTTCGGGCATCTAAAAATCAAAAGGAAGATCTTTCCTAAGTTGGAAAACCAGCACATCAAATTCTTTAATTTTCCAATGTAAATGGAGTCAATACCACAATAGTAGTAAACTATTCAGGTGCGATTTCTTAGTTAAATTCCACAAGAAATATTTAAAAATGACAATTTTCAATAGAAAGAATCAACAAACACCATTTTTTTTTCTTTTCATGATGAGACAAATAAACACAAATTCAGGACAATTCCGCAAGTGGGCATGTTAAAAAAATGACACCTTTTTCACTTGCAACCATCCAGAGGTTGGATCATCCACTCCTTCACAGCTCTCCATCACGACCCCAGATTTCTATCCCCCAATAAGAATTACTATTTTACAACAAAACCCCCAACTTTTCATTTATACTCAATTGACTCCAAGAAATTGCTCTCTTTCCCGATTATACACAAGCAAATGAAACTAACATGAGTACTGAACAATACCAATTACAATCAACTCAAGAATTACACAGAGAAGGTGGAAATTGCAATGCCCGCGTTTTTTTCAAGAATTTTGATGGAAATAAAAGCTCGGGAAATG
Organism: Ilex paraguariensis; assembly: GCA_963454935.2. Classification (NCBI taxonomy): domain Eukaryota; kingdom Viridiplantae; phylum Streptophyta; class Magnoliopsida; order Aquifoliales; family Aquifoliaceae; genus Ilex; species Ilex paraguariensis. The sequence continues at coordinate 6,588,043 of CAUOFW020001724.1, read as the reverse complement.
GAATAAATAGCATAAAGATGGAAGTTTTAGGAAATTTTCAGAATAAAAATGTGGGGTTTTTGCGAACTGGGTAGCTAATATATGGTGTTTTTTATCAGGTTTCTCGAGTTGCACGGATGTCTGGGAAAATCAGAGAGAGAAGAGAGAGAGAAAGAGATGACAATGGTGAAAGTAGTTTTATACAGCTTTCAGAATGAGAATAGTGACGGAGAGAATGCTGTCTGACAGATCTCTCCCTGACTAAACCTCACAATGACGGATGCATCCCTTGCATTTCAAAGTTTCATTTGACTGAAGATTGGTACAAATATTAAAAGAATTAAAAAAAATATAAATTTCATTATCATTTTTAGAGTGAATGCACCTCAAAATATCATTAAATTCCTAATTTATACCTTAAAATATTTAAATTCAAATAACTTAAACGGAAGTTGGAGGGGATATAATTAGTTAGAAAACGTGAATTATTTTGTTTTTTGTTCAACGATCAGGGGGTTCGAACTACCTTACATACACTATGATTAATTCTTTCATCGATCTGGTCAAAAACAGGTCATTCACGCCGGAACTAGAGTACTCATGAGAGATAAATTTCTTATTATCTAACCTAAAAAAGTTGCTAAGTGATGGTGCNCTCGATATATTATGCATCCCATTATCTCTTATGTGATCTACATCCTAGACAATAAGAAAACAATGCAGCATAAAAGATAAAAGAATTCTCATTTTCCTGTATTTTTTCTCATTGTTTATTTTAACTAATGGTATGTGTCCATTTGACCCTGTTGTGTTCAAAATACGTGCAAGTGCATCCAGCCCATNCCCGATATATTATGCATCCCATTATCTCTAATGTGATCTACATCCTAGACAATAAGAAAACAATGCCGCATAAAAGATAAAAGAATTCTCATTTTCCTGTATTTTTTCTCATTGTTTATTTTAACTAATGTTATGTGTCCATTTGACCCTGTTGTGTTCAAAATACGTGCAAGTGCATCCAGCCCATGTTCCTATTAGTTGGTTCAAATTTGTTCAAGCAGACTGTTGATGACAAAGTTGTACTTGACAGATTTGCAAGATACTCAAAAGTAACTTTCACAGCATCCAAAATTGTACTGTGCCAAGTAGTAAACGTGCATAGGCATGCAACCTGTTCCTGGAATAATTGTGGGAAAACATAATACCAACTACATCGGCATATATCATTAGCTCTGCAAACTAAAGAAACTGACTATTTCAAACTGGTCATGTTACTCGGTCACCCTAACCCAATTCTATCATGTTACTACGGTCACCAAAGGACATATACAAATGCCCCTCTTCTAACTTCTACCACTGGGTTGAAGTAATTACCTGCTTTGTAGCAATTAACTCCCCCCCACCCCAAAAAAAAAAATTACTTACTGTGTAGCTATTCTCAGAAAAACAGAATTTCTTCAAATACCATGAACAATACGTACATTTTGATTATTTTAAGTGATTACCAACACAAAATTTTACACAAGTTTCTCTCAGTGAGATTGTGAAAAAATTACCTCATTTGACATATACCCAAATTCCTCAAACTCGAGTCCAACTTAATGGAGTTATTATTGTCTATGAAAAAACAACCTCTATGTTGGGAAATGGGAACAATCATCTGTGTCCCAAAAACCTATCAAAATTTCACTTTTCCTATAATCCTTTCCTATCTGCAGTTCCTCTCCAGATATTGAAGCAAACAATTTCAGATAGATAAACAATAAAAACTCAACATATACAAGCAAACAATCACCACCTTCCACAAAATCTAAAGTGGTGCATAAAGGAATACAACTAAAACGGAATTAAGAAAGACATTTTTCTTTATCTTTACTGATACTGATGATTTTTCGGGCATCTAAAAATCAAAAGGAAGATCTTTCCTAAGTTGGAAAACCAGCACATCAAATTCTTTAATTTTCCAATGTAAATGGAGTCAATACCACAATAGTAGTAAACTAATCAGGTGCGATTTCTTAGTTAAATTCCACAAGAAATATTTAAAAATGACAATTTTCAATAGAAAGAATCAACAAACACCATTTTTTTTTCTTTTCATGATAAGACAAATAAACACAAATTCAGGACAATTCCGCAAGTGGGCATGTTAAAAAAATGACACCTTTTTCACTTGCAACCATCCAGAGGTTGGATCATCCACTCCTTCACAGCTCTCCATCACGACCCCAGATTTCTATCCCCCAATAAGAATTACTATTTTACAACAAAACCCCCAACTTTTCATTTATACTCAATTGACTCCAAGAAATTGCTCTCTTTCCCGATTATACACAAGCAAATGAAACTAACATGAGTACTGAACAATACCAATTACAATCAACTCAAGAATTACACAGAGAAGGTGGAAATTGCAATGCCCGCGTTTTTTTCAAGAATTTTGATGGAAATAAAAGCTCGGGAAATGGAATAAATAGCATAAAGATGGAAGTTTTAGGAAATTTTCAGAATAAAAATGTGGGGTTTTTGCGAACTGGGTAGCTAATATATGGTGTTTTTTATCAGGTTTCTCGAGTTGCACGGATGTCTGGGAAAATCAGAGAGAGAAGAGAGAGAGAAAGAGATGACAATGGTGAAAGTAGTTTTATACAGCTTTCAGAATGAGAATAGTGACGGAGAGAATGCTGTCTGACAGATCTCTCCCTGACTAAACCTCACAATGACGGATGCATCCCTAGCATTTCAAAGTTTCATTTGACTGAAGATTGGTACAAATATTAAAAGAATTAAAAAAAATATAAATTTCATTATCATTTTTAGAGTGAATGCACCTCAAAATATCATTAAATTCCTAATTTATACCTTAAAATATTTAAATTCAAATAACTTAAACGGAAGTTGGAGGGGATATAATTAGTTAGAAAATGTGAATTATTTTGTTTTTTGTTCAACGATTAGGGGGTTCGAACTACCTTACATACACTATGATTAATTCTTTCATCGATCTGGTCAAAAACAGGTCATTCACGTCGGAACTAGAGTATTCATGAGAGATAAATTTCTTATTATCTAACCTAAAAAAGTTGCTAAGTGATGGTGCTCAGAAATTTTTCAGCCCAAGCCTAGTAGATAATATGATGAGATAGTTAATAGTTCTGTTAGGTAAGTGATCGGCTAACGATGAATATCAAGGAAAGAAACATAAGTGGTTCACCTTAGTCAAAAGATTAAGACTACGTCCACTGTGAAGGGAGTCTCCTGCTTCTCGAGGTTGTTGCTTAATCCTTTGAGAGAATTATAGGGATACAAACGCTAGGTTCATTATAGGGGGTAAGTATTTTTCTCTATCTGTTAGGGTTTCGACTTAAGTGCCTAGATAGGAAGGAGAGGGTTTAGAAGATCATCCCCGTCCATCAGGTAACAGTTCTTTATTTATACAGTGATTCCCCTAGGGTTTTTTGCTGCTCTTCTTTCTTTGGTGCTGATCTCTTAGGTCCTCTCTTCTGCACCTTGTAGCTTTTTCCTGACATCTGGTGTCACTGTTCATTTGACACTACTATTACCACGATCTCTGGTGGCTATGTGCTCCATCCTTTCTCTGCTCTGTGGCTGTCATAGGTGTCAGAGGTGGTCCCTGAGTCCCTAGGATACGTGTTGCGACGAGAATGATTCGGGGAGGTTATTCGGACCAAACTTCCATCCTTTGGGTGCTCACCTGATGGGCTGGACTTGAGTCATGTTGGATTGTAAATTCCTTGCTGATGTTGGGTTTTCTCCATCGGGCTTGGCCTTTTAGGCTAATGAGGCAGACAAATGGTAGGCCTCCCCTTTGGGTAGCTATGTAATTGAAGGACTCCTGGACCCATTGGGCTGCTGGATCATGAAGGCCCGTGCTAAATTTCGCCCTTACCACTAAGATTCAAATTTTTAAGTTTATAATTCGTCGTTATTATCACTTGAGTCTATAGTAATTTTATTTTATTTTTTTCCTTTTTGAATTCCCCGTGGTTGTAGTTAATAGAATTCCAATTAATGTAATAGTTTTTGTTTAGGTTTGATCTGTTCATTCAAAGCTTTTGTTTCACCATAAGATGTGAAATTATGTTTTGTCGACAAATGGGTGGTGCTTTAGACAAGGTCACATGAAGTTTGACATTTATCAAATGTTCTTTTTATGCATGGCAGCTAAGAATTCTTTGTCTGGCTACCTTGTCCACATGGTCGCAAAAAGGCAACCCATACCCCCTCCAAACTTAGGCTAATGATATTTAAACCCATTTCCACAAATTTGGCCCCATTATGATGTTGGGTTTGTCACGAGAAAATGAAACGGTAATACTCAATTTGATATAACTATAAATGTTAGAGTTGGATTTGTGTGGTGTATAAAATTTGTTGTTTTAATCCACAATAGCTAAGGATTCTATGTCCACCATGTCCACATGGTCACAAAAAAGCAACCATTTTCCTCCAACTCTTTCTTCATATTGTGTGCGTGGGAAACTGTAATACTTGTTTGATGCAGTATGATATGTATTTACTATCTAAAAACATTTTTATTGATGATATGTAAAACATTGCATATTAAAAGTGATGCTATAATATTATTAAATCAAAAGTTTTTAAAATGTAAGAACATTCAAAAAAAGTTAAAGGATAATCTAGAAAATCAAAAATTTATTACTTAAAAATCTGACCATTATAGTTATTGAATTAATACCAAATTTCAATGTTTAATAAAACCCATAGTCAATTCGAAGATCATGATAGCATTGCTCAAAATAGAATGGATTAGAATGGTACATGTGTTAAGAGAGAAAACCGAATAGCCTAATTTTTAACTTGTGATTGAATTATGATTTGTTAGACTTGGTACACACAGGTTGTAAATAGTGACCCTTTGTATTAGGGTTTGTGCTAAATTAAGGTTGTCAGTACAAGAATTGATTCCCATTCTCGCTTGTGTCTTATAAGTAGGCCTAAATTTTTTTAGCACGACTCTTAAATTTGATACGAAATAGACAATTTTAAGTTTAGTTTTAGTACCAATATGTCTTTGGTCTAATGATACTCCTTACCTTATGAAAGTTTTACCTTCTTGAGGTCAAGGGTTTAAGTCCCCTTCCACCTCCCAAAATAAAAAAAAAAAAAAGTTTAGTTTTGGTGAGTTTGGGTGGTAAACTGGGTAGGTCCATTAAGTTTCTCAAATAAATGGATTGACTTTATACAAAATAAACATGACTTGAACAAAACTCATAGATTACACAACATAAACCTAACTCACGAATATAAATGAATTAGGTATGAGTTAAACAAATTTTAATATGACACGAATTAGATACAAGACACAATCAATGGAAACTCCTACTTATAACTTCTTGCCCATTAAAAATCGGAGTTATAGCTGGCTGCATGCATTTAAGGATTATCAAGCAGATTTTCTTTTTATTGATAATTAATAGCAGTAGATTTTTCATTTATTACACAAAAACAAAAACAGCTGTGCACTTATTAAAGACAGATGGTTGTGTTGCTAAGGAGATGAGAACCAAGAGTAGGACAAAGCTGGTTAGATTTGATATGGCGGAAGAGATGAGCACACAATCGAGTAATTAAGTTAGACCAAAAGGACTTTCAAAGCTTTTGGTTCAGCCATTTTCATGCCCAATAAACTCCTAAACTTGAATTTTGATTTCAATTGCCTATCCAAAATAACCATGATTTTGTAATTATTTGCAATTGTTTTGTTAACGCTGTACAAAAAACAGCAACTTCCTCTATAGTTCTCTATGTATAATTCACTCATTCAATAGTGAATTTTGGGGCGTCTCTCTGTGAATTTTTTTTTTTTGATCTTTAATTTTAATATAAATCTATATGTTTTTATATATCACACCAAATTATGAATATGACATTGGAGAATTTATTCATAACAAAAACTATATCATAACTGGAAATTCAACTAGAAACATAACTGTATTATAACTATGTCATTACACTCTTCTTATTAGAAACCATATTGGTAAAGGTGAACATGGATACCAAAGATATTTAAAAGGGTAACTGAACATTGAAACCTTCAAATCACAAAAGAAAGCTAGTGCTCAAGCACAATGAAGGTTATCAGTAGCTAGCCCTACAAGTGACATGTAAGTAATACTAGGGACACTTGCTTTTGGGTGACAAGCCTTAAGACCTTATCTTTAATGGCCTTACAAATGCAAGAACGAGCTTTAGCTTTACCAAGGAAGCGTAATTGGAGGCAACAAGCTAGTATTGCAGGCGGCGCGGGTATCCCATAAAGTGGAAGATGACAAATGAATAGCCTTTTAGTGTTTATGGAGCATGCACAATTTGGAGTCATTAATGGAGGTGGTGAACCAAAAATAGGCATCAATGTAGAAGAATTACTGTCCATGGAAGCCAGTGAAATGGAACCAGACATCGTTTGAGAAGAATTGTTGTCCATGGAATCAAGGACTGGTGCTGAAGGAGGGTTGGCGGCCATTGGAGCTTGTCCACTTACAATGACAAAGAAGAGAATGTTGAGAAAGGGTAAGAGAGTAGTTGAGGAAGGGAACTTGGTGCTCGTCTCTGCAAAATCTTTAGGTCAAATGTAATTCTTTTTTTAGTGGAGTTTAAGGGTGTAGTGTGAATTGAGGAATAAAAAATTTTGTTGCTGTTCCTACTATTTATAAAATGTGTGAAATTTATTCCTCATGAATACCTTAATTATGACATGGATGATTTGTTTTTAACCAAATCGGGGACAAAAAAAATGACTCTTCATGGGTTGCTCTTTAGTTGTAATGTACATTTTCAATGGAAGGCAAATCATAAAAGAAAGCTAGTGCTCAAGCACAAAGAAGGTTATCAGTAGCTAGCACTACAAGTGACATGTAAGTAATACCAGGTACACTTGCTTTTGGATGACAGGCCTTAAGACCTTATCTTTAATGGCCTTACAGATGCAGGAACGAGCTTTAGCTTTACTAAGGAAGCGCAAATGGAGGCAACAAGCTAGTATTGCAGGTGGCGCGGGTATCCCATAAAGTGGAAGATGAGAGATGAATATCTTTTTAGTGTTTATGGACCATGCACAGTTTGGAGTCATTAATGGAGGTGGTGAACCAAAAATAGGCATTAATGAAGAAGAATTACTGTCCATGGAAGCCGGTGAAATGGAACTAGACATCGATCGAGAAGAATTGTTGTTCATGGAATCAAGGACCAGTGCTGAAGGAGGGTCGGCGGTGATTGGAGCTTGTCCACTTACAATGACAAAGAAGAGAATGTTGAGAAAAGGTAAGAGAGTAGTTGAGGACTGGGGAGGCTTAAGGCAATTGGAGGCCTAAAGCGAAAACACTAAATTAGGTCTTTTTTATTTTTAATATTAATTTTTTTTTAAAAATAATTTATTTTCAATTTATTATATGAGAAACCGAAGAATGATGTACTAGGGTTACCAAAAAAAATATTTTAACTTTTATTTTTGTTTTTTTATCAGAAAGAGAATTTAATTTTACCTTTTTTTTAACGTTTTGTACTAGTTTTTACACATAAAGAGAGAGAGTATGGATAAATATGAATTGATTTTTTAGTTCTTTTTATTTTTTCAACTTATGATTTTTAGATTTCTAATGTTATGAATTGAATCATGGACCCAAATTATTACAATAAAAATGTTGATTGTACTTAATATTTTGGGGCTCTTTTTTTAGGGTTTAAAATTTAAATGATTTAATTTTTTTATGGGTTAGTAATGTACATAAAAATTTGGGGCCTAAAGCCCATGTTTTTTTTTTTTTTTAATGATGTTGAGCCGGCCGTGGTTGAAGAAGGAAACTTGGTGCTCATCTCTGCAAAATCTTTAGGTCAAATGTAGTTCTTTTTTTAGTGGAGTTTAAGGGTGTAGTGTGAATTGAGGAATAACAAATTTTGCTGCTGTTGATGCTATTTATAGAATGTGTGAAATTTATCCCTCATGAATACCTTAATTATGACATGGATGATCTGTCTTTAACCAAATCGGGGACAAAAAAAATGACTCTTCATGGGTTGCTCTTTAGTTGAAATGTACATTTTCAATGGAAGACTATCCCATTTCTTTGTTTTACTAGGCCTTTTGTTGGTCCAAATTAAGCATATATATTATGGCTCACTATCAATTCAATAATTATGAATGATTAGGTAAATTAGATTTAAGTAGTATTGCTCTTTTGCTAATGCGCTCTCTCTCTCAAAATTAAACAAGGTGATTTCCTTTGACTAGAGATTTAATTACATGAAGTTTGACATTTACCAAATGTACTTTTTATGAATTGCAGCTAAGAATTCTTTGTCTAGCTACCTTGTCCACATGGTCGCATAAAGGCAATCTGTTCCCCCTCCAAACTTTAGGCTAATGTTTTTTAAACCCATTTGCACAAATTTGGCCCCATTACGACGTTGGGTTTGTCGTGAGAATATGAAACGGTAATACTCAGTTTGATATAACTACACATGTTAGAGTCGGGTTTGTGTGGTGTATAAAATTTGTAGTTTTAATCCACAACAGCTAAGGATTCTTTGTCCACCATGTCCACATGGTCACAAAAAAGCAACCATGCCCCTCCAACTCCAATTTAGGCTGTTGATATATTATAAGCCCATTTACACAGCTAACTCCCCCCCCCCCCCCCCCCCCCAATATGGGGTGTAGGTCTCACCAAACAGCCCAAAGCTCAATAGACCGTGTATGACTTAAAAGCTTGACGGGCAACTTGACTCGTACATGTGACTGGACTTGGGTAGCCCTCCAGCCTGGCGGGTAGGGCCTGACCATATTTTTTAGGGGGGGGGGGGGGGGGCAGTGGGCCAACATGTTAAGAAGTTTGTTAGCCCGCCCATTAGCCTCATAAAATAATTATATTATATTTTATAATTGTATTATTTATTTGATATTTGATCTGTAACTTTTATAAGTTGAGATTTACAAATTATTGACAGTTGTGTAGGTGCCAATCTAAATAGGATGTACTCAATTTGTATATAACATTGTAACTCTATATGAATATTTGTTAAATTCAATCAATATGAATAATTTTTTTATTAATTTATTTTTTCATACCAACTTCATGTAATTGATGTCTTTTTTGTATTTTTTTACATAAAAAAATAATTTTTTAATAAAAAGTCAGTTTCAGGCCCAATGATGCAGATTGTGAAGCCCGACCCGTATTTGGCCCAATAGACAGGCCCACGGGACAGGCCATGGGCCTTAAAAATTCATAATGAGTGGGCTCAGCCCGTTGACTAGTCAAAGCCCAAAGGGCTGGCCCATGGGTTGAAAAAATGTCGGGTTGGGCCAACCTATTTCCAAGGCTTAATGGGGTGTTCGTAGGAAGCTGTAATACTTGTTTAATACCGTATTGTATGTATTTAGTAGCTAAAAACTTTTTTATTGATGATATGAAAAGCATTGCATATTAAAAGTGATGCCATAATATTATTAAATCAAAAGTTTTTAAAATGTATGAACATTCAAAAGTTGAAGGATAATCTAGAAAATTAAAATTTTATGGTATTTAAAAAAAAGTTAAATGACGATATAAAAAATGAAGATGCACTTGAACATTATTATTTTTACATTTTCAATATGCATGCCACTAATTTGTAGGCACGACACATGACAAATGACAATATCTTCACATAATACTCCACAAAATGGAAGTAATTGTATTCATTGTTTGTTTTTGTGAGAAAAAATAAATAAAAGAGAAATGCTATTTAGACTTAAAAATTTGACAATTATAGTTGTTGGATCGATACTAAGTTTTAATGTTTAATGGAACTTACAGTCAATCTAAAAGTCATGGCAATATTGTTCAAAATAGAATATACATGTGTTAAGAGAGAATACCGAATAGTTTAATTTTTAATTTGTGATTGAACTAGGATTTGTTGGACTTGGTACACACACTGCTTGTAAATTGTGACCCTTTGTATTAGGGTTTGTGCTAAACTAAGGTTATAATTGGAAGAATTGATTACCACTCTCGCTTGTGTCTTATAAGTAGGCCTAAATTTGTTTAGCACGACTCACCAATTTGATACAAATAGACAATTTGATACAAATAGACAAGTTTAAGTTTCGTTTTAGTGAGTTCGGGTGGTAAACGAGTAAGTTCATTAAATTTCTCAAATAAATGGGTTGACACAATACTTAATAAACACGACATGAACACAACTTATACACTACACTACATAAATCCGACTCATGAATATAAATGAATCAGATATGTGTTGAACAAATTTTAATATGACATGAATTAGATACTAGATACAACCAATGAAACTCCTACTTATAACTTCATGCCAATTAAAAATCAGAGTTTATAGCTGGCTGCAAGCATTTAAGGATTATCATGTAGATTTTCTTTTTATTGATAATTAATAACAGTAGATTTTTCATTTATTACACAAAAAGAAAAACAGCTGTGCACTTATTAAAGACAGATGGTTGTGTTGCTAAGGAAATGAGAACCAAGAGTAGGACAAAGCTGGTTAGATATGATATGGCAGAAGGGATGAGCACACGATAAAGTAATTAGGGAAAATTTCATCCACGCTCTTTATAATTAGATCTAAATTCAATGTTATCCCCTCTTTATTTTGAAACTTTACTGTTATCCCCCTATAAGTGTTTGTCGAATTATTGCTTTAACGACGATTATTAATTTATAAAAATACCCCTGAATATTTTATAGGATAAATTTTATTCACACCCCTTGTAAATAAACATAACTTCAACGACACTCCATGTAAATAAACTTATCTTTAACAATACCCCTCCTAATTTTAAATTTTAATGCACTCTCTTTTAGTTCTATTGTATTAACTTTTACATTTATCAATTTAATATTTAATATTTAATTTTATCAAATTAATGTGATTTATTTAATTTAAACTAAATTAACATTCTATATCATCAAATCAACACAAATTAATATTTAATTTTATCAAATTAGCATTTAGTTATATTAATTTAATATTTTATTTCATCAAATTAATATTATTTCTTTAATTTAACATTAAATTATTATTTAATTTCATCAAATCATGACATTTAATTTTTTTAAATTAAAAATTAATATATTAAATAGAATATTAAATTTTATTAATTTAACATTTAACCTTATCAAATTAATGTTAGTTATTTAATTAAACACCAAATGAACATTTAATTTCATTAAAGTAACATTTAAATTTTATCAAATCAACACTGAATTAATATTTAATTTTATTAAATCATGAATTAATATTTAATTTTATCAAATTAAAACTAAATTATTATTTAAATTTATCATATTAAAACCAAATTTATTTAATTAATATTAAATTTTATATATGAAGGGTGATGCATGGAGAGTTGTCAGGTGACGTTGTGGAAGACAGACGATAATAGAGAAGTTAGAAATGGATGGAGTTTTGACACTAATTTTATCGATTGTAATTTTATTATAGAAAAATTATTTTTAACTATAAAATAAATTTAAAAACCTGTAATTTATAACGAACAACAAAAAACATACTACAGAAGCAACTTAGGTAATATAAAAAAATAAGAAATTGAAAAGTGTACGTCTTACCTAACAACTTATAAGAATATGAACTTAATAACTAAAAAATCTAACAGGTGTTTTGGATGAAAAAAATTAAAACTATTTGCATGAAAAAAAAATTAAAAAAAAATCTGCATGAAAAAAATTTTAAAAAAATCTTCATGAAAACATTTACAAATCTACAAGAAAAAAATAATTTCTTTTTTTTACCAACTTTGGTAATGATTGATCATTTTTGAGAACGAGTTGAAGATTAATAATTAGTTTTAGTCTCCTATGTCTTCTAGCAACCCTATATCGTTTTGGACCTTCATAAACAACAAAAAATGTAGTATATATAGTGGAAAAATAGTTGATAACATTTTAATATATTTACATAAGGAATTGTAGTTTTGACATTTTCAAAAAATTTATAGTCAAACCGTTAGTTTTTGTATTGACAGAGTTAAAAATTACCGTTAAGAGGGTATTTTTGATTTGAAAGTATAAATCAAAGGGGATGCAATGAAGTTTTTGAATCAGAAAAAGGTGCCTTTCAATTTAGACCTAACTAGAGGGGGTGTGGATGAAATTTTTACGATTAATTGAGTTAGGCAAAAAAGACTTTCTGGTTCAGCCATTTTCATGCCCAAAAAACTCCTAAACTTGAATTTTGATTTCAATTTCCTATCCAAAATAACCATGATTTTGTAATTATTTACAATTGTTTTGTTAACGCTATACAACTAACTCATATATAGGCAACTTTCTCTATAGTTCTTTATGTATAATTCACTAGAGGTGCAATTCGGGCGGGTTGGACAATCAACTCTACCCCAACCCTAAGTATATAATCGTCAACCCTAATCCTAACCCTATCTCAGGTTGGAGAACTCAACCCGAGCACTGCCCAAGTTTAATTCGGGCGGGCTTGGGTTGAATTCGGGTTGATGATTTCAGATTGATTTCGAATTTAATTCGGGTAGAGCCCAAAATAGACTTGTTGTTCTAAACATAATACATATATTACATAATATTCACCTAAATTAACAACCAATAACTTCAACCAAGTTTTTAACGAGAGAGGCTGAGAGAACGAGAGAGACAAAGAGAACGAGAGTGACAGAGAACGATTGAACAAAAATGAAAAATCAGTTCTAATGTTTTATACATATATATAATTTTTTTTTAATTTGTCGGGTTCGGGTTGAACTTGGATTCACGAGACCTTAACTTGAGCCTAACTCAAATTGAATTCGGGTTACGATTTTTGACCCAAGCCCAACCCAAGTATTAAAAACTCTTGCCCAAACCCTAATTTTTTCGGGTTGAGCTTGGGTTGCCCAACTCAAGTTGCACCCCTATAATTCACTCGTTCAATAGTAAATTTTGGGTGTGTCTCGGTGATTTTTTTTCCCAATCTTTAATTTGAATATAAATCTATGTGTATTTTTGTCTCGCACCAAATCCTGAATATGACATAGGATAATTTATTCATAACAATAACCATTAAAATTCAACTGGAAACACAATTTTATTATAACTATGCCATTACACTCTTCTTATTAGAAACCATATTGGTAAAGGTGAACATGGATACCAAAGAGATTTAAAAGGGTAATTGAACATTGAAACCTTCAAATCACAAAAGAAAGCTAGTGCTCAAGCACAATGAAGGTTATTAGTTGCTAGCCCTACAAGTGACATGTAAGTAATAACAGGTACACTTGTTTTTGGATGACAAGCCTTAAGACCTTATCTTTAATGGCCTTACAAATACAGGAACGAGCTTTAGCTTTACCAAGGAAGCGCAATTGGAGGCAACAAGCTAATATTACGGGCGGTGGCGCACGTATCCCATAAAGTGGAAGATGACAAATGAATAGCCTTTTAGTGTTTATGGAGCATGCACAGTTTGGAGTCATTAATGGAGGTGGTGAACCAAAAATAGGCATCAATGAAGAAGAATTACTGTCCATGGAAGCCGGTGAAACGGAACCAGACATCAGTTGAGAAGAATTGTTGTCCATGGAATCAAGGACCGGTGCTGAAGGAGGGTCGGCAGCGATTGGAGCTTGTCCACTTACAATGACAAAGAAGAGAAATTTGAGAAAGGATAAGAGAGTAGTTGAGGAAGGGAACTTGGTGCTCATCTTTGCAAAATCTTTAGGTCAATGCAGTTCTTTTTTTAGTGGAGTTTAAGGGTGTAGTGTGAATTCAGAAATAAAAAATTTTGCTGCTGTTGATGCTATTTATAGAATGTGTGGGATTTATCCCTCATAAATATCATAGTCTTAACGTGGATGATCAATCTTTGACCAAACCGGGGAAGAGATTAGTCGAAATACACATAAAATTTCTCGAACACTCCTGACCGTTGAACAAAAAAAAATGACTCTTCATGGGTTGTTCTTTAGGTTGCAATGTACATTTTCAAAGGAAGACTGTCCTATTTTTCGCCTTACTAGGCCTTTTGCCGGTCCAAATTAAGCATATATATATTAAGGATTACTGTCAATTTAATAGTTATGAATGATTAGGACAACAAATTAAGTCCAAGTAGCATTGCTCTTTTGCTAATGTTCTCTCTCTAAAAATTAACCAAAGTGATTTCCTTTGACTAGGGATTTAATTACAAGAGTTAGCAGTAATCAATATTGCGAGTGCAATTTACGCTAGCAGGTTGTTTTGGCCATCAAATTATTCTCTCTCTCTCATTCTCTAATTGCATTGCAATGACCCAAGGAAACAAAATCAACTAGACTTTATTAAGTTTTCCTCCTTAGTTATTTTTGGAAATAAGAATTGATTATACTTTCATTGGTTGTTCATGCTAATTGATCATTTGAACTTAAAGACAAAGACTAATAAATGGAAGGCCATGAGATGCATTAGTAGAAAAAGAATCTAGACTAATAATTTTGTCATCTTGTATTAAATTTATATGATTCGATCTAGATTTATATCGTATTGAGTTCGTTCGCGAATAAGTACCCATGTTTAGCTTATATATGGTTTGGCATATGGTTGTGTAATCGAAGAGATGAGAACCAAGAATGGGACAAAGCTGGTTAGATAAGGTTTGTAAGAAGAGATGAGCACACAATAAAATTAAGTTAGACTAAAGGCTCTTTCAAGGCAATTAGTTCATCCATGTGCGAACCCAAACAACTCGTAAACTTGAGTTTTGATTTTAGTTGTCTATCTAGAATAACCACGGTTTTACATGCTTGGCTCTTAATTCCGTCAATTAAGGCATATTAAAAAAAACCCTATAACATGTTATTGAACATCCAGTCAATATGTATCATGTATGGATCTAACTTTATAAGCCATGTTTGATTGAGTATACTCTGTAATTCTTTAAAATTATTTTGTTAACGCTATACACTATACACATAGACAATCTCCTCTGTAGGTCTCTATGTCGTTATATAGTGAATTTTTTGGGGTGTCTCTTCATGATTTTTAATTTTTCGATCTTTAGTGTTAATGTAAATCTTTGTGTTCTTATGTACATGTTGTTTCTTTGCATATCGCCGAATCCGAAATTAGGAGAGTTTATTCATAAAAAAAAACTATATTATAGGAGTAATGCTACACTGACCAAATTTTGAGACCAAATTTGAAGTCGAAATGACATGGTAGCTGACTTGAGTTTCTTTATTTGGTGTCATGTCATTTAAGCCCCAATAAAGACTCCAAATAATATGCTGTCATGTCATTTGGACTCTAAATTTGGTTCCAAAATTTGGTCAGTATAGCATTACTGATATTATAGTTAGAACAAATAGACATAACAAATTACCAACTTCAACTAGGAATATAACTATATTAATTATAATTTTGTCATTACACTTGTCTTATTAGAAACTATATATATATAGGTAAAGGTGGCATGGGTACTAAAGAGATTTAAAAAGGTAACTGAACATTGAAACCTTCAAATCACGGAAGAAAACTAGTGCAAAAGCACAAGGAAGGTTATGAGTAGCTAGCCCTACAAATGACATGCAAGTAATAACAGGTACACTTGCTTTTGGATGACAGGCCTTAAGATCTTATCGTTAATGGCCTTATAAATGCTGGAACGAGCTTTAGCTTTACCAAGGAAGCGCAATTGGAGGCAACAAGCTAGTCGAGCAGGCGACGACTGTACCCCATAAAGTGGGAGATAGCAGATGATTAACCTTTTAGTGTTTATGGAGCATGTACAGTTTGGAGTCATTAACGGAGGTGGTGAACCAAAAATAGACATCAATGAAGAAGAATACTATCCATGGAAGCCAGTGAAGCGCAACAAGACATTGGTTGAGAAGAATTGTTGTCCATGGCATCAAGCACTGGTGCTGAAGGAGGGTCAGCTACGCTTGGAGCTTGTCCACTTACAGTGACAAAGAAGAGAATGTTGAGAAAGAAAAAGAGAGTAGTTGAGGAAGGGAACTTGATACTCATTTCTACAAAATCTTTAGGTCAATATAGCACAATGAAGGTTTTGCTACTGCTGGTGATGGTGGCTGGCAATTTATAGAATGTGCCCCTTTGTCCCATGGTTCTTCATGGCTTGCTCTTTAGGTTTCAATGTATGTACATTTTCAAGGAAGACTGACCCATTTCTTTTTCTTTCAAGGCCTTTTGCTGGCCCAAATGAAGCATAGATATCAAGGGCCACGATCAATCCAATGATAATGATGATTAAGTCCACAAATTAAGTAAGTAAATTAAGTTTTAATAACATTGCTCTTTTACTAATGCATTTTCTCTCTCTCAAAATCAACCAAGGTGAATTCCTTTGACTAGGGATTTAATTACAAGAGTTAGTAATAATCAATATTGTGAGTGCAATTTACACTAACAGGTGGTTTTAGCCATCAAATTAATCTCTCTCTCTCTCACTCTCATTGCATTGCATTGCATTGTAATGATCCTGAGGAAGCAAAATCAACTAGAATTTATTATATTTTCCTCAGTTATTTTTGGGAGTAAGAATTAATTATACTTTTATTGGTTGTTCATTTTGATCTATCATTTGAACCTTAAGATAAAGACAAATAAATGGAAGGCCACGAGGTGCAATAGTTGACAAAGAATCTAGACTTATAATGTTGTCATCTTGTGTTAAAATATATTCAATTCATATGATTCAATCTACTTATCATTGTTATTGTTGAATTTATATTATATCAAGTTCGTTCGCAAATAACCCATGTTAGATATGATTTGGCATATGGTTATGTAGTCGGGAGATGAGTACCAAGAATGGGACAAAGGTGGTTATAAATTAGATATGGTTTGGAAGAAGAGATGAGCACACAATAAAAGTAAGCTAGACCAAAGGGTCTTTCGAGGCAATTAGTTCATCCATGTTCTAACCCAAACAACTCATAACCTTGAGTTTTGATTTCATCTGTCTATACAGAATAACCATGGTTTTATAGGCTAGGCTCTTAATTCTGTCAATTTAGGCATATTATGGATCTAACTTTTTAGATCATACTTGATCGAGGATACTTTGTAATTCTTTATAATGCCATACAACAAATGCATAGACAACCTCCTCTGTAGCTATCTATGTTTTTCTCTCGGTGATTTTTTTTTGATATTCAAGTTTCATGTAATCGACACAGTCTTATACATAGTTTCTTTATGCCAAATAATGGATTAACAAAAATACAATTGTATCATTTCATTGGTCTAATTAGAAACTATAATAACAAAGAGATTTGAAGAGGTAACGGGGAATTAATTAAGCCTTCAAATCATACACAAAAATTGTTTCTTAAACGCAATGAAAGTTATGAGTAGCCTACATGCCAAATGTAAGTAATAGTATGCTCACTTGCTTTGGGATGACAGGCTTTAAGATCTTAGCTTGAATGGCTTTGTAAGTGCAGGAACGTGCTTTAGCTTTTTTAAGGAGGCGCAATTGGAGGCAACAAGGCTTTTTCGTGGGTAGCAACCAGGGTACACCATAAAGTGGGAGTGCAAAGATGGCTAGTCTTTTAGGGTTTATGGGGCAGGTACAGTTTGGAGTCATTGATGGAGGTGATGAACCAAAAATAGGCATCGATGATGGAGTTGAAATACTATCCATTAAAGTCGGTCTAGGCATCGATGGAGTAGAGCGAGTCATTGGTACTAAAAAAGAATTGAGGAAGAGGAAGAACATAGTTGAGGAAGGGAACTTGGTGCTCATCTTTGCAAACCTTTAGATCATGTAGGTATTTTTAGCGGAGTTCAAGGTTTAATGTGATTGAGGAATTAGAAATGTTGCTGCTACTTATAGGATGACCTTTGACCCATGACCTTTTACAGTTTGCTCTTTAGGTTATGGTGTATGCTAATGCTCTCTCTCTCTAAACTAACAAAGGTGTTTTCCTTTGACTAGGTATTTTGACAAGCTCAGATTTAACTGGGTCAGGCCCAATTAATGAGCTAGGCCCAAATCAGCTACAAGGCGAGTCAAGCCCAATTCATGGATTCGGCCCAGTCTAGAGTTCAAGGAGTTTAGAAGGATTAGAGCACGTAAAGAACAATTATCGGGATACTCACTTTCGAAGATCAATGCAACCTTTAATTGTACTTACCTTTTGTAGCTCCCCGAAGGTCTAGTACATTTACCCTCATTCACCGCCTTAACTAAGGCTTTGTACCTATAAATTGTGAGTTCTCTCTATATGAGAGGATATCTCTCTACACACCCCACACATTGATTTTTTCTCTCCTAGCTATTGTATCCCTCTTGGGACTGACCATTGCACTCTCTCTCATTCTCCCTCGTTCACCTTACTTAATCAATAAAAGGTCCCTCGGCCACCGTTGTCATTTTTCGGAGTGAAGTAGGTCATTCAAACCGAAACACTATATATCTGCGTGTTGACCCGATATTTACATTATTGCCTTTGATTGTTCTATTTATTGTCCAATTAATAGAACGCTATCACATACTCGACTGCTGATCTTGTATGAGACTATTTTGTGCATAATCAGATTGACGTCGTCTATGGGAAGCGATTAAGCTTTCTACTACCTTACTATTATCTTTCAAATACATGACGATCACGACTAGGTCGATGAGTCAACAATCGAGGGATAATAACCCAGCCTATCAGGAGGAGGCTCCGCCTCCGCCCATACCCACAGAACCATCCACTGCGGAGACTCCCGTGGTCGGGCAACAATTTTTATAGACCATGCTGCTGCTGGTAAACCAGAACTAGCAAATCATCTAGTTGATGCTCGCCCCGGGAGCCATCGCCCCTCATCCTATAGGAGGAACACCATTCCCTCCGACGAGAGAAGCACTACAACCTCTCCACTCTAGGCGCCAAGCCCCCCTCACCGTGGGGCCCTGCGTCAGAACACCCCCAGGTAGCGCCAGGGCGCCTCTCACCCGAAAGTCTACATTACCACGGGAATCCCTGGAGTCTACACCGCCATGGGAGTTCTCGAAGTCTATACCGCTACAGGAGTCTATATCACCGCGGGAGTTCTGGGAGTCTACATCATCACGGGAGTCTTGGGAGTTTACACTACCACGGGAGTCCTAGATGTCTACACTGCCACAGAATTACTAGGAGTCTACACCACCACGAGAGTCCTGGGGCTGGGAGTCTACACTGTCACGGGAGTCTCGGGAATCTACATTGCCAGGGAGTCCTGGGAGTCTACACCACCACAAGAATCCTAGGAGGAAGAATCAAGCACTCCTGCCCTCTCCTGCTTAGTGTATAATGCCTCCACCCACCATGAGGCAAGCCCAGACACTATCCAGAGAAAGCCCGATGTCTCGGAGATAGTTCCACAGACCTTAAGAGACCACACTTCGAGACTAGAGGCACCCGATTCCTTTGTGCCTACTCTACGAGAGCCCTTCGCGCCCTCGCTACCATTTACTATACCATGTTGGAGACTATACATGGATGAGTCCTCCACCAGCGAGGACGGCGGCTCAGAACTAGTGCTGATCAGTCCTATGACACTCCACTCAAGTACGTTGTCTTCCTCCGCTTTGTAACATCCAACTACCAAGCTGAATATGGGGCCCTCAAATCAGACTTGAAGCTTGCATTGGAAATAGAGGCTCTCTGTCTGACAGCTTGTAGTGAATCACAGTTGATAGTCAACCAAGTGAGAGGAGGGCTCCCTTGGCATTCATACCTAGCGCTCAAACGCCCTAATGCCTAGGCACCTATGCCAACCAACGCCCTAGCGCCCAACACCAGCGCCAAACAGTGTCAGCGCATCTGCCTATGTAGTGGTGTAGCCTAAATCGCTTGCAAGGCGTCACCCAGGGCCACTGTCTACCCAGTAGCGTCGCCCAGACTGCTCAGCTCCAAGGCGTTGCTCACAATCCTCAGCGTGCACACTAGCACTCAGCTCTTAGCACCAGCCAGTGTCAGCGCCTAGCGCCTACTAGCCAACAGCCCAGCCTGCATCACCCATAGCCACTACCTAGTGGTATCACCCTCTGCCTTCAACCGTGGTGTCGCCCAGTTGGCCTACAATGTCTCCTCCTGTCACCCACATCTTTGGTGCCACCATACCTGTACCCAGAACTTCTCGACGTCCATGACCAGCGACATCCAGCACCCCTCGGTGTCTATGTCTAGCGGTGCCCAGCGGCCCATGACATTTGTGCACAACAGCGCCTAGTGCCTCTCGGTGTCCGTGCCTAGCGACACCCAGCGCCCCTTGTCGTCCTCACGCAGCGCGCCATGTCTTAATCTCCAGCTTAGCGGCTCTCACGAGAGTCGCTAAAAACAGGGTCTATATCTATCTTTACTTTCATGCAAAAGACCTATATCTCCAGCTTAGCGGCTCTCTCGAGAGTCGCCAAAATCTTGACCTATCTCTGTTCTACTCTCAAGAAGAGAGCTTATATCTTCAACTTAGCGGTTCTCACAAGAGTCGCTAAAAACTTGGCCTATCTCTATCTCTGCTCTCATGCAGTCAGCCTATATCTCCAACTTAGCGGCTCTCACGAGAGTTGCCAAAAGCTTGACCTATCTTTGTTTTGCTCTCATGTAAGCAGCCTATATCTCTAGCTTAGCGGCTCTTATGAGAGTCTCCAAAAACTTGGCTTATCTCTGCTTCAGTCTCAAGCAAACAACTTATGTCTCCAGCTTAGCGGCTTTCTCGCGAGTCGCCAAAAACTTGACTTATCTCTGCTCTGCTCTAAAGTAGACAACCTATATCTCCAACTTAGCGGTTGTCACGAGAATCGCCAAAAGCTTGACTTATCTCTTCTTCATTCTCAAGCAAGTAACCTATGTTTCTAGCTTAGCTGCTCTCTCGCTAGTCGCCAAGTGTTTGGCTTATCTTTGCCCTGTTCTCAAGCATGCAGTCTATGTCTCCAACTTAGTGGCTCTCATGAGAGTCGCTACAAGCTTAGCCTAACTCAGTCTGTGCTTATACACAAACAACCTTGTTCTCTAAAAGCTTAGCCTCGATAGTTGTTGCTTTCTCATGAGCCAACCTCAACTGCAGCTTGGTGCCCATATCTCTCTTCCACCAAAGCTCTCGACACTTCGTTGAGTTTGAGCATCCTCAAAAGAACGAAAAGGCCATAGCCATCTGCAAATTTTTGAAGCCAGAATGTCAGGATGACCAAGAATATAGAAGAGAGGATTCCACATAACAACGGGGTATCATAGCAAAATCCTCTATCTCGGTATTGATGATACCCTCCCCGAAAGCTGACATCCAAGGGTGTCACAAACCTCCAAAGCTTCTCCATAGGCAAAATTCACATTCTGCAGCAGGGACACCAAACCATTTCTAGAAGCAGGATAATTATGTGAAGTGTTGGGGTCATCAAACCCCATCTTTCAAGAAATAGCAGGACCGTCAGACCTCAGCTGGGAAGCACTGGGGACATCAAATCTCACCCTTTCTAGGAGGAGGGGAAGTGATCATCCTAGTGACATAAAGAGCCTTCGTCGTTAATCCATCAACCACTCGATCACCTGTGAAAGAGAGAATTTTTATAAACCAAAGACATCATCAATTTGCCTGAGTCCTCCATGGTGTCGCCCCGTGCATTGCCTAGTCTTATGCCTTTCCTGGTGTTGCCCAGGTTCATACCCATGGTGCCACTTACCAAAGTATCTCCATTTTCACGCGTTGAGCGTCCATTCTTCTCTTCATCCTCTCTCTAATAAGCCATCATATGGAACAAGATATTTGTTCTATCCAAAGGAAGGATCTCACTCATGCCCTTAACCCCCAATCACTATTAGGGCTTGGGGCATGGGGGCAAATGACGAGCCCAGATTTAACTGGGTCAGACCCAATTAATGAGCTAGGCCCAAATTAGTTACAAGGCGAGTGAAGCCTAATTCATGGATTCGATCTAGTCTAGAGTTTAAGAAGTCCAGAAGGATTAGAGTACGTAAAAAATAATTATCGGGATACTCACTTTCGAAGATCAAGAAAACCTTTAATTGTACTTACCTTTTGTAGCTCCCTGAAGATGTTGTACTTTTACCCTCATGTCACCGCTTCAACTAAGATTCTGTACCTATAAATTGTAAGCTCTCTCTACATGAGAGGACACCTCTCTATACACTCCACACATAGCTTTTCTCTCTCCTAACTATTGTATCTCTCCTAGGGCTAACCATTGCTCTGGCTCTTGCTCTCGTTCACCTTACTTAATCAATAAAAGGTCTCTCGGTCACCGTTGCAGTTTTTTAGAGTGGAGTAGGTCACTTACACAGAACTATTATATATTTGCGTGTTGACCCGATATTTACATTATTGTTATTGATTGCTCTATTAATTGTCCCATTAATATAACTCTATCACACACTTGATTGTTGATCTTGCACGAAACTATTTTGTGCATCATCAAATTTAATTAAAAGGGTTAACAGTAATTAATATTGTCAGTGCAGTTTAGACTTATAGGTTGTTTTGGCCATCAAATCTCCCCCTCTCATTGCATTGCAATGATGTAAGGAAGCAAAATCAAAAGACTTTATTGAGTTTTCCTTCTTTATAATTTTGGGAAGTACGAATTGATTATACTTCCATTGGTTATTCATACTAATCGTTTGAACTTATGAGATGAAGACTAATAAATTTGGGAGGCCACTAGATGTAGTAGTTGGCAAGGAATGTAGGTTGACAATGTTGTTTTCCCTTATTAAAATTTATTCAACTCATATTATTCGCTCCATTTATGATAGTGTAATGTCGAATTTGTATTGTATAACCCATGTTTAGCTAGATTTCTGTTTACCAATTATTGATCTCATCAACGGATCAAGCTATTTGTTACCGATCTCGTTATTTCTAATCCCATGCACGTTGGTCTTTTGTTGAATTAATGGGTTATGATAAGAATTATTGATCTTAGAGGAGTCGTTAACCCTTTGTTCATAATCTAGATTCGAAACTCTCCCACTATATATAAAACGATATTCTTAATTAGTACTACTTGAGAAAGAAAAAAAGGCACAAGAAGAAACAAAGGAACCAATATCTTATGTACCAAGACTCTGTGAACTCGATGAATTTTATATGCATCAGATTGCTGACATTGACTAAACAAGATCTTTGTCACTAGTCAAATGCATATAAAAAGTTAATGGCATTCCTTCATAATGCAAAGCCAATATGACATGGATAAAAAAGGTTTTCAAAGAGGTAACTGAACATGGAAGCCTTCAATTCACAGAAGAAAACTCCTGCTAAGCCTAATGAAGGTTATGAGTAGCCTTCAGGCCACAAGTAAGCAACAATAGGTCCGCTTGCGATGGGACAACAGGCCATAAGATCTTATCTTTAATGGCCTTGCAAATGCAGGAACGAGCTTTAGCTTTCCTAAGGAAACGCAATTGGATGCAACAAGCAAGTTTTGCAGACCGCGAAGGCACACTATAAAGAGGAAGAGAACAGATGGCTAGTCTTTTAGTCTTTATGGAGCAGGTGCAATTTGGAGCCATTAATGGAGGCGGCGAACCAAAGACAGGCATCAGTGGAGAAGAATTACTACCCATGGAAGCCGGTGGAGCAGAACCAGGAGTCAATTGAGAAGCGTTATTGTCTATGAAAGTAGTAGGCATTGTTGCTGAAGTAGAATCGAGTTTCGAAGCTTGTCCACTTACTATGGCAAAGAAGAGAATGTTGAGAAGGAGGGAGAGAATAGTTGAGGAAGGGAACTTGGTGCTCATCTCTGCAAATTTAGATCAATGTAGTTGTTTTTTAGTGGAGTTTAAGGTGTAATGTGATTAAGGAATGTAGCTCTCTCTCTCTCTCTCTCTCTCTCTCTCTGCATTGAAATGATATAAGGAAGCAAAATCGATGAGACTTTTATTAAGTTTTCCTTCTCAGCAATTTTTGGAAGTAAGAATTGATTTTACTTTTATTAATTGTTTATACTGATTGTGTGAACTTTAAGATGAAGACCAATCGCTATGGGATGCCATGAAGTGCATTAGTTGGTAAAGAATCTAGGTTGATAATGATGTCGTTTTCTTGTTACAATTAAATTAATTCATATTGTTCGATCTATTTATAATTATGTATTATCTTATTTGTGTCATATAATCTATGTTTAACAAGATTCGTGTTAACTCGCAATTATCATGGTTTAACGGAATAACACGTTTATAATTCGATTTCATTAATTCTAATCTCATACATATTGATTTTTCAGAATGATGGATCGGGTTAAGAATTATTTGTCTAAAGGAATCATTTACCCTGTCACTGTGGACATGACCTAGATTCAAATCTTTCCCACCTATAAATAATGAAATGAACCAATAATTTTGGGGCAATTATAAGCTTGCCCTTAGAGGATTGTAGCTGGATATATTATGTATGTTGAACAGTGGACAAAGGCCTAGATTTTTCTTGGCTAGAATTATAGTTAGCCATGAGAGGCTAAAGCCTTGACTACTAAAGTCAGTAAAGCATGAGACTCTATTAAATAGAAGGATGACTTTTGTGGCATAATGGCTTGACAAATCTGTTGCAAATGTGGACAAATGAGGATTGTGCATGCATGTGCAGAGTAGACTTCTTCATGCACATATTAGATCTGTTGTCCGTTTCTTCACCCAATGTCCTAAATAAAGGGAATAGTTATTGTTTGTGTATGATGACATAAAGTAATAAAAAATAAAAAATAATAAATATATTTGTATTCATATTTAAAATCAAATTACAAACATAGAACAGAGATAAATGAATTTAAGTATTGATTATAGTAGGGGTGAGAGTTGGTGGATGACAATGGTGGTGATAGAAAACAGTGATGGTTATGGTGAGTGACAATAACGATGGTGACAATGGTGGTGGTGGTGACAGTGATGACAGGAGTGGTGGTGGTGGAGGGGAAGAGGGTGGTAGTGGTGGTGGAGGCGACGGCGGCAACATCGACGGTGGTGATGGTGACAAAGGCGACGACAGTGGCAGTGGTGGTGGTGGGGGGAGGGTGGCAATGCTGGCGATAGTGGCGACGATAACGATGGCGGCGGCGGCGACAGTGGTGGTGATGGTGGTAGTGGCGATGATGGTGGTAGAGGTAGTGGTGAGGCGGTTTCAAACACTAATTTTTTTTTTTAAAGTACTTATGAAAAATAATTCGTTGAAGTATTTTTAAAAAATCACTCCAAATACACCTTTAAGTACCTATATTACCTATTAAATTTAAGTTGTTAAAATTAACCGTTAGATTAATTTTAAAATAAAATTTACAGCGATCTGAATTATGAAAAACAAAAATTATTTTATTTATCTCTTAAAATTTGAATTATGAGTTACTTTATTATATAGATGTTCAAACAGAACTTCAAGCATTGAAAATAATAAACTTTTCTAAGTGTAGAGAGTTGTGAGACATCTGAAAATGAGTGATATTCGTAAGATCACGGTGAATTCTCTTTAATAGGAGTGAGTATTTGCGAGATAAGTTATAGTTGTTCTTATACTATTTTTTTACTCATTAGTGAAAATATTCGATCTCAGTTTATAGTAGACATAGACAATTACTGAACTACATAAATCTCTTATCCCTATTTATTTCTTATCACTTTATTATCTGCCCAGTACTCTAATTGTGGGTCTGTCTCAACAATATAGACCAAGCCTATATGAATAAAAATTGCTGACCTTGACTAGACTAGCTCTTTGTCCCTAGTCAAATGCATATCAAAGGTTAATGACATTCCAGATAAAACCAAATCCTCCATATCTATATACCTATGTGAATAAAAAGTGCAGAAAAATGACAATAAACATAACGTGGAGGCATAACTCTTGTCTAGTATAAGATAAACTCAACACAACTAAGGAATTAGGGTTCATCAGATCGAATTTTTATTTCATTTAAATTCAAAATTAATAAAAAAATATCTGATTTAGATATCAATCAATTTTTTCTCATAATCTATATCTTAGCTCACTCTATCCAATTTAAATAAGTTGAATATCGATTTCATTATAAATTTTGATATTTGTACACGTAAAATTAAATCATTTTTTTTTGATATTAAAAAAAATGTAAAAATAATGGAAAGTGTTAAGAGATCAATCCGATATGTCTTCATTGGTGGGATCATAAGGTCCTGGCTACGCCCGTTATTCTAATCGAGAACGAACTTAACTAGACTAACATAGCGATTAATCACTGAATCTCAGTGTACATTGAATCCGAATAATAATTTAATCAATAATTCGGGTATCTCTAAATAAAAATTAATAAAATATAATATAATAAATTCGAATGATTGTATAATAATATCACTATCCGACTAATGGCATCAAAATTCAATTGGCTTAGTTGGAATCTTTGGGAAACAGTTGGTGAGGTTAAGGCATCACAACTTTCCCCACCGCTGATTAACATGTTTATTCCAAACCATTGAAAAACATCCTTGGTTGGTGACACCTCAGCCAAGCCAGCTCAGTTTTCAGCAAAAATTTGACAAGTGCGAGATCCACCCATTTCGTCCGACAAGTTTCTCTAGTCGTTGAGCGCCACAGTTTTACTTATCTGAGAGGCCAAGGGGAGAGAGAGAGAGAGAGAGAGAGGGAGAGAGACCTTCACTTTTAGTTTTAGCAGAGACATTGGACATAGTTGAACTGGAGCTTCAGCATTTTCGTTGATGACATTTGAGGTTAGTTCTCATCTGGGTTGTGCTTAATTTTCTGGAATTGCATCTGGGTAGCTTTAGATTTTGTTCTTATTTTGTCTTATGATTTGGTAGTAGGTGAAGCCTTGATTTTTTCTTGTTTTGTATTTATTTTTGGCTTTAGATGTTTTAAAGACTGTTTGTTAATGCTTTTTGGTTTGCCTTAGAATCTGAATTTTGATTCGTACCTTTGCTTTTACTACTGGTAACGGTTGTAGGTGGGAAAACATGTTAATTGGTAATAATTCTTTATTTGGTGTGTATTTGTATATTATCTACACATTTATGCATCTACATATATGCATTCTGCCATAGAAACTCAGTTAATACCAACGTTTATCAATATTTGCATCTACATATATGCATTCAGTTGAGCTGCCATAGAAACCCAGTTTCTATTGCTTTTATTTTATAATTTATTCGTCGGCAGATATGAAAATTTTTGGTGGAATGGTTCATGTGGTTGTTCATGGATCTTAAATAGTTATACTAATTGTTAGTTTTGATTTCGATTTCTTGATTTGCCAAAGAAGATAATGAAACGCCATGATCTTGTTTTCTTTCATCCTGGAAAATTGTTCTTTACATATTCTAGATTATACCATTTTCTGCTAAGTTGAAATAGATCACTATTTTTTTTTCTTTTTTCCTAAGCAAGAGATTTATTGATTGACTTTTTTTTTTTTTCAATATATCTCTTTTTGACTTTTTGTCATACTTTGATACAGCTGAGTTCATGGTGAAGCTGTCGTAAGTGATCAGTCGATGGGTTTTTACATCTCATTATTTCTTTGTCTGGTGCCTCTTACTGCAATTTTGGCTCTAGAGATTGAAGATGCAAAATTTGTAGTCAATGGAACTGCAACAGTTGCTGATACAGATGCTAATTTTGTGTGTGCTACTATTGATTGGTGGCCTCAAGATAAGTGTAACTTCAACCAATGCCCATGGGGATCTTCATCTGCGATAAATCTAGTAAGGGATCAAATAACTATAGTTGGTAGATAAGATATGATTCCCTTTATACTTTTCTTAGCGTTCCATTTTGTGGAGTTTCTTCTGATGAATGAAAACACTGATTACTTTGTTTTGCTCTTCTCAGGACTTATCTCATCCCATACTTGCCAAGGCTATCCAAGGTTTGTATTGGGTGGTGCTGCTTATATGATGTTCAAGCACAACTAATGCCTGATGAAGACACTAACTACTACAATAATATTTTTTTGTTGTTGCTCATTGCCATTCCATTTCTTTGATGGTGGCTTCACAGCATTCAATCGTTTGAGAATAAGAGTAGGAGGGTCTTTGCAAGACCAAGTACTGTACGATGTGGGAAATTTGCAGTCTCCTTGCCATCCATTTATGAAGGTGAAAAATGGATTATTTGGATTTTCTAAGGGATGCTTGCATATGAATAGATGGGATGAGCTGAACCATTTCTTCAGGAAGACAGGGTAAGATTCAACTGTTCAATTTCTTTTTTTTTCCTCCTCATGATTCTAACCAGTCTTGCAGTCTCATGATTACATCACAAGAACTCAATTTTTACATAAGAAGGCAATCAATTGGCCTATCTTTCTGGATCAAGCTTTCGTAATTATTCATTCTTTTCTTTTTCTGAATAAAAGCCTTCCCTGGTGGTAATTTATGGATTTAGTAGCATGTGAAAGTACATTTTGTTGAGTGGAAGTTAGGTACTTGACCTGATGCCACACACCTTTAACTAACATCAAATTTCTGGACAATTCTTCTTATTGTCTTATGAAAACTTTCGTCAGAAGACCATGCAACTGAGGGTTGCAGTTTCGTGATGAAGCACTTTCATTCTTCAATTTTCTTTCTGGGTTAGCTATTAGAGAAACCATTTTAATTGTAAATTGTTAGATGGTAACTATAGAGATTCTTTCCAATCTCTTCAATTGTATTTTTATCCTTCCAGAATTTCTTCAGTGTTCAAAGCATTATATGGGACTTTTTTCTTTCGGAAGTTTATGCTGAATGTTTTAGGACCTATAAATTTCATATTGCAGAAGAGGTTGAGGCCTGATTATTCTTAGATATCATTTGCTGCAGAGCACTTGTGACATTTGGCTTGAATGCACTAT
The DNA here is from genome assembly GCA_963454935.2 of Ilex paraguariensis. Classification (NCBI taxonomy): domain Eukaryota; kingdom Viridiplantae; phylum Streptophyta; class Magnoliopsida; order Aquifoliales; family Aquifoliaceae; genus Ilex; species Ilex paraguariensis. The sequence goes on along the minus strand of CAUOFW020001724.1, from coordinate 6,559,228 downwards.
ATGGGAGGCACCAAATTGGAAGGGGAGTTTGGGGAGGAAATTGGAATTCCAGTAATGCCCATGACTTCATAAAATACACCATTTCCAAGGGGTACCAGATAGATTCATGGGAATTCGGTATTGTACAGAAGGACAATCGGTTTTTTCTTCCAACTCTTTCTTCTTTGCTTCATTCTTAACCTCGCCTCTGCTACTGCAGGGAACGAGTTAAGTGGCCGTGGGATTGGTGCAAGTGTTGGTGCTGAACTGTATGCGAAAGATTTAATCAGCCTTAGGACAATCCTTGATGAGTTGTATCGGAACTTCCGCCCAGAACCTTTACTCATAGCACCAGGAGGATTCTATGAAAAGGAGTGGTATGCGAAGCTCCTTAAGGTTTCAGGTTCACTTGTAGTCAATGCCATGACACATCATATATACAACTTGGGTTCAGGTTGGTATGTCTAATCAACTTGGTTGTATCCTATTATCATAATAATGATATATAAACACAAGGTTCAGATAATGATATTAATTATGTAATTGGAGGAAATATGATGTGAAGGTGTATCTCCTTGATCTGTCACTGAATTACACGTGTTTCAACATGAAATGAATTGAAAAAAAAAATTGTTTCAAGTAGTTTATTTTGAATTTTTGCTTTTTTTTTTTCCTTCCCCTTCCCTTTCTGAAGCAATAAATAAAAATGTGAGACAATGCGTCAATGAGTGGCTTTTAAGTTACCCTGGATTCTGAAAGGTGACCGAACCCAACAATCATATGTCCCACCAATTGTTCCATCTTCAAAAAAATAAAGAAAATAAAAAGAGTAGCATGGAAGCCTAATAGAATGACTGTGAACCAACACATATAACTCTTCAATTTTATATGTGTATTCAATATTTAGCCTGACAACAGATCTTGATGTAACAGTAAGATTACTCCATTGTTATCTAAGTGTCACTTATTTGAGTCACAAAAACAATCTCTCCACATTTGGGGAATGTTGTGCACATCTAACCTCCTCAGACCCTGCAGTGGCGGGAGCCTTGTGCACTGAATTGTAATTTTTTATTTGGTCTTCAACCTCCTGAGCTTTGTCGTAATCTGATGGTCATGATCACTGAGCTTGAGGGAATTTCTTGAATAAGAAATGTTGTAAGTCTAAACATACATTTACCACCACTGCTCTGGCAACAACCACCTTCAAAAATCTGTGTCATTGATAAATATATATACAGAATGGTTGTGTTCAGAGAGGCAAAGTTTGGGGTGTTCTTGTGTAATTCCATAGGTGTTTTTTATGTAACTTCACCACTTTTGAGATTAAACTAAGGAGTTCCACATCCGAGCCACCCTTATAAATATCAATTTTGTTATAATTTGAAACATTTCTAAACGAACAAATGAAATTATTTTGCTTCTCAATAAAAGTATGATTCTTCGAAATGCACATGATAGATTTTCATTGTAACTCCTATTTTATTGTTTCAGGTAATGATCCTAATCTGGTGTGTAAAATTCTAGATCCCCATCACTTGAGTCGGATCTCAGACACATTCCAGAGTCTTAAACAAAACATCCAAATGAATGGTCCATGGGCTTCTGCTTGGGTTGGAGAAGCTGGGGGTGCCTATAACAGTGGCGGTCGTCATGTGTCTGACACCTTCGTGAACAGCTTTTGGTAATTTTGATTGCCTCATTGCTTTGTTTACTGTGATTAAAATCATCTTATGTATTTCATCGTAGAAATAGGAGGAAAATTAGTCAGCTATAATATTTCTTTGCAAATAATATTATCACAATTCTTCTTCATGAATGATTTGTAGGTACTTAGATCAGCTTGGAATGGCAGCAAAGTACAATACCAAAGTATATTGCAGGCAGACTTTAATTGGTGGAAACTATGCTCTCCTGAACAAAACTACATTTGTCCCCAACCCTGATTACTACAGGCATGACTTATGATTTTAAAATCCTTTCACATGGCATTTTTTTTGCAATCCGATGGAAAAAAAAATTTGTGGCAGAAGTTACTATTTCTGTGACTGACTAGTTCATGTAACATTGAACTAGCTTTTGTTCACAATTTGATTCTGTACAGTTCACTTCTATGGCATCGTCTTATGGGAAAAGGAGTTCTTGCTGTTGATAGCAATGCATCGCCCTATTTGCGCTTCTATGCCCATTGTTCAAAAGGCAGGGTAAGGGCAATATCTGTTTTTCTAAGTTTTGCCTGGGTTCATATGAAGAAATATTTTTGTGGAAGTTGAAAGAGTTGCTGAGATAAGAGTAGAATTTCAGCTTCCCATTTGGGATCCTTCCATTCGAAGACATCTAACAAGAGTTCCTGAACCATCATGTGAGTGGTTAATTAAGACAACTCATGACCAGCCACCCGGAGTTTTGTATGCATCCCATCCAATCATGTTTTTTCACGGGTACTCGTAGATGGACACATTTTAGGTTCACTTAATTGCAATGGTCACTTGTGGTTGTACAAGCTGGTCTAATTAGTGTGAACTTCTGTTTGGTATTTCATAAGCATACCATGGTTCATGCATAGACGTGATGCTCATGGCATTGTACCACTCAAATCCTTTGAGTTCCGCCGAAAATGTGGCTCAACTTAGGCCCATGTCTTGCCCAAGGGGCTTGCATTATCCAACACCTGCTTCTCATATATTGACTAGCATTATTGTTGTGGTAACTGAGCTGAAATATTTTCTTATTTTTTATTGTTTTTTTCATTGGAACTTAAATCTCATGTGGAACATGTTATATTTGGTTTCTTCAATCGTCATTGACATTGTATTCAGTGGTGCTTGATAGGCATTCAAAACATTCTTGTCTAAAAATAGTTTCTCCTTGCTTCTCAGGGACTGATGACAAAGTCCCTGGTGTTTCTATACTAATTCTAAAACTAAGTTAGACTTCAGCTGAACATACATTTTCATCTCCTGGATATTTGGTTTATTCAATGTATTTTGACGAAATATCAATGAATCTTTCATTTCTTCAAATCAAATTACATCTCATCCGGCTCCTAAGTATCGAGGAATTGTGGTGGTTGAGTCATCATGTTTCCATATTCATGCTCCATACTGCACATTTAAACGCCCCACGTTATCTAGAAATAGTTCTTAGTAAAGATCTTTATTTTCCCTATCTTATCCTGGCTGACTTTCCCAATTACTTAAGACAGGTATTGTGTTGTTACAGGCTGGTGTAAGTTTCCTTCTGATCAATTTAAGCAACCAGACTCACTTCAAAATCAATGTTCAAACTATCATGGACATCAACTTGCACCAGCAAGAGGGTACCAGAGAGACAAAAAGGTCTTTTGTGGACAGTCTTAAGGAAACGGTTTCCTGGGTTGGAAGCAAATCATCAGACAAAGCATTATTCCGAGAAGAGTACCATCTAACTCCAAGTGATGGGAATCTTCGAAGCAAAATCATGCTTCTCAATGGTGTACCGTTGCAGCTTACAGATGGCGGAGACATCCCAAGCATGCGCCCCGTCTTTCTCGATGTAAATTCTCGAATTTCCATTGCTCCTTTATCAATCAAGTTCGTATTGCTCCCCAACTTTGATGCTCCTGCTTGTGACTTGTAAGTGATGCTGCATCATGCAAACTTAGTATGCGAATGTTGTGTGTGATGTGTTGTACTGGCCAAATGATAAGTTTATAGCAATTGTAAGCTGTGTGTAATCCTAGGGAGTTAAACATTTACAAGCTGTATCTAATGGGAATAAAAGATGCTATTTATCAGTAGTTTGTAATTATTTTATGCTTATGAAAGGTAGCTATTTTTGTTCATTAATAAATAGCAAAGCCCTGTTTATTAAAATTCTTTGATATTATAAAAATTATCAGATTATGATCGTTTTTTTTTGAGTTGGTTAATATTCAAATTGAACCCAAATTATCTATGGCTCAACTCGATAGTTTCGATGTCTATTTGTCTAAAATAATATGTGAAAATCCTTTTTTAGTAATGGAGAAATAATAAAATATTTGTTAGTTTGAATCGTATTTTATTCTCGAAATTTTTGGATTTTATCTTATTCTTATCATATTTCTAATTTATTCTTCTTTTCTTCCATGGCTCGATTTAAATTTTCTTTTTTTGTTTTCTTTAGGGGCATTACATTATATTTTCTTATAAAATTTTATCGCAATATTTTCTTTTCTTATTTGGTTTTTTTTTTCCTTATTTAAAAATTTTGTATACTTTTATAGGAACAAGAATATAGAGATCTAATAACCCATAACCACTAAGTAATTACCTACCTTGTAATCATTTTTATTCACCTATGCAAACTACCTCTTGTAAGTGTGATTTAAAATTTTTTACTAAAAAAAAAATAACAACATAATAATTCTAAATCAAAAATAAGTTTAAAATCTCAAAAAAAAGAAAAAAAGAAAATTGGGTTTGATAATTAACCAATATGGCAAATTATACGATGACTCTCTCTCTCTCACCTATAATTTTTTTTTTTCACATTGTCACCTAAACTATTAGGTTTTTTTATGTTGCACCACAAACCATGTGAATAGTTTTACATTTCCTCATTTATTAACACATGTTATAATTTAGAGAAAAAAGTTGATTCATTTTGTTTCCCAAACTATGTGATTTTTTTCAAAAAAATTTGTCCCTACACATTAGCAAGTTTTGTCCAAATATAACATATATTTATGTTTGGGGCAATGTAAAATAATTTAAGTAGTTGGGAGAAAATCTTAAAAAAAACTCAATGGTTTGAGGCATAAAGCAAAATCGAATACATAGCGTAACAGAATCTCCAACCCACTTTCCATTTCCTCTCTTTTAGCTAGTCAAATAAAAAAACCTCTCCAACTCACTCTTTATTCCACTATCTATTTTTTATTTCACCCAAATGACTCTCTAAATGTGGAGGGCTATTTAGTCTCTCTAAATTTTCTCTCTACCTTTTTCTCTTTTTATATAAAAGTTGTATTTTTTTTAAATTATTGAAAATTAGTGAAAGTTGGGTGAACTAGTTAGCTAAAATAGAGAGGGTAGTTGAAGTGAATTTGTAAAAATAACTAACTAGAATAAATAATGTAATATTTAAATATAGTTTGACTAGTTATTTTGGAGACCTGAGTTAGGGATGCTCTAAGGAATCAAAGTGTCATCCGCCCTAGCCAAAAAATTCGATTAATTTTGGTGTTCCCTAATGGTAAGATTTTAGCTCTTTTAAAGTTAAAAAATTATTTTTTATCCTCATTTTATGTATCTCTCAATTCTCTCTTTATTTTTCAAAAAATTAATAAATTCAACAAAAAAAAAAGTTTTTTTTGATTAAATTTGAGCTCTTTTTGGATTTTGTTCTTTTAAATTTTAGCAATCACGTATTAAATATCTTTTTGAATTAAAAAAACATAAGAAAAAATATGACAAAAATGAATGATATTGGTTTATTTGTTAGCAAAAGTTCAAAAATGTGATGAAAATATGCAGGGATGAATGGATAATTAAAATGAAATGAGATTTTGAAAGAAAAGAAATAAAAAAAAAAGGAAATATTTTTAAATAAAAAATAAATTGATTTGAATAAAAAATTTATTCTATTCTATTCAAATATTAACAAAAAAAATTTAAATCAAACTTAAATAAAATTTGGATAAAAAACACAAATGGGTCCTCAGCTTTGCCTCCAGTTTCAATTAAGCCATTAAACTAAATTTTATCTCAATTGAGCTCTTGAACTAAATAGCTTAATTAATAGTTCAAGAACTCGATTGAGATAAAATTTAGTTTAAGGGCTTAATTAAAATTAGAGGCAAAGTTCAGGGACCTTTTGTGTTTTTTACCCTAAAAATTTTGAGCATCATTCGAGATAGGATTCGCATCTGCAACCCACCAAACGCGAAGTCTTTATTCCCAAACTCTCTCTCTCTCTCTCTCTCTCTCTCAATGGCGTCTGGAGTGCCACAGCCCGCTCGCTCTGAAATCCTTTCGCTCTTTCGGTCACTCCTTAGAACAGCCCGTGAATTCAAAGACTACAACATTCGAGAATACTCAAAGCGCCGAACCATCGACGCCTTTCATCACAACAAAGACCTCTCCGACCCTAACTTGGTCTCCGCCGCCTTCTCCGACGGAGTGTCGCAGCTTGAAATCGCCAAAAGACAGTCCATCGTCTACTCTCTCTACGCACCCAAAGTCAAAAGCGTCATGGAGATCAAGTAGTGTTGAAGTAATCATGGTGCGTCAGTTTTGTACTGTATTTGCAGCTGTTTTTTATGCTGAGTTATGGATTTTGGCTGTTTTTCTGTACTGGGTTTTGGAGCTGATTAATTGAAATTGAGGTGTAGTTAAGATTATATCATATTCTTCGACTTATATCGTTAGAAATCTCAGCTTTGATGAACTAATAAAGTTGAGGAATTTTGATTAATTGATTCGTTGTTGATTAGTTCATGGATTATGAGTGGTATGTGTTGGGTCTTGGTTGATTTTATGAACGGGGTTTTGGAGCTATGTTATAAAATCTAAGTTTCAGTGATGGGCATATGGAAATTGTGAATGATGGTGGTGTGAAATTATGGGTTTAGCGTTATATGTACTTTTAGCTGTTGTCGATGCTATTTAGGGTAATTGGTGATTTACCTGAACTGGGGTATGTGGACATAGTTAGGCTTTATGATCACTTGATGATTAATTTTGATTGGTTTTTGGTGGCGCAATGTGTGTATCACTGTGTACCAAGTGTTATTTTGGTCCTCCACTGACCCACGGAGGGAGGGTCGAGTCCTATTTGAATGCTTTTGGGGGAACTTGCAAATGAGTTGTTAGGCATGTTATTACTTAAGATGGTTATAATCGAATGAGGCTGCTTAAAATATGTACAATAGATTAGGATATTCCTGTGGTTACTTACCAAGTGTGTCCTTGTTTATGTCAATTAAGGGTATCAAATTAGAAGGTAACTTAGTCGTTGATATGTAGATAGTTTAACAGTATCAACCTCATTTATGATTGACTCACCATAAGAAAATGTGATGGAAATTTTAGTATGCATTGTTCATATACAGGAAGCCGTTTTAGATTTGCGTTGGATTTTCAGGTTCCCTTATCATTTTCTCCACAGGATTTGACTACATTAAGTGACTCAGGTTGAGGACCTAGATATTATAAGTCAGGCTTATGATCACATTCAAGGGAAGATGGTTTAGGATGTTGGTGGATCTAGCACTTGTTTCAGTCAATATATGCACTTGTTCAACTGCATACCCATGTTGCTTAACTGGAAGTTCTGATTTGTTTAACTCAGGTTGTTATGAATTCTCCAAATAAGATAGTTGTGTGAGTGGAATTAGGGAACATACCACCATTTGACTTTTCTTTCTTAGGTTTCATTCGGAGCGCACTCCTATTCACAACTTTTATGACAATTTTATTGTTATTTATCTTCTAAATGTAAGACACTATATTCACGTTAGTGTCTTATACTTATCGAGAGGGTTGTGAGAAAACCATGTTTTCCCTGTTAGTTATTGATCATGCTCCAAACTTTGAAGAATACATGTTATGGGATGTATCATATGGGAATACTTTGTTGTACTTATATCAAAATGCACGCCAACTTAGTGGGGAAAAATGAAAATATATGTCAAGAGGCCATTGCTTGATACAATGGTAATGGCTTGGTTTGTTACACAGGAAATTCTAGTACAATTTTAAGGGTATAATCAATTTTGAAATGTAATGAGAAAAGCCAGGTCTTTACCTACTCAGCCTTCCAGCGCTGTGCATTACAGAGTATAGCCTTTTAGAATATGGAATAGGGGTTGCTATGTACTCTATTTCCGGGGAGACGTACTGGTGAGTTCTTGATTCATTCTTGGTCTATTCTTCTTGGTTTGTTTTGGAGGTATTTTTTTTGGGTTTGGGGTGGTTAAGAATTGAGAAATAAATGTGTTCTTCTAGTGGATGAGGCTGAATGTCATTTAGGTTTGTGCAGTTATATTCATGCTTAGCAGTTTTGTTGAATACTGGTGTTTGTCCCGGGATTTGTTTGTGCTTTTTTCCTTTTTTTTTTGTTTTTGTTTTTTTTTTTTTTTTTTTTTTTTTTTTGGGGGGGGTAGTAGTTTGTAACAGGAGACTGGATGAATCTGAGTTCCTGCTGGCTTCTGGGAGAATTGTGTTCCAAAATTTGGGGAAAAAATGAGGCCATATTTCATCATCTTGAGGAAAAAATACCTGGTACAGTTCAGGATGGTCCCATCTATCCTTTGGATTTATTCTTTTCTATTGTCTCTCAGTCCCAAATGTGGTGTAAGTTTAGGGTGGTTTGAAACACGAGCTACATGATGTTGTCTTCTTGCCTGTTTCTTGGAAAATTGTTCAGAATCGCGGAGGAATAATGAGGCCATACAGAGCATGTTTTTTTGTTATTTTCGTTATCTACAGTTAACGGCGTTCTGGTCCTACCCTCCGAGTTCAATCTATTCTATTTGTACAACATTCCCAATTGATGTATAAGATTAAACTGTGCTGGTGTAGTCAATGTTATCTTCATTATGGGTGGATTTGATACAGTGTAAGAGTATAGGTACTTGGTACGACACTTTGTGAAATATGTGGTGGGCGGTGTGGTGGGATAGGCTTAAGCTGAGAAGGTGTTTTTGGTTGCCAGGGGCAGATCCAAGAGTTCTTCAGTGGGGACAATTATTATGTTGAAGAGAACAATTGTACAATCATTATCAATGCTCGTTGCACATCACAAATAATAGTTTATAGGCTTGTTAACGGTAAGATTTGGATAAAATTTTGATTGATATAAAAAATTTAGTTCGAAAATCCAATTTGAATTTGATTTTAACTATTCAATGAATTTAATTCTTCCAGTTTATATTCAAATCCTTTTCAAAAAATAAAAGTTGATCTGATCTAAATAATAAAATCAGAGCTGAGCACCATAATCTCTAGTGGTTACTTTTAACTTACATCATTAGATCACGATTTAATAGTCACCAAATAAAGATGTTTAAAATTAATTGTCAGGGTTTATCTAATTTAGTTCTTAATTAAATATAAAATGTCTAAGACTCTTAAAATTTATTGTATTGAAATTTATCATAAGATGCATGTCATGTACCGTAAGATACTGTTAAAAAAAAAAAAATGATGCAACTCAAGATACATACGTTCAAGCATTGATCAATATGTATCATAAGATATCATGAGCAGGCATTGAATCAATAGATTTTGTATTCACAAGATAACTAAGAAAACTACATAGCATTCTATGAGAGATACAAAGAATCCACGAATGGATGGATCATGGATGTATCTGAAATACAATGAACAAATCCTCGTACAGATCTTAAGTGTTGATTATGATTGGCCGTTTGTATAGCATTCTGTCAAAATTCTAACTCATTAACAATTCAGAGAAAATCTACCAAAGTTTTAAATAACAAGGGTGTTCTGTTAACTTTGCCTCATTCTCTTTATTCTCTCCAGAGCACCGAGAACGCTGTCACCATCTTTCTTTTTAACGGCGACCCCATTGGCCCCATCTTCGTCCGTCTCCTCCCGTTTCCGAACCAGACCCCCAAAAACTGCTGACGGAACATCCTTCTGTGCAATCTCAACCTTCTCATCATCTTCAGAATCACTTTCATCCGGCAGATCAATGTCCTCCTTATTTGCAGTGACCTTAAGCTCTCCATCCTTGAGTGACTCGACTCCAGCGCTCACGAAGCCCAGTTTCTTGAAGTCATCTTTGATGTTAGTGTTGGCTGGAGGTATTATCTGTCTTTCAAGTGCAGCCATATTGTCATCAGGGACTCCAGCAGCCTTCAATTCACCCATTATTTCCTCAGGGTTCAGCTTCTGATCCTTTTGCATCATATTTTCAGGCCTATTTAAGTATGTCTGCAAGAAGAATGAAGATTAATAAAAAATAACTCTAAAAATGCAGAAGTTTTGAAACTAAACCCTAAACAGCCAAAACAGCGAAATTAAAAAAATTAAATATAGAAAATATTTTCAGACCAACTATTAGAATTATGCGAACCCACCACACCAAAAATTATATTTTAAGCAAAATCAATAACAGGCTCTGAAAATTTCATTGCAACTCATGTTCTAAGCAAAAGCTAACTTGCAATTCCTCTTGCTGCTCCCTTCCCCCCCCCCAAAAAAAAAAAAAAAAAAGAAACTGGTTTAAAAGCAACTTATTTTCAAGAGTAGTAAGATGATCAAAAGTAATATTGACTTTGTCTTATATTGCAAGAACTCCTAGCAGCCGCAGGAGATTTCATAAACACACAGAAAACCAGAGTCCAGACAGTATTACCTGACTAAATTTTGCAGCAACAGTCCGTTTAGTACGAAGCATTTCTCGGAAAGTGTCTTCATTCCCATGCTGCACCTCAAACTCGTGCCATTTATTCCAGAAGTCAGCATCTGATCGTGGGTCTGCAAACTGAGATGCATAGGTATACACTCCACGAGCACGATCTATTTCTCCCAAGCTCTTCTCGAGCTCAGCATACTTCATGCACATGGTTTTCACATCCTTGTCTGGAAGACCACCATTTTCAATCGCCTGCTCGTAAATTTCCCTTGTTTTTGGAACACCAAAAATCTCTGCTGCACGAGCTATGTAAATTTCATACATGCTCAATTTCTCATTGGCTGGGACAGCTTTTGTAGCTTGATCATAAACCTTCATGGCTCGTTTTGCTAGTCCGTAATCCTCCTCTAACTTGGCATATTGCAGATACAAAGGCTTCACAGCTTCAGCAGGGGCCTAATGTACAGTAAACCGATTACAATAGAAAGAAGAGAATAATAAACCAGAATTCATAGGCTGCATCTATTTCAAACAAAATATATATACATCTTTCATGGAAGTATTAAAGTCCCTAGGATGGGCTTTTTTCCTACTGGGTAAATCCAGGATAGGCTAAACAGCAAAAACCAGAGGGCAGCCAATGCAAGAGATTGGTCCACCATTGTCCCCTACAAAAACCATTATTCAAGTAACTTGTTTAGTAGTCACAGTGGAAGGCTTGTAAGGCCACCTCTTACAAAATAGCACTCCATTTATTTATGCATAATCTAAGCAGTACAGATATAGACTTAGAACATGGATATGACATGACAGGCATACCAATGGAGCATACCCTTGAAAAATAAGCCACGAACACCCCAAGAAAATGGCAACAAATGACACAATTTTATCTTCATAGTATTAGTTTGTCTATTTTGTTGTATAACATATGAAGCAATCTTATATCTGTTGCGGGAATGCCAAAATCTTTAATTTATGAATCATCGCAGTAGACATTCACTCGTGTATAGATAAAGCATAGCAATCATAGACATCCTCCCACATTGATCTTAAAAAAAAATCTCCTCCCATGCCCCTCCCTTTTATTAAACCATCACTCGTTTGACTTTTTTTTTTTTTGATAAGAAACAAAACTCTTGTATTAAAAGAAAAATTGAGTGTACATCAGAAGAGATTGGATAAGATATCCAATCAATTTAAAAATAAATCAGCAAAAATTCAAAGGAAAAATGGGGCCTATAAATCCCATGAAGCTCTCCATCCCGTTAAAATAGCAAAAAACGGAATGCCTTTGAAACTAAAGCCCAAAATGATCATAAAAAATGAATATGATCTCATAATCCATCCTTCCTTTCCTTCCGATTTTTAAAAATTCTTGAATTACGCTCCCTCCAAATAACCCAAAATATAGCAATAATAACACAATCCCGCAAAACAATACCTTTATCAAGTCTTCCAAACCCTTTAACATCTTCAATAAACAAAGAAGAAGATGTTGCTGGGAACACCCAACTTAATCCCACCTCTTGACACAACTGATACCATAACTTCAAAGCAATAAGACAATGTAAGAATAGATGGTCAATGCTCTCACAATCCTTTTTACACATCACACACAATTGAGAGGAGAGACAAGTATGAGGCCTCCTCTTCTGAAGAATGTCATAGAGTGTTAACCTTACCATGAACTACCATGCAAAAATTTACACCTTTAAAGGCACTTTAGATCTTCAAATCATCAACGCAAGAATAGAAGTAGGAAAATTTACCTCCAACATAGAATCGAAGGAAAATTTACAAAAAAAGACTCATGAAGTCTCAAATGTCCACCTTCTTTTATCATCCGAATCTTTATTCATAACAATGTTGTTAATAGTATCAAGAAATGAAATCAAGTCAATAGTGTCTCTCTTCTAAATTCCTAGGAAAACTAAAATCCCAAGAATACGAATAATTATAAGATCGAATCATAGACACGATGAAGGAATAGACGATGAAATAAATATGATAGACGATGTTCACCCACCCATACATCCTCCCAAAAATGTATTCTCTCCCTATTACCCACCACAAACCTAGCATCTTGGGAAAACCTCGTTAGGCCCTAAGAAATGCATTTTCCATGGCTTCAGAAACTACCCTTTTCAATCCTATTAGCATCCCATCCGTTAGCATTTAGTCCATATTTGCTCTTGATAACTAAATGTCACAATGAATTTAATTCCAAATAAAACCTCCAAAGTCATTTACCTACTAAACCACAATTTCTTGCTTTCAAATTACCAATTGAAAGACCTCATTTTTCCCTAGATCTAGATATCACTCCCCAACTAATCAAATGATCCTTTCTCCCTTCACCACTTTCCTCCCATAGAAAATCCCTCATATTTTTTCAATTATTCTAACTTCTCTACCAGGTAATTTGAATAAAAATAAAAAATATGTGGGAATACTAACAAGAACTAACTGAACAAGAGTCAACCTATCCCCTCTAGACATACAAGTTTTCTTCCAGCTATCTAACACCTTCCCAACTCTTTCCACAATTGGATCTCAAAAAGATAAAGATAATGGTTTCCCACTCTAGGGTAATCCCAAGTACTTCAAAGGCCACTCTCATACCTTACATTCCAAAATCTTTGCCATCCTACTAATCTTTTCTTGATTTGAATTAATGCTCACAAGTACACTTTTATCCATATTCACACTTTAGATATATGTTTTCTTCCAACTATCTAACCTCTTCCCAACTCTTTTCACAACTAGATCTCAAAAAGATAAAGATAATGAATTCCCACCCAAGGGTAATCCCAAGTACTTCAAAGGCCACCCTTCTACCTTACATCCCAAAATCCCTGCCATCCTACTAATCTTTTCTTGATTTGAATTAATGATCACAAGTACACTTTTATCTATATTCACCTTCAAGCCTGAAACCATACCAAACACATCTACAATATTTTTAAAATTAAGAAGCTTATCCTCCCCTCCATCAGATAAAAAATATTGTGTCATCAGAAATTGTAAATGAGAAACTGAAACTTTATCCCTTCCCAGTGTGAAAGCCTCCACCAAATTACAATTCTTATCCTTCTTTACTAATCTACTCAACTCATCGACAATTAAAGTAAAAAGAAAAGAGGTAAAAGATCACCCAATCTCAATCCTCTAAATGTCTTAAATCTACCCCTAGACATTCTGTTCACCATAACCGAAAAATTCATAGTGCAAAGATCCAAGAATCCATTTTTTCCATCTCCCTCCATACACATCTACACTTGTTTGACTTTTGCTATTCAACACAATGAAAACTTGCTAAAAAAATTTCATGGACCCTTAGTTTTGTTATGTTTAACTATTATATTTCTCTTCATCTTCATATCCCAACTTCCAAGTGTTACTAATCCCATATGTCAAGTGTCTGAGGAGGGATGACACGTGTGAGGTGTTTGAAAATGCAATCTATTACATACATGGTCAAAAGGTACACGGGTCCAGTCTAAACACGGATATGCAGTCTTCTTGGAAGGGTCCGCGCTTCCTTACACATGAGAAAGCAAAAAATTCCAGCTACTTGGCCTAAACAATCTCATCCACTCAACCAGTGAGGTCCTTCAATATAAATATAGCAATCAATTGCAGACAGATTGATGCTGGACCTTTTAAGCTTCAGTACTACAAAGGAAATGCAGAAGTAAAGGAGGCTTAAGGAGCTGTGTGTGGTTGGATTTAAGCTTGAAAATACGAGTAGAAATAAGGTTTAGAAGGGTTGAAATAAGAAAGGCATGGGTTTGGGGCTTAACTTGGCAAGAAAAGGGAAAATGTTCAGGTCCGTTCTTAGTGCTGTGAAAAATATCAAAAAAGAGTAAATGGCTGTGCTGGGTGGCTAGGTTGAGGACTTCAAGGAAGATAAGGCTTGGTTCATTTGTTTTCTGCAAGCAACTAAACACAGGGACCTAAAATACATTTGCACAATCCACTAGTGTAAAAAACCTAATCTCAAGCTATTGATGATGAGGTGTGCTCCTGCTGGTATGCTAAATGCTCAAATAAATCTACCTCTACGCTTATCGTAACATATGATGCTGTGGCCTTTAACACTTACAATAATCGGAAATCTTCCTGCCAACCAATAAACCAAATACGTCAAGCTGAGATGTTAAGAATAAAAAGGAGTAATAGTATTGTGCTTACCATTTCAACTGCATGTTCAAACAACTCTCTAGCCCGCTCCAGTTTTGACTTCCCGTATCTTTTAACAAATTTGGAAAGATAAGTGACCCATATGTCCTTGACATGTGGGTATTTAAAAATTTTCACCCCTCTCTCGTAAACCTTGAATGCATCCTCAAAGTATTTGTGCTCCTGGATAAATCAATATGAAACATTAGTTGTTGACCCACGGACATACCGAAAAAATCAAAAGGAGCATGAGCAGGGAGAAAAGGAGGGATAGCAAGATAGGAGAGGTGTTCATACTTCCAAAAGCATTGAGTAGTTTATAATAATCTGTGGCGTGGCTATTCGGAGATCCAATATTCGCTCATAAACTTCACGAGTTGACTCCAAGGTATCCAGGCTCTCCTCCAAGTCCACATAGAATGCCCAAAGCCGAAGGGATTTGTGCAGTTTCATCTGCACTGGTTCATTTCCATCAGCAGCCACTGCACGCGAACACATTAAGCAAAGGTCCGAGGGTTAACCATGTTTAACAAATGCTGCAAAATATATTAGCACCAAAAGAGATAAAAGTATATTCTAAGTAACCCTCATTTATTATTTGGAGTTTAGAATTTAAAAGAAAATAAGCCCGTCTTGATTCCCTGATTTTCGAATTCATTCCCAGATTGACTTAAAAATCACCATTCTACGAATTTCAGTTTGACAATTGTTGGGTTTTAATTAAAGCTACTTCACATACTTACCAAGCAACAAGAGTAGAAGTAAACAAGAAATGATTAGATAAATGTCACAAACGGAGGATATAGGAATTACCTCTCCGTTTGACATCCATTGAAGGCTCTGCCGTCGCACGCCTCATCAGTTCCAGAGCTCCCTTGAAATTTTTGTGCCTTAGTTCCATTTCTGCCCATTCACACCAAACACTAGCCAGATGATCCACAGTTTTGTAATTGACCTGTACTGCCTTGTCAAAAATCACTCGGGCATTGGCAATATCTTTATGGCTCTCATACAGCTTGGCAAATGCAACCCACAAAGTATGAGGCTTTCCCAAAGCTTTCATTGGATCAATAGTCCTCACTGCCTGAGTATAAGTCGAAATTTGCTTAGTTGGATTACCCTCAAAAAGTTTTACTCTCCGATGCCACTGCTCCACATTATGTGGGTTTTGACGAAGAAGAACGCTATTGGCCAGTTCTGGCCTCCTATCC
Source organism: Ilex paraguariensis (assembly GCA_963454935.2). Taxonomy (NCBI): domain Eukaryota; kingdom Viridiplantae; phylum Streptophyta; class Magnoliopsida; order Aquifoliales; family Aquifoliaceae; genus Ilex; species Ilex paraguariensis. The sequence goes on along the minus strand of CAUOFW020001724.1, from coordinate 6,543,509 downwards.
ATAAGATATTCTAATCGTGCCAACCTCAAATCAACATCTTTATCATCACACAGCCAAAACCCCTTAAGCTTCTTCTCCAACTCCGTCATATTCAAGCGGTCATCCTCCTCATCATCCTCAACAGCATGCACTTCACCATTTTCTTCCTCCTCCTCACTCTCACTCATCTCTTCCATCTTCAAAGCAAGCATACTCTCTTCAAACTGCGAATATGCATCAAATATCACACTAAAATCCCTTACGGTAATAACCGTAGTCATCCCTTCTTCAAAAATATCCCTTGCCTTCTCCACCAACTTCCTCCTAATATAATAGTCCGCTAAAGAAGTCCAGAGCCGTCCAATCTCATTTGTGAACTTCTTAATCCCTTGCCTAATAATGGCATCCACATTCAACCCAGCAATCTCCATGGCATGTTGTGTAAGCAAATCACACAATTCCAACCATAACCTATGTTTAGTCTTCCCCTTTATCGAGTAAAACTCGTCATTATTCAACACCCCAGATAATCTGTCCGCCGCCTCTTGCCAAAGACCCGAATTCAGTAAAAATTCAATGAAATCCTCAATATGGGACGGGTCATAGTCCAAGTATCTTCTATAAACCCTAAGTGAAGTCTCAATTGGGGCACCCTTTTGGCTCACGAACACCAAATAGGGTTCCCAAATTCGATCGTGTTGCATCAACGGCAACGCGCAAAGTGCACGATCGAAGGTTCTACGAGTCCGGGTTAACAATTTTTGTTCCGTAAGGGTTTGTAAGTACATAATCCAAATTCTGGGCATTTTGTGCATGGTGACTAGAGCCCTTTCGAAAGTATTGTTTAGGGTTTGGTACTGTGAGTGTGTGATGGGTAGGTTTCGAACGAGTTCGAGGCGTTCGCGAAGATAAGCGTACCAGAGTTTGTAGCTTCCTGGTAAAGCTTTGAGAGCTCTTTCATAGATTATTGCTCGTTTCTTGAAGGGTGCTTCGGTTCGTGCGACTAGATAACGCCACCATAGTTTCAAGCTGAAGGGATTTCTGAGCAGTTCTTCTTCGTATAACAAGTCATCTTGACTTGGGTAGAGTTCTTGTGCGATCGCCATGCCCTTCCGATTTGCAGACCAACCCTAGAATTTGCAGACACACAGAGACGCCTGCTAAGTGACTGCAGCACCGGCCCAACGCATAATTTTATTAGAAAAACATTAACTAGTATGCAATTTGATTAAATTTTCCATAATATATTTAAAAAAAAATTTATTCACACTTCTTTTAAATAAAAATATCTTTAAAGAGATGTCCTTTATTTTTTAAATTATTTTATGTTAAAATTTGATTGGAATAAGATATAATGAACTAAGCTAAAGTCTTCGTTTACGCTCCATTTTTGGTCTTTACCCTCACCAAAATTTTCAAAATTAGCACAAAAGATGAATCATGAGATTATTAGACAATGGTTAGAATTTTGTCCTAGGGGAAACAAAGATAAATTGTTCAGTTCTCTTTAAGGTTAGAATAACCGGGGACGGAACAAGGATTCTATCAAAGGAGGGGCCCGAACAATAACATAATTAAGAATTTTATAAGTATATCACACTAAAAAAGTTTAAGTTTCGTTCTCAAAAATACTTGTTCATCCACTATAAAGAATTTTGCTGTCAACTTGCAAATGTCATCAATTCGACAAACCTCTATAACGCCCCCAAAAAACATATATGATAATTTTTTATACCTTTTGTATGAACAAATCAAAAATACTAACCTCTTAATTGGTTGAAAAAGGAGAGAAAGGGCTTGAAATTTTTTGACTTGTGATTTTATGTTTTACCATGAGAGAAAGTCTCTCTCTAGAAGTTTGGTATAATAGAAATTCTCAGGGAAATTGGTTAAAAATATAAGAGTTGTAATTTATTATTACTTCACACTTTCCAAAAGAATATAAATGACAAAACTTACGGTATTTGAATACAAATGACAAAACTAGCATTTTTTTTTTGGATGACGGGAAACTGTCTGGCCTATACTTAAGCATGTGAATCCAATTAGAACTGAGGGTATTGTCCGAGTGCATGGACAGATCTTTCAACTTATATACTAGTTAAATCAAGACTTATACTTTAATAGAGATTTAAACTTATACCAGATATTTAGATACGATTTGTCCAAACAACTGAGATTCGTCCTACCGATCAACCATGTTTTTGTGGCCCAAAGGACTTGAACCCTTTATCTTAAGAAAACTAAATCTCCAGAAGACAAGAGGTATTATTAAACCAAAGCCCGTCAATTTTAGTAAAGTATATTGTAAAGAAAGTAACATGTATATGCCCTTTGAGATTGTAGGGCAGGATAATAAGATATCTAATTTCAATAAGATACCTAGTACACCGATATCATTGTACATTAAAAGTACTAATTAACAAGATTTTCAAATAGACTTTAAAAAGGCAATTAAATGAATATAAACTTTTATAATCCAAACATATGGTTTAATATTAATGAAAGTTTTCTATTTGTGGCAAATTATTTATTTTCTGAATAATAAAAGGTTAATGCTACTCTTGCTTCCCATATTTGCTTATCAATTATTTTCACATGAACTGAGGTAAACCATGGATTGGTATAGCTCATTACTATATAAATGGTCTATCTGCGACATGTCAATTGGTAAGAAAAATTGATCAAACAATGTTATCGAGTACTGATAAATCTAACAATATAATACACACAAAAAAATTTTGATATTTGAGTCCAAAAAATGTGTAGTTAAGACTATTTTCTGTTACTAAGAAAAAAAATTAGAAATGACCACCCTTATTATCATCAAAAAAATGTTTATGGATGTGTGGTATTGGACGGCAATGCTGACATCATGTCATCACCGTCTCGGACCAATGAATCGAACGGCGTGAGATAATCCGAGATGTCAAGCGATGAAGGAGAACCGACGTTGAGTCCATTGGGTAAAGCCACGCCATCGGTGGGAACACCAAAGCCATATCCATACCTTGGATAAGTAAGCATTGCACTGGACATGGTGTTGAAAGTTGTTGGTGGAAGAGGAGGAAGCTGAGTGTCTTGAACAAGAACTGGCTGTGCATTTGTGTTGGGAAGTAGAACTACCTCTTCACTATCAATTATAATACCCCCATTATCCTCTTGTTGTTGTTCTCCATTGGCTTTACCTACTGCTTTCTTGTACATTTTGCACAAAACCCACTTATCCAACTACAAAGGAAAAAAAATAGTTAGTTAATGCTAAATTATTGGTAACAGAGTAGTTCAAGTAGTAACAGGAACGAGTTGTAAATTCAGACGTTCTGAGTTCAAATTTTGACAGTCTTTTAGGGTCCTGCCATGAGGAATTTATCCTTCATGAATACTCTAGTTTCAGCGTGGATAGACTGCCTTTAATCGGACAGAAAATGGGATTAGTCGAAGTGCACGTAAATTGACTCGGACATTTCTGACCGTTTAATAAAAAAAATATATATATTGGTTATTTTTTATAATATGCATACAATGGTGTAAAATAGGGTAATTGGTTCCAATATAGTATAACTAGGTTCCTGCTTTATTTCATGGAGGATGATTTATCGAAGGAAGTTGATGAAAAATATATATGAGGAGGTCGAGATCCTAAACATGACATAAATACGACATAAGCTCGACACAAAATGATCTAAATTATACATGATAATAAATTCGTTTGGGTATGAATTGGATAAAAAATAAATAAATTTAATCATAACACAAATTCAATACGACATGACTAATTTATATCGTTTACTCATATCTCATGTGACCTTGAAGATCTATGTCCACTAATATGAATAATTTGGCTGAAAAGATGAGTAGATACCTCTTTGTCATTAGGATCCGTGCTTGGACGTGGATCAACTCGTTTGCCATATCTATATTCATGCATCAACCAGTTAGTCTTGATCGGAGGTTCTACTTCCTTTTCCTCTATCTTTTCCTTTCTCTTTCTCTTTTCCTTTCCGGTGCTTCCCTTGAAGAACACAAGAGATTTCTTGCATCCAATTTCTTCGCCATTGCTATAGATGGGGACATCAGCTCCCATCGGCTTCCAAAATCCCTCATCACGTACTGATCGGTCCGGTCGAGTACCGTTCGGGTATTTCTTTCTTCTTGGGGAAAAGAAATACCACACGGATTCTCTACGTAATTTGAACATTTCTGTCATCAATTCAAAACCAAAACATCATTATCCATATAAAATCCGAGCGCATAGATAATACAAATAATATTATAGTTAAATTAAATATTTAATTGTAATTTAAAAATTATTTTTCATTCTTTTTGAGATGTGAATGTACTAATTGAATATTTGAATTATGTGTTGTTAATATATCTTTTTCAGCCAATAATGTTACTAATCCATTCAAAGTCTAATAATTAATTTAATGGCAAGATAAATATTTATTCAATTTAATAGGTGCCAGATTATGAAAAATAAAAAATATGTGAACAACAATATTCAAACCCAATATCACATGCTTAAGTATTGTTTTATGCCCAAAAAAAAAAGAAAGTAACAAGCTTAATTGAAATTGAACAAATCTAATTTTTCAAAAGACCAATCTATATTGAAATAATTTATCACATACCAATCCACCACCAGTTCCACGCAAACTCATGCACAAAGTACGGACTAGCATAATTAAGCCAGTTAAAATAATAATAATAATAATAATAATAACAACTAGCATTGAACATGAATTTTCATATTGTTACTTTGCCCAAAAAAGAAAAAATAATAATAACAACTAGCATTGAACATGAATTTTCATATCGTTGCTTTGCCAAACAAAAAAATAATAATAATCACATTGTTTGGAAGCTTTTCAACTTGAATAAGTAAACCTGAACAAGTAGGAGAGAGAGACAGAGAGAGAAGAAGTTTAGAAAGACTAACTCGAGAGTATTTGGGGACTGTAGTTATAAAAATAGAAGTCCCGAATCTGGTTTCGAGGTAAGGTTTCGTTCAAGACCTTCTTCTTCAAGTAGACGTTGACTAACTCTTCATCAGTTGGACAAAAACGATAACCAGGTGGCAATGAGTTAAAGTAAACATCATTAGCGTCTTCTATGTTGTCATTATTCTCCATTACAGTTTGTTTTCCTTTCTCCGTTGTTGAACCTCAAATCACACTGTTTATAAGGATAAAAGTATATGGGAGTGAGAGATAAATTTTCAAGGAATTGGTAATAATAATAAAGTGATAAAAAGACCAATATTCTCTAACAAGGATTTATAATAGTATATGTTTGTATCATTTACTATTTTGAGTAGTAATTGGAGTTGGAAGTAGTTAGAGTCCAACGTGGATATTACTTGTTTATTTTGGATAAATTGCAGGTGAATATCTATTGATGAAAAACAGGATTAACTAATATATGTCTGTTAGTCGATCTAATCTTTATTTCAAGGACTTCGCCTCGGTACCCAAAAAAAAATAAAAAAAATTGGTAGTATACAACAAATTTTAATGGTTGCTTTTACAATTTTTATAAGTTATTTTACAACAAAAAAAATCATCACTTTTGTAAGTGATTTACTACTATTATAGGTATTTTTACCACTGTTGTGGTACTAGTAATCCATCCTAAATTTTTAGAGGTAAATATTAGTACAATATGAAAAAAAATAAAAAATAATAATTTGGTACCTTAAACTTTTCCTTATTTCAATTCAATTCGAATTTTATAGATTTAATATATATATATATGTCCAATTTAATTATGATCGGACCAACAATATATTTATGTGTGCATATGAAAATATGATGAAATTGGAGGATTATAAGATACATTTTCATTGAAATTCATGGGATTTCCTAAAATTTTTAAAAAATAAGTTAATTGAACGGATCAGATTTTTTTAGTCCCCTCACCAATCATGTTTTTTACATTAAATTTTCAACTATATTGCCCAAATTATTAATTTACGCTAAAATTTTTATAAAATTTATTTTGTTTTACCCCCTGAACTATGTGTTTATTTCACTTTTTCTCGTAGCTGTTAATAATTTCTCTCCAAAAGATAATAAATGTTTGTATTTGGAGCAACATGAAATCAATTCAAGTAATTGAGCGACTAATATAAAAAATTCAATAGTTCAAGGAATAAAATAAAATTTAATCAAAAATTAAGGAATTCAAAGTTTAAGTTTCCCTTTTTGATAAGGTTTTGAACTACTAGACTTTCCGTACCATTAACTGATTTTAATTCCAACTAGACTTAGAGCTAGTTAGTGCCCAACTAAGCCTATCAATATTCAACTGCAACGTGCTAATGTTTTCTTCATGTACCGTCCTAATTTTTTTTTTTAGTTAAAAACTAAGTAATCTATATTCCTATGTATAGATACTAATTAATATTTGATAATATTAATTTAAATTCAACATAATCATGTTAATTGATCTGTTCTGATTTTCAAGTTTGGAGCTAATAACTACCAATTAAATTAAATTGATAACGTTTGAATCCTTGTAACAATTAGAAATCCATGTGAGTAAAGGACTAGAGAAAACAAAAAAAACAGTGGATTAGAATTTCATGCAAGTCATGGTTAGGAGTCACTAAATTTAAAGTAAAAAATAAATATAATAAAATTTCTTATAAATGTATTAATTAATTTGAGACCCGTCTACATATTTATACAAAATTAAATATGCAAACAAGCCTCAAAGGGGCATTTGTAGACACTAAAAAATTAAGGGTAAATTTTATAATTAATCCCTGAACTTTGACTTCAGTTTTAATTTGATCACTAAACTTTCAATTGTCTCAATTTAGTCCATCAATTATCAATTTTGTCTCGTTTTAGTCCTTTCATCAATTTCCACCATTTATGAGTGAGATACGTTCAATACATTTTCTCCAAATTTGTTCTTGGTAGATCATATATCGCAAATTGAAGTAGACCTCATTACATATAAGTGAGTTTCTCATTAATAAATAGTTACTAATATATTGAACAAAGTGTAAGAACAAATATTAGAGGGGATCTAAGTTGAGTAATTTGGATGGATAACTTCAAATATAATGACACTGATGTCCTATAGAGTCTCACATAAAAAGTCTTGGTTGACTTGACACATGTGATTTGCAGATATTTATAGTAATAAAATTGTATAATTGGGTTTTTTTTTTCCCGAAAAAATTCACAAATGTTACACCACAGCTTAGGAGAGAAGGCAAAACAACAACCTATAGGTAAATGGTCAAGCAAACAAGCTCTACAACCACTTTTTATTCAGAGAGAATAAAGAGAGACAAGCATGAAAAAAAACACATGATAAATTAAACTACATATATCAATGCTCATTTTTACCAAAGCTCCATGCACCACGAAGTGGTGGATTACAGTGTATCAAACTGTGCATACAATAGTGGTACTAATATGAGGTTTGTCCCAAATTCTATTATGGGCGAGAGAGAACATGTTAAGCCCTGCGATTTTGAGATTGAAAATTAGATTATCACTCTTTACAGTGAATCGTCCGATGTTATGCTTGACTTACTTTGGTCCAAAGTCTAATCTGGAGGAGCTATCCAAGAAAAAAAAAACCCACTATAAACTTTACTCCTCTCAATCACTACATATTATGTGCATAGATTTGATTATCAGGATTTCTAGTCCTTGTAAATTTTGACACTAAACCTTTACAGCCAAGGCAATTCTATAAAACATTTGTTTTTCTAGTTCTTATATATGACCCCATGAAGTTGAAAATTCTAAGCTTTTGATTTGAGCATTCATCTATGTAGCATTAGGCACCATATGATCAGACATTTGGGCAGCATTAGGAACCATTTCATCAGACATCTAAGCAGCAGTATTAGGAACCACATTATTGTGCCTATTTGAGCAGCATTGGGCACCACGTCATTGTGCATATCTGCAGCATTAGGCATTGTTTCTTCAAGGGCAGCCCATCACAAATTGGGCCTTGAAATGAGAAAATATTTTACAGAGATTTATGGTATAATTTATTTTTAAAGTTTTAGTGGTTTTGGATCTAGCAAGATCAAGCAATAAATTAAGTGCAATTGTAAAGTCAAGTTCGTATAAATGAATAAATTGAATAAAATCTTAAAAGAAATAACAAGATAGCTAAAGATAGGGACAAAAGTCCAGAGTAAGACAATGAAACTGAGAGGGAGAGAAAGAGTTGGAGAGAGGCGGTGAGAGTGGAGGAAAAATTAATAAAAAGAATTTAAGAGAGATTGCTATTTTAAAGCTAGAAGTCCTTAATTTTAAATTTTTTTAGGAGACTGTTTTATTTTATAACTTTCTATAAAGATTTATATAAACTTGTGAAAATATTATTACAATTTAGGATTTTCTTTAAAGCTTTAGATAGACTTGTGAAATATATTTGACATTTACCTTGGTCCTTTCAAAAGGACCTCCGAACATAAAGCTAAACAAAGGACTGAATATTTGTAATCTTCTATTTGGAACCCCCTTATATTTAGAATATTTCTCCTACACCTCCTCACATTTGTGTATGTGTAACACATAACTTTTTATCATTGATATCTGTTAATATAACCGTTAAAAAATATAATTTCATCATAATAAAAAATTTCATAATATACTTTATTTTGTAAGTCCACTATATTCTAAAGTTCAAAATTAAACTTACCATTTAAATGTCTAATATAATGCAGATATTTATATAATATTTTTTATATTCATTGCTATGCATTGCTTAAACAGAATTATTTGAATGCCCCAATTGGGGGAACATCTTTAGTCTTTTTGGATTCTCAAAAGATGTAAGTGTAATATTTCAAATGTGTGGAGTATAGGTGATTAAGTGACAAGCATGAGAGTTTAGATATAATTTATCTATTTAATTTTAGACGATAAATTGACAACCGTTAATTTGACGTGCACATTAATACAAATTTTTATCTTTAAAAGTACAAATTCATATTTGAACGATCATTTCGGGTGCAATTTGAGATTAACCCTTTCTTATTATATAGTGCCATAATGTGATGAGTGATGAAGAGATTACCAATTCAAATCTAATCGAAGATTATATCATACCAAAATGAGTCAAATCGAGCCATAGACTTGAGCATGAAATTGAAAAAATCGAAGCAAACATACAAGGTCGACAACTAAGTTCGAGCCAAGCATAACTATGCTACTCGAACCGAACTATACCTAAGCATACCCAATATCCAAAGGCTCGACCTCCTGGAATAACACCCATCTTATGTAGAGGAAGATTTGGGTTTTGAGCCAAACTTCGAACGGCAACATAATTGTGAAGCATCAGCTATTATGGAATGGAGCAATCAAATGGATGACATGTACACATTGTAGAAAGGAAAAAATATAGAATGAATACACCATTTTTGTAACCAGAGGTTTAATCTCATGTTTTAGATTTCACATAAAGAGGATACAAAAACCCAATAGTTATGTAAAAATCTGAATGTGTAGATTATGTTTTAATCCATAATGTGTAAAGAAAAGTGGAGAAAATGAAGAGTGGCAGCAAGAGGAGCATCAAAGCTAATGTCAACAGCAGCGCTAACAGCACTGTAGTCTTCTATTTCCCCAGCAAACGGCGTCCACGCTGATTGGCACCTTGCACCCGGTAATTTAGCTCGTCCACATCGTCTTGAAGAGGATTCAACGCCTTGTTATGCCTGAAACACCCAAGCAATGCATACAAATGAATGTCTAGGGAGAAAAGTAACATACTAATTGCATATTATCTGACAAACATTGGCCGCCCAAGATGTGGTAATGGCAGTCCAGCTAAAAAGATAGGAAGTAAAATCAAATCAAAAAGAATAAAAAGAAAGATAAATCTGAAAGAATGTTGAAAGTTCAGTTGATGAGCCAAAACAACTGACCTTTCAATTTCAGATCCCATGTCAACAGCCATATCTTTCAGCTCCCCCAACAGATTGCTTAAATCTGAGAGTGCATCGTCTTGCTTTGCTTTTTCTACCTGTTAATGATCCCATTGATGAATTAGAATGAGTTAAATTCACCCATAAACACTACCTTATCACCTTATTTGGGAAAGTTTCCTTGTCAACTTATTCGGTATTAGGAAAACACAAGAAATGGAATACTTCCAATTTGAATGACGTAAGACAAGGCAGCAGCCAGCAGGCCTTATGAGCAAATCTAGACAACATACGGAAACAATCTAACTTAGGCAGGAAACAAAAAGTAACATTCCACATACCAAACCAGAAACACTAATATCATATCCTGCTGCGCTTAAAACCTAGAACCCAGATCTGTGGTAGCCCAACAGGCCTTATGAGCAAATCTAGACAACATACCGAAACAATCTAACTTAGGCGGGAAACAAAAAGTAACATTCCACACACCAAACCAGAAACACTAGTATCATATCCTGCTGCACTTAAAACCTAGAACCCAGATCTTTGGTAGCCCAACAGACCTTATGAGCAAATCTAGACAACATACCAAAACAATCTTAGGCAGAAAACCAATAGTATCATTTCACACACTCATATCCTGCTGCGTCCACATTTCAGACAACCCATCATTTATTTTTATTATTATTAACTTTTTTTTTTTGGCACAGAACTTATACTTACAATAACCACAAGCACATACCTCAACTTTCTGCAGTGCATTTGTTGGCTCAGGAGGTGGGGTTCGTGCATTTGACCGTCCCTTAGGTGCAGAGGTTAATCCCAATTTCTCCCTCTGCTCCAAATGGTTACCCCTTTTTTGAGCAGGATCATCTGCAAAATGAACAGTCAGTCAAATAAGTCAACATGATATATTGCCTCTAATCTTCTGCCTTCCCCCAACTTTCTCCTCCCAATTTCCACACAAAAATCCACCTCGCTACTTCTCAAAGCTAATTGTATTTTAAGGTTATAATCAGAAATCACTAAACAGATTAGAAAGGTATATCAAGAGTATAACCTCTTGTCATCACAGGGCCCATTATTGAACGATGCTTCTTAGGCTTCCAAGTCTTGGAGAACATGCCCCCAAGACTTCCCAAAAGCTTCTCACCCTGAAATCAAACATCAAGCAGTTGAGACGTCTCTCTCTAACTAATGAAGATCAGGAATGACAAATTCAGTGTGACAACAACAAAAGAATCATTTACAGTTGGTTTATCCCAAATGTGAAACAAAACCTTATCTTTCATTTCATGTCAAGAGACATCCTACTAAACAACCATCCAGCTCTTAAGGGGAAAAACTACAATGGCAAACAATTTGCACATCCTAGGACATTCCATAAAATTTTATGACGGAGTTTGAGTACGTACTGTTGCAATTCGAATGGAGAAATGGACCAAAGAAGTGAAGACCTTAGAAGGATGTTAAGTAAAATAAATAAGAGAACTTAGATGGAACAAAATGTGGAAGAGATTAACGGACCAAATTTATAGTAACTTGGTCCAGTTATCATCAAGATATAATGTTGGAAAAATGCCAGCCTTAAAACAAATCTATAAAGAAATGAGATTTAGATTTCAAAAAATGGTTAGCAAAGAGCAAACAATTAGAGCTTTCCAAGATCCATGTTGTTCATCAACTGGATCATCTCTTCATGATAACAAAATGAGAATAGAAAAGTCTGACACAAGTGATTTAAGGTATGTTACTCTGACAGTTCTATGACCCACTTACCTATGATGTGAGACACAAATACCATACAGTTTACCCACCCTAAGTCCTTAAGTAGAAAAAAAAAAGAATCAAATCATTTTAACAATAATGTGACACCCTTGACTAGGGAGGAAGATACAGTCACAAACATAAACACATGATAATGAAATAGCAGGTGACATGGGAAATTTTCAACTTTGGAACTTGGAAATTCCGTCACAATTACATCAATATCCAAAGCAGTTTAATCAAAGATGAACAGCAAACTGTAAGATAATAAACATCAAGTGACTTGCATCAGGCGTTCATCCTATACTGTGATAACTTTGAAATTTTTAAGCTTCTAGATAGACATCTATGGAAATAAAAATTAGTGAAGTAGATGGGCCATACCCTGCTAAGATCCTGCTCAATGTCAGCAGCAACCATGTGAGTTCTTGTAATTTGCTCACCCTGTTGATGCAAGGTGACCAAAGTTTTAGTGGCATCCTCTCTTATGTCCTCCGCAATCCTTAGGCAGCCATTGACCGTCTTTGTAGCCTCCTCAGCCTTGTATACAGCATAACTCTCTAATTCTTGCACAGGCTGGTTATCTAATCCTCCTGATTCACGAAAGTCATTCTTGTATCTGCTTCTTGCTGATGAAGTTATGGAGTATGAAGATGAGGAGGTCCCTTTGATCTCATCATCATCAAAAGGATTGGTACTTAAATTTGGGGTAACAAGTGTAGGCTCCGAAGAAGTTCTCCTTGAGGGATTTAGGGTTTTCTTGTTGTCTGACTCATTATCGGAATCGAAAGGATTTGAATTAGAATAACCAGGTTCAACCGAGCTATGTTTAGCAAGCTTGTTCAAAGGAGATTTTCTATGACTGAACATTGTGTAATAAGCAAAGATGCAGGATTGACCAGGCAGTGATAGGTTGAAGAACCTGAACTCGGATTGGTCAAAGATATAAAAATCTGTACCGAGTTTTCAGAATGTGCCTGAAAAAAAAAATGATCAACGTGTTAAGATCATGCTAGTGATCAAAGACAGCTACAACCAGAAACAAAAAAGAAATGGTCGAATAAATTGTTAGTTTTCTTAAATGAGGTACACGGAAGACTAAATGATATATTGAAAATTACTAATGACTATGCAAACAAAGTATAGATCAAAAGTCCAAATAGAATCAAGATGAAACAACATTGAAGTGAAAGAAAACCCTAACACAGGAAAGATACAAACAGAATAAAGGATCAATTTGGCAACGGAATCTAAAACTCCTTAAATGATGGGGTATGGTTACCAACATTTTGATGAAAAGCTAGTAAAACTTGACTACTTTTCCTTGCCACTAGCCAAAAAGAACCAGCTTTGGGGTATAACTTGAAAAAGGAACTCAAAAAGCAAAAGCAATCATAAAACCACACTATCAATCATATCCAAAAGAGTAATGCTGTTGGATCTAAAAACTGAGACCTAATGATGTGGAATAGTATTCTTGTGACATAGTCCAATATCAGATACCCAAATGCTCTGTTTGCTTGCAAGAATTAGCCAAAGTAATATATTGACCTTCATGTTTTTCATAATCTAAGTCCTCTAAACCCCAAAAATCACCAGCCATCTTTCAAAGCAAAGAAATTTTTTATATTCATAATCAACCTTCGATTCATTTGGTAATTTAAACATACCCACAAGTCAAAGCAATCACAACACAGAAAAGAAATGAAGCAATCAACAGAGGCATCTAAAACTCCAACAATAAAAGTTACAAAAACTTCAGAAGATCAATACACAACCACATGAAGTACCTAAAAAATCAAGAAAAATCTTGAAAATGGGTCATGTTATGCTGATCTGATGATGTGAAATTACAAAGCAAATCTATGGAAGAAACACGTTGACCGTACGATGCTTATAAGAAGACTGAAACATGAAAAATTTTAAAGTGATTCAAATACACGTTCACAGGACAGAGACAAAAAGAGGATAAGAAGGGTTTGAAGTTTAAATTTAAACCCAGAAAGAGCAACCGAAAAAAAAAATCAAATCTCGGCGGGGGAGTACCTCAGAATCCACAAAAAATGGAGATAACCTTGTATTGGAACGAACACCGATAGTAACGCCGACCAAGAACCCAATCTAGAGAGAGAAAATCGAGAGAGGAGAGAGAGAGAGTCCGTTTAGGATGGTAAAGTACTTGATACAAAACACGTTATATAAACTCTGAATGTAGAAATTCTCAATAGCGAACACGTTAATATACAAAAGTCTTCCAGTGGGAAACTGGTAAGAATTTGCAAGAACCTGGATGCGTTTTGTTCTTGTCTTTGTTTTATTTGTTTTTATTTTTTATTTTTATTTTCATTTTGGGTGAATGACACTTTGTGTTTTAAATTTTTTAAAACTTTAAATTTATCTCTGAAAGATTAAAATTTACATATTAAATCCTTAATTAGATAAAAATATAGTAATGTAGGCCAAAACCAAATGTTAGCTGCCTTTTTTGATTTTGTTGAATTTTTAAAATAAGATAAAATTGTTTACATAATGCTCAATTTTTTAGTATTTTTAATGAATATTTTATACTCAATTTTTTAAAAATTTAGGAAATTGCTACTTTTTCGGTTTACTTTTGGGGTGCAATATAAAATTTTCAATCTTTAAAGGTACCAATTTGGAATAAAAATATCTTTTGAGGTATAAAATATAATTTACCATTTTATTTGTAGTAGTTTTATTAATTATATTTGTTTTCTTCCTTTATTTGACCAGATCAACGGATCAGCGCGTGGAAGTGGACTTTGAACTCCTCCAACAAGTCGCCAACGAAGAATGATTAATTATGTTCAGACCCTCTAAGATTTGTTATTGAATGAGATTAGGCCTCCTTTTGTTTAAGTAATGACACTAAAACCACTAGATGTGGTTGTCTCTAATATTTTGCCTCTCGACATTACACTCTTTGTAGAGTGCGTCCTTTAAGAACTACCTTGACATATTCTTGATAAAGATCTACACATTAAGTATACAAAGACCCATTGTCGAATCAATGAGTATTTTGAATGACTTCCAAGGAATAGGACAAAGACGATTATAAATGAGATTGTTGGTTGTAGGACCCATCAAATTGATTGCATGGAGATATTTGGGGGATAAAAGTGGTTTTGCTATGCTTATTATGTGTGAGAGTACAAGAATGAGGATGAGGAGGTTTAGGAGTGGGGGTGGTTTAGTTGCAAAGGGTAACTGTGTTGCTAAATAACATTGTTTGGTTGAAGTGTTCTTTGGGTGGGTTTGGGGGAGGGGGGTTAGTGTAGTCTACAAGGAGGTTTCACAATCCACGAAAGGTATTCTTCAGGGCAGGATAAATGGTTTTTCAACTGATGAGAGATAAAGAATAAAGGTCAAATTAGCATGGAGAGTTCGATCAGAATGTTTCTCGTGTTTTCTTTTTGTGTCTTCCTCTCTCTCTGGTGGAGGACTGGTAGGTTCAATGATAATCGTAGGGTATATTTAGTTATGACTTATGATGAAGAAAGAGATAATATATAGGGTATATTTCACACACATATCGAAGATGAGATGTGCTTTGTTATTCGTCTAGTTATGCATTCTAAGAGCATTTAGTCATATTTACAAAGGCTAAATTATTCATTCAAAAAAAAAAAAAGCAAATTAGTTTAATTCGTCACTTCCATTACTTTTTTGTCTCCAAAATATTACTGATATTACTTATTTATTTATTTTTTTTGTCCCTTGGATGACATTCGATAAAATTGAAACGATACAGAGAAGATTAACATTACTCCTATACAAGGATGACATGCACTAATCGAGAAATAATCTAAATTTTTACCTTTGCACTTGGGGCAATGACGTAGCTAGTGAAGTACTTAACCAAAATGTTACTTAGAGGGCAATGTAAGGTTATTTTTCTAAACAAGAGAGTGCTTACCTAATCAAGTCATAAATGTTAGGGGTGTAAATATAATTAACCATAAAACTAAAAAGATACCGTTTCCGGCAACGATGTGGATAATAAACAAAGTCTAGAAGGTTGAAAACTACACCTATTGTTTTTGGTCTATTGCCAGTTGCTTTTATTATGTATTTTTTTACAGTAATTAAAAAATAATTTTTTTATTTAAATATGAAAAAGTCAAAACTAATTAAAAATGGAAGTCAATCGATATAAGTGCTTAGCTATCTATATAATAAATCATCTCATACATTTTTCACACTTATCAAGGTCAGATTTTTCTCAAAATTAAAAATTTCAAGCACCCCATACTTTTTTTTACGTTAGTGAATATCAAACAATGTCTTTTATCTTCTTAATTTATTTTTAATCATAATAAAATATTTTAATTACTCATTTATATTTTAATTACGATAAATATTTTAACCACTCACGATTTAGCCACACTAAAAAAACTAATATAAGTAATTATAAAACTAAAAAGATAAAGATATTATTTGCCAAAATTTCTCAAAATACTTTTAAATAAGTAAAATACAAGGATTTTTTTTTCATATTTCGTTTCCAATTCACCAAGGGCAATATCATTTATGATTCGTTTGCTATAATGAAAAGTGGAGGAATATAAACTTAAAAGGATAAATAATAGAAATAATGAATAAAATATCATGTTCGGTTAACAAACCAAGACAATTACGCTGTTAATTTGTATCCTAGTTGTAATTTTTAAATTTTATGACAATTGATAGCTTTAAGTGATCAATTTAACTTGAATTAATTTTATTATCATATTTGTTATATGTAGAGTACAATTGATTTATTTTATGAATAACTTATAGTGATATATCGTAGTTTTTTTTTGTTGATAAATCCATATTTTCTAAATTTTTTAAAATAAAGGGTAAAATTGAAAACTAATTTAATTTCAAACCCAAGTTCTCTCTAATTTAGTTCAATTCAGTAGATATCAAACAGTCTACGAATTAAATATTTAACATTCAACACTTAAGATTCAGCATTCGATTTTCAGATTTCAGCTTTTAATTTTATCAAACACTACCTTAGTTTTCATTCTAGTCCACCAAAATTTATTTCCCAAAATTGGACAAAAAAGTGATAGAAAAATATAATCATATATTCTATTTGTTTATTTGAGATTGTGGAAAAGTCAATTTCATATATAGATATATTACAATATATTAACGTATATATTTTTTTCTTTTATTTTTTCATTTTTTTCTTTTATACCAAATTTAACAAAAAAAAAATTCATTCCCTACTTTCCATTATTTATACCGAACGCAATGAGTTGAAAAAACGATTTTTTTTCTGTCTAAGAATAAAAGCGTATTTATCATATTTCTCTTCCATCTAATTTTTTATCCATTCTACCAAACGGATTATTGGATCACAAAGACACACGAATAAAAATGAAAATGCGCCAAGCGAGTACTTTCACACCAAAGGAAACTCGGTAACAAGAACAGTGAAGGAAACTTCCAAGAAACTTCTTGTGATTTTGATGAATTCTTAAACAGCTAAGGTTTGACTTTGTCTGAAGAAATAATTCTATCTTTCTATCATCTCCCTAATAATAAAATTAATTGCATGATTTCTTACGTTAAAGAATGGCATTACATGTCACGCTTGCTGCCTATAAGACAAATAATACAAACTAAATCTTCATCGTACGATTTTTATCTCTAACTACATTTAATTATAATGATAATACCACATTATTATTGATATTAAGAACACCATCATGACGAAAATTATTATTTTTAATGGGCAAAGTACATTTTTTTTAAATGTGAAGTTATAATCTATCGAATATTATAGATAGTAAGTTAAATTCTTAATTTATAAAAATACAATAACGGTCAATATTGATTCAATTTTTATCGACTTTGATTTAATAATACATAATTTATCCCAAAATTCTTTTTCCTGCTCAAAAAATATCATCTTCTCTATATGCCCTCCAATGTCATACAATTCAATTAACACACTCTTCAATATTAAATAACTTCATTAATTCACATTTACCCCTTTTTTCTCTCTTGCCTCCTGCTCAGGTAAATTTTCGACAATACAGAGAGGTAGCGGCGATATGGGTAAAAACGAGGAGTGCCCCACCAGAGAACGGATGATCAAGGATGCCTATGGCCAACAGAAATGGTTAGAATGGTGCCGGATGTGTATCCGAAAAATCTTCTCCGACGGTTAAATCAATCATGTGAATGAGTGCAGGAAAATGAGAACTTTAGTGTAGCCGGGAGTTGCGTATCTTTAGTTTTGGGCCAAGGGGAAATTTATACCCTAAAGGGCATACCTTTCACTTGGAACGAGGCCACTAGACAAGTTGGATGTCTTGCAGTGTGTCAAAGAGGAAATTTTCCTGATTTGTTCGTATGCCAAGATGACAAAAAGTTGGCCCTCATTTTTTTTAATAGCTATTTTATATAGCATTGTAACCACTCTCAAGCTACATCAATATCCACTCTCAAGCTACATCAATATTGTGCCTTGAGTCGCGCACTTAAAGCTCTCTAGAGAGGGTAAGTCGAACCATTAATGCTCGAAATCATCGTCTTTATGTTGAATGAAATCAATTAACTAATCCAATCCCTTGCTCTCTCGAGAAGTAATCGGGCGCAAACAATAAACAGGCATCTACTTTGAGGTATCATATGATTGATCCTAATACCCAATGTTGGTACTGTAGGGAATTTATCCGCGCGTTCGGGATGTCCTCCCCCCACAGAAGGATTTCAGCTGACTTGCGCGCGTTCGGCAGTAGTCTTTACCTTTTTTCGCCAATAGGACCCTTTCCTAAGGCAATCCCACATCGGAAGAGAGTCGTCTTCCCCCCTGCCATATAAGTGAACACCTGATCAGGTCGCTAGTGGGTATCAGGTCGCTAGTGGGTACCTCCTCCATAAGAAGTGTTCACTTATATGGCAGGGGGGGAAGACGACTCTTTTCCGATGTGGGATTGCCTTAGGAAAGGGTCTTTTGTAGGGGATTTATCCGCGCGTTCGGGATGTCCTCCCCCCACAGAAGGATTTCAGCTGACCTGCGCGCGTTCGGCAGTAGCCTTTACCTCTCAGTGCCCGCAGGAGCTTCGTCCCACATCGATTGAGAGTCGTCTCCCCCCTCGCATATAAGTCATTGCACTCAAAGGAGGAGGTACCCATTATAGGGGATTTATTCGCGCGTTCGGGATGTCCTCCCCCCACAGAAGGATTTCAGCTGACCTGCGCGCGTTCGGCAGTAGCCTTTACCTCTCTTCGCCAATAGGACCCTTTCCTAAGGCAATCCCACATCGGAAGAGAGCCGTTTTCCCCCCTGCCATATAAGTGAACACTTCTTATGGAGGAGGTACCCACTAGGCACCTGATCCACTAGCGACCTGATCAGGTGCCTAGTGGGTACCTCCTCCATAAATAGTGTTCACTTATATGGCAGGGGAGAAGACGACTCTCTTCCGATGTGGGATTGCCTTAAGAAATGGTCCTATTGGCGAAGAGAGGTAAATGCTACTGCTAAACGTGCACAGATCAACTGAAATCCTTCTATGAGGAGAAAATATCCCGAACGCGCGGATAAATCCCCTACTGGTACGTCTGTTCCCGTCCCTCGATGTACTTCTTGCGTCAAAAAGGATGTACAATTGTTATTTCCTAGAACATCAATTTTTCATACCATCTAACGACTTGAGTGACCTTATCTACATTCTTTTCTGGTGTTTGCTTCCATCCACGTGGCAGCCTCTCGTCAGTCCGTTAGACCATGTCCCATCACCTCTTTCCCTCATATTTTTTCTTCGTTTATTTTACTATTAAATTTTATAATTACAAAAATAAAAAAAAATTTATTTGAAATATATATATTTGTCCAATTAATGCACAATTTTTAATATTACAAAATGACTTCAAAGTTATTCCTAATTGATTGATATTATTCATAATCGATTCTAAAATATTGTGATCAGTTAAGAATACCCTCACTCAGTTATTACTGCATTTGAAGTAGTAGTTTTACACTTAAAATGTATAACCTAATCTTTAAAATTTAAGACTTGTATAATCAATCATAACATTTTCTAATCGACCATCATCTATAGATTTGTAACTTACATATCAAAAAAATAAAACATGACTTTAAAAAAAGTAGTAACTTTCAATACAGTAGCTCAGCCTTCCTCTTCGGATACAAATTCACTACCACTGCAACACACCGTCGTTGTAACAAATGGAATGCCCCAACAAAGCCCAGGAAACGCAAAAATCTACGGTGGTTTAGAGTGTCATATTGCTTGCATCCAATATCACTGCTGACAACAGGCAAATTTAATTGAGAGTCTACCACAAGGATCAAGATCAAAGTGGCTTCTTTCATACTTTTTCTGTTTCTGAATTGCAACATCCAAAACCACTCAACTACCCTGACCAGGTGGAGGAAATTTTTAGGTAAAACACAACAAAATCATCTGTACAAAATTGTTGGGTTCTTCATACATGAATTCCTTTTATCCTAACAAAGTGAGATAACAATATAATCAACGATTTCTGATACCACTCAGACCATATATACCCAGCATGCATTCTCCTCCCCTTTGATGCACCCGAGCACTACCAAAGGAGGATATCAAAGAACAAGCCCATAAAATAAATGCAACAGCTAACCTATATTTGAACAAGTACAGTACACTCTGAACCAGATATCTCTATAATCCAATGCAGTAACTAAATCCATCACCTGACATATCTTGCAGTTACATTGAGTGCTGCATCATCGATCAAGCTGAGATTGGAAGTTTGGGTTTCCAAGTGCTTTTCACTGAATCAATTGAAAGAAACAGGCCTCATACACATTGCACATTGCGTAGCTGCACCCATCACTTCTGGAGGAACTCAGCATAGAGATGGTCCCAGTCGAAATGGAGCAGGAAGCCAACCCATAAGTTTTTGAGGCTGGCTTCGCAGGAGCTATTAGTTACACAAGTGGGCCCACAAACGTCGAAGCCAAATATATTATCCACTGAATTTATTAAGAGTATGAAGTTCAAATGCTGGCACCTGTGACAGGGGGCGGAGCCATAATTCCATTTCAGAGGGGGCAAACATGAACAAGAAAATACCAAACGATATAAAAAAGTTGAGTTTGAGCATGAGAAAAACTGGTTCTCTTCAAGATTAAATGATCATATTAAATCATAAAACCATAAAACCAGCATCAAAATGACATCAAAATGGAACAAAATGTTCACTCAAATCTCAACAATCATCTATAATTATTTGTATAATAATTTTCTTAGACATTTCTTTTCAAGGTATACAATTGGGGAGTCTGATAAAATCATCATTAATTTTATCGTGACACCTAATTGAAATAATCTTCCATCTTGTTAAAAATATTTTTTTGATTGTTGGAATAAATTCTAATCAAGATAAGTTAGATAGGTTGGCATTGGTGCTGGGATGTTTAGTGGGAGGGTGGTGTCTTAAGTACTTAGGTTTGCCTATAGGTGGTAACACGGTGTCTATCTCTTTTTGGGATCTGGTCATTCAGAAAGTTAAAAAAATGTTAGATGAGTGGAAAAAGACTTACATTTCTAGAGGAGGTAGAGTCACATTGGTTCAGTCTGTCCTGGCCAGTATTCCCATATATATTTTGTCTCTTTTCAAGATACCTTGCGGGGGTGGCAAATAGAATTGAGAGAATGATGAGAGATTTTTTATGAGAAGGAAAGGGGGGAGGGAAGAAATGATCACCTCATCTGTTGGGAGGTAGTGTTTAGGCAAAAAATAAAAGAGGGCCTTTCGGAGGAAAACTTTGTGGCTAGAAATGAGGCCTTGGTCGGTAAATAGCTTTGGAGATTTCCCTTGGAGCAAAATTCACTATGACATTTGGTTATTAAAGTAAGTATGACTTGCAAGCTAATGGGTGGGATGCTAATAAGGTTGATAAAGGAAGCTACCGTAATCCTTGAAAAATCATTTCTCAGGGGTTAACATGTTTTTCTCAAAGGGTCAAGTACAATATGGGCAATAGGTTGTGAGTTCATTTTTGGAAAGATATTTGGGTGGAGGAGTCTTCGTTCTCAAGTTCATTTCCCCGTTTATATAGACTTTCTTGTAATCATGATCATAGTGTTGCTTCTTTGCCAAGGTCAAATTCTAATCTAATTGCTTGAGACTTTGGTTTTCATAGAATTTAAATGATAGGGAGTCTTCGGAATTAGTTGTTCTTCTTTCCTTACTTAATTCTATCGCTTTGAATCAAGATTCTGTGGACAAGAGATGTTGGATCATTGACTCGTCGGGTTCTTTCTCATGTAAATCATATTTCGATTCTTTGATTGATGATTCTTCCATTCCTCTTTTTTTTTTTCTAACATTGAAAATTTAGTAGGGTGCAACTCGAGCGGGTTGGGTAAGTTGAGAGGTCAACCCTAGATTAACTCTAGGTATAATATCTTCAACCCTAACCCTACCTCAACCTGAGATACTTAACCTAAGTACTGTCCGAGTTTAATTCGGGAGGGCTCAAGTTGAATTCGGATTAAAAATTGGGTTGAGATTGAGTTACTTAATTCAGGTTGATTTTTTTAAGTGTAAATTTAATTTTTTCAAGTTATCTGAGATGAGAAACGAGGCACAGATGAAGAGAGATAGAGTGAGAGAGGGAGGAGTGATGAGTGAGAGAGAGATCTGAGAGTGATGGAAGCGCTGAGGTGAAAACTTAAAGTGAAGTGAAAGTCTGAACTCTGAAAAGTGAAGATAAATACTAATCCTAATTAAATATATTTATATATTTATGTATATTCGGGTTCAACCCAATTTTAATATTCGGGTTGAACCTGACAACCCGAGACCTCAACCCTAGGTTTACCCAAATTTAATTTGAGTTGAGATTTTTTTGTTTAGGCCCAACCCAAGTATTAAAAATTCTAACACAATCCCTATTTTTTTCCGAGTTGGATGGGTTCAATTCGGGTTGACCCACCCAAGTTGCACCCCTAAAATTTAAAAGGTTAAGGTGCATCTAAAAGTGCAAGTGTGCGCATGGGTGATTAATCATGTTAAGGTTAGTAACTATGATGTGCTACAAAGGAGGAGGCCTTACACTAATCTATGCCCACAATAGTGTTATAGGCTGAGAAAGTTGTGAGAGTGTGGACCATTTATTTTTACATTGTTCTACTGCTTTATTCCTTTGGAATAAGCTATTCGAGACGGTGAGGGCTTGTTGGGTTGGCCCACCATCAATATCCTCCATGTTTTTGATCGAATTTAAAAGGTTAAGTGGTGGTGAAAGGGATGTTGTTCTTTAGAATTGTACATTCTTTGCAATGGTTTTGGTCATTTGGTTGGAAAAAAATGCTAGAATTTTTAAAGATAAAGAAAATATGAAAAAAGGGTATCAAATTTATTTCCTTGTATCTTTTGGGAATCTATAACAAAGAAGTATGAAAGTATCCCTCTTTTTTCTATTATCTCAAGTTGGATGGTATCTTGTGGGAGATAATCTTGTATCTCTTGATGGCTGTTTTGTTTTTGTTTTATGTTCTCTTTATGAACCTATGGGAGTTGCACTATTTGTTCAACTATACTCGCTTTTTAAATTTTTAATTATCAATGAAAAGTTTATTTCTTATCAAAAAAATAATAATCTTCCATCTCATTGAGAAATTAATTTTTTGAAAAAAAAAATAGAAAACACTCTTTTGTATCAAGACATTTCACTATTTGCATCTAATTATGTTTTACTAGGTTCCGAATCATTCACTTACTGAAAAAGAGTTAGGAGCCACTTGATATTTTTCCCAAGAATAAAAGGGAAGTATTACCTTTGGAGGGTCAGACCATGTCACATTTGTTCACGTGGTTCAAAAATGAAATATTTGTTTTGTTGGATTGGGGGGCCAAAAATGAGCCACTAAGTTACTAAAAGAAAAAAGATCATGGCCATTATATAAATACTTAAATTTGTTTTGGAGGGGGCAAGTGCGCCCCCTCCTTCCCTCTCTCCCACCCAAAAAAAATCAACGCGGCTCTGCCACTGCCTGTAACAAAAAATTTGGATTAAAGAATCGAAAGGACTAAGTGGGGATTGAGAATGCCAATAAACAGGGCAGTAAATTTAAGAAAAGTGCTTCCAAACTAGAGTCAGTAAAAAAAAAAACTTATCTGTTTATTGTTTAAGCTAAAAACACATGCAAAAACTACTGATTCAAACGGTAAAAAACATTTGATTCTCAAAACAAAGGCAAGGAGATTCATGACAAGGAAGTTGTGGAATGGGCACATACGCTTGATCATGATTGTCTTCACTTATATAAGCTTGTGAGAAAGGAATAGACACTGTTTGACATCAGTTCAATCATGGGCAATTCCTCAGTTGTAACGTTATTCCTAGTTAATACATTCCTCATTATCACAAAAAAAAACCTGAAGCACAAATATGGATCTCTAAATGCAGCACAGCAATGTCCATGTAAGACCAGATAACTCAAAAAACATAGTTAAAGAAAGATTAAGAAGAAAGATTTGTGAGAAACAAACCTCTCTAATGCATTCCATTTTATGAACCTTTATGGTTTTGACAAGCAAGGTTTTATGCTTCATGGATATGCCTGGCAGCAATGACACCTTGTCTTTGGTCTTTTTCTGTGAAGGATTTTCTCTGTTCCTTTTCAATCTTGATCATAACAACAAAAATGAATTTCAGGAACTTCAATAAAACTTGGTGTATCTTGAGGGGCACAAAGCGTCACAAATCCCAATATAAATACCTGAGCCTCTAACTCTGCTATTCTCTGTAGAGATATTTGTTCAACAAAAGCACGACGCTTGCACTCTTCTTCAAGCAAACTTGTTATTTGGTACCTTAGCTCAACCATTTCTTGAGCTAAATCCTCTGCTTCTTCCTTTGCCTTTAGCTTTTCCTCACTCAATTCATCCTATTAACCATTCATATAATGTCTTTAAAAGCATTGAATGTCAAAATTATGCTATAGTTGGAATGAATTCCAGACATGATCATATTTACTACACAAAATGGTATCACATGATGTCTAACGTAACGCTTCCATGAAAGACCATAATACCTTAAGCTGCCTCACAAGAAGTTCATATTCATGCATTTGAAGTGACATTTTCTCCATATTCTCCTTCAAATCTGCATCAGATGCTCCTACAACCTTCAATCTTGTAAGTAGTGGACCCAGCACGTTGCCACAAGCACTTCTACAAAAATAAGCATAAGAGGAAATAAAGGAATTGTTTCCAAATATCAGTTTCAGGCAGGCACCTATTAGAATAGCCATATAGAAAGATTGTCAAGAACATATTAACTAGATGGTGTAAGGTCTCCTTGTAGCCACTGGGTCCGGAATTATCAGCCAAGGAAGTAGCAAAGTTCAGGTCTTAAAAGTTTATGAAAACCGAAGCCATGGATATCATTAGATGGAAAATATTGTAAATAGTTTGTGAAGATTAGCTTTCATATGTCACATTTGCATGATCTTACGCAAATAATTTCTTCATCACCTATAACCAATATAGAACATTTGAATTTTTACTAATAAAATCACATTAGGCAGCGTGCTTTCCAATCACTACCAGAGCAGGATGTCTTCACAATATTATGATGCACAAACCAAACATCCTCCAGAATCCAGATTTTGTATAGAAGTGAAGTGAGGAGTGCAAATAAGGATCTTACGACAAAGGAGACAAGATTGACTTGTTTTAAGCAGGCCAGTGTTTGGTGCAGTCAGTTTTTCCTCAATCAGTTCAAGTGTTCATTACAAATAAGGCAAAAAACTAGTTTGCTTTCAGGACAACTCAGTGTTGCTTTTCCTATGAATGAAATGAACCAAACTGGTCCAGGATATTCACGTACAACCCCTATGGAGAAATTCTCCAGTGGTCTTGCTTTCAAAATGCATTAATAGCCACAGAGGTTGACTCCATCTCATCTAAACTTCAAGTAGATAATTGCTCAAAAATGTCTCTGACTTATAAACTATCTGACCATCTAGGTCTGACTAGTCGTAGCTTTTTTATCAGATAATGCTCTTATCAAGTGAAATCTACTTATTACCTAGCTCTAGGACAATGTTTTGTGCCATAAGAAAGAGACCAAGAAAAGTGCCTCCTCCCCTTTCTTCTATTATCTCACACTGATAAAATATAGTCTATCTTCTGTGATAAGCTTATGAGTCATATATATACATACACAGGTATAGGTTGTAGCATACCTTGTATCTTTCTCTAACTTATTTGACAAGGACTGGGGATCATTGCTTCCCAGCATTCCTTGAAATTGCTCTGCGACCTTTTGACAACATACGGTCACATTCATTTCATATGTTTGAAGCTTCTCCCTCAATTCTTTATTTTCCTTATCTAAGCATTCAATAACCTTATGTGCGTCCTCGATTCTACATTCAAAATCATGAATCAACTCATTCAGACTAGCTTTTTCTTGAGCACTTTCTTCCTCCAATTTCTTAGCCTCAAAACAACTCTGCTCCAAGGCCGTCAAATCAAGCTTCATGCTCTCTATTTCACATTGGTATTCTAATGCAACAGATGAAATCGATTCCTCTAGTTTCCTTATGCACAAAGTTGAATTCTTCAGCTCCAGTTCTTGGTTCTCTAATTCCTGCATCAAACACAAACGTTCCGAATTGGACCTCTTCAACACCTCCATTAACCCGCCAACCTTTTGCTCTAGATCTTCCATGTCTGTGTTCCTTGTGTTCAGTTGATCCTGCAGATAATCTGTGAGGTATATTGTAATTAACTTAGGTAAACAATCATACGAAGTCAACAAATGGAAGCAACGTGCCAGAGTTCAATCCATGCATTAAAAATAACAATCAACATTGTGCTGCTTGTGTTTCACCCACATGGCCTTCTATTTAGAATAGAACTAAATGGAAGCAAGACGAATAAAAATATAAATCACAATATAATCAGCTTCCAACGGTTGAACCTTCAATATTCACACCAAGAATCTCATCATGGATATCAGCACGTTTGCAACATTTACACTTGTACAGCAAGGCATGTAAAGTTTTTTAATCAAAACTCATAATACAACTCTGCCTATTGACAGCACAAAAAATTCAACAGAAAATGCTCTGATAGTTAAGAGAAAGAAAGAAAGAAAATATCCAACAATGAGAAATATGCTGACAGGCTGTGGAGGATCTAATAGTTATGCAATCTCCAGATATTAGTTTGTTAAGGACAAGGTGGTGGTGGCGGTGGTGGTGGTAATAGCAGCGGCACAGAGATATTTCCTCCTGAATTACTGCCATCAGCATCCATGGCAGAAAGGAAACATGCTAGTAATTAAAATAAGAATGAATGAAACAAAATGAAGGGCCTGAGTATCCCTTCAATACATGATCCAACTCCCAAACAATCAAATATGTCCAAGTAAAATTATAGTAGGACTTAATACCTATTTCTTGGAAGCAATTACTCAGCTCTCTTTCCAACTCCTGGATACGTTTCTTGTCTTCTGTGCGGGCTTCGGACAATGTTCTCACATGCAGCTCCAGTCTCTGCATCAAAGAAAGTTGGATATTAGGTCCGTTCTAGAAGACTAATTGTGGTTCCTTCAATTTTGTATTATTAACTAAAATCACTAATATTCTTTTTAGACAAAATGGGAGGATAATATGCCAAATCTACCCCTTCAAAGTTGGCCTATTCACTTCAACTGGATCAAAAATGAATGGCCAACCCTAAAGGTAGCAACTGGATGTAACAAAAATAATCACTCTCCTTAAGGTTAGGTTGATATTTTTCCCCATGCAGAAGACGAATGAGCGGGGGATGGTGTTAGAAATTTAAAACCATATCACAAAGGCCCAAAAGTAGTTTAGCAGAACATTTCAAGGATAAAGAGCAATCCTGGACAAAAAAACTGAATATTCTAGAAATGTATACATTGTTAGCTTGTGGCTGGTAAAAGATATCACTTACGAGTCAAGGCCAATGTTACCTAGATCGTGACTCACTTTGGTACGTGAGACGGGTACGCAATGCGACATTTTTTATCTAGATCGCTTTCACTATTATGCAATACTATATATCATAAAATATCTATAAATACTAAGCCAATTACCATTTATTTTACGTTTATGCAAGATTTTCTATTATCTAAAAGAATATATAATTATAAATCTATATACACTTAGTCAATTAATATGTATTTTATATTTGTATTACATCTTTTATAGCAAATTGATTTAAGGTTAGTATTATAATTTGGGGCCGTGCTTTTAGGTGATCTGGATCGCGAACCCATCCTGTTTGGGATTGATATACCTAGATCGTGGGTTGGCAAGGGTTTAACGAATTCCCTACAACATCCTATAAAGGCGTTAAATTCCAAGGACACAAATCACCAGCAATGAAAGCCAGACACCAATGGCATATTTGAATAGAATTTAAATGACTCTTGAGTACTAAATGTTTTAATAGTATTTGAAGGTGAATATTTAGTTCTTATAATGGGGTCAATGAAGAGAATCTAAGCCGTCACTAGCGTTGATACCATGGAATATTGAGGTGTCCTTAGTTCTTAATGCTAGTTCCGTTATTAAGCATTTTTCGGGAAGTGAATGTCATTTTTTTCATTCACCTCGTTCAAGATAACATTTTTTCCGTCATGCTATTCAAGATAGGCTGAATATCTAAAAAAGTAAAAAGGATTAGTAAGAAACTGTTTATGATGCACAAATTCAATAAAAACAATGATGTAACCAAGAGATAAGCAATTACTCTGATCAGTTCAAAGCTTTCTGGTTGAGATTCTATCAAAATATCCTTTTCCTTCCTTAGCTACATCAACAAAAAAAATCATAGAAAAAGTTGATCAGTACGACAATCACCAAAACATCCACAAAAATTCCCTAACCAAAAACAAATGCAACATAGCAACAGCCAAGCGATTATCAATTAAATCACTAGCAAATGTTCTTGAATCCAAAATTACAAGGCAAAATCAAAAACCAACAAAAGTGGCAGTGCTCTTCTTTTTTTCTTTGTTATTATTTTCAAAAGAGGAATTGGACAGGAATCTTACCTCTCTACACCTGGTCCTGAATTGCAATAGCTCATCAATGTCAAAAGAGCTGTCGCTACCACTGCTGGATCGACCAGACATCTCCAGAGAAAAACAAAAACATCCATATGTTTAGTGTTTAAACAAAAATGTCTTCGAGATGATACGCAACATATGAAAAATAAAGTAAATAACTGGAATTTACCTCCATCCTTATACGTATCAAATATCGTTGAAATGAAAACTTTCATAAAACATCGTTAAAATGAAAACGAAAGAATCACAACGTTCCCTGTGGTATGCAATAAGGCTAATCAATAACATATTCGTTCAATCTATACGATACACCACACACACACACAGAGACAGAGATGCTACCGCTTTCTAGGGTTTTGGCTCTGATATTTACAGGAAATGAAGAAGATGATGATGACGACGACGGAGAAAGAATTCTTGATTCACCAACTGGTTTTTTTCGAATTGCGGAGAATTCGAATTTGAGAGACGGTCATGGCGAGGTCAATGCAATTTGAAAGGGCACTGCTGGGTTTAGCTGGCAATGGACCGGGTCGGACTTTTGGAAACCGGAACTTTGCCCACCCGCTCACCTACCTCAGCCGTACATCAACTTGTTTATTTACTTTGGCTCTTTGACCCATGCATCAAATCGTGACAAGTGTTCCTTTTTTTTTTTTTTTGGTATTATTTTGAAATCATTTCAAATTTATTTTTTTAGAGAATAAGTTACGATTACAAAAGTGATAATCAATTTTAATATTTTATTATTGATAATAAAAAATTATAATTTTAAAAGATAAAATTATAATTTTCAAAGTAAGTTATAACTGATTAAAAAATATTCATGATTAATTATAAAATTATCTCAACTAATTATAACTTTATTTTAAAAAGTTTAACTTAAATCTCAAAATATAATTACATTTAATAAGATACTGAAAAATTATTTTCGCTACTATAGAATTACTCTTGAAAAATATTAGGTCAATTAGTACTCATATATTAGTTAATGTTGTCGATGAACACATTAAATTATTCATTTAACCGAGAGTGCTCACTAATTTTTTCTTCTTAAACAAATATGATGACGGACTTCACATATGTTTACGATCATGTTGTTCATGTATCTTATAAATAATTTTAGATAAAATTTATCATGTTGCTGTGATTGAATAGAATTAATTTAATAGAGTACACACATTTTTAGTTTGAGTAAAAAATTTGATTTAATACAAAAAAATTTAATGGGCAAACTTAAATTTAATGAAGGACAAACTCAAATTTATAAGAAGGCAAAATTAAATTTAAAGGAGAGTGAAATATAACCATTGAATCTTTAAAGGAGAATAAAATCTAATCATTGAAGATTTTAGTAAAATTTTGAATTTTTGTATGAGTTTGGATGTAAACTGATAACAAGTTTATTTTTTTTGTAGAACCGCACTTTTATATTCACAAAGGAGACCAGCAAGAGCTTGCATAACTTGATCAGTATAAAAAACGGGAACCCCGACAGAAGTAAGCAAATCAACAATAGATTTTAATTATTGAAGATAACTTGTAATTCAGAGATCACCTTTGAAATAATGATAGAATTGCATTTTTAACTGCAAAATTCTCGAATTAACCTAGTCTTGAAACAATTATTCAATGGTAAGCCAAGCTTCACGTGTAGTGGGAGTATAATTGAGTATGATGATAGCGTGAAGAATATCATAAGAAATTGTGGCTTCAATCTAAAAGAGGACCAAATAATCAACCTACAAACCTACAACCAAGTCTTGTGTGTCAAATTGGAAGCTATTGTTTGGAGTCACCAAGCAGGAACAGTGGAGGACTTGAAAGATTACCATCCACATGACCATAGACATCATAGCTTTTAAGAACGGGAAGAAACAGTTCACGCTATAGGAGATAATTAAAAAAGTCCAACGCAATGGAGATGTAATTCCAAATGTTGGAGATGGAGTGAGCCAGATGATGGTTGGAAATCGGTAGAGCAAGTGGGGGAGAAGATGGTGTAGTCTTAATAGACGAGGGCAAAATGGAAGGAGAAGAAGACACGTCGAACAACTAGAAAAAAACAAAAAAAAAATTCAAGAGGGCCTTAGATAGAATTATGGAATCCCTTAACCAGTGAGTGAGTGATGTATAACCTATGGACTAACACAAGTGTAATACATAAATCCTTCTAATAGTTTGAGTTTACTAAGTCTCCTTTGAGCTTTATTGAGGGCAACCTGATAACAAGTTCTACTCTTAACTTGAAACTTTGTGTCTGCTTGGAAGCATGATTGAATAATATAATCAAATAAAAAGCTCTTAAACTATGTGATTGAATAAATCAACCTCTCAATTTAAAAGAATATACAATAAATTCATAATTCCGTTTGTAATAATTATGTTTATCTTAGCGGTCATGTTTTCTAAAATATTACTATGAGAGTGTGTGTGTATGTGAGAGAGAGAGAGAGAGATTTTGAAAAAACTTTAATATTACTATCTATTCTAGTTAAGACACACTTCATAGTCAATAACAGAGAAGGTAGATATACCATTTTTTTATAATTAAATTATAATAAGAGTATAGGGTGGGTGAACATTATTGGATCCATTGACCAATTTCATTGTTGAGCTCTCCACATTTGAAGGACTAAATTGAGATCTCTATTTGTATAAATAGAGAATTTATAATGTCGAGGGATAGACAAACTGTAAACCCAAACGTCTTGAATTCAAATTTATAATTTTTGGAGTTAGGTCATGATCCCTCGTGAATATCCTAATCTTGGTGTGGATGGTTTATCTTTGATCAAACCGGAGAGAGAATTAGTTAAGGTGGACGTATGCTAACTCGGACACTCCTGACCATTAAACTAAAAAAAAAAAAATAGAGAATTTATTGGAGATTGATTTTGAAGAATTGATTTTCTAAAGTGGTGAGAGCATAGAAAGCCTAACTGGGATACGTTAAAAAACATCGTTTATTATTTTTTTTCGTTATTGTTAAGAAAATATTTTTTAATTTATTGATAACCAGGAACTGTGCTCTAGGACACCTAGTGCAATTAACTAGCAGCTAAAAGCAACTTAAAAAAAAGACAGAAGTGTCATTACTTAACAACCAGTTGGCTTGGCTTTTATAATACACTGACATACACAACAGCTTGGCTTGCTTGGATCTGCAAAAGGCCCAAGATATGAGGCAAGTCTCACAGCTTTTCATGTCCTAGTTATACCTGTCAGAACCTGATCTGGGTGTTGGAAAACTCTTTTCTGGATAAGCAGTCACCCAACTTCTTTTCCAGTAATACTACCAGCTCTAGATAAGAAAAATAGATCTCCCTTTTTTTCTTTTTCTTTTTTTTCTGTTTGCCAAAAAGCAAAGCTACCACCTCTTAAAACATGTCAAAGTAGCACAGATAACAGGACTTTGAGTTGTTAATATCTCAAAGTTCAAAGTTCGAATATTGCAAGATCGTGGCTTACCCGACATGCATGATTTACAAGTAATTATATGCATTTTGAGTCACATAGGAGCCACGAATTCAAAGAATGTGTGGTTGGAACTATTTGATTGTTAGAAAAATGCTACCATCTACTAATCAGTAGAACCACCACTGCCCTCTACTAAGACCAGCTTCCTTTCATAGTGGATCATAATTACATAATTATGTTCTGCACAAGATGAATGCCTTGCAAGTATCAATGTATGCTTCTGTGGTTGCCATAAAGATTTTGTTGAGCTAAATAAGATTCCCCATGAGACCATTGCCAATATTCAGTCCACTAAAAGCAAACCAATCTGTGCTAATATTTGAGAGGATTTTAAGCAATCCCT
This sequence comes from Ilex paraguariensis, assembly GCA_963454935.2. Classification (NCBI taxonomy): domain Eukaryota; kingdom Viridiplantae; phylum Streptophyta; class Magnoliopsida; order Aquifoliales; family Aquifoliaceae; genus Ilex; species Ilex paraguariensis. Next base: position 6,510,935 of record CAUOFW020001724.1, on the reverse strand, counting down.
AAATCCAAACAGAAGCTCTAAACCAACCAAACCCCCCCTCCCCAACAAAACAATTTAATACAATTTTTCAGAGTCCTATCTCTTAGTCTTGGGATAAGCTCAAATGAACTAGCATTAAAAGTGGTCCACTCTATTTCCCTCCCCCCCCCTCTCTCTCTCTCTCTCACACACACACACACACGCTCTTACTTTTATGATGATGTTTCTATTACTAATAGTCTATGAGGTAAAGTTACATAAGCACCACTAGAACACTAAGTTTAAGAAAGAAAGAGGAAGGGAGGTGGGTTGTCATGCTTCATGGTAGGTGACTAAACAACCACCTTGCGCTCATCACATGCCATCTCTGTGCACATTAGAAAATGCCTTTATCTTCTCATGACTTCATTTGCTAATCCAATTGTCAACACCACACTCATTTCTCTTCAATGGTAAGAGAAAATAATTACCCCAAGAAACATTTTACTTACTCACAAAAAAAAAAAAAAAAAGGAATAGTTCTAGTAAAATTCAAAGAGGAAGAAGAAACATGAAATTTGATCACAGAATTGGCCTTTCCAGGGAAAAAACCATTGCAATAAGCTTACATTTGCAGCAATGGAAATTCAACCACCTTATGAAACAGATAAAAAGAAAATAAAAGATACTGTAATGGGCAAAATGTAAAACTTGTAAGGTGGAAGTTGAAGAAGTCTGCTTAGAGGCTATAAGCAGCCAATTGAATTGCTACTGCGGCAAAGACTTCAATGTAAACAATGAATGATTCTGTACAGTCTTGAATCTTTGATGGAAAGCAAAGGGCACAGGAGGACTAGGATCAGTTGGAGAGCAGACCCACGAGAGACTCATGCTGGTTGTTGCTCCCAATCCACCATGGCTTGAATCCAACATGGCGACTGCTGTCTTCTTCAGCAGGAGCAGGCAAATTGAGATCAAGAAAATCTCTGATTTCTGGGACTGGTTTCTGAATTACAACGGGTTGGTTTCCTTTGGCCTCAGCAATCAAATGTGACCTCTTGTGACCACCCAATGCTTGGCCTGATGAGAATACTTTGAAGCAAATTGGGCACTCATGTTCCTTGTTTTTCACCTTTTCAGCGTAGCTAGCCACCATGTCACGATCAATGGGCTCACAACTGGGGTGAGATTTGATGAGTTTGCTATCAGCAGTTGGGTCTGGAGAGATCTCAGTCTCAATGCTGGTTTCACTGCTGTCAATTTTGGAAGTAGCGCAGCCTCTGATCTTCTTATGGCTTGCCCTGTGACCTCCAAGAGCTTGGTAAGAGTGGAAGGTCTTATTACAAGTAGCACACTCAAACTTCTTTTTCTTCTCAGAATCCTTGTACATTTCACAACCTGAAGGACCATAAGTCAACTTTTTTGAGTTGTCCACAGCCAATTCAGGATCAAACAAATCAAGACCCTTTCTCTTGCTTGACTTATGCTTCTTAGAACCCAATTCTACTTGATCTAATTCAGTTTCCTTGATCAAATTCTTACCCATCTCAACTTCAGACGCCTCGATTCCATACTCGTCATTCAATATAGAATTCTTGGATTTTTCATCTCTTAGAAAACCATCAACTGGAATTTCTGATTTGTTTTTCTTAGGCTCAATTCTTGAAACCCCAGAAGCATCAAGTTTTAATTGTTTCTTTTTAAACTTCACATTATCAGAATCCAAAATAGTAGACTCTAATTTCCCGTTTCTTACTTTCTTGAGCTTCACAAGCTCACCAGAATTACACTTCGAATTCTTACCCTCAATTCTAGTAACTAGATTAGTTCGAGTCATTGATCGAGCTTCTAAGAACACAGAATTGTTGTCTGAGGACTCACCAAAAGAATTCAAACCACCCCAATGACTCACATCCTTAGAGAGCATGATCAAACACATAGCAACCTCTTCTAGTTCTTGTTCAATTTCAGAAACAGATGATGAAGCATTAGCAACAGAGAAAGTAGTTGTTGTAGTGACCATGTACCTTTTGGTTCTTCTTGATCTCTTTCTTCGATTCGGAGCAGTAGTTTCATTGTCTGATTGGCTATCCATAACCAACTTCTGATTCTCACCACCAGTCCAGGAATTTTCCTCCAAACTGTTTGAAACTTTATTTGAATGACATTTCATATGGCCAAACAAGGCTTTCCAAGATTGAAAACCTTTCCCACATTCTTTGCAAAGCTTGTCATGAAGCAAAGTATCTTCACTTGAATCTGCAAATCTAAATTTCTTCTTTGGATTCTCTCTAAGGCCATAACTAGTAGTATCGGTTTTAGCATTGATTCCACCATTGTTGACAGATGAGAGCTTCTCTTTGCTAAGCTTTTCATCAGTTTCAACTGAATTGATCACATGAGACCTCATGTGACCCCCTAAGGATCTACCACAGGGGAAGCTTTTGGTACAGAGTTTGCACACATGTTTCAGTTCTTGATCTGCTTCCATTCAAGTGAATTACAGTTGAACAACACAGACCATGATCAGAACAAGGCGAAAAAAAACTCTGATTCAGATTACAATAAGTGAAAAGGGTAACAAATCTATCTCATTACACTGAAAAAATCCAGAATGGTAATGAAACAGGGGAAGGAACAAAGATTAAGATCAATAAACAAGATTAATCTTGAACTGAAAATTTGAGTAGGTAAGGAGTTTTCTTGAATCTTGAACTGGTCAGAGAAAAACCCATATCAGATTTTCGTGAAATTAATGGACAAGAACAAGATCTGATGTACTAGAAGTGCAAAGAAAGAGAGGTCAGTTGGTGAATATCTAGTCTCTGTCTCTCTCTCTCTCACACACACACTACTAGCTCTTGGAAAGTTGAAATTTGAAGAAAAAATCGAACTTTGGAGAGATGGGTCTGCTACCTTTGTTGCTAATGATGGCTATGAATAGGCCAAAGAAGAAAAATTAAACGAGAGAGCGGTTTACTCTCTCTCTCTCTCTCTCTCTCTCCCCTTGAATACTAACTATATTTGAGGAGAAATCCATGCATGGAAGCAAAGATAAAAGGAGGTAAAGGGAAGATAGCAGCACGTGAACTCAACTGAGAATCCTACGCCAACTAGATCCAACGGCCGCGATTCGCCCAATTGAGCATCCCTATGGCTGTGGGACCTCATGCTCAAGCTAACTACTAGCTATTCTTTCCTTTGTCTTGCTATTAAGGAAGCCCACAATAACCAAGTGAAGGTTCCACTCTCTGGCAGTTATTCTTTTGGACTCTCTCTCTCTCTCTCTCTCTCTCTCTCTCTCTCTCTCTCTCTCTTTATATATATATGCAAAATTGAAACAAATTAGAACCCACAATATGGGGTCCCACAGTTCAGTACAGTTGCTTCACTGCCAATCAAGATATGCCAAGTTGTCTGCTTCCAACTCTATCTAGCCATTGAGGGTAAGCCACGAGGTTAGTTTGGTCATTTGGACAAAGTTATAATTACATCATTATATGGAATTCTCAGCAAAAAAAAAAAACACTGCAAGCGTGCAGTTGAAGCCTTGTACTTGGACTTCTAGTACAACCCATGTCTTGGCATGTTTATTAGTATCACTATGCTGCCAGCATTTTCTACACTTACTTTGTCACGAAGATTATTCTAATCACGTAGATTTGATTAAATTTAAGTTTTATATGGTTAGCGAGATACAAATTAAAGACGTACAAATTTACGATTCATCTTTGTTGAATCACTATATCAACCCCTGTAAGTTTTACTTCCTATTTTGTCTATATTTTCCACATTCACTGTACCCTTGAAATGATGAACTAAATTCTGTGATAGTTCAACCATATTTTGGCATATTTGCATAATTGTACCCATCCAAAGGTGTTTTTAATATGTATGTCTTTTTGTCTCTCTTTATCTTTTGGTTGAACTTATCTATGCTAACTTGTATCTTTGGAATAAAGTGTCAATCAATAGGGACATCTTTACTTCATTTGCCAGCAAAATATAGCTAAGTAATTCAGCATAGGCTAATGAAATAGCAGTATATGTAGATCTTAAAATCTGCCCAATCAAGAAGAGATTTAATGATGGATGAAATATTCTCTATTCATTGTTAAAGCTGTCTACAGCTGAAAAAGCTCTGCAAATTACAGATCATTTGGTTATAAATGAGTAATGTGGGTGTTGAGGCTGTTGTTGGGGGGTAACTCAAATACCTTGTATCATCTTACTTCATACATCACTATAATCCAATGCTGTAGCACAAGTGTTTAATCACTGGAAGCTATTTGGGGCTTGGATGGTAGTTAATGTTCACTATGAACTTGTCATGGATTGGCCAGCAACGCTAATCCGAGCAGCGATGCCGGCCTAAGTCGATGATCAAGCCGGCTTTCGTTGCACTAACCATAACACAAATGTCTTATTAGCAACGATGATTTATATCTAATTGGTGCGATAAAAATCATTTTTTTTGTACCTTCTTTAGCCGGCACCTTAGTACACTGTTTAGCTGTAAGTTGTCTGTTTTAGATTCTTTTTCCCTTTTGTTGTTTTATAAGTGGAAGAGAGTACCACATAGGAAACTATAACAAGGAAACTACTGAACATAATTGCTTACTGAATTTTTAAAAAAATAAATGGCATGTGCCTGCACATTAGGTGTGTGTGCTTTGGCCGGTGATTATGCATTCACTATTGTGTGTGAATCAATGTACCTTGTGGCAAACCAAAGAATCCTTATTCTAACAAACAGATTGGGGGCAATCATTTATTTCCTTCTTTTTTTTTTTTTTTTTTTGTGGGGGTAGAAAGGATTGAATGTAGGTGACATAATCAACATCTATAAAAATTCGTCTAAAATTTATCGGAATAATTAGCAAATTAGAAATAAAGTATTTAACTTAATTTACTTGTTTTCAACTGTCACAGTTACATAAATTGTGCAGGCTCTCACAATGGAAACCTTGATTATTGGGAAAGAAGAAGCATATAAGCAATGGTATTGTAGCCAAAAACGCCTCGGGCTGTTATTAGGAGGTTGTCCAACTACTACCCTTTGAATTTTTGTGCCAAAGTATGGTATATATCAGGTGCATCATCCATTTATTGTGTATTCACCTACACAATTGAGGAATTTGGTAAAATTACTTCCATTTTGGCCTGAAAGCTTTTGCATTCATTTAGCCCATTTCTTTTGGGATATGCATCAGTAGTAGGTCACCAATTATGTTTCAAGATCCAACTATTAAAACTTCCTAATAATGCATCTGTAGCATAGGAGAAAGCACGCATAAAGATGGAAAGAGAAGCCTGAGAGAAGGCACAATAGAACCCGCAATGTCATAGTGTGACCCAATTCATTGCATCTAACTGCTGCACAAGAGGACCACACATTAGGCCAACTACATTCACAATAAGAACTGTTATCTGAAAGCTGGATTATATGTTTATCTTCCAGTATTTATTAAATGCAGTCTTCACCCAGTACTTATTATACATACCTGTAGAATTCTAGTGCTGTAGATATGATGTGTTCTATTATAGCAGATGCTTCACCTGTAAGTGAATAGAAAAGGGTTTGCAAAAGTGAAGCTCAAATTGACAAACAGACACATTCCAAAGGAAGTTTGACTATCCCTTGTCTTCTCTCATGCCTTGAAGCATTATTAAAACCAAGATAAGATGCACTAATTTGGCTTTATGCTTTGGTCAAGCATAAGTCTAGAACCACCAAGGGTGGGTCTTTGAATTACTCTTCTCAATTGTATAAAGCTTGATTAGCCCTTCCACTACCTAGCTAGCTTTATCCACCACCATTTGTCTAAATCTTCTGAACATGGTTTTTTCCTTCACATTGCTTTGTCACAGCCAAAGACTCCTTTTCCTTGTCTAATTCTGAAGAACCTTTGCAGATGCTTTAATTGGGATTCTTTCTTTCAGCAATAAATCCTTTCTCTTGGCATCACCATGGCAATTAAAAATCCATCTTCTGTATAGCCAGGGTTAAAATTCGGTTTCAGTGCCTAGTTTTAATTATTTCGCAAACAATAGCTTTTTGAAATAGTTTTGGTTAGTTTGGAAACGAAAAGGTTTTGAAAAAAAATGGAAACACAAAACATAAGTAATTTTGATTTCACTACATTAGGTAACATTGGCCAAAATATTTTCAATCACTGATTCGGTTGTCTAAGAAAACTGGTGGGTGCTCCAACAAAAAACAATAGGAAAATGGCAAGCAGATCTGTTTAGGCCATCTTCTACATAATCTTTAGCATCCATTAGTCACCATCTTCTTAGTCCCTTCATTGTGATTACAGTAGATTGGTGAACTATGTTAAGTTCAACAGTAAAATTAGAAATTGATGTTGTAAAGTTTCTTTAACTTTGAAATTGCTCATATGCATACCCTTACCACAAGTCAAAGCAAGATCTACAGAGTGTGCTCTCATTCTCTGCACAACTGCACCAAATTGAATGAGACACTGGTAAAATGTAAGGAGCTTCACGGCCTCACAAGCAAAACCCATCAAGTTCAATAACGCGTGTCACTGATTAATTGGTCCATGAAGGTCTAGTTGGCACCAAATGGTGATTAAAGAATTGACCATATGATAGTTTCATTAATTACAAGAAAATCAAGATTTAATCAATGGTAACTACAAGTTGGTTAAAAGCTAAGAGACTTTCTCTTCTACTGTTTTACAGGCTGCTCAACTGCATAAAACTGTGTTAATACATACATGTGCAGTGTTTGCCAATAATTATCTAAGGCAGTCTGCAAAGTAATTTATTTAGGGCTCTCTCTCTCTCTCTCTCTCACACACACACACACGCCCCTGTATGTCTGTGTATGAAGCAACTACAAATCCACCACCCAACATAATATAGACTAATCATAAAGATGCATGGGTTCCTTTATATGGGCAATAATGGTGCATGTGTTAGTGAGCAAGTTCTCCACAGAAATGCTTTGGGAATACTCAAAAGAGTCAATCAAATCCAGAAAAGAAAATTGTAGAGAACAAATAAAATTTTTGTGGGACCCAATGCTCACCTAGTATTTTGGATGGATCATGGATAGGTTTCTTTGGGTGAGCACTAGCACCATCATCCTGACTTTGTTTATTAGTTGCTCTTTTAGTTAGCTAAGCAAAGAGGCCCCTTAGAAGCCTTCCTTATCTGAAGCCATGTGGTTGTCAACGTAATGGCTTTCACATTTCTGGAGCCCCAATTTTATAAAAATTCAAGAAGAACCTGAAAATAACAAAATCAATAAACATGAAAATAAACAAGCCATTTATTCCAAGAAAAAAAGTTCATTTTTTTTTCTTGATCTAATTTGGGAATAATGGCTTTAAAGTATATTTTGAATTATGGAAGATCTATGTCTAGTGGATTTGATTGAGAATGCAGGGAAAGAGCATTATCTCGGTGTGTTTTTGATTCAGATTTTTGCACAAATAACACGAGCCTAAAGTAATATGATTCGGATATGACACGATCCAAACAAAACACATCACGACTCGCTTGATAGCCTAACTTTTTGCATAGACAGATTCATTCCCATTTTTTGGCATTTTCAAAATTAGAACCATGAAGCTGAGTCAATTCTTGAAATAAAGTGAAATGATTATTTCATTTACCTTGAGCACCATTGATTGCCTGATGACTTTTGACTTTCTGTTGTGCCATTTACAAATAGATTGTATTAGATTTTACAGCAATGCCCCGTTTAACAAACCCATTTCCAAATTATGTATAATGCATCAAGGTTGTTGGATTAATAGGTCTTACTAAATCCCATTGAGTATTCGATGATTGTGACTATGCCACATTGTGGTGCAAGAAATTTGGAGTCAACTATCAGACAACGAAAATAGTAGGAGTATGATCTCTTTCAATGATAAAAACCAAGGAGGTACGAAAATAGTTGATGACTGAGCAAAAGCAACAATTATAATTGATCATTAATTAAAGATTTCTAAAGCAAAGCATTGCAGATGGGCATGCATGGGCGGTTCAGTAGTCGAGCAAGGGACAAGCAGGAACACTCGTCTTGAGTTTGAGTCCCACTGGCCGTATTTAACTTAAATTTAATCGCTGCACATTGCTTGAGGATCATTGTCATTGCAATTATAAGTCTAAAGATATATGGCTGGATGATTCCTTCGTTGTTACAAAAGATATCGGTCATGTTTTACAAAGAATAAGTCATTGTTAATCATTTAATGGTGTAACAAGAGGCCTTTTGTTTGGTGCCAGTATTATTATGCCCCTTGTAATCTTGACTTTAGTGCTTAGTGTTAGTGGTTGTACTTACTCTTATTTGTCTCAGAATCCCTCCCTATGATCTTCTTAGTTTAAGTAATATTTTCAAGTAGCAGAATGGGTTCTTTTTATTGAAAGAAAGCCTACACACAATAGGGTTATAAACCAATGCAATTATTACTGTATCTTGTTTGCTTTGAAGTACACTTCCATGGGTTTTTGCAAGTATTCCTTGAGTAGAGATAACACCTCTGCGAGCATAAACATGAAATGGTAGTGCGGGTCAGGGCCAGTTCACCCTACCAGTCAATGGCCCATGCCCATCCATGGGCTAGCTACCAAGGTGTCGATTAATCAAAGGGTCTGGGGCCAATCATGGCCAGTTCTAACAGGTCTATCTTTTTCGTAGTTTCAAACTTTGACATTTTTTCTTGAATTTGACGGCCGAGGGATTGCGAACGGTCTTCCTAGGGGCCACAGGCCGAGCCGGAAAGTCCTAGTCTTGGATGCCTGCATTCCTTTGGAAAATGATAGAAAGCATTACGTACCTACATTTTTGACTTACAGGACATATTTCATAGTGCAATACTTTTTTTGAATGCCCAATAGAGTCCCAAACTAGGAGCTGCTTTCTGATAAAGCATAAAGTATGTTTGTTATTCAAACTCAGCAGGGATAAAGCAATGAAAGGGCAGTCAGTCCGGTCCATGAGTCTTCTATCACGGTGAGATTAGAAAATTATCAGATGTATATAATCTTACCCTCCCATACGAAAAGCTTTTGTCCATGACTTGAACTCGAAACATCCAGATCACAATGAAATGCTGACCCAATAGAGTCAACCTTAGGTAATAGTGTGATAAAAATACCTTGTTGATACTCCATAACGGAGGTAGAAAGCAATACAAACTTGTCATATAGAAGCTGAAGATAAAACTGGCACTACTATCAAACTCATCTATTCAGCAAGAAATAATCTTGCTTACCACATAAGCAGTAAAATGAACGCAGAATATGTCTGTTGAATGAATGCCTTTTGGGCTAAGGATCCATGTTTGAAAGGTTCGAACTTCAGGGAAACCCTCAGCAGACACGGGTAAAGTGACATACTTTTAACCCTTCCAAGACCCGCAATGATGAAAATCTCGTGCAGTGGCTTGATTGAAATATTCAATATGAAGGGCAACTTATTATACAAGCATGCATTCCTACCCTTCTGTTTATTGGCTCAACTTTTTCACAAAAAATTCAAAGAAAAAAATGGCCCATAATATTAGGATCCTTTGAACTAATTGGGCAAGTTTATTGGGAAACAAACTTCTATCTTCTGCCACTTCCAACAAATAGGTTAAGAGGACTGAAAATACAAGCCTCTTCGGTCTAACCTCATATACTAAACAAACAAAGAATAGAAAATCTATCTAAGCTCTACATGGTTCTACTCACAGCGGAAATTTACAAGTACATTATATAAGCTCAGCTGCCCCTCCCCCGAGGGTATCACTACAGAAAATCACTGGTACTGTTACATTTAAAAGGGTGACAAAAACTGTGCAACTTGGAAACAGTTAAAACCATTTGATCACCCTGTAAACCATTCACCTTCCAAAAACTCTTGCAGCGTAGGAAGAACATTGACTTTCCTCCACATGCTAATCTACAAGGAAAATTTTGATGTTCCCATCTGTCGTAAAGAGAATCCGAGATGGATTCACCTAACAAGCACAAGCCTGTTGCTTTCTGGATAAAACTTTTGCGGCAAGATGAAGATGAGAACGCGGCACTAACTTAAGTCCTTCCCATCTCTGTCGTTGCAATTCCAACCTCCAGCTCCAAAGACCTCTTCAATCATACTGCATGTTGGTAAAAATTCAGCATCATTTTTTGGACTGGTCAAATAGCCAAGATCCCACACTTTGGTGTCAAAGGGTTCTGAAGCAAATTCCTGGCCACCCCCGCTGGTCATTGCAGATAAAGTACCTGTCCAGTGTTTGCCATTTTCAACCTTTTCTTGGGCTACTTGCCCGGCAGCCCCATCATCAAATGATGTACACGAGTCATCCTGGTCATCGTGATGTCCACTTTCACTCCCACTCCCGAGAATAATGTCCAGTGGATGAATTGTAAGATCAGACCTGCAACTGTTTTGCAAGTTCCTCAGGCATGTTTCTGATATAATAGGAATATCCACATTCTGACCAAAATCCACATCCTCATGAATATCACTGGGTGCAAGCGCCACAGCCTCGTCATATTCATGTAAATCATCTTTGTGGGTGTCATGGCGAGTATGATAATCTTGATAACCTGGGGATTCAACTACAGAGTTTTCATGTTCCTCAGTTACCCCAACTCCGTCATCAACAGAATCATTATTCACCAGCCACTCATCATCATCGCTGTCAATGTTCATTGGGTCACATCCATTCTGCTCAGCCCGTCTTCGCAGCAAAAAGACATTGAAATAATAGCTGACAATTTCCTTTTTTGTCCGAAAAGGGAACTCTATCAAAAGATGGTCCCAGAAATTCTTCCCCAACGATGCAGGATGTGAAAATACCACCTCGTGAAATAGTCGCTCATCCTCTTTACTCCATTTCTCTGCCACCACCTCCCCCATATCACACAACCCCAGCTCCACAAATCTCTCTTGCCCAAGGGTTCTTCGAAGCTGCTCCCTAGCTTCCTTTATGTGTTGTCTGACACATCTGACAGAACCCATGTCCTCACAGCAACAACCATTTCTGCCACCCCCAACTTTACCGCCATTACTTGCGGATGGCTCCCCTTCAGCCATTGGAATGCCATATGTCCCAGACAGCTTGTCCACAGCATCGGTATGGTCAACAAGGTCTGATTCTGAAGTTTTAGGAAAATGGACTAATGCTTTAGATTTATCTGAACAATTGGAAGTGTTAATGGTACCTTGTTCACCCCACTCAGGAATGTCAGCTTGATAATCTGGTCCAATGGGGACTAGTTTTTGAGGAGGGTGTTCCAAAAGATAGGAATATACCTCCTCAAAGTGAACAAAGGACCTAAATGGACAGTCATGATTAGGATAATCAAGTGACAACAACAAAGGAAATGGGGCCTCTGGCCTGATATTTTCTTCAGTGGTACCGCTAGTGCCCCAGGAAGAGTTGGAAAGGCAGCAAGGAACACTGTTTTCCACATCGTTCTCAGCACATATTGGAAGACCAACAACATTGCCACTTGCATGCTTCTCGTCAATTGCAGTTTTAGTTTTTTCAAAGCCATCCTCATCCCCACCTATACCAGGTCCAGTAAATCAGTCAATCAAATGCAAAAATAGAGACTAAATGTATTCCAGCAGGGCGTCTTTGCATAGAAAATATGGGCTAAACAAAAAACCAATCAGGTGACTAGAAGTCCTTGTCTGATGCCCCTAAATAATGACGGAAGTGATTAATCAATCCATGTGTTTTCCAATGGTCAAAAGTCAGCACATATATGGAAAATAGTTCTAAAAACTTCAAGACACCCACAAGGTCATATAAACAGAGAAAGAAATTGTTGATCCGTTTTAGAGAAATTTCGGCTGCTATTAAATCTTGAGCGAAGGGTAAAATACAGGAAACTCCCAAAACCTTAGTCAACCGCATCTCTCCAAAAGATAGGCAGCATAATGTGAGTTACCAATGGATCACCATAAACTAAGAGTACAAAAGGTAATAAGATCATCAAGTCAAATAAAATGTTGCACAGAATACTTGAAAAGTAGGACAAAAATTTGGTGGTGGGATAAACAACCCTGAAAATAAGGCGTTCATGACATAAGAGATGGAATGAAGCAGTTAAACATGCCCATAATCAGCCTCAAGCGTTCTTCAAATGTCAATAAAATTTTTCCGCACCTGAAGTGTGAGGTTTGAGGACCACATCTTCAGAAGGGAAATCCAAAACTGAAACTAGCTGGCTACTGTGTTCCACATGTCTTGGGTGCTTAGATGAAACCTCAAACACCTCTTCCCCACTAAAAGGCCGTTTCTGTACCATGATGAACTGTAACAGAAAGAGAGAAAAATTATAATGGGACACAAGTAACTTTAATTGACAAGGACGTGTGATAAGAGGCAAGCAACAAATCAAAGATTTAATAGATAGAAAAAAACCAAAGGGACTGAAAAAATGCACTCATTCAAATTAACACGATCAAAATGCAATGCACAGAACTACTATAATATCCAGCAAAAAATTCCGTAAGGTTACTTGATATGACTACCAACAATTGGTACAAAGTGCTGGTATTCACATGTACCGAAAAAAACTTTTCTCATGATCCAGCATACATAGTTCATGTTATTTGGGTAGCTAAAACATGAAACTAATACCAACATTTTACAAACATAGAAAGAACCTTAGTAAATACTATACCATGAAGTCAAAGCTAATGAAATGTTCCATAAAAGAAACAGAAGTTCACCAACAAGAAATTCCAATGTCCATATCTTAACTAGAAATTTCACGCATGTGAATTGATTGGTCAAAAACCCAGTTGGGTAAATATGCAGTAATAGACCATTGTTGCAGCAAGGATACCGACACATCTAAATACAGCATTCAATCTGCACACCACTTTTACTAGTTTTACAAATCGAGAATCTTTTATCAAGAATTTTTTTTTTTATTGAAAACTACAAGCTGACATGGGACCCAATACCCATGATTTGAGCACCCCTACTTTTTGATATGAGACAGTTAAATAAGAGGGAAGGTTACCATAATGACCCCACCTTTCAAAAGGAGGTGCCCCCCTCTAGAAATAAGCTTAAGAGATTGCAATAAATATCTTTGTCTAAATTTGATAAAATAAAATAAAAATATTAGCTTATGGTTGATAGAATTATGAGAAAGCACAGGTCTTTTATACCTTAAATTAATTGTAGAGGGACTTTCCACCAATCAGCTGACAAAATCGCAATTTTGTCAAATTTAATATATCGAAACCTCGACCACAGATTCCCAATCTTTCACTAAATTCCACAAATTCATACAAAGCTCACCGATAAAAATACAGCAATTTATACAAACCCAGAAATGATCTAAAAGATCTATGGATCAAACAAAACCTAACTATTTCAAATCCACAAACGTTAGAATAGCAAAAAATTAATAAATCAATATAAAAGTTGTTTACAAAATCAAACAATTAAACGGAAAATATCGAAACCCAGATCGAAAATCGACGAATTCACGAATAGAAATGACTGATCGAAGGGACCTGAAGAGGACCGAAGAAAAATCACCCTAGCCTACAAAAGTCGAAACAGTGGACCGCAGGGATTGAAAGAGGGATCATTCGATAGATCAGAAAGAGAATCGAAAGAATCTGAAGTTAATTTGACGATCGGGAAGGTAAATCGAAATCGAATCGGAGAAGAGAGAAGATAGATCGAAAAAGGGGGGAAATCGAGATAAAAAAGGCGAAAGCTAGCGTCAGCGAAATTTTTGTAACCGGCGGTCCGAAAATAGTAATACGGTGGTCAGAAAAGTGGTCCATTATTACGGCAAATGCCATTCCATTCACGCCTTCTATTATGTAGTGGTGTTGGACATGTGGGGGTGTTTTGGGTAAATTGGGTGGTGTCAAGTCACAAGTTGGCGGCACTGACAACGGTTGTAATCTTTTGTGCAAGGACAGAAATACGGATCCAATAACTAAAAGCCTATGCCAAATTGAAGGGCATGTTCCTTCGGGTGGTGTTTGGATCATCAGAGGATTGAATTGAATTTAAATTCAAAATCATCTCAATTCAATTCAATTTAATGTAAAATAATTTAGATTAGATGATTATAAAGAAATGTATCAAATTTTATCTCAATTTTGGATAAAAAAATATTTAATTTGTGGATCTCATTCACATGTAAAGATAAAACATATTAAAATGGCTATTGTACATTTATATAAATAAATGTAATACAATCTTATACCATGTTTAGATTAGAATGAAAAAAGTCATAACCATTAATATTGTCTTATTTAGAAAAAAAAAATTATCAATAAATTATGCATTTTTATAAAATATTGCAAAATTTTTTTTATTATTTATTTAATTTAATTTGTCCAATACACTTTTAATCACAAAAATCATATGCATCATGCAAACAAAAAAATAAATAAATGTACAACACAAACACATAATTATAATTCGAATAATATCTATAATATAAAACATAGCGGTTTCAATAAGTTCGTTCAACGATCTCAAATAAATTCATCTAACAATCATCAAATTCATCACTTCTACCATTCTGACCAAGGCCCCACCCCCAACGTCTCTCGCATGATCCTCCCTCTGTCTCATCTCTCTTTGTCGGATCTCCATCTTCTTCATTCGCATCTCACCCTCTCTCCCCGATGTCACACCCCAATCAATCACGAGCGATGACCACAACGCCACTAGCCAGTCCCCAATACGACACCACCAGAGCCACCAACGGGGTAATTTTTGTCTCATTTTCTCTTCATTTCTCTTACTCTTAACCCACCAACGTGTTTCTGTCTACCTCCCTGCCTTTATCTGCTTCTCAGCCCCACTCCATCAACTCCATATCTACTGTATGCTATCACCCCAGATCTCCACCACACATGCCCCATAGAGAACAAACGTAATTTTTCCATGCTCTTAATCTCTCAAATAATAACATTATCTATGTGGACCTACAAATTGTTCGATCAAATGCCCCAATGGTTCCTGGCATACACCCTCTGTTTTATCACACATACAGGCACTCACTAAACCACAATCGCACCTTTAAAAAAAAAAACTACAGCCACACACACATGTTCAAGTTGATGTGAATTTTGTTGGAATTCTGGATTAAGTGTAATTGAATTTCTAATTGCATTTCTTTTGCTTGAATTGAACATCTGGTTGACAAACATTGCGAGCTCAATATTTGTGAGTTTTTGTTGTGTTTAACATGTAAAACTAAGGTTGGCAATGCCACTAAGGTGGCAATTTGGTGAACAATATAAAGATGTCAGTTGCAATGTTGCTTCAAGTTGTGAAATAACTAGGTAATTTCTCATTATTATGTTTATCTGTTTTCATCTATTTTAAGGGTAGATATATGTTACTTTATGAGTTGTCTTAAGAGGTTCAAGATCACAATCACACATAATTATGTACAAATATTCTAGGCAGTTTGAATAGCAAAACAACTATTTGTCTAATACTCTATTTTTTGCAAACATTGTTTCTGAAACGATGTAGAACAACGTATGGTATTTCATAAAGTTGCCCAAAAAGATTAGTTTTATTTCTTGAAAAAAATTAATTTTCAATATCTTTAAGCTCATTATATTATAGTAATTTGGGTTTGACAAGTGTGTTATGACATGTGTAATGTTGGGCATAGCAGGAGGAGGAGGAAGATCTATGAGAAAATGAAAAAGCATTGCATAATTTAATTTCAAATTTTGAATTTAGTCTATTTGGTGCAATTTAAGCTTGATTATTTTGATTTATTAAGAGTTTTGATTATCAAAGTTAATCAAAACTTTGGTGTTTCATTTTCATAAATGAACAAGGCCTTGATGACTGATGAAGGTATTGAGTACCTCAAGTAGCCTCAACTTCAGCTTAAGGTGCAAGTTTGTTGTTTCCGTTTAAAATATTCCAGTTAGAGATAAAGTTGCATCTTCTACCAATACAAACCTTGAATACTCATTGCCTTGGTATACTTGAAGAATTTGAGTTGATGAGTGGATATTGATAATGACTTACGAATGATAGGAGAATATTTTGTTGTGGTTTTATGTTTGAGATTCGTTTTTTGGTTGATTACTTGGGTTTGTTGCGTTGAGAGAGATATTTAATATCATAGAATGTGATTTTCTAAACTAGAATGGTTGAATCAATTTTACTTTTCATTTAGTAATTTCATGGATTTGGATGAATTTATTTGGATTAAGTAGGTTTAAGCAATTAAACAAGATGTGTTAGTCGTGTTTTCTAACAAATAGTTTCACCAATCTTTGGCACCAAACAAAAGGGATTCAAGCATGTTGAATGTAGGTGGGAAGCAAATTATTTGTGATGTTGAGTGCTACCCTTAGCACCAAAGTGCTTCGAAGTATTGTTTTAGGGAGTACCATTTTGAATGTTCTTTATCTCTTCATTGAGCATGTATACAAAATGCGGGTGTGTTATGCAGTTTAGACTTTCAAATTATTGTGTATCCATATTCGTGCTTGATTTTTTAATGCTCAATTTTTTTGAATTACACAATGTCTTCATATACGAGTTATTGTCCCTTTTTTTCGTGTCCACAATCAATGCTCGAATTTTTTGAATCACACAATGCTTTCAGACACGGGTTATCGCTAGTGCTTGTACATAAAAAAACAACAATGGTAGACAAAAGGTCTCTATTTTATAATCGTTCCTACACAACATACAAATTGCCTATTAGAGACCCTCCACAACAAAATCAGGTAGACACTTTGCCTTTTTGGAGACCGTCCACCACAACAAATGGCAATATGGTTAATGTCATATATATATACATATACTATACTTCACAACACGATCAAACAACATTCAATCAACACAAAGTAACCTTTAAACATTCTGCAATTCCACAAGCGTTGTTACATACATACCAAAATGACTTGTGGATCGTAGATATAAGTTCCATATAAGGCTTATTGGAAGAAGTCAATCATCAATGATTATAACATCGATGATTGGGGCGGAATTCACTGATAAAGACGATCCGACACTATCAAAAAGTTGTCTGCTTAATGGTGGAACATCATTTTTAAAATGACTTCAAAATAGTGGTAGTTAGGACATGGATCTAGATAGTAATCCATAACAAATTCTACTTCCTGCATGATATAAACAACAAATAGTTAATATTTTTGAAAAGGGAAAAAAAGAATGTACTTTTCAATGAAATTAATGAACCAAACTTACTTCTAAATATTCATTTGATCCCTCCACATCTCCTTTTATGACACATTTATTGCGAGTGTCCCAGGAAAATTTACTCATCTCCAACATCTCTGAAATTGTGAAATATTGTCGCTCCTAAAAAAAGATCATGCGTAAAACCTCACTCAATGATAGACTAAAGCCTGGCGAATGCCTATGTAGGACATCTAACGAGCGATCCATCGTTTTCTTGTCATATCTACTGTAAGGGGGTAATAGGTTCCGATGTTTGTATTCAATTAACGTATCAATCATGACTTCAGTTTCATTAGCACTAATATTTAGAATCTTCATCCCTACGTAACACAATTTCAGCTACACATTAGATGCATCAATCAAAACATAAATATACAAGTACGTATTGCTCAATATGGTAAAATAAAACAAACAAGTGATTTCGTTATACATTGAAATGCAATCTCAACCTCATTGTAGGAATCATAGGACTTGTAAAGAACACTAGGAAATATATGCACATATACATGACCCTTTGGCCATGAATGGTAAATACCAACCAGTCACCCTACAAGTACAACATACCATCGTTCCCACCTGTGTATTGCTACTGACACCATGACATTGCTTGTTAATGACCAAAACTACAAAATAGTCTATATGCAACTAACATATAAATGACCAATTAAACAAGGCAAACACTTACATATATGTCTCCATACACCACATAATATTACAATAAACAACAAGTTCAACAAAAAAGGGAAGAGATTGTTTTTAATGGTCCGTCAACTTACACACGACCATCTTCATCAAGTACGAGGTGTGTTCCACAAAAGTCCTCCAACCCAAGTAGGACGTTCATACTCAGGCAAGAAAAAAAAGATATCAACATTTGCAGGGTCTGAACAAATAATCTTAAGGGCAACATATCGATCCACCGTGGACAGACCATTTATCTTCTCTAGTTCGGCATTTACTTTCCTACATGCATCAGCAACATCGTGATTATATCCAACACAATGTGCTATCATGTATAGTTGATTTCGACAATCATGCACGTAGTCAGCAAACACCTTTGTTATATCCGACAAACTCTTAGCTACTGACTTAACCACATTACCAGTCACTTTTGTTTTTTTTCTCTTACTTGTCAATGGAGTTCCAACACTGGGATGAACACCAACATTTTGTCCAATCGGATTATTCGCACTATGTGAGGCAGGGACATCCTCGTCAAAATTCGCCAGTCTATCTATGTTATCGGTTTCATGCATAGAAGCTTCCACCTCAGCATCGCCCACCATGTCTTCCAAATCCCGCATACTCTTTAGTGGCACAGTCCTTACCAAATATCACTCCCCAATCGTTGAAGTAAGGCCATGACTTCTCATGCATATCTTTAGCGTTTCTATCCTTCTACACAAGTACACATTTAGGCAATAAATTCCAAGAAATATAATTTTGTTTCCAAAACACAATAAATTATATGTATTACTTCACCTTCAAGTAGTCTTTCCAGATGTCATCACCATCAACTATAATCTTATTCTCGGTGGAATTAAAACCAAATCCGGAAGTGGCCATCATGGTGAACAACAAGTTATAGTTTTTTTTTTTTTGCCAAACCTTCATCTTAGACTTAATGTGTAGGAAAGCTCACAATTCACACCCCGGAATTGCAATGCGCTAACTTTGCTCCAATTCTTGAAGGTACCCTGGTTTGAAAGTGTCGTTTTGGCACTTCCAACCATTAACACAAAGGTCCTTTAGGGACGTGATGAGATGAATTTCTTCTACGTACTTCCATGTCCTTCTTAGACCCTTCTCTGACTGGGTACTTCCACTTGGCTCAGACATACTATGCCGCACAAACAAAATGGTATGCACAATAATTTGAGCACTGTTGTGTAGTTACAAACAAACTATCATCGTATAAACTATTAAGACATGAAAAGTAATCTAAGTTTAATTATGAAAAACTTGTCATAATACAATCAAACCAATATCCCACAGTAGATGCAGAATTACAAAATCAAACACTTAAAATAGTAGGTTGTCCACGTGACATTCTCCACTCGTTGTACATTTTCAACACTAACTGATTTTGAAATAATGACCATTCATCCGATATCTGCACAGTGTCTATGACATCATTGTCTGCATCACCCTCATCGTGAATGACCTCGGGCAACTCTTCCTCTATTGAGTCCGCACTCATTTCATTTCTGATCAAATTATGCAACAAACAACACCTAGCTATAATGCGATTATGCGTGCAAACCAGATAGTAGCACGATGCCCCTAAGGATTATCCATCTATTTTTCAACAAGGTAAAATATCTCTCAATGCATGTCCTTGCGACTGAATGCCAGAGATTGAAAAATTCTTCGAAATTACGAGGAGTTGTCGCACCCGCCCCAAACTCTTATATATGATATCTTTGACCCCTAAATGGTGCTAAAAACCTCTCCCCATTAGTGTACCCAACATCAACTAGGTAATAAGTTCCAATGTTGTATGAAATATGTTGATTAATCTAAAATGTTGTGTATAAAGTTATAATTTTATATTGAATGTTACATTGTATGACTCTACTTACCACGTGCGACCTTCAAGCCGTTAGGTCTAGTCACGACATCACGTAGTATTCTAGAATCGACAGCAGACTCCTCTCATCTGGGAAGCATGTAAGTTATTTTCATGTCTGAGTCACAAACATCTAACACATTTGTTGTTATTCCTCCTTTACGTGTTCTATACCTAGCTTGATTCACAAGAGATACTCGGGTTAGAACATAAGTGTCATTTAAGGCACCCACACAATTCTACAACACAAAAAATAAATAAATAAATAATTAGGATTATACCACCTTAGAAGCAAAAATAAAATGGGAAATTGGAGAAGAGGTAAATATATTGACACAATTTCGGGTTAGTATTGCTCTCCAGAATTGGCTCAGGTGACTTTAGCAACATCCTTCTCAACCTCAACACTGCAGTCAAGACATTATTGAAATGTCGACTAACCATTCATCCGATTAAAAAAAGTTGAACTTAACTGACCTATTTTTGTCATCGTGACCTAAGATACTTAAGAACATAGCAACCATATCCTCCACACTAACATTCGTACTTGGATATAAGCCTCCTAAATTACGCACCAAATTACATAATACCCTAAACGTGTGTCTGTCCATCCTGAGTTGGTTTATACAATTTGTATCACTCTCACCAATTAGACGATATAAGTTTTTACGTTGTATGCGAATCCTATGCAATGGTCGTGACACCATTGGCCTATGGACATTGTTTTCAATGTCCCATATCGCAACCATTATACATATCAAAAGATGAAACAAAAATACAATTTTCTAAATTTTCCTATTCATAATGGTAAGCAATATATAGACTTCATCATTAAGGTTTTTCATGTTCACTACAAATGTCATAAATTTTAGTTATATATAAAATTGACCATAACTGATAACTCACAATTTACAAATTCTGATTGATTCGAGATATACATGCTTTATTTTATTTTACATGTTATTAAAGTATAATTGACAATGACAAATAAATATGTGATAAACTGATAACTTGATTAAATACATAATATAAGTGAATTCGTTATATTACCTTAGTTGCAGATACGATCCCGATACACTGTATAGAAAAAAATAACACATATTTTTAGGCGACAACGAATTGATATTTACAATTGATATAAAATTGTAAATATATTTGGGATATAAAAAAATTCACAAATTTTTTTAACCAAAATAAATAAATTATTTCAATATAATATGGTAAAATTATGCACATTTACGATTATCCAAATGCATGAAATTGGTTCAATTATAACATACTCATCCATTCACTGTTGTATTGTAATTAGGATACTATAAAAAAATAACACAAATCAATACAACTCATACCTCAGTCTATTGTCACACCCCATCCTGAGAGACCCTCTTTGGATTTCCAGAGATAAAAATGTAACTCAACACGTGGCAATACCTGCATCTGTATGCAGTAATGCATTTTAAATATCAATAATGCCACCTAATGCAACAATCAAATAAAAAACTATATAACATGGTACACAACGATGTTGTTTGTACCAAAACAAAATATTAGGGATTTCATCCCTTCACAGCAACCAATAGAAAACAAAAAAAAAAAAAAAAACAACAACACTCCTGTACAATATGTACATAAACTAATTTCCTTAACCTCTCATCACGACTTTGCTAGTGCTGTTGTGGACTCACTCTAAGCTTCAGATTCCTGAAACCAAATATTTTCTTAAGTATACTACGTATTATAATAAATGAAAATATTAAAAATATGGATCAAATATCATTTCACCAAAATATGTTCACAATTTGAGGAGAACGTCAAAATCAAAGTGTTTTCTACTCACTTTGAAATCTCATAATCTCTGTCAATATAACAACATAATAAATAGTCCACATGTACTATGAGTCAACAACAACATTTAAGCAATGTCGGGCTATCAACAACATTTAAGCAATGTCAAGTTATCTCACGACAACTGCGCAGTATCCAAATCAACAATATGTAAGCTATGTCAAGCTATTAACAACTCTAGCACAGTGGATACTACTTAAACCACAAGCTTTTCAACAAACCACAAGCTTATCAACAAAACATATTTGATTCATAGCTTAAGCAACTTAACTCAAATCAATTCAACAAAATTGATTTCTCACATATAAGAGAATAAACGTGATATATCATATACTTTTATTTCCAAGTATTATGAAGCAGTACACTTCACATTTACTGTTGATAGATACCCTTCCTTTATTTACGGTTGATCTCTATGTGTAACCGAGGTAGTAGCCTCCGATCCTAACAGTTAACACATAATGCAAATGAGTATCGAATCAAAAATAACTTAACTAATGAAAATCAATGCACCGGAATGTATTTCCTAATGTTTCGTATTCACCACAATTGCATCATTTTCAGACCACTGTGCGTTACAGCACTCAAAACCCTAATCTGGATCCCTGATTTCCAATTCAAATTCAAAATAATCCATCATAAGTTTTAAAATATGTTAATAATTCATAACTAATGTAATACATGATTCAAAATAAATTTAAAAAATTTTGACTAATCCGAAATTGAGAAATTCTATTCTACGCTGCTTTTCGATCCGGAATAGCTAAAAATAAAACGATGTTATTTTTCAATGAATTTTTATACACATACTGAAATAACCTACCTAGGAATGAATATAAAATTCATTTTCCAAAAATCACCTAAAAACTAGGTCAAATTGGCCCCGGAGGTCAAAATAGTCATTTTAATCCTCATTTTGATCCGGCTATCGAATCAATTTGAAATTTTATCGGGACCTCCGCACGGACGTTACGGAACTTTTGGCACCAATCAAAGGTCAATTGGAGGTTAGACACGCCTTCACACGCTGTCGGGGTGCACTAATGTACCTCCTCCTCCTTCATCTTCTTCCTTGGTCACTTTGACCAAAACTCTAGGCTTCTCTCATCAACCTTAACTTCCTTACTTCTCACCCTTATTTCTCCCTACTCAATACACATTTTCACCTAATTTTTGATCCTAAATACTCACCACACATCACTCTAACAACCCCATAATTCTCAAGCTTCGAATTAAGCTTAAACCTATAAGAAAAATTGGTTAAAGTAACCCAAAAATAAGGTTTCTAGTTTATAGTCAGACCTGCAACTTGCATTTTAATCATCTTAACAACATCTAAATCCATTTCTAAGGTCACCAATGAATTCCTAAAGTCCATTTTAGCTAGGAACAACCTTCCCTCCAAAGCTTAACCTCCAAAATCAAGAGATCAAAAATCCACTATGGCCGAAACTTCATCATCACCACCTCATCACCTCCGACCATGGCAAGTCTTGAAATAACCACCAAAATACTCCTTTATCTCCCCATAACACAACCATGCCAACCAAGTTAACCAAAATGACCTCAAACTCAAAACCCAATTCATAAAAACCTAGAACCCAAAAATTTAAAACATAAATTCGAGCAATTATAGTACATCATATGAAATTCTAATGATACCAGGAGATTCCTAGCCCTCAAATTAGTCTAGTAAAATACCTTTAATTGTTCAAAGTAGCTTCTTCCACAAATTCAAAATTCTAAATTTAATTTTCTCTCTCTAGCTTATCTCTTCTCCCTCTCTTCTCTCTTGGCGGTTCTCCCTTATCCAGAGACTTGCTGAACTCTTAAGCAACTCCTCCATCACTCTGGAAGCTTGGAGAAGGCAAAGGAGAACTCCTCTTGTGCTGCCAGGCAGCAGCTTGGAAAGAAATGCCATGCAATGGCATTTTTGTAAATAACTTAATTTTTTTATATAATTATAAACCTATTAAAACATGCACTATAAAAAAAAAATTTCCTATATTTTTTTTTCGTACACATGCATGCTTGGGTTTTACAATTCTCCCCTACTAAATAAAATTTTGTCCCCGAAATTCACTTACTTGATGAAAATAGATGAGGATATTGAGTTCTCATATTCTCCTCAGTTTTCTAGGTAGCCTCCTCAACTGAATGACTTGGCCACAATACTTTTACTAACGAAATGACCTTATTACGTAATACCTTCTCTCGACGAGCCAAAATCTGTACTGGCTTCTCAATGTAAGTTAAATCTTCCTTTAACTCTAAAGGCTGCTCAACCAATACATGAGACGGGTCTGGTATGTACTTACAGAGCATAGAAATATGAAATACGTTATGCAAACGATTCAACTCCGAAGGTAAATCTAATCGGTAAGCTGTAGCCCCAACCCTTGCTAGAATCTCATAAGGCCCAATATATCTCAGACTAAGCTTTCCCTTCTTTCCAAACCTCAGTACACCTTTCCAAGGTGATATCCTTAGAAATACTCGATCACCCACTTCAAACTCTAAATGTTTTTTGCGTTTATCAACATAACTCTTTTGTCTGCTTTGAACAACTTTCAATCAATCTTGAATTACTTTCACTTTATCTGTAGTTATTTGCACTAGCTCCAGGCCCAATATTTGTTTTTCCCCTACTTCACTCCAACAAACTGGAGTCCTACACTTTCTGCCATAGAGTGCTTCATATGGTGTCATATCAATGTTACTGTGATAACTGCTGTTATAAGCAAACTTTATTGAAGGCAAATGAGTATCCCAACTACCTTTTAATTCCAACACATATGCACGCAACATATCCTCAAGGGTTTGAATTGTACGTTTAGACTGCTCGTCCGTCTGAGGATGATAGACTATGCTGAACTTCAAGGTAGTACTCATGGCATGCTGTAGACTAGACCAAAACCTGGATGTAAATTTTGGGTCTCTATCTGCCACAATGGATACAAGAGCACCATGCAAACACAAAATTTCATCCACATAAATTTGAGCATACTTTTCAAGCAAATAAGTGGACTTGACGGCTAAAAAGTGAACTGACTTCGTCAATCTGTTAAACCAAATGGAATCAAGCCCCCTTTGAGTTCGTGGGAGTCCTAATACAAAATTCATGGTAATATATTCTCATTTCCATTCTAGATTAGGAAAAGCTGCAATAAACCTACAGGATGTTGATGCTCAATCTTTACTTGCTGACAAACTAAACATCTAGAAACAAATTCAACAATTTCTCTCTTCATTCCACTCCACCAATAATATTCTCTCAAATCTCGATATAATTTTGTACTCCCAAGGTGCATAGCACATAAAGAATTATGAGCTTCATCTAGAATTTCCTTCTTAAAGGTAGTATCATTTGGTACACAAAATTGAGTACCAAAGCATAACATATCATCACCACGAATTACAAAATCTGTCTTGCTTCCATTCTGCACTTCTTTTCTAATCTTTTCTAGTTGTGGATCTTGATGTTGTAACTCTTTGATACAATCCACCAGCACAGGTCTAACTTTAAATTGTGCCAGTAGAACAGATGTATCAGTTAATACCATATCCACTCCCATCCTTCTCAATTTAGTAATATTACTCATATGGTTACACTGAATGCACGACAATCTCTCCAATGATTTCCTAGTCAGGGCATCAGCCACCACGTTAGTTTTCACTGGATGATAGTGTATCAAGCAATCATAATCTTTAATTAATTTCATCCATCTCCTTTGCCTCAAATTCAACTCCTTTTGAGTGAATAAGTATTTTAAGCTTTGGTGATCTGTAAAAATCTCACATGTTTCGCCATATAAATAATGTCTCCAAAGCTTTAGAGCAAATACAATAGCAGCCAACTCCAAATCATGAGTAGGATAATTCCTTTCATGGTTCTTTAATAGTCAAGAGGCATAGGCAATCACTCTACCATGCTGCATTAACACACAACCTAAACCTTGATAAGAGGCATCACTATATATCACAAATCCACCACTACTCGATGGTATAGTCAGAACTAGAGCTGAAATTAATTTCTTCTCTAACTCTTGAAAACTATGTTCACACGCATCACTCTGATCAAATTTTACATCCTTTCAAGTCAATCATGTCAAAGGTGCCGCTAATACTGAAAATCCTTGTACCAATCTACGATAATATCTAGCAAAACCTAAGAAACTACGAATCTCTGTTACTGTAGTTGGTCTCTCCCACTTTACCACTACCTCTACTTTCTTGGGATCCACAAAGATACCATCATCTGAAATTACATGTCCCAAAAAGACAACCCGATCCAACCAAAATTTACATTTGCTTTAACACAATCCTCAAATATTGTTCATGTTCTTCCTTACTACGAGAATACACAAGGATATCATCAATGAACACAATAACAAATGAATCCAAGCAAGGTTAAAATACCCGATTCATTAAATCCATAAAGGCAGCTGGCACATTTTTCAAACCAAATGGCATTACTAGAAATTCGAAATGACCATTCCTAGTTTGAAAAGTCGTCTTCGAAACATCACTACTCCTTACCTTTAGTTGATGATAACCTGCCCTGAGATCAATCTTGTTAAATACTCTCGCACCTTACAACTATTCAAATAAGTCATCAATACGAGGTAAGGGATATTTGTTACGTATTGTTACCTTATTAAGTTGGCGAAAATCAATACACAATCTTAAAGTCCCATCCTTTTTCTTCACAAATAAGACAAGAGCACCCCATGGTGAAACACTAGGCCGGATAAATTCCCGTTCTAGTAAATCTTGTAATTGTATCTTCAATTCTTTTAACTCAGTAGGAGCCATGCGATATGGAGTAATGGATATTGGTAAAGTATCTGGGACTAGTTCAATAGTAAACTCCACTTCTCTCTCTAATGGTAGTCCAGGTAACTCTTCTGGAAATACATCTGAAAACTCCTGAACCACTAGAATATCCTTAAGATGTACCTCTTCTTTCTTAGTGTCCACTATATAAGCAAGATA
The DNA here is from genome assembly GCA_963454935.2 of Ilex paraguariensis. NCBI lineage: Eukaryota > Viridiplantae > Streptophyta > Magnoliopsida > Aquifoliales > Aquifoliaceae > Ilex > Ilex paraguariensis. Next base: position 6,484,355 of record CAUOFW020001724.1, on the reverse strand, counting down.
TCCTTGACAACCATACCTCAATAATTTCTTAGCTTTCATAGCCGAAATTAGACATATAGGGGTCACTTTTCGATCACCAAAAAATCTAAACTTTGTTTCATTTGGTAGCTTAAATATCACCTCTTTCCTAAAACAGTGTATAGTAGCATGGTTTGCTGATAACCAATTCATCCCCAAAATGATATCAAAATCTTGAATACCAAGAGGTACAAGATCAACATATAAATGTCTGTCACCCACATGTACCACACAACTCTTGTATACCTTCTCCACTAACACTACCTCTCCTACTGGAGTAGAAACAACTAAACTAGTATCCAAAAATGTCAAGGGTCGGTCCAAATGCATGCTAAATGCACATGATACAAATGAATGCGTAGATCCTGGATCTATTAGTACACATGCATCTCTACCGGAGATAGAGAGTGTACCTGTAACAACCTTGGGAGTGGCTTGAACATCTTGGCGAGTCATAGCAAATACCCTTCTTGAAATTGTAAACTTGTTTGTTGCTACTCTCCCATGCCCACGATTACTGGAAGAAACATTACCACCAGTCCTCACACTACCAACTGAAGATGTCATAGATGAAGACCCTCATTGGCACTGCGAAGCTATATGTTCGGGTTCACCACATCTAAAACGCACAATGCCTCTATCTGGTTGTACACAATCTTTAATAAAATGACTTGTTGCCCCTACATCGATAACAAGTGGCTTGTCCACTCTGCTCACTTGAAGATCTTCGATTAGATTGGCTGCTGAATCTTTGTCCAGATGGAATCTGTCTCTGCCCTGAAAATGTTCTCCCAGCTCGGTTTAAATTATGGCTTCTAAAAGGTTGCATCCTCTGACTGTTCCTAGAAAAATTACCAATATATTTACTAGTTTGTCCTACCTCGTACTTACCTTTCTTATGACTTTCCGCTTGACTCTGTTTCTCCTTTCCATCGTTTTCAAATTTCTCCTTCACTTCTTTTTCCACCCGTCTTGCCATATTCACTAGCTCAACAAAAGTATTTGCATGATAAGCTGTAAGTGGCAACCGTATAGAATACTCTAGTCCCTTTGAAATCTTCTACATTTGGATTCTTCAATTTTTATCATATCCAATGCAAAACGAGATAATGCTGAGAATTTGATTCATACTCAACTACAGACATCTTTCCTTGTGATAACTCCATGAATTCTTGCTTTTTCTCATATCGGTATGACTGTGAAAAATATTGTTCATCAAACGCTTTCTCAAACATAGCCCAAGTAACCTTTATTGGAGTTGTATCCTGAGCTCCTTGTGTCGGGGTGATCATCAATCTCTTTATATCCTCCCACCAATTTAAAGTATCCTCTGTGAGCATAAAGGTAGCAAAATTGACTTTTTGTTCATCAGTTGGACGCATAATATCAAAGATAAGCATCATAGCTTTTTTCCAGTTTTTTGCCTCAACTGGGTTTATTAACCCCGCAAAATTTGGTGGCCCAAGTTTCTTAAAATGCTCGAATAAGGAAATACGAGACTTTGTCGTTTCAGCCTGTGCTAATTCCTACTCGAGATTTCTCGTCTCTCTCACCTTTGCATCAAATTGTTCCTCTACACCATGAGATCCACTATATACCTCTTGATTTAATCGAACTAACCCCTCAACTGAATCAGATGCATTAGAGTCTACCTCCTTAACATAGTAATTTGGTTCCATTGTTCTATATGTGGAATTCAAATCCAGTTACATAAAATAATATGCACATGCATATATGCACCATGCGATCACTAGACATCTTAGACCATGACTAAGAACTCGTACCCACTTTACCGACTAACCAACATACTTCCTACGGTCCACTACTAGCGCTAGACTTTAACATGTCTACAGAATCTATAAACATTAGCTCTGATACCAAAAACTGTCACACCCCATCCCGAGAGATCCTTTTTGGTTTTTTAGAGATAGAAGTGTAACTCAGCACGTGGCAATACCTGCATCTGTAATGCATTTTAACTATCAATAATATCATCTAATGCCACAATCAAATAGAAAACTATATAACATGGTACACAACGATGTCGTTTGTACTAAAACAAAAGATTAGGGATTTCATCCCTTTACAGCAACCAATAGGAAACAAAAAAAAAAAAAAACAACACTCCTGTACAATATGTACATAAACTAGTTTCCTTAACCTCTTATCACGACTTTGCTAGTGCTGTAGTGGACTCACTCTAAGTTTTAGATTCCTGAAACTAAATATTTTCTTGAGTATACTGCGTATCATAATAAATTAAAATATTAAAAATATGGATCAAATATCATTTCACCAAAATATGTTCACAATCTGAGGAGAACGTCAAAATCAAAGTATTTTCTACTCACTTTAAAATCTCATAATCTCTATCAATATAACAATATAATAAATAGTCAACATGTGCTATGAGTCAACAACAATATTTAAGCAATGTCGGGCTATCAACAACATTTAAGCAATGTCAAGCTATCTACAATATTTAAATAATGTCAAGCTATCTCATGACAACTGCGCAGTGTCTAAATCAATAACATGTAAGACATGTCAAGCTATCAACAACTCTAGCACAGTGGATACTATTCAAATTACAAGTTTTTCAACAAATCACAAGCTTCTCAACAAAACATATTTGATTCATAGCTTAAGCAACTCAACTCAAATCAATTCAGCAAAATTAATTTCTCACATATAAGAGAATAAACTCGGTATATCATATACTTTTATTTTTAAGTTTTATGAAGTAGTAGACTTCACTTTTATTGCCGACAGATACCCTTCATTTATTTACGGTCGATTCCTATGTGTAACTGAGGTAGTAGCCTCTAATCCTAACAGTTAACACATAATGCAAATAAGTATCGAATCAAAAATAGCTTAACTAAAGAAAATCAATGCATCGGAATGTATTTCTTAACGTTTTCTATTCACCACAATTGCATCGTTTTGGATCACTGTGCGTTACTGCACTCAAAACCCTAATCTAGATCCCTGATTTCCAATCCAAATTCAAAATAATCCATCATAAGTTTTAAAATATGTTAATAATTCATAACTAATGTAATACATGACTCAAAATAAATTTGAAAAACTTCGATTGATCTGAAATTGAGAAATTCTATTCTACGCTGCTTTTCGATCCGAAATAGCCAAAAATAAAATGATGTTATTTTTCAATGAATTTCATACACATAATCAAATAACCTACATAGGAATGAATGTAAAATTTATTTTTCAAAAATCACCTAAAAACTGGGTCAAATTGGCCCCGGAGGTCAAAACAGTCATTTTAATCCTCATTTTGATCTGACCGTCGGATCGACCTAAAATTTTACCGGGACCTCCGTACAGACGTTACGGAACTTTTGGCACCAATTGAAGGTCAAAAACGCCTTCACACACCTTCGGAGTGCACTGGTGTACCTCCTCCTCCATCTTCTTCCTAGGTCACTTTGACCAAAACTCTAGGTTGTTCTCATCAACCTTAACCTCCTTACTTCTCACCCTTATTTCTCCCTATTCAATACACATTTTCACCTAATTTTTGATCCTAAACACTCACCACACATCACTTTAACAAACCCCATAATTCTCAAGCTTCGAATTAAGCTTAAACCCATAAGAAAAACTTGTCAAAGTAATCCAAAAATAAGGTTTCTAGTTTATGGTCAAACCTGCAACTTACATTTTAACCATCTTAACAACTTCTAAATCCATTTCTAAGATCACCAATGGATTCCTAAGGTCCATTTTAGCTAGGGACAACCTTCCCTCTAAAGCTCAACCCCCAAAACCAAGAGATCAAAAATTCACCATGGCCGAAACTTCATCACCACCACCCCATTACCTCCAACCATGGCAAACCTTGAAATAACCACCAAAATACTCCTCTACCTCCCCATAACATAGTCATACCAACCAAGTTAACCAAAATGACCTCAAACTCAAAATCCATTTCATAAAAACCTAGAACCCGAAAATTTAAAACATGATAACCCTCAAATTAGTCTAGTAGCATGCCTTTAATTGTTCAAAGTAGTTTCTTCCACAAATTCAAAATTCAAAATTTAATTTTCTCTCTCTAGTTTCTCTCTTCTCCCTCTCTCCTCTCTTGGCGGTTCTCCCTTATCCAGAGACTTGTTGAACTCTTAAGCAACTCCTCAATCACTTTGGAAGCTTAGAGAAGACTAAGGAGAACTCCTCTTATGCTGCCAGGTAGCAACTTGGGAAGAAATGTCATGCAATGTTATTTTCGTAAATAATTCAATTTCATTTTTTTTATATAATTATAAACCTATTAAAACATGCACTATAAAAAAAATATTTTCATATATTTTTTTTTTTGTACACATGGATGCTCGGATTTTACATCTATATTTGTTTCTTTATAGAAAAACATAAGTTGTGTGTATAAAAAAAACGTAATTATTTTTTTAATAAGTTGTCAAATTAATCTGAACCATATTAAATTTTTTCAATGACCCAAAGGTCAATTCAAACAAATGTGTGGTATTTTATGTGTTTCATAAGCAAATGCAATTTATTTTCTACAAATTTAAATTTAGGGCATTTTATTATTATTGGCTGAATTAATAACCCAAATCCTCTCAAATTTCCAGATTTTATTTAACAAATCTATTTTGTATAGCCCAAATATTTTTGTTATACCCCAAATACTCTCATTAATTAATAACTCAAATCTGATTTTAATTTAACAATTACCAACCCTATCTCTATCTCTATATGGGTTAGCGGTGGATAGACAGAGAGGCACTCGACTAAGGCTTCAGAGAGAGAAAGAGGGAGAAAGAACAAATGGGTCTTCCTTGGAGGTAGTATACATCGTCCATCAGCAGATCTGCAACTTCCATGGACAGATCTGCTACTTCCATGGACAGATCTGGTCAACAGTGGTAGGTCAACAGATCGTCCATCAGACAGATCTGCAACTTTCATGGAGAGTTCGAAATACCACGGTAACAAGAGATGGGTTAGCATGGAGAAAGAGAGAGAGAGGTGGGATAAGTGGACTCCATTCACAATTTTAATCCAATCCCCCCCCTGTAATCCCCCCCAAATCTTTTGATCCAAACACCACCTCGAAGGATTATGGTGGTATAAAGAGGTGGAATTAGAAAAAAAATAGTACGTAGGGCCTAATAATATCTTATTTGTTTTTATTTTTTCGTGTGTTATTATTTTTTGGATCGTAATACCGACCCGCTAATTATAATGCACCAAAACCTATGTACATGGGCTTATATAATACCACCTCGAAGGTGGTATTATTTTTTGGATTTTGACCACCAATGGTATTAAGGAGATTAATAACTGAATTATCCTTCAGCCTTTAATGTTAGTATGGGATTTTAGCCACCAACGGTTTTTTATTTTTAAATTTTATTATTTTTTTAAAAATATTTTTCAAAAATTCTATATAAATTTCTGGGTTAATCTCATTTTATAACCCAAAAGATCGTTCGAATCTCAATTTGCACCCTCAAAGAGCAAAAATCTCAATTTACACCCTCAAAAATAGAAATTTGTATCAATGTACACCCCCAAAAATTAAAAATCTCAATTTACACCCTCAAAGATAGAAATTTATATCAATGTGCACCCCAAAAATAAAAAATCTCAATTTACACTCTCAAAGATAGAAATTTGTATCATTATGCACCTAAAACTAAATTGATAAATTATACTTAGATCTCCTCATACTTGTCACTTAATCATTTGGACTTCTTTACATTTAGAATATTACTCCTACATCTCATGACATTTGTGCATAACTCATTTTCATTGATATCTGTTAATATAATCGTTAAAAAATATAATTTTATCCTAATAAAAAATTATAATTTTATATTACCCTTATTTTATGGGTCCAATATACTCTAAAGTTCAAAATCAAGCTTATTATTTGAATGTCTAATAAAATGTAGATATTTATATAATATTTTTCATATTTTCCTTTATATAAATATTTATGTTTTATTAGACATTCAAATTGTAAGCTTAATTTTGAACTTTAAAGTATATCGAATCCACAAAATAAAGGGTAATATGAAATTATAATTTTTTATTAGGATAAAATCATATTTTTCAACGATTATATTAACAGATATCAACGAAAAGTGGTTATGTTTACACATGTACAAACGTCATGAGATGTAGGGGTAATATTCTAAATGTGAAGGGGTTCAAATGATTAAGTGACAAACATGAGGGGATCTAGGTATAATTTATCAATTTAATTTTAGGTACACATTGATATAGATTTCTATTTTTGAGGGTACAAATTAAAATTTTTTATCTTTGGGGGTACAAATTAAGATTTCAACGATCTTTCGGGGTGCAAAATGAGATTAACCCTAAATTTCTATATGAAACTGAGATAGTTACCTTTCAAAAATACTAACGATAGGGGGAAATGTCTATGTTTTATTCTTCCGAAGGTGGGAAAAAAGATAAAACTAACTAATTATTAATCCAAATTCAAGTTTAAAATGATGTGACTTGTTTTTTTTATTAATTTTTTAAAAAAAATTCTGATTTTGAATTTTCTTCTTATATTATGTGTAAGCGTATGATGTCACCGATTTTTTTTTTAATTTTTTTTTACAAGTTTTTTTTGTACATACATCTGGAATAGATGATGTAAATGATAAAATTGTATATTTGTTATACAATATGTGATAGAATAAATAGTTATTTGTTAGACGCACTATAATACCTGTTTTTTTTTTTTTTTGAACAAACACTATAATACCTATTGAACTAACAAACAAGAAAAAAGATTAAAATATTTTCTATTACTAGTACTAATTTTTATAGGTATTAAAAATATAAAGAATACATTTCTCAATACCATCCATAACAATCCTCAAAACAAACATGCCCCAAGTATGAAATTTTGTAATCCAATCATAATACAGTGACGCTATGTTTTCTACATGGTATTAAGTCTTAGAAATTAAATGAGGATTTCATGATAATGCCTATTTTAATATTTAATTTATAAAATTTAAAGTTCATTCACATTTCAAAGAGGTATCTATCCCAACAAATCATAGCTTTAGGGGCATTACCAAATGCGCCCAATCCATCTGAAAAATAATCGGATCGCTTCATATCACACACACACACATCTCTCGCTCTCTCTCGCGCGCGCACACACACACACGAAGATGCTCTCTCTCATATCTGAGTCTCCATCTCTGTAGAGGCCCGACATTTCCCTGTCAAGACCTTACCATCCCCCATTGACTTTTCCCTCTTGCTCCAACACCAGTAGGCCGAAAACATCGGCGTCGGGACATGGCGGCCCTGCCTCTCTTTAATAGCCCTATGTTCCATCTCCAGCTTAAACTTCAGCGGACCAATCAAGAATATTCGACGCTTTGACTTCGCTGACATCGATGTCAGATACGTTATATTCACTTTCTGTAATAAAGTCGAACAATTGGAAGGGTACCCATCGGAACTCGAGTATCGGATGGAGTTTGATCAGTTCTTGGTCAAAAAATGAATTGTATTTTCATCGCCGATGAACCGATAACTTTGAGGCTTAATGAAGAAGCCGATCTCGTCAAAGTCAAATAGGCTCGCTTCCGATACTCGTTGTCTTTATCAAAAATTCTTTTCCGTAGTCGTGTAATGGGAGTGTGTTGTGGAGAGAGAGTGTCTTCTGCATCTTCATCATCGAAGCACTCAAACATGATGTTGCTTTCTTTGTCTTCCAAGAAATTATTTGACAATTTTTTTTTTTATCAAAAGAAAATTTTTTATTCATAACTTGGAATGGAACGTAAATTTTATTCTAACCCTTAATCCCAACTAATCGCTAAACATTATAACGGTAATAAACATTTTACCACATTTATAAGTTTATTTCATTCTCATGTTCATCTCAGTTCATTCATGCTCTCCTTCTCTCCGATTAGCAATTACTTCGATGGTGTAGGCTTGTGGGTATTTCTCATTCAAGTGTGTTTAGGCTTTAACTCGTGTGGATTTATGCGTGTTCTTTGTGTTTTTGACCAAAAAAAATAGCAACATTATCACGTACCAAATGTAGCATGAGACATGCTAGTTTAGGTATTAAGAGATTGAATTGGATTAATTTAATCTAGTGATAATATAATATCAAATTTAAATTGGGTTATTGTAATTTGATATTAATTTCTCATTAATCCCGATCTAGTATACTATTGTCATTTAACACATAATATTAATATCACGACAAATTTCACATGTAAAAGTACCACAAAATTAGGTCAAATTACAATTGTTTGATTTGTTAGACTTTAAAGTAGTGTTGACTCTCCTTAGCGTTCTTATCACGTGCACAATCCTCGGATTCTCAATGAATTTGATGATGACGAGAATGACGTGTTTTTTTATCTTTGATTTGTTGGTGACTTTGATAAATTTGATGAAAACAAGAGCTTGATTAGTGTGTTTCACAATCTTCGATTTGGTGTTGACTTTAATAAATTTGGTGAAGATGAGGAGGGCTTGATTTACATAATTCTCGATCTTCAATTTAGTAATGCTTTGGTGAATTTGGTGAAAATGGGGGCTTGATCGATGTGATTCTTGATTTTTAATTTGGTGATGACTTTAGTTAATTTGATGAAAACGAGAGTCATTTTGACGTGATTCTCAATCTTCAATTTGATGATGACTTTGGTGAATTTATTGAAGATGAAAGTCTGATTGACATAATTCTCATTCTTCGATTTGATAATGACTTAGATAAATTTTTTCACCATTCTTTGTCTTAAATAAATTAAAAAATTTAGAGTGTTTAATCTAATCATTTTCCTTGTCTTGTGACGACTTTATGGTCAAAAGTTCGATTCCCTCTCCAAAAAAAAAAAAGTTAACAAATTTAGAGCCTTCAAAAAAATAAAAACTTTTTCAATAACTCTATCCTTTCTTCCATGAACCATTCTAATTTGATGAATCCCTTACACTTGAAAACTTATGCACCTTTTGGTAATTTTATAAACCTTATGAACCCTTCTAATGTGTTGAATATTTATCTTCATGAAGAAATAGTCACTCAAGACCGTCATATTACGGGTACAACATTGTGCACATTAAATCAAACATTAAGGGCTTGCTTGGTCTTGCCAAACATAGATTCACCATACATAAACCCAGCATTTGAGATTAAGTGCTTAAAATTGCTTATATTCAACCATACACATAGGGTGCAACTCGAGCGGATTGAACAATCAACCCTAACTCAATCTTAGGTATATAATCTTCAACCCTAACCTTATCTCGGGTTAAGGAACTCAATCCTAGCATTGTCCGAGTTTAATCCGGGCGAACTTGGGTTGAATTCGGGTTGATGATTTCGAACTGGTTTCAGGTTACTTTACGGATTCAATTCAGATAGAGCCCAAAATAGATTTGTTATTCACAACTTAATACATATATTACATAATATTCACCTAAATTAACAACCAATAACTTTAACCAAGTTTTTAATAAAAAAGGCTGGGAGAACGAGAGAGGCAAAGAAAACGAGAAACAGAGAACGATAGAACAAAATGAAAAATCAGTACTAATGCTTTATATATATATAATTTTTTTTTAAAATTAATCAGGTTCGAGTTGAACTCGGGTTCACAAGTTCTTAACCGAGTCCAACCCAAATTGAAATCAGGTTAAAATTTTTTGACTCAAGCCCAACTCAAGTATTAAAAACCTTTGCCCAAGCCTTAATTTTTTCGGGTTGGACTCGGGTGCCCAACCCAAGTTGCACCCCTACATACACATTCATACAATGAAGACATGTAGCAATAAGTAAACTGTCATATTAAACGATGGAAATGAGAAAATTATATCAATAATGCAAGCGATCATTGATTGATTCATATACAATGCAAAAGAGCCACCATTTACTATGTGAGAACTACCTATGGACTTGGTACTTTATATAAATGACAGAGAACAAATGGATGCCAAACTGATCTCATTCCAAACTTCACAAAGGATGAAAGAAATTCATCGGGTTCAAAATCAATATCTTTTCCTAGCATTCGAAAAGCCTCAATCCATGTCATCCTGCCAGTCAACTTGAGATTACCAACTTAAAATAGACCCAGAAGTGGCACTATATACCTGGTACCAAAGAAAAAGGAAAAAGAAATTACAAACAAAAATCTTATGCAGAGGAGTGAATCTGCTTTCTGTCCATCCAACAAAAATCTTTCTGAAATTATGTAGCTACGAAACATATCAGAATATATGTCAAATCAATATTGCCAATTTGTTATAAAGATATACTTCTGGTATCCTGCCCACGAGATGTCGTTTTCCGCATTGCACACCAGGTTTCATCATCCAGATGTTGTGTGTACCATGTGCAAGTAGAAATAACTATATATCCACAATCGCATACCTATCTTTATTATCCCTTACTCTATTGCTCACTCCAGAGTCCAGACCAACAAGGTAGTCGGCGAATAAACACATACATGTATTGCTCCTTAAACAATAGAACAGTAGTCAGACTTTTACTTTGGCCGTTGACTCATTCCTTACATACTTGTTCCTGATATCTAATGTTTTCAAACTGCATATAGATAGATGACAAGACTACACTAAGGTAACTAATCACACACTGATGACTGATCAGATGATTAAGATTAGAACCACAATAGTTGAACATAAGTAGGACATGAGCAGGATACATAAGATGTAGTTTCAGTCAAGTCACTGATAAAAAACAAACATTTCAGCCAAGTATGACAGAATTTATATTAGAGTATTTTATAAACAAGTATACTGATCAGAAAACAAATATGTATTTATCATTCTTAAGACCCGATTTGATATTATGAATGCAGAGATTAAATCCTACCAAAAACTTCTAAAACGGGGGATAAAATATACGAATAAAGCTATACACACAGTGACAGCTGAATGTTAACATTTGAAACTGAAACTTAACAAAGAATGCAGTCCAGACAACTTACAGAGACAGGCATTGTCAAAATAATACCCTGCCATTGCAGAAATCTCATAGATCAACCCCCTCATCAAGGCCTTTAGAACTGATCATCACATTTGAATCTATTTGCTTGTCAAATTTCTTTTTTCTCCGAGCTTCAAACTCTTGGAATCCTTCCATCTGAAGGTAAATCTAGATGAAGTTCTACTAGGACAGAGGTAAGCATGATTTTAACAATTATGCTGAAAATTTAAAAGGAGCATAAAGCAGTACACAATCAAACTACAATTCACCTGTTGAAATTGATCCATAGAGATGGGATTCCCATGCAGGGAAATGTTCTGCAGAGATTTGCACCCTTTCAATAAATTTGGAGGTATCTGCCCATAGGGAAAAGCCAGAATATTAATTCTCACTTATTATGATACTTGAACCATGGTCTCATACTTGAAAGATTTGCATTCTTTCATTATCATGACTGCTCTGATACTTGAACCATGTTCTCATGCCTGGTAGCCTGAGCATTTGACCATTGCGCACCAAGCAATGGCCCCTGAAAGTAGAAGCTTATGAACTTTGGGTAGAGTAGCAAATGGAAATCATTGATCTAAATACAACTATTCTGGAGATGGTTAAAGGCTGTTGACTTGAAATCCATTTGTGCGTGCGCGCGTGTGTGTGTGTGTGTGTGTGTGTGAGAGAGAGAGAGAGAGAGAGAGAAAGAAAGGATACCGAAAGCAACTTCAAAAAAATTCAAGAAAATATCACTCTGATCAGATAAATGCCAGCAAAAAAAATCAGACCCCATGCTAATAACCATAACAAGAAAGAAAGCAAATATACATCCTCGATTCTAACAGGCAAAATGTAAGCTGCTCACCTGTTTCAGGTTATTGTTGTTCAAGCAGAGTGACTTTAGGTGAATAAGATTGCAAATTGAGGCAGGAAGTACTTCGATAGAATTTCCTGCAAAAAACCCAAAAGTATGATGCTAACTAAAAAAGGCTGTAAAAGGCATGTAAGCAAAGGACCTCAATAAAAGACAACGAAAGCCGGGGAACATTCCATATAAACCCCCAAGGTTTAGGGAAAATACACTAATCCCCTGAATTTTCAAACACGATCTAAATTATCTGAAGTTTCAAAAGGGAAGCAAGATTCCCTAATTACCAAAGGAATAACAAAAGAGAGAGAAGATCAAGTGGAGCACAGAGTCATTGAATGAAAAAAACCCAGCTTCCATCAACTTTGATGACACCCTAAAACTAAAAGGCAAACCATCAATAGAACTCCTCAGACCTATTGACTTCTTGTTGCAGTTAATTCCTTTATTTCACTAAACTAGGTACATCCATCCTGGAAAATGCATTTATCCTTTAGAGTGTTGCCAGCACCTTTATTAATCACCAAAAGCAAAAAAATCTCGAACTTTCAATTTCTGCCCATTCAGCAACGGCACACTTGCAAAAAATGAATTTCACTTGGAGAGCTCAAAAGATTACCATCTACATGTTGGAGATATTAGCAATTCATTTAGTCATTTGACAAATAACTACCTGACTTTGATTAGTGAGTGGAATACCAACAATCTATTTTTATACTACTTATAAATGTTAACATCTGTGAAAATTTTTCAATTTCCTATTTTATCCTTAACTATTATTATAAAGTCAATTATACCCACATATTTGCTTTCATCCAATTTTTAAGGAAAAATTTCAACTACACCCCCTCTATTATTCAAAACTTCACTAACACCCTTTCTATTTTGTATTTAAATATCACTGACACCCCTGTCATTAAACAACTATTTCTAACAAAAAAATTCATCTAAAATACCAAAATTACTTATATGTAAACCCCAAACAGTCTTTCTACATAAAATTCGATTAAAATTTGGGCCAATAAAATTTATTTTTTTACATATTAAAATTCAAACCGATTAAAATTCGATTTGATTAAAATTCGATTTTCTACATATAAAAATTTGAGTTGATTAAATCGATTCAAAATGATTAAATTTTATTTTTTTTACATATTAAAATTCAAGTCTATTAAAATTCTTTTTTTAGGTATTAAAATTCGAACAGATTTGAACTCAACCTGAGCTCTTAGCACCGATTACAATTTGATTCGAGTCGATTCAAATTTATTTTTTATATATTAAAATTTGAGTCGATTAAAATTTATATTTTTTTACAAATCAAAATTTGAGCATGTAAAAAAATTCATAAAACAGAGGGGCCTTATTAAAGATATGTCAATCTAGAGGGGGCATGGATGAAGTTTTTCCTAAAATATATCATAGGCAATTTAGTAAAATTGTATTATAATTAAAGTCTTTAATTTGACGGGGGGTGTCAGTGAAAATTCACAAAATCGATGGGGTGTCCTCGAAGATATGATAAACTAGAAGCAGTGTGGCTGAAATTTTCCCAATTTTAAATGTTTTCTATAGTTGTTAGACTTCTAAATCCTTTTAGACTCTTTTATTAGTAGGTATTTGACTTAGATACAATTTTTATATCTATATCTATTTATATAAAAAAATAAAATTCAATCTATATTCTATTATTATATACATGTTGACAAATTGAATTTTATTGTCAAATATATGTCACTATATTTGACTGGTTTATCTAAGTAAGAACAAAACCAACCTATTAGGTTAACAATAGTTTACAAATTTATCAATCTATTTGACAATAAAATATAATAATATATTTAGATGTACAAATAGTCAAGAATAATAATTTTACAATAAAACTTCACTATAAACAAAAGAAAAAATGTTTAAAGAAGTCGGGAAGATGCCTAAAAAATGACAAATTAAGTATTCAAAAAGGAGTAGAGTAGATCAATAATTAGGTTTAGTAGTAATTAATATAAGATTTAATTATTCGACAAATAATTTATTATTTAAATATATCGTGCATTGCTAGTTTTCCTAAATGAACAGGAATAGTTCACTGAAGATTTTCTTTGGCACCTTATACGACATAATGAACGTGGAACTGAAAAAGCAACAACATAACAAAAAGGATATTATGTTGGGAAACAGGCTACATGTGCTTGAAAAATTCCAAAGCAGCAGCTGGAGGAAAAAATGACAGTCTCAAATCACCAAATCAAAAACCTAAAAAAAAAAATAACATGTAAACCTGCCTGACTTAACCAAGATGTGTAAAAATAGCATGGCAAAGTTCCACTAAACCAGGCAAGCAAAGTAGAAGAAAAATATAGTCCATAAGGTCATAGAGTATATAAATAAAATATAATGGGACACATATATACCACACAAACCTTCAAATTATTAAGTAAATAATAAGAAACAACAGTAAGGCTGACATCACTTAAATGAACATAACAGAGTAAGTTTAAAATGCTGACTGTAATTTATTACATGAAGACAAAGTTAGGCTTCAACTATCATTGGGGGGATTAGCATGAATACTTGAGTAATTCAACCAGAAAAACAAACTGACAAATAAACTGAATCTCGTACCATCTCCTTGTAGTTCTTCCAAGGAGCAACAACTCCCAATTGATTCAGGAAGAAACTTCAACTTGTTATTCGACACATTTAACAGCACCAACTGCATTGTCAAAAAATCCAGGTTAGTTTTAATGTATCGTACTTTCAGTATAATGTCAAAAAAGAAAAAAAAAACCATTGGAGTTAAAGGGCTAAGGAACAGTTTCAAGCTGAGCTTTAAGTAGCTAAAAAATTCTGATCAACAGCTAGTGCTTAGGCATATGACTCTAGTAAATCATCACACCTCACAACCAATAACTCCTTCACCCATTAAGGGGCACTAAAACTTTCAACATAAAACGCAATACACGTAACCATGCAAGCGGCAAGGTAAGCTAACTCACATATACAGAAAATGACTATCAAATTACAATAGGGTTTGTGGATCACAAGATGCAGTTACTCACATTGCGTAAGCTCCCTATAGTTTCAGGCAGGTGGGTCAACAAATTTCCTGATATGGATAACTGCTCAAGTCTCACCAACTGACCCACTGAACAAAGGAAACTATATGTAGGTTAAGACAAGTAGGGTATGGTCTTTTGCAAGAGGTAATGACCCTTTCAGGTATATAAACGAATGAAAAATGATAAGCTACACAAACAACCACATTCAATATGACATTCCTTCAATTAGAGAAGCAGAAAATTACATTCATCGGGCAAGGTAGTTATTCGATTCCCATCAAGTGTCACAACTTTTAAAAACTGGAGCTTCCCCAGGTCCATCGGGAGGTTCTCAATATGGTTATCTGCCAAAATCTGAAAAGAAAGAATTGATGTATCAAACATCAAAATCGCTGTTCAACCTAGAATCATAATAAACATCCAGATAATGACAAAAATAAGCGACCAACTTGCTGCTCCATTATTTTTCCTCAAAACAAAAAGTCACCAATCTTTGACTAGATTCTACTGAACTTGTCACCATCTTATGGGTGACAAACTTGCCACCCCACCATTATTATTCTCTCTTTTCATGTCTGTTTAGCAGCATAAGATCCTTTAATGTCATGCACTGGTTCAGTATAAATCGAATAAATCCAAAGTAACCAAACATCTTATAATCTAGATTACTCCAGTTTGTGCACTGAGTGTCATTTAATAAGCTCTTTCACCCTATATTAGAATTATATATGAATGCCATTGTTTTACGAATCAATGACCGGTTAAAAGAAAATTTAACATTGATATATTAAAGTGCTTTTACATGGTGGATAGAATCATCAATAAATTAGGACAGGGTATAAAGATCTGGTTGTGAAGTAAACCTCTAACTGGTGTAAGTGTAACTTGATTGTGTGATAAATTAAACCCACATTATACGTCATAAGAGTCGACGTTGGCGGACTTCCTGTTATATTTGACTCTCTCTCCTGAATGGCAATTTTGAATATCTGAAATTATCCAAGATGGTAATTGACATAAATAACTTTGTTGATGGATATTGAAGAATAAAAGCCTGTGAAATTTATGCAAGCTAGTTTCATTTTTTCCTTTGGCACAAACCTTTTACAATTTTACATTTGCCCATGCATCCCACAAGACAGAGAGATGTTATAATTTTTGTGCCTAACGTAAGTTAGAAGGTGAATTAAACCAATTTAGGAATTCAAAAAAAGGACATAATATGACACAATTTGATGACTTGCTACAAGAGGAACTATTTTTCAACATCAAACAGTACATCATGGTCTCCTAATTGTTATAGATGTCGACATTGCTTTTATTAACATTTCTACTCCATGTTAGTGCCTTAGAAAAGGTCAAAATTAATAGCAGTCAATAAAATTAACGAATTAAGGTTTATTCCTACAGAAATTAAGTATATTTTCTAAAAGCACTATCGTACAGGTAAACAAATGCAAATCTGTGATCCTTACCAACCGCTGCAAGTTAATTAATTTGTTGATCTCCATTGGGATGTCAACTGCCACATCAGAGAGAGACATAGAGACAGAGAAAAATCAACTTTACAAAAGAAGTTGCATACAAAAACAACATTTAATTAGAAAGGCAGTGAAAATTTTCGATGATGCTGGATCCTGTGAATCAATTGAATCAGTCATTTGGGCCCAACCATCCCAATGTGAATCTGTCAATTACTGGGACTAGTAACAGCTAACAATCAAGTATGACTACCCCCACCTCCCGCAGCCACAAAATTTGAGTATACAGAGAGAAACAACACACATGCACATAGGTGCATCGTGTATGAAAAAATATGAATGTAAATCAACATTTATCCTTGTAATAGACAAAAACAAGTGCTTCAGAAACTAAAGAGCATTACCTAGTCTATTGTGCGTCAAGTCGAGAGTACGCACGGATCTGTCTAGGTCAATAACTTCATCAGGAAATGTCTGTTCAAGAAGAAAGCACTATCAGCATATCACTATTTGGATGACTTAACCAAATGTGTCAATCTATTTATCTATCAGTTCTGTACACACGCTTTCAAATCACAATCAGATTGCAGAAAATTCTCGAGGAAAGGAGGATCGACAGATTAAAATTCTGATTAACACCACCTCACCCAAAACAAGGGGAAAAGAGGGGAAAATTCTAATAAGAGTGCTCTCATGGTTTAATTACCCTTTTTTCGATAAGAAACACTAATTATATTATCACAGCTGGATTACACTGGAACCAGAAAGATGAGTCTGATAACTTTAAATTGTTCCTAGCTATTTCAAAGGGAAAATAGCAAATTGGAGTTTTCAGCATTCGAAGCATCTGCAATAGAAAGTTCACAATGCCAATGATGACCTGTGAATTGTGAGGTTTAGCTCTATGCTACTCAAATCAACTCAACACCTCGACAAACCTTATTCCCAACTACAACAAGGTGGCTACATGGATCCTTCTGCAGTCGCCTCTTTGTAGAGCCATATACTCTATCAAATCTACAACTATTATGGTGATTCTCACGACCTCAGCTCACGATCTTCTTGACTATCCTTGTGCCCTTTCGACACATTCAACTAGGATCAAATCACTCTCATAGTGAGTCTACTGCATATGGCCAATCCATCTCTAACGAATCTTTTTTTTTCAATTAGTGTTGCTTATTAAGATATATATTAATATACAATGGTGAAACTTTCCTAGGAATACATTCCTTTTTATTCTATTTTTTCATAAACTTGATTAATATTGTCAACATACTACTAGCTTTTGCTATGTTTATTCTTTCAAGATATGCCCTAGAGGTCATCCTCCAAAAGGATACAGAGGTTGCAATCACACATCCCTCCAAGAGCAGTTTTGTATTCCATCATTCTCTTACTAAATAGGCAACTTCCTTATCGATCTTTTCTTCCTTATGTATAACTGATCCAATAAATTGAAATGGCCACCCTCAAACATTCATTGCCATTCAACTCACTTTACCTTTAAGTATTCCCAATGTTAATCACTGCATATACATGACCTCCTCTTTGCCAAAAACTACATTGTTGGTGATGATAATCATAATCATGACACAATGAAATGAGACCATAAGCCCAAACAAAGCAGATCCCATCATTTGCTACTAATTAATTTTTGCTCTGTTGGTGTGATATTCTTTGGGCAAATGGTTGGACCATCCAATCCTTTGCAAAAGGTTTATGTGACTGAAGCAAAAGTCAAATGCATTTATGAGAAAGCATACTAGGAATAAATATCATATTTTGAGAGTTTTTTCATCCTTTTCTCCGTGGATTCAAAGTGGGTTTGTCCCACAAGAAAACGGTGATTTTTTTGTGTTCTTTGTGACTTTGTTTACCATTGTGTCGCATTCTCATACCTTCTTCGTTCTTAAGCATTACAAAATACTTATAGATGTTATACTAGTGCAAAACATAATCTCTAACTGCAGCCCATCTTTTAGGTTGCTAATAAACTGCGCTGTTCATGAAAAATTGAGCTGGAGAATCAATCTGAATAAAATTTCATTTCATTTATGTTTCAAACAAATCAAGTTCGGATTTATTTTAAAACTTTTGTAATAAACGAACTTGAAGGGTTTTTCACTCATTCGGGTTACTTTATAGTTTACAAAGTATGGTAAACGTGGGATCTACTTCAATGGTTTACGTCACAGAACACAAGGAGCAGTTGTGTTGCGATCACTTTTGCGCGATCTCCATATTTTTTCTCTACACCAGTCATTTGGTGTGATAAACTTATTATATTAGTTCTACCTCTCTTGCCTCCAATCCAATCTTCTACACTCGAACAGAACTTCTTGAGGTTAACTACCATTATGTTCAAGAAAGTGGTTGGCAAAGAGTTGGATGTGCAATATTTGTGCACGACATATCAAGTTGCTGAGATTTTTATCAAAAGGTTATCGCATTTTTCACATTTTTCGTTCCAAGCTGATAGTTCATCCACACCCATCATCTTGCAGAGGTGAATTATATTAGACCATCTAATCCATTGCAAAAGGCTTATGTGAGTGGTGCAAAAGTCAAAGGCATTTATGAGAAAACATGGTAGGAATAGATAACATCTCACTTTATATATTTTCACAAATCTAAGTAACCGACTAAGTGATGATTCTCCATATATTTGTATAGACTTTGTATAGACAACTCATTGGATATCGTAGGTGAGTGAAGATGTGGTACTTAAGATTTATTCCTGAATATCTTTCCAGGTGTATAGAATTCATATACTTGGTAATATGTATATATAATGACGTATAAAGCTATCTAAAGGTCAAGTTTTGGCCCAAGTGTTTAAAACACTTTGTTGTCTCAGCCTTATCTTTTGTGGGCTACATAAAAGGGGCAGCCTCCCCATTCCAAACCGTCCCACATACAAACCCCTCCCCCTCATGGCGGGATTTGATCCCAGATACGTAATAAAGCAATCAACAGACTCCACCAACCATCAATTGACGTTACCAGCTCATACTTCAAATGATAACTGTATATGCAAGAAATAATCATCACTATCAAACCCAATTTCCAGCTCTGATATATACTAAATTCCCATTTGATTCATACTCAATTCCTTATCATTTGCACCTGCAATTCCAAAACTCTTCCAGAGCCTATATATGATCAGAGAGAGAAAGAGAAGGACAAGCATATATAAAACACGCCATACACACATAAACACTTTGAATCATCCATTGCATATAGATAAAGAGAATAAGAAGGATAGAATGGAAGAACAAAACTGGGCATACTGAAGAATAAGAATTAAGAAAAGTGCCTTCAATTTGGAGTCGCGTAAAGCGACAATACCGGTGGATCGCCAACGAGCCATCCGGGTAGCTTTGGAATCAGCACTCTTGCTGCTAAAACAACCCATCTTTCGTTCCGATTGCTATTCAGGCTGAGGTTGTTTGAAAGGGGTAGGAGACGAAGACGACAGTGGGAGACGACTTTGAACCAGAACGCTTGTTTGGGGCCTTTTTAGTTAGTTTGTTGTGCTGTTTGGTCTGCTTGGCTGTGCGTGCGTTTGGTTTCAATCTTGGGAGAATTACGCCCACGCTCGTCATACACGTAACATTTAGACCCGCCAATATCCATTAATATATTTCATTAGTATATTCGTTAAAAAATTATACAGACGCTTCGAAGTTCGTATACACGTAACATTTAAATCCCTTGAAATTTGTAAGCGCATAATACATAGACCCTTAAATTTAAATATTATGTTTAAATCCTTTATTAGTTACAAAACTAATGAAACTTATTAATCGACTAAATTAACACAATTAAATATAAAATATATTTTGTCCATTACAATTTGATATTTTGTTTAGTTTTTTAGTTTTATTTTAATAGATATTACATTTATTTAATAATTATAATTTTTTTAAGAAAAAATTGAATTTTTATTTTTGATTTTATTACAATAAATGACATAATATAACATAAATTTTGATTATAAAATTTAAAATATTTGATATTTTATCTTTAATTGTAATATTTTTTGTCTAAATATAATATTTTAAACTTACATAGTCTAAATATTATACACATAAATTTTAAAATGTTTGAATGTAATTTAGTAACCAATACGTGCACCTTATTGGATTTATATATAATATTTGAAATACTAGGGGTATAAATAATTAAATAACAAACTTGAAAAAATCTAAGTCTAATGTTCCCTTTATCTTAAATGCCTCAACTTTCGGAGCTTGGGTTCACGAGAAACGAGAGTAAATATTGAATGCAGCGGTGAAACCATATCACCATTGATGATATGGTATCACCAACTAATAATAAAATACCAAATGAGAAAGGTGAATCTCACTTGGGTTTACATGACAAAAGAGTAGGGAGTTATTTGCTTACATGGCAGGTTAGTTATTGATTTTTGTGGGGTCCATCTATTTATTTATTTTATTATTATTAATTAGTGATACTACATTACCTTACCACATGGTATCAACGTTGTAATGAATATTTTCTCCAGAAACGAGTTTAAATTTCGACTAAATATTGTGATTACCGTCAAATCACATTATCAAGAGTAACTTATACATATATATGATATTCAAATTATGATTTTTATATTAATTAAACCTATGAAGGTTTTTTATATTAATTGAGTCATTAAATTATCTAATTATATCAATTGAGCCTTTTATTTGCCTCTGTTAGAGTATGTCAATCACGTGACTATATGACACAAAAAAAAAAGGATAATTAACACAATTATAGAGTTTAGAGGTTCAATTGATAAAAAAAAAAGGTTAGAAAAATTAATTAATACAAAAATCAAAGTCTAAGAATTATATGTATAATTTACTCCAATCATCACCCCTGGCCACTAGTGTTAGAAAAACTAAAGGAGACAGATAAAGAGCTCTTAATTAACACAATTTTTTCTAACGGAGACAAAGAAAATGTTCAATTAACACAATTAAAAAGTTATGGGCTCAATTGATACAAAAATAAAAAAAGAAGTTAAGAGACTTAATTGATACAAATGTCATAGTTTAAAAATTATATGCTTAGTTTACTCAATTATTAGTATTACGTAATGTCACATCACATTATCAATATTACATGATGCCACTCCTCAGTAAAATTAATAATATAATACTATAGTTTTACATAGAGTGGTTACCAAATGATATGAAAGGGTAATTACTAAAATATATACGGTCAACTTTCTCATTTGTTATATTTTTATTGAATGGTACCACTACGTAACAATGATGGATCGATGTCAATATTACAATAAATATTTTCTCGTAAATTTCATCACATTTCCATGGTTAGGTGATCCGTCAATAATATACTCAAAAAGAGCAATGTCATTTGAATCTAATTTACTAACCTAATTTATTATGACTTTTGAATTGATCATAAGTCTCATAAAACATTAGAACTTAATATTGATCTACTAGTTTCAATAAAATCACAGTATGAAATCACCCGTCAACACAAAATATTGGATAACTTGCATAGAATATCCTATTTGGAGATACAATTCTTGCATTATTTGTGATTTTCCTGACATTCTTTTTCATTAAACGAGTGTAAAAACAATGATCATGATTATTTTTTTTACTTTGTGGACGTTATTTGTAATTTTAGAAATTATTTGATAATTCAATTCGGAACTTAAAACTAAGCATATTCAGTGATTTTTAAATTAAGTTTGTTTGATAATGTAACACTAATATCAATTACTGAATTTAGTGTTACTTAAAAGTGGGTTAAAATTTTATATCGATTGGAATTTAGAGTAATGTTTGATAAAATTGAAATCTAAATACTAAAAATTAAAATTGAATGTTGAATTTTTAATTTACAAACTGTTTGACACCTATTGAATTTTAAATACTAAATTGAACCAAACAATGATAACTACATAAAACTAACATCTGAAAATAAATTAAGTTTCACTTTTACCCTTCTAATTTACAGTATTTATTTTTGAATCGTAACCATTCCGATTTTTTGACATTATTATTGAATATATTCCATATTTTATTTTTAGATATTTCCACTGATTCTACAATTGCTTCTAAGAGAAGTTAACATTTTTCTACTACTTTAAAGTTACTCTTATACAATCTCAAGATTCTTTCTTCAAACTATCTCTATTTCTTCCTTTATCAAAGGATTCTTACACATAAATCTATGAAAAGTTTACGTAAATTTGGATCTTTCTAATTTTCTATAGTATTATCACTAGGAGCCATCCTTACACAACTATTTTTTAACAAAATGTCAGACAAAATTAGATATATACTTAAAACAGTCAAATTACTTTCATGACCAACCAAAATAGTTCATATAATAAAAAGAAATTGAAGATTAAAAGGATTCTAGAACACAATATAATTAACTTTTAGAAGTAGTTGCCCAATGACACTCTCAACAACAAAAATTAAATTGAATAAATAAATAATTAGTCCAATACAATGAGATATCTGAACCAGAAAAAAAAATTTGAATGATAAAATTCAACAAATACATATAAAATAATTTAACAAATAAATTGTTAACCAATAACAAATAAAGAATAGAATAATAACAAAATGAATAACACAATAATTGAACAATAACTAGTAAAAATTGAAATATATATAGCAAATTGGATTTCATTAATAACAAATTGCAAGAAATATGTGTGTGTGTGTGTGTGTTTGTTTGATTGTGAGTGTGTATGTATGCGCGCTTGTGATTTGTGTCCGTGTTTGCATGTGTGCAATGACAAAACTATGAGTAGGCCCCCTCAAATTTTAAAAAATGTCACTATTCCCCCTATATTTTTCAGAATGTTTTATTACTACCATCTAGCTTTTCAAAACATCCAATATGAAAGTATTTTACTTAGTGTATTCAAAAAGATCAATGACTTAATATTTAGTAATTTACATTTGTTAGATTTTTTTGATGACCGTAGGGAAACAATAAGTGACCTTTTTAAAAAAAAATTAAAATATAAGCAAATTATTGACTTATAATTCATTTTTATTATGGTATCATATGAAACTATTATTTACGACCATAATTTATTTATAGACATAAGGTTATACTATAAACAAGAAAAAAAAAGGACAATAATATTGTCACCAATAAATTTTTTTCATGGCATGAACCAATATGCCCAAAATTAATTTTTTCAATGGCATTGCATAAAAATTAAATTTAATATGTTCTTTATAAATAAAAATTTATCATTAAGAATGATTATTGAATTAAATTTTTGTCAATGTTATTATTGGCTCCCTTCAAGATAAAATTTTGATTCCATCCTTGTGTGTGTGTGCATGTGATTGTTGTATGTGTGTATGTTCCAGAAAGTGTATGCGTATGTGTATACACAGGTGATTGTGTGTGTGTGTGTAGGGTGCAGATGTTGCAGAAACTTCGTCTGTGTGTGTATGTGTGTGCAATGTGCGTGTGTTATAGATCTCTCTGTGTGTAGTGTGCAATGTGTGCATGTGACAACCCATATATATAAATACATAAATAATAAATTTTTTTAATGAACAAATAGACATCAAATATAAACTCTGTGTGAAAACGAGTTAAATGACTATAATTTAGATCAAATTTTGTAATAATATAATGAATGATATATATATATATATATATGCCAAAAAAAAAAAAAAGAGAAGTATAGCAAACAAGTGGACAATTGTCCACATGCGATAAGCAAGGTGCATCATCCATAACGCAAGGGGGGCCAAGACTTTGGCCACTCGAACGACACAACGAAGAAAGAAAAAAAAGAGAGACGGGGAAGGAAGAGAGAGGAAAGAAAAAAAATTGGTCAAAATTTTGTTAACCTAAGAGTTGTTTCTACGATCAAAATTTTAGGTAAGATTTTTTAGTTATTATACAATAATTCTATAGGATCGAGTCACTTAAAGTTGATCCTTATTAAATATTTTTGGAATCAAATTTAAATATAATTATTTTTCGTTAGTTATTCCAAAAATTATTTTAGCTTAACTAAGCCCTTATTATCTATTTTTATTCTAAAATATTATTTTGGTTGTTTTGTCACAGTACACGGTATCGAATAAAGGTCATGTCAAATATAGAGATTTTTTTTGTCTATTGTCATTTGGGTTTCATGTCAAATCTATTTTTAATTATATAATGTAAAATCTTATCGTTTTAATAATGGGGTTGAATTTGAGTTTTATAAATAAATCGTATTCACACGCATGTTATATTTTTTTTTATCGAGACTCTAATTATTTTTGGAAACCAAATTGCATATAAAAATATTTTTTTAATGTTTGATTTTTTTTTACTTGTTGTCGAGTCTGAATATGATACGACTTTACTTTATAATTTTGATAAAATTATTGTGGATGCACATAATCGAGAGTAGAGGGTTAGTAAACGTGTGGTCCTTGCGAGGATTCACAGGATTTATACTAATCATTGAGTTCATTGATTAGTAATATCGATTGTCATTAGTAGCCTGTATGACACCACATAATTCCAGGTGTTCCCAGAAAAGCAAGAAGAACATTGGGTTCCCTAGGATGCAAGACCCAAAGTTTTTTCTGGAGATGGTTCATGCGTGGACCAGAAAATTGGCGAAATAGTATGTGCTGAAATTTTATTTATTTACTTGATTCATTACTTTGTCTTATTCCTGCATTTACCTATTGTTTAATTATTTTATGTAGTGTTTTAAAACATTGATAGTCATTGATAAACGTTATCCTACCGGACTGGTGAGCTCATTCCTTTCTAACACTTTTCATAAATATGAAGTCAGACATGAAAATAAGCTGAAAGGACGGTGGAGAGAGATTGCTATTATTATTTCTCTTTATGTTGTATCAAGAATATTTTAATTGATCGAGTAAGGATTATATAACTGCATGCTGAATATAATAATACAAGGAAGATTATTGTAAGTTATGCATGATTTTATTCCTTAAACACACCCGGGTATTTTTTTTAAAAGAAAAAAAAATCGGGGCGTGACAGCATGTGTATTGCAAAAAATGTGTGTGTGTGTGTATGATTGTGTGTAAATCTTTGTCTATGTGTGTGTGGGTATGATTGTGCATGTAAATTTTTGTGTGTGTGTGTGATTATTTGTGTATGAAGAAGACAAGGGGAAGAAATAACTTATCTGGATGTTTGTGTATGTGATTGGAAGAAACGGTGAGGAGGATAGATAGATTAGATTTGTAGAGAGAAGACTAATTAGAATTTGAATATGGTTGTGAAATATTTTGGGGTAAAATTGTCATATTAAAAAATTATTAAAAAAAATTTTGTTTAGCACTTTCAATTTTTAGTATTAAGTAAGAGACATCCTACTAAATATTTTAATTTATTTTTAAGAGATATTTAGCATATTAAGAGATCTTGTAGTTATCAAACATGCGTAATTAAATAAGTGCGAAATACAATTATTTCAAGTACTAAATTTAGGTTAACAAACATACTCTTACTTTGCTCCAAAATATTATTGTCTCATTCGCCTTTCAGGTTGCACTACGACTATTTCTCTATGCAACGTCCTACTTTCCTTTCTTTCTTTCTTGACTTGTGTGATAATTTTTAAAGATTATACGAATAGTAATTCATTTAAAATTATATTATAAGATATGTGATACCATTTTTTTTTAGATAAAATCATATTGAAAAAAAATATATGATTTTATTTTTCAAATTGTCAAATTTAACTTGGCTACCATTGGCCCTTAGTTTATGAATAACTTAATTCATCATTACCATGGTAACTCCTGAAAATTTTCAATTGTCCCATTTTTTCTCCCGTTCTCTCCCGTATACAAACATTGACTCTCCTCTGTATTTTTATTTACTACATATTACAATAATCAATTTAGGAGGGTAAATGCTAGAAAATTTTGCCTCATCAAGTCCTAAAATTTTTTAATTTTGAATTATTTAATAATAATGCATTGGTTTTATTAAATTAAACCATTCCATGTGGCTTATGTAACTAATCTCACAAAAACTACTTTAAGTTTAAAATTTTCATCCTCCTTAATTTATGCGACGACATATAAGAATAAAAAATAAAAAATCACTAACACACTAATTAGGTCGTTAATTATGATTCTATATAACTAAGAGTTATTTTTAAAAAATTTAAATAAATAAATAGAATGCAATTATGAATTCTTTATGTGAAAAGAAGTCAAATGACTATAATATAGATCATATTTCATGTTAAAATAAAAATGTCTGAATGATATATTAAACGAGTAATATATAAATAATATGTGATTTAGATGGAGATATTATTATAAAAAAAAGGGGGGACAAGTGTCATATGAAGGGTCTAGCCAAGTGACGTGAACTAGAGGAATTTTGGCTATAAATAGCCATTAAGCCATGGCCAAAATGCAAAACAAGGTGAAGAGAGAGAGGAAGGAAGAGGAAGAGAAGAGAGAAATTTATGAGATTTTTGGGTTAAAAATTAGTGAATTTTACTTTCGATCATTACCAAATTGAAGTGTCTTGTTAGGAGTATTTTGAATTTCTTATTTATTGAAATTATTAATGGATTTGAGGTACGGGTAATACACAATATATTTCTGTCTTTTAAATCATTTTGCAAAAAGTGTCATTTGATTATCTGAAATTTGTATTCCTATCAACATTTACATTAAATGTCTATGTGTAATTAAATGTGCTATTGCATAGATTATGTATAACATTATTGAAAAAATTGTTGTTAAATGTAAATGTTGATATATACTTATGATATATTGGAATTGTGATGATTTATGAAAAATTACATGCTTTGGATATAATTAGTCATGAAATGTGTTGAAATGTGGTTGAAATAGTTCATATGACATTCATTACTTATGGATATGATATTGATATAGCAATTGTTTATTACATTGCATATGAAACGGAGGTATTACATTCGTAGGCATTAGAAATGGGTGTGGGTGTGTGCATGTCTTTGAATCAAATATCACTCTTGGTGGTTGATAAGTGATCTCGATACAATTGGACTAAGGTTCAACAGAGCTGCATGGTGTATAAAAAGAAAACTTGTGTCGTGTATAGCAAAAAGGGTTAGAAACTCCATCGGGTGCAAGATCTGATTACTGGTTTATACACTTACGTCGGTGCAAGTCTAAAAAAGTGTAACGGTTTATGTAACCGGCAGTGAGATTCCAAAATTTGAATACCCAACAAAGACACATGGTTTATTTTTAAAAGGTCATTGGATGTGTAACATCAATAGTAAAAGCTTGGAATGCCTGATTTTATACTCGTGACATTGCATGGGTTGTGGGAGCCGATTAAGGCTTGGGTTGAGTGCATGCGTGAGTCTCATTTCATATCATGACATGACATGGTGGTTTCCAATATTGAATTGCATATTTTTGATTGGAATGTTGTTGCTTGTTGTATTATGCATGTGAATATTTCATATGTATCTAGGGTAGGGAGTGGTCTCTTTAGGAGATACCTTATTGAGCGTGTCTCACCCTTCATGAAAAAATATTTTAGGTGCAGAGTACACACTGGTGAACGACTCTCATTTGGGCCCTCAAGGGATGAAGAAAAGCCGATTTGTAACTTTTAAACCACATTTTGTAAAATATTTATGAAATTTAATTTTGGACATGTAAATCTATGAAAATTATTATAATAAAACTTGTATAAAACATGTTTTACATGAAAAACTTCATTCTACATGTGTTGAGTTGATATGGAGTGGGTTGGAACATGGGCAGAGCCATATATGGTTCACGGTGGGCAAGTTTCCCCCCCCCCCCTCAATTTTTTTTTTATTTCCTAGGTATATATATTGTATATTTGTATAATATATCACTTGTGCCCACCTAAAACTAAAGTAAAAAATGCTAGGCCCACAACGTCTGCCCAAAAAAAATTAAAAAACTAAGCCAACATAAAACAAAAAAAACTCTGGGTCCATATTGTTAAAATCTGAGTATCGTACAAAAAATTAAAACTTAATCACGTTAAGTTGAGACCTCAAATAGATCGAGTTGCGACTCAATGGAATTGAGTTAGGATTGATCCCCAAAACTTGGGATGAAATCCAAATTGTTGAAATTTGGTATCAATCTAATTTTTTAACCGATTTAGTTATCAGCTGATCATGATGTATCATATTTTCTCAGTTTTTTATGAGTATGATATGAAGTTTTAGATTTTTCTGCAATATTTGTAGTGATAGAGATAATGCTAAGCATTATTGTAAAGACAAATAGAACAATGAGACAAGTTTTTATTTTATTAAGACTTTTTATAGATAAACTTAATTTTATTATTAATGAGTTTTTGCAAGTGAAAGTTCCTGCAATTGACCTTCATTTAACTTTTTTTTTTTTTTTTTATGAAAAATCGTCTCTGTTTTTATTCAAATATTGATTATAGTCTTTGTTATGTGTTAATCGATTTTAATTTTTTTATTATGTTTAGCTCTTAAATTTTAGTTTAATAATTTTATTATGTTAATATCTCAGTGTGTTTGAAACATCATTTATTGAATAAATTTAATTGATTGTTAGTAAATAACTTATATTTTTTAATTACAAAAATAACAATTAGCTCTATTTTTTACGATGGTGATAATTAGTCATTTTTTGTACATATATAATATGCATTATTTTTTGGCATTTTTTATGTTAAATGAAAATCATGTATCAAATGCGATAAAATAAATATAAATATATTATATAGCGTAATTGGTTAGGAATAAAAAAATTATAGTGCGTAGTTAAAGTGCTCATCATCAACAAAATTTTTGGCTCCGCCCCTGGGTTGGAATGAATTGGAATTGAAAAAGGATGAAAATGGGCGAAAATAGGCAAAACCTACTGGTAGAACGATGAAAAACTTACCGATAGAAATAATTTTTCCAGTGAACAAAATCTAACGACATAATTTTTCCAGTGAACAAAATCTACCAATAGGACGATGACAAACCTACTGGTAGGTTTTCCAAATGTTTGAATTTTTAAAAATGTTTTGCCATACTTTCGGGCTTCATGTCCTTTTATTCAAATGATGCAAATGGACAATAATAGAGTATAAATTGTTATATATTGGATCTCGGATGGGTCACATGATTAAATGTACACAGGATATGCATTTGAGAGTGCTCGGTACAAGGGAGACTCTGCTCAAATTTTGAATTACTGTAATCTAGGTAAAAGGGATGTTGTATCGTGATGACGGGTTATGTGGCATTCACGGGTGTTTCTACGGGTTGATGGTTGATCAACGAGTTGACAAAGAACCCCCGATTTTAGGGGCGTCACACTTCGTCTAATCCGGAATTGAGAAACCCTACCTGATGTGGTGTTTGGATTTGAAATGACAAAAAATGAAACAGTGTTATTTTTCAATGAAATTTAATACACATATTTAATTTAACTAATTAGAAGTGAATATAAAAGTTATTTGGAAAAAATCACACAAAAATTAGGTTGAATTAACCCCGCAGGGAAAAATATACATTTACACCACATATTGATCCGCATATCGGATTGATCTCAAATTTTTTCAAGACCTCCGCACGGACGTTACAAAACTTTTGGCACCGACCAGAGGTCCATCAGATACCAAATACACTCTCATGAGCTGTCGGGGTGTCCAGTTGTCCTTCTCCAACTTCTTCCCCTAGCTTTTAACAAAGTCTGATTTTTCATGTTTTTTGTTAACTTTGAGAATCCTTTTCTCTCTCATTTCTTCACATTATTACATGATTGAAAAGCCTAACTATACTAATCC
The DNA here is from genome assembly GCA_963454935.2 of Ilex paraguariensis. Lineage (NCBI taxonomy): Eukaryota > Viridiplantae > Streptophyta > Magnoliopsida > Aquifoliales > Aquifoliaceae > Ilex > Ilex paraguariensis. Next base: position 6,454,133 of record CAUOFW020001724.1, on the reverse strand, counting down.
ATACCTATTTTGACATCCAAGTGTTGGTTTGCATCAACACCCCTTCCAATTCTCCCAAAAGATTGTCAATGTAGGCTCGAGAGTCATAAAAATAGGCTAATTTTAACGTGATTTTCAGCCAATGATCCAACTTTGGACACCCATAACTCCATTGTTTCTCAAGTTTTTTCGCTGATTCAAGAGCCTAAATTGTTTTCCTACAAAACTAGTTTTGAACCATGCCAATTAATGTCTTTGAATCACCCACAAACTCCATGAATCTGTGGTCAAAATTACCTCCAAAGTTGATTTTCAAAACAAGACCAGACCTGTAACTCCCTTTTCACCCCTAAATGACCTCCAACCTCACTTTTGAGGCCATTGATGGATTCTTAAGGTCCAAATTAGCTATGAACAACCCCCTTCGAAGCTTAACCCCCAAAACAAAAAGATCAAAAATCCACCATGATCGAAATTTCATCACCGCCACCCCACCACCTCTGGCCACGACAAGCTTCGACACCACCACCAAAGTACTCCTTGACCTCCCAAAAACTCAACCCACTTAACCAATTAAACCAAACGACCAAGAATTCACAAACCCATTTCATGAAACCCTTAGAGTCGAAATTTAAAAATACAAATTCAAGCATAACTACTTAACCAAATCAAAATCTAATAATACCAATGAACTTCTAGCATTCTACTTAAGCTAATAATATATACCTTTGAAAGTTCAAAGATGCCTCTCAAGAAAACTCAAAATTTCAAATATATTTTTCTCTATTTACGCCATTCTTTTCTCTCCCTCTCTCTTCTATATTGTTCTCCCTCATCCAAATGATTAGCAATTGTCTAAGTCTTCCCCCCAAGCAGTAGGGTGGAAGACATGCAGCTAGGAGCTCCAGAAGCAACCAACAAGCAGCTCACAAGGAGTTGACCTTATTTGTGGCAATTTGGTAATTTTCAGCAAATTCAAAAAAATAATTTTAAATATTTATATTTATAATTTTTTTTATATAATTACATGCATATTAAAACAACCCTAGAAAATTATTCCTTTAATTTTTAAAGTTTAATTTAACCTCTAATTTCATCCTCGAATCTTATTCCTGCACCCTTAACTTTCCAGAAGAAGAGTTTGATCCTGGCTCAGAAGGAACGCTAGCTATATGCTTAACACATGCAAGTCGAATGTTGTTTTCGGGGAGCTGGGCAGAAGGAAGAAAAACCTGCGCCAGCGCCGCTGATAATGCAGAACGCTTTTATATAGAGAGAGAGTCAAGGGGGCTTCTGTGGGCGATTCTGTAACCGCAGGTAGCCCAGCCGACTTAATGATGGCCGCGCATGAGATCGCACGAGACCACTTCGATTATGAGTCGGGGGATGCGAACATAGCGGCCCTAAAATACCTTCTGCGCAATCTTAAAGGCGAAAAACCTCCATTTTGAGACCGCGACCATCGCGGAGCACTTTCTCACTGATTTAGTGAGATAAGTGTTACATTATCCTCCACAAGACTCTTGATGTTTTTTCAGGGCTTGGGTACGAGAACATAATTGGAAGAAATAAGCGCGCTAACCCTATTTCTTCCGAATTCACATTTTGGCTCGCTTTCACTCCACCAATCATGTTTCTACTCTCAATTAATTAACATCCTAGTTATTACTAGAACACATACACACACTCACTTCTATCCAATTTCTATTTTCTGAAAACCAGGTTGTTACACAGAGACTCTATTGATAGTAAATTATCCTAACTATTTAGCTTGGTGAACCACTCATACTGTTTTCCATTTTACCTGTTTTGTGATTGTCAATTCCCACATTTTTACTCATTTTATCGTTCAACGCTCAATCCTCTCATACCCTGTTATCCACACCATCAATTTCTAAAGTGTTAAACAACAATTGCTTATCAATATTACCCTCAACTTTTGGAAATCATTGTTTGAACTCATATTCCATTCATTAGAATTCTACACATAGATAATAATTGTCCTCATTTACCTTTCATACATATAATTATTTCTTTAGTACAGGGCTGGTGAAGCAAAAGAGATTGGAGTGTCAATCCAATTGCGTATATCCTCTTCATATTATTTTAGTTTGAGTTCTTCTCTAGTATTGGACAAATTTGATTTGATTGGATTTGCTTAATTAATATGTTAGATGCTTTAACATCAAAATATTAATTTTGAAACTCAAAATGAAGATATATTTTATGAATTATTAAAAATGTATGTTTATGCTATACATTCGTTTAAATTTTCGATAAATATCATATTTGATGTCATATTCGTTTGACTTAAACGACCACATCAATACTCCAACCAATGGCAATCCACTGATAATGGCATGGGTTTGTAGATTTGTAATCTTATAGGGGTACAATTGATATTGACTTCACAAAAACGAGTGCAAAACTAGAATCTAGCTAACTTAGCGAGAAGCCAAGAATGGGCTGTTTTGAGCAAACACTCCAAAATTCCGCAGATGAACTTTTGAGCCTGAAAAGCCCATCCAGGATGCATGTCTACACCAAACTTTGCCTTGCTAATATACACCTTCTTTTTTGGCTTAAAAACATTCTCTCTTTCACACATATATAGATGTAAACTATTCAAACCCTACTTTACCTCCCAATGCACTATCAGGCTAGCAAATTAATATAAGTTTTTTTAATTAATCATTCATTGTTCCAATCTTATGATTTCAATACCATACTCGGTTTGGTTACAGTAAAACAAAAGAATCAAGAAAATTTTCATCTATAAAGTGCAATTAAATTGAATAACTTGAATTCTGTTTGTATCTTTACTGTTTGATTTTCTTAGTAACAAGTGGAGTATTACTTTGAAACACGAAAAAACCATGATAAAGAAACTGAGTTTTTGTGGTTTTAGACAATGAATTTCTGGAGTTAATTTCTTTGTTTAATGTGCATATTTATGTCAAGAGTGGTGGAACACAAATTGGGTTTAATATTTTCGGAAGATAATAATTTTTTTAAATAATTATTAGATATTTTATAGAAAGTTGTAGAATAATTTATTTTTAATGTTTTAGGGGTTTTGGGATCGGTCAGGACCAGACAATAAATTTGATACAATTGTGAAGTCAAAATTTTACAGATTAATAAATTAAATGAAGTATTAAAGAGACAACAAGAAAACTAGAGATAACAACAAAGAACAAGAGCAAGATAATGAGAGTGGGAGGGAGAGAAAGAGTTGAAGAGAGGCGGTGAGAGTGAAGAAAAAATAGTGAAAATAATTCGAGAGGGATTGCAACTTTTAAAGTTATGAGTCATTACTTCTATATTTTTTTTGGAAGATTTGTTATATTTAAGGACTTTCTATAAAATTTTAAATAGACTTGTGACATATATTGAGCCTTTTAATTTGGTTCATTCAAAAGGATTTTAGAGCATGAAGTTCAACTAAGGAATAAAAATTAAATTGGGGCCATAATTTTTAGGGCTCTAGGCGACTATTTTAATGGTCGGGCCCTAGAGAGTTCTTATGCATCTCGCAACAATTGTAGTCGCTACTTGTCCCTCACTATCGAGTCTTCATTTGTGGAACCGATTAAGTAAGATAAATTGATTACTGGATGACATGCAATGATTAAATGTAATATATGTATTATTCTATATTTTATGCATTTTTTTAATTTGTCAAATTATGTGTGGACCATTACAAAGTACTGTTTAAGTAAAGATGTTCAATGCTACAATGTGGTGTTACAATTTTTTTTTTTTTTAGTAATTTAGGTATCTAAGATATATTCAACATTACATATGTGTTATTTCATACTTATGCTATATGCGTGTAACTGTTCAATAGTATAATTCATAGGAATTGTAAATATATATAGATCATCATGACTAAGTACACATTTTTTAACAAATAGATCTGCACATCTATTTGTTTCTCTCATATCTTAAATGACCCGCACTTTTTTGGAATACAATCTATTGTTTCATTACTATTTTTATGTTCTTTTGACTTGTTTTATGTTCTTTTTACTTGTTTTGTATGTTCTTTTTACTTGTTTTGTATGTTGTTCATGAAATTTGTGATATTACATGATCGACTATCAATATATATTCATAATTCCTTGTTATCTTATTATTGAATTATTTTACTATTTTTTAAAAATTCTTAACTTGTTTATATATACAATGTTTACCTACTGTTTGATTGTGTTTTATTTTCCCCGATAACAACTTTATTGAAAGCTTTTTTGATATTAATTACTTTTTATTATAGATTCTTTACGAGAATGAACAATTTAATTAGTGGTATTTTGATGTTTAAATGAGAACAAAAACAAGTTTGAGAGAAGTAAAAAATGTGTTTCATTTATTTTTATTTGTAGAAGAAAGATATGTTTATTATATTTTTTATCAAAGTGTTAACCCTTTTTCTATCTTTTGAAATGTGTATGTGTGAGATGGAGTACACTTTGGGACCTAAATTTTAAATTTTATTTTGTTGACTTAATCTTTTCAGGTAAGAGTGTTCAAATTTTCCCATACTCAGACTTGTTCCGACCCTACTCGACCTGATTGATCAGCTTTCACAAAAATCAGCCAACTAATGGAAGGATTTTTGGTATTCCACAAACAGACAAATAGGAATACAGAATACCCACAAAATTTTGTCTTCTTATTCGACTCACATGTATATGTTTTTTAACATTTTTTAAAAAACTAGTTAGTATACACGTGCATTATTGAGTTACAGGTTGCATTTTTTCTTTATTTTTTAAATTTTACAATGAATTGTTGTGTGGCCAAATTATTCTTGAAAAATCATACATTGAAGCATAAGTACTAAGACAGATTTCAATTGAAAAATACCAAACTTTAAGCCATAGTCTAATGAAAAAAAAGTAGGTATTTATTCTTTACAGCATTACAATAGCCATGATTTTGACATGCACATTCTTTCTCGATGGATACAATAGCCATCTCCACAATTTAAGAAATTTGATGTAATCCATCTCAAAAATCGATGATTTTCTTTTACTTTGTCCTTATTAATGATTAAACCCTGATGCCCTATTCTTTTGTTGCAATAGTTAGAGTTTCTTTCATCGTATTAATGCAACCACCACTGACATAGTTACTTGTAGACCGAACTTCTCCCATCTCAGATTAAACTAAGAAAGCAGAATTTAGAAAAATTTTATCACCGCAAAGGTGGTGTTCATCTAAAAAAGGTCATGGTTTGTTATATACTCGGTTTCAATTGTATGCTATTTTACAAAGTAAACACATCTAATCGGGCCCTCTTTCTCACTTAATATAGTTTAGTGCTGATGTATCATTCCATGAAATCAAGACACTATAAATGTATCATGATAGTTCTTGCTGGGTCCAAAATTCTTCATGGCAACATCATGGACAAACAAATTGTAACTTAACTTAGAATCTCATGATTCAAAATAGGGATAAGTATATTCAGACTCTCTGAAATTTGTTGCTTAATTGCTTAGACTCTGACATTTTAAATAATATATACAGCCCTGAGATTGTACGCACGTAACAGTTGACTCCCTACCATCAATATCCATTAGTAAATTATAACTCAAACTCCCTAAAGTTTGTATGCGTATAATATTTAAACTCCTTAAGTTTAAAATGTTATATTTAGATAAAAAATACTCAAATCAAAGATAGAATATTAAATATTTTAAATTTCATAACTAAAATTTATATTCTATTATGTTATTTATTGATAAAAAAATAATTTTTTTTTCTTAAAAAAATTATAATTAATGTATAAATTATTTTTTTCTTAAAAAAAATACAATCAATATATAATTATACTATCTATTGAAATAAATGACATAACATACCATTAATTTTGGTTATAAAATTTAAATATATGTACATTTTTTTTTGCTGGTATAGAATATATGTGGGCGTGGCTCCTCTGCTGTTAGAGTAAAACAGCACATGTTGCTGTTAATTCAAACGACATCGTATTGATGAGTTTTGGTGTCCTAAAAAATTTCACCGAGAATGATTCACGAATCTCTCTCTCTCACATATGTTTTATGAGAAAAAATGCAAGAAGATGAAAAACAATGGCAGAAAAACTAGTGCTTTGTGTTGCTTGCTTAATTAGTTGCTTGATTTTTGGTGAAAGATATATATAAAAAAAAAACAACCTCAAAACCTCTTCCAATTATCCTCTCACCATTATGGGGCGAAATTGGTAGGGCATTTTTTGTCTTTCTACCCATGAATAAACAATACGTACAAATATATGCACACTTAGGTACACACATAGTCAAATTATTTTTCTGCAAAAAAGAGTTGTGACTGTTCATGAATTCCTTTAATGACAGTAAAACTCTCATTTTTTGACAATTTCTAGAAAAATCGTCAGATGGGTCTGTTTAAACACAAATCTTTCATCTGGTTATGAACAAATAACATCAATATACTCAATCAACCATAAATATCAAATTAAATTTTTTAAGTTAAAATTAGATTGAGGTGAATAAATTTAAGTTAAAATCATAATTATATCTATTGGATGTTTCGAACCAACAAAAAGATTTGTGAGAAACCACCCAGATAATTTGTCACTGGCCGGAGTTGAGTTCGGCATTGTGATCAAAGTTTAAGCAATGGTTAATGCAAACCCAAGTTGCAGAAATATGGGTCTCCTCTATTTTTGTCATAGCAATGGGAGATGTGATTTTATTAGTTTGTACATTTTATTTGTATACATAATTGTTTGAACTCCAAATACATGCAACTTGCTTGTGTAGAAGAGGAAGGCTCCTTGTAGAAGGAGAAAAAAATCTTGTCTTCAATTTGTGCGGAGAGATTGTGAGTATTGGGTCCCAAGAGATATTTGTGCGAGAGATGCAGAGGATTTGTTTTGGAGAAAAAAAAAATTCTGAAATAATTCCTATCAAACTACGTCGTTTTCTTGGGAGATAAATTTTAGAGTGCAAACAAACATAAAACGGTGCCGTTTGAACTAACTGCACCATGTCTAACAGTAGAGGAGCCACGCCCGAAAATATGTACACGTATGATAAAAAAAAAGAAAAAGAATATATGTACATGTACGACGATATCGATATCGGATCACAGTCAAATTCGATTTTGATATATCTATGTAAATCTAGCGCCTCCTGCTCTTCGAGTATTGGAAACGCTCGCGGCCTCCTCGTCGAAGCCACAGGCCACAAGCCACAAGCCACAAGCATCCCAGGTTCTCTCTCTCTGTATTACAGTCTCTTTGTGAGTCTTAATTCCTTTTGTTTTTCTGAAATTGAAATCATATGATGAGAGTAGGAGATTTTTTGTTAAGCTAAATTATAATGGGTTTTAATATTTGATCTATATCTCATTATTGAACTCTAAAATTTGGGGGCTTTTTAATATGTAGGGCTTAAATCACATGCTTTTTTTGACTCTACTGTTGAGCGGGCCATAATTTATGCTGTGTGATTGTAGAATTATTGATTTAATCTGTGCAGTTTGTTGTATTCTTTAGGCTGTGAAATATGGGGAGTGATATAAAGACTTGGGTTTCAGACAAATTGATGTCTCTTTTGGGGTACTCACATCCCAATCTTGTTCAATATGCCATTAGTCTTTGTAAGTTTTCTCTAATTTTTATTTGATATGTATTTAATATGTATTTATTTTTAGATTTGGCTTTTTGGGTGAGGTGATTTATAACTGTAATCCTATTTCAGCTAGGAAAGCTTCATCACCTGCTGAGATAGTGGATAGACTTGTAGATGTGGGGGTGTCATCTACAGGTGAAACTCGCACTTTTGCAGCTGAAATTTTTGCTAAAGTAGAGCGCAGGACTTCTGGCCCCAATGTGAGTTTCTATTAGAGATTTGAAGTTTTGGTATCTGTATAGGCTCCATAATTTGCCAATTATTCAGTAGCTCACTTAAAATCTCAGTCTTTTGGAGTTTAGGAGATATTACCTTAGTTCTTATCTTGTTGGCATTCATATCAGATGTATCAGCAACAAGAAAGGGAGGCAGCGATGCTGGCGAGGAGGCAGAGGACATATGCAATGCTGGATGCTGACGATGATGAGGACGATGCTGGTGGGGCTGCTGGTAATGGTGCTGCTTCTGCAACTTCCCAATCCACAAGAGCGGATACCCATAATAAGCGTTTTAGGAGGAGAACTGAAAATCAGGATTTTGAAGATGATGAGGCATAGTGCTGTACTCTTTTTGATAGAATTCAGTTTGTTTCTTATGGTAAGCTGCTGTATCAGTGCCTCTTTTAATGACTTGATACTTTTGTCTTGACTGAACACGTTGCTGCAGGAAGTTGTAGAGCGGGAAGAAAAAAGACAAGTTAAAAGACGGACTTCTCAGGAAGAAGATGATGATTCTGCGGTACCTTGTGTATTTTAGTGATTTTGATTTGTAAAAAAGCTTTTTGTTTTCCATCGTAGATTGGTTAAAAAAGGTTTAATGATCTTGCTTTTGTGAGATTTTTGTATCTGCCTCTTTGATTGGATTCTTCTGGTGCTGCTGGTACTGGTGAATGAGAGGAAGCCATATATAATTTCTTGTTAGTAGATTTGTGGTGAAAGTGATAATATACTTGATCTAGTTTTTTTTTTGTGGGGATATTTAATGTCTTCCCCCACTTAATGTCCCAATAGGCCAGACTTTAACATTGGCAACCATGTGTTTTGGCTGCAGTCAGAAGAAGAACTATTACGTGACCAACAAGAGAGGGAGGAGTTAGAGCGACATATAAGAGAACGAGATGCAGCAGGGACAAGGAAGGTACACAATTTGATCTGGATTGGTGCTTTGAACGCATAACTTGTTTATTCTGGTGGTTTTATTCTGTTGGTAGCATTAGCCGTTGGAGGACCCATTGCTAGGTTGTGTTTGGATTTTTGCTTTTGGATTATGTGAATTTAGCATCTTGGAGTTGTTTACAGCTTACCTATAAATACATGCACTGGCATCCTTAATTTTTATCTCACTTTTGGAACTGTACATGAATGGATACTGCATTTGTCCAATAGCTTTTCAAATTGATTAGTTCAGACTATCCCGGTTCTTTGAGTATTATATGCAATTATGGAGTTGATTTCATGCCATTCATCTCAAATGAATCAACCTTGTTTGCCCAAATTAGATCCTATATTTTGTTGCACAACTATAGACTATAGAGAATAGATAGAGCACCAATTAATCTAAATACTTATTTTATATCGTCTATCAGAAACAGAATTTACAAACTTAACATTGTATTAGAACATCTTAATTTGGAGAAATTCATTCTGCTTTGGTCTGTCAAAATATAGCCCCAACACCTACTGAATTTCCACCTCTGACTATATATGCATCTATCTTGCATGTTTAAATTCCTAAAACTGGGATTGGATTACCTACTTTGATGTGCTATGGTTGGTGTACAACTATGTCCTATATTATTACTTGTTTTTTCACTTTGATTGTGATAATGTTTTTTGAATCTGATAAAATTGCTTTCCTATAATCTGCATTCTAATGGGATTTTTGTTTCTTTTGATAAAATTTGTTCCGGTTAACAGTTGACTGAGTCAAAGCTAACACGAAAGGAGGAAGGTAAAAGATCTTTTTCGTGCATACAGTTTCCATGCTTCAATATACATTTGGTGTTTTATGTATGCACTTCTATACATTTATCTATATCTACATGCAGGGACAGAACCAGAATTTCATTTTAAGGGGGGCCAAATAAAAATATTAGCATAGCCAAAATTTTTATTCAATGAAGGCCATTCGAATGTTATCATTAATGTCAAATTTTTATTTGTATAGTACTATCAAAATCTATGCTATACTATGTAAAAATTAATTTGAGTTATAAAATCTAAAAACTAAATCGTACTTGCCATTGTAAAAATGAATGTAAAATTTTCAAGTCCACTTGTTCTTTCACTTATAATATGACGTAGGGATTATAAATAAATTATAATTAATCTTGATTCAGTGTATTGTTTATACTACGAGTCACGTTTGTAGCTGAATATTGCAAAAACTTACTTTATTGTGATAAAACTTATTCTAGCAAATGCCTTTGTCCATGAGTGGAGCACTATCCATTTGATTAATATCTCCCATTTGGTTATTAAAGGTGATTTGGTTTTTTGAGTACACTAATTTAAGCATCCACACACAAAAAAAAAAAAAAAAAAAAATTAAAACCAAAGGTAAGTGTGAAGTTTTTTAAAATTAAAGGGAGAATAAGGTATTTTTAAAAATTTGAGGGGGGGCATTGCCCACTTAGGCCTCCATTTGGTTCAGTCACTGTCTGCATGTACATCTATGTATTTGTGCATTCCCTTTCTACGTGAAATGGTTTGTCATTTTGATGCTTTTATTACACAACAGAAGAGGCTGTACGGAGATCTAATGCTTTGGAGCAAGATGACATTCATAGTTTAAGGTTTGTCATGATAATTCTGATCCAGTTTAATACCTTTTTCATTCATTCTTTAGTAATTTTTTTGATAGTCTTGCAGCCTTGATGGAAAATCGCCAATTGTTTTTGTTTTTAAGTTTTATTTTGTTATGGTACTAGTTGATTGTCTAAGTGATTATTATCATTGTTTTCCCAGTAAAATAAAGTAGAATGGGTGATTGGTTTTGCTACATTGCTTTTCGCTGAGGGACTGTAGCTTGTGTCTATTGCTAGAAGATACTGTCTGAATTGATTGGGTTTGGATTCCGTGAGGATAGTGACAGGTAGTGAGGGAAGGCCATTCTTAGATGAGGTTAGGAGTTAGGAAGTTTTTAAATATTTGAGTGGGTACAATGCTTCTTGGTTGGATGTGAGGATGATGATAATTTTCCGCATTCGATTGGACCGTGATGAGAAGTTTTGATGGGGAGAATTTTTTGCTGTTTCTGGAGGCGGATATTTTGAAAGAAGCCTAATGCATATTTTTTGGTTTTTTTTTATATCAAAAATAGAACTCTCTGGTGGTATTTATAGTTTAGGCCAATTAGCTCGGTGGACGGTGCCATCAAACTGATGGAGAAAGTTTCAACTTGGTGAAAAGGTGGTGGACAAGGTTATACTGGACTAGTGAAATGCTTTTTTGGGGTGACAAACTCTGGAATCTTGATTTTTGATGCTTATTGCAAATAAATGATTGGGCTCGTGCATTAGAAACATTTGGGTAGAGGTTCTTAGCAAATTTTGAGATTGGCAATAATATGTTTTTCATGTTAATGAGGTTCAGCATCTTATTTGGCATTTCGCAATCTATGGTACGCCAATAGAGGAGTCAGGAAGATGTGTTTGGTAATCCGCTTGTAGTTGTCTCTCATTCTCTTTCTTAAGCATTGCATACTTGTGTTTGCCAAAGAAGAGATATACTCTAGCAATCAAATTTTGAGATTGGCAATAATATGTTTTTCATATATGATTATAGAAGTATTGTTATCGAGTGAGAAGGAAGACATATAGCGGAGATATCAGAAAATGATTTGGGTTTTGTTGAAGAAATCGGATATAACGCAGGCGTAAACTATTGGACAATTGACTGAAATATAAAGGAGAGTCAGGAGTTAGGTTTGTTTAATTGGGAATGTGGGGTTGGAGTCTTCAACGGCATTTAGAGAGAGAAGAAACTGCACGTTTGACTAGCTTGGTTTAACGAGGATTCCCAAAGTTTGTGTTTCTGTTCTGTCTGTCTTTGGGGTGAGTTTTGATTTGCAATTACTCACCTGAATATGAACACCAGTCGGTGTAACTGCCTTAGATAATTTGATTAGCTGCGGCACTGTGCTATGTGCTGAATTTACATCTCATAACCTCTCACCTTCTTCCCCTTAATCTTCCGCTCTCTCCCTCACCCACCATTTGAGAAGGAAGTTGTATAGAAAACTACTAGAAGTTGGTGTGATATAAACTGTTATTCTAAAAAGAATTCAAATAAGAGGTGGATAGTTAGTGGAGTGATTTTGTCACATGGTAGAGTGTGATTAAAGTAAACTTTGTTTTGTAATGAGATAAATCAAAATTTGTGAATTAAGAGAACTCTGTTTTGTAATAAGATGGCACAATTTTTGAGTTAGGAAAATTAGGAGGGACAGCTTCTCAAACCGTCTCCCAAAAATGATTGTTGTATATATATATATATATGTAGTGCAATAAATGACTTTATATACAATGCAATAAAACTTGACTGGAGACAGCACAAGACTAGCCACCTCCTGTCGCCAGTCAAGTTTTATTGCAATCATGGTCGTATAAAGGATTCCTCTAATATCAAGGCCCTTCGAAGGGGATCATATAGTTCCCTTCTTATTAGGTTAGGGATGGAGGCTTTTAGTGGCATCACTGGCATGTTTGGCAGAACTGCAAAATGGGTTCTTTTTGGTGAATCTATTGGGAGTGTTGTGGGTGTTATGCCAACAACAGAAGTAATTTTTGGTCATGCTGATGGGAGCAGCGGTTGAGAGCATTTGATGTTCTGTGATTTATGGTCTTTCGGTTAAACTTTGGGGAAACCAACTTGTCCCAGTTGGAGAGGTGGAGGATGTGGAGGGGATTTGCTGCAGATTCAATATCAAGGGTTTGATCTCTTCCTGCATGGTGTTTGGGTATGCTCCTTGGGCTGAAATACTAAACCAGAAATACGTGCTCCTTTGGCATAGTTTTGATTAGTTTGTTGTGAATTTGTGATGTGCTTTGGCACAGGGCTCATTAGCACTTGAAAGGCTCTGTCTTGGACATGTTCGCCTCCAATTTTTTGTCTTGAATGTTAGGCCTCCCGTGGCTCCTCGTTGTCTGTCATTCCTAGGTCCTTACAGTGTTATTGAAGTCTGCATTCATGGTAATGTGAAATGGTGCTTTTTCCCCATAATGTTTATGTAGACAATCCAACTCTGTGACCACCTATTAACGCTAAAGGCGAGAAAGTGAACGTCACATTTCGCAGGTCACTGTACAGGTTGAGTGATGATTGTGCATGTAACCTTTTTGTAGTTAGTAGAAGTACAGAGATACACACTTTTGGTTCTAAACTAGGTATTGCTGCTAGTAATGGAATCGTTAATTGCCTATTGTGATTGTAGATTCTTTTCTATCACCTTGGCATGCGTTGTTATGGATATCAATACTCCACGGGCGAGTTTTTTGGATGACAGTACCTCCTATTTGTTTTATTGGCTCTTTGTTGCAGTGTTCTTATAATATCTGTTGAAACTTATGCATTTTTACTTTTTGTCCCCGTTTCAGAAAAGTTTCAAGGCAAGAGTATTTGAAGAAAAGGGAGCAAAAGAAACTCGAGGAAATAAGGTATCATGGAAGATCACATTAAACTATTACTTTCTATTGAGTTTAGCTCTACTTGTGGTTGCTTTTACGTTCTTTTTTTTTTTGGTCAAAGTGGTTGCTTTTACCTTGATGGTAGCAGATAGTGTAAAAATGTTGTCCGCTATTTTTGTCGTCATCCTCTTTAATTTCTTAACCTTGTCTCAGAGATGATATTGAAGATGAGCAGTATTTATTTGAGGGTGTTAAGTTGACTGAGGCAGAACATCGTGAACTAAGGTAATTCTATCTTACAAGGGTATATATGTCCATATTTTCAATTCTGGTAGGTTTATATTCTTAATTGTTGAACTAGCCATGCCACAGTATGTTTAATTTATTATTTAAAGCTATTTTCCTTTCTCTTCTTTTCCAATGCAATTGCTTTTTGTACTTGTTTATATCAGGTCAAACAATGAAATTTAGATCCCCTCAACCCTAAAAAAAAAAAATTAAAACAAGAAAGAAAATCTTTGCTGGCTGTTGGACAAGTAACAGCAATATTCCTTGAATATGCCAAAAATATTATATTGAAATAAAATGCCTTTCAAAATTTAGCTTGTATGCAATAGTAACCTAACCCCTTTCTCCACGTGATTCCTCCCCCTTGAAATTGACAGTAAGGCTCCTTTTGTTGTTGCACCTGGATTCTTTAGTCCTTCGTTTTGTCATTTGATTAATAGCTCATGTTAAAAGCCCAGTTTTGTTTCTTGCCATGTTCTTGCTCAAACGTTCTGCAACTCTGCAAATTTGGGACACAAATGATTTGGAATGTGTTGTTTTCTATAGGCAACCATCAAGCATGCCACATAACTGTGGAAAACCTGTTCTATTATTCTATTGAAACTCATTTCTGGAATTCTACTTGGAAAAGGGAATTTCATTTTCTGGAGCTCTGCCATGTCCAAAAAAGGACTTTCCGGAAAAAAAGTCAAAAAAAAAAAAGAAAGAAAAAGAATGTCTGGGGCACCTCTTGCTGATTGCGTACATTAGAAATCATACTTTGGAAGTTTTAACTCATTTTCATGTGGTTCAATGGCTTTACGTGTTGTTTTCTCTTGTAATGTTTATAAGGAATTTTTCTATCATGGATCAGTAATAATCTATATTTTGGCAGATACAAGAAACAAATATATGAGCTTGTCAAGAAACGCTCTGAAGAGGCTGATAACATAAATGAGGTAATAAGTCATTCTTTTTTGTTACTCTTTTTTTTTTAATTTTCATTTGCAATCTTTATCCATTGTTCTGCGAATTAGTTCGACAATTTTAGTTGCTTTTTTTGGTAGTATAATTGTTAGCTTATTGTAATTTTCACTTTCATGTTTCTTTTGGATTCGAATTTGGTTTGTCGTTGTTGTACATATTCTCCTCTCCTCAAAAGGGGGGGGGGTAAACATAGTAGAAGCTCTGATTTTACTAAATTGAAGTCACCTTCCTTTGTCATCATCATTATCAGCAGAAGCATAGTCAGGGATGGGAGATGGATTTTGGGGTTCTAATTGGAAACCAGATCCTGGATGGACTAACTATTTTGATTAATAAATTTTCAAAAAACATAGGTTATTGGTTTTCAGAATCTAGTTTGTGTGAAAACCATAACCTTATACTTCTTGTTGGCTCCTTTTTGTTTGCATATATGACTCTAGGAGATTTGGAATATGGCATCCTTTTCCAAATCCTGCAGTGGGAGGGAGTAAGGGAGATGCCACTCTCTAAACCCATCCTAAACTTATTATGGGAAGGGATGAGGCAAAATTTGATCAACCTGCGGTGGGTCACCTGATGGATTTGTAAAGCATTAACTGTTGCAATTTTAAACAATGTTGGTGCATAAACAATGTTGTTGCAATTAAGCTGTAAAACATGGATACTTCGTTAATGTCTACTTATCCGTATTGGATAAGATATTCATTGGATATTTGAGGATACGTGTCAGCCATCCATATTCAATAATAATAAAATATTTGGATACTTTGATACGTGTAAGTGTGTAACGTGTCTATAATGCATATGCCTGGCCATGAAAGTACATACACAAAGCAATATATATAATTTTCAATTTTAATTTTACATTTCCTCTCGAATTCACGTATAATGCAGCACATAAAAAAGTTCATACGACTTTGAAGACAAATGGGTATTTCTTAAATATTATCTATTATCACTCCTCAAAAGAGCATAAAATGTGTCAATTACACTCTGTCTCTTGGCAACAAGAATTTGTAAGCAAACCAACTTGTAAAATCTTTGTTCTAATTTCTTTGATTAGTCACGACTTTTGGATATAGCATAATGAGATGATCAATATTTTCTTGAAAGCAAAAATTACTAATTTTTTGTATCATTGTAATAGAATTTATTAGAAATTACAATTATCAGATTGTCAGATAATAGTAAAAATGTAAAATACATTTTAAATAGACATATCTTGAGCGTGTCCGAATTCGTATCCGTACTTCCTAGCTGCCAAGTGTTCATTGTCCCCACAAAAAGATTGTATCTTGATTTCTAGATTTTACACATGGCATGCATCTGCTCACTCTTTAGCATTTTGGAATTTGAGGAGTCCTACTGCAAGAGATCTTGAATGGAATAGTAGCCTAATAGTCAGTCTTTTATCAGCCCAAGGAAGGTTATAAGTGAAGTCAATTAAAGTACTCGAAGAAGTCAGTCATATTGCTTGATATCTTGCGGCACAATAAGTAGAAAGATTAGATGCAATCCAGCCAAAATACTGCTTTGTTAGACCATGATGCAATCCTAAAAAAAGTTTCCTATGTTACAAGCATTGCTGCTTCTGCCTAGACTTGATTATGGTTGCATGTGAACGAAGCAGCCTTAAATATTTGTATCCGCAACTCTGTCCATATATTTTCTTCCTTCTTTGCTCTAGTTTGCCAATTTTATTTATTCATTATGATATACGATTCCCAACATTGTCTTTGGAGTGCAGTATAAGATGCCGGATGCATATGATGAGGAAGGTGGTGTAAATCAAGAGAAGAGATTTTCTGTGGCTTTGCAGCGTTACAGGTTAGTTATTTTGACAGGGAACAATGCAGTGGATGCTCTCATGTACGGCATACATGAACACCCATGTGCATTTACTGCCAAGACTACCCTTTTCTTTAGAATCAAATAAGCTTGACATTGATTTGAACTGTCTTGATTCTTCCAGGGATCCAAGTGGTGTAGATAAAATGAACCCATTTGCAGAACAAGAAGCATGGGAGGACCATCAGATTGGTAATTCTTGGTTAATGTATTGGCGTTGTAGAAAATAATGTGTAATTAATACTTTTCAACACTCAGATTCTGGAGTTTTCATATTGCAGGAAAGGCAACTCTCAATTATGGGTCAAAAGATAGAAAACAAAAATCTGATGACTATCAGTAAGTTTATGAGATTTTCACCCTCTTTATTACGTGGTAATGTTTTCGCTTGTGCTTCTTGCTTTTTTATTGTGGAAATAAATTACTAAAATAAGGTTGAACTCGTTAATTTTTTTTGCATTTTCTGTTTTAGTTTATGTTTCTTTAGACTAATTTTTTTTTATAAGTGCATTTCTATAGACTAAATTATTTAGAAGCTTTTTTTACTCATGATCCTCATTTTCTTAAATATTACATGTATTTTTTTAATAGGTTTGTGTTTGAGGACCAGATTGAGTTCATAAAGGCATCTGTGATGGATGGTGCTAATGTGAGTGCAGCCACCTTATTCATCATAGGATGATTGATATGTTTACTTGTGTCCTAACTCTAACTTTTCTTGGAAATAATCTTTCTCCAACGCACAGTTTGAACAAGGGCTATCCACCGAGTCAATTGACAAATCTTTGGCAATTTCAGAATTCGAGAAACTTCAGGTGATCATTGCTTTTTCTCCTGGTTCATTAGATGTTTAAGTCACCTCCCTTCCCCCCCCATTTACCCACCCCCCTTTAATAGAAAAAACCCAACATACACGAGGATATTCAGGTTGAAGAACAATATTGTGAAATTGTGGAAGGTTTGGATGAGATAAGCAAAATTTGTGGAAATTTTAAAGGATAAAATTCTTAAGCAATGAAACAGTAAAATGGTATAAGCAAGTTTCAACTTAAAAAACAATGTCTATTATTTTCTTGATGCCAATTTGATATTGATGGTTACCTCGTCATTTAGTTTTGTGGGAGGTCTTTCATATGTGGCTTGGGTAACCCAAATCAAGGCTTATGTCCCAATTATTTGGGGTCGGGTATATGAGTTTGTATTCGTCATTCATTTCAGTCATGCGCTACACGCTCAAAATATTTTCATATCTTTTTTTATTATTTCGTTCATTGTTAATTTAGGTCTACCCTACTTTTAGTACCATTAAGAGAAATTCTTTCACTTTTTTCTAACCGGATACCGGTGACTCTATTGGTCTCCATTGAATATGACCATATGTGGATCACGTAGTTTGTTGAAAATTGAAGCTTTAGAAATACTGACTAGAGCGATAGTTAAATAAAACCAGAAACTGTCAGAAGGTTTAAATTTCAATCTGTAGGTGCATTTTTCAATTTATAGAACTCAAAAACAATGAAAGGGTAGCGCATCACTATTTGCAAAGAGAGGATTTCTTTCCCCCCAAGGGAAGTACAAATAGAGGATTTCTGCAGAACAAGAAATGATGTATGAGAGTAATATTGAAGATAGGCCAGATAGTTTTACGTTCATGGCCTTTTCAGTGGATGGATAACGTTGAATTATAGTTCTTACTTCTCTCTACATTTCTGCTCCTTCAGGATGAAAGAAAAACTTTACCTATTTATCCATATCGAGATGAGTTGCTCCAAGCTGTTCATGATCATCAGGTTTCTGGAGTTTCATGCCTTTTCTTATTTCTTTGTGCTTTGTAGATTGTTTTTAAGGTGATTTCTATTATAGTTTTCTGTGATGAATAATCTTGGGTCTTTTCCCAGAATGTATTAGAATAGTGATGGAGAATTTTTCCTAATATGATTGTGACTTATGGCTTTCATAGGTTCTTGTTATTGTTGGAGAAACTGGTTCTGGAAAGACTACTCAGATACCCCAATACCTGCATGAAGCGGGGTACACAAAACGTGGAATGGTATAAGTTCTCTTTCCTTTATAGTTTTCACAATTGGTAGATTATAACTAACAAATTCATTTGCTGTTACTTTTTGGAGAACTTTTTTTCACTTGTAAAATACAAAGTGGGATTATTAGTGAAAAAAGAGGGTAAGAATGCTGTGCAGGGTAATTGTTAGCATCGACTTTGGGGGTAAGATCCCATGAGATATAGCGTTAACTCCACTTGTTGGTATTCGTTGTGACGCATGCTTGGCTAAGAGTTCTAACTGCTCTAGTTGAGACTGCTGTTAGCTTTCCAGCTACTGGATCACTAAAAGCTAATAATAGGAATCAAAACCTCACTGTCCTTATGAGTGGTAGTTATACGGTTTGAATGTGTTAAGCATAAAACTAGCCTTAGTTCTTAGTCTCTAACTATCAAAGTGTGTTGGAGCTCAACTTGATGAATAGGTTTAAAAGAAAGGCTAAAATCAGAAGTAAGAGCTGCCACTTTAAGAATAGTGCAGTTGACTTGTCTACTTGAGGTTTCTGCATGGTGGAAGCCTTTAATTATTCAAAACATCCGGAAATAGCTGTTTGGAGCTTTGACTACAATTTCATAAGTTAACCTCGGGAGGGGGAAAAAGAAGGAAAAAAACCAATGTTCCAGTAATTAAGGAGGTTCAGCATCTTATTTGGCATTTCGCAATCTATGGTATGCCAATAGAGGAGTCAGGAAGATGTTTGGTAATCCGCTTGTAGTTGTCTCTCATTCTCTTTCTTAAGCATTGCATACTTGTGTTTGCCAAAGAAGAGATATACTCTAGCAATCAATTTTCTGACTTCCAGAATTGTCTCCACCAACTGTTCAGATGACAAAAGATAATTTGCATGTTGCCTGAGAAAAGATAATTTCCTGTGGCTTGAACAAAAGGTGGGAAAGCTTGCTGAAAAATGATTGATGCATTTTCAAAACCATTCTCCTTTGTTAAAGCTTTGTATGAGAATATGGTGGAAGTCTAGGAAACAGCTTCCCAGTCATTGCTCAGCAACCTGAACTTTCCTCTGTGACGATTTTTATTGGTTTAGTATTTGTGTCCAAGCTGATATCAGTTGGGAGAGCATGGTGCCACAGATGACTTTCATGACTAGAGAGGCAGCCAGTTAGTGGCCCCTATTTGCTATATGCACATGAAGAAGGCATTTGAGTGGACAAGTGGCTTGATCAGGAAGCATGATAGGAGTGCACAATAAGGTATTTCGTGAATAGGATGGCCTCGGTCCCTGAGTTCAGCAAGAATGTAGGCAATCGAGGGAAATGCTGAAGTGGTTACCTATGCAAGAGGATAGTCTTGCTTCTTGAGTTCAGGAGTGTAGACTCTTGCAGCATACAGCTTTCTCCTGGAATCCGGACCTCCGCTTTCCTGGTCAGCCATTCACAGTAGCTCCCCCTTGTCTAGGGTCATTATCTGGAATCCTCCTTGATACCCTGCCTATAGGAGATTACAAGCTCTAGGGTGAGTAAGGCCTGCATTCCCGACTATCTTGTCTTGGTCCATTACGGAACTTTTGGAATCTATAAGAACATTCTAGTAGAGGGATTTTCATGATCTTCTCAGAAATCCCAAGGTGCTGAATTGGATGGATAGGGAGGATTTATAGGTGGGTCTGAACTGAAGATACGATAAACTGGGGGCAAAAATTCTGAAGCACTACAACTGCTGTTGAGTTCTGTTGAATTTTGTAATCATTCTTTTGAAAAGATATTGTTGTCATTATTTTATATGGCAAATTATCCTCCTACATGTTTCGTGCTCCATCACACAAATGCTCCATAATATAGGTGCTGATATTGTCCTGAAAGACCTTAATTTGAGTAGAAAGTAGAAGATAGGGCTGGAGTAAGTGACCACCCATTGGATCCGGATTTACAATATGCAGACCTTTGATTAAGAGAGCATGCAGTAGCAATACAGACCTTTGGAAGTTGATGAGGAGGTTTATTGAACATTGAGGTAGAATAGATCATCATTACTTTACCTGTGACTTGAAAGAGTGAAAAGTGAGCGAATAACATTAGCAAGTGGGTCCTCTATAAGCTACACACCAATGTGAAAGGGTCCAAACACAATATTTCTTGGTTCCCATTTAATGGATTAGGTGTACGGAAGTCATTTATGTTTTTTATTTTGGTCCTTTAGTTGGACTGTGTGTCTTTTAGTCCACCATTGTTATTTGTATTACTTGCAGGTGTTTGGGATTAAAGCCAAATGTTTTCTATTGGGGATATAAAAATATGTTTCTTGCCATACCAACTGCCAGTTATCTTTCTTTTACGGTGCACAACTGTTTTTATGGGTTTCTCCATTGACTTTTTTTTTTAAAAAACAATTCAGAAGTATTGTTGTTTTTTTAGGGTATTTTGGTGAAATAAAAGGAGAAGTTTCTCCTCCGGTGAGGACAAAGCTGTTACAACACCTAAAAAGAGGTTTTCAAGGAAAGCAACTGTCTGAGCGTACCTCCCCCCCCCCCCCAAAAAAAAAAAAAAAAAAACAAAAAAACAAAAAAACCAAAAAAAAAGGTCTTAGTGTTAAGTCTATTTATGAAGGTACTATTTCAAATTTGTATTTCCTGCCTCCTCCTTGTGAGACAGTGCCTAAGGTAGGAAATAATCTCTTGGATCATCAAGCATCCTCAGAGCATTTGTTCCCTAAATGGCTAGTCGCAGCTTGATCTCATATTTAGCCAGTGATTGTATGGCCAGGTATTTCTCATAACTTAGGAGTTAGGACGCTTGGCATGGTTGTGTTCGTCTTGGCTTCTTGTTTTTTCAATTTATCTCATCACAATAGAGGCCAGATTGGCTCGTTTTGCAGCTTGTACCCCCCTGTAACAGGTATTATCATTTGTTGTAGTGGTGATTCTCAATTTCAGTCTAAAGCTGTCCCACTATCCAGAATTAAACTTTATGGGCTGTATATCACATCATTGGGTACATTAAGAGCTTCCTCAAGCTGCAGAAGGGATGTGTTATTTTGTAGTCTCCCTTAGCACCTAAAGCTGCAAAAGAAGAGGGAAGGATTCATTACAGTTGGGTGCATACAAGGGTAAGAATATCAATAGAAAGGGGCACTAGTGAAAAGGATTAAATAAGGCAATTAATGGTCTTAATTATGCTAATTACCAAGGTAATAGAGGATTAGTTGGAAATTTGAATTTTAAAAATGCCCTTTAGTGGGAAAATGGGGCAGGCGGTTAAGAGTATTATGAATATGAGCTCTCAATCTCAGTGTGTGGGCCTTTATTATTCAGATGAAGCCCAGTGTCAAAGAGTAAGGTTGGGCTTGGAAATTTTGTTGTCTTAACCCAATTAAGGTTTTTGATGGGCTTCGTAGGATAGGCCCTTTTAGAATTAAAAATGTGATGCCCTCTCATGGATTGGATGTGGCCCATCTAAATAATGGCCCACATTTCTAGTAAGCCTTAGACAATTCTTTCTAGGGCTATTCTTCGTGTTTGATTTGGAACCAAAGGTAAAAGGTGCGATGACGACGTTGAAGTATGCATAAGGTCTTCTAGTGATTGCTCCAATTCGAAAGCAAGTCATGGGTTGGGGGTCGACGTTGATTGAAAATGGATTTTAATGTTAATGATGGGAGTAATGAGCATGCAATTTTTAGAGAAGAGTTTGAGGATGAGAATACTATGATGAAAACGGATGAACAAAGGTGAATGGTGTTGGAGGTGGAGGATGGTCTTTGTGCTGTGTAAGGTGATGATATTGAGGTTGAAGAAAGTGACAAGGGATTGTGCAGTTCCAAGGACTCATTCTTATGGTGGATCTGGGATGTGGATAATTCAAACGAGATTTTGGGGGATGGTACGAGATTATTCAAAAGTGAGGACAGGTCTAGGAATTTCTTTGAAGCATATCATAAGGTGAGTCATGTCCCTTTTTCATATTCGGGAATGGCCCACTCTGAGTGGGGCCTTTGTCCTTGTTTTGTTTCTTTTTTTTTTCCCGGGGGGGAGGGGGAAGAAAGCATTATGGATTGAGAATGTGTGGTATTGGGGAGGGTTTTCCAGAGAGAATGATGTCCATATCTAGGAGGGGGATGATGAAGGTGATGAGAGTAGCTCTTAGGTCCTGGTTTCTCTAGTGACTTTGAATCTATGAGGAAGGAGAGAGTTAACCTTGAGCAAATTGGCTTCAAGGATTTTCTTGGATGCCCCAAATTTTGGTCCATTAGTTGTTTTATTTGTTGGTTGTTGTAATTTGAACTTGGATGGGTAATGGGATATCCGCTGTTGATTGTGTTATGGGGAATTTAGAAGCTCTAACAACTAAGGTTATTTGTGAAATGTAGAAGGGGGTGATAGTCTAGGGTTGGGAAGGGATAATAGAGATGTCAATGATTATTTTGTGTTAGATGATGAAAAATGGGTAATATTGAAGAATTTTTTGGAAAAAATGGATGTCATTAGTTCCGGTAAAAAAGATATTTAGAAATAAAGGAGTGTAAGGAAGAATAAGAAATAGAGAACTGAAGAATTTATATTTTGGGATCAATTATGAGGATGGAATCCTAGGAGAGGTATGGGGGGAGGGAGCTTTAGTCTGTTGTCAAGATTGTTAGTTGAAATGAAAGAGGATTATGATCGTGGAAGAAGATGAGTGAAATTAAAGTTTTTTTTTATCAGAGTTGGGCATGATATTTTTATTTTGCAAGAAACTAAATTAGAAGTGATAGATATAAGGCTTATTAAGAGCATTTGCGGGTTGAGGTTTCAAGAATAAGGTGTTTTTACTGTCTAGGGGTGGTCGGGTGAGATTGTCATTATTTGGGAGGAAAGGTTAGTTAATGTAGAAGATTCAATTGAGGGAGAATATATCAATGTTGTCTAGATTGCGGATCGATTTGGTATGTGGAACGCGTAGTTGGTGTTACATTGGTATGTAACATAGTCAAACAAAACAGAAACTAAAGGCCAAAAGTGTCTGGCCCAAATACTTTAAAGCAGACTAGATATCTACTGGCCCACAATTATAATTTAAATTGTAATTTTAAATATACAATTTGTTGTCGTGGTTTATTTTTTCTTAATAATTGTGTATACTTGTATAATAATGTAAAAAAAACTTTTAATAGTGAGAGCGACCCCAATAAGACTACTAAAACGAACCATGATCCCAAATGTCATACCAACTAAGCCTATTCCTACAACACCACATACCAATGTCATACCAAATGAAAAATGTTTCCTTTTTATATTGTAGCGTCTTTTTTTTCCTTTGATTTGGTTTTTTCTTTGGCCCATATTACATTAAAAGAGAAAGCCTCATAGAGATGTCATCTGAAACCCTAAACTAGCAGCTTCGAGCTTCATAGAGAAATTGAGAAATGATTATTGTTATTATTCTTGTCGTCTCTCTGTTTCTTTATTTCAATCTTTATCCTAAATTAGGTCAAGCCAAAGCAGATCAAAATCAAGAGAGATAGTGGTTCACTTGCAAATTGAACATGGGTTGAAGGTGGAAAATCGACAAGGTTATGGCGAAGATTACAAATCTCTGACGATGAAGATACAAAAGAAAATCAACAAATGAAACTACAAAATTATGTAATCTTTAGTGAAGAGTGTGATTCAAGTATGTGCTTCATCCTTTTCTACGGTTCAAAATTTGGGATCGATGTTTTTGTTGACATCAAACGCGAATGTACCCCCATTGGGGTTGTTCGACCTAGATCGGAGGTCGTTTCCTATTTGAGCGAATCTAGTTACACTGGAATATATTATATTACGGAGAGTAAGACACATGGATGGTTTTGATTGGTGGCTCATAAGAGTGTATAGTCCAAATAAACCTGTGTTTAGAGCATTTTTGTAGGAAGAGTTACTGGGGTTGTTGAGTATGAGGGATGTTGATATATTTATTAGGGAAACTGAACTTAGGGACCTTCCTTTAGCTAATGGTGCTTTTACGTGGTCAAATTTCAAGAGTAGGGTGCTGTGTAAACGATTGGATATCTTGTTTTCTATTGGGTGGGAGGTTGCTTTATGGGATTTAGACTAGTGGTTTTGCTTAGAGTTACTTTTGATTTTTGTCCTATTGCTCTACATGATTCTAAGTTTAGGTGGGGTCCTTGTCGGTTTAGGTTTAAGATATGTTGGTGGATCATATTAATTTTAGAAGGAAGACTATGGAATAGTGGTTCGAAGGTGAATTTCATGGTTGGGAGGGTTATAAATTCATGAAGAAGCTTGAGTTTGTTCAGCATAAATTGAAGGTGTGGAATGAAGGGGTGTGTGGGGGATGTTCGCCAAACTAAGAGGATCATTAATAATAGGATTAGTGACATTGATAGGATAGAAGAAGAAGGGGGAATGAATGAAGTTTTAAGAAAGGAGATTAGGGATCTTGGGAATATGGTTGAGGAGGTGGTGAACTTAGGTTGACAGGTTGAGACAAAAGTCAAGGGTGAAATGGTTGATAGAAGATGATAATAATTTAAAGTCCTTTCACAGGGCAGTTAATGGTAAAAGGGTGATGGAAGTCATTGATAAGTTGGGAAATTGATAATGGTTGGATTATGGATGATGAGACTTTAATGAGGTAGATTGGTTATTTTTTTGCTAATCTTCATTCTGCCCATGAGTGTTCTAAACCTAATTTGATGGGGTTGGAATGGTGCCCTATTGATGGGAATGATAAGTTGGGAAATTGATAATGGTTGGATTATGGATGATGAGACTTTAATGAGGTAGATTGGTTATTTTTTCGCTAATCTTCATTTTGCCCATGAGTGTTCTAAACCTAATTTGATGGGGTTGGAATGGTGCCCTATTGATGGGAATGATGCCTTATGGATTGAGAGACTTTTTTAAGGTTGAGAAAGTTAAAAGAGTTTTCTTTGAGTGTAGTAAGGACAAAAAGCTCTGGCTCCACATGGTTTTACTATGACCATTTGGCAAGTTTGTAAGGAAGAGGTGAAAAATGATTTGACGAGGGTGTTTGAATTTTTTTTTTCATAATTGGGTGATGAATGGATTTACAAATGTCACATTCATTTTTCTTATCCCAAAAAGGTAAATTCCTTGAAATTGAAGGATTTTAGACCTATATGCCTAGTTACTAGTTTGTATAAGATTATTGCTAAGGTCCTTCTTACAAGAATTAGGCAGTGTTTAAGCAAGACTATATAGCCTTCTCCAAGGGGATTTGTGAGTGGTAGACAAATTTTAGATGTAACTCTAGTTGCTAATGAGATTGTTGATGACTATAGAGTGAGAGGGGAGGAGGAAATCGTGTTAAAAATTAATTTCGAGAAAGTTTATGATCATGTGAATTAAAATTTTCTTGATTTTGTTCTGGAGAAAAAAAGGTTCGGAGAAAGGTGGAGGAAATGAATGAGAGGTTGCTTGGAGACTACGAATTTGTTTGTTATTCTAAATGGAAAACTGAGCGGTAAATCTAGGGCTTTTAAGGTATTGAGACAAGGGGATCCTTTATTCCCATTTTTGTTTACATTACTATTAGATGGATTGAGTAGACTCATGAAAAGGGCGGAGAGGTGTAATTTAATTGAGGACTTTGTGTGACTGGGGGAGAGAGAGTTGTGGTCTCTCACTTGTAATTTATTGATGATACCATTTTTTCGTCTTCAGTGGATGAATTGAAATTCAAAAATATATAGAAGATTGTGGATGTCTTTGGGATTAACTCAGATCTTAAGGTTAATGCGAAAAAGAGTATTGTTGTGGGTAGTGTTATTAGAATCGAATAGGACTTGCTGGTCGAACTAGTTGAACCGTGAACCGGACGAGTTTGTAAATCGGACGGTTGGAACCATATTAGGCGTCAGGCGATGAATAGCAGGTTAGGCGATAACCACTCTGCTCGAAGCTCAGGCGGCCTTGTCAACTTTGCTAAAAGCTCAGTCGACTCTCCTTCCATCTCCCTGCTTCAATCGCTTTTTGTGAGTAGTCTCATGATCTTATGTCTGCCTTTTCTCTCTATCTCTCTGTCTCTCTCTCTTTCATACACACACTATCACTGGCTATTGAATAAACAGCCTTTCCTTTTTTTTTTTTGGAACATGAACAGTAGCTTTGATTCATGTGCTTTCTATCATTTATTTATCTCGAGAAGGAAAAAAGGCAGAGACCATTGTATTGTCTCTTCCTAGTTCTTACAATTTGTATATAATGAAAATAATTTTCTAATGTCTTTAATTTTTGTTACCCTTTTTATTACTTAACTTTTTTTTTGTTTGATAGAATTATGTGCTAATGGTGTTAATTTTATGTATTATGAATATATTTTATATTTTTTTAGCTAAGTTATTATTTTTTATAATTTTATAATTTTTGAGTTCACAACCGTTCTGACCAATTGACCTAACGATTGAACTAGTGAAATACTAACATGATTCCTCTGTCGGTTTGATGTTCGGTCTGGTTTTGATAACACTGGTTATAGGTATTAACACTTGCTAGGAAAAAGTTAATAGATTGCCATCTGAGGTGGGTTGCTCTATGAGTGATTGGACTTTGAAGTATTTAGGACTCTCATTAGAGGGTAATCCATTGTCTACATCTTTTTGGGATCCAATCATTGAGAAAGTGGGCAAATGGCTAGATGGCTGGAAGAAAGCCTTTACATCTAGGCGTGGTAGGTTAGCTTTAGTCCAATCTATTTTAGCTTATTATTACTATTTATTTATGTCTCTCTTTAAGTTATTGTGTCAGCTGCATGGAAAATTGAAGGTATAATGAGGAATTTCTAATGGGAAGGAAAAAGGGAGGTAGGAAGGACCATTTTATTTCCTGGGAGGTGGTGTCTAGATCTAAAGTTAATGGTGGTCTTTCGGTTGGGAATTTGTAAGAAAGGAAAGAGACTTTGATTGCTAAATGACTTTGGAGATTCCCTTGGGAGCATGTATGGGGTACAAGTTAATGGGTGAAATGCTAATGTGGACGAAAGAGATAGTTTTTGAAGTCCATAGAAGTTTATTTCTAAGGGGTTGCCTCTCTTTTCTCAGAAATCGAAGTTCATTATTGGGATGGGACAAGGGTTCGTTTGTACGACGATATATGGCTAGAGAATTATTCATTCCATAGTCTTTTCCTCTGGCTTTATTGAGTTTCAAGATTTCAAGGTCCAGAGAATGATTCCTTTGTTAGTTCCTATTTATATCATTTGTCATGGGATTTTGGGTTTCGTAGAAACTTTAATGATAGAGAGTGTATGGAGTTGGTGGAGCTTCTTTCTTTGCTTAATAATGTCTCTTTGACCCAACATAATTTGGATAGAAGATGTTGGACTATTTATTCTATTGGTGTTTCTTCATGTAAATGCTCCTTTGAGTGTTTAATTGATGTTCTTACTCTTCCTTTGTTTTTTTCTACAAAGGTGATTTGAGAAGGTAGAGTGCCTTTAGAGGTGCAAATTTGTGAATGGGTAATTACTCATGGTAAGACGGACACTTATGATGTGTACTTCAAAGAAGACGGCCCAAGACTTGTTGTCTACCACAATAGTGTGTTATGTGCAAAGGTGATAGTGATAGTGAGAATGTGAATTTCTTATTTTTACATTGTTCCATTGCGCTGTCACTATGGAACAAGTTGTTTTACCATGTGGGGAGTTAGTTGGGTGGTGCTGAGTACTATGTTATCTATGTTTTTCTTGGATGTTATGGTTGGGGGGAGCAATACGAGATGGAGGATTCTTTTGGGCTGTGCTTTTTGTGCTACCATTTGGGTTGTTTGGTTGGAAAGGAATGTAAGGATTTTTGAGGATCAAACTAAGGAGGTTGAAAGACTATGGGATTGGCTTCCTTTTGGGCCTCGGTGTGTAAGGAGGTTGAGCATGTCCCTCTTTATAGCATTACGTTGAGGTGGTACTGTTTACGTTGATAGGTTTTATATTAATAATATTATCGTTTCTTATCAGAAAAAAAAAAAAAAAAGAAGCTGCCCATGAGAAACATATTGGGGACATGAAGTGCTACCTCCACCTGCAGAGAAGATGAATAGTCTTGCAGTCTTTTTTAGCATCCTGAAGTTACCCCTCATTGCATACTAAGTTTTAGGCTTTTTCCCCCCTGGCTTAGACCTTCTTATAAGGTGTTGTAGTTGTTGTGGAGAGGGATGGAAATTAGCCGTGTTTTTGGGTGGTTTGGATTATTTTTGTAGCTTCCTGTCTATTTGTTTTACCTTCCATCTTGTTTATGGCTTACCACTATGATAATAGCACCTACAACAACAACAATAACAATAATAGAAAATCTACTCATTAGTTGTCTAAGTACTAACATTTCAAGTTGTAGCCACTAGGTTTTCCTTTTTTGCCTTTTCCTTCTTTTTACCCTTTTCAAAACCAAAGCTTTGTGCAGATGTGGTTAACTAATTACTCGAGGGTCATTATATGTCTAAGTCAATCTACCCTCTTTTTCCATATTTCCTATGTGAGTTTTGTTGAGAAGACATGTCATACATTGTTGGCCAATATCTTCACCATTTGACACTGGTAAGGCGAAGTTTTTTGTTGTTTGTCTGACTGATGGAAATGGAAAAACCAATGGCAAAAGGATTTTTTTTTGTGGGGTGTGTGTTTGTTTTTGGGTGGGTTGGGTTGGGGGGGGGGGACTAAGTTGGAAGCTAAACATTTTTATCTCAGTGACAGCCTTTCATGGCTGCATGCTAGCATCAGTATATAAATATCAAAGAACTGTCAAGCCTACCCAAGTAGGATCTTCTTGCTTTTTAAATTATTCTTTGGATATTGAATAGTTGTCCAAGATTATTAAGTCACTGACTGAAATTCTGTCTCACAACCATAAAATGGTTGACAAACATATAATAACTCAATAGTAACAAAATTTCATTTCTCTATGGTAATTAGAAGCAGTTACTTTGCTTGCCAATATCCCAAAGATTTTGTGTTCCTGTTATGAGGCAAGATATTCTGATACAATCCTACATACTGATTTTTTTTTGTTGAAAATTCTAAAAGTTAGTGGCTTTATCTTAAGTTTAAATCCATTGCTGACCCGGCTTTATGTTCTTGTCCTGCTTTCTCACAGGTTGGATGTACCCAGCCTCGGCGAGTTGCTGCTATGAGTGTTTCAGCTCGAGTTTCTCAAGAAATGGGGGTCAAACTGGGGCATGAGGTATGCCCTTTGCACTTTCTGTTTTGGATAGCCACTCTGCTGTGGCTTTACTACTGGCCACTTCAATAAATTTTTTAAGCTGAGTTGTTATATAGGCACATATCTGTGGTTCAAGTGAGATGTGACTTTTGTGATATGTGAAATGAGGACTAGAAGTATGTGTCCATGTATGTGATGCTGCAATGAGCATTCTTGCTAGAGATATGGTCACATGTTGTAACGATGATCTGGTATCTTTGAAATTTCCATTATCAGATTAAATAAAACAAAATCGAATTGTGTCATTCTGAACCTGCAACATTTTCAAATATACAGATTTTCCATGATTTCTTGTTCAACTGCCGAGTCTTGTTAGAAAATTGCATTATGTTATGTTTTGTTGTCAGTTTGTCACACTTACTGTTGTCAGTTCCAATCGTTGACTGCCATATAGGTAACTCTAAGAATTGCCTTGTTTGCTTTCAGGTTGGGTATTCGATCCGTTTTGAAGACTGTACTTCAGAAAAGACGATTCTGAAATATATGACAGATGGAATGTTATTGCGGGAATTCCTAGGTGAACCTGATCTTGCAAGTTATAGGTGTGCACTGTTTACTAGTAATACAATTGTTATACAGATGAGTTACTGAATACTTACTTTTTTCTGCAAAATGTTTCAGTGTGGTGATGGTGGATGAGGCCCATGAAAGAACCCTGTCAACCGACATTTTGTTTGGTTTGGTTAAGGCAAGTAGAATCACTTGCAATGTGCTCTGTAATTTTTGATGGTTCGTTGAAGAAATTTATAAGCATTCCTTGGTACAACTTTGGGTCATTATGCCATTTAAAGGCATTCTTGCACTTAATGTGCAGATTTATCGATAGGATATATATATATAAAATAGGGTAGACTTCAATAAACCCATCCAGCGGTCTCAAATAGATTCATCAAATGGTCACCAACATCCTTTTCAAAACTATTCATATTGAATTTTACCTTCCTTTCCTCAATCTTCACTCACTCTCTCTCTTTGGGATCTTCACTCCCGTGTCTTTAGGCACAGGTTACCCCTTGTGTGTATGTGTGTGTGTGTGTGTGTGTATATATATATATATATATATAGGGAGTACATATAGGGAGAGAGAGTGAGAGCAGTACCAGTTGTTCCATTTTTTTTCCGACTTCATTGTCTGACTCCACTATTTCTTTATGACAGGATATTTCTCGCTTTCGGCCTGATCTTAAGTTGCTTATCTCAAGTGCAACTCTTGATGCTGAGAAGTTTAGTGATTATTTTGATTCTGCTCCAATTTTTAAAATACCTGGCAGGCGGTTTCCTGTTGAAATACACTACACTAAAGCACCAGAGGCTGATTACTTAGATGCAGCAATTGTCACTGCTCTACAAATCCATGTGACACAACCACCTGGTGATGGTGATATATTGGTTTTTTTCACTGGTCAGGAGGAGATTGAGACAGCTGAAGAGATTCTTAAGCATAGGACAAGGGGGCTGGGAACAAAAATTGCAGAGCTGATTATTTGTCCGATCTATGCAAACCTACCAACAGAGCTGCAGGCAAAAATATTTGAGCCCACTCCTGAAGGGGCACGTAAGGTTGTTCTTGCTACAAATATAGCAGAGACATCATTGACAATTGATGGGATCAAGTATGTTATTGATCCGGGATTTTGCAAAATGAAATCTTATAACCCTCGGACTGGGATGGAGTCATTGCTAGTCACTCCTATCTCGAAAGCATCTGCAAATCAAAGGGCTGGTCGATCTGGACGAACAGGTCCTGGAAAGTGCTTTCGTTTGTATACGGCCTACAACTATTACAATGATTTGGATGATAACACTGTCCCAGAGATACAGCGGACCAATCTTGCCAATGTTGTGCTTATGCTGAAGAGTCTTGGGATACATGACTTGTTGAACTTCGATTTCATGGACCCACCACCAGCTGAAGCCTTACTGAAGGCTCTTGAATTGCTCTTTGCTTTAAGTGCACTTAATAGACTTGGTGAGTTGACAAAGGTTGGCAGAAGAATGGCAGAGTTCCCACTTGATCCGATGCTGTCTAAGATGATCGTTGCTTCAGAGAAGTATCAATGCTCTGATGAGATCATATCAATTGCTGCGATGCTTTCTGTGGGAAATTCAATCTTTTACCGTCCAAAGGACAAACAGGTCCATGCTGACAATGCGCGGTTGAATTTTCACATGGGTAATGTTGGAGATCATGTCGCATTGCTTAAGGTTGGTATCCTATTAGTTATTAGTTTGTAAATACTAAGCCTCACAAAGGATAAAAAATTTGTCTCGTTGCATAATTTGGGTAAAGCTTGGAAACCGAAACATTCGGAAACATAACAGAATCAGGGTAAAATGTTTGAATTTTGTTTCCAAGGTGTTTTTGAAACATCCTGAAACATCTTAATATATTGAGAAACAGAGAAATTTTGAAATTCAATTACTGATACGTTTCGGTAGGGACTAAAAGATATTTTTATAGGAAACAGATATGTTTTATTAATAAAACTTGCAAATTAGTTACTTACAATACCATTTGCAAACTGAGTGAAACCTTGCTTGTCTTACTTTTTTCAGTAGGTAACTAATATTTGCAAAAAAAAAAATGATTGTCTTACTAGCACTCATGTTTGGAAAAGGTGTGGTAACTTATGGTTTACGGTTACTGTCAGGTGTACAGTTCCTGGAAGGAAACCAATTTCTCAACCCAGTGGTGCTATGAGAATTACATCCAGGTATAATTTGATGTTGCAGAATACTTGATTCTCAATAGTTATACCTTGAACTGTGCCAATTTTTTCTGAATGTAATCATGCTGCAGATATGCTATCGTAGACTGCAATTACTTCAAGTGTAAGATTTACTATAGCTGTTTAAGGACTTTAAATGATCTGATCCCTTGGACGGTCAACAATTAATGAACTTGCTTGCTGGGATTGATTTAGGATGTATGAGTTTTAGTTGAAAATTTTAGTCTGATTATTTAAAGACATGCGCTGAAGTTTTGCAAAGGAGAATGCACTGAAGGCGATTATAGCAGTTATGCTTTTGAAATTGTTATGCCCTCTGGGAATTCTTTGTTTTAAACATTCTGAGTCATCACCCTGACTCTGATATTTGAACCCGCTATTCTTCTGCATTCCTTGCTCACAGGTAGGTAGATAAGTAAGAGTTTTTCTGAGTTTTGATCTTTTGTGTTTCAGGTCAGGAGTATGAAGCGTGCTAGAGACATAAGAGATCAATTGGAGGGGCTGCTGGAGAGAGTCGAAATTGAATTGACATCTAACGACAATGATTTAGAAGCTGTAAAGAAGTCCATAACATCAGGTTATAACACAACTGATCACTCCAGCCTCTGCTACCCCCTCAACTTTCCTTATTATAAATTAGAAAGACTAAATAGTTGGATTTGATTTTTTGTTGTTTCTTTTAAAATTTTCAGGATTTTTCCCCCATTCTGCGAGGCTGCAGAAGAACGGATCCTACCGAACTGTCAAACATCCACAGACTGTTCATATTCACCCCAGCTCAGGTTTAGCACAGGTACACCATGGTTGTGCTTTTTTTGTTTTTTTTAATAATTATGATACGTATGACGAGAATTTGGGACATTCAAATATAATGGACACTTCATGTGTAAGCTGGTGACTGGAATAATTCAAGTATATGTTTTATCTACTTAATCTGATGCTATTAAGTTAGATAAAACAGCAGAAATTTTCCAAATCATGTAGATGTTAGATGATTTCAGTTGCACATGCGCGTGCACAAGCTACGTTCTACAGATGAGATAGTAACCTCGAAATTGACCCATAGGCGTATGTTTTTTTTCTCGAGAACGAAAGTTATCTTCCTAAGTTGTCATCAGACAATCATGGACTAAGCATTTTGATCACCTTTTTTTCTCTCTTTTGGTAAAAACATTGAATTTAGGTGGTTCTTTATTGTCTTACCTGTTTTCGTTCTGGTCTCTAGAGTGTACTGGCATGTATGCACATTTTCTAGTCTCGCATGGCTATATGCGTAAGTTCATGTATATAGAGTTAAGCATTTGATTATTATGACTTGTTAAAAAACTTAGTATTATGACCTTTTATGACGTTGCTGATTTCTTTTATTTCTTCTTCTTCTTCTCTCTCTCTCTCTCTCTCTCTCACAGGTGCTTCCTAGATGGGTTGTGTATCATGAGTTGGTCTTGACAACCAAGGAGTATATGCGACAGGTAATTTTTTTGGCCTTTTGTTTTTGTTTTAATTTTTCAAGTTTCAAAGATACATTAATGTTCATTTTATACAACGTTCCTGCTTGGCTGGTGCTTTTGTATGTTGCTCAGGTTACCGAACTAAAACCGGAGTGGCTGGTTGAAATTGCTCCTCACTATTATGAGCTGAAGGATGTTGAAGATCGTATGATCTCTTTCTCTCTCTCTCTGTAATATATATGTGTGTGTGTGTGTACTTGATCACAGAATATAGACTAACCTAAATGTGATTCATTATTGCAAATCGTACCCCTGGAAATGATGAACTGACTGAAGCCTGTGATTTTGGGACAGAAATGGGACACCTACCACAATCCTATGCTTGTTCTTCAAAAGCATTATTATTACAGGGTTGGCCAATTTAAACTATTGCAAGAACAGTACAAGTGTGAACAGTTTAAACTATGGCTTCACTTTAGACAATCCAGTTGAAGAACTTATGCACACACATTCTACATTATCATGTTATCTGCATGCACATGCTTGGTATGAACTCGACTTTGTGCCATATGCTTTTACTGTTAAAAGGCCTTATTTTGTGAAGTTCTATACGAAATTACAGACATCTATTTTTACTCTAATTTTCAAAGCCGGGAGCTCTATGTATTTAACTACAGGAAATATCTACCGTGTAAAGTTTTAAATGTTTGGGTAATTAGCTTTTTCTAAAACACATATTTTGTGGCAGCGGGATCAAAGAAAATGCCTCGTGGAGAAGGGCGTCCGTCTTAGAATGGATCAGCATATTGCCGGTGGAAAGAAACAGACACTAATCAAGAGTAACATGTAACTGTAAATACAAATTTTTTGAATTGACAGGTATTCTTATCGTTGTACAAGATGAAGTAGAGGCTAGCACGCTGAGTTAAGATCAAACACTTGACGAGTGGATTCTGATTTACTCATGTATGTATATTATGTACATTGTTTTGATTACTAGATTTTGATTGTAAAGGCTTCTGATATTAGTGAATGATTTGAGATTGGTTTCATTGTTGCTAACATGAATTCCCAATCGAGCTGTCGATGGGTTGGATTTGTTTCAATCTAAATCCGATCTGAATATCTGTCGAATTTTGTTTTTACAATGTATATTCGAATGCATTAGAAATTAAAATTTTGGGTGTAGACACTCATGTGATACATTAACGAGTGACTAAAATAGAACAAATAGAAGTTAAGAGCAATGGGGAAGATCAATGAAAGGGAGCAGCAAAAGAGAGAAGCCAAGAAGATGAATGATTCTCTTGAACGAGTTACAATTCTTGACAAAGTATACTTCAAGATATACGGACCATCTTAGCTTCTTGTGTTGAAATTTTACTCAGCCGACCCATTTATAGTGGTGTATAATTGGACTCCTGTTGCATTGGATTTGTCTTTTGTAAAAGTCGTGTTTAGCAGGTGTGTGTCATGTTTAACCGAATTTTGTGTCAATTCATTCATTTGATGGATTTAATGAGTTTATATGTTTATCACGTGAATTCACCAAAGTTAAATCCCAAAACATTAATTTTGTGTTAATTTTGTATTAGGTTTGTCGGTTGTGTCTAAAATTGTTAGGCTACTTCAATCCGATATTGTTGAACAGATCTATTAGTGTAATTGGGGTGATAATCTCCCGATATCATTATGATTTATTAGAGCATCGTGCAAAGCACATTTTTTGTTAATGTATGTGTTGAGCTACTTCCGTTACAAAGTAAAATTTAAATGAGTTATGTTTGTTAAAAAAATAAAATTTAAGTTATTATGGTTAAAATTTAAATAAGTTATTGTAGTTAAAAAATTAAAATTTAAATAACTTATCTTGGTTAAAAGGTTAAAATATTAAATTGTAATATAAATCGTCAAATTTAAACAATTTGAGCCACTGTTTTGTTTTTTTAGGTGAGGAACTTAAGTAGCTTAAGAAGGATGCTCTGTTTTATTGTTATAGATTCATTGAATTTTATGTCCTTGAGTATGTTTTTGTCCATAATTTTTTGGATTGACTATGATACTGAAAAATAACTTTTCGGTATCATATCTTTTTTTCTTTCAATAAAAACTTGACACATACATATTGTTTATTTTATTATTTTATTTTAATTTATTATTTTCATAATCAATGGTTACGGATAAATTAAAAGGAGATCAAAAGCCCAAAATCATTTACAGGTATAGTACCCAAATATTTTTTTTGAGTACCATAGTACTATCCATGATTCTCGGAAGGAGATTTTGACAGTATTTGTCAGTATATTTCGCCCTGGATATTTGGTGGCTGGAATGTCATCTCTGTTAAAGCCTCAAACTTGTGACTTTTACCCAGATCCTGGTGACCCAGATAGATAAAATGCTAGCTGCCAAGCTCTGAGTTTCCAATTTGATTTTGGTTTAAGGACAGATTTACCGCATCAACTTGACACAACTCAACAAAGTTACGATTCAATGAGATCCAAAAATTTAGTATGGATCCCAAAAGCCTTGGAGTCAAACGAACAAGTTCATAGCCTGTTTTAATGAGAATTTATAGCCTGAGAGGATTGTAACACTGTTATCCTTTCAATCAGCTCGCTAATAAGCTTAACTTGTTTTGTTCAATTCTTAGGAAGAAAAAGAACATCACGGGAACAGTAGGGTTCCCTCATGGATTTGAATATTGAATAAACTTATTAAAATAATAATAAGACTGTTTATCATTTACCTCTTTCCAACCCTGTTATAGGTAGAAGAATCTTGCACATGATTGCGTATAACATTTTACCATATATGCAAGCATTTGAAGAGAAAAAAAAACTCTAACCCATTATCAAGGACTAAAAGGATGGAATATGGGTAGTTGGAGGTGTGATGCAGGTTCAACATGATTGGGTTGTGTTCATGTTCTCCATATGTTGACACAGAAAATCTATACAACATTAAAAAAACAAAGCACAGAAACTGATGATAAAACCAACTATTAAGAGTAAACCATTTCAATTATTTCAACATTAGCATATTAAAAGATCAATGAAAAACACTGTAATAGAGAGATTCATAATCTTAGGCCAACCTAACTGGCAAACAAAAGTAGAGAGCATGAAAGGAAAATCTTTTGAAAATAATTGACCCCATGAGAAGGAACACTGAGCTTTTTATGCCACAGCAGGCATGTCTTTTAGCCAGGGATCAAGTGGCTTCCCAATTGAGTACACAATGAACCCAATCTCCCTGAGCTTCTTCATGTTCACAATGTTCCTTCCATCAAAAACAAATGCAGGCTTCTGCATATTATCGTAGATCTTCTGGTAATCAAGCGTTTTGAACTCGTCCCACTCGGTCAGAATGCAAAGACCATGAGCATCCTTTGTTGCCTCATAAGCATCCCAAACCACACTCACTTGTTTCACTGAGGAGGGGCTCATTGGCTGTAGGTGAATCGGATGGTCCCAATCGAACTTGTTCATCGAAAGATCCCTCTGAATCTGATCTTCAGTGACCTGTGGGTCATATATGCTCAACTGTGCCTTGTCTCCCATCAGACCTTTGCACACATCAATAGCTGGAGTCTCCCTAGTGTCACCAGTGTCTTTCTTGAATGCAAACCCAAGAATGGCAATTTTCTTCCCAGAAACTGTGTTGAACATTGAGGACACAACCCGGTTCACGAACCGGCTCTTTTGGTAGTCATTCACCTTGATGACTTGTTTCCAGTAGTTAGCAACTTCAGCGAGTCCATTGCACTCACAGATATAGACCAAGTTGAGAATGTCCTTCTGAAAGCAAGAGCCACCAAAACCAACACTGGAGTTGAGGAACTTAGGCCCAATCCGGGTATCCTTACCAACAGCATGAGAAACTTGTGCAACA
Organism: Ilex paraguariensis; assembly: GCA_963454935.2. Taxonomy (NCBI): domain Eukaryota; kingdom Viridiplantae; phylum Streptophyta; class Magnoliopsida; order Aquifoliales; family Aquifoliaceae; genus Ilex; species Ilex paraguariensis. The sequence continues at coordinate 6,416,456 of CAUOFW020001724.1, read as the reverse complement.
TCAGCCCCAGTTGCCTCGCAAAGAGCTGACATGGCATTGACGGATGATATTCTCTGAGCCAAGAAAGCATTGGCAGCCAGCTTTGAGAGCTCCGCGGACCAGAGATTGGTGCAAATGATTCTGTCTTCAGGCACCCAATGAGCATAAACATTTTTCAATGCTTGGATTGCCTTTTGCCCTTCAGGGGTTTCTCTCCCTCCAATAAGAACCCGGTCTGGGTTAAAAAGATCCTGAATTGCAGTCCCCTCGGCAAGAAACTCTGGATTTGACAGAATCTGATAGTTGATGCCCTTGCTGTTGTGAGTCAGTATTTTTTCAATTGCCTCAGCTGTTTTCACTGGAACTGTCGATTTCTCAACCACAATCTTGTTGGATTTAGAGACATCAGCTATCATCCGGGCTGCACTCTCCCAGTAAGTGAGGTCTGCAGCTTTGCCAGCCCCAAGGCCTCGGGTTTTCGTCGGGGTGTTAACAGAAACAAAGATTATATCAGCTTCAAAGACATGCTTTTCAACATCAGTGCTGAAGAAGAGGTTCTTCCCTCTGCATTGCTTCACCACTTCATCGAGACCTGGCTCGTATATAGGGAGCTGGTCACTGTTCCAGGCTGTGATCCGAGAAACAGAAATGTCAACAACAGCTACTTCAATAGAGGGACACTTGAGGGCAATAACTGCCATAGTTGGACCACCAACATATCCAGCCCCAATGCAGCAGATTTTCACCATTTTTTGTCCTGATTTGAGATCCTGAAAGAAGACATGTGAAGGGCATAAGACTAATACAAGATTATTCCAAAAGTTCATCTTTTTTTTTCCCAGATATAGTGTGAAATCATTTGAGGAAATTAACAAAAACTAGAATCCACTTGTCCAGATGGAATATGTCATATATTCAAACTTCCTAGGAAAAAAAACAAATTTGGGAATTTACTGCAGAATCCTAAGAAATCTTACCACAAAAAAATGCTTAAAGAATCAAAATTCTCCATGGCCTTCTTGTCAACATTAGTCCATAAAAAAAAGTCACACAATTTACCCAAGAGAACTTAAAATGTGGGTTGTATTACAATCATAGTAAACAAGCACTAAATGATACAAAATATGAACCTCAGTAACCAGGTTTGCCACATAAGTTTCCTGTGAGGAACTGAACTCAATGGATTGTGAATCCATTAAAGCAAGAGGCCTGGAAGGGTACAGCGTGAATGAAAAAACAAACGCATATAATTTGGAAAACCATTCATCGGAAACTTAAACAAAACATTGGCAAACAAATGCTAGCCTGAATGAAGGATCCAAAAATTCATAAGATGAAGGATATGAATGTGCAAAACTGCTGGTGGGTCTTTCTTGCACCAAAATAATTGCTCAATTTATGATTCCAACAAAAAAATGTAATGAAGATAGAACAGCCCAAGCAGAGTATGTAGTCAAGTGCTTATTCCAAAAATGGCGACTCATAAACAAATGCATAGAAATTATCGATGCAAGAATGGATCTAGATCTCCTATAATAAATTTTGTTTTACTTTCCCCCTTTGGTAGTATGATTCGTGGTGTATTCGTATGAACTCCCTTTTATGAAGTGGGTGTCCGACGTGAATTCATGGCAGGTGATCAATCATGGAGGGAGATTGAAGGAAAGTGTAATGGAGGAGATCAAAATCCGTGCACAAACAATACACTTTAGTTGATTCCAAAGTCTCACAACCATTTATTTCAGAGTTTTTTTGGCCTTATGGTCTTCAATTCAGACGTTACAAACCACAAAAGCTAAAGGGGTTGATTCATAAATGCAAACTTAAACATTTATTTGCAGTCAAAGAACAATACAATACATCAAAGAAGAGATAGCAAACTTCTAAATGCATACAAGAAATAAAATTCTTGAGCGAAACACAAAGTTCTATTACATATAAGAGTTCAGACCAAAATTACCTTGTAGGTCTATTCCAGACTTCCAGTCACTTCAAAAGAATAAAGAACAATGCAGCTGAGAATGATCTGTGGAGATTAGGAGGAACCTCAGCTTCTATAAATGTTTAGAGACAGAGACCTCTTTATATACCTGAATTCCATCTAAGATCTACCCCCCCCCCCCCCCCTATGGACTCTCACAAACTAAGCAAAGTGCCAAAGAAAGATTAAAAAACTGAACTGGAACGTTCAACACGTTTCCAAACTGTACCTTTCAGTCACAAACAAGGGAATTCAACTACTACTCCCTGAAAAAAAAAACCACTACTACTCCCAGGTTGAAACTGAAAACCACTTTCATAAAACCACTTTCTTTTGCTTTGTAACCGTACCAACAATGCGTTATTTAGATTTATAATTGCTATGTAATCTCAGAATGCACAACCATAGACCACGTCCATTAGGCCAACCATGACAACGTGACATATCGAAGTATTAACCATCAAAATTCTATCATCAGAATCATATCTAATCGGCACTCATTTCATCGAAGTTAATTAGACATCGGCTTAGTCAGAGAAAGGTTCATTGATCTGAGAAAAACCATAATGCATTAGAAAGAAGTTGACTTCAATAGAAGAACAAGCCACCATTTTTTTTTTGGCCAAACACATACTTTCTAAAATCACCTTTTCATTGGAAAGAGACACATGTATTAATATTTTGGGAATTGTTTTATTTTATTTCTCCATACCCAGATATTCTCACAAATTATGAAAAACCCATTACACTAGAAACAGTTTTGAACAAAACCCAAGTCTCAGAGAGTGCCAAAAACTGTTTTTTTATTCCCAAATAAAATACAATAATAACAAGTAATCATATCATGGTGGGTATGCTATTTCTTGTGATTAAAAAAACAGGGCTTCCAACAAACACGAAGTTTCTACAATTTCCTGCAGTAAAAGTTTAAGAGAAAGCTTGAGAGTTGAGAAACAACGTGTTGAGTGAGAACATAGACATGATTAAGAATATAAAATGTCACAGTCAGAGACCTTGATTTCGAAGAAACATCGTAGGAGAATAATATGTTGGTGCCTCACAAAAATAGCCTCAAATCAACTACAAAAAGGTGGTGGAGAAGCGTAAAAGACACTAAAACGGACTCAGAGAGAGAGAGAGAGAAATCTAACCTTTTGTCTGGTGGGTTTGCTTGAGGACGATGGAAGGGTCCTACTACCCATTGCATTATTTTATACAGGACTGTCTGGTCGAATTTGATAATTTGGTAACTAAATGAAATTTGGCAAAAGGGTGATTATTGACTGACAGCATTGCTAAAGACTTCTACCCAGAAACGCCAATGACAGATTACGTATTGAAGTTGGTGGGATTGGGAAAAGCCTGTTCATCGTATCAGTATTTTAAAAGTGGGTCTTAAGTGCAATAAATTTATTTTTAAAAGCGGGTTTATTAACTCTGTTTTTATCATCTATAATCTATAGGTATTTTTAAATTATTTATAACATCTCTTTCAATTATTTAATCACTTTCTATAAAAAAAAATAATTGATTATATTATTTTAAAAAAAAGATACATTATAATATTTTTAATAAAGTGTTCAAAAACTTTCTAAAATTTCATCAATCTAATATTGCATATCTCATATGTAAATATAATATTATGCCTACATGTGTGTATTTTTTTCATTGAAAAGTTTAACTCTTTCATTTCTAAGATTAAAAAAAAAATTCGTATATATAATTTTTTAAAATTAATTTATGTTACATCAATATAATTTTTTAGTCACAATAAACTTTCTAAGTTTTACTAAGGTTTTATTTAAAAAAAGATATTGTAATGTATTTTTAAGTAAAACTTAATTTTTTTTAAATTTTAATATGCTTGATAATATATATTATAGAATAGTATATTAAATCTTATCCCAATTGACCTAACTAAATCTTAATTACAGCAAAGTTCTAATGTGATTAATATCTTAACAATTATTTTTTATTTTGTTCAAGAAATTATAAGTGCAATTCTAATCAAATGAATTTTAAAAAATTTAATTTCTCAAATATCACTAAAAAATCAATTTAAATCACAAAATTCTAAAAAAAATAGAACTTTAATTTTTTTTTTATCTTTTTTTTCATAGTTAGAAAAAAGAATTTTAGAAACATTCAAAGTTGTCATAATATAATATGAGCAGCGAAAAATTAAGTTTGATAAATTTAAGATGATATTAATTCACTTACATAGATACTTAATATATTTTATTAATTTTTATGTATGAAAATTATTTACATGCAACGCACGTGTTGCATTACTAGTAAAAACAAAGTCAACAACTCCAATTTTTTAAAATTATCGTAATTGAATAAATAAGTTTAAAAATATCATATTTTCATAATTTTATTTCAAAATTGTCATAAAGTGATAAATAACTCTATTGTATGTAGAAATGAACAAGTGCCTTCATAGGGGAAAAGTGCAATTTTCATCACCAAATTATATGATTTTTTGTCAATTTAGTTTTTATGATTTTATTTTTGTCAAATTAATCCCTAAAATATTCACTTTTAAATTAAATACTCCTTACACAGACAGACGGTCTGTTAAATTCTTTAACGAAAATGATCATGTATCATCCTTTTAGAAAGCATCACGTGACTGACAACTGTTAATCACTTCTTTTAAAAAATGTAATAGACTGTTTGTATAAGGACCATTTAAACACGAATTAAATATTTTAAGAATTAAGTGACAAAAGTAATATAATGAGGATCAAATTGACAAGAATCACATGTTTTAGGGATCAAAAGTAAATTTTGTCCTAAATTATATCTCTACCCCTCACACTTTAATAAAATTATACATTAATCCCCGACCAAGAAATTGCACAAAAGACAGACCTTTTCCGTATACATGATAACCAAAATTTGAATTTTAAATGAATAAAAGTGGGATTAAAATTACCAGCACATCGATGGCATATCATTTTGTCACTGCCTTTAGTCTACTCATTCTAATATAACTCTAACATAATTTATTCTATCATTAGTCATAATTCGTGTTTAAAAACACGACGAAACATAAAATTCTAGTATTCAAAAAATTGTTCTCACTATACCACATTTAAAATTAATCTATTTGCTTATATCATATAAAATTAATTTCTACTTATTATTTTTTAAAAATAGCATCAAAATTTTTTCAAAATACATAACCCAACAAAATTTTTTCAACGTTTGTACACTATCGTGTATGGATAATTGGGAACCCGGGGGGGGGGGGAAGAGAATATATATGGGATAAGAATTTTAAGTTTTACTAGTTAACTTATTAGATAGACTAGGGGTAACCCGTGCCTAAAGATACGGTACAATGTAAATGATTTTGAAAAAGATGTTTATAACCATTGAATGTGTCTATTTAAAACTGTCAAATGAATATATTAAAGTATGTCATATTTTATATTATAGATTACTCAATTAGTTAACCGACTACATTTCCTATATTTTTGATAAAATACTAAAACTTCCTTTATAAACTAAAATTTACACATATTTTTTTATCAGAATTGAGGGGTTTGACCAATGAGATTTTTTATTTTTTATTTTTGGAGGAGAGGGAGAGAGAGACTTGAATCCTTGACCTCAAAAAAACAAAACTTTTATTTGATTTTGACTGATTATAAAATATTTTGACTGAAATAAATGTGTCAACACTCAAAGATCAAGAAAGATAAAATGATAAAATTAGCAAATAATTTCTATTCATAACTTTCTCGTGAATATTTTTGTAACGGTCTAATTGAGGTTAGCAACTGATTTAATAGCCACCGCCCTCGTTAAGTTCGTCTTCCACCCTATAATAATGTCTTGACTAACAAAAAATAGGTCCAATTAGTATTCCTGCCAGAATCTTTTAAATAAATTCTTCTTTCTCACCAAACTTGGAAGAACATGCTAATTGATGGACCCACGACTACCAAATGATAGTGAGGGATCATAGCATATATCATTTCACATCTTAAATGACACAACCAACTAATATTTTTTACTCATTTCATTTAGTCACATGCTATAAATTGTCCAAACAATGTGTATGAAAATTGTAGAATACCAAAATAAATAGCAAGAAATTGATATTCGAATTACTTCAATTTTGTAAACGAATAACTTCTTTCTACTTTTGTTACAAAACTCGTATTATATTAGGGCTTGGCCATCTAGATTTGGCAATTAGAGATTATACACTCTTGGAGAAAAAAAGCTTCCTATACTTGTATTGCATATTTTAACTGTATATGCAATTGGATACACATACATATAAATAGATAGAATATAAGTTTGAATCCAATTCTTATATCCGGTAAAAACCAATATATTTAACACAAATTGAATTTCTATAGGATGCAAACTCTCACAACATCGAAAAATTTAGACTGATTAGTTTGTTCAACTTTACGAGTTATTTATCCACCTATTGGATTGTATGTGGGTTATGAATCGAAACTTAATCCGATGCATCTATCTAATATTACAGCTAGTACACCAATATAAATAATAAATGTTATTAATAAAAATATAGAAGGGCAAATTGGTCATGTAACAAGAGTAGTTAATTACTTGCTTAGTTGACAGTTAAAGGGGTCTCAAATAGTCAACATGTTGATGGTGTAGATTTAGCTGTCATTCCTTTATATGAAAGCCATGTGCTATGCCAAATCTCTACTCTTACCATTTTGATATTCTTCTAGTTAATGAGGTTGATTTCTTTAGATGAATTATGAGAATAAAGTTGGAAGTCTTTTAAAGCATAATGAAACATGAAGAAAAAAAATTTAAAGCATGATTGAATAGAGAGACATCTAAAGAACTAATTAAGTCACTTTGATTGCCTAAAAAATGGTAATGTTACAGAGGTTAATAAGTTCAAATTGACAATAACCAGTCATCAGTCATTAGTGGTCTTAACAATCAAAATTAAATAATATGTTTTCGTTCTCATCGTAGAAATAGAATAAGGGAAAAAGATGATTAACACATGAAATAAAATTAAAAATCCACAGTTTTTTCATGGTAATGAGAAGTTCAATAAGGTCGTAATATTATATAAATACACAAATCTCACACCTTTTTTTATTCAAGATATCATAACAAACTTGTCACATCACATTGTTGTGGAGAAGCCTACATTGTTAATATTAAAAAAGGCAATATATAGTTAATATTATTCCATAAGCCTAATTAAATGGCATTAGTTGCTTCAACAATTATATAGAGAAACTAATACTTTATGTTTGGTGAGTTGGAAGTAGATGAGAGCATGTGCAATATACATTTGAGAGACAATTATATAGCAAATGTAGCGCAAGTAATGACATGAAATCTTTTGGACATCACTTTCACATTTAAGAAAATAAATCCTCTTATTTATTTCCATCCTTTATTAATTCCATCAGCATCTCTCAAGAATTGAATAGAACCCGCTATATTCAAGTAAATCTTACCAAACTATGATGTGTGATTTAAGGATACAACTATTATATCAAAAATATAATATTTATTAGCGATTACCCGTGCCTGAAGGTATAGTCATGAATGACGAAGGTGGTGGGTGACGACGGATGTTTCTGGGCGACAATATTATGTGTGGTGGCAAATGACAATGGTAGGGGTGCGTGGCGACGATAGTATTGAGATGATGGTGGTAGTAGTAATAAATATAAGAATAAGATGGTGATGAGTAGTGGTGGTGATGACATCGGTGGTGGTGAGGTGGTGGTGGGGCAGAGGTGGTTGTTGTTGCAAAGGCAACAGCGGTGGTGGTGGAGTGGCGATAAGAGCGGTGGTGGGACAGTTCTAAACACTACTTTTTTATTTAAAATAGTTATAAGTTGTAAAAACACTTTTAAAAAGTCTTTTCAAACACATCTTTAGGGACTTATTTTTTCTATTAAATTTGGGGTGTTAATATTAGTCGTCAGATTAATTTTTAAATAAAATTTAAAGAGATTTTCACCACGAAAAGAAAATGTCATTTTGTTTATCTTTTAAAATTTGAATTGTATTGTACTTTATTATATAGATATCATCCAATATATTACAACACTTCATAACATATTACATACACTTGAGAATTTAGGCCAAGGAAGGGTATTTTCTATGGTGGAGCTTTGGACTTTACCACTTATGCAAAGTTAGTGTCATACGACAAAATTGTTGGACTGTTGTATCCTAGAGACGACAAGTCAAATGAAAAGGTCTGTTATATTGAATTAGGGCTTTTCCATGTCATCTGTAGAGAGTTTGAATATCTTTACAGAGAGTGAGATACTTGCACCTCAGCCCAAATTGTTTCTTATCAAATTTTATTATTTTGTACTTTATTCTCAATTTATGCAATTACACAAATAACTTTGATATAAATCTGATTGGTTGGATATAAATTAATATTTTTATCGATAATTTAAATTCATATATGCTATATTCAATTTCATTGTTTGAATTTTAATATACTAATATTTGATTTGATTATAGTTCAATCCGAATTATTAAAAAATATATATATAAATGATTAAATTGAGTGATTATAGTAGACTGAAAAAACAGAGGGAACCGAATTTACTACTAAAATGTACGTCGACCATTGGATTGACAATTTTGAAACCCACTTTTAATCGTGCGACATTAGTAGGTTTAAACAACAATTTGGATTGATAAATCTATGCTAAGTAGCATTACTCTTATTTAAAACATATTATGTTCCCGGTAGAGTTGTTACATAATGTCTATCACAAAAACTGAACAGACCCATTGGTTAGTAAATATGTTAATGCAATTCAATGATATATGGAAGAATTGATGGGTTAGCTGTCCTAAATTCGTCCTTGAGTTTCATTATAAAAAAGGAAACAAATTAAGCCTAGACATTTGGCATTTTAAAGACATCAAGCAATTTTATTCCATATGGAACATAACATGATTGAAGAAGAAATCATCTTTATTGTACCTTCCATTCTCTTTTTTGGCCCATGGAATGATTATGCCTATTTCTTTCCAGCTTTGAAACAAAGGGTAAAAAATAGATAAATTATACATTACATCCCTAATCGAACAATACATAAGTGGCACTTGTTTAGAGGGAATTAAGTTGTATCATGTCTTGTTTGGGCAGTGTTACATCAGATTTATATCAAAAATTAGTCAATCCTAATATTTGAATTTGTTGGAGTATATATGGCTAAATCTCTCGATATTAATTAATGATTAAATGATTAGGTTGAATCTTTTATAGTCAGCATGGCTAGAGAGACCCATCAAATAGTAAAATACTAGGTCAATGTAATTAATCCTACTTGGAGTGTTTTGACCTATTTTGACTGTAGGGAGTTAAGGAAATATTGATAGACATGTAGACTAATTAGGTGAGTAAGAACGGTTATTTGATACATCCTCCAATATAAATAAGACTCTCTAGATACAGAGAGAACCACCATTGAGAAACACTTAGTTGTGAGAAAACTCATTAGAAGTGAAATCTCAACTCTACTACATCCATATAAAAGAGAGTTTTTAACTCTCAAAGGCTAGCTCCCCATTCATCAAAATTATAAAATCCTTATTCTGCAAATTCCTATAGAATTAACTGTGTCAAATAATTGGATACTAATTTTTTGATGAATGGAGCTATTTCCACCCCCACAAATATCCATTCCTACCCTTATAAAATTTTTATTTTCAATCAACTAAAATAAAATGTGGGATGCCATTAGAGTGGGAATAGCCCCGCCCTTTTCATCTAAACACAATATCATTAGTAATAAAAAAAAAAAGGTAGGGTTATTCCCATCCTATAAATATCCATTCTCATTCCATTAATAATTTGATTTTATAGGGTGGGAATAGCCCCACACTTTTATGATTACTAATGATATTGTGTTTAGATGAAAATATACTTATTTCTGAACTTAAAAATCCAACACTAGGGTCCAATTATCTATCAACCAAATCCCTCATCTATAGGGCCCCCATAATAAAAAGTGCACTTGGTTTGAAAAGATTACCTTGTAGCATTCCACGGCCCTTGTGAGAGAACTTTGTCCCTGTCCTCTGGAGCAGTCAATTTGAACAGAAAGGTGTTTACTTTCAGGTCCTTGATGGTGAGCTCCTTTACAAAGCTCTATGAATCGACAATAGTGCTCTTGCAACCTGTCTATTCAGGGCTTTTCTCTCTCTACTCGCTCTTTCATTGTTAGATTTAAATTAATATTTGAATAAAAAGTTTAATTCGATATAAATAAATCCAATGGACAAACTTAAATTTAAATAAAGACAAACTCAATTTTAAATAGGAGTAAGAACATCTCCAATAGATGCTTTAAATGCCCAAAATAGTCAAATTTTAGCTAACCAAAGTCAAAAACAATACTCCAACAGATTATGTTCATATGTTGTAAAATAGATTTTTACTACAGTGATATTCTAAATATAAAGTATCACTGTAGTTATACGTAAACATAATATATATTATTTTCTCTCTATTCCTCTCATTTATTTTATTCTCTTTCTTTCTCCCTTTCACTATTCCCAAAAAATATAATACAAAAGGGATGATAAATACTATTTAAAAATAGTAGTTAAAAATATAAAAAATCTGTTTGAGTGTGTATTGAAAAAATGAGTAGTTAAAATAGAAAAAATTATTTTTTGGATAGCTAAAATAGCTACTATTGTTGGAGATGCTCTAAGAATGACCATTGGATCTTTAAAAGATAGTGAAATCTCACAATTAAATATTTGAGTCTCTATTGATTTGAGTAAAAAAATAAATTTCTCTTAATTTGATATAAATTTGAATCAAGGGTTAAAACAAATTTTTAGACTTTTTTACTCAAATTTAAATTTGAGTAAGAGTTGAAAATGCCCTTAGCGTGACCTTACTTCTAGCCTTCTTTGTCTTTAAAGCCTTGTATTTCTCCAAACGTTCGTATAATTGCTTGTGAGGAAGTGAAAAACAAAGTACAATTTTTTTTTTCATACAATTCCGTTCAAATGACTTTGTTATGTTAAAATTGAGTTACTCGTAGCACTAAAAGATTGTGTCATAATTCAAATTTGTTTCAATTTACTATTAATTTTAATCTACTATCAATGTTCGTTATTATATCTGTTAGTAAATTATACTCAGACCTTTTAAAGTTTGTAAATGTACAATATTTAGATCCATCAAGTGTAAAATGTCATATTTAGACAAAAAATACTTCAATTATAGACATAATATCAAATATTTGAAATTTTATAATCAAAATTCATGTTATATTATGACATCTATTGAAATAAAATTAAAAATAAAAATATATTTTTTTCTTAAAAAATCATAATTATTATAAAATTATACTTTAGTCGTTCAAATGACCAAATTATCTCAATTAAAGTTAAAAGATAATGTGTCAATCACAATTTGACCCCTTATTTAATTTTTTAGTTTTATTCCAATACATAATATAATTATATATTGATTAAAATTTTTTAAATAGATTTTTATTTTTAATTTTATTTCAATAAATGACGTAATGGTACATGAATTTTTGGTTCAATAAATGACATAATAAGACATGAATGACTTAGGCCCCTTTGTTTGATTTTTTCGTTTTATTCTAATAGGTAGTACAATTATATACTAATTACGATTTTAAAAAAAAATTAAAATTTTATTTTTTGATTTTTATTTCAATAAATGATATAATAGAACATGAATTTTAATTGTAAAATTTAAAATATTTGATATTTTATTTTTAATTGAAGTATTTTTTGTCTAAATATAACATTTTAAATTTGAGAAATTCAAGTATTATATGCCTACTCCAGAAGGTATAGGTGTAATTTACTAACGGATATAATAACTGACATTGACAACAATGACGTAAGTGTTACGTGTATAAATTTTAAAGAGTTTGTGTGTAATATTTTAAATGTTTAGAGATTTAAGTGATTGAGTGACAAATTTCATGTGGTCTGAATATAATTCTCTCAAAATAATATTATTATGCTTCTCGAATCATTTACCAAATTTTGTATATTAAATCATTTGAGTGATTAGATCAGTGAGATCCACTAACTTCCAATAAACAATCAATGTATAAGATTTTATCACATCATTTTGTAAAGAGCAATGCTATTATGACTTAATTTATTAACCTAATTTGCTGACTTAATTTATTAACCTAATTTTCTGACTTAATTCACTATGATTTTTGGATTGAACTTGGGTCTCATTAAACATTAGAACTTGATGTTGATTCAATGATTCTACTAAAATCACATCATTAATGCTCCGTTTGATAAGGAGGATAAAAAGCAGGAGCGATACACAAACTATCCTTCAATGATGAAAAATATGAATGATATGCTTTTCTTCCTTTGTATTTGGTTGGATTGATGAAAAATAAAAATAACTATTTTTTTTTTGTTTTTGTGATGGCTAAGATTAGGGATGACAATAGAGTCAAGTCGTGTCGTGTCAGATTCGTGTTGCGTCATTACAAATCTGTGTCAAATATTAGTCAAATTTAACTTAATTCATTTAACTAATTGTGTCGTGTTGAGTTGTGAATTCGCCTATTTATTTTCATATCGAGTTTGAGTCGTGTCATCGTGTTGAGTCGAAAATTTTCACCTTAGTTAAGATGGAAAAAATATATATTTTTTAATTTAAATTTTTAATTTTTTTAATTTTTATTTTTAAAAAAATATATATATATATACCATTGTATTTTTATATGAAATTAATGTATACATAAGATATATAGACAAATAAGATGCATTTTAACACAAATAATTAACTTTTCATCCACTTTCTTTCCGATTTTGGAGGGATTGATTTTGGTAAGTTGAAAAGAAAGTTAATTCATTCACTTTTTCATCCTTCCTACTTTCTTTCCTTACCAAACATGATGTTTTATTTATCCCTCCAACTTTTCATCCTTCCAACTTTCTATCCTCCCACTTTTTTATCGTACCAAATGGAGCATAAGTCAATAAATCAGGTCAAATTTTTAAATCAAAATAGTATTACTCTTTTGTAAATAATATTTGATAATCAAATTTAGAAAATACAATTTTATTTCTGTGAGAGTCTTTACCCATTAAAAATGGGCATCTTTACATCCAAACACGTCACACCAACCACAATGTAAGCATTTGACAAAATGCCAACATGAAAGCGTAGAAAACAACGCAATTTTCTTTGTAAGCCCACGCGTTAGTTACAAAGCACACGGTTAACACATTCAAAACCATCTCAAAGTCCAAAAGAAAACCACCGTCACCACCTCCTCCTCCTCCTCCTCCAGCAGCACCACCACCACTTCTTCCCTCAAAAGATGGAAAATGCTTCAAACAAAGGTTCATTCATAAACAACCCCACAGAAAAACCACCAGGCAGGGCTCCAACAACCTTTGTCTTGAGTCCCATGACACTAAGCTCGAGTCACAATGGTAGCAACCTTTACGACTCCTACGAGCTCCAAGCTGTCACAAAACAGCTAAACCGTGCTATGCAGGGCACAAATGGCTCTTTGTCACCTTACTCCTTCTACTTGAAGTCCCCTTTCTACCGGCATCGCCTGGATCGTATTTACAGAGATAACACAAAGACACACAAGAGAATTTCGTGCTCGGGTTTGGACAATCGAGCGCTTGATTCAAAGGCGTACGCGCGGGGTATGAAGGGATTTGGAGTGTGGCTCTGGAAGAAGGTCAAACGTGGGTTTGCAAGAAACAAGGCATAGAGGATGGTCTAAAGTTTTGCTTGATATCAACAAACAGATTGATCATGCTATAGGCTGTATCTCAATAAAGATATACATGTAAATACTATGCAATTTACCAAGAGAAAGTACTTGTGTTCTTCATGGTCCTGGCAATCCAAAGGAAATTTCAATAAACCCCTATGTATGTAACATACACTAGAAGTTGAGTCAAATATATGAGTTCGATGCTATCATCGATATATTGTTCATTTTGGATTGGACAAATCGAGTTCAAAAAACCGTCTTGATGAGTAAATCAAGACTTCACATAAATAGTCCAACACCCTTTTCTCCCTCTTGGTTGGTGATGTTCAACCTTCCGAAAAACAAGTATATAAACCAGACACTTTAGCTTGTTTGGTTTGTATTTCAAAAAATAGTATCTCAAAATTATTATTGGGGAGAATTTTAAAAAAATGGTTTGGAGTTTTTTGTATCGCAGAACTTGTTTAGTTATATGATTTCAAAAATAATTTTTCGGAATAAAAAATAAGAAAATTTGCTTGGACAATAACTCAAAAAACAATGTAAACATAAATATGGTGAAAGCGGAGGTAGTGACGTGGTGGACATGGTAATGAGTGTATGGTGGTGGTGGGTGGTAGTGTTAGTGTGGTGGTGGTGATATGGTGGTAGGGGTGTTTTTTAAATACTAAAAAATATTGCTTTAAAAAATACACAAAACATTTTTAACTTATTTTCTAAATTTATCTGATTTTTATTCCCAATGTTTCAAAAAAAAAAATATATTGGTTAAATAACTTTTTTTTCCGATATTATTTTTAATGCAAACTAAACAAGGCTTGAGTTTTACCTCATCTCATGCGTCTTGACCCTTAAAGTATGTGTGAAACCTACGTTCCCATAGTTAGAAGAAACCAACTTTGACTCCAACCGTCAACGCATTGGTGCTTGAGCCTTGAAGGTACCCACATGACTTTAAAACTATGCAATGCCACCTTATAAGACTTCGACCGGCCATCAAGATGTTATTTATCCAATTTAGACTCGGCCAAAAAAAATTGAAAACACATCTTGGTGTTTAAGGAAAAACTATTCGATACAACATTGTAAGACGTCGACCACACCAAAATATTTTCCCCTCTTGACTAAATCCACAGAATTATCAACGAACTGTTAATCCAATAGATAATAACTCAAATTTTTTCGTTTAATGTTTAGGTTTGAGTTTTCGTAGTTCCGACAGTTCGTTGGAACTAAATTTAGTTTTCAACGCATAAAACATACGGTGGAACCTTAACTTTGATCTCGACGTAAGTGAGATAAAGTCTCTTATAAATAGTTGTGTAGTAATAAAAGACAACTATAGTAACTTACCTATATATTTGTTTAGGCGGCGTTTAATCAACTCAACCCAGCGAAGGAAGCTCCAGAGAAAAAACACTGATTTGTCAGATTTTCTACTCTTTCCATCTCCATCTCCATCTCCATCTCCATCGATCTCTTTCTCTCTCTGACCCCTCTGTGAAATCATTTTTTTTAAGTTTGGATTTGTTATATACATGGGTGGGTTGGGTAGTGTTGGTGGTGGCTAAACAGGGGTGGTGCTAATGGCTTTGCAGTGATTTTGGTGGTTTGTTTTCAGAAGTTTTGGTAGTGGGTTTTCAAGGGTGTTGGTGGTTGGTAAATAGGTGGTGTGGGTGGTGGGTTTTCGGTGATTTTTGTGATGTGTTTTTAGGGGTTTAGTAGTGAGTTTCCAGGGGTATTGGTGGTGGGTAAATAGGTGGATTAGGTAGCGTTGGGGGTGGGTAAATAGGTGGGTTTGGTGGTGGCTAAACAGAGGTGGTGATGGTGGGTTTTCGATGATATTGGTGGTGGGTTACGTGGTGGCTAAACAGAAGTGGTGGTGGTGAATTTTCAGTGATTTTGGTGGTGGGTAAATAGGTGGGTTAGGTGGTGTTAGTAGTGGCTAAACAGGGGTGGTGGAGTTCGATTTTTTGTGGTATTGATGGGGGCAATGGTGGCTGGGTGGGGTGGCGTGGGTGTAGATGTAGTTGACATTAAAAAATTAATCAAAATAATCACAATAAATTATGAATATATTATTATAATACCAAACGTATATTTTTTTTTATAATTTTTTAAATATAAATAATTACCAAACATATTTAATATTTTTAATCTTTATCACATAAAAAACAAAAACTTATTTTGATTTTTTTTTCAAAAAAAACATACAAACAAAAAAGTCATCAAACGCACCATTAATACATAAGAAAAAGAGTCCCCAGAATTTAGGAGGTTATTTTCAAACCCAGATTCTTTCGGAACTTAATTTTATAACCTAAACATTTTTAAACTTAATTTTCAAACTCAGTCTCTTTTTAAAAATGTCATTTCATTTGAAATGACGACTTCCCTCTTAAAAACGTCATTTAAAATAAAAATTTAAAAATAAAAATTTTATATTTTTTAAAGTCATCATTTATAATAACATTTTTTAACATAAATTTTAGGCGCTAACTAACGGACGTTAAAAAATATAAAGGGATAAAAATCGTCGCCTTAAATGACGTTTTTTAAAAACCCTATTTTGAAGGACGATTTGAACGAAAGTCAAACCACTTAAACTTTACAGATCACGGGCTAGGTTAAAAATTTCATCCACTCAGCTCTACTCGTCCTCCTCCGACCCTTAGCTCTCCTCCTCCTCAGCCACTCTCCGACGAGGAAGACCATCGGAGAACCATCCACCAGCGAGCACATCCTCCACCAGTGTGCACAGCCTCCACCACCGACTGAGCAGTGAGCACATTCCCCATTCTCCATTCTCCATTTTTTCCCTAAATATTTTTTGCCCTAAATCGATTTTTTGCTCAAAGGGTTTGCTCTGTGGCCTGATCTATTATGGGTGATATATTGCAACCTCATATGTTAGGTTTCTAGGTCTTGTGTGATTAGTTTGGGATGATCAGAAGTTTGGGGTGCAGTTCATTTATTAAATGGCCTTATGAGTTCCGGCGATGCTCATGGATCTGTGTTCATGGTTGTTTTCTGAACAGATATCAAGAAGGTGAATCTACGATTTGTATGTAATACGTAATAGATCAGTGGTCTTTATAGGTAGTTTTGTTGAGTTTTGGTGGTTCGTGTGTGTTTTCTATTGCTAGATGGTGATTTTTTTAGTAGGTAATTTTTATGGTTGTGAGCTTTGGTGATTGTGTTTTTTGCAGTTGGTTGACCCTGTAGATAAGACAGTAGACAGAGATCTTGCTCTTGTTAAAGATCTGGGCTTGAAGCTTATATATGCGATAAACACCCACGTACATGCAGACCATGTAACTGGGACTGGCCTAATTAAGGTTGGTCTTAGCTTCCTTTGGGGCATTTAAACTTTAGGTTATACGTTTTCAGTATTTCATCTCACTATCATCTTCAGGGTTAGATCAAAAGAATTTGTCACTGATTGTTTCTCATGTTACCTTGCTTGACTGGTTCATGCAGACTAAAGTTCCTGGTGTGAAATCTATCATTTCTAAAGCAAGTGACGCAAAAGCTGATCTTGTGGTTGAACCTGGTGATAAAATCTGCTTTGGTGATCTTTTTCTGGAGGTACACTAGTATTTTTTGTTTTAAAATGGTTTCTACATGAAGTGGCTTGTTAAACTCTGATGCTTTACAAAGACTGCCAATATTAGTCGGGTATGAAGAAATTCTGGACCAACATTAGGGGCAACCACAGAAGATAATAGATATGAGAATCAGAGAATTTGATACTGCACTTTTGTCCAAAGGATGTTGGGCCTGAGATAAATATATTTAGTCATCATAACTTTATAAGGTTCACCATCACTCTCAAATCAAAGTAGTGTATATCTTGGATTCTGACCAGGTTGGTCAGAGTCTAGTTTTCAGAATCAACGGGCTCTATTAACCTCTTTGGATCGGCCATCTCTGAGCTTTATTAGTTGTTCAAAATGCCTCTCCATCCAATTATTTAGTTGATTATGATATCGTTTAGGGTAAATTATGCTTAGAACACCTAAACTATGGTCTAATATCACTTTGCTCCCTGTTCATCACTTACATTGAACTGTGTCCAACTCCAATCCAAATTACCTTCCAAAACTAATGGTGTTTTCCTTGCAGGTTTGTGCTACCCCTGGTCATACATTAGGTTGTGTTACTTATGTTACAGGAGATGGACCAAGTCAGCCTCAGCCAAGGATGGCTTTCACGGGTGATGCTCTATTAATACGTGGATGTGGGAGGACAAGACTTCCAGGTATAGCCGCATAATTGAAAAGAACTTGTGTTTTTTTTATTTTTCGTAGAATGTGCAATCATCTGGAAATCTGGTTAATCTTACTAGATACTTTTAGCTTTTGCTTTTATCAGCTAAGTTTAATTTCAGTAACTTGATTGCAGGGTGGAAGTTCACAGCAACTATTTAAGTCGGTGCATTCACAGGCAAGGACACGAAAATAGTGCAATTCAATAATATAGATATGACATAGAACTTATAAAATATGTCCTATTTTTTCTTTCCTTTGACTGTCCCTCATTCATTGTAATATTATGTGGCCAGATCTTTACCTTACCCAAGGACACATTGGTGCATCCTGCTCATGACTACAAAGGTTTCACTGTAAGGATGTTTCTAATGGTTCTTGATTCTATAATATGTACATAAAAATTGGCTGCTTATACAGCCTCTTTGATCTTCAGGTTAGTACTGTGGGAGAGGAGATGCTTTTTAATGCTCGCTTGACAAAAGATGAGGTGATTATCTAGCTTGTACTTGCTTATTTTGATTGTGGTAACTAATCAATCTTGGCCTCTTGTTTCATAATAACAAAACAATTGCCTGATTCTAGCTCCATTCATTTTGGGATATGAGGTCTTAGAAAAGGTCTGAGAGACTTGCATTACCATCATGTTCTTTATTTCATTGTATCTTAAGACAGATAGTCTTTTAATTGAATTCGTTTTCTCTGTTGTCCGCATATATTTTCAACTGCATATGTGGTTTGCCGAAGCGATGCTTCAATAAACAAACTAGACAAGGAAGTTTGGATTAGGCAACTAATTTACCTTGGAATTCTTATGTGACGGTCTCCTGTTTCATTGGATGTACTATGTTGTATGCAAAGAGTGTTGCGAAACTAACGAGAATCTAGGGATGCAACTTTGGGATACCACATAAAAGCATCGATTCAGAAAATGGGGACACCGGTGCAGTTGGACAGAAAATCATCTCTTTTCCTGCCAAAAATTATTTTATTATATATCTTTATGTTGACTGATTGGGTTCTGCTTTCTTGTTACTAATTTATTGCCAGTATGGAACAAACGTGCTGTTGCAGGAGGCATTCAAGAACATCATGGCAAGTAAGTAATCAGTAATCAAGAAACTGTCCAAAGCAATGTTGCATATTTAATTCTTCACAAGCAAATTTTTTTTTTTTTGGTCCTGCAAAATTGTTAACAGTGCACAATTATTACAACAGATTTGAACTTGTCATATCCAAAGATGATGGACGTTGCAGTCCCCGCTAACATGGTTTGTGGGTTGCAAGAAGTGGAGTCGAAACCCTGCTAATGCTATGGCAGGTCAAGCTATGCATTGTAGTTGTCGTTGTTCTCTTTAATAAAGGTGTGACTGATGAAACTGACTTTTGGTTTGACAAAATTTTCTAATAATGGTCCTATAGAAAAGGCTTTCCGGTTGATCCATTTGTAAAATTATCCGTTCCTTACACGGGCGTGGTTGTATTTCTACTTACTGTGTAGATGTAATAACAGGTATCTAATAGTTTACAGTTCAATGCGAGAAAATGGAATTTCTCCCGTTGACAACAGAAAGACCACATCTTCTAGCTTTTGCATTATACCCTTTTGTGAAAAAATGGAATTCAATCTAATAGTTTAAGGTGCAATGTGAGAACATAGATAGTTTAGGAGTCAATGTGAATTAAAAGGCATACTTTAGGGTGGCAGTGCAATTTGCCCTTTCATTTGATTCATAATTGGATGATGCAAATTGAAACATAATGTGAAAGTCGTGACACATTTATAATAATAAAATAGAGCGTATTGCTTGAGTTGGTTATGCTCTTCACTTAGAAAAATATATCAATGGTCTAAATGGTTTAGATTCTATGATTTATATTACAATTTAATATTTTAACATTTTAATCATGTAACTTATTTATAGTTTAATCATTTAATCTTTTAATTATGATAATTTATTTAAATTTTAACTTTTTAACCTTCTAAGTACAATAATTCATTTAAATTTTATTTTTAACCAAAGTAACTCAACACATAAAAAAAAAAAAAAAAGTGCTTTACACGGGGCGCACATAAAAAAGATTTTTTTGGTGCGGTTTTGCTGCTGTAAGAGGTTGGGATTTTCTTGAAGCTTTCTATGCTTTGTTGCCTTTTAGAGTTGTTGAGGAGTTTTTTATTTGGTCTTTTGTTTTGTTTTGTTTTGTTTTTTGTTTAGGAAAAGGTGTCTTGTGCCTTTTCCTCGGTTTTGTTTCTTGTAATGTTTTTGCATTTGTGAATAAATAAAATTTTTTGTTTAAAAAAAAAAAAGAGCAAGTTGGTAGTGTATACAGTGTGTTGATGTTAACTATCCAATGGACTTACTAGATGTCAAGCAAAATCTCTCCTTAATTGTGGTTAGCTTGTGCTGGTGCTCCGGTCCACCAAAAAAGAATGCGGGAAAGTTTTTAAATTGTCATCGTAAATGACGTTTTTTACTCTTTTTTTTTTAACATCCGTTAGCTGCTGTTTAAAATTTATATTAAAAAACGTCACTATAATTGACGACTTTAAAAACGTTGACGTTTTTAGGAGAGAAGACGTCATTTCAAATAACGTTTTTAAAAAAAGATTAGATTTGAAAATTAAATTTAAAAATGAATGGGTTATGGAATTAAGTTTTTAGGGAGGCTGAGTTTGGGGAAAACCTCCAAAATTTAGATAACACTTCTTGATGGCTAACACAAAACTATCTTGCAAATGAACAATGTTATTGAGACATAATTTGAGAAGATAATGAGTTAACACCAATGATATGATAATGAATTCATTTAATACTACAATGAGACTCATCATTAAATACATTTCACTATCATTTTATTAATAATAACTCATTATGTCTCCAAATTATATCTTTAAATTATGTCTTAATAACATTAGTAGTTGCGAATAGCCCAACCACCTTTTTTCACGGCCGATGTTGGACAAGTACATGACCTAAACTAACCTAACCCAACCCCATCTCAACTCACCTCACCTGATTTGCTCTCGGCCTCATATCTTAACATGCATCTCTCAGCTACCGAGTAGAAGATGGTTCTCAATGTGTTTCATGATGCCATAATAACCATTCTGGGACTGTTAATCCAAGCATAAACATGAACCCCACCAGATTCACGACAGTCTTCAGAAGGAGCATACCCACACAAAGCAAACATAATGGGGATTAGAAGTTCAGATCCACACCAAGAGGACCTCCACATGTCAAACGGAGCCGCCACAAAATTCCCTCTTTATATTAATATTAATATTAAGGTTACTATACAAACATGCTTCAGCAAGCAGCATTGATTTTAATTTCAACCCATATTAATGTAATGCAAAGATGGTAGTGCAGATATAAACACTTTTCACAAAGAACAGCAGCAGCTGAAATGCTCGACTGCTGACAAGTATTGGTGTGCATAGGGAAATCCGTCAAGATAGCTTCAGCGCCATTTCTTGAAGAAGAGCACGCTTTTGTGACGCGTTAATCACATGATTGGTTTCAGCATTTTCCAGCACATCAGTTATTATGGAAGCTGCATGACCAAGAGGTTCCTCTGTTGCCCTCTTCAGCATGAAGGCCTGTCGAACCAATACGAAAAAATTGGATGGTGCACATTCAGGAGTTGCTTAAGTAGTTATCTGAAAACGAAGAAACTTAGCGTTCGGAGCCCGACATGAAAACCACAATTTGGTTCCCTAGAAATTCACTGATAGTGATATGATTCCACCTCAAATTGCAAAATACTACCTAGTTAGTAGTTTCAAGTGAATTTCGAAAAACTTAAAAATATGCTTGCTCACCACCCCTACATGGTTATGAATCTCAGACAATGAATAGGGGCAACACTGTCGCATATGCATGTATCATATCTAGAGGGAGGGAAGGAGGGAGGGAGAGAGAGACAGAGACCTGCCCATGATGTGAAATGGCCAATGTACATGGTTGCTGAAACCAAGGCTCCCCATCTATTTGAACAGGCAAGGCAGCTAAAAGCTGTATCTTAATTAACTGCCCTTGTGCAAGCCTTCGAGCCCGAGAAAGACCCACCTGTACCCACACATAAAGCAGAAGCTCACAGACGTTCCCATAACATCTAAATTGAGAACAATCCTGAAAACTTGGTCTGGAATAAAAGTCCTCTCTAGCCCATCAAAAACTACTTTGTTTGTCGGAAAAGATGCAAGGACTTTGGGAACCAAAAGCTCAATCAATTTAAAACAACTTTGGTTGAAGTTATTTTTCTATAATTAGAGTATATGTTAAGATACAGAGCGACATCTCTCAGCTACATTTATTTCTATTTGCACGGTGAACAAGTGATGGAGCTAAATATTAATTGTCTTTGAAAGGATTAAGTAATAGATTCCAGTTCCATGGAAAAGACCTTTCACTCAAGCAACAAGGTTAAAAACACACAAATCAGATGGCATAGAAACGGTATCTCAAAATACCACCTTACCTGAAGCTTTCCAAGATGCCATGTCCCCGATATGCTCACAACCTCCAGTATCTTATCATGCATAGATTGAGGATCAAAATTCTCATATGTTTCATCCTCATTTTGCCACAAGTCAACACCGCCCATATAGCTTCCAATATTTGCAACAAGAACCCCTTCTGCGTCCTGCAAAAAATAAAGTACAAAATTATAACCTGGGCATCATGATTGATGGCTATTACCCGCAGCTCAAATTTAAGTACATTTAGGATTGGGAACAATTTAGTTCCAAAAAATATATTTGAACAGATAAAAATGAATGGAACCCAGACAGCAATAAAATACAGCAACAGTTGCAGAAAACAAGAATGAATTTGACTAGGGAAACACAACATTAGATGAAAAAAGATTTAAAAAGGTGAAAGATAATTTTGGAGAGCATTTGCTAAAAATGAATAATTTTTTCCCACATAGTTGTCCTAAATAAAGAAATAGTAGCCTTTATCGAACATTAGAAAGAATTTTTTGCACCCACCTCAGGAACCTCTATCTCAACACCATCCACCTCCACTCGAACTTGCCAAGGGAAGTCTGCAAATGTCCTATCCATGATAGTCTTAGCACCTTCTCTTGCGTAAAGAACTTTATTCATAAACTGCATTTACATCATCAGTACCTTCAGCAAGGCAATAGACAACAACTAAAAGGCAAAACTACTAAATAGCAAACAAAATGATCTGTATAACCCAGTTCCACAAATAATTACATAGGCAACTTCCTCCCCACCCCCCCTAAAAAAAAGATTTAAAAGAAAACTTTACATAAAGGTCTCCTTGAATTTAGAAACAGGGACAAAATGTGATTGTAACTTAAGTAGAAGTTAAGAACCTATGCATCCTAAACTACACTCGCACAGAATTTCCCAGAGCAAACTTAGATGATACACTAGATTCCAAAACAAAATTTGCAGACACTGGGAGCATACATGATCAAGTAAATTAAACAATAAACAAAAAACATGCACAAAAAAAACAAAAAACACCCACACATAGTGAATGAAACAAACACAAGACGCAAAAATTATAGTTCTGGATAGAAGAAGAAATAGGTCAGATGAACTGTACAGCAGAACAACCAGCAGACTGAACCAAACCTATATTTTGTTGTACTTACAGACCCACCAATCTACGAAGCAGACGTCCCAAAAACAATATCCTGTGTGACTATATTTACTGAACCACCAATCTAAGAAGCAGAATCCCAAAAACAACATCCAAACCCTAAACTCTTGGTATATTTATGGTCGAATGAATATTTTTAGTTTCTTAGCCTTAACAAGAAGAGAGGGATAAAAAGAATGGCACTCTCAAAAACCACAGAACTACACCCTGCAAAACGGAATTCAAAGAGGATGAGAACAGATCACAAAAAAAAACATCCAGTAATCCACCCCAGTTGCCATGAAAAAAGTACACCCCAAAGTAGCCAAGGATTGTCTCTTGCTAAAACAAAAAAAGCCTAGACTAATATAATCTAAACACATCTTTCTAGCTAACCTTAGACCACATTCTAGAGAGAAAAATGCAAGGACCATAGTGACTTAGAAAAATGGTATGTCCTTCCCCTTAAAATGCTTAGGTACCTTTGCAAATCACCAATGTTAAAACCTTCAGTTAGTGAAAACGACACACCCAACACAAGAAAGTCTAGTCACCAACTACTTTGGATTCGTATCGGCTATGTATGGCTTTTAAGGTCATCATGTCTTTTCTTAACCCCCAATCCACAATTTGCAAAATAGGTTTCAAACATCAAGGTAATTCACTTCTCAGTAGTGCAGCCCTCCTGAACAAGTTTGATCTCAAGCTTCTGCAAAAGCATTTGTTTCCTTTCTATCCTTTTTTCGTCCAATGTCAAGTGTAAGAACACAGAAGGATCTAGGCCTCAAGGCAATCACCTCACACGCATATTTCAGAAGTATTACCACTCAGATACATGTTTTTCCAAATTCCTCTCCTTAATGGGCTCTTACTAACCAAAATCCCATTTTAATTTTTCACATTGTTGCATCTATGTGGGGTATCTGATATTTTAAGGCCCCATTTGGATGACAGGAATCCTAATTGGGAATCGGTATCTTATTACCAATAAAGGAATGCCCTGGGTTTTAAATACGGACAAATCTTTTATTTAGTGTTTGATTGTTATTAGTAATCTAGTATGGAAATTAACATTTATTCATTGATTGATTTTAATAAAAAAAATATATTTTACAAAGGAACTTGATTTTAGGACTGAACTTAATTTTAGAAGCAGCTTGATTTTGGGATTTATTTAAATTTTAGAATACCCAATCAAGTTGGGTATGACATTACCACCTTTGACTCTACATTTAGGATGCCCTCCATTATTGGGAATTTGGTACCAATAGTAATGTTATTCCCAGCTTAGATTACCGATTTATTATTGTTTGGATAATTCATGGATTTAGTAATGTAATTCTCATTCCCAACCAAGATTACTGCCTTCCAAATGGTACCTAAAAATGGCAAATCCCTCTCCTTAATGGGGGCCCTACTTACTGAAATGTCTTATCCTGTTATCCCAAAACTACAAAACAATGTATATTTGACGTATCTAACATTCCGCATAACAGACTGCTTCACCTAATATCTGCATAAATTTCTAGATTACCTGGTTATAGAACTTCTCCGGATTCTCCTCCCTCAAATTATGGATTTCCAAAGCAACCTTTGCATCGCATCCAACCCCTGCAACAATAATAGGCCAAGTTTATCACTGTAGTGCATGAAAATATACCCAATAGACTCAGGAATTCAATAAAAAAAATTAAAAAAAAAATGATCTACAGGAATTCCCTATGCAAGAAGTATTTTTTGGCACACTTGGGAAATCTCAAATACCAAGTCCCACCAGAATACTCGTCCTTGCCTGAATAAATTTGCAAATATGTGATCAAAAAAGAATATCTTGGAAAGACAGCAATTAATTTGGGATTGACACATGGGAGTAAACACAACAACCAACAATACATAGATGTGTACCCATATACGTATTTCTTAGAGATCATATGTTATGACAACCCAATAATATCCTTGACCAAAGCAGCAAAAGTGAGACCAAATGGAATTATAATAAAGCAAGCTGAACCTTAACCCAATCCAATTCAGAATCTTTCCTCTTGACCCAACACAGTTAAATATTGCACCTTGATGAAAGTAGCCCAAGTGAAGTCAAACTGAGACTTTGTTGCTATAGGTTACAATAAAGCACACTGCATCCAGTAAAAGATTGACACTGAAAGTTGTTGATCTAATAAAGGTCCAATTCAAAGCAAAACCAATATAACCTGATTTCAACCTAAACACATCCACGTGCCTATTTGTATAAAAATCAATCTTAAAATTTGCCTCAGAGCATCTAATATTATTCGTATACAGAAACATTAAGAGGCTGACAGAGTATTTGCCACATACCAAGATAGTTATTCATAAATTTCGGGGGTTGAAGTTTCTTTCCCTGTTGGTTCAAAATTGCTACTTTCCATCTATCAAGAATTGTTACTGCAGCATGTTCTATGTGCTCCAGCAGTGTGAAAAGGCCGCCTTGTCTCTCCACTGAGCCCAAACCACCTCCCCAAGACAAAACTCGAGCCAAGTCATTTCCAGTCCCTGCAGGAAGAATAGCTACTGGAGGCGGCGAGACAAAATTTTGCTTGTCTATTGCATTCAACACCCATCCAACAGTACCATCTCCACCGCAAACAAGAACTCTGAAGTGCGGAACCTTTCTAAACAAATAGAGACCAACCTCTGGTCCCTGCGTCGAGCTCAACTCAAAAACCTGTAGCAAGCACAGATCAACAATCAACAGAAATCAAATTGCAATGTAGAAAACTGGTTATCAAAGCAAATGATCAAGGTTGACCAACTTTTTAAGACATTTGGGTTAAAAAACCAGTCCAGCAGAATTTACTGTTCGTCAGTAATGAGTAGTTCAATTTCAATCCCCAATCAATTCAACACATTATACCTCCTTTCTGAGTCCATATTTTTCAAACAAATCATTTCCTGAGATATTTTAGCCATCACCCAATCGAGCCACTATAATTGGCAACAAATCATCAATAATCTGATGCTCTCCATTTGGCTGTCCAGAATTTTAAGCAGTGAAGTGCTTCCCAAAAAATTGAAATAAAGGAAAGGAAGAGAAAGGTTATCATTACCCATTGTCTACTTATCAGGAAAAAAGGAAGGTTAAAAAAAATTAGAAGAAAACAAGCCATTTTTCCAGCATGTATTTAGTACCCTGCACTTTGCAGAGACTAAGCATTAAGCTTTCCTTGACTGCAAATCCTGATTATGCAAGAAATGATTTAAGGAATACATTCCTGCAGGAAAAAGAGGAAGGTAATAAAAAAATTTAAAAGAAGAAATCATTTTTCTGCGTGTATTTAGCACGCGGAACACTTTGCAGAAAATAAGAATTAAGCTTTCCTGCAATCCAAAATCCTGAGTAAAGTGCAAAAAAAGGGATAATGTTTCTGCAGGAATAAGAACTGTGGCAGAACCACATAATCAACTAACAACTGAACACAGAAGTAGGAGGAAGCAGTATTGTTTTCCTTGCAAGTGAAGAATAGACACGGTGCACCATCAAAATTAATGTCCCCATAAACGAAACCCTCCTTTTCAATATTGGTAGTCTACCATTCAACTTATGCATACAAAATTCATAAGACTACACCCTTCTGAGAACACCCTAAAATCCAGCTTTTATTACAATTAGACCAACAATGCTGAAAAAGAATTACATACGGAAAGTCCACCTAAATGGATCACACAAATCATCCGAGAGAGAGAGAGATTTTAACAGGCACATGCCAAAGCATAGTTAGTAATTAAGGAATTTTCATGGCATAAAGGTCTAACCTGAACAGGATTTAACAGAAGATTTAACCGCTGCCTGAGTGAATCTCCTCGTTGAGCCCCACTCTTGTGGTTAATATAAACTAAGAGAGGCCTTGCATCTGGAGGCAAGTCAATCAACTCATATCTCTGTTTCACGCCAACCATCTGATGCTCGTCCTTATGATTGATTGATGAACTTCTTTTAAAACTTGGTTTTGAATCTAATTTCTTAACTGCATCACTGTCTTGGTGCAGATCTGGACCCCCCACATTTACACTACCATTACCGCTTTCCTCCATTCTGTGATAGCCATTAACTGTATGGTTAGTACCAGCTGTGCTATCTGTGGACGTGTCGCCAATACTGCCGCTATCACCTGTGTCTGCAGAGGCTTCATTTCCCTGCTTGTACTTCTTGCTTTGACTCCTAATACTAGCACGTACAGAAGATGCAATCTCATTGGCTCCATGAGTAATGGAACTCAAAAATCCACCAGAAGAAGCCAAATTCAATTCCCGGACATAAAGCGGTGATAGTATCAGCCTTCTAAATGGGCCCAAATCACATATGTCACCAGTTTCATTAGACATACCACCATGGCAGTCAACATGAACCACGCGCTGACACCACAAGCAACACCAAATAGGGGATCCACCAAGGAAAGATCCGCTGCATGGCTCCTCACAATGGCTGCAAAAAGAAGTTTCATCAGGTTGATCAGTGACCTCTGTCCACCAGATGGCCCATTGGTGCATCACATGCTCATACCCAATCATAGATACACACTTGCAATCCTTGTGAGCATTCGAGGAGCAACTCAGGTGGGCTGCTACACCACATATGCTACAACAGTGAATAAAACTGTCTGCAGCCACCATAGGCCCAAGAGCTTGAGAAGGAGACATTGATTTTAAGCACACACAGCAGTTTAAACTTTTCCCACGGGACACAGATTCCAAACTCCAAGTATGAGGAGCAACAGGGATATTATTTCTTGCTTTTGGATTTTTTTTGGACCTGGCTATGGCTTTCGTCCAACTCAGATTGATGTTTCTTCTCCACTGGAAGGAGGTGTAGGCTATAGTCAATATTCCAATTAGTCCAGCAATAAAGCAAGAGATAATAAAGAGACGAGATTCTGCCATTTCAGATGGATTTTTGATGATCCAACTGGGAAGTAGAATCTCCTGTTCTCTGTATTCATCCATTTTTCAATATTTGCTTTTCTGAATTCTACATGCACAGGTATATAACAACAACCACCTATTCACCAAAATAAACATCCAACTCAATTTTCCCAGGAGTCTGCACAAAAGTTCCCCCACTAAACTTATATTATTGAAGCACGAGCACATAATGAGGATGAAGTCTGGAAGTATTCGGTCATCTTGCTGGATCCAATCAAATCACACATCAAGTCCCACAAGCTTTGGAAAAACTATCTATCTGACAGCATTATTCTGCCAAGTTTGTTTAAGAGAAAACTAAATTTATATCATTTGTATGTCATCCGTATCTCTTGCATAGCACAGACGTCAATATTCAAGCTCCAAATTCACAACTCCCAAATAAGGAACAGATTCAGAGGCAAGAAAATTTTAAATTACCTGCAAATCATAATAACCATGTCAGAACGAAAATGAAAACATCCAATTTGGTACCCCCTCCCCCTTCTTTCCATTTCACAAGATAGATGATGCCAGAACAATGGACACATAATCGGCAATGATGCCCATACTTACAGTGGTTCAAAGTGCTATTTCTCATTCAAGTATCAAAGTCGAAACATGGTGAAAAAGTTTTTAGTTTGTTTGAAGTCATTTTTGCATAACACTAGCCAATCCAACAACAAATTAGTACCCATAATTTTGCATAAGAGTTCAAACTTAAGGACACAAATTTATGATACGACTTCTATCAGATACTAACTTCTTGTCACAAAATGGATTTTTATCGGACAGTTGATTTTATGCAAGAAAAAGAGGTTTATAAACTTACAAATTATTTGCTGATAAGCAATTAATAATTTTTTTTTCACTATGAGATTACAAACCAAAGATATACCATAAAAACTAAAACCAATAAAAAGTAAAGAGCTTTAAGCCATTGCCAAGCCCCAAACCATCATGAAAAATTCCCAACAAAAACCAACAACTAATACAGGTCATGAGAGTATCGTCATTCTGAATTGCCACATAATCAGTGCTTTTAGAATTACATCACAAATCACCAAAATTTACTATAAATGTCCAATGGATATTTCTTTTTTTCCAATCACTTTCATCTGCTATAACTCAGAGCTCTATATAACCAATAAACAATTATTTATACACATAAAAAGAGAGAGAAGAGCCAGAGAGAGACAAAGAGAGAGCACTTACGTAGGCACTTTTTGTGATGTTCGAGAGGAGAGATCGAGCCGGTGGAAGTAAACCCTAGAGAGAAAAAGAGGAGAGAGAGAGAGAGAGAGAGTGCCTCCAAGATCGAGAATCAAAGAGAAACAATATATTTCGAAATAAAGCTTTAGGTATTATTCTCTATATATATATAGATTTTTAATTTGTATTTTTTTCTTGCTTTTTTAGTCGCTTTAATTAGATTCTCTTTCACTTTCGGTGATTCAGATTCTGTGAAGGTGGTGGCCTATGTGTAGAAAGCGCGGTGCGTAGGTTCACCGTAGTACACGTTGCGAAAAGAGACGGCATGAAGTTGGCAGGGGAATTTGGGTCCCACCCTTTTCCTTCATCAGGAGCCTTTAACTCAACAGTCTGACTTACACGTTGCCGACACGTTACGGATCACTTGAGAAACTAGTGTCCAACTACAGGGACCTGTTCGGTACACAGGATAGGAGGAAATTTGGGAGATAGATTAAAAATAAATGTCTACAAAACCTAACAAATTCTATGTTTGGCAAGTTCAAGTTATCAAACTCAACTCGCCTTAGACTTATAATCTAAACCCATGTTCATGGCTTTTAATGAATCCCAGGTGGGGTTGGGTTTTGTATGGGATTAAAAGATATTGACTATAAAAAAATAATTATACCCCTACACACGCCACTCCTCTCTCTTTCTCTTGCCCTCTCTCTACTCTTCTGCCTTTCACGATCTTCTCATCGTCTTGGCTAAACCATTAGTAATAGCAACAACTTTCACTCAGGTACACCTTTTTTCTCTCTCTCACGTCGACTCAAACCCAACAGTTTACGTAAACAGCAAACAACAATACACACAGAGAACACATACACACACACACAAAACGGCCACACACATAAATTTTTTGTTTATGTTTTTAATTTGGGTTGTTTAATTTGAGTTTTTATTTTGTGAATATTTTTATTATGAAATATGATTTTTTTTAAGTATGAACACTCAATAATGTTTTTAACCATTCCACTGCTCAATGGTGCAGCAACTGATCCCTTCACTGCAATGCTAACAATAAGTTTTGTCAATAATGACTTCCCGTCGCCCAGAAGATAAAACAAAGAAGACAAGCTACAAATTTCATTAAAATCCTATAAGTTTAGTGTATTTATATTTTGACCCCTCAAGTTATAGAACTTTGAGCATCTTTGATAAGTTTATTAGAGCGTGTGGGTCTAGATCCCTCAAGTTTTAAAAATAGTCCAATCAAAAATATTTTAAATTTTAAAACCAACATTTGTGTTCTATTAAAAAAATTTATTATTTACAATATAGAAAAAATAATCAAATATATCATAAGGACACAAGAAAAATGTACATATACAAATACAAACACGAGTTTGGATTAGATTGATGAATTGACAAAATAGTTATTTGTAGATAAATATATTATCATAATAATGATATATCCGTGAGCATATCAAACATGGGGTGTAGACGAGATTAAATGTTGAATCTCATTTTTGTAAATAGAGGTTTGAGTTTGAAAAGGTTTGAACAAGTCAATCCAAACCCCTTCCAAAAAATCATCTAAACAACCTCCAAAAGTAGCCCTTTTGGAGATGAAATAAGTCATAAACTCAAATATCTTGAATTTAAAACTTGATAATTCTCTTGAGTCCAGATTATGAGAAATTTATATCTCATAAATTTCATAGTCTAAACGTGAATGAATTATCTTTAATCGGACTAAGAAGGAGATTAATCAAAATATGAACAAGTTAGTTCAAACACTCTCAACTATAAACTAAAAAAAAAAGAGACTAATGACCATTTTGCGCTTTGAACTTTTGAGTTTTAGAGAGTTTGAGAAAAAAAAAACCTTTCGATTTTGTGAAAAAAATGAAAATCTATTCTTATTATAAAGGGAAGTGGGGTTGAGTGAGTTTGACACCTTTTCCAATATATTTTTTCTTCTCTCATGACAGATTATCTATCATGTATTTAAGTGGGTCAAATGAAAAAAAATTGAGAAAAAAATATATTAAAGAAGATCTAATAAGTCCAATTTAATATATCTTTTATTCTTTATTGTTTTTCCATTTAACTGCCTTCACTCATAAAATATCCATATTACATTTCATTTCACACAATAACCGTGTGTAGAGCCCTCTTAATAACAAACTAATATCTCATAACCCCTTGCACAGAATTAGAAAATTAGGAAAGAAAACTTACCAACTTTTTATATATATTATATAAATTTTCTACCTGTTAGTGTGCATTAGAATTGGTAATACATGTGAGTGTTAATGTGTGGTGTATTAAAATGTATTCAATTCATACACAATTTATTTATAATTATATATAATATAATTACTTTTATATTGCATTATGTTTGTATAGTATATAAATTTTCTATAGTCAGATTTATACCAATTCAATGCAAGGAGTAAGCCTGTTCAAAAAGAAATGCAGGGAGTAAGAGGACCCAAGACCTGCCATGAGACTCAGATCAGCAATTGGACAAGTTTCAACGCTAAAAGCATCAGGGGTTCACAGGGACGTCGTTTAGCTTTACCAATCCTTTTTTTTGGCCTTTTTCTGACAAGTTAACTTACCAAGCCCCTTAGAGCTTGTTTGTTTGGTACGTGGGTTTAGGCGAGTTTTAAAACATGAGTTAAAAGAACAAACCCCGTCAAAGCAAATACATAACTAACTCAGAGTTTGAAACTCAACCTACTTTAGGCCCGGAAATAAAATCCGAGTTCATAAGTTTCATAAAATTCAATGGGAGGCGAGTTTCATATATGGGTTAAATGGTTGAACATATAAATAACATTTATATCCCCATATATCTCATATTCGTAAACAAACATAAATTTAAATTAAATTAATTAAGAGACACAATAATTATTTATATACAAATATATTATAATAATAGTCATATATCCATGAACATAACAAACATGAATACGGACGACATTGAATGTTGAATCCCATTTTTGGGTTTGAAAAAGTTTGGACAAACCAATCTAAACCCCTCTCAAAAAATCAACCAAAACAGCCCCTTAAGGAGGTAAATGTTCCTTAAGGAGTAAAGGTTCAATGTAATGTAACGGTTACACCATTTGCAACCAACCAATTCATTACTCCATATTGACACAACCCAAACAGTAAATATGATAGCATAAAAAAAAGGTAAGGTACCACCACCATTTGCTCAAATCTCATCTTTGGAGATCAAGTTCAATAGTAGAAATACCAAGTCCAAAGTTAAAGACAGTTTCTGCAGATGAAAAAGCAAGTAAACCAAACAGAATCATCATTTTATAGAAACGAATTTCAGAAACTAGACAGTTAAAAACAACTAGCATACCCAGTCAAAAATGACATGGTTCATGACAGGCGGGTCTCAGGCAGAGCCGAAAATTAATGTAACAGCAAATTAAATCTACTTGATCCAAACAACGGAAATAACAAATCACAACTATCTTAATGTATCCATAGCAAGGCTTGATTCCACAACTCTCAAGGAGCAATCACAATCCTTCCAGCAACTTGGTCAAGATCCCGCTGGCCACTGGATGTGATCTTCCTCCCACTGGTAAAAGAAAAACAAGCCTCAGCAAAATTTTGAAGAATTTAAGATGGGGATTACTGCAAGAAATTAGGCCCTATCAAGAAACACAGAGAAAAGAACACTTCCAAAACTGGACAACCAGCCACGACCAAAACCACATACACCAACACTATCTTTTGTCCAAATTTAAGGAATGAGACTGCTAGATGTTTCAAAGCATTGAATCTCATAATTAATATATAATCTCTCTCAAGATAAAAAAATTTCTTTCCTACATCAAAGTTCTTAATGAAATATGCTTGACCATTTTGTAGCAATTCATACGCAGCGAATACAAACTTGGAGAACTTAAAAATAGGCCCACTTATTAGAAAAGAAAGACGCGAGTTATAAGAAACTTGCAAGGTTTTTAGTTACAAGTGGTGATTTGTTTACAGGCCACAGCCTCCCATCCTTCATGGGTGAAAAGCATCCTTCAGATGATAAAGAGCTTCATGTTACCTACAACCTACATGACATGGTCACTAGCATGCCAATGGCTATTGACCATAATGGGAGACTAAGGCTGCTCTGCTGCCCCTATATCATAATGTAAATCAGAAGTAACTCACCCCTTTGAATCAAAGTCAATTATGTTCATAGTCTGCAATTGCTGAAGTATGTGACGAGCTATGGAGCCACTGCTCTTGCAGAAATGGGGTGGTCGGCTACCATTCCTCTTGCGCCCACCATAGATCCTCTGGAAACCACCAACACCAAGTCCTCCTCTCAAATAGATTTTCCTTGCCATAGATGCTACAATCCAAATTCAATAAAATGAGATATGAAGAAGTCCAAATATAAAAATCACTAAGAAATGTGTGTGCTATTACCATGTGATAAACAAGAAGATAACTGAGGAGTAGAACCAACATACCAGCTCTGATGTAGTACCAATCGGGGTCATATGGGGCAAGCTCTTTGAAGGTAGCAGTCTTCACAATATCAGTCCAGTGGGGAAGCTCAATCTGTCAGATGACACCAATATGAGACAACCACAAAAGAACATTGACACAATCTTCAACATAAAAATCAAAAAATGACACAATTGAGAGGTCATACAATAACCAAATACAAGTTTTGTTTAGAAATCAATTACTATATGCCATTTTCCCAATAAAACAGAAGAGACGAAAAAGTATAGAGGACAAAAATGTGTGTTGGGATTTATAACACTAACTCTTGACAATAATTCATATAGCCAACTCATTCCGTAAATGTAACATGTTGCACTTTCTGTAGTTTTATTTTATTTTTTTCCAAACAAAAAAACTGTACCATAAATCCTTGTTAACACGTTTATCATTTCTTTTTGTGGATCATTGGAAAACAAAACTATGCAAGTATGGTACGATAAAGCAACATTTGAATAAGTTACAAGACAGAAAACTCTCACTACACATCACAGTATTATTTCCAGCACCACTCCTTTTAAAATTAGTCTTCAACAAGAAGCAGAATGCATCAGAGAAACCTTAGTTTTTTGTAAACAGAAGCCATAGTAGATTCTAACAATTATTTGGATGAGTTGAGTGGCTTAACAGAATCAAACTGATAGATTAAAACCAAAACCCAAATGAAAAAATATGTATTACCCTTTAATTAGAAAACATATTCATATAATGACACCATGAGCACCACAATCCCCCCAAAAGAGAAGACAATGGCTTTCAAAAATATAACCAAATTTACAATCTTTCACAACTACCAAGCTATAAGTTTTTTCTAAATTTTTAGGCAACACACTGTTCACTTGATTTTTCACTACACCCATGAGCAGCTTCCCAATCAAATAGTATGAAAATGTGGCGAGAACTAATAACACAACTGGCCATGAAAAGCAAAATTATAGACCTCTAGCACCATCAGATGGCTACAACAATATCCGAAAAATCAACTCCAACGTGTAATCTAAGTACTATACCATTATATTACTAAAATTATTTACAAACGATTTAATTCTGCACCATGATATTGTTGTGCAGCAGAAATGTCCAAAGTCCCAATTCCAGTAAGCACCAAAATCAAGTAAGAGAATCAATGGCCAAATATCAGCCACATAACAGAATAAAATGATAATAAACGAGTTCCACACAAATTTTCCAGAAGCCAAAACAGGGTGAATTAATAAATTCAAACTTCGTATAATTTAACAACTAATTCCAACTATCTAAAGTTCCATGACACGAAACAAATAAATGACAAGACCATTTGACCAAAAAAAAATAAATAGGTAATGCTGACAATCAAACATATATATCCTTATTTAACACAACCACCCCTTTTAACTAGTATTGTACGAGGAAAATTTGTGATTTTTATTAATTTTTCTCATTTACTGATCTAATATTGTATGTATATTACACGTATCATAGTAGAATTAAAGGATTCTTAATTTTATTTTGCATGGATCTAGATCAAACGAATCTTTCATTTATGTGATTGTGTGTGATGAATTTACTTGAGAGAGAAGGGAGTATTAATACTAAGAATCCCGATTTACAGGTTATGCATGTACAGCTAGGGTAAGGTTAACATAGAATTCGAAACGAACAGTGAACATGGAATGATGTGACTAGACAGACACACCAACCAGAATTTCAGACATCCAAAAAACCCCTAGCAACCCATGATTTACAGACAAAATGATATAAACACTGCCAGACCAAACAAGTATCGGCAACTACATACGCATAACCACTGAAGAGCACTCCATAACCAGACATATATACATATTATTCTGAATAACAATAAATTAGGCTGAAATAAAAACAATATGGAAATCCAGTGGCATAAAAAATAGCTTCACACAAACAGAGCATTTAGACCACATAGATGCAAATTCGATTGATCCAGTTATAAACATTAAACAGCAGAGCATAGACATTTAGATATCACTTAGTAAAGAGTCAGCACCCAAAAATACAAGCTAAACTAAACACAATAAAACTCTGAAAATCAAGATCTACAATTATATACATACACATTTTGCGAACACACACACACACACACACACGTATATACAGATATGTGTATATATATATTGGAGAGAGAGAGAAAGAGACCTTGCCGGAGCGCTTGAGGTGAGCGGCATAGGCCTTGACGAACTCATGAGGCGAAACGTCTTTCACAGTTCTTGCCGTCTCCATGTCTGCGGCTACTACGCTGTTCTGCTGCTGCTACTGCGGCCCGCCGATCACCTAGAGCTCCAACGAGGGTTCCGTGCTTGAGAGAAGTGATAGAGAGCTAGGGTTTATCTTTTATAGTGTTACTGCTTGTCTAACTATGGGCCGATTAGGGTTACATGTAGTAGGGGCCTACTGAGACGGCCCATATACAAGGCTACTAAGAGGCCTCAAATTATAGGTCTATCTAACATGGTGAATACCAAAAATTTAAGAGAAATTTGGAAGCTGATCCCTCTATGTAAATTTATTTGAATTTAAGTCTGTTAAAGAAACTTATTTGTTATACAGTTTATTTTTTGTTAATTTTATCAGACTATCCATTTCCTTTAAAAGTGAAATAAAATTAAAAATTAAAACTCCTAAATTTTACGAATTTGATAAACATTAAAAAAATTTCTTTCTCATATCTATCTTTATTCATATATAGCTAAAAACTATATCTCTCATATATATATAGTAACATTCAAATTCAAAAAAATGTTATCATTTAAATACAAAAAATAAAATCATTTAAACACAAAAAATTATAACATTCAATATTAATATTTTTTAAAAAAATAACAATAATAACAGGTTCAACAAAAATAGTAACATGCTCAACAAAAACATTAACATACTCAACAAAAAAAAATAGCAATATGAAACATTGAAAATAAAAATAGTAGCATTCAAACATTAATTCTTCAGTATCCAAAAAAATAACACTGAAAAAGTAATAACATGTTCAATAAAAAATAGTAATATGAAAAAAAATAATAACATGGTCAATTAAAAAAATAATTAAAAAAAATTGAAGCTGCAAATAAGATAGTAATATAGGAGGTTTTTCTCTCCACAAAAGTGAATATTTACCGTGCATGATGACATTGAAACAGTCTGACCCCAAAATATTTAGTGAAAATGGTATGGAGAGAGAGAGAGAGAGAGAGAGAGAGAGAGAGAGAGAGAGAGAGAGAGAGAGAGAGAGAGAGAGAGTGAATTTCAATTTTAATTTAGGAATGAATTAAGATATAATAATTTTTAATTTATGAAATTAATTTAAAATTACTTTCAAAGTCTTTAAGGTTTTATAATTGAATATAATAATATTGTTAAGGAAATTTTTTGGATTTAAAAAAATAGTGGACTTAAATATTTATTAGTAAGATAAAAAACGAACTTATCACCAAATAAAATTTCTTAACCGACTCAAGTCATTATAAGTTCATCCATGAGTACTCAACCCCAAGTTTCACAAAATTTAAACCTATAAAAATTGAGTCCAACAAAAAAACTCAATTAAAATTTCAACCAACAAAAAAACTTAATTAAATTATTTGGGAGAGGAGACATCATTAGTCTTTCTCTCTCTCTCTTACACACACACACACACGTTCTTCTTCTAGTTATATTTTTATTCTTATGTAAAATTAAAACACAAATTAAACTATTTATTTTCATCATCTCTCCCTTTTAATCTCATATTTTTTTTTTATCTATTATGAATGAAGCACTTTTTAAAATAACTAAAGACATAAAATATTAATTTACTCGACGGTGAGAGACTCACAGAGATTGTGATTGTTACGAGATACGCAAAAACTTTGATCTTTTGAATGAGAAGAGATACAACAACACCCACCCTCACAATTTTAGAACTCTAATTTAATTTATAATCCTTAGTTTACCTTCATATTTTGAGTCCATTTTAAATGGACGAAGTTAAAGGCTTAATGTATTTCACAATTCTAGGTAAAGTCTTATAAAAAAAACCCTAAAATCTATATAATAAATGAGTTAACTTTGTTTATCTTGAATTTTTCACAGTTCACATCATTTGAAGATTATTGATCCGATAATTCTAATTGGAATATAACTCTCTCTCTCTCTCACAATCGTCATATCTCTTTTAAATACATATTCTTTCATCTATCGTACTCTTTCAGTCTCTCTCTATATATATCTCACATGCTAATTTATATTGTTGTTTTGACAACTTGAGTGTGTTGTCCTAAGAGAGAGCCTTAGGAATTATAAAATGTAGCTTTCTCAACTTTTTTCATGCATTGGTTGGGATGCCTTTGATTCATATTTTACATTGTATGAACGTGGATTGGTTTAAAAGTAATTGTCGGTGTCAAGTGGACATGACCTATGCATTTAATATGTTACAGAGGTCATGGTCAAGTTAATTGTATTATAAGTGAGCGGTGTTAGTATTAGATCATTTAACACAAATAAATAAACATGACCCGTTAGGATTGAGGGGGGTTTTAAAACAAATTTGAATAACGCTATACAATCTAATACGACACAACTTTGTTGTCCCCCCTATATTAACACTATGCGCAACTTTATTTTATTATAGTATTTATATAAAATAATTTTATATTAATTTTTCTTAGTCAAATCTTATATTTTTATGTGTATTTATATGGGAAATCCTTTAAAAATAAAAAAATAATATGAAAAATCATTTTATTAAATGTGTCAAATTAGGAATATTTTTCTATAGAAAATGAAATTTTGAAAAAATAATCATGTTCGCAAAATATAACGAATTTTGATGATTATTGCTTAGTCATTCTCTTTAATTTGATGATTGCTCTGGGTGGAAAGAAATTCTGGGTCTGCCCCGAAGGTAATGGATTATGGTTGAATTCTCCAATTAGATTGGCCCACTTGGATGATTTCCCTAATTGTCCTAATCGGCTAGTCCTTCAATTTGTTTGGATAAACCAGAATCTCAATGCCTTCAATCATAGGTAAGAATATTGAATAGAGTGTCAAAGTAGAGAATCATTATTTTCTTTGCTAATAGATTTCATTGGTGAACCCAATTCATGTTGGAAAGAAAAAACCTACAATAACTTTTTGAATTATTCGAATTCAAAAACCATAAAAAAATAATTCACCTGATATTTATAGTTAGGAAGAAAATGCAAAAAATGATTTATTTTCAATAATCCAGCATAGACAATAAATACAATAAAAGTCTCATAAATATCTATCTATTATTACAGTTAGTAAGTTGAATTCTCAACTAATAAAAGCAAAATAACAGTCAAAATTGATCAAATCTTCATCAATTTTGATTCAATGATATAATATTCATCCTAAAAATTTATTTTTTTGCCCAAAAATGTTAACTTTTTGGACTATCCTCAATATCAACCAACTCAATCAGCTTACTCCTCAATATGAAACAATCTCATCAATCTACACCTACCTCTCTTTTTATTTTAATTTTAAATTGCTTAGTTAAAAAATTTTAATTAT
Source organism: Ilex paraguariensis (assembly GCA_963454935.2). Taxonomy (NCBI): domain Eukaryota; kingdom Viridiplantae; phylum Streptophyta; class Magnoliopsida; order Aquifoliales; family Aquifoliaceae; genus Ilex; species Ilex paraguariensis. Next base: position 6,376,627 of record CAUOFW020001724.1, on the reverse strand, counting down.
TATTTAAAATATAAATATTATAAGATCAGTTCGATTATTGATATTATATAGTCTTCAAACATGGAGTTATTGCTAGTAAGATAACATTTCACCTAATTAGACATATTTTTTATATCATCAAAATGATTTACAAAAATATTCACATGCAACCTATCGGGGGTAAGTTTGTTTGAAGGATAATGGTGGTATAAGGAGGCGAAATTAAGAAAAATAGTACATGGGGTCCAGTAATACTTTGTTTGTTTACTTTTTTTTCGTATGGTATTATTTTTTGGATCACAATATTAACTCGCTAGCTATAGTTCATCAAAACTCATATACATGGACTTATATAATACCACCTCGGTAGTATTATTTTTTGGATTTTGGCCACCAAAGGCATGTTTATTTAAGGGTTTAAATATGGGTGGTATTGGAAATGTATTCCATACATTTCCAATACCAATAAAAATTAGTACAAGTAATAAAAAAATATTCAAATCTCCTCTAATATCTATTTGTTTAATAAGTATTATGGTGAGTCCCACAAACAATCATCTATTATATATAATAAATATACTATTTTACCCTTAACATCATTTATTCCATTACTTTATTTGTGTAAATATTTTTGAACAATGTTTAGTATAATACATGATATAATAATCGATACCTAAAAAATTCCAGATAATGTAAAAAATTCACATAAAATATTAAGAATTTAATGCTATGAATCGATGATATCGTAATTTTTTCTTTAAAAAAAAAGGAAAAATTCAAAATATTTAAAAAAAAAAAAAAAAGGTGACACTGTACGCTTAGACATAATATAAGAAAAAAAAAATTAAAATAAATTTTTTATATGTAACTATTAATAGAGGAGGGCATTTGTGTCATTTTTTCTCTTGTACTGTCCTTTCATTTATACCATGAAGATAATACCACCGGGTAGGTGGTATTCTTTAATATCATGTATAAGGTTTAATGGATATTGTATAAATCGGGTTGGTATTATAACCCAAAAAATAGTAATGCGTGTAACTGCCAAACAAATAAAGTAATAGGTGGGCATAGGTACTATTTTCTTTTATCCCATCCTATAATACCATTTAATCCCCCAAACAACACATGCCCCAGTGGTTTTTTGGCCACCAGCGGTTTTTTATTTTTAATTATATTAATTTTTTTTAAAGAAGTTCTGAATTTTTTTCTTATATTATATTTAATTGTACGGTGTCATTAGTTTTTTTAAAATTTTTTAATTTTTTTTTCTAATTTTGAATTTTTTCCTCGTATTATATTTAAGTATAAGGTGTTTCCGATTTTTTTTTAAATCAATTATTTTAAATTTTTTTCTTATATTATGTTTAAGCATACAGTGTTACCAATTTTTTTTTTACAAATTTTTTTGTACATACATCTGAAATAGAATAATAGAATGTATGATGTTAAGATAAAATTATATATTTGTTATATAAAATGTGATATAATAATAGTTATTTGTAGGACCTACGATAATAGCAATCTAATTAACCTTAGTGGCTATTAATTAGTTGATATTATTTTTTTATTCCTTTTTTTTTGTGGCTTTTTAAATCTTTCTACAATCTCAAGTCTCAACTGCCTTAGTGGGTGTAGTTCGTTAAACCACCCCCTGTAGCCTGGAGGGAAACCTAACCCATGTGACTCTCTCTCTCTCTCTCTCTCCTGACGCCGCATTGTTCTTTAATGCCGTTGTTGGTCCCCTTCTGAACGAGCGTGAAACACATCGACTCTCTCCCTCGTACGCATCGCCACTGCCTCACTACTCCTTCATTCCTTTGTTCTTCTCTCTCTTTCTCACATTCTTCGATTTCTTCATTCAATCCCTCTGTTTTCACCGCCCAATTCCTCTTACAAAAATCCATCTCCCTCATTCCTTTCCCATTTCACAACCCAATCTTCGGATTCTAAGCTTGGATTTGCTTCGATTCGATCCCGATTTCGATTCTATAATAGCCTCTTCAATGGCTTCTATTTCTGTTCCTTGCCCCAAAATAACTGCTTTATACGGTGCTTCGCATCCCAGCCTGACTCAGTGCCAACACCATCATCAACAACGTTCCGTTTCGTTTCGACCTGACTCGAAATCCAAGCCTGCATTGCTCGCTGGATCTTCAATTGACAACCCCAACAAGTTTCTTGGACTTCAGGTTAATCTTCCACATCTGAAATTCTTTTCGATGTTGACGATTTTTGTGTACTTAGATTGGTGAAATTGTTATATCGAGTGTCTGATTTGGATAAATACTAGTTTTAGCTTCATTTATGAGAATAACTATTTTATCACTGGGAACAAAAATAAAAAAATATTTATTTGACTAAAATAGCCTTAATCAAATAACTAATGCCTCATATATCCTTTTTAGTAAATAAGTATATATGTTGATATTTGGTCTTCGTTCATTCAAAACGTTTCTTCATCTTACCTGAAGGTTATGTCTCTCTGTCTTAACTCAATTGCAACGTTTCCCCATCTAAAGTACTTATTCTTGTAAGTGCTAATAATTCTGATAATTATTCAGTGCGCACTGAATATGCCCAACGTACACTAGCTAATACGCAAAGAGAAAATACTAGCATTCCTTTAATGCTCCAGTTGATTGGCCTATTGAAACTTTAATCCTCTCATATTCCCTTAACAGGTTATCTCTTCAAAACCTTTTTAGTTTACCATCTCAAAGACAACCCCCCTCCCCCTTCTTCCTCTCTCTGTCACTCTCACCCAGTTTTGCCTTTGTTACAAAATTAGAGGAACAGGTACTTTTTCTCCGTCTTCCATGATCTATTCTATATCTATTTCCATTGTGTTGTTTATTTATGGGATTTTGAAATAGGCATGTTTTTCTTCCTCCACAAATCTTGCTTGAATCAAAATTTAACCATCAAGTCTGAAGAAGGCAAAGAAATGGTACAAGAGACATGAAAAATGGAGGAAAATAACCAAAGTCAGGTGTTTATATGCCAATCCTATAAAAATATTTTCAAAGGACTGGTATCATTACCATGTGTCAAAAGTGAGGCTGGTGGCAAGAGGAACTGCTTCAGAATGGTTATGCACAATTCATACGCATATGTGTGAACAGTAACTGTGGTCCAAGTGTCTAGACCATTTGTCTAACGCCTCCTAGATGTGTTATTCAGTATAAGCTTTTCTCAACAACTCAACACACATTTAAGATGCTTTCAATCTTGTTTGCTTGAGAGTATTTTCCACCTTAATTTCATTCTTGAATCTACAACCCACAAAAAATACAAACAAAACATGAAGAAGAAATATACTTGATGTGTAACTATAGATTTTGTACTTCCCTCTTCTTTGCTTTTTCCATTCCCCCCATGTCGAAGGATTCTTGTAATTGTCAAGTTGCTCCTTGAATCAAACATATTTTAGATACTCTCTATTAAAATTCATGTTGGGGGTGAATGTTCATGTATAGCTTGACAAGAAAAAGGTAAAGATCGAATTTCATATAAGATTGCTATAGGCTGAAGATTCTTAACTTTTAGTTCACTTTTTTGTTTAAAAAAACAATGAGACATGTCATAACTATTGATGGTAGGTTCAAATCCTACTTTAGATTGTTCATATGTTAAAATTGTACTTAAGGGCTTCGTTTGTTTTATATCTTTAAATTGGTACAACACATATTCAAGCCCATGTTTCCCTAAGTCCTTAGTCCTTGTTAGCCATAGGGCAAAGAACTTCAACGATACTTACTTTTGTTTGAACTGGTTATATGGAATATTGATAAAAAAAGAAGAAGAATCCACTAAGGAAATTGAATGGAAAAATGTCACAACCACTTATCTTTAAATATGTTGGATCCATTCTGTTTAAAATTAGTAGAGTTTTATATGACGATATTTCTGATATTTTAGACTTAGATTTTATGCAATGTCTACTAGGAAAATGTGTGGTTTCTATGACAAATATGTCAGAAAAAAAAAATAAAATTTAGTGGTTAGCAAATTAGTTGTGCTCTCTTAATGCTTTTATTATTTTTAAGGCAGTCAAAGTTCTAGAAGCCAGTCAAGTAATAAAGCATAATTAGATATGTGCATTTCGTTTGACAAGTAAACTGGTGTATTTATATTATACATACACAAACAAATATTTTCTAATCATGTTTTGGGATAGTGATGGTCCATATGAATGCTATTTACTTTGAATACAGTGAGTTGGACCTTTTATCAAGTTCAAAGTTACATAGATTATATTCCAGTTGGGTTTTTGTATCAAGTACGTTTTGGCACTTCAGCCTGTAAATATTTGAGATGATGTCAAATTGTCATGTGAATGTATCTTATGTCCCCTTTTGTTCGATTGGATATAAATCGTGAATAAAAGTCCATTTTTGAAGGTTTACCTTTCAAATATTTATGAGTTTTTTACCATTGAGCAAGTTTTTTTTTCTGCTCTTTTGAATGGGAATGATGCATTAAGGAAGGTGATCAGAAATGTAGTTCCATCGTGCATATTCTATATGTGCAAAAACTGAATATAAAGGAACCAAAAGAAAGTGGCTTTGTCCAATTCTTTCCACAAACTTAGATATTAGATACTCAACATCTAATCTTATTCTTGGTTCTATGGAGTAAAATATCAATAATATTTTTGAGGAGTCCATTAATGTAGTTGTTCCAAACAATTATACAGGTAGTTCATGACTTCTACCTTATTTAATTGATTAGTTAAAAAGGAAAAAGTACATATTCATGGTTGATTAATAAATTGTAAATGTGAAAGAGAACAATAAACATTTTTTTTTGCAAAAAAAAAAAAAAAAGATTTAGAAATAGCATTTTATTTTACAATATTAGTTGCTTCCACTATAAAAAAAAAATCGTTTGGATAAATATTATGTATGAACATCAGTTCTTGGTTTAATAATATGATATTAATCAAAAGAACATGTTGAGCACCTACAACACATGTATGGTATAATATAAGTTACAAAAAACTAAACAATTCAGGTGGTTGGTTATACAGTTGAATAGCACTTGTTTTCTAAAGAATTGAACAATTGAATGATTCTTACATCTCCAAAGCACAATATCATATATCGAAAAAGATTCACGTGCATATATATATATATATATATATATATATATATTCCCTCTTGGCGTTATTATTGCGATGATTACCTTCTTCAGTCACCGAACATTTAATAGATTTCCCAAATTATTTCTGAATTAATTTTCAACTTAAACCAAAATCGTCATTGAAATTGTTTCCACCCAGATTGTATATTCATGCACTGCTGTGTTTCCCTTGAGTCAGGATCTGGATCCCTTGAATTTCAATTTTTTTGCCAGTTTTATTGAAGTTGTATCAAAGGGTTAAATTCGTTCAGTCTTGCCGGGTATTTAGTTGGTGAGAACCATAGTAACTTACTAGCGCGGCCCCCTAAATTGAACTGTGAATGATTAGATTTACTGAAAATGGACAAAATTTGAAATTCAGAAGATCCAAATCTAGTGTTGTGTTGTGTTGTAGCATGTTGGGAGCTATACACCCCAAAAAAGAAGTACAAATAAATAAGGATTGGTGCCAAAAAGAAAAGAGGAATGCTAGTTATATGTGTAACACGTGCAAGTTGAGCTAGGCAGAAGAAAAAGGGGCTCCGGTAGCTTGTCTCGCCTTGGAGGTACCAGATTTTTGGTTCAAAACTTCAAGTTGAGGACCTTTTTAAATAGTTTAGTTTTGGAGGTGTTTATTTGTTGGGGAATAGAAATTAAATTGCTTTGGATCATTTGGTCAAACATTTCTCTTGCTTCATAGAGCAATAGATTAGGTCTCTTTCCTGTCACAAATTGAAAATAGGTTACCCCAAACTATGCTGAGAAGTTTTAAAAGTTACAGAATTATGTTTCCCTCTTAAAGCAATTGTTCCTGTATAAAAGACATACTGTGGTCTTCAACTTTTTCTAAAAGCTGATATTCAACTGTGATTCATTTTGAATTTTAGCAAGCTGTCCAGGTGCCTACCTTTTTTCTTAAAAAGGAAGCCAAGCAAAACAAGTGCAAAGAACAGAAGCAGCAAGGCGAAATCCTATCCGTATTATGTGAATAAAGTGAGCAATTAAGCCAGAGGATACAATACTAATCAAACGCATGGCCTACCTTGTCTCTTTTTCATCTGTCAATACACACAATTATCCATGGATGAAATCTATGAACCCATTACCTTATTTCTTCTACTGCTGGGCCAGCCAGATGCTGTTTTGTTTCTGATTGGAAGTTTAGGGGAAGTTTTTTATTTTGATATTCCTGAAATTTTGTTTCCTACTTTTCCTGCAGGGGTCTAGCCAGTACCAGTCTGATGTTTTCAAGGTGTGTGCCCAGCTTAATGAGGTAAGCTCCATGAGCGTGATTGTCTCTCCAGGCTCTCCTCCCTCCTTTTCCTGTTTCCTCTGTACTTTGATGCTGCATTTGTGCGTATCTAAGATACACTCTTCTTATCTAAGGTTTCTATTGAGAAATCATCAAATTCTGTACTAGTTCCCAAGGCAAAGTCAGAGGAATCATCATTCGAAAGCCAAACCAACATTCCAGATGCATCATCCATTTCAGCATTTATGACTCAAGTTGCGGACCTTGTTGAGTGCGTAAAAACCTGTCATCTGTGTAGACAATTTGTGTTGGTGTCTGATATTGCAAAATAAATAGGAGAGAATGAATTAATTTCCTCTTTGTTTAATCTCTGCGGGCAGGCTTGTGGATTCAAGAGATATCATGGAACTACAGTTAAAGCAACTTGATTGTGAACTCCTTATAAGGAAAAAAGAAGCTTTGCCACAGCCTCCAGTTGCAGCTCCACAACCCCATTCTCCCCAAGCTATGGTTCCATCTCAACTGCCTCATGCACAGGTCGCTGCCCCAGCTTCTTCAGGTCCAGTTCCTTCACCTCCTGTTTCAGCACCAGCACCAGTTACGCCTGCAAAGCCAAAGTCATCACATCCTCCATTTAAATGCCCCATGGCGGGAACATTTTATAGCTCTCCTGCCCCAGGAGCACCAGCTTTTGTAAAGGTAAAATGCCCGCGTTTCTTTTATTTGTGTGCCCAATAGTGTTTGAAACAGAAACTTATTTGAAGTCTTCAAAAAGCTTTGAATTTCACTTTCATCCATTATTTGTCTTAAAATATTTGCATCTTGCAATTTTGACTGATTACATGTATTCGAATATTGTGAATAGCACATCTGATTTTTGATTATCAATTCTTCCCTACCTTTTCACCAACCGTGGGGCCCAAATACTCCCCCCCCCCCTTCTTTTTTATACATCTGTTTTACTCCCACTTTTTTGTTGTTTTTTCCTTATTAATTTACATTAACATTCCCACTGGGTTCCCACTTCTAATTTCAATTCTAGTTGCTCAACCAGAAAGCACTTTACCAGCAAGACAAGTCAATTGAGTGTTCAGCACAATTTCCATTTCATTGCTTATTAATGTGGTTCTACAGGTAGGAGACAAGGTCCAGAAAGGGCAGGTTGTTTGCATCATCGAGGCCATGAAACTGATGAATGAGATTGAAGTGAGTCTCTTGTTCTATTTGTCATCTATATGGTTCTAAGATTCAGTTCCACAACCTTGTTGATAAGTATTCAGTATGGTTATTCAGACAGTAAAAACAAAAAGAAAAAAAACATGGAAATTCTACATATTTAGGTCGGACTGTGTATATCCTCTCTGGTATTAAATTGTCTTTCCTTCCTATCTGTATTCTCGGCAATCTATTGTAATAAGGATGCTTCATGATGGAGAAGCGGAGATGATAGCAAGCTTCGTTTTGGTTAGGTTGAAACATTTTATTAGTCATGTAGATACCACATCCATTGTTATACGATGAGGTACTGTGTGAAATGCAACAAAAGTAGAGAATTGATTTTGTGTAGTCATGAAAGCTTGATCTTAAATCCTGAGATTGGTTGAATTCTTTGTATTGTGGCAAAATTATAGTTCCCCATGCTTGCACCACCTTATTTATGGTTTGTAAGCTGTCAACCGCCAGATATTCAATTTGTTCCACCTTTGTGAATGTTGTCAGGCTGACCAATCTGGAACGTTGGTTGAGATACTTGCGGAGGATGGGAAACCAGTTAGTGTGGACATGGTAACTCTTTCTCTCTGTCTCTCAAAGTTTTTGGTTTAATGCTGGTTGTATTCGGCAAGCCTAACGTTGCATATCTTCATGCAGCCGCTATTCATTATTGAGCCATGACGAACAAAGTCATGTCCTCTGCTGTGGAACTTGATATCTGAAAGCATATTGCGAGTTTGAGCCAGTTGATTTCTGTTTTTAAATTTATATAATGTGTTTTTTTCCCTCAACTCCTTGTCTCATAAATTTTGGAATAATAGGATTTTTGATATTAAATGTGGTTGCTTCTCTACCTCCAGCTAGCATTCTATGTCTCATAAATTTTGGAATAACAGGATCTCTCTCTCTCTCTCTCTCTCTCTCTCTCTCCGCGATCTGCCATAATCGAGATTGCTAAGTGGACTATGTCCATGTCGGAATTCTAGCATTATATGCACAAATTTACTGACATCAGATAAAGAGCAATGTGATACATCATCTTAATGATAATGTGAGGTGTAGAGTAGAAAATAAATCTTGCGGTTTAACCAAAAAAATAAAAATAAAAATATATATATATATATATATATATATATATATATCGAACTGTATTTGGTGTAAAGAATCTTCAAATTGTTGAATTTCAATTTCAAATTATTTTTCACCCTGTGAAATGACATTTAAAGACAGTCTTTTTAATTTATCTTTGAGTGCATTTATGAACTCATCTTTCACTTTATTATGACGATTAAAGGTGGAAGTATTAACTGGTGATTTGATATTGACTTATTCAAATTCATTATTCTTAAGGATTGTGATAACGAGACTTGTTGTGAGTTTATCAAGTTCTCAATTTTAGTCAAATGTTGGCCTATAGCTTGTAAGCAAACATTGGTATAGTTATTTTGTTTTATGGAAATAGTATTGCCTGTATAACAAGCATTTATATAAATCTCTTCACAGTTATTTAAATGTAACTTTATCAGTTCAGTTGTTGAGTAGTTTTACCATCCAAAGTTTACCATTTATGTTGAAACATTTTTATAACATTTAAATGTTCAATAGTAGAAGGGACATAATAAGTTAAAAACCAATTAACAAAAAGAATTATCCTTCTTTCCCTTTTTATATAAAGGTAAAACATTTCTTTATAATTTTGGAGTTTTTCAGAACTCATAGTTTTAAAAAATCAATTTCTGAATTCTTCATATGGAGGAAGATAAAATTTTTTATTACAAGTGTCCTTTATCATCTGAAATTCTCTTTGATGGAAATTCACAAAAATTATAGTTGAAATCTGATTTTGGATGGAGTTAGATCATAATCTTCTTCCTATAGGGAGGAAGATTCATTAGATGGTATATATATACCATGTTGAATATTATTTCTTGAAATTTTTATTCCTTTAATTATGAATCATTTATCTCTTCTTCGATTTTGTATCGAGAAAGTAAATTTTCTTAAGGGTGTAAAATAGCCTGATGAACTTTCTGATTTATCAGAAGATTGTAAATAATTCCTAGAATTTATTCTAACAAATTTTATGATAAACATCACCCTGAGATGATTGGACGATTTGAGTTATTTCTTCATTTATTTTTTATTTTTTAGGGACCACAGATTCTAATTGCCAGGTTTCTGGAAACTGAATTTCTGACCATTTAATGATTTTAGGGACTTCAATTTTATTTTTAACCGTGTTGATTTCAATTAAAGTGGTTTGACTTTTAAGGTTCAAAAACTTAGCTTTAGGGCATAAATTATTCATTACTTTATAATAGACCTTATAAGTAAACACAATTATATATGTGCTTTCTTTATAATTGTAACCAAAAGTTTTAATATTGCATGTTAAAATATCCAAAATATTTTTATCTGTCAAAGATATAAAAAAATTAGGAAAACAGTTAAAATAAATTGAACCAGTACTTAAGCTGGACTGCATAACTCCTATTAAAGACTGATCAAAATTAAGACATCTAGCATCTCGTAATGCTAACATAAAAAAAACATTTAATCCTTGAAAAGTTAAAAGTTTTAAAGCAACCTGAACTAATCTAATATGCAAAAATTTATAATTGTTATCTTGAGTCTTTAAGACTTCTCGTTCAGTTAATAGCTGTAAAATATCTTCATTCTGATTAAAAGGAACAGTCATTTCAATCATTTTAATAATTAAATTTGATTTAAAATCAAAAGAGTCAATATTGTAAATTTTCTTAGTGGGGAACTGGGGTATATCCCAGTGCTGCAATTTATTTTAAATATCAAAGAATTCTATCTCTTCCATATTTTTAACATAGTCATCTTTATGATTAAATTTAAATTTAAATAGGTTTAAAGTCATAGTGATATCTCAAAGTTGTTTTGTTGACCTATATGTTTCACTATTATTTTTTTCTGGTTACTACTGTAATTCGTCTTTTAATTATGCTACAGTGCTGCTACGGTGACTTTTGCTACAATAATCCTGTTATAATAATTTTCACAACAATTTATTGTTGGCAAAATCCTGCTACAATGATATTTTTCACTATCAAAATTCTTGCTACAATGATATTTCCCACTATACTATTTTCTGCAATCGATCCTGTCGACGCTCGAAGGGAATAAAAACAGCTTAACACTCTTATTCATGGAAAAAATGGCCTAAACCATCCCTAATACGCGATCATGAAAGCAAAATAATAGAGAGCAAACAAAGAAGCATCATCATAACAATATTTTGAGAGCAAACAAAAAAACATCATTATAACAAAATTTTGACAAACAATAAAAGCTCAGAGAAACATTATTATAACATAATTATTTTCACAATTTCATAGCAACAATAGTCTAATAGAATTAAATCACAATTACATAAGCAACAAGAATTAATAATAGATCTGCATATAAATCAACAGAATAAACTTAAGCTACCATTCACTTGGCTTTGATACCAGAATGGGTGTAAACCCCACACTTATATATATATATATATATATATCAAACAATTATTTCTTTTGAAATATTAATATGGTAAAAACTTGAGTAAATAGTAGTTAAAACTTAGTTTTAACTTGTAAATATAGGAAATCATTTGCAATAGAACTTATAGCAACTATGTTTGATGTACAAATGTATGTTATGGAAGTTTGAGTTGGTTTTGAAAGGGTTAGAAATGGATTGAAAATGAAAAACGGGTGAAAAAAAAAAAATTGGACAAGCATACCGGTATATGTATCGGTATGTCGAACTCCAGTAGCTTATATGTACCGGTACTCCCATTAAAAAAATTTGATTTCTTCATATTGCGAACATTCGGCCCTCCCTTCGCTTTAAATACTTAAGGAAGTCTCCTTTAGCCCCATTACAATACCTCTAACCCTAGAAAACCTTAAAGAGGAAGAAAGGAAGAGAAAAACAAAAGATAAAAAGGGATTTACATTTTAAAGAAGATCAAAACTTCAAATTTTTTTTTTAAGAACACATTTCTCCACCCATTTTCTTCTATTCTTTCACCTCATTCTCACTCAAACCTCTTAGCACCCTAGGAGAAGATAAGAAGGGAACAAGAAAAAGGAGGAAGAGCGTCGCTAGAGCTTGAGTTAGTTTGGAAATTCGAATTCAGGTTGGAGTTTCTTCCTATTCTCTTACATTGAGGCTAGGGCTTATATATATATATATATATATATATATATATATATATATATATATATATATATATATATATATATATGTACTTCTTGACTCTAAATCATATATGTATGATATAAAATCTTTGATTCTTGCTATTCTTGCAATTATTACCATGTTTTAAACAATATTATGGTTGGGTAACCATTAAAGTTTTTTTTTTCTCATCTTCAAACTCTAGTTTTCAAGAGAAATGAGTTTTTCTCTTGATTTCAGAACTTTAGTGCTTTATATTGAACCACAAAATGGTATTTGTGATGATCTCTTGCATATTTTCTTAAATTGTTGTATTGGGATACTACTTGTAAAAATTTGGAGATTATGAATTATGATTTGTTATTGAGAAATGGTTGAGTATTGTATCTCTTGAGGATGTTTGGATGACAATGGGTGGGTAGATGCGTTTCTTACTTCGGGTATCGTAGAGTGGGTAGATGCGTTTCTTACTCCGTGCGAGTTAAAATTTTTTCTATCACTCGTAGTGGGGTTGGTGTCTTGCGAGGACCAAATCACTATTCGCTCACGGGTACCGAGACTGAGGGTTAATATACTATTCTTGGGTTGGATTCATCACTGTCATGAGTTAGTATACGCCATTCCTAAAGGTTGGATATCCTTGCGAGGATTTGAGTGTGTGTGTGTGAACCAGAATATTCTCGATGTGTTTATTCATGGGATGTCTTACATTAGACTTGAGATATAGATACATGTGTGGTTGATTATATATGGTGGGCTGTGTCCTTGTACAAATGTTGAAAATGGTTTATTGTTGAAATGACTCATTGTGGGAGCGGTTTAAAATTGGAATGGTTTATTGTTGGGAAATTCATTTTACTGTTCATTTAATTATTGCTATTGTGTAAACTTGAGATCAATTGAAATGCTCCCGTTTTCTTTCAAAATTGATTGATATTTGCGAAATGAGACCGACTTGTTTTATATGTTTTTTAAACCTTGTTCGAGTTAGGAGGATTTTCCTACAGAGCTAAGTGCTCACTCCCTACCAACAATATTCTTTTCAAATTTTGGGTTAGAGGAAGAACATGATATTGACGAGCAGGTGGACCCGGAGGGGGATGTCTAGACTTGTTTTGTTATGTTCTAGACTAGGAGATTTCTTTTGAGAGAATGAAGAAATCTAAGTTTTTTTTATTCTGCTGCAAAGTTACGTTTAATTCTTTTGGATGTGATTGTCATAGTTTGACATATTCTTTTGATATTATGGCCATGGTTTGACATAGTCTTTTAGGATGATATTGTAAATGTTATATATGATGAATGAAATTTTCTTTAATGATGGATTTTATTAGTTGCTCTTGTGATATGAATAATCTTTAGATTGTAATGCCGTCCAATGTGGATTTTAGGACATTACAAATTTTGGTATCATAGCTTAGGAATTAGGTTTTACATAGGAGCTGTAGGTTATGGATTACCATTAGAGAGATTGGACTAGATTGAATGAATTGTTTACTTAAAGCTTACACAAGCCTTACGCTTTAGATTAAAGTAATAGTTAGGATGTCTTGTACATCAAGGAAACTAAATTGTGAATTGATGTGCAAGATGAAAGGTAAACGTGGACGTGGGCGTGGTCGTGGAGGTCAAGCAAACCCACCACCACCACCACCTCCCGATGCCATGAATGACATTTATCAATTCCTACGGGAGCTAATCACTCTGGTACAACACCAGAATGGAAACAACAACCACAACAGTGAGGTTCATTCATTAGCTCATGTACCAGGCAACGGGGACAAAAATCGAAGGATGGTAGTTCTTCGAGAATTTTGGCGGCAACACCCACCTATTTTTCAAGGAAGCTCTAACCCCTTAGATACGGATAAATGGATTCACCGGGTGAAAAAAATGTGTGATGACATGGGAGTTGTCGAGGATTTGCGGGTTGACTTGGCTACATAATTGTTAGAAGGGGAGACCGACCATTGGTGAGACTCAATGAAGAGAAAGAGGAACACAGATGCTCTTACCTAGGAGGAGTTTGATCAGATCTTCCAAGACAAATATTTTTCTGAATTCGTCAGGGACAAGATGAGTGTCAATTTTCTCGCTCTACGACAGAGTAGCATGACGGTAGCCGAGTATAAGAGGAAGTTTGATGAGTTATCCCGCTATGCCACAAAGTTCATATCTATTGAGGGTAGGAGGGCTAAATGCTTTGAGCAGGGTTTGAGGCCAGCCATCAGGGAGAAGCTTGTTACTCTCAAAATTCGGGACTATGAGGATCTAGTTGACAGAGCTGCACTGGTGGAGAGAGACACGGAGGAAAGCCAGCGGTGACAAAACTTTGCTCGGGGAGGTCTGATCTGGACGGGTGCTAGCAGCAGTATAGGGCAGAGAGCGGCACCATACCGTCGCCCAGACCAGGTGGTTGGACATAGATTTCAGACAGTTCAAGGAAATGGGGTTATTCAGAATCAAATAGACACTGACCCTCGTCAATGCTTCATATGTGGAGGTGTCGGACACTTCAAAAATAATTGTCCATCGCTTCTACCTAGGACCAATCAAGCCATTGGACAAGTAAATGCAAACAAGCCACCACTACAAAAACCCCTATATCAGAGATCATTAGGAGCTATAGCACCCGGTGGTGCCAATTATGGGAGAGTGTTTGCTTTGACTCAACCAGAGGAAGATGTTTTCAATGTCGTTGTGGATGGTATTGTTCTTCTTTACAATTCTTGGGCCCAAATTTTATTTGATCCTGGTGCTACTCATTCATTCATATGCACAACATATGCTCTTAAATTGGGATTGAAATTTGAGAAGCTAGAATATTCCCTAAGTGTTGACATGCCTACGAAAAAACGGTTGGATATTAGAATGGTGTGTAGAGGTTGTGTGCTTCGAATTGGGGAGCAAGAGTTAATTGTAGATTTAGTTGCATTAGACATGAAGGGGTGTGACATCATATTTGAGATGAATTTGTTGTCTACTTTCCGTGCGGTAATGGATTATTTTCGCAAACAGATTTCATTTCACTTATCGGGAGGAGTAATATTCAGTTTCATGAATGATCGAAATTCTTTCCATCCATTTCCTACTATGGTTAGTAGATTCTTGAAAGCTAAGGCGGGAAGCAACTTGAGTTTCTTGGCTAGCTTAATGGGAGATGATATGGATAAATCACATGCGGATGTGGTGTTGATAGTATCAGATTTTTCAGATGTCTTCCCAGATGAATTACCTGGGTTACCCCTACAGAGAGAAATTGAGTTTAAGATTGATCTTTATCCAGGAACTGAACCCATACCCATTGCTCCTTATCGGATGACACCTGTGGAGTTAAAGGAGCTAAGAAAGCAATTGGACCATCTCTTGACCGTTGGGTTTATCCGCTTAAGCACTTCACCTTAGGGAGCCCCGATCCTCTTTGTGAAGAAGCATGACGAAACACTTCAGTTATGCACGGACTACCGAAGGTTGAATCGGGTGACAGTGAAGAATAAATACTCATTGCCAGAAATTGATGATTTATTTGAGCAGCTGAGGGGTTCTAAGTATTACTTTAAAATTGATCTTCGCACAGGGTACCATCAATTGCGGATTACGGAGGAGGATATTCCTAAGATAGCTTTTCGTACCCGATATGGTCATTTTGAATATATGGTAATGCCGTTCGAATTGACTAATGTACCAGCGGACTTCATGGATTTGATGCACAAGGTGTTTCGTCCGTATTTAGATCAGTTTGTCATTGTGTTTATTGATAACATATTAATCTATTCACGGACACAAGGGAAACATGAACACCATCTCTCGATTGTGCTACAGACATTGAGAGAGCATAAATTGTATGCTAAAATGAGTAAATGCGAGTTTTGGATGAAGGAAGTGAAGTTCCTTGGCCATGTGGTGTCAGAACAGGGTGTAGTTGTTGACCCTGCAAAGATTGAAACAGTGATGAAGTGGGAACCACCAAAGAATGTGACTGAAATACGTAGTTTTCTGTGCTTCGCAGGCTACTACCGGAGGTTTGTGGAAGGGTTCTCAAAGTTAGCGATGCCAATGACTCGCATTACAAAAAAGGGAAAAAGATTCTTGTGAACTAAAGAGTGTGACCTAGCCCTTCACACATTGAAGGAAAGGTTGACAACGACTCCTGTCCTCATTATTCTGAACAGTGGGGAAGGATACGATGTTTACACCGATGCTTCGTTACGAGACTTGGGATGTGTGCTAATGCAAAGAGGTAAGATAGTTGCTTATGGCTCGACGCAACTCAAGATTCATGAGAAAAACTATCCCACTCACGACTTTGAGCTTGTCGCAGTGATTTTCGCGCTTAAGTTGTGGAGGTGTTACTTGTATGGAGAAAAGTTTCAAGTGTTTTCTGATCACAAGAGCCTTAAGTGTATATTCACCCAGAAAGACTTCAATCTTCGGCAAAGATGGTGGATTGAGTATCTAGAAGATTACGATTTCACACTCAACTACCATCTGGGGAAGACAAATGTAGTAGCAGATGCACTAAGCATAAAGTCTCGGGGTGAGATCAATGTTCTTGTTGTTAATAGGTGAAAGATGATTGATGCCTTGGAGGAATTTGATCTATGGGTGGATAGACAGGGGGATCAATCATGCTTATTTAATCTTATAGCTCAACCAATTCTTCGAGAAAGGATTGTGGAGTTACAATGATTAGACACTGAGTTGGGAGCGATCCAGGGTAGATTGGAGAGGAATGAGATCATTGAGAATTGGTCCATACAAGATGATGAGTTACGGTTTTGTGGAAGACTATGTGTACCAAATAATGACCAAGTAAGGGAAGAAGTGTTGGGTGAGTGCCATCGTTCAAAATTTTCCATACATCCGGGTAGTACCAAGATGTATAGGGACATGAAGCATCAATATTGGTGGAAATGGATGAAACAAGACGTGGCTAAGTATGTTTTAAAGTGCGCGGTGTGTCAGTAGGTGAAGATTGAGCACCAAAAGCCCGAAGGATTATTACAATCCTTGCCTATCCTAGAGTGGAAGTAAGATCACATCACCATGGACTTTGTGTCTGGTTTTTCACGGACTTCACGCGGGCATAATGCCGTATGAGTTATTGTAGATAGGCTTACCAAGTCCGCTCATTTCTTGAGTATGAAGACCACGGACTCCTTAGAAAGCTTTATATTCGTGAGATCGTTAGATTACATGGAGTTCCACTTTCTATTGTGTCGAATCGTGATTCTCGTTTCGTGGTACAATTTTGGTAAAGTCTACAACGAGCTATGGGGACAAAGTTACACTTTAGCACCACCTTTCATCCCCAAATGGATGGCCAATTCGAGAGGGTAATACAGATTTTGGAGGACATGTGACGAACTTGCGTGTTAGATTTCAAAGGGAGTTGGAGTGAACATTTGCCGTTGGTGGAATTCGCATACAACAACAGTTTTCAATCTAGCATCGACATGACACCTTATGAGGCATTGTATGGAAGATCATGTAGGTTCTCGACTTGTTGGCTAGAAGCTAGAGAGAGTAGTTTGTTTGGGCCAGAAATTGTTCAGGAGACTACGGAGAAAATTCAACTCATCTGGGAGAGATTACACACGGCACAAAGTAGATAGAAAAGCTATACGGATCAAAAAAGAAGACCCTTGGAATTCCAAGAGGGGGACTATGTGTTCCTCAAGGTGTCACCCAAAAAGGGAGTGCCTAAATTTGGCAAGAAGGAAAAATTAGCTCCAAGGTATATCGGACCATTTGAAGTGATCAAAGCGATGGGCAAATCGGTGTATCAACTTCGATTATCAGCTCAATTGTCAGGGGTACATGACGTGTTTCATGTTTCAATGTTGAGAAAGTGTCAATCGGATACAACGCATGTCGTAGATTTGAAGCATATAGAATTTCAAGGTGGAGCAACATATGAAGAACAACAGGTCAAGATTCTCGATGCTAAGGAGAAGGTGCTTCGCAACAAAGTCATCTGACTGGTGAAGGTCATGTGGCAACATTATAGGGTGGAGGAAGCTACTTGGGAATAGGAGCTGGAGATGTGAGAGAAGTACCCTCATTTGTTAGCGATTTGAGGTAAGTTTCGAGGACGAAACTTTCTTCAAGTAATTAGTTCGTTTGAATTGTTAATATGGTAAAAACTTGAGTAAATAGTAGTTAAAACTTAGTTTTAGCTTGTAAATATAGGAAACCGTTTGCAGCAGAACTTATACCAACTATGTTTGATGTACAAATGTATGTTATGGAAGTTTGGGTTGGCTTTGAAAGGGTTAGAAATGGATTGGAAATGAAAAACAGCTGAAAAAGACAAAAATTGGACAAGCGTATCGGTATACGTACTGGTACGTCAAACTCCAGTAACTTATACGTACTGGTACTTCCATTAAAAAAATCTGATTTCTTCAAATCGCGAACAGCCAGACCTCCCTCCACTATAAATACTCAAGGATGTCTCCTTTAGCCCCATTACAACACCTCTAACTCTAGAAAACCTTAGAGAGGAAGAAAGGAAGAGAAAAACAAAAGATAAAAAGGGATTTACACTTTAAAGAAGATCAAAATTTCAAATTTTTTTTTAAGAACACCCTTCTCCACCCATTTTCTTCTATTTTTTCATCTCACTCTCACTCAAACCTCTTAGAACCCTAGGAAAAGATAAGAAGGAAACAAGAAAAAGGAGGAAGAGAGTCGCTAGAGCTTGGGTTAGTTTGGAAATTCGAATTCAAGTAGGAATTTCTTCCTATTCTCTTTCATTGAGACTAGGGCTTATATATATATATGTACTTTTTGACTCTAAATCATATATGTATGATATAAAATCTTTGATTCTTGTAATTATTACCATGTTTTAAACAATGTTGTGGTTGGGTAACTATTAAAGTTCTTTTTCTCATATTCAAATCCTAATTTTCAAGAGAAATGAGTTTTTCTCTTGATTTTTCTTTTGTTCTTGATTTCAAAACTTTAGTGCTTTATATTGAACCACAAAATGGTATTTGTGATGATCTCTTGCATATTTTCTTAAATTGTTCTATTGGGATACTACTTGTAAAAATTTGGAGATTATGGATTATGATTTATTATTGAGAAATGGTTGAGTATTGTGTCTCTTGAGGATGTTTGGATGACCATGGGTGGCTATTGACCGGATATCGTAGAGTGGGTAGATGCGTTTCTTATTCCATGCAGGTTTAAATTTTTTCTACCACTCGTAGAGGGGTTAGTGTCTTGCGAGGACCAAACTACTATTCGCTCACGGGTACCGAGACTGAGGGTTAATATACTATTCCTGGGTTGGATTTATCACTGTCATGAGTTAGTATATGCCCTTCCTAAAAGTTAGATATCCTTGCGAGGATTTGGACGTGTGTGTGTGAGACAGGATATTCTCGATATATTTATTCATGCGATGTCTTACATCAAACTTGAGATACAGATACATGTGTGGTTGATTATATATGGTGGGCTGTGTCCTTGTACAAATGTTGGAAATTGTTTATTGTTGAAATGACTCATTGTGGGAGCGGTTTAAAATTGGAATGATTTATTGTTGAGAAATTCATTTTACTGTTCATTTAATTATTACTATTGTGTAACCTTGAGATCTATTGAAATGTCCCCGTTTTATTTCAAAATTGATATATGATATTTGCGAAATGAGACCGACTTGTTTTATATGTTTTCTAAACCTTGTTCGAGTTAGGAGAATTTTTCTACAGAGCTAAGTGCTCACCCCCTACCAACAATATTCTTTTCAGATTTTGGGTTAGAGGAAGAGCATGGAGTTGACGAGCAGGTGCTTTGGGAAGCTCAAGGTGATGGGCAGGTGGATTCGGAGGGGGATGGCTAGACTTATTTTGTTATGTTCTAGACTAGGAGATTTCTTTTGAGAGAATGTAGAAATCTAAGTTTTTTTTTTTATTTTGCTGTAAAGTTACGTTTAATTCTTTTGGATGTGATTGCCATAGTTTGACATATTCTTTTGATATTATGGTCATGGTTTGACATATTCTTTTAGGATGATATTGTAAATGTTATATATGATAAATGAAATTTTCTTTAATGATGGATTTTGTTAGTTGCTTTTGTGATGTGAATGGTTTTTAGATTGTTATGCTGTCCAATGTGGATTTTGGGGCGTTACAATGGGGTGGGGGGGAGGATCGATCTACAAAATAAATATTAGCGAAAGCTTTTATTTAATGCAAAACTTTTATGTACAAGACACACTTACAGTAGTAGTGTGGAAGGTAGAAGATGGAGAGTTTATACAAGAGAAGAGGGTTTACAGAGGGTATAAGAGGGAGAGAAGGAAGGAGTAGGTACAAGGGTTAGGGAGGTCCACCCCTAGACCTCCCTAACCCTTGTACCTATTCCTTCCTTCTCTTCTTCTTGCACCCTCGGTGAACCCTTTTCTTTTGTATAAACCCTTCATCTTCTACCTTCCACACTACTATTGTAAGTGTGTCTTGTACATAAAAGGTTTGCATTAAATAAAAGCTTTCGCTAATATTTATTTTGTAGATCGATCTTCCCCCCCATTCTGGTATCAAAGCCAAGTGAATGGTAGCTTAAGTTTATTCTGTTGATTTATATGCAGATCTATTACTAATTCTTGTTGCTTATGTAATTGTGATTTAATTCTGTTAGACTACTACTGCTATGAAATTGTGAAAATAATTATGTTATAATAATGTTTCTCTGAGCTTTTATTGTCTGTTAAAATTTTGTTATAATGATGTTTTTTCTATTTGCTCTCAAAATATAGTTATGATGATGCTTCTTTATTTGCTCCCTATTGTTTTGCCTTGATGGTCACGTATTAGGGATGATTTAGGCCGTTTTTTCCGTGGATAGGAGTGTTAGGCCATTTTTATTTCCTTCGAGCGTCGATAGGATGGATTGCAGAAAATAGGATAGTGGAAAATATCATTGTAGCAAGAATTTTGATAGTGGGAACTATCATTGTAGTAGGATTTTGCCAACAATAAATTGCTGTGAAAATTATTATAACAGGATTATTGTAGCAAAAGTCACCGTAGCAGTACTGTAGCAGAATTAAAAGACGAATTATAGTAGTAACCAAAAGAAAGTAATAGTGAAACATATAGGTCAACAGAACAACTTTGAGATACCACTATGACTTTAAACCTATTTAAATTTAAATTTAATCATAAAGATGACTATGTTAAAAATATGAAAGAGATAAAATTCTCTGATATTGAAAATAAATTACAGAACTGGGATATACCCCAGTACCCCATTTCTTTATAGTGACGTAAGGGCATGCGTCACTTCTTTTGGGTCAATTTTATCCGAGAAATCAGATTTATCTGATCATTTCCTGTAAAATAAAGTAGACAACATATTATCTCTGTCATCATGGAGATTTATCTTCATATCATCATTTAAAAAATCTTCATTAAGCAAGGATTCATTAATAGTAATGTCACCTTTAAGAGGGGTATATCCATGAGAATCTATAAAGTCGCCATCAAAATTAATTGGAGTAGGAGATTTCCTATTGTCTTCCTCAACTTTATCTTTTCCTTTGCCTTTTATGGCAACTGTAAGAGTATTGACGAGATCCATCTTCACAGTTTTGCTCATGCCAAAGGTAGACATGACCTGAAGACGAAATTCCTCCATAACTGCGACTTTAAGCTGATCAGAATTTAAATGAGATTTTTTTTAATTAGTTCTTTAAGAACTTCAACAAGATTTAAATTAGTTCCAGTATTTATACTGGTAGTGGGAACAACTGCTGTAGAGGTTGAAGCTTTATCAGTTGAAGATTTATCTTCTTCTTTATTTATGTCTTTAAGACATTCCGTTATGATTTTACATTTAGACTTAAGCGGGTAATTTTTCCAAAAATGATCCTGATATTCCTTGATTTGTCTGGGATTATAGATATCGTAAGGATATATCCTTTTAATAAAGTTATTGAAAAATGAAAAATTAAACTCCATATATGGAGACAAAGTTAAAGATTTTTGAATAATAGAGAGATTTATCTCCAGAAAATTTTTCTTTATTGTCAACTTTATTTGATAAAGATGTAACAACTTTAAGTTGTTTTGACGGATTAACATTAATATCACCTTTATGTGATAATCTCTTTATAGAGAACGGAGGATAATAAGTATTTTTATATTCATTAAAATAATATGCATCCTTATATGGATTCAATTTATTAGAAGACGACTATAAATTGGAAGCTCCGCCAATACTTGAGGGGCATCACACTCAGTCGAGCACATCTTTGTTACTCTCATAGCTTGCATCTCCCTGGTCTCGCTACACACTTGAACTAATAAAATACCCCGGCGACCCTAGCCATTCAAAGTGGCCGTACGTTACGTTGACCGAACCACAATAAATTATTGTCTTGCATGTGTTTCTATCTCTCTCTACTTTACTATTGCATTTATTACTGTTCATTTGACAGGTGATGTATAAACCCAATTTGTCTATCATCAATATTAAATGAGGTATGGTAATGAAATTTATAATTTTTGTGGATTAATATACGAGTTCTTTAGAATCTAGTTAAGTTATAACCTTTTGAGTGTGTCTCAAATATGAGGATTGATACTATAATTGTTAGGATCAATCACAAAAATAAAAAAAAGAAGTTATAAATGACTTTGAAAAATTGTATAAATGAATTTAAAAAATTGTATGTGGCGATGCAATATCAAATATATAATTTTTTGAGTGCGGTAGAATTCTCCCCATGGACATATAACATAATATCGGACAGTCAGTGACATGAAACAATGACATTGAACATAAAATTCTCCCCATGAACATGTAAAGGACAATTGAAGCCAAAAACACTAACTAGACAGTGATATAGAACAATGACATTGAGCAGTAACTTAATATCGGACGGTGACATAAAAATTTCACTGTCCAATTCGAGGACATCAAATTTTCTTTTCAGAGAATAATTTGATTAATTATAACCTCAGAATGATTCACACTTGGTTCTAGTTATTTTTTATTCCGAATTCGATACCTAACACCCATCCAGTAGCATAGTAACAAAATAAATTTCTAATTTTCGAACACTTCTTCTGGTTAAGAACAAATATCAAACAATTGATAGGCATTCAAGAAAGGAGGAATCGCCATAGACAATAATAGCATAGATTCAAACCCATACAGGTACCAACAACACCAACTTTGAAAATATAACTTCAAACAGGTCCAAATGTGAATTCATTCTAAGAATAACAGTCATCGCAGCTAATTCCTTTTGTCTTCATCATCATTCAACGTTGGCGCTAAGGTGCGAACGAGTAGTGGGAACCCGTAGAACCTTGTAACTTGCAAGGTACCACACTCATCGACTATGACTAGTAAAAAACCTTGGAATCCCTCAAGGTAAGAATCTCGTTTACATATTCTGCGATATACGTCGCGTAAATTCAAGTTCATAATTTGGAACCAACAACTTAGCTTTTCAAAAGGGTACTATGCAGCCCAACCATGAGACATCAAAATGTGCCTTCAAAATCAAGATAAGTCCAAAGGAAATCATGGTATAACACATGTAATCTCATTAGAAATCTGAAGTCATAAACTAAGTTCCAAACTAGGGTTTGAGAAACCATGCTGGATACATCAAGAATTCATGATTTTTAGTACAATGTTCCAAGTATGTAACAAATATATTTGATCATCGAACGGATATTTTAGATTTGTAAGAAATAATAATCAAATCATAGATCCTAGAACATAGGTTTTGAAGACAAATAACATAAACAATGAAATCCATGTTTTTTCATCTAAATCGAGTCGCATCATATGTGGTGTCATTAATGCTTAGATCTACCAATAATATATAAGATTTGTAGCATGAAATAAGCAAGGAACCTTGATATTTCTTGAATTGCCTCAATGATTAGGAAAAAAAAACTCTACCTCGACATATTTGTTATGTGATTTTCTCTTTGACGTGTTAATCTTGAAAATCCGTCACCCAATATTCTCTTATTCCTCCTCTCTGTCTTTCTAAACTTTCTAGGGTTAGAATATATGAAAAATATACAAAAAAACTATCAAAAATTAGATGAAATGACGTACTAATACTTGTTTGTTATGTGCATGCATCCGTACACGACTCACGTGTCCAAATGGAGGTAAGTTTTCTGCTAAAATTCACTTCGAGGTGTATAAACACGCATCTGGAGAAACCTCTAGCATGTTGATAAAGCGAAGTTACTCTCAAAAATGTCTTTGCACAAGAGTAATACTATTTGAACTTAAAAATTTGATCTAATTTATTGATATAATGATGTGATTTCATAAAAATTATTGAATCAATATCAAATTCCAATGTTTGACGGAGTCTACAGTGAATTCAAATGTTACAATGAATTAGGTTAGCAAATTATATCATTAAATTAGATCCCGACAGTATTGCTCCCAAAAGTTATCATTTTGCCCCTATACCCTCTAATTTGACTCATATGCTCACCATAAGATTTTTCGATGTTCTAAATCAATTTTTAATTCTATTTTCTGCTAAAAATATTTAAAAAATTACTAAATCACCTTTTCTAGGTGTACTTCAAAAATCTCAATTTTTCCCAAAAATCCAAATTGCGCAACACCAAATTATGTGGTTCTTTTCTTAACTTGAGTTAGACTTACTAGCAACCTTTTAACTATTTTAACATTATAATTAATATTATATTATCTAATTTAAATAAGTACAGAGGGTCTTACAAATAGTATTATTGTAGTACAATGAAGGTTGATCTCAACGCAAGGTGCAAGTTGAAAGCTAATACACCTATTTGAGGACTGTCGATTAGAGAAAGACAACCTAGACAGGTATTCATTTGGCTGATAAATGATGGAGAATATGTAGGGGAGATTCAAGTGGATCTTCTTTGACCATTATACACGTGAAATTGCTAGACACAATCTAGAGGGGTGGTAAATAGGTTAATTAAAATTACAACTTAAACAAATATCAATTTTAACCTATCGACCTTAATAATCAAATTAAATGATTAATTAGTCAATTGTTTCCTTGAACCCCTTTTACCCACAAGAAAAACCACTTATGAATGAATAGATGCAATATATGTATCCCTACAACAAGCTCAACACTCTAATCAATCAATCCAATCCTTCGAACCAACCATAACCAAATCGATGAATTTGTCAAATAGAGAATTTAAACAATCATTCCATCGAACACATTGTGTATATGTGTGTGTGCTATTGCAATTGTGTAGGAAAAACTAAAGCAATAAAGATCATCCACAACACATACAGTTTGTTGACACGAAAACCCTCCGAAACTCATTTCCATTACAAATCTCTTATTAGGATTCACCACTGAATTCTTGAGTAGCTTCACTTGGACGTGCACACTGCAACGAACTGTCTAGGCCCCTTGAGCAATCTTTTTGGACACACCCAAGATTCTCGGTATCTCCAGATCAATGTGGGTTTATGGTAGAACATGAAGAAATATCTTCTTCTTCAATGTGTGATGTTGAATTGAAAGAACCGAGAAGGTTTGACATTTGGATCTTAGGGACATAGGGTTATTCTTGAAACACTCTCAAAGGTTTTGGGGTTTTTCGAGCTCATAGAGACTTATCTTAGGTGAAAACTATAACCCATTATATATAAGTCTCAAAAATACAATTTAATTGGAGTTTCAGAAAACTAAGATTATTTACCGTTAATGATTCAAAATCACCTTATCATTTTACAACCCTCCACTCAGCTGAGCCTCATACAACTATTTGACTTAGTAAGCAACATATCAACACAAAACATGGTATTTTTCTCTTACATTTTTCTATTATCTTTCTCAACAACTAAATAGAAGGCGAACTCAAGAATTGAAAAAATGGCTTCAATATCTCCAAGAGTAGGAGATTTGGACACTTAGATTGAATAAACTTCGATTGAATAAATTTCGCAGGAGATAAAAGATGATGATGTCCAAGTGGGTTCGGGATTACTTTATGGGCTTTACCTTGGGCTTAGCAGAAGTTGAACTACTCAACCCAACTCGTGACCCTTTTATCACTTGAACAAAGGCCCGAGAAAAAGTTGATCCGAAGACCGTTTTCTGTTTACCCAGCTGATAAATAGTACAAGGAATTTAAATTATTTCAATTTCACCATTTATTATTTTTTGTCTAATTTCAAGGAATAAGATTATTGAGTCAAATAATATTATTGACCGTAATATTACTGAGTCAAAGTCAAAGTAACACTTCAATTTTTACTATAATAAGTTTAGAGTTACACTTTTAATTAGACATTTGTAACCTGCATTGGTCTTAATATTTTTTTCCATGGTATATTTGGTCATTGTCTTATATTAATAACTGAAGAATATATGTACTAGGTCGTATTTCTTTGGAAGGATGTCCATTGAATGAAACTTTGCTTAATCCTTATAGGTGGTGATTAGTCCTGAAAAGTGTAATATTTTGATATATTATTGTTGATAATTTTCATTAATTCCTTGTCAATAAATTTTATTATAGTATCATTTTGTATTTTGTGCTCGTTTGGATGTGTGTTGGTATTTTGCAAGTAAATAGCATAATTTTATAGAGAGGGAATGTGCATGCATGGTGAGGATAATTGCATGGAAATTGATTTGGAAGCGGATAAGAGAACCAAAGACTTGAAGAGAATCGATCCATATGCCAAAAGAATCGACCCCTTGTTCATTAAAGGACCAAAATCTTTTAAGAGATCGATCCTAGGTGAGAAAGAATCGATCCATATGATATTTACTGGGAAATCAAGGCCTTAGGGATCGATCTCATATGGATTGATCCCTAAGTTTATTAATTGAAGACCATTACACTAAGGATCGATCTTAGGGAAGTTTTTAGCCGAATTTCAGAGTCTTCTTTAGCGTTGACTTGTACCACTACCCTCGTATAAATACATCCTTATGCTATTGAGAGCGGATCCCCATTCTAGTCTAGCGGCCCTTTTAACCTAGTTTATTGTTTTCTTTTTCATCACAATTCTTGGAGACTCAGTCATGAAGTGTACTCTTTAGTTAGTGTTGACAAATTTATAAATATTTACTCGGATTTTAATGTTTATGCAATTTTCATTTTGATCTCAATATAAATCTGTTATCTGATTGATTGACTATTTTTTTGGTAAAATTTGGTACTTTGTTAATTATTTATCAACAGGATTGAGTTCTTGATATAAATAATACTTATAATTCCCTTCAAGTATCATAATTAGTTCTTCAAAGATTATTTTCAAGTCAATCAAATTTATTATTCACTCAAAAAATATTTTTCGATTAATTACACTAATGTTGAAAATTAACCGAGTAATCTGATATTGCCTAAATATAATTACTTGATAAATATGAGCAAATCTTGATCCCGAAATCAGAGAGTCATTTTTCAAAATATTATTTGCCCAAAATTTACCTTTACAAATTTCTTCTCAATTAATCTTATTTTTTATGAAACTTGTTCTTTCTTCCACTGTTATTCAATTTATTAATTCCTTGTGGATCGACTTTGGACTGAATTGAATTATTATTATAGCTTGACCACATGCAGTTGGGTTTACCACATTTGGAGTTCAAGCAAGTTTTTAGTTTCGTTGTCGGGAAATAGAGTTAAATTTGTTCCATCTTATTGTAATTTGTTTTTATTTATTCTTTAGCATAGCGGTTGCATGTTTGATAAACATATTATTATTGTCCAAAGAGACATAGACACCTTTCACTATGAGTCTGTAGGTTTTGTCAGCCCGTCTAGTCCTTCTGTAAGTAATCAAACAGTCACCACATTCCTTACTTTTGCAGCTCATTCGCAAATGTATTACTTCATGTTTCATCATTCCAGCAAAATTAAATGCAAGTCACAAGGCACATAGTGAAAAAATCAAGTAATTTGCAAAAAAATTAAACCAAAAAACATCTCAATATTCATTCTCACTCCATTGTTCTTTTTTCCTTCACCACTATACTCATATTTTGCGATCAAAGGTAATAAAATATAACGAAATTCAACTTGAGAAAACCACCTCAATTGACCTCTCTTCAGATGGACAAATCTGCCCATGCCCCAATCATATCTGTAAGAGTTCTGTATGAGCTAATAATCACGTCATGCTAATCAGTATCATAATCTATTAATAGGACTTTAAATCCAATATTCAGTCTTATTTAACTCAATTAAACCATCTTTCTCTCTGTTATATATCTATCGTTGTATTTATCAAAGTTACTTCCAACCAACATAGAAATAAGGTTTTTTAAGGAATTGATATAACATATTCTCATTTTTCAAACCATGACATGCAATAGGAAAAAATAAAGGGCAAGCAATTCTTATACCAAGCCCATCTGCATGGAGCACCTACGGTGGGAAATCATGTACCAAGGATACTCCATAGTTTTTCACCTATCTAAAGCATTAATAATAAGCAATCAGAATTCCATATGGGGCAAGTTATACCAATATATTATTTTTACAAAATTTTAAAAATAACCTCAATATTTTTCAAAATCCTCTTTTTGAATGCATTTTAGAGCAACTCTTAACTCAAATTTAAGTAGTTCACCATGTTTTTTACCCTTAGAGAGAAAGAAAAAATGGGTGGTAGACTAGCTAGAAACTAAAAAACGATGGTGGGTTTTTTGAGAAATGAGAGAAATTGTTGTAGAGTTATGGTTTTTAAGATCTCCAGTGAGATCTGATATGGATTGAGGTGACCTAAATAAAAAAATTTATGATTATTAGATATTTTATAGAGAACTACAGTATGATTTAGTTTTAATATTTTAGTGATTTTGAGATTGGACAGGATTAGACAATAAATTTGGTGCAATTATGAAGTCAGAATCTTATAGATAAATAAATTGATTGGAGTTTTAAAGAGATAGCAAGAGAGCTAGAGATAAGGAAAAAGAGTCAGAGCAAGACAATGAGAGTAGGAGAGAGAAAGACTTGAAGAGAGACGGTGAGACTTAAGAGTAGAGGAAAAGATGGTGGAAGGAATTTGAGAGAGATTGATATTTTTAAAACTAGAAGTTGTTATTTTTAGAATTTTTTAGAAGACTGTAATATTTTAGAGTTTTTTATAAAGTTTTACATAAATTTTTGACAATATTTTTATATTTTAGGGTTTTTTATAAGGTCTTAGATAGATTTGTGAAATACATTACTGAATCCATTCAAAATGGCCATAGAATATGAAGTTGAATTAAGGGTTGAACATTAAATTGGGGCCTTGAATTTTTGGGGCTCCAGGTGACTATTTTAATGATTGGACCTTTGGGCCGGCCTTGTTGTGTCTTATCTTATTCAAAAGATCAAAGTTTCAACGCATCTCGCAATGATCGTTGCATCCATCACTATTGAGTCTTCGTCTATGAAATTGATTAGACGAGACAAAATTGATCACTGGATGATATAAAAAGATTAAAGATAATGTATGTGTTAATCTATATTTTATGCATTTTTATTTCAATTTGCCAAAAATCTTGTGTGGGTTACAAGGAGGTGCTATAGTAATGATGTTCAATGTTATAGCTTGGTGTTGCATACTTATTTGTTTATTTATTTATTTGTAATTTAAGCATTTGATATATATTAAACATTACATATATGCTATTTCATACCTATTTATCTGCATGTAACTGTTCAATAGTACAATACATATGAATTGTAAATATGTATAGATCATCATGGTTAAGTAAACCATTTTTTAGCAAACAGATCCGCACATTTGTTTGCCTCCCCTTATCTCCTGCTTGACCTGCAATTCTCAAAATCTCTCAAGTAGCACATAAAAAGTGGCTTGATACACTTTGAGGTTCATAGCAGTGACTCTAAATGAAGTTTTTTTTAATATTAAATAAAAAAATCCTCATCTTTTAACTTGGTGATTATTAGTCCAGTTTTATGCCCAAATTTTATACACATATCTTTTTAATTGATCACGTGGCTAATCCAGCTAGTCTTTCTAGTTTTATGAGATTTATTCTTGTTCATTTACTTAAATTTAATCTAAATTTTTTTGTTATGTTGTGTTTGTTACAATGATAAATATAGTTAGGAATATTTCATTTAAAATTCAAATAGTTTTTAAAATTTTTTATTCTTCAAAATTTTTCCTATATAACTATTTGTGTTCTAATTTTTATATTTACAAATCAACCAAACACTTTTATAATTAAAAAAAATTATGATCTTGGAATTAAAAAAACTTAAAATTATAAAACGATGAGACTTAATTTAATGTCGTGACCTATGAAATTAAGATATGATACAAGGTTCTCCCTTAACATTACCTATTTTGAAAAATATATAGAGAGTTAGTAGATTAATATTTCATGTCTTTAATTATTTAGAAAAGTACTAAATTCATAATAAATAAATAAATAAAAAGAGAGAATGAGATTGAAAGGGAGAGGGAATAAAAAAAAATAGTTTGATTTGTGTTATAGTTTAAGATAAAGACAAAAGTATAGCTAGATGGAGAACCAATGTGAGAGAGAAAATGACTAGTAATGTGTAATGTAATTTTGCACTTTTTCAACTTTATTATTTTTTTTGTCAAATTTAATTGTGTAATTGAACTAGATTTTTGAGCCCAAATCATTTAACTAAGATTTTTTTAATGGTTAAAATTTTAATTGGGTGTTTTGTTGAACTCAACTTCTATGAGCTATAAATTTAGGACTTTTTTTAAAAGGAAAATTTGGAGGCCGGTCCCCCTTTGTGGACTTATTTTGTGATAAGTTCATCAAGAAAATTTGATTAATATTAAGTCCATTTTTATCTTCATTGTCCAAAATATCTTCATTAGTTATATTTAATTACAAGAAATTTGAAAACTAATAACTCTTAAATTTTAGAAATTTGACTAATATTAAAATTTTCTCTAAAATATCTATCTATATCCATATATAGAATATGATATATATATAGTAACATTAAAAATAAAAATAGTAACACTTAAACACAAAAAATAGTATCACTTAAACATAAAAGAAAATTGTAAAATTCAAAAATAAAAAATAGTAATATTCAATATTAATACTAACATACTCATCAATACAAAAAAAAGTAATATGCTCAACAAAAAATAGAAACATTCAATATTAAATTAACTATAGTCTTCTCAGCAAAAAAAAAAAATATATATATATATATATATATGAGAGAGAGAGAGAGAGAGTAGTGATGTCAAATTTAAATTTATGGAAAAAAAATATTCTATTAAGTGTAAATCAAAGATAATTGTTTAGGAAGTGGCTTCAATGTTGAAGATTGCTTTTTAAGTCATTAGAAGGATATTTTGGAGTTTTAAAAAAAAGTAAACTGAACTACTTATTAGTAGTGTTGTCAGAATCGGACCAGATCGGCCGGTCCAACCATGAACTAGGACCTTAACCGGTCCGGTTGACTAGTTAAACCGGATAAGGAAGGGAACTGAATAAAAACTGCCAAATCGAT
The DNA here is from genome assembly GCA_963454935.2 of Ilex paraguariensis. NCBI lineage: Eukaryota > Viridiplantae > Streptophyta > Magnoliopsida > Aquifoliales > Aquifoliaceae > Ilex > Ilex paraguariensis. Next base: position 6,345,367 of record CAUOFW020001724.1, on the reverse strand, counting down.
TGATTTTTGGAGAAAATCGTGAACCGGACGGTTTGAAGTCAATAAAACTAAAAGAAAAATTTGAACAATTCAATTTTTATCTGGGCCATTTTTTTTATTTTGCCCTAAATCTCGCATAAGGTAGCAACTTCTTCTCACTAGCGACAGGTCGGCAACAACAGCGACAACGAAGCAGTTTCATCTCAGGCGACAATTTAGACGTGCATCGAGGCTGTTCAGTATTCAAGCGCACTCAGGCGATCACTCAAACAACCAAGGAAGCAGCGATTACTACTCTGCTCAGGCGACAATTCAAGTGACCTCTCTGACGACGAACAACAGCTAAATGAGGTGACAACTAAGGCGACCACTATAGAATGTTAAGGTAAAATGACTTTCCTCTCCTCCTTTCTCCTTTCTCTAGGAGTTGTACTGCAATTTTTCTAAGAATAACCCTCAAATCTTGTTGCAAATTTGTCAATAAAAAACACAAAAAATACTGATTAATGACAAAAAAAAAAAAGGAGTAAACTTTGAGGGTTGGGGGGTGGTGAGGAATTTCATCCTGCTCTCAAACCTTTGTTCTGTTTTGATTTTGTTCATAGTATCAAATGTGATTTCATTTAAATATTGCATTTAAAATAGTTTTTTTCTTTTAATATATAATTGGTCTGGTCACTTGCGCATGATGAACAAAATATTGTATTTTCAATTAATTCTTTCAACTAAATTATTATGTTTTATAATTATTATATATATATATATATATATTTTTTTTTTCGTTATATGACCGGTCCGATTAGTTGACCAGTGAACCATTGACTCAATTCTTTTGCTAGTTCGATGACTGATCCAGTTTTTATGTCATTGCTTATTAGTGTTATTAAAACGGATTTGTTCTCAAATAAATTTTATTAACGTACTAAATTTATTATAAATCCGCTAAAGAGAATTCAATCTCAATTTTTACTCTTTAATTATAGCCTAAAACTCATGTTTTAGTGGCCTTCCGTTTCGGCCAGCCTTGACCGTGGACCCCTTAGCCCCTCGGTGTAATCAATGTCGGTGGGGCATTGGATATGGATTTGGGCAAATTAGAATGTTTTACTTGTCATAGAGGTTCTGTGCCTGTCCAAAACCACAGTCCTAAATCGAAGTCTAGAAACATGAACTAAATTGGAAATCACCCTAGCAGTGAATTTACTACAAGCACAAAGGGGCTCATGACTTTCATGCCAGACCCATCTGGCCCGGATTTAGATCTAGTCAATTTATTTTTTCCCAGTTTTCTTGGAATAAATTTATTATGGGTAATATTATATTTTGATCCCCTTAACTATGATTAATTTTTTTACCGCCGCAACTATCATGTTTTTCATATTTCATCATCAATATGGGATTAGTTTTATATTATCTGAATTATTAACGTCTATTATATACTAACAATGCACGATGTGCGTTGCACATAAATAAATTTAAATAATATTTTTTTATAAAAAATTATGAATTATATATGTAATTAAATTAAATAATAACTTCAAAGTCAAATAATTAATTTATATTTTAATTGTTACTAAATTTAATTATTAATTTATTCAATAAAATTTTGAGTACCTAATCTGTCATTTATTTAGGTATCTCTCCGACCTTTTAGGCATTTGGACATTAATTATATTATATAATTATTAATTTTTATTTTTTAAAATAGATTGATTAAATTGTTTATAATACTATTATATTATTGCATACCAAAAAATAAAATATAATATATATTTGACCATGAAATTCAATCTAATAACTATATTTGTATAATAATTTAATATATACATACGATTTTACTTCTTCATATAGATATAGAAAATTGTATGTAACTGTACAAGTAATAAATGAATTCAAAAGAAATTTAGAAATTCTTATAAAAGAGTCCAAAATAAGTTAAACCTCAAATAGGAGTAAAAACCAAAAATTAAATGAAAGTATATATATTAGTGGATATAACTGATTTTATTATAATAATTAGGGTTAAAATAAGAAATCAAAAGTTTGTCATTTACTTCTATATAGATATAGAAAATTGTATGTAATTGTACTACTAATAAATGAGTTCAAAAGAATTTAGAAGTTCTTATAAAAGAGTTCAAAATAAATTAAAAGTCAAATATGAGTAAAAAATAAAAATTTGATGAAAATATATATATTAGTAGATATAATTGACTTTATTATAATAATTAAGGTTAAAATAAAAAATCAAAAATTTTTCGTAGATGCTGACATTTATAAGTAGTATAGATATAATTTTAACAGAAAGTTATTTTATTTTTTCCCCTAAACTTTATAATTTTTTTACTTTGCCCTGACACGCTAACGATTTTCGTTTAAAAAGATAACAGATATTTGCGATTGAAAAAATGATAAATAATCACAATAGTTGAGGGGACAATGTAAAAAATTCAACAGTTGAAAGAACAAAATACAAAAAAAAAAAAGAAGAAGTCATAATTGAGGGTGTCAAAATATAATTTATCCATTTATTATTCATTTGAATATAATTATATATGAGTGGGCCATCCTCTATGGCATGTGATCTATCACTATTGAAAAAAAAATGAGGAAAAAAAATTGCATGGATTATTCCCACCCCTTAAATCTCTTTTCCTATTCTATTTAATCCTCTTACTTCAAACTACTAAATTTACCACATTCATACCCGTTCAATTAAATATATATAATAAAGTACAATACAATTCAAATTTCAAAAAATAAATAAAATAATTTTTGTTTTTCTTAGTTGAGATCTCTTTAAATTTTACTTTAAAGTTAATCCGACGACTAATATTAACACCTCAAATTTAATAAAAAAATAAGCCACTAAAGTTGTGTTTAATATGATTTTTTAAAAATATTTCTAGAACTTATAACTTTTCAAAAGTATTTAAAAAAATAATAATATTTGGAACCGCCACACAACCGTCACCACCACACCCACTGCCTTACCACCATTAGCACTACCATTACCACCATTATTGTTGCCACCCCACCACCACTTTTGCCACAACAACTACTACCACCATCACAACCACTGCTGTAGCCACCACCACTGTTGCTAACCCACCACCACCATTTCCACCACTACCACCATCACTATCGTCACCTACCGCCACCCTCACCACCACCACTCCCCACCACCCCACCACCATCACCACCCCACTACTATCATCATTACCACTACCACCATTACCGTTGTCACCCTACCACCTCTGCCACAATGACCACCACTACCCCCATCGCCATATCACCACCACCCCACCACCATCATTACCACTGCCACCCCACCCCAACCACTACCACCGTTGTTGTCACTTTGCCACAACTGCCATTGTCTCCCCATCACCCCTACAGCTCCCATGACCACCTCCAAGACCACCACCGCCGCTGCCCCACCACCCCCATCACCCCATAACCACCACTACCACTGTTGTCGTCATCTTACCACCATTGCTATTATCCCACCATTACTTTTACCAACCCTACGACCATCACCATTACTACCACCATTGCCACCCCCACCACCACCACCATCACCATCACCACCATCACCATCGCTACTACCTTATTGATAGTGTTATATACTAAAAACTTATTTTTTGCAGTGAAATTCGTTTTATTAATTAATAGAAGTTTAGTTTTTCTATTTTATTGAGAATCTATGTGGACAAAATGTTTGCATTAAATTTGATATATGGTATGCATGTGTATCTTATATTTTACATTATAGATAAAGTAGTGTGTAAAGTTCGACTTATGCACAGAAGACCAGATTATCGGATTCATGTATAATATGAATATAAGTTTATAATCCTAGATAGAATTGGACACACATAGTCTGCCTTGACTATAAGAGATTGTTCGATGTCTCGGATTATTGCATTAGTACACTTTGTGTATTGAATAGACTCATGTTGAGGTTATTATTTTTTACTGATTGAATAAGATAATAAATACCTCATTATTATTATGATTGCTTATACTCTTAATCTCGATATATTTAATTACCACGTGAATATAATGATTGTCACTTTAATTCATCAAAGAGTGAGATTCAAATTACCACCACCATTGTTACCTCACCACCACTGTCACTGCCATTGCCCCATCCCACCCCTACCACCATCACCATCCACTACCAATTGTTACACCGTTGTCCACCGCCACCACCCATTATCGATTGCTACATCATTGTTCATTGTCACCACCCACTACTATCGTCATCTCATTATCATATTTATTACTACTACTACCATCATCCCAATACCACCATCGCGCACCGTCAGCACCGACCACCACCATTGTTACTCACCGCCACTCCCTACCATAACCCACTACCACCTGTCGTCGCCCACCATCATCGCCAGTTATTGTCACCTACCCCCATTACACCTACCACCACCCATTGTCACCCACCACCACCACACCTACCACCACCACTGTCATTCACTACCACCCATCACACTGTCGCCTAGAAGTACCCATAGTCACCCACCACCACTATCGTCATCGCCCATCACCACAACCCACAACCACTACCACCACCATCGTCGCCCCACCACCACCACTGCAAACCACTATCATCATTGCCCACCACCACCCACAGCCAACACCACCACCACCACCACCACTACTGTCACTCATGACTGTCACTACCACCATCGTCTCCCAAAACCCACCATCACTATCACTGTTGCCACTCATGGTTGCCACTACTACTACAGTCATTGCCACCTATCACAATCACCACCGTTCCCTGCCACCACCCCTACCACCCACCACCCCTATCATCGCTCACCCCATTACAACCAGTGCTTAAATTCTTTTCTCTCTGCTCTATGTTTGAGATTTGATTTTATGTGTGAATACAAATATATTTGTTATTAATCATTTTTTTATTACTTCATGCCTTTGGGCACGGGCAATAACTAGTTATTAACTCTATGTCAAAGAAACTAAAACAAAAATAGCAATTGAATGAAATTTTAATGTTTCGACGTGATTTATATTATTTCGAGGTGCTTTGAGATATTTTCATATATTTTCACTAATGTCTTTGAAATATTTTGAGGTCTTTTAAGATTTTTTAGTATATTTTGACTAAAATTTTAAAAATAATTATTAATTTTTATTCTATTTCTGAAACATTTTGGTAATAAAATAATACAACAAAACGAAATTGCCTATATAGTAAGTTGAAATAAAATTGAATGAATTCAGTTTTTAATTAGTGAATATCGACAGGGTGAGTATAAATAGGGTGAACTTAGTAGTTTGAAGTAAGATGATTAAATAGGGGCGGAAAAAAAAGATAGAAATAGACCCACCCAAAAATATATTAGAGGGGATGTTGATCCGTCTAACTTGATTATAAATTAATTGATTGCGAACGATTAATGAAGATGTACGGTTCTGATTTCTCCATCACACGCACCAAAAAACTCATGCCCATCCTTTATTACCAAAAAATAAAAATAAAATCTTATCGATTAAAAAGTCTTAACATTTTGAACAAAAAAATCTAACGCTTTGTCAAAAAGTTCGTATCAGGTGTTTGTTTTTTATCCCAAGACATTTTCAACCAAAAATCAATCCAAACTTAGACTGTCCAATACTCCATTGTAGTTCTACCCGGACTAGTATTCCATTAGCACACACTTTTTCAAATGTCCACGCTTTGTAGTAATATAAATAGGGGGTTATTTTACTAGTCTTTTGTTTCTACAGAGATTTGAAAAAGTTGGCCGTTTTCATAAGAACTCAATGCACACAGTCAGCCAATTTCCTCCCGGCTATCGGTTTTCGCCTACCGACGAAGAGTTAATTTTGTATTATCTCAAGAGCAAGGCGTCTTACAAGTATATTCCGGCTCAAGTTATTCAGGATATGGACGCGAATGAGTTTTACAGCAGGCCTCCTTGGGATCTAGGTAATTTGTTTTGTGCCATTGAACAAGGTGTTTTATAGCAAGGATCCGTTGGATCCAAGTAATTGTTTCATACGATCGAACAAGGTGTTTTAAAGCAAGCTTCCCTTGGATCTAGGTAATTGTTTCATACCATTGTGAATGTATGTGTGTGATTCTCTTTGTTGTGCAATATTTTTTTTTATGGCACTTAGCATCATGTGATATATTTGGAAAACATGTTAATGTTCAAACATTGAAACATAGGAATTGCTGAGCAGATCTAGGCACAATGGTGGCATCTATACAAATATAGATATACGGGGAGAATCTGCAGATGCTCCTTAGGGTAATTTGAGCCATACCCGAAACTTAACCCTACAGAAACAACTTAGTAGTCTACTTTTTCTGAATCCAATCTGAAACATATCATTTGCAGGTCTCAATCAATACCTTTAACGGGACGCTAAGTGCCACTTGCTTTGTGGGAATGTAGTTCACTGTAGTTCATTTTTGTCCATAGGTTAAGATAAAACATTCAAGCAATTGAATTTATGGTTAACAAGATGTACGTAAAAACACGGTGATAACACTATTTTTCTTGCAAACTGTTTGGGATACATAGGCCATGAGCACTTAATCTCTAGCTCAGTGAGTTCTATAGCCAGATACGCAACTCTTCTTTTATTTTTCTTCTTCAACAATAAAACCTTGGATATCTTCTCTTTTTAAAGAGGCCATATTTAAGATCATAGTTAATATTGTCTTGTAGTTTCCTTTTAAATGCATAGGGAAATTTGGTAGGTTTTTAAAATGAATTTAGGTTCATTGATTCGTGAGCGTCAAATAACAATCTAATGGTCCATATAAAAAGTATCTATCTAGGGCTATATTACATAACTTCCATGATCGCGCTACTCACATAAACTACTATAAAATGTTAACAAAAGTGAAAAAAATTTGATCGACTATAATAACACCTTAATGAAACATCTCGATATATATATTATCCTTTTCCATTTCAACATTGAAATAACTGTTGTAAATGCCATTTTTGTTTTCCAAACATCAGAATATCAAATTATGTTTATTCTTTCATTAACTAACTTATTGGTAGCACCATATATATATACTAGTTATTGTCTGTGTCTGAAGGTATAGAATAATAAAAAATGATAAATAATAAATATATTTATATTTATATTCAAAATCAAATCACAAACATAAAGAAGAAAGAAATTTAAGCATCGATTTATAGTGGAAGTTAGAGATGGTGGGCGATAATGGTGGTGATAGGAGACGATGATGGTTGTGGTGGGTGGCAATGACTATGGTAGCAGTGGTGGCGGTGACGGTGACGGTAATGGTGGTGGTGGTGGGGACGACGACGACGGTGGTGGTGGCTATGGTGGAGGCGATGGCGATGACGGTGGTGGTGGTGGCGGCGGTGGTGGAAGCGATGGTGGTGGTGACAACGACGACGATGGTGGTGGTGGCGGTGGTGATAGTGGTGGTGGTGGCAATGGTGATAGTGGTTGCGGTAACGACAGTAACAGTGGCAGTGGTGGTGGTGGTGAGGTTGGTGATGGTAGAGGTAGTGGTAGGGCGGTTTCAAACATAATTTTTTTTTAAAGTATTTATGATAAATAATTTTTAGAAGTACATTAAAAAAGTAACTCCAAACACACCCTTAGAGGCTTATTTTTTTTATTAAATTTAGGGTGTTAATATTAACCGTTAGATTAACTTTAAAATAAAATTAAAACGATCTCAACTGCAAATATCAAAAGTAATTTTGTTTATCTTTTGAAATTTGAATTGTAAGTTATTTTATTATATCTATATAATAAAACACATAGAAAATTGAATTTTATTCCTGCACATTTTCCCCTTTAAAATTATCACATCACTCATTTTAATCACATGTTCAATCATTTAATAATTGATTAATTTGTTATTTAACATAATTTTTATTTCAGATATTATCTATACACGATAATATACACATGTTAAGAAAATTATATCGAGTTACGTATTTTGAGAAATATTTGTAAGAAAATAATAGGTAAAAATAAATTTTGAATGATGTAATAGAAGAAATGAAGAAAATAAAAATTATTATTTAATATAGTGAGATTGAATTTTTGGGAGCTCGAATTTTGTGTTCTATCGTGCCTTCGGGCACAAATTATAACTAATATATATATATAAACTTCTTGTACCAATAACAATGCTTTCCTGATTGTATCTACTTCTACAAATCTCTATTGTATGGTTAAAAGGTATGAAACACGGATACAGATACGAATACGAAATATGAGTATGATACGATACGGATATGACGATACGATAAAATCTAAAAAAGAAGGATACGGGTACGGTCAAGATACGACTATAATAAAATATTTTTATTATTTTCAATCAGCATAATACTTATATATTTTGGTAATTTTTTAACACTTAGGAAAATTTGTAATTTTTGTTTAGTTTGAAGAAAATATATATCGTATCACTATGATATATTTACAAAGTGAAATGATTAATTAAAAGAATCAAAGCTAATATTTACCGAGTCGGTTAATTTAGAAGTAATTTTTTCTAAGACTATAATGTAATACATTTTTTATGCTCTGTTGATATGTAATTATAGATAATACTTAAAAAATACTCATGTGCCTTTGAAGTAGTATGAATTTTTTGTAAATGTAATGTATGGTATGTGAATTTGAAAGAAAATGTTAAAAATTCAACTTAAAATTATATATATTGCTTGAACACAAAAGTATCTGTGAAATATCTTAATATTTAATTATTATCGGATACGTAAGAAGTGTATCCGATACGTATCATCGAGTATTCGACAAATATCGTATCCGATAAAATATTTGATACGGATATGTCGACCTCAACGAAGTATCCGTGCTTCATAGGTTAAAAGTGACATGAAGATCTTCAGACCAAATGATATCCTGTTATTAAATACGATTACATGAGGAGACAGAGACACATGTTTTATAGATGTGATTTTGCACATGAAGAAAATTCTCATTTTTTTTGAGACAATTACAGATTAATAGTTGTTTGTTTTTTCAGTAGAAAACCCGTATGGAGAAAGAGAGTGGTACTTCTTCATCTACCAAGATGAACATTTTCATGGTGACGGAGAAACGATTCGAATGGTTGAAAAAGGAGTAGGGTTTTGGAAATTAATGGGAGATGAAGATTCGGTCTATGATTCTGATGGACATGTTTTTGCATTCAAGACGTTTTTCACTTATTTTTCAAGATCCACAACCAATGAAAAGAAAACTCACTGGAGAATGGAGTCGTACCGATTACCAATTGCATGTAGCAACCAGGAACAAAAGGTGACTAATTTACCAGAGCATTATATATTTTAATTCCATGTGATATTTTTTATCATTTGAATTTAAATAATAACTGACGAGCTCATATTCAAACTAGGTCTGGGCCAATTCGTAGATTGAGCTCAAACCATCAAAAGGCAAGTCAGACTTTGCTCTTGACTTTAGTCCAATTCAAAGCTCAAGGGTTCAGGAAGAGTCAACGCACGAGGTAGAACAATCATCAGGATAACCATTACTTCAAGATAGTACCCATTCCCAATTGCAGCTAACCTCTCCAATAAATTAGTAGTTTGACCCTTATGTTGTCGTCTCAATTAGGGCTATGTGCCTGTAAATTATAAACCCTCTACACATGTGAGAGAACACGCACTTTACCTTGAGTGTACTCTTGCTATCTCTCTCCCCTACTATTTTGTATTCTCTTATTAATAGAGTTTTTCGGTCATCGTTGCCGCCTTCAGTGATTAGGTCACCCAGACCCAACCATCCAATCTTTATCTTTTATTATTAATTGCTTCAATTACTGTTTTACACCACACATTCGATTGTTTTGATCGTTCATAATTAACTTTGTGCACTTACGAAAAAAAAAAAAACTTTGTGCATAATCAATAACATTTGGTATTCAAGATATGGTAAAAAATTTAGTATCCACAATATTATTTTTACATCTATCAGATGTGAGACTTGTTATTTTTATTATTTTTTTGCTATGTTCTTTTTTCTTTTATGGTTCTTGGTTCTATTGGCTCATTTGGCATTGGTGGTATGGAGCTTTCATGCAAAATGAAAACTTGTAATTAATTTTTTGTCTATCCATATATTGATACTAACATTTTTTGGGTACTAATATCTACCTATTGTTTTGCAGACAAATGAATGGGTATTAGGAAGGATCACAAGAGGAATTGACTACACTAGCTATTTTTAATGTTGGGATACGTATCAAGGCAAATTTTATTTTATTTTTTATATTAGAAATACATAGATAAGGTTGATAGTGGGAGATAAAAGAGCCACATATACTTGTTTTGTTCTTCCATGTATTACCAAATTTATGTAATTATCTTTATGTAAACAAACGATTTAGGTTTACTAATCGTTAAACAAGGTTGTTTCGTTTGGACTTAACATGTATTGTTATTTTTCTTTAATGTTGTTTACGTAATTATTTTTGTTGATTGGCTAGAAGAGTGCAGATAAACAAATTCATTTTTTTGTATATAATTTTTTTTTTTAGCATTACCCGCAAAGAATTAATGTTCAATCTAGCCACTATCAATTCACATTATATGAGGCTTGCATGTACATATTTTCAAAAAATTTAGTTATAAAGTATTATTTATCATTTTGTTTATTGTGTTATGATTATGAAAAAAAATTTAGGTCCTAGCAAATTGAGGCTTCTTGACTAATGAGTTTTGGGGTACTGAAACTTATTAGCAAATAATTAAATAACAAAATTAAAATTATAACTTGAAATGATTCTTGTACATATGCATTAATTTGTAACCAAAAAAGTCAAGATACGAATTCATTTTGTAGGAAGACACGCCAAATATTTGAATTACAATTCAAAAGAAAAGTTTTAAAAGTATAGTTTGCAATTCTAGAAAGTTGAAGTAATCTTGAAGCAGCACGTTTAATATAAGATGACATGACAAATCAAGATCATTGAAAACAATGTTGAAGCACCGGTCCAAGTTGATTTTGGGTTATAGTGTCAAAAAATTTATTAAGATCCCATTTTGAAGAACTCTCAACGATCTAAGCAAGATTAAAAACAATATATCTTTTAATCCGTCGTTTTTAAGTTCAAAAATGACGTTTATATTATTTTTAAGCACTTATATTTTATACCCCACCTTAGCGCACTTCTGCCACACCTCCCCCACTAGGGCTTTTAATTAAACTGAATTACTCGAATTTGGCTTAAGTTCGACTCGTTCAGACTCGATTCGTTTTCTAAACGAGTCTGAACTTAAAAATTTTTTTAGGCATGTTTAGAAAACAAACTCTACAAATTCAGCTCAAACTCGACAGACTCAACTTGTTTATGTACAAATACTTAGGCTCGGCTCAGACTCGACTTGTTTTTGGCTCGTTCAGGCTCGACTCGTTTCTTAAACGAGCTGAACTTGAACAATTTTTTAGACTCAATTAAAAAACAAACTTTTCAAACTTGGCTCGAACTCAGCTTGGGCTTGTTCAACTAGTAACCCTATCCCCCACGCCAACCCACCCCTGCAACTCTCCCTTCCTCACCGAAAATCGACCCCTGCAACACTCTCTTCCTCACCGAAACCAATCCAGACCAAAGAAATTTAAACCCCTCAAAAAATATGTACCAAATTCAGATCAAATAAACTTCCTCTGACCAAACCATTTGTTCTTCCCAAAATTATAAGCATTTTCAGTCAGTTAAACAATTTCTTTCACTATCCACTTGTTGGGTTTCTCATGTTCACCATTGATTAGCTCTTGCCAAGTTCTTTGGATGGTGCAGTTAGTTTGGTTTGAGGTATATGGAGGTGTGTGGGAGGATTAATGGTAGTGTTGTTGGGTTTGTGAAGATTGAGGTAGAAAAGTATAGAGAGAGAATGGTTTGAGGTAGAAGAATGGTATTGAAATGAATTTTTTTTTTTTTTTGGGTAAGTATATTGGAATGAAAATTAAATGGCTAAATGAGAGTATTTTGGTATTTTTATAAATTTTGCAACGTCCATTCACTATAGCACTTTATTTTTAAGTTAAGGGAGACTTAGTACAACAGTTCAAACTATGAGAAAGTTACGTGCCAATGACCCTTAGTACAAGGTCATTTTTTGCATTTTAATGAAACTCTCGGTTCACAAAAATTTCACAAACATTGAATTTTAATAGAATGAAACTCCTAGTTGACTATCCAAAATTTTCACAAACAATGGACTCAAAAAATATTAAAAATTTGAATTGGAAAAACATAAACAATAAATTCAAAAAATAATGAACTTTAATAGAATGAAATTCCTAGTCTACAAAATTTTCATAAATAATAAAATTTAATAAAATGAAACTCCTAGTTCACAGGGAACTCAAATATAATGAACTCAATCAGTGAAGCAAACATAGTGACCGCCCTGCCCACCACAACAACCCAAGATTCACTATCCAAAATAGTGAAAAACTAGTAAACTAAAAAACATTAAAAAAAAACATAAATAGCGAACTTTAATAAAATAAATAATTTTCACAATAAGATCGGCTTCAAGGTTACCAAACCGTTATATCGTATAGTATTGAATCAGTAGCAATTGTCTGTCCCTGAAGATACAGTGCTACTCGTAAATTAGTTACAAATATTTGTCCATACATAAATGTAAAGTAAAATACAACATTATAGTAAACGACAAACAAAATGAGTTCATTAATATTTTTTATAACATCAACCTACATGCATAACATATATTTTCACATTAAATTGTTATGCCACGAAAATTATGTTATAACTACTAAAACATAATAATTTAAACATCTGAAAAAATATATCAATTAACAATATTCAATGTTATATTTTTGATTCAAAATCCACGATTTTAACATTCATAATCAACTTTATCTAAATGATAGCAGAATTTATAACTAATAAAATGAAAATTATAAAAATACTCTCACAAATAAACTAAGTCTGCAGATGTTGTTAAATGAAAAAATATAACTACCAGAAATTCAACCGACTTCCAAAGATACGACCTGACTATTCAATTTGTATAATTCGAGTTTATAGTAGTGCTTTTAATTTTATATCATTCTTCTCGATTATTTATATTTTTAGTATATTTTCTTAAACTAAACGTTATTCAGTATTGAATTATTTAGTAAAGATTGTTACTTCGAGTTGTTCACTAAATATTAAATTTATATAATTCGTGTTCATAGTATTGCTTATAATTTTGTATCGTTTCTCTTGCTTGTAATTTTGTATCATTTTTTTGGGTATTTAGATTTGAATTATATAATAAATATTGTTGTTTTGTGTTGTTCACTAAATATTGAATTTGTATGATTCGTGTTTGTATATGAATTTAATCTTGTATATTTTCTTAATGTATCTCTTGATATATGAGTTACCCAATACATTAAATTTAATCTTGTATATTTTACATGTTAAGCATATTTTCTCTGTTAAAGTAAATTTTTTGCAAGTTATGTTTTTTTTTATTGATTATGGAAAAAATAAAATTGACTATTGAATTTGTATGATTCGTATTTGTTGTATTGCTTGAATGAAAGAGAGAGATACAGAAGAATATTTTTGTGATATATTATATATCTAATATTTATTATATAATTTTCCTTTAGAAAGAAATACAGAGAAATATTTTTGTAATATATTATTTCTTTGTGATATATAGTATCTATCTATAGAGAGATGCATTATTTGCTTGAATCAGACACTATCTAATATTTTCGTGAGATATAGAGAAAAATATTGTGACAAATTGATATTTTTTGCGTGAATTGAGCATGAGAGAGAAATTTGCTTGATTTAAGGAAAAGATTTGAGGGAATTAAATTTTAGAAAATCAATTTTGGAAACTATAAATTTTAAATAGCAAAAATATTTCAAAAATGATCTGAGACGTCAATAGTTCGAGGCAGTTTGAGATAACGTCGTCCGTTAGATGATACTTTTTTTGGTCATGAAATGATTTGAACCACTCTTTATTTTTAAAATTTAAATACATTCTACTTTATTATATAAATTTGTTAAATGAGTCTTAAACATTTATATGTGTAGAAATTTTGGGAAATGGAGCTGGGTTGGATCGCCCATAGAAAAACATGACCTAATAAGATGTATGTGGATTGAGAGAGTTTGACTAGTTCAAACTAGTGGTTATCTCCCTAATAACATCGAGCTCCACTAAACCCTCTCTCCTCCCTATTAATACACGTATTTGGTTCTTCCCAAGTTAGACAATCTCAAACAAAACTCTGAGATATATTGGAAGAATTAGTGCCATCATTCTCTCTCCATTCTTCCATTGAAGACCAAGCCGAAGGTTTTAGAACGGTGGAGTGTGGGTTTGGCTCGCATTGGCTTTGCGTAGTCACACCTACCGTGAGCTATTTTTTTGAGCTTGATTGTTTGAAGATACATAAGAAGGATATGTAAAGTAACATCATTGATCCAGACTCGTCGTTTGCTTTTTTTTTTTTTTTTGTCTTTAAAGCTTTAATAAGAATATCCAATTAATTTTTGGACCATGAACTTAAAAAAGACTTTCATCCCCCAGTATTAAATTCTCATAATTTGTATTTATTTAGTTAAAATGCAGTATTTGAACTAATTCATTCATAAAACTTGGACTTATGAGCGTTTCGCTGCTCCAACTCTCCCACGTAGTGGGCAATAACGAACACATAGTTGCCATGGCGTAGCGTAGCCACTCTTTGGCCAGGGCAACCCCATAGTTGTCTAGTGTGTGCATTAGATTATCCTTTTAATAAACAATTTTTCGGTACCGTGGAGTCAAATTCTAAGAGTTGAAGATTCGTGAAATTCTTGAGTTTCCAAATCCAGCATGAGACCTGTTCAAATTTTACTTATTATACTTGACTTAATCAGTTATATATACTTATTATTTTTCTAATATATTCAAATCGATAGAGTCTACTGCATTATTTGCCATCAAAACAACCAAATTTATATTCAATTTAATCAAACCAACGTGAAATTGATCTTAAATTTTATTAAATTACTATTTTATTTCATTAAATTAATATTTAATCTCTTCTAATTGAATTTTTAATTTTATTAAATTAACACCAAATTAATATTCAATTTCAGCAATTTAAAATTTTATTTATCAAATTAACACCAAATTAATATTCAATTTCAAAAATTTAAAATTTAATTTAATCAAATTAACCTTTTCTATCATATTTAAATTTAATTTTATCAATTTAACAATCAATTTTATCAAATTAGCATTACTTTTTTAATTTAATCCCAAATTAATATTCAGCTTCATCAAATCAATACTAAATTATCATTCAATTTTATGAATTTGAACGTTTATTTTTACTAAATTAATATCATTTCTTTAGTTTAATAACAAATTTACTTTCAATTGTATCATATTAATATTCAATTTTATCTGATTAACATTCAATTTTATCTAATTAATATTTAATTTTATCAAATTAATATTAATTTTAAAATTAACATTCAATTTCATCAACTTAACATTCCGTTTGATCCAATTAATATTTAATTTCATCAAATTAATATTCAGTTTGATCAAATTAATATTCAATTTAATTTTTCCTACTACATTAATTAATAGCCTTTGGTTTGTGCTCATTAATCTTCTTTTGATTTAATAATAGCCGTAAAAATAATAATTTAGAAAAACTTTACGAGCTTATTTATTTATTTTTTTTGCTAGTTCGAAAGGTTGTCAGGGGCGATCATGCACAGCAATCCCACTAGAACGTTACCTTGATGTTTTCACCTGTTATAAAATGTTTGATTAGAGCTATAATTACTAACCTCGGATAATCAAGTTCGTCACCACAATAACACCTTGGTGGTTACAAGCATGTTTGATTTAGGTATTAACAAATGAGATTGAATTAATTTAATCCAGTGATAATATACATATATTGTATTGTTATTAGAACAAACAAATAATTAAAAAATAGGGCACCTAGACTTCCTGAGTTTTGTTATTTAATCACTTAGACTCTTATCATTTAAACTATTACACACAGACTTTTGAGATTTGTACATGAGTGACATATAGATCTCTGCCGTTAATGTCCATTAGAAAATTATATCTAGAACCCTGACATTTGAAGTATCTATTACTTGAATTCCTTATATTTAGACAAAAAATACTTTAATTAAAGATAGAATATTAAATATTTTAAATATTACAACTAAAATTCATGTTCTATTATGTCATTTATTGAAATAAAATTAAAATTAAAAATTTAATTTTTTCTTTAAAAAATCATAATTAGTACTGTTGATGCCAAATTTTGGATGATCTCCGCAATAGTTTGTTAGAAACAAAATCTTAATTTTTTGAGAAAAAAATTGTAATCAGTGAAAATATATATCAAAAACTTAATTTAACGCTCATTTACGTACAATTATATTGTATATTGGAATGTAATTGAAAAATCAAATAAGGAGTCAAACTGTAATAAACACAATATCTTCTATTTTTTATTAGGGTAATTTGATCCTTTAATAAAATCTATTAGTTCCGTAACTAATAAAGGGTGTAAGTGTAATATTTTAAACTTGAGAGATTTAAGTGTTACACATCTACAATCTTCTGTAATTTTCTAATAGATATATTAACAGACATTGACGATATGAGTCTAAGTGTTACGTACGTATAAACTTCAAAGGGTTTATGTATAGTATTTCAAATGTTATGAGGATTAAGTGATTAAGTGATAAATTTTAAAAGATTTGGACGTAATTTTTCTAAAAAGAAAAAAAAGATATTAAAAAATTATTTTTCCTCCGGTAATCGGTAATTGGTTCTAACTTTTATCACAAAACTTCTAGTATATAAAGAAGTCAACATGTTAAAAAAGTCTTAACTTCCTTCCGAGAACCATCCAAGTGTTTTTGTCTTACAGTGACAAGACAAAATCATCCCATGCAATTGAAAAAGTCTGCATCATGCAGAGATTGCGCAACAGTGCAAAACACTACTGTTTTACTCCTACTAGGAGAAGGATTCCAAAAACGCAAAAACACTTCCCAAACTGCAAAATTCCTATAAATAGGGCCTGTGGCCTCTGTGTTCTTTCATTGAAAAGTTGAAGATGCTCCTGTTTTGATCGAAAACATTCGTTCATTTCCAAATTCCAATAGTACTTCTTCTTCTTCTTCTTCATTTCATTGTAGTGAAAGATCTGAAGAAACTGTTTATGTTCATCTTTCATTTCAATTTCACTGTACAGAAAGATCTGAAGAAACTGTTTATATTCATTTTTCATTTCATCATTGTTGTTGTCATGGACAAGAAGCATTATGACATATTGACAAAATATCCACCTGGCTATCGGTTTTTACCAACCGATGAAGAGCTTATCACTCATTATCTGAAGAACAAAGTGTATAACAAGCCTCTACCTGCTCATGTTATTCAAGATATCGACGCGACGGAACTTTACAGCAAGCCTCCTTCAAATCTAGGTTGATTATTTTCATATTATTCAAGGTTGATTATTTTCATATTATTCAATTCATATGATATACATAAATCCTTTATGTGGTGCATTTTTTTGTATGATATCTTGAAATCATAAGATTTTCGAACATTAAGGCATGTGCAAATCTAGGTATAATGGTGGTGGCATCATTGGTGGAACCACATCCAATGGTAATAAATATCTTTGATATTCTTTTTCTCTCTTTCTCTCATTTGCTTTATTTTTTTCTTTTGTAAAAAAAAAAAAAAAGATTTCAGTTGCTACAATGATATGACCGATATATCATATTTTGATTGATTCTTGATGAATTGTGTATTAGTTCTATGGTTATAAGTTTATATTATGGAGATAGTCTTATTATTATTATTATTGAATCACAATCCTAAAAAAAAAAACCAACAAGTCAAACACTGCAATTATATAAATTGAATTTTTATTCAAAAATTAAGAACTAGATTTGTTCATTTTGGTTTTGATTGAATAGAAAAAAAATGAACGAATTCAGCATTTTTTGTTCTTGGGGAAAGACAAGTAAATGTTTATAATTCTTCGTCTATAAATATCCAAATTTAATTTTGATGCTCATAGATAGTTTGAACTATATAGGAACAATAATCAATTTTAACCCGAATGATTTGTAGGGGAATTTTTCCTTTTGTGATCCATTCGACATGTTCAATTTCTTTTTCATGCAATTTATACTTGAATTCTTTTTGTATTTGCTTGTTCAGTTAATTCAATAGCTTTTTTTTTATTGTTTTGTGATGAAACTCTATTTTTAAATAGGCCGGCTATAAATTCTGCAAGAATATTATGGTTTTCGCAAGATTTTTCAATTCTTGTGATAACAATGTTAAGTTTTCAATTTACACAATTAAATTCATCTGTAATTCTTTGATCCCTCGCGTATAAGATGTATGTATATGTATATATATTTTTGAATTGTTAGCATAATGATGGAATAAACATCCTTCAATTGCATTTTTATTTTTATTTTTATGTTTTGGAATACATGTATTTTGATATGACGGTTATGACATGAAAATCCATCTCTGATTGTTAGATTATAAGAGAGACATGGTTTATGGTTGTGATTATAAGCTTTTATTTTTTAAGAAAAAATTCTCAATTTTATCATAGACAATCATGGACTAATAGTCATTTGTTATATGTTACCAGTGGGAAAATGGTGCGTCGAAAGAGAATCATATTTCTTTATTCATCAGGATGGATATTTTCATGAAGAAAGAGAAAAGATTCGTATTGTTGGAAATGGAATAGGGTTTTGGAAATCCATGGGAGAAGAAGATCAAGTCTATGACTCAAGTGGAGATGTTTTTGCCTTCAAGACCTATTTCACTTATTTTTCAGGATCCCCACACAACGCAATGAAAACAAAGAAAACAATTTGGAGAATGGAGGAGTACCGATTACCAATGGGATGTAGCACTAAAGGCCAAGAGGTGACTAACTTGCCATTGCACTCTATATCAAGTCCATAGTGATCAGCAAACCCAGGATAACATGTGCTCCCCCTTAGAGGTATTGCCATGGTGTATTTGATACTAACTGTTTTTTTGGGTATTAATTTCTACCTATTATTTTGCAGACAAATAAATTGCTATTAGGAAGAATCACAAGAGGAAGAGACTACACTAGCAATTTCTAGTGTTGGGTTTAATATCTACACATTTTTTACATTCATTATTTTTTTTTATAGCCATGCCAAATAAGGCCTCTAGTTTTTCTGTTCCTCCATGTATTACCATTGTGTATACAATTATGTTAGCCTCTTAAGTTTTTTTTTGGAAATAAGGCTGTTAGGGTTAGATTAGTATTGTCAATCCTTTTGATAATCTCTATGTAATTTCTTTTTTGATATGAATAAGTTGACACAAGTTGCTCAAATCTTTGTGTAGAAAGATGATTAACATTTGTAACGCTTTTGATTGACTAAATTAAACTACACTTATCATTTATGATCTACAGCTCACTCAACTAGAAAACTAACTATTTCAAAGAAATTCATTCCAAAGGCGCTTCATTGTCATGGGAAAGGGTGCTTACCGAAAGAGTGAAACACTACACTGATTTGGAGACAATCAATTGCCTCCCTCATGCTTGGTGTCAATGAGGTTTTTATTTGAGAGAAGAAAAACAAAAAGACTAGGCGTCAACTAATTGCTAGATCCACAAAGAGTAGACTTGATGGATAGTGGACAAAGGTTTTCAGGAGAGGGGTTGCCAGGAAAGGGCGGAGGGAGTGAGGTGGGGGTTGATCTGGGAGGGGAAGTGGTGGTGGGTGGAGGATGTTGGCAATGTGAGCAAGAGAGAAAATGGCATGAATAATCTACATATATGTTTTCCAGGGTACGGGTTTGGGTATTTTAGTTTTATTTGAATTTGTTTAATTTGATTATTATAAAGGGTAAAGTGGTCATTTAAGATTTTTATTAGGTGCAATTTACCATTAATAATAGCGAGTAGTAATGGTAAATTTAAGAGGTATGAATAATGAACATAAGGGTATTTTCATACATGAGCGGTTTTCTATGTGATTTATTAACAAAACTCAATAGGTGTAAACGTTGGTTACCATAATTGTCTCTATCATAAAAGATAAACCTCAAGTTTGGAGGTGTTTATTATCAAAAAATTTGGGTGTCAGTCCATTTTTTAAGACTTATTTGAGAATAACTTCACTTAAAAACTTTTTTGGGGGAATAAGTCTATTTTGATCTCCATGATCCAAAATATCTCTACCAGTTATACGTAGTTAAAATAAATTTGAAAACTAAAAATTCTTAAATTTTAGAAGTTTTACTAATATTAAAATTATTTCTCTTTCTAATATCTATTTATCTATCTATATAGTAAAGTAATTAGATTTCTTTACCTTTAACTTTTCGTGGCTCAAATCGCTTGAGAACTTTAATTTCTTTTATAACTCTAAGTCTCTTATTTCTCATATAACACTTTTCTCTCTCTATCTCATATCTCTTTTAAATACACTATATATATATATATATCATATCTCTTAGATGTTTTAGATACAGTCTCCCAAATACATACTCTCTCATCTCTCATATAATTTTATCTCTCTCTTACAGACACTCTCTATCTCATTCATTTACTTTTGTGAATGAATGTTATGCGTTAAATGTGTATTGTTATTTTCAATGTTTTTTAATCAAAGTATGCAACTTTGACATGATTTTATTATTGTTAAGTGTTATGTGTGAAATATACTATTGCTATTTTCAATACTTCTTACTCATACATTTATATGATTTTATAGATGAGAAAATATTTAAATGTTAAAAAAATTTTTGTAGACATTCAAAACCAAACTAATCACAAAAACCAAAAAATTCAAAGTCAAGCTAATCACCAATAAAAAAAAATAACAAGTGATACCAATTACACAAATAAAAAAAAAATCAAAACCAAGCTAATTATCAATAAAATAAATAAATGAAACCAATTGCACCAAAAAATAACATTCAAAACCAACTATAATTTTTTTTCTAAGTTGTAGATATTCAAACTCAAGCTAATCACTGAGTGAATGTTATGTGTTAAATGTGTATTGTTATTTTCAGTATTTTTTTATTCAAAATTTGCAGTTTTGACGTGATTTTATTATTGTTAAATGTTATGTGTAAAATATGTTATTGCTATTTTCGGTGCTTCTTACTCATACATTTGTATGATTTTATAGATGAGAAAATATTTAAATGTTAAAAAAAATTTTGTAGACATTCAAAACCAAACTAATCACAAAAACCAAAAAATTCAAAATCAAACTAATCACCAATAAAAAAAATAACAAGTGATACTAATTGCACAAAAAAACAAAATCAAAACCAAGCTAATTACCAATAAAAAAAATAAATGCAACCAATTACACCAAAAAACAATATTCAAAACCAACTATAAATTTTTTTTTCTATGTTGTAGACATTCAAACTCAATCTAATCATTGATAAAAAAAAATAACAAAGCCAAATATTTAAGTAATTTTATAGAATGAGAAAATATTTGAATGCTAAAAAAAAAAAATTCAAGTTGTATACATGCAAAGTCAAGTTGCACCAAAAAAACAAAAAAAATCTAAGTCAAGTAATCATCAATTAAAAAAAATAAGTGAAACCATGCACTGAAAAAACAAAAAAAAATCAAAATCAAGCTATTCACCAATAAAAAAAATAACAAGTGATACCAATTGCACCCAAAAAAAATAAAAATTCAAAGCCCAATCTAATAGCAATAAAAAAATAACAAGTAATTGAATTTATAATTATATTGTGTTATTCGGTTGAATGGTGACAATGGTGATAAATTCATATGTCTTATAAATGAGTAAGATTTTATTTAATACTTAAAAATTATAAATTATATTAGATTTCATTAGTATTTTTTTTCCCGAGGTATTTGTATATGTGATATTGTTTTGGCAAATTTTTTTTATACATTTTTGGAAAAGTTCCATTAATATGAATGATATGATCGACAATATATTTCAGGTCATTTTAAAATAATCGATATGAATGTTTTTAATCCACTTTGTTTTTCAAGATGGACAATTACTTGTGATTTTTTTTATGGGTTATATAGTGTTTTCAGGCACGAGTAATGACTAGTCTATATAATAAAATAGCTAGATTTCTTTGTGTTTAACTTTTCATGGCTCAGATCGCTTAACGATTATTGATCCGATGGTTTTAATTGAACTTTCATCTTTTTTACAACTCTAAGACTCTCATCTCTTATATAACTCTTTTTTTTTCTCTCTTTCTATTTCATAAACCCAACTCTCATATATATATATATATAACTCTCTCTCTCTCCCTCACAGACATTTTAAACACAGATTCTCTCATATCTCATATAACTCTCTCTCTCTCTCTCTCTATCTATATATCTATATAATAAAGTAACTATATTTCTTTGTATTTAACTTTTCGCAGCTCAAATCGCTTGACGATTATTGATCTAACGGTTTTAATTGAACTTTCATCATTTTTACAATTCTAAAACTCTCATCTCTTATATAACTCTTTTTTTTTCTCTTTCTCTATCTCATATACCAAACTCTCATATATATATAACTCTCTCTCTCTCTCTCTCTCTCTCCCTCACAGACATTTTAAACACACTCTCTCATCTCTCATATAACTCTCTATCTATATATAAATACCTCATACTCTTTTTCACTTTGCATTATTTGTTTTGACAATCCTAATTAGACTTTTATTCTATTTCCATCTCTCTCTATCTCATACTCTCTCATTGTTTGTCTTGACGATCATAATTGAACTTCTTTACTCAAAACATACTTTTTTATGATTTTATAGATGAGAAAATATTTAAATGTTAAATTTTTTTTTTCAGGTTTTAGACATTTAAATCCAAATTAATTACCAATAAAAAAATAACAAATGATATTAATTGCACTAAAAAAAATAAAATCAAGCTAATCACCAATAAAAAATAACAAGTGATACCAATTACACTAAAAAATTCAAAGTGAAGCTAATTACTAATAAAAAAAATAATGACCAATAAAAAAATGACTAAAACGGATTGCACAAAAAAAAAAAAAAAATTCAAAACCAACTATAAATTTCTTTTTCCTTATTTGCATCAATTTCTCTTTGCTAATGTTCATATTTTTTTTTTGAATACTTGAATAATGCAAAATAGACACTGAATCGACAAAAATGTCAATTAAATCAAAAAAAAATTGAAGTGATGAAATTTTGATTTTGTTGATTTGGTTTAATTGTAGCATGAGAATATTTTTGTAGCGTCCGAGAAGTCATATCGACAGAGAATTTAAATCAATTATCCTTGCGGCTGCAAACAGATTCGCTGGGCAATGTCAGTTCAATTGGGCTTTTTTCTATTTCTTGAAAATTTTGTAGTTCAATGTGGCTGATTCGTTGGATTTGATTCAATGATTTAATTGTGTGTTCTTAATAATATTCCTTTTTAAAATTAGACAACATATTCATTACATTTAGTCAGAGGTTGAAAAAATGAACACTCATTTGGCAGAAAGAAGAGTCACCATAAAGAAATGTATGGCATAATATTTTTTTAATAGTGTTAGTTTAAGTTCATGGGGATTATGGGATTGTATTAATGTGATATGATTCTTCTCCATTTCAACCTTTGCACTTCTTTTATTTAAGACATTCTTGGATGCCCCATTTGCTTGGTGAATTTTTTGTGTTAAGAGTACCTTAAGGCACGGGTAATGACTAGTATACATATATAGATTAGGACTACTATCTCATATATATGAGATAAATAATAACATTCAAAATTGATGGGTCAGGCCCAGACAAGGCCCAACTTAAGTATGGGCCCGGTCCAGACAAGGCTCAACTCAGATTATAGGGTTGGCATAAACAAGGCCCAACTTAAGTAATGGGCCCGATCCAAACAAAGTCCAATGGGCCTGACCTAGATGATACTTAGCTCAGCTCCCCACGAAGTCAGCCACGCCATTCTAGAGTCAAGGAGTCAATCACGCCATCCTAAAGTCTTAGCCACACCATTGTAAGACCCAATCTACAACTGATAAAGAGGTCTCTATGCCATCTCCACACAACTATCCCGTTCGTTGCAAGAATGGTGCCACCTCCACCAAATTAACCTAACTGTTACAAATATGGCACCTCAATCTATTAAGAGATGCCTATAAATTATAAGTCCCACCTACATATAAGGGTCATCTTGCATCTTATCTTACACTTGACTCACCTGAGCTCTCCACACTCCTACAACAATAAAACATCCCGTCAACCAAAGCCCTTCAAAGTGAAGTAGGTCACCCTGATCGAACCACTCTATCTCTGTATGTTGTTTGTGTTGAGTTCTCCATCATACTTACTACATTTTATTAATCATACTAATCACTCGATAAGTAGTGAATAAAACCGATTTGTGTATCATCAATTTGGCATTGTCTATGAAAAACGATTAAGTTTTCATCCAATCACCTTTCTTTTTGTATCTATGGCGATCACCACTAAATCCCTGAACCAACAAGGGGAAGACAATAATCCACCACATTGCGATGAGGTCCCACCCCTGCCTACAAACCCCATTGTTGAGGCAAATTTTGTAGCCGAACAACAACTACTAGAGATAATGTAGTTTGTGGTGAACCAAAACCAGCAGATCATCCAGTTGATGCTCACTGGACAACCTCAAGGAGTTGTGCCCCAGCTTCTTGGAGGAGAAACACCCCAAGTAATCTGCCCAATAGGCCACCAGGGCCAAGGCGTCCCTTAGCAGGGCGCCCTCAGCGCCCAGGCACCTCTTCTTCATGTGTCGGCTCTATCTTCCTGAGCTGGTGACCCTCATATGCACAAAAACAAGAGGAAAAACCCATACATGGACCATAAAATCCACTAAAATAGTTTTTCAGAGGGTGTCCTTAACCAATGTGATGAAAAAATCAAGGAGGTGCAAAATTAAATAGGTGACGTTTTCAACGCTATCAAGGCGTGGGCACCAAAAACAGCCGACTACCTTGTGAGGCACATTGACACTCCATTTGTAGCTGATGTGGTCAGCTACCCTATCCCCCAAAATTTCAAGATGCCAATTGTGGAAGCTTTTGATGGCTCCAAAGATCAACTAGACCACCTTGACACCTACGAATCCCTAATGCAACTTTACAACATACTAGACGAGATCATGTGCAGAGTTTTCCCTACCACCGTCAAGGGATCTACTTGTCAATGGTTTGTCAAGCTTACCTTGGCTTTCATTGAGTCTTTCGCAGAACTAAGCAAGTCCTTTGTCTTACACTTCATTGGGTGTCTATCTCCCACCTACTCAGTATCAAGCAGGATCGAAATGAAAGCCTAATAAATTACCTCACTCGTTTTAACGAGGAAGTCCTCTAGATTAAAGAACCAAATGACAAAGTCGTCAAGACAGCCTTCACAGAACGGTTGCGCTCATCTTGCCTTATATTTTTAGTTTTGAAGCACTCGCCAAAGAACATGCTAGAATTACTATAAAAAATAAAAAAAAAATATGAATGTTGAGGATGTCATCAAAGCTAGACGAGTTGAGTCCTCACGTAGAGGAGAATACGAAAAATAGAAACCACCAACCACTAGCTAGGCGCACAACACCAACGCCTAGTTAGGTGCTAACAACCAACGCCCAGCGTCCAGGCGCCCACGCCCAAGGTGCCTAATGTCCAGACGCCTAACGCTCGCGGTGCCCAGCACTAAACCCTCGACGCCCAGCGCCCTTGCCCGTGTGCCCAATGTCTGTGTCTGTGTGCTTGCACCCAGTGCTCGCCCGCCAGCTAGCCCTCACCACCCTAGCCTTGGTGTCTGCCTTGCCAGCCTAGGCGAATCACTCATTGTATCACGCATGCCTATCTCTTCAAGTAGTTCCCCTAATTTTTGCTTCCTCTCATCTAGAGCCCTCTCCTCTTGCGCCCGATTCTTATGCTCCATTGGCTTTGTGCCTTTCGTGCAGCGCCTCACTGCCCGCATAGGCACGCGTCTATTACTGGCGACGCCCTTTGGCTACCCTCACTACCATCTCCCTCATCTTCTTCGTCTCTTGAGAGAGAGGCTCCCGAGTAGCTAAAAGCTCGGCCTAACTTTGTCTATGATCTCTTGCAAACAACCTCAATCTCCAGGTTAGTAGCTCTCTTGCAAGTCGCCAAAAGCTTGGCCTCACTTTGTCATTGTTCTCACGCATGTAGTCTAAATCTCTAGCTTAGTAGCTCTCTCACGAGTCGCTGGAAGCTTGACCTCTTTCTGCCTCTACTCTCACGCATGCAGTCTGAATCTCCAACTTAGCGACTCTTTCACAAGTCGTTAGCAGCTTGGTCTCACTCTACCTCTACTCTAGTGCAGGCAGCCTCACAGTCAGCCTACCTCCAACTTAGTTGCTCTCTCATGGGTCACCAAAAATTCAGTCTTAAGAGGTGCAGTTGTCCCACGACCAACCCTCAAACTCTTCATTTGTTCTCATGCAAGCAGTCTCCCTCTAGCTTAGCGGCTATTTCTCTACAACCTGATGTGTCTGCCTTTCTCATCAAGTAATCATGTTGGATATTTTGATGCTGGAGTAATTTTATTTTTGTCATCTCTAGGTACGCCCTTAGAACTCAAGCTGCTTGCAACCAGGCACCCTGCTTTTGAAACCCTTTCTTGGCGCCCAGCTCTTGACGCCCCCTCTTGGAGCCAAGGTCCTGGCACCCTACCTCTGGCACCCCCTCTTAATACCTTGTTTCTGGCACCCAACTCCTAGCACCTAGCCTCTTGGCGCCCCCTCCTAGCGCCCTTTACCACTCTCATCTAGCACCACAAGCTGCGAGGAAGTGGGAGCCCTTTTTAAAGTGATCTGCTGCTAAAAAAAAGGAGAAAGTCAAAATAGCTTTAACCACAAAATGCCTGTAAACCAAAGAATTTAAGGCCAATTAGAGGGACATGGTCAACTCAGATAAAACATCCCTACTAATGCCCTCTCCCTGAAATCCTATTGGGCTTAAGGCATGGGGGTAAATGATGGGCCCCACCCAGACGAGGTCCAACTCAAGTAATGGCCCCGACCTAGACAAGGCCCAACTCGGATAATAGGGCTAGCCTGAACAAGGCTTAACTCAAGTAATAAGCCCGGCCCAGACAAAGCCTAATGAGTTCAACCCAGATGAGACCTAGCTTGGCTCACCATGGAGTCAAGCGAGCACAGTCAACTACGATATCATGGAGTCAAGAAGTCAGCCACGCCATCCTAGAGTCAAGAAGTCAGCCACGCTATCCTAGATTCAAGGAGTCAGCCACATTATCCTAGAGTCTCAACCATGCCATCCTGAGATCTAGTCTGCAACTGACAAAGAGATCTCCACACCATCTTCATGCAATTACCCCATCCGTTGCTAAAATTGTGCCACATCCACCGAATTAGTCTATTTGTTACGAATATGACACCTCAATCTGTTAAGAAGTGCCTA
Source organism: Ilex paraguariensis (assembly GCA_963454935.2). Taxonomy (NCBI): domain Eukaryota; kingdom Viridiplantae; phylum Streptophyta; class Magnoliopsida; order Aquifoliales; family Aquifoliaceae; genus Ilex; species Ilex paraguariensis. Next base: position 6,317,847 of record CAUOFW020001724.1, on the reverse strand, counting down.
TAAATTGTAAGTTTCATCTACATATGGGGGCTATCTTGCATCTTCTCTCACACCTGACTCACTTGAGCTCTCATTGCTTTCATCCTAGCTCTCCACGATAAAACTCCCCGGTAACTAAAGCCCTTCAAAGTGGAGTAGGTCACCCTGACCGAACTATTATATCTCTGTGTGTTGCTTCTGTTGAGTTCTCCATCATACTTACTGCATTTTATTAACCATACTAATCACTCAATAGGTGATGCATAAAATCGATTTATGCATCATCAAAAATAAAAAATAATAACATTCAAATATAAAAAATCATAACATTCAATATTAACATTTTAGAAAATAGTAACATTCAAAACAAAAAATATGAATATTGAATATTAACTAGAGAACAATTGGTAACATGGGCTTTGAATAGGCAAGAAAACAGTAACATGCTCCCCAAAAAAGGTAATAATACAAAAAATTGAATAAAATTGGGAGTTAAATCAATAACACACTTAGCATTTTTATGAACATGGGTAACTAATGATGCAAAGATGAGAAGACAGTAGTAACAAAAAAAAGTAACATTGAACAAAATTAATTGGCAACTGATGATGCAAAATTGGAATATTAAACAATAGTAATAAATTGGCATATTAAACAATAGTAATATGTTCAACCAAAAAAAAAGTAATAACTCAAAACATTGAACAAAATTAGGGGTCAAATTAGGAATACCCTGAATATTTTTAAACAACATGGGCAACTGATCATGCATAGGAGTGTGAACAATATGAAAAAAAATAGTAACATAGAACATTAAATAAAATTGGGGATCAAACAAGTATCACATTTAGCATTTTTAAACATCATAGACAGCTGATGATGATGCATTCAAACAAATAATGAAAAACCTCTTACAAATAACAAAACACAAATGCCGAACTACGACAACCACATAAAAAGAACCAGCCAGAAAACCCCAAGCAAACAAAAATGCTCACAAACAGCCATTGATCTCTACCATAACCCACAAAATTCACTTCACCAACCTAAAAACACACATCGTAGTGGCAGTGGTGCATGTGCATGCAGCCTAAAGACCCTGCCTTCCCCTAGTCTGTTGCTGCCCAGGATGCTGAGCCTTCTCCTTCATCTCCTTTGTCACTTCCCCGATCCTCGCACTGGCACGATCAATCTTCTCGGACCCAATCGGGTGCTTTCCTGTAGCGTACTGGCCCAGTACAACAAAAACGTAGCAGTCTCACCAAACGCGCCAGAAGTTAAAAACCCTACAATGATCAGAAATAGAGTGATTACCGCGGGGACAAGCACCGGGCTGAATATAACTAGCAACGGAGTGGCCACCGTGAGAAGGACCGTGGTGGCCGCCGCAATCAAGGTGGAGAAAACCATGAGGGAGCCACCAACGATGACAATTGTGGTTTTGGCCACCTGATGAGAAGACTGAGACGGGGGCTGATTTTCAGCCATTAGAGTTGAAATTGTGGGATGAAAATGGTGGATTTTCAGCCATGAGACATTGATGATGGATCAGAGTAGAACTTTGTGCTGCAATAAGAGGAACAAGAAGGTATGTTGCTCCTGAATGGTTGAAGAATGTGCCTGCGACTGTTAAAGTGGATGTTTACAGTTTTGGGGTCATAGAGATCATATGCGGTAGGAAGGGTGTGGAAATGGAGTTTAGGGAAGAAGAAAGAGTAATACTAACAGACGGGCGGAGTTAGGATTTCCCATTAGAGGAGCAAACTATTAAAGAAAAAAATTTCACCGGCTTATACAAAACATTTCCATGCATGAAAAAATATTTTAGAATTCAACATTAAATTACTATTAAAATAGTAAAACAAATTTTCATTTAAATTAAAAAAAATATGAACAACAAACTATAAAATTAAAAAAATATGAACAACCAACCATAAAATCACTTATGGTATTACATTTCAAATCAATTACATATTAAAGTAGAATACGATATTATTTCAAATCTCAAAATTCGTCTATAATGTATTGATGATAAACTAAATTTTTAAAAATTCTCTTCAATATACAAAACCACTTTATCCATGACAAATCATTATTCATTTTATATTTTGAAAACTAGTTAAAATCAACATTTATTTTGTTGATTTACTCAATCCAGAAACTAAAACATTGATTTTTTTTTGGGGGGGATGCAATGGGTCACTTACTTGCCAAAAATTAAACATTTTCAAAATCAAGGGGGACAAATGTATCAAATTAACTAATCTATCAACCCTTAATAATACATAAATAAAAAGATTGAAAAACTCAAGGGGGGCAAGTGCCCACCCTCCTCCCCACGTGGCTCCACCCTTGCTAAGAGATTGGGCTTATACTTGTTATATGGAAGGAAGATTATACGTGGACCGCGACAGTTTTGTGGTGGTGCTGGTGGAAAAAATATTCATTGCAAGGTGATATCATGTTATGTGGTATCACTAATTAATAATATGCAGACAGCTAAGGAAATAGACCTCAGACAAGTCAATAATATCCTCAGACAAGTCAATAATATCTTGTATGCAAATAACTACTCGCTCATCTTCTATCTAAGCCCATAATTATTCAAATAGAGTTTATTTTATCCATTTGAAATTTTATTATTGACTAGTAATGTCATATCATCAATACTGATATGATATCATCGTTGTATTGAATTGAATATTCTCTAGTGTAGGTGGGAGCACCGGAAATGATGATGTAAAATTTGAATTTGAATTTCAAATCTTATGATAAAAAAATCTTAGTGGCTGATCTCCATTAGAGATCAAGGGGTAATTAGTTTTCCGATTTGAAAACTACTTTCACGTTGAAATTTACTTTAAACATAAATATAAGGGCATTTTGTTATTAAAAAAATTTGACTTAACTTTTTACTAAACAGATAATAATAGTATTAAACATCAAAAATAGTTAAATTATGCACTTAGTCATTATAATAGTATCTCCAACCATAACTCAAAATTTTACTCAAATTTAAGTTAGTATTTGAGTAAAAAACTTGATTTGATACAAAAAGTTCCAATAGACAAACTCCAATTTAAAAAATGAGAAACTTAAATTTAAATGAGGGCAAACCCAAAATTAAATAAGAGAAAAGATGATCATTGAATCTTTAAAAGATGGTGAAATCTCACCATTAAAAATTTGGATAAGGATTTGAGTTTCTCTTAATTTGAGTAAAAAAAAAGAGAATCTCTCTTGATTTGGTATAAATTTGAGTAAAAGTTAAAACAAGTTTTTTAGATTTTTTTTACTCAAATTTAAATTTGAGTCAGGGTTAAAGATGTCTTAAGTTCTCTAAAAAGAACCGGATTCCCAATTATAATTTTATTAACACTCTAAAGCTCAATGCTTTTGAATTTTTTCTTGAGTAATTTGAAAGCCGATATAAAAATTTAGACTTATTTGAACTAAACTACATTAATGAAACTTATTTGGTCATAAGTACATTTTTTTGAAAAAATACTAAAAGGCTATTTATTACTTCACTGCTCTATCTCCTTCTCTCTCTCTCTATTACTGTCTCCTTCTCTTTTTTCCTATTTTTTCTCTATCTATTTCTTTTTCTGTTTCTCTTTCTCTCGCATTGATAATTTATTTTTTTTAAATATGTAAAAAATTGATTTAATTTTTTAATCTCTCTCTCCTATTTTTTTTTTCTCTCACTGCCACTCCCCTTATTTCCTAATCTCTTCCTTTCTGTCTTTCCTTATATCAACGTTACAACAACAAAATTATATTAATCAATTACACCAATTGGTTACAATTATTATATAATACATAAGCAGTTATTAATGTGTTCTCATAAACCAAATAATTATACTAAATAATTATACGAAATTATAACACCAACCCAATTTGTCATTCAATTGTAATGATAAATCAAAGAGTTACACTACTTAGTATCATGATATGGTTATACCAATTATATACACCAAATTGAATTTATCATTACACAAAAGACTTTACCATTATACTAAATTTGGTCCATATAATTAGTGTAACAATGTCGCGATATTAAATGGTACAACTATTTAGTTTATGTAAACAACTGAGTAACAAATTGGTTGTTGGTGTTATAATTTTGTGTAATTGTTTGGTTTTATTATAATGCATGAGTAACTGTTTAGTGTATTATAGGACAATTGTAACTGATTGGTGTAACTAATTAGTGTAATTGTGTTGTTATAATATTGATGTAAATATAGAGAGAAAAAATAAGGGGAGAGAGAGATGAAAAAATAAATCAAATTTTTACATATTTGAAAGGAAAATAAATTATCAATGATAGATAAAGAGAAAATAGGGAAGAGATAGTGAGAGAATCTAATGAAATCTTTACATGTTTGATTAGATATATAATTGTCAATCAAGAATACATAATTTAATGGAGTGTATTTAGGTAAAAAAATTTGATTATTTGAATTTTATATCTAAACACAATATATTTTATTAAAATTAAACGTGATAGAATAAACAACTTATTCATGCATTTTTTTCTCAAATAAGCCTAAAAAATTGTACTCACAGCCAAAAAAATCTTTTTTTTTTCTTTTAGGATTTTTGGAGAGTGATGGTTAAAAAAATAAAAGGAGATTAACCGGATAATGTGGAAAGGGAAGAATATCAATTCAGTGGTGGAACAAATATCAATTCAGTGGTGGAACAAATATGAGTTTTTTTTTTTTTTGGGGGGGGGGGGGGGTTGACATGAAAAAAAACAATTATCAGTGCAAAAATTTTTCTAAATTCCAAATATAAGAAATACAGGAAGATTAAATGCTAAATTAATGAGGAAAAATTAACAAATTTTGAACAAAAAAAGGCAGAAAATAATTTTATTCAGCACATTTTTACCCAAGCATATGTTGTAGTGGAACATGACATTCTTTTAAATCGCAAAAATACTTTATATTTGATTAATTCTATGCTAAATTTCTCAGCAATCTTTTCTTGATGCACACACTCAAAGAGTCTACGACAAAAACATGCTTTAATATGTTGTAAAGTCTAATTGAGAGCATCTTCCGTCTTATCAAGAAATTGATTATTTTAAAAAGCAAAAAATATTTTTGGGTTAGGATCCTTTAACATTTGAATCTAATCATGTTTACTAAGTTATGGGTAATTAGCTTACCAAGCATACACTTATTTTCGGATAGTATGAATTGGTTTGGTTAAAAAAACCCTCCACAATCGTTGCGAAAACGAGACTTTATGGGGGTAATTGTCACTAGAAGATGTATTAAATAAAAGCAAAGTTAATATTTATTAAGGACGAATTTTATTTTACACTTTGAAAGATTTTAAAAAATTTATTTTATATCTTTAGAGATTAGATTTTTCGTTATTCATTTCGTCAACATCAATGGGGTAATTTTTAACAGAATAAGCATGAAAGTTAACAAAAGTGTTATATTGCGACATTTTTAATACATTGCGAATGCACTGTGAAAACTCTAATATTTGAGTGTTCAAAATAAAAAATTTTAAATCTTTCGGAGTGCAAAGTGAGATTCTCCCATTTATCAATACGAGAATAAGGCGTTTCACTTCTATTGTATCCGGTCCAAGAATAAAATATTTTGTTTTCTCGAGCAGTGGACTACTAATTTGTTTCAAAGAAAAACAAATTGGGTTGTTATCCCAATTTCAAAAAAAATTAAGGGGGCAATGTGTAGGTTCTACTAGATTTGTGATCTTTCTAAGACACTAGTTCAGTGTTATGCATAACACACCCTTCAAAGTGCCTCCGCCCCATAATATCATCACCATCTTAATTTTTAATAAAAACTAATTGCATATTAGCGGTTGACCTAAAGATCAATATCCTCGCTGTTAAATCTTAAGACTACAGATTCAAATATTCTCGTCCCCTCCTCTGTAATAGTGTTTGACCAAAAACAATTGCTATATTAAATTTCATTGACCAAATTGATAAAAATTATTTATTTTGTTACTTATTTTTCACCGAGATACCTATTTAAACCCAAGAAAATAACATAATTGCTAAAAATTATATATTTTGTTACCTATTTTGCATCGAGATAACTATTCAAACCCAACAAAATATTACCCCCTAATCCACCTTAAATCCAGATAATGAAGAAATGTCAAATTTTATTATGGAACCTTATGTCCTTGATTTGGTAATTTATCACCCAACTTAGAAGTTTATTCACTCTTTTGCAATTTCACAATTAACAACCTATGCTATGGCAAATTTCTTTGAATTCAATTAAGTACCATAATTTTCTTACCCTCTTAGGATATTGTAAGTTTATACACATACCAATTTTAATTTAATACCCAATACAATTTTTTTTCCTATAAAATGTATATTCTTAGCCTTGATTAAAGCCATAGACAAAGTAAGGAGCTTCAACACAAACACACACACACACAAAACTTTGTGCCTGAATGGCTAGCTTTCAGTTTGTGGCTCGCTCTGTTATGGCAATGGCTGTTCTTTATGTGGTGGTTGGTTTTGAAGATAAAAGGGGACAAATTGGTTTTGAAGATAAAAGGGGACAAATTTATGGTAATGGATGGAATTATGCTCATGCTACATTCTATGGAGACATGAATGGTGATGATACCATGGGTAAGTCACAGTGTTGCTTTTGTGTAATAGGAGTATGAGTAATTTTACCTTTGTAAAGATGGAGTAGTTTTTAAAATTGAAGTAATGGAAGCCTATTTTAATTGTGAATGTAAGATTGTTAATGGGTTGTCTCGTTTTGTGTTTTTAAACTATGTGCGTCTCTCGAAGTTTATTTTATCCATATATGACCTATTTATAATCATATATAAATTGTGTTTAGTCGAGTTTGTGTTGAACTTAGTTGATATGGTATCAATCCAATAATGACACATGTATTTGACGCTTTTACCAATTGACTAGCTGCACCCATCAAAAAGTTAAACCCAAAACCGTAAATTTCGTGTTGATTTCCAATCAGATGGCATGTTTACGATTCTCAATCCCATGTATATCTATGCCTAGTTTTGATTGTAGGAATCAAGAGGGGCGAATGTGAATTTCATGTCCACTCCGTTAAAAAAAAAAAATTCTCATCTAACCCAACATACCAATGATATGATATCTGCAATTGGATTGCAAGAAGTCTTTTTCCTAGTAACTAAAATTTCATTCTTGGTCATTCTTTCAGGGGGTGCTTGTGGATATGGAAACTTACATGATCAAGGATATGGTCTCGAGACGACAGCATTAAGCACTGCACTCTTCGACAAAGGAGCCACATGCGGATCTTGCTACCAGCTAATGTGCATAAACGACTCTCGTTGGTGCATCCCGGGCATAATTCGAGTGACCGCCACCAACTTTTGCCCTCCAAACTACACAAAGACCGAAGGAGTCTGGTGCAACCCGCCTCAAAAACACTTCGATTTGTCTATGCCCATGTTCCTGAAAATCGCGCAATATAAGGCTGGAATAGTTCCCGTGGTTTATCGGAGAATAATGTGCAATAAACGAGGTGGGATAAAGTTTGAGATCAAGGGAAATCCATATTGGATGCTTGTGTTAGTTTATAATGTGGGGGGTGTTGGGAATGTTGTGTCTGTGAAAGTTAAGGGTTCTAGGACTAATTGGGTGCCAATGTCAAGAAATTGGGGGCAAAATTGGCAAACTTGGGAAAAGTTTCAAGGGCAGAGTTTGTCTTTTCAAGTGACAACTAGTGATGGTAGGATGGTTCAATCAAACAATGTTGCTCTGGATAATTGGGAGTTTGGTCAGACTTATGAGGGAGAAAATTTTAGAGGTTCAGGCTGGAATTAGGGTGTTGGAGGTGTGATTTTTCATTGATTTTTTTTGTGAAATTTTGAATATCTGATCGATAAAAATAGAAAGTTAGTTGTTGGCCTAATGGCCACTACCCCGGTTGTTACATCTTAAGATCTGGATTTGAACTTCGTAGCCCACCTCCCTGTAATAGAGGTTAACAAAAAAATCGATAAAAATAGTCATTTTTCTAGTAAAATGGTCTTTTAATTGCATTAATTTACTTTACATTTGTGTGGATTGTCCCATCTTAGTATGCTGATCACGAGCTTTCCACCTACCCATTGTGAGAGTGATTCGGGAAAAGAAAGTGTTATTTGGATCTAATTCAATGTAGCTATTTGATTGAAAGTGGATTCTATAAGGGATTTGTAAAAGAAATTCTCCCTCCATGAAAGATTCCGACTGACCTAGGTCTAGATCCAGTAGTCTTTACCTCTCGTCCCGTTGGAAGCTAGTCCCACATCGGTAGAGAGTCGTCTCCTCCCTGCCATATAAGTGATCAGGTGCCTAGTGGCTTCCACCTACCCATTGTGAGAGTGATTCCGGAAAAGAAAGTGTTATTTGGATCTAATTCAATGTATCTATTTGATTGAAAGTGGATTCTGTAAGGGATTTGTAAAGGAAATTCTCCCTCCACGAAGGATTCCGACTGACCTGGGTCTAGACTCAGTAGTCTTTACCTCTCGTCCTGTTGGAAGCTAGTCCCACATCGATAGAGAGTCGTCTCCTCCCTGCCATATAAGTGGTCAGGTGCCTAGTGGATACCTCTTCCATAGTAAGTGAAGACTTATATTGCAAGGGGGAAGACGACTCTCTATCGATGTGACGACTTTCTACCGATGTGAGACTAGCTCCTAACGGGATAAGAGGTAAAGACTACTGGGTCTAGACCCAAGTCTCCTTAGTAAGTATTCACTTATATGGTAGGGGGGGAGACGACTCTCTCCCGATGTGGGACGAGAGGTAAAAGACTATTGGAGAACTCAACTCAGGTCATTCAAAATCCTTCCGTAAAGGGGTCTATTCTCCCCTGAGCGGTGTTCATCCCTTACAGGTTCCATCTAAAATTAGAATCTACAACTAATCTAATTTTTGCATGGAATTAGATATGTAAATCGATTAAACTTTGTATTATACTAATAAATGGCAAACGGTTAAAGTAATTGAAGGTAGTCCACTCATTTTGCTCTAGGATGACAAGTGCTAATAGCAACAATTGTGAATATAAAATAATAATAATAATAATAATAAATAATAGCAACAACTGTGGGGGCTTGATTACGCTCAAAGAATAACGCGATAATTGTAGTACAGCTTTAAGGTGTCGATTTCACAGAGAGACAAATTAAAAGAATAATAGAATGAACAAAGAAACTAAAGAAAAATATTAAATGATTACTGGAGAATAAAGATTAATTTTAAATGCAAATTAAAGTGAAGCAAAGTGACTAACGGAAAAAGTATCAATTTAACAAACAGTAAAGCGTCGGGAATCCCTTACACAAATCTGATATTTAAATTAGTCTTAATTCATTGAATAACGCAGTTGAGAATTTAATTCCCAAAATTCCTAACCGGAAGATATAGATTTATAAATCAAGATTAAACACAATGTAACCTTTTGAAAAATCATTCACCACTTTTAAAATACATAAATTATTATCATTATTAAGAAAATTCAACGACGACAATATATTCAAGAAAGTAATATTGCAGTAAAGAATTAAATTAATATAGATAAATAATTGGTCCAAACATAATCAAGAGCTAAACCATTCAATAGAAAAAGCATGACTGAATCCATAAACAAAATAAATTATATGATTACTCGGAGAAGAAAACATCAATAATAAATTGAGAATGATAAAACAAAAGAGTCTTAGTAATTGAAAATTGAATTCATAAATTAAAAATAAATAAAATATTATTTACTATGCAAGTTCAGTCCTCACCTTATTTGACTATTTAATTACCCATAAATACGATGGACAACAAAAATCTCTCAAAAGAAATAGAGCAAAACAGCGAGCATCGGCATTTTTTTCTGATCCTCCACTGCATCCGCCTGCTGCCTTGGACCCCGCCTCCTCTTTTTCTTTTCTTTCTATTCTTTCAGCCGCCACACACCAAGGAGGAACAAAAAACAATATCTGCCACACACCAAGGAAGAAGCAAGGGTTTCTTAAAAATCAAAGTCCCCCCTTTTTCTTGAGAAAAGGCATTTTTATCCCCTCTTTATTTCAGCCTCGAAAACCTAAATCTTGTATAATTTGAGGAAGATAAAGTCCAATAATAAAGTTTCAAAAATATTAAATGTAAAGTGCATTGTAAATTATTTCCCACCAACCTATAATGCTATATTTAAGATTTAAAATATTATAAAATAATTTTCAAATATATCTCAATGTGAAAAGATATTAAATTCAATAATATAAATTATATCCAATTATTTTTATTCATATTTTAGCATTTTAATCTAATAATAGGATTTTTAGAATATACTTTCACGCACTCATCACACCCCCCAACTTACTCATTGTTATTCCCTAGCAATTTTCATGTCGAAACAATGAAAGAAACTAAAGAATATCACACATAAACGTCACCAAATCACACTTTCTAGATTAACATATCAAAACAATCTTAGAAATTCAATAACTCCATCACAAGCAATTCACCTGAAGCAATCCACAGAGTGTATGTGTGTTCCAAACTATATCCATCTAACCAGAAGCCTTGACACATGTAACATCAAGAACATTTCAAGCAAAAGGTTCAACTCCATAACTCACAGGTATAAAAGTGTTTCGTGTGGAAATTCTCTCTATGGAGTTGACAATGGGTGTGCACACACTCTCATGGGGAATTAGACAATTTTGTACAAGCAACATGCAAACATTGATCTTATGATATGAATACTAACAAGTGAGACTTCCACCACGTTTTTCCAAAATCTTATTTAGGATCAAAACGGTCAACACAAAAGGTTGTAATGTGGCTTAGGTTTTGAGGTTATATCAATAAACTATATTTCTCACTTAATGTACTATTTAACCTTTCAAGTCATCAAATAATGCCTCTTTTTCTTTCTTTCTTTTTTTTTCCTTTTTTTTTCTTTTTTGCTCTTTTTTTTTTGGAAGTAATTTGGTGAACAATTATATCACCACAGTATTTTGCTATTTTTACCCAGCCTTGGTTTTTTTTTTTTTTGCGGCTCACTCACTTGAACACCTTATAACTCGTGTTCTTCCCTTTTCTCTCTCTGTCTCTTTTTTTTCAAAAAAAAAAAAATTCCACATCTAGTACACACGGATGTTATAAGGGTAGGAAAAATCAGTGTATATGTTATACTCCAATGTGGAGAGGTATGAATAATGTAGGCATATGAAAAGAAAATGTTGCATGTGTTTATTGGTTCAAAGTTGGCTACTAGGGGTTTAATGTGGAAAGGGTTAGCTTGAAAGGCTCAAACGTTGGTCCTACGTTGACCTTCATCATCTTACCACAAACCATGTAATGATATTCTCAAAAGAAGTACCCAGTTCAACAAATCAATGAACGCTTATCACAATTTATTGTAGTTGTAGGTCTCAATCCTCTCCAAAACTCATATGAATACTTGAGCAAAAGAGTTTTTTAGCTACATGTGTCAAACCACCATCTTACCACAAAGCTTGGATGAGTGCATTAGAGGTTCTGTGAATGCTTCAGACAAAAAATTGATTATGGTAATTTTGGAGAATTCATAAAGATGGTTATGAATGAGAATAAATACACATGTGACAAGGATGCACGTATGATGTAAAATTAAAAATATTTCACACATAAAAATATGCCACAGAATTTCAACAAGCATTTTAAATATTGAATTTGCACCACCACCACCCCAACTTAAATGAAGCATTGTCCTCAATGTTTAAAAATCAAATTTGAATGGAGAGTAACTATAAAAGGTAGAATACACCTGATGAGTGACATGAATAGTTCGTTAAGCACCACAGATGGTAACCTGACAAATAAACTTAACCTGTGTGGTGTGGTCAAGGTTGATAGACCGGATCCTCAAGTGGAATGTCTTCCACTTCTGTAACTTGCCTATCAATTAATATTTTAAAGCGTTGACCATTTATTTTATTAAAGATCTGACCATCCTTAAGATTCTCTATTTCCACCGCCCCATGTGCAAAAATATTCTTCACTATAAAAGGGCCGGTCCATCTAGACCTAAGTTTTCTAGGATGCTTATGGAGTCTAAAATCATATAAGAACACTCGATCATTAGGTTTAAACGTTTTTCTCAAAATATTTTTATCATGAAATGTTTTCATTTTAGCCTTATCGATTTTAAAGTTCTCATAAGCATCATTTCTCAACTCCTCTAATTCGGTTAACTGAAATTTTCTAAGTTTACCTGTTTCTCCCATGTCAAAATTGAAATGTTTGATGACCCAACAGGCTCGATGCTCGAGCTCTACAGGTAAGTGGCAAGGCTTTTCAAAAACAAACTTATAAGGTGACATTTCTAAGGTAGTTTTGAAAGCTGTACGGTAGGCCCAAAACGCATCAACTAGTCTCAAAAACCAATCCTTGTGATCCGGATTTACCGTTTTTTCTAAAATTTGCTTAATTTTTCTGTTTGTAAGTTCTACCTGTCCACTTGTCTGAAGGTGGTAGGCAGTAGAGATCTTATGTACCACTCCACATTTTTTCATTAAAGCCTCAAAAGAACGTTTGCAAAAATGAGTACCCTAATCACTAATGATAGCACGTGGTATACCAAATCGAGATAACACATTTTCTTTGAGAAATTTAATTATCGTCTTATTATCATTGCTCCTGCAAGATGTTGCCTCTACCCATTTTGACACATATCTATTGCCACAATAATATATTGATATCCAAAAGAAGGAGGAAATGGTCCCATAAAATCAATGTCCCAACAATAAAAAATTTCAATCACTAAAATTGGGTTTAAGGGCATCATATTACAACGGGACATAATTCTTAACTTTTGACACTTTTCACATGAGCGACAATAGATGTTTGCATCCTTAAACAAGGTGGGCCAATAAAATCCACACTGTATAATTTTTGCAACAATTTTATTCATTGAAAAGTGGCCCCCACTAGCTTGGGAGTGATAAAAATTTCAAGACACTGGCAATCTCTTCATTAGGGATGCAACGCCTTAAAATTTGATCAGGACAATATTTGAAAAGAAAAGGGTCATCCCAATAGAAATTTCGTACCTCAGTCATGAACTTCCTCTTGTCCTGAGTGCTTCAATCCACTGGTATCTCACCTGCAGCCAAATAATTCACAATATGAGCAAACCATGGCAGAGAAGTAACATAAAGTAAATGTTCATCGGAAAAATCATCCCTAATTGGCAACTGGTCAGAGGTATCCTCAAATGTGAGTCTCGAGAGATGATCAGCCACTACGTTCTCCACTCCTTTCTTGTCTTTGATGGTGATGGCAAATTCTTGCAAAAATAAAATTCATCGTATTAGTCGTGCCTTAGCATCCTTCTTTGTAAGAGGGTACTTAAGGGCTACATGATCTGTAAAAATAATAATAAGAAAACCAATCAAATAAGCACAAAACATATCTAATACAAACATTATAGCTAGTAACTCTGGTAGAATAATTCATCTAAGCATTATTTAGAGTTTTACTAGCATAATAAATGACAAAAGGCTTCTCATCCCTTCGCTGTCCAAGAACAGCACCCACAGCAAAATCACTAGCATCACACATGATTTTAAAAGGTAAAATCTAATCAAGTGGCTGCATTATGGGTGTTGAGATAAGCTTGCCAATTAGCGTTTTAAAGGCCTCTTGACAAGCTTGTGTCCACTCAAATGGAGCATCTTTAGCTAGGAGGTCACATAATAGTCTAGATGTGGTGAAAAAATTTTGTATGAATCTCCTATAAAAGCCCGCATGACCAAGAAAGGATCTGTCCTAGGTGTAGGTAACTTAGAGATTAATTCAATCTTAGATTGATCAACCTCTATCCCCCTAGAATAAATAATATGCTCTAAAATAATACCTGAAGGTACCATAAAGTAGCATTTCTCTCAATTCAAAATCAAATTCTTTTCCTCACAACGGGTCAGCACTCTTTATAAATTCAATAAGCATGCATCAAAAGATGATCCCAAAACAGTTAAAGCATTCATAAAAACTTCCATGCAATTTTCAACCATGTCACTAAAAATGCTCATCATGCAACGTTGAAAAGTAGCAGGTGTATTACACAATCCAAATGACATTCTACGAAAAGCATAAGTACCAAAAGGACAAGTGAAAGTGATTTTTTCCTAGTCTTCTAATGCAATTTCAATTTGATAATAACCAGAATAATCATCTAAGCAACAATATAAAGGATGACCAGTCATACGCTCAAGAATTTGATTAATAAAATGGAGAGGAAAATGGTATTTCCGGGTGGCAGCATTCAATTTTCTGTTATCAATGCACATCTGCCACCCAGTCACATGTTTTGTAGGGACTAACTCTCCCATGTCATTCTTTACCACAGTAACACCTGACTTTTTAAGGACAACCTGTGTAGGACTTACCCATTTATTATCAGCAATAGAATATATGATTCCTGCATCTAATAGTTTTAACACTTCATTCTTCACCATTTCTTTCATAGTGGAATTAAGCCTACGCTGGGGGTCTCTACGGGAGCTAGTTCCTTCCTCCAAATTAATTTTATGAGAATAGATCAGGGGACTAACACCTTTTATACCAGCAATGCTCAAACCTAAGGCTTACTTATGCTTACTTAGGGTCCGAATTAATTTCTCACCTTGAGACTCAGACAATTCAGATGAGATAATAACAGGAAAAGTATCACCTGGACCTAGGACAACATGCTTTAAACCCTTAGGCAGAGGCTTCAATTCAACTTTGGGTGCTTTCACACTTGAAGGAATTTGTTTTTCACCTTTCGCAGGCAACTCCTCAAACTTCGGTTGTTATGCCCGAGTGTCATAGTCCTGAGTCCTATCAAAAATAGAGCACATATCAACTACATCAGATGAATCACTCATAGAATCAAACTCATAATGAACAAGAAAATACTCAAGGGGATCAAAATCATGAGCTATAGAAACTCCCTTATTCATGAATGAGTCAATCATGTATGTTTGGTGACTCTCGTCATCATTTGCTGGCTGTTTTGCAATATAAAAAATATTCACCTCGAGAGTTATGTTTCCAAAAGATAGCTTCATAAGCTCATTCCTGCAATTAATAAGAGCATTAACAGTGGCAAGAAAAGGCCTACCTAAAATCAAAGGAATTTTAGAAGTAGTATCAACAATAGAGATAGTGTCAAGAATTAGAAAATCAACAGGATAATAAAATTTGTCAATTTGAATTAAAACATCCTCTACTACACCCTGAGGTACTTTGACTGAACGATCAATCAATTGCAATACCATAGTGATTGGTTTGATTTCTCCCAACCCTAACTACAAATAAATAGAATATGGCATTAGATTCACGCTAGCCCCTAAATCTAACAAAGCTTGTCCAAACTCATGGTTTTCAATGCTGCACGCAATGGTTGGACAACCAGGATCCTTGTACTTGGGAGGAATCCGTTGCTCAATTAGAGCACTAACTTGCTATGTCAAGAATGTTGTCTTTTTCACATGGTGTTTCCTCTTAACTGTACACAAATCCTTGAGAAATTTTGCATAAGTAGGAACTTGTTTAATTACATGCAAAATAGGAAGACTGATTTTTACATGCCTTAGATTCTCTAGGATTACATTGTTAGGATCCAAAATTCGCTTGCTTGATTTTAAAGCTTGAGGAAATGGTTTCTTAACAAGACACTTTGTCACCTCATGTTCCTTAGTCAGCTCAGCATCATTATTATCTAGATCATTTTCCACATCCTCTGATTTGTCCGTTGTTAGGATGTGTAATGAATCGCCACTTCGTGTCACAATGGCATTCACATCCTTCAAATTCTCTTGCGCCATGTGTTGGCCATGGGGTGCGGATTGAGCTTGAGAAGGGAACTTATCTTACTTATTCACACTCAAAGAGCTCATCAATTTAGACACTTGACTCTTTATCTCTTTGTTTTCTTCAACAACTTGCATAATCAAAGATTCAAATTTTTGGTTAGTTTTACCCTGTGTCTCAATGAAAGCATGCAAAGAGTCTTCTAAAGGACTCCTAGAAGATGAATGTGCATGATAAGGTGCATGACAAGATCTAGGGGGTTGTGTAGATGGTTGATTTTCAGACTTCCAGCTAAAATTAAGGTGATTACATCACCTCGGATTATTGGTATCAGAGTAAGGTGTAAAAGGCTTCTTGTACATACCTAAGGCATTACATTGTTCCTCATACATTCCTCTCATCTCAGCAAGTGTGAGACATTCTTGGGCGAGGTGATCTACCCCACTCCACACAAAACATGGTCCAAAAAATTATGCATGATTAGCCACGTGCGTTGGCTTTAAGTCCTTAATCTTTAACATATCTAGCTCCCTAGTGAGCATTTCAACCTTAGCATTTAGGCTATTCTCTTCCCTGATATGGTAAATTTCACCACCATTTGTGTTTCCTGCAGTTCGTGACCTATCTGTGCTTTCAGTAGCACTAGGTCTAGTTCAAGTGTGAGCTTTTTCAGCAAGCTCATTGAGGTATTCTATGGCCTCATCAGGATCTTTTTGTAAGAACTCATCATTACACATCATCTCCATAAATTGGCATTCTTTAGGTGTAAGTCCCTCATAAAAATAGCTCACTAAGCGTCAATTCTCATACCCACGGTGAGGACACACACTCAACAACTCCTTAAATCTCTCTCAAGACTGATACAAAGTCTCACTGTCCTTTTGTGCAAAGATGGAGATTTGTCTTTTTAAAACGTTGGTCTTATGTTGAGAGAAATATTTATTAAAGAAGACCTGAGTTATCTCACTCCATAACCCAATAAATCGTGGTCTCAGCGAATATAGTCAACTCTTAGCTCTATCCTTCAAAGAGAAAGGAAAGAACTTAAGTTTCACAACATCATCAAGTGCAATTTGATTATGAAAAGTCGCAATTACTTCCTCAAACTCCCTAATGTGCACATATGAATTTTCATTTTCTAAGCCATGAAAATTAGGGAGTAACTATATCATCCCTGCTTTAAAATCCAGTTGGCGAGTATTAGCTGAAAACATGATGCATGATGGTGTGGCTGTGCGTGTAGAGTGGAGGTAATTCTTGAAGAATTCTAATGGGTTGATATTCATGTTCACCCATTTTTTCGAGACTCAATGGATTTTCAAATAAAGGATTTAAAAAATCTAATTTTAACTCTACCACAGGCCTACTAGCAAATTTACCCAAGGTGTCTCTATATCTATGCATGCAAGGCAATAGAATACTATAAAAATAAAAATACTATAAAAATAATAATAATAACAATAATATAATAATGCAACATGCTAAAAGAAGAAACGAAGTTACCGCTTTTACAAACTGTTGAAAAGAAAAAAAATATATCTACCAATTCTTCTACCGTCTCCCCGGCAATGGCACCAAAATTTGGTTACGCTCAAAGAATAATGCGGTAATTGTAGTACAACTTTGGGGTGTCAATTCTACAGAGAGACAAATTAAAAGAAAAATAGAATGAACAAATAAACTAAAGAAAAATATTAAATGATTACTAAAAAACAAAGATTAATTTTAAATGCAAATTAAAGTGAAGCAAAGTGACTAACGGAAAAAATATCAAATTTGACGAATAGTAAAGCGTCGGGAATCCTTTGCACAAATCTGATATTTTAATTATTCTTAATTCATTGAATAACTCAGTTGAGAATTTAATTCCCAAAATTCTCAACCAGAAGTTATAGATTTATAAACCAAAATTAAACTCAATGTAACCCTTTGAAAAATCATTCACCACTTTTAACATACGTAAATTATTATCAGTATTGAGAAATCTTACGACGACAATATACTCAAGAAAGTAATATTGCACCAAAGAATTAAAGCAATATAGATAAATAATTGGTCCAAACATAATCAAAAGCTAAATTTTTCAATAGAAAAAAACATGACTGAATTCATAAACAGAATAAATTCTATGATTACTCAGAGAAAAAAACATCAACAATAAATTGAGAATGATAAAACAAAAGAGTCTTAGTAATTGAAAATTGAATGCATAAATTAAAAATAAATAAAATATCATCTACTATGTAAGTTAATTAAAAATAAATAAAATATTAGCTACTGTGTAAGTTCATCTCTTGTCTTACTTGAGAATTTAATTATTCATAAATATGATAGGCAACAAAAATCTCCCAAAAAAATAGTGAAAAATAGCAAGCATCAGCATTTTTGTCTGATCTTCCACTGCGTCCGCCTGCTGCCCAGGACCCCGCCTCCTTTTCTTTTCTTCCTATTCTTTCAGCCGCCACACACCGAGGAAGAAGCAAGGGTTTCTTAAAAGTCAAAGTCTCCCCATTTTCTTGAGAAAAGGCATTTTTATCCCCTTTTTATTCCAACCTCCTTATTTCAGCCTCTAAAGCCTAAATTTTGTATAATTTGAGGATGATAAAGCTCAATAATAATGTTCCAAAAATATTAAATGTAAATTTCAATTGTGAATTATTTCCCACTAACCAATAATGCAATATTTAAGATTTAAAATATTATAAAATAATGTTCAAATATATCACAATGTGAATAGATATTAAATTCAATAATATAAATTATATCTAATTATTTTTATTTATATTTTAGTATTTTAATTTAATAGTAGGGTATTTAGAATGTACTTTCCCACACTCATCAGGGGTGATATGCTTTTTGTTTTTTTTATAAGGTCTTTTTATTTATGTCGATTATTCATTCGAGCTCTAAATCGGTCACCGTAACTCGAGTTAATCTAAGAATATGTTCCATAAAAAATAAGAGTGACTGACCTTTAAAGACCGTAAAAAATATTGAACTTGAAATCTCTTACTTTAAACAAGGCAAGTTTGACCACTGGATTACCTCAGAGTTTGGGGCTGATATACTTAACTGTAAAAATAATACAGATGTTGGATCAGAAGAAAAAACAACTATTTGGTGAGTCAACTCAAATCTTGGCAACTAAATCAAAAACATTGTTTTTGATTTGTTCCAGGTAATTTGTTTCATTGTTTTATTCATTATTAGTGGTCACTTGTTATGCTTTTGACGTGCTTGGTTGAATTCGAACGGTTTGGTAACCATTTTGTTTTTTGAGTGAGTGCTCTAGAATTCAAAAGGCTTAAAAGTTGTATTTTTTTTTTATCTATTTGTTTAGTTGACAGTGATTTTATTTGTTACTGTCAATTTTTTTTATTTTTTTATTTTTGAAATTCTCTCTTTTAATTTATTTTATGTTTTGGTGACATTCTTCAATTTATATATTATATGTCCAAATAGTGTTCGATAAAATGCATGAATAAAAATTCAATCACTAACATGTAAAATTTGAATGGTGATAATGGATACTATCACTGTCGCTGTCTAATTTCGTGGAATTTGGATGACACTATCACTGTGTCATTATTATTGTCACCGTTTCTCATTGTTACTGTCATTGTCACTATGACTATTGTCCATTTCATAATCTCGTCAATCATGTTATTAGGGGTAAAATAGTAATTGTGATTGTAATTGTCCTTAATGAGCCAAAAGAATAGCGTCTGTCAATAACAATAAAAATTCAGTATCATTGTAATTGTTACTATCTCAATATCAATGTCCTATGTTACTGCTATTGTCTAGCTGTTAATGTTATTATCTCGATGTCACTGTTTCTATCTTGTAATTAATGTTACTGTCTCTTTGTTACTGTCCATTTTTGTGATATAACTATTTATGTTATTAAGGATAAATTAATTTTTATGTCTTTAATTATCCTTTAAGCCCCAAAAAGTACGTGTCCAGCTTTATGAATCCACAAGTTTACAACTATGGACCGACCTCAAAAAATCCCAAATTTCATCCAACAAAAAAAAAAGCTTAGTTTGATGATTTAGTACAAAGAATCCAATCTAATCACACACAAAAATAAATTTGACAAAAAAATAATAATAGACATTACTAGTCATTTTCTCTCTCATTATATATTAGACTTAAACACAAATCAAACTATTTATTTTCATCCTCCCTCTTTTTATTTATTATGAGTTTAGTACTTTTCTAAATAATTAAAGACATAAAACATTAATCTACTAATTTTCTCTATTTTTTTTTCTGAATAAGCAATGTTATGGGAGAATCCTTGTATTATATCTTAATTTCGTGGGTCACAACATCAAATTAAATCTTATCGTTTTACAATTTTAATTTTTTTCTAACATAATAATATTTTTTTTTATTATAGAAGTGTTTGGTTGATTTGTAAATATAATAATTAGAAAACAAACATTTCTATAAGAAAATTTTTGAAGAATAGAAAATTTTTAAAACTATTTGAATTTTAAATGAAATATTCCTAAATATATTTGTCACTAGTAACAAACACAACATAACAAAAAAAAATAGATTAAATTTAGATAATGAACAAGAATAATCTTATAAAATTAAAAGGCTTAGATGGATTAGTCATGTGATCAACAAAAAAAAATAAGTTTATAAATTTTTAAGTCAAAATTGACTAATTATCACCATCTTAAAAAATAAAAAGCGATGATTTTTTTAAATTAATATTAAATTTTTTTAAAAAAAAACTTCATTTAGAGTCGTCGTTATGAACATCAAAGTGTATCAAGCCACCTTTTATTAACTACTTGAAAGATTTCGTGAAGTGCAGATCAAGTAAGAGATGAGGAAGACAAATAGATGTACGAATCTTTTTATTAAAAAATGGTGTACTTAGCCATGATAATTTATGTATATTTATAATTCATATATATTATATTATTGAATATTTGTACGCAGATGACATGAGAATAAAATAACACATATGTAATGTTTAACATATATTAGATGTCTAAATTATCAAAAAAGAATAATTATGTAGCACCACATTGTAACATTGATCATATTTACTATGACACTATCTTACAACGGTCCACACAAGTTTTTTGACAAATTGAAAAGAAATGCATAAAATATTAATTAACACATATATTACTTTTAATCTTTGTGTGTTATCTAGTGATCAATTTTGTCTCATCTAATCGATTTCATGGAAGAAGACTCGATAGTGAGGGATGCGTAGACACTTCAATCTTTTGAATGGGAGGAAGCACAATAGGGCTGACACTAGGGTCCAACCATTAAAATAGTCACCTAAAACCCCAAAAATTTAGGATCTCAATTTAATTTTCAGCCATTAGTTTAGCTTCATATTCTGAGGTCATTTTGAATGGATCAAGTTAAATGTCTAATGTATTTTACAAGTTTATCTAAAATATTATAAAAACCCATAAAATATAGCAATATTTTCAAAAAATTATATAAAACCTTATAGAAAACTCTAAAATATGACAAATTCTTCTAAAAAAAACCTAAAAATAACATGCCTATAAAAGTAGCAATCTCTTTCAAATTACTTTTATTCTATTTTCCTCTATTCTCATATCCTCTCTCACCCAAGTCTTTCTCTCTTTCTCACTCTCATTGTCTTGCTCTAGGCTCTCTTTCCTTATATGTGGTTCTCTTGTTATCTTTTTAAGACTACAATTAATTTATTCATCTGTAAAATTTTGACTTCACAATTACACCAAATTTATTGTCTGATCTTGTTTGATCCTAAAATTACATGTTGAAATTAAATCAAATCATAATCCTCTTTAAAATATCTCATAATCATAAAAAAAATTTATTATCTTCCTAAAATATTGATCGGAGTCTTTTAGGTCTCAATTTGTGTTAGATCACCATTGGCTCATCTTGCAAAATTTATCTTACAATGTCTATCTCCAAGAAGAATTTTTAGTTTAAGAAGTTGCGCCAATTGCCCAACTCTTTTTCTAAAGAAGACGGTGTTTGGTAGGCATCCGCTTACTATATCGATGCGACCGAGCTTTACAGAAAGCCTCCCTTGAATCTGGGTTGATTGTTTTCATACTATTCAATTCATGTGACATATGTAAATTCTTTATGTTGTGTATGTTTTTTATATGATGTTTTAGATATCTTGAAATCATAATGAGTTTCAAACATTAAGATATACAATCAATATGTAGATATAGATAGAATGGTGGTGGCATCGTTGGTGGGAGAAGAACCGGTGTGTCACTCGATTAGTCAGTTTGCAAAAATCACAACATTAAAGATAAAAATATGATCCAATGGAAATAAATATATGTACAAAGGATCAGATATATGTATAGGTATATATATTTTTTTATTTTTTAGCATAATAATAGCAATTGTTGGTTTGAACTTTGTCACCTTTTAGTGACTGACCAAAAAATTCGATAAATATAGTCATTTTGTTTAGTAAAATGGTCTTTTAAATGCATTAATTTACTTTCAATTTGTGCTGATTGTCCCATCTTAGAATGCTAGTCATGAGCGTTTCCAGCTATGCATTGTGCCTGTGATTCAGGAAATTGGTAACAACATATTTATAAGGACTTGACTATGGTACTGAAAAAAAAAAAATTTGTTACCATACTTTAAAAAGTGTTTTTACAATTTTTGTGGTTCATTTTATAAAAAAAATTATCACTTTTGGGGTTATTTTTACTATTGTTGTGATAATTATTTTTATCACTTTTCAACATCACAACAGTAATAAAAACACTCACAACAATAATAAAAATATTCACAAATATGATAAATATTGATACAATACCAAAACTTTATTTTTCAATATGGTAGACAACTCCCATTTATAAAACTAAAAAGTAGTACTACACTGAGAGAAAAACGAAGCTGGTAAAAGAAAAAAATGGCGTGACATTGATATTGTCGTGTTTTTTGTCTCTTTTTTAATCGTTTGAAATTCAACTTTTGATCACCATGTCAATTGATTCTTTTTTCAGCTCCATTTTTTGTCTCTCTAGTAGTACTCTAGAACTTAATTTTATCGAATATAGAGCTTTTAAATTACCTCTACAACTCTATCTTGTATATTCGCTAATTTTAAATTGAATAAATACATGTATAATAAGGTTAATACTTCAATCATGATTTGATAACTGGACTTGGCCACGTTGCAGTTAGTTAGTACATGTTGAAAAGAGTTAATTGAATTGACTCTATTATGACCGAACAGATAAAGTTTCAACCACCCAAGCTGTAGTTTGGCCGAGCAAATTAAATAGAAACTCGATCTAAAAAGAAATTAATTGAAAGTGATTTGCTCTATGAAAATGTATTCTCAGGCACGGAAGTGTGTATCGATCATAACCTAATAAAGGATGCTCAGAAAGATATACGATTAATGAGAGTTGAACTCTATCCTCGAGTGGTAAAGTCCTATCCGAATAAAACAGATACATTAAGAGGTGAAAGTCCAAAAACTATTGTGTAGGGAGTTAGTTTTAGGGTTCTTCTATGTATTGAATGGCAGACCCATCATCCAAAAAAGAAAGACATAAAAACAAAGCATCAAGAAAATGTCATATTTGAGCCAATGCTAAAGAATGATTACTCATTGAGGAAGATAGAAAATAATCATATTGTTCACTAAGAACTATCATCAGCATCAACAAACTCTAAGAACGCGGCTCATCAGTATTATTAAAAAAGCTTGAATTTTAGAGTCTATTTTTAAAGAATATCCAAAATTTTTAAATTATCATAAATAATCAATGTAAAAAAAATTAAATTCATAAATACTTTAAGCCATACAAAAAGGTCTTATAAAAATACAAGCCCAATTAAAAAAAAATAAAGTTCTTATAATTTATAGGTGTACAATAATAGTTCAAATAAAAAATTTAAATCAATATTTAAACAAAAGATTTCAACTTAAGTAAATTGGATCTATTAATTCAGTCACAAAATTAAAAGGCCCTAAATTTTTTTTTGTTTTTAAAATGAATAGTAAAACTAAAATTACTAAAAAATTTAGTCTTAACCCCCCAAAAATTTAAGTTTAAACTTAAAATCATAATTTTTTAATTTTTCTTTTTCTCACTTATCATCAAGTTCAAATATAATAGCAAAAGCTTGAATATAAAATTTTAATTAATATTTTTGTACTTAAAAAAATAAAAAAAGGTCTCATTTATTATTTCCATTTTAGGCCTCAAAATGTCTTGGGCCGTCCTTGCAATAAACAATAGCCTGTTGCCATTTTCTTCAGCCTCTCATTTGTTCAACAAGATTCTCAAAATTTTTAGAGGAAGACCCTCCTTTACCCACACTCTTTCTAGCCATTTCCTTCAACTTCACCACATTTTCTCTTATACCAGCATTGGAAAGCAATTCCTCCAGCTTCTGCTTAATCTCATGTCTCGAAATTATCCCATTTTCATCCCTTTCCAACGACAAACCAACCTTCCAAGCGTCTCGTATACAAGTCTGAATATACAACTGGTCTCCAAAGTAAGGCCAACACAAAAACGGGACTCCCCTGCTAACACTCTCCATGGTTGAGTTCCAACCACAATGTGTTAAGAAACAGGCGATGGATGGGTGAGCTAACACCATTTCTTGAGGCGCCCATTCGACCATTTTCCCACGATTAGCTACTCGTTCTGTGAACCCTTCAGGATATCTCAGAGATAATCCATCAGTGAGGCCTGACCACGCAACCCATAAGAATGGGCGGTCCACGAGTTCAAGCCCCATTGCTAATTCATCAATTTGGTTCTGGCTGAATTTAGATGTGCTACCAAAGGCAGCATATATGACTGATCTTGCAGGCTGGTTGTCAAGCCAGTTTAAGCAATCAAAGTCCTCGGAACACATGCTCCCAGCAATTTGGCCAGCGGCCTGTAATGGACCGATTGATAAAACGTTTGGGTTCAAATCACAGGCTGAAGGGTCGAGATCATGGAACCAATTGCAAATTAGCCAGTTTGAACTCTTCATATACGGCACAAGAGATTTGATATATTGAAACATGCCCTTTTGCATAATCGGATCGCCTGGAAAATGCCAGGTGAACTCAGCAGTGCTCATTGCAGGCATGATTGGAGATATTTGAATCTTCTTGTTTGTCAGTTGTGTTCCTGCAGAATCAACAATTTCAGAACATATCCCCAGTCTAAATTACTGTTTAGTAATATGTTTCGAAGGTTTTCGTGTATATCTCATGCTTTATTGACAGTATTCTTCAAGCCTTTCGGGGCATGAGGAATTTGTGGGCTGAATTCCTACTAGCTAGTGCATTTCCTTACAGAAGTTGGAAAATCGGTTAATGCAATATTGTTGGGAGAAAGCAAAAAAAAATTGTATTGTCCAGGCACAGTCCACGAAACTCTCGCCACTGTAGGTTTGAGGTGGTTTAGATGTACACAACCTCACCTCTACCACTTGAAAAACGGTTTTCTGTGAAAAGAAATATTGTGTCTAGTAGCGAATTCATCCTGTATGAGCTTACCATCAATGCCAATGACTTTGTCCTCAATAAGCTTTGGAATGTTGTTTGTGAGTGCCAAGCATCCTGGTGAAGAACACCAATACAGACCACCCTTTATCCCCATCTTCCCAGAAATCTCCAATGCCCATCCTAATGCATTATCAGCAATGACACCAGTGATCTTATCATTACTTCCCAATTGATTGGTCTTCTTTATCAGGTCCTCCAAATGACCAGGCATGACTTCACTAATCTTCTGGGTCATTTTACTCTGATCTTTCCGGTCATCCTCGGGTTCTAGCCCATCTGGGACTGAAACTAGCTTGACCTGTTTATTTTCGCCACCCACCTCAGGCGATGAAGTGGCCATTTTTGAAAGTACAAACTCTGTAGTCACAAAAGTGACCTTAATCCCATGATTGGCAATCTGATGAGCTAACTTCATGAGAGGACCTACATGTCCTTGTGTTGGAAATGCCACAACTAGGACATGGCCATGAGTTTGATTTAAGCTTTGGGGGCTTTCCTCCATAACACAATGATTTTTCACCTTTCAAGTTATTGGTTGAATGTGATGAGGACACAAAAGGGTTTGTTCTGAACTGTTGTTTTTGCTATTTTATAGGTTCTTGAGCATGCATTTAGCGTTGGCCTTCCTCTTGGTCTTCTAATCCTATTTGTTGTAACAAACTCATTAGGTGGATTATGTAATCGGTCAGAATCAGTCTTTGGCTTTGAATATTTCCTGATCACTAGTTAATTTGTTGATTTAATGGTACATGTGACACGTAACTCCAAGAGGTATGCAAGTGACCAGGTTTCCACCCTACAAAATTGGAGGTCTGGAGTTTTTTAAGCCTTCCACCCAAAGATTATAGTTATACAAAATTGGAGATCTGGAGTTTTTAAGTCTTCCACTCAAAGATTATGGTTATAAAAAATTGCCCTTGAGGATTGATATACCTCCTGCTTTGAAGGGGGTAGAGAGAGAGAGAGAGGATTGCATTTGTCGGAAGTTTGGTAATTTTGCTTAGTTGAAATCCGATTGGAGAGTTTTCCCATTGTCTAGGTGCACATATCTCTCAATATGGCTTTGAAATCACTAAAAGTTTTCATTGAAAATGTTCCAGTTTATGCTAAAAAGAATTTAGTTGTAAGTAGGGATGGATTGACGGATTAGGGAGGGGTATCATTAAAACTTTATAGTTTGAGAGTATTCATCGCTAATCGTATTATGGTAAGACACACTTTTCAGTTTACCAGTGGGATACGATTCTGTTTTGTTTGTGTACTTTACATACCCTTTTTGTATGCTTCTCATATGAATGATTCTAATGGAAAAAAGTTAGCTTTCATTCAAAGGTGATGAGAAGATTGAATCCAAATCGTGTTGATTTTGCGACAATAGCACAAGTCTTGTTCATCAAGGATAATGGAGAATGGGCTCTTTACTCATGCATCTTTGTGGTCACTCAAAATCCAATCCATCGACACAAAAAATAATCACGTCATGCTAGTATCAAATTCAGACAAACCAATTTTAAAAAATAAAAAATAAATACAAACCCGTTTTACTTCTTGAAAACTTACAGAATCTTTACTTGATTTTACTAATATTTAGATCAAGTGAATGTTTAATTTATTAGAGTCCATTGAGTGACGAGTTTACTTATAAGTATAGCATTCTATAATCTTAATTATAGATTTTTTATTGTTGAATTTTTCGTCGATCCTAATACAACTCCATCAATCTATATAATAAAACACATAACAATTTAAATTTTTATCTCTTACATATTTTCTCTCTTAAAAATATCACATCACTTATTTCTATCACATGTTCAATTATTTAATATTTAATTAATTTATAGTTTAATATAATTTTTATTTCAAACATTATCTATATACGATAATATATACATGTTAAAAAAATTTAATATAGTGGAATCGATTTTTTGAACACCTATGTTTTGTAATATTTTTAAGCACTAGTTATTACTAATAAATATATAATTTTAATATCAAATCATTTGACACAACTAGTTTACTAAGTCAGTGATGTACACAAACCTAGACTTACACAACCTTTTTACAATACAACATGACACCCTACCATGTATCACCTATGCCAAATTTGATGCCAGCGAAACATTATACAACTTGATATATATGTATCTTAATATTATTCCTGAGTTCGAATATCGGCAACCATTTGGTTTAGACTATATTAATACCCTAGTTTTAGTATAAATAATCTATTTTTGACCAGAACAAAAAGAAAATTAATCGAACTTTTACGATGCATTTGGTACGCAGTAATATTTTTCAATAGGTATGAAATGAGTTTAAAAATGGAATAAACTTGAGAATAAAATGGAATGCGCATTACCATTCCAATGTTTGACAGCTATATATAATTAAGTGTTAGAATAGAATGTTCATTTCATTCTTATGTTTAGATAAAACAAATTTTTCATTGGAATAGAATTAATTTTAACTAAAATATCCATAGTGACTAAAAATAATTAATAACAATTTTTTTTTTTTATGATTGTAATTGCCTTTAAAAGTTGTGTAAAAAAATTTATAATTAGAAAAATGAGAATCCACTGAAATAAATCAAACTCCTATAAATTTTAAAAAATTAAAAAACAACCAAACATACAAAAATTACTCACAAAAATTACAAATTATAAATTAGTCCAAAATTTTATTTTTTTTTCCTGTCCCGTCATCTCTCAGCAGCCAAACAGACCGAAAACTAAGAATAAACATCCATTCCGAGCGATAAGTTCATACAAGCCCCAAATTACTCATAATGGCCAAGGTGGTGGCAGCGCAACCGACCATGGTTGCGGCCGGAGAAGCCAACAGATCTGGAGGCAAAAGAGATAAGGTTCCGAGGAGTGAGAAACAGACCTTGGGGAAGATTCGCTGCAAAGATCAGAGACCCAAGGCAAAAATCTAGGGTTTGGCTGGGGACTTTCGATTCAGCTGAAGACGCAGCTCGAGCCTACGACACCGCTGCTCTTTTGTTTCGGGGACCCAAGGCCAAGATTAACTTTCCATTAACCACTCCTTCAAATCCCTACTATCCATTTCATCAGAACCCTAACGATCGCTTTGTCAATCAGCGATTGTATCCTCAGAAGCACCAGATTATCGCCCAGAGGACCACTCTTAGCAGTTTGACTGATTCTATTGAGTCGTCCAGTGGGCCTCGGCAGCGTAAGACGGCAGATTTGTCGTCGCGGAAACACTCTCGATTGCCGCCGGTGTTGCCGGATGAAAGAAGGGGTGGAATGGCACGGGGCTCGGTAGGGAAGAGTTGAGAGGTGATCAGAGGAGTGGAGGAGAGAAGAGAGATTTAGGGAGGGAAGTGCAAGTCGACGAGACTGGGATCGGGAGGAGTCGGGTTTCGTTGTTATAAATTTGGCTTCATTACTGAGTCTTTGAAAATGGGAAATACCATGTTTTAAAAAATAATGGAAATAAAATACTCATTTCATTCCCTTGGTCTAATACCACAAACCAAACACGGTGTTACTGTTGAACCAAAAAAATAATACATAAATAATGCACTTACTATTTTTACTTGTCTGTATTCCTGTGCATACTATTAACCTTGGAGGATAGGAGCAAACCCGAATAAGATAAAAAGCGGAAATACATTTAAAAAAACATTACTTAGAAAAGTACTGTAAAATTATAAAATTATAAATAAAAAAAACATTGTAAATGAAGTGTTATCGAACAATAACCTAGCCAGAATTTAACTGTATTTGATGATACAAAAGCCACACAGCACTTGTACTAAACAAATCAGCAACGAAGCATCCATAAGATTACACTAAAGAAACTAGAACCAAAGTGAATTCTGAAGGAAAAAGTTTTAAACAAACTGACATAAAATCCAAAATCAAAGATAAATTAACTTTTTGGGATCGGCCGAGCAGCCCCCAAGTAGTTTGTCACCAATCCCATAACAGCAAACCTGCATAAAAATTTACGAGTTCAAAAAAATCAGCAGAGTAATATCAAGGTTCCATAAGAGGTGACCACGTATAGAGCGCAACCAAATTAAACATCAGAAGTAATGGAAAAAGCAAGTCATTAGAACATGAAAACTCATACATGCAACGACGAGGCCAAGTCAATCTCCTTCGAGTTAAAAACTCGAGGGTAGAAACTAAATGCACAATATCCTAATACAAGCTGATCAACAGATAGATGTTACAATTGCCCCAACCATGCTTCGGCTAATCAAGTTTTAACCCTGGAGTCAGTGATCCTCTCACATGTTGTTGTTCTTCCATATACAGGGCGAGTAAAATGATGAATTCCACGTCTGGACAAGACACTATTGTCCCTGGATCTTCTCCTGATCCTATTCAGCAATGTGCATACATGTTTTACACAAATGAATATAAAATAGGCATGCATGGCTAGACCTGTAGTTCAAAGGATTTAAAATCAGGTTATTAACCATCACAAACTGGGATTATCATCTCTTGTCATGCACTAGTTATAGCCGGCTTCCTAAAAGGATCACAAGTCACACTTTAGAAGAGGGACATCTAGACATACGACAGCAGCAGAGATGGAGGTCCTTCTTCCTGGAAGCAGAGATTTAGTTTGTGACATACTTTGTAGTTACTGCAGTACATTTCAAGGTAACCTAGGTTTAAGACGGATTGTTTCAATGCTGGCAAAACATCTTTATGCTGTCCTCTTTTAAGACAGTTGTACTCATTTGATGAGTTCATTGCTTGGAGAGTTTGCATTTATCCAGGGCAATGGATTGCTCTTTCAAATGGACTCTAAGAAAGGTGAACAATAAGACCTTTGACAGTTTGAATGTGGAGTCAGAAAAAGAGGACTCCAATTGCAAAACAGGCTTGCTTAGAATATCAAATTGTTCCTTCGATAGTCAAGTTCCAGCGCTCTCCAAAAGCCCAATCTAAGTTAAACTGTGGTATGCAGTTCGTTCTACATGCTTGGAAATTCAAAATGTCTCTCTTGGTTAGTAGTAACTAGAGCCCACAGCAGCTAACAGCAGAGAGAATTTTTTTCGTTCAGTTCACACCATTAAACACTAGGGTAGGTCAGTTGGATCAGCGTGAAAGATGGAACTTGAGGGTAATTTCAAGCAATAATTATGTCCGAGGAATAATTCCCCACTGGCTTGTACTAGCCACTCAGTCATTTGCACCCTTAAAAGGCTGATAAATTATAATCCTGTGGCTCACACCCCTGCTGAAATGCCTTTTAAAAGATAATAGGATAACATTACATGGTCAAGCACATGATCGATTGGCATGTCTGAATGGAACCTTATTTGTTGCAGCTTAAATGAAATTGGACCCAAATAACAGCCTGTTCCAAAATAATCTCAACTTATTGATTAAGGTAGGTCGAAATGCCTTTTAAATATCCAGCTGAAGACCTACAGAAATCTAATGACCAAAGATGAAAAGATTATCTGCAAGTCTTCCAGCTCATATAAACTAACCAACTAATGAAGTAGTCAACTCTACAGAATTAGTGACACGAGATAACCTTGGAAAATTGATAGTATTTTCTGACTTGCAATAAAAGGTGATGACAAAAATAGTGGAAGAAGTAGGAAAAAATAGATGGATATCAAGAAAATGACAAAAGGAAAGATAGATTATAAACAGAGAAGAGTCTTAACTAGGTATCTCCAATGGTTTATACACCTCATTATTTCAGCAATTTTTCTATTTCTTTCTCTCTTTTCTTTTTGGCCGACAGCATGAAGCTTATGAACATGCTTAACCATTGTTTGTTTGAATGCTTGGATTTGGCATCTATTTTAGTTTCACTTGAATCTATAGTGGTTACACATTGTAGCACAAAAATCCATGATGAGAATGAACCTCCATGAACTACGTATGGATATACAAGGGAAATAAAAATCTCATGCAAGGGGCATCCAAATCCCAAGGTCATAGCTGAACCATTCCTCATACAATCACTTGGAAGAAATTGCAAAGTAACAAAAATACTATCAATAACATACTGCTTGGGTTGTCTTTGGGCACTCATATTGCTTTGCAAACACAGCCCTTTCCAGGACTCAGTCATGATAAGACTAGCCATATGATCATCGAGTTGTATATTTATTGAAGTCAAAAATTAAAATAATGCAATGCAGAAAAAGAGTAAATGGATGTAGAACTATATTTGAAAAGTTCACCAAATTAAAAGCCAATTTGTAGAATTCAACGTCAAATTTAATTTGAGCATGCTCTAATATAATAAGCTGGAATGCAACTAAAACCCTGACTTCACTCATGTGCTTTTATTTAATTTGACAGCGATTTTAATAAATAATAAGGTGCTCGTATTCAACATCTAACAATGTTGTTTCATTTATGTTTTCGATATTATCACTGATGCACATGCATTTTTGGACTGCATATTTAAGGGCCTAGGCTGTAGCAGTAACTTAGACATGTTTCTTTTGAAGGCAATTGTGATCACGCAGACCAAATGGTGTCAAGTGTTACCTTAAGTACATCAAGATTGAAGATTTCTATCTGGAGGACCTCGTCTCAGCAAACTAGGTGGACACCAACACCCAAATTCTTTCAATACTGATATAGTCCACATAGAAATATGGTTCACAGAGATATAGTTCATTGTGATTCTAAAGTACCATGAAGCATCATCTCTCTCTTGGCAACTCAACAAAACTTTATCCCAACTTTTTTGAGCTAGACTATACGAATCGCATTTTGCCATTATGTCTACTAAGGGTTAATAGTAAAGACTAGAATGCAGCATTTAGGATTACACATGGATTGTGCAACAATAATATACTTGGCCAGCATTCAGATATGTATTGTCTTAATAGCAGTGTTATAAGTCATGGCCATCATGGCTTGCACAAATGCACATCAGCCATCCTATCTTTAGAACCAGTTGAAATATCTCCCATCAAATTCTCATAAAAACTACAATAGAAATATCAATACCCACTTTTGTAATAAATCCATTTTGGAACAAGCTATTATGTCAAGAGAAATAGAATGATTTTTTCCTCAGTTTTCATGGACACTCCTCATGTAAGAGCTACAACCGCACATTATCCAACATCAGGACTACTCCGTAGGTAATCTTAATTACCATGTATCAGATCAAGTCAACATTCTGAACAAAGATTCCATCAATCTAACAAACAAAACGACATATCGGGGTGTTAATTGGAAACAGGTTACAGCTAATTAAGTTGTGCACAAACTATAAACCATAAGCGCATATGAAAGGGTATAAAGCTAAAAACTTACATCATGGCCATGGAGATCTGCTTAAGATCATTTTCAATGTTCCTCATGTTCACAAGCGATTGGGCACAGAATATTATAGCAAGCCACGAACTTAGCTTGTACTGCAAAAAAAGAAAACCAAATTTATAAATCCATGCGAATAACGAAATTAACTGAATTTTTGGTGATTGGAACAAATTAATAAACCATAATTCAAATCAAAAAATTGCCAGTTTAGATCTTAAAAAAAACCTAGAAATAACAGCAATAGATCGAATATCTGCAAAAATCAAGGTTAATTGACATGGAACACGTACTCTGAACATAACGCCGGCGACGCCGAAGATGACGGCGATGAAACCAGAGTAATCAACAGGAAGATCTTGCTGAGGCACCACCGGAGGTACGTACGGCTTCGCCGACGACGGTTGCCGTGGATCGTTGGCCGAATTTGAGTTGTGCGACGACATCTCTCTCCGTGACTCTCACTCAAGCACACAAGCACCAGACGAACAGAAGAGAAACGCTTTAGGTATGTAATTATTTTGTTGGTACCGTAATTATAACAGGCCAAAATTCCAAAATTGATTAAATTTGGGATTAAATATGTAATTTGAATGATGCAGTAAATTCATAATACAACGGATTTGTTTGAAAGTTGGCAACTCCTTCCGCCAAATCCTCTGTAAATATCCTAATTCTGAAATGAAAAATGTGTTTTTTGATCAAATTATAATAGAGATTAGTTAATCTCCGTATAAGTTACAAAGATTAGTTTGACTATTGTTTTGTATTGATAATTCTCTTTATATTTGTTACTCCCTATTAAGCAAAAATAGTAGATTATTCTTGGGATTTTATGTCAACCATGTGATTGCAAGAAATTAAAATCCTAGAATTATACTTAAACCTTTATTATTTTGTGCTAAAACAAAGTAATAATTTATATTAGAAAACCTTTTTAGTGATTTTAAATTGTAAAGATCATGTTTATTTATTTATTTTGGTGCTAAGATGGAGAAAGTTGATTTTAGAGACAAAAATTATGACACCAAGATATTCTGCTATTTTAATTGAGAAATACTAAAAAAACTTAAAAATTAGACTTGATGATGTGGTTGTTGATGTGTACCAGTAATATCATCAATTTCTTTCCCAACAAAAAAAAAATCATATTTTAAAGAAGAGAATCAAATTTCATTCTTTTCATCAATAGACTCAAACCCTTCCATCTTCCCTCCCTACCGCCTTCTCCCTTGCCCTTCGCTAAACCAGCCGTAGGCTTTCTCCATCGACATACCCAAGAACCATGTTCACAACTTCCGCAATTGATGTCAATTAAGGACCCAGACCTCTTCTTTGAAAAACTCAGTTGCTTGTATTTTTTCCTACTTCGCCGAGGTCACACTTCTCATCCCCTCTTCACCTCTTTGATGGAGTAGACAATCGTTTCAAAGCCTTTTGGGGTTTGTCAAAATTGACGCTAGCAACAACACAGTACGAGACCATTTCTTCGATGGTTGCACGACCCTTCCTCCAATCTCTATGATTGCATGACTCTAAAGCTACCTTCTTGGTTACACCTAAAGGCAACCTAGCCTTTTCTCTGTGGCCTGAGGACCCTAGTCATTCAACCTTTCTTAAAGGTAACTCACCTCTGAAGCAATATGTCCGCTGAGGTGTTTATAAAACAAGGTAGGTCGGTGGGCAGCAACAAACTCTTAAGCAACACAACTTAAGAATGTATATGCATATAAGCTTAAGAGAACATTTACTTTATTACTACACAAAAGATCCACAACATGCGAAGATAGTTCATACACATAAAAAAGCATTCAGACTTAGTTCATACATATTCAAAATATATGAAGACAGTTCATTCACTAGAAAGAAAAATTAAAAGCTTGGTCTCGGCTCCATCAGAAGAACCGCCGCCTTTAAGGTATAACCCTTTGATATCTGGAAACGGCTAGTTAGCTTCAGGCCAAGGAACATCCTCCTAAGTTGAAGAAGTACTATCAACTCCAATTGCCTTGAGCGCTTCTCCCCAGCCAATTCCGAAGATCTTGTTTTCTGGTTGACAAGTTTGTCCATGGCCGTCTTTACGACGCTTGTATAGTACTTACAGGAAGAATTTTTACCGCGCTACTCTGTCTCAGGCATCTCCCTCCTTGATGTTGCGAGCTCCTTGCCAAGCGAGCTAGCTCGAGCTCCTTGCCAAGCGAGCTAGCTCAAGCTCCAGCCTCAGCAGCTTCCCTCCTCGATGTAGTGAGCTCCTGCTGCAAAGAGGCAACCTTCACTCTATTCTGCTCTTCTACCAAGTAGGGGTGTAATTCAAGCGGGTTGGATAGTCAACTCTATCCCAACCCTAGGTATATAATTTTTAACACTAACCCAACCTCAAGTTGAGGGACTCAACCCAAGCACTGTCCGAGTTTAATTCGGGCAGGCTCGGGTTGAATTTGGGTTAATGATTGTGAGTTACTTTATGGGTTTAATTCGGGTTGAGCTCAAAATAGGCTTGTTGTTCTAAACCTAATACATATATTATATAATATTCATCTAAATTAACAACCAATAACTTCAATCAAGTTTTTAACATAAAAATCATAATATTAAGAACTCAATGTTTGAGATAATGCAACCACAACCATAAAAAGCACAAATAAACACAACCAAAATCCTTGCACAAACATAGACTTGAGATTAACCCTAGGATAACATTGTATTTATTTAGTATTAATTTGGGTTGAACCCGATTATTAAATCAGGTTGAGCCCGATTTTAATATTCCGGTTCAACCCGTGAACCAGATGGCTTAACCCGAGACTCACGCCAAATTGAATTCGGGTTGAAATTTTTTGACCCAAGTCTAACTCAAGTATTAAAAATCCTAGTCAAAGCCCTAATTTTTTTGGGTTGGACTCGGGTTAAAATCGGGTTAGCCCACCCAAGTTGCACCCCTATAACCAAGGCTATCTGAAGCTTGAACTGCTTATGGCGGCAAGCTACTTCAAATGAAAGGTAGGAGCTCTGCACTGGCAAGCATGGGTTAACTAAAGTTTTGGAGAAACTAAGATGATGTTTTTAGAAGAAAGCTCACCTGAAGAAATGCCTAATATAAAGAGTCAACCAAGCAAGTCGATATAATCCCCAATACATTCTCCTTATCTCTTGGAAGCATGGCACTATCACCTATCGCTCTGACTACCTCAACGTCCTGAAACACTGAGTTGTCACCTTTAGGAATCTCAATGCCAATCCCTACAGTAGTATTCAAACTAGGTCTTCGAGCTCGCTTAGCAACAGATTTCTCTTACTTGGTAGACCCCGCCATATCAGTAGGGGCTCGCAACTCACCTTTCCTTCTAGTAGTCATGGGCTCATCCTTGTCCAATTCATCAAGTAAGTATATCAGGGAAAAGTTGTCTCTCATACCTATAATACAAGAACATTAGGAAAAAAAAAAAAGAAATAACAAAATGTTTAGTCAAATAAAGAAAGAAACAAGATAGTTTCAAGACGGTTTCAACTTACCAGCAGTGGAACGAGCTTCCTCACCCACTCTTGCTCCTGCCTCGCTGGTGTGCCTGTCAGCGGCTCAGTCATGTTCTCAATATCGTACCCAAGCCCACTACCACGGATTGTCTTCCTAACATGACTCCTTGCTCGGTAAAAGTTCACTGACCTAAAATACTTAGCAGCGGTCTTCAAAGAGATACCGGGAAAGAAGAGAGCAAAACATAGAATACGTTGGGGCAAAACCAACTAATATGGGAGTGGATCGATTGAAGCTCCTGAATGCAGGACCCCCCAAGGGCTCAGACAAGGATTGTATAACGGAGATGTTGCGACGCTTCTTGACCACTTGAGGATCAAAAGGAACTGGAGAGGTAAGAAAAAGAAAAGGGTTAGTATAATACCAAATATTTGACTCACAAGTGAACATTGGAGAAGGTAAAGTAGCTAACCTAGCTTGCTAATAGTTCGAGGGCATATAGATCCACCCTCTGATCCAGGACCATACTCTCATTCCCCTCTGACTAGCATAAACTCATCTTCATAACCCTTAGTCGAAGAAACTAGGCAATGAATAAGGGGATTCTTCCTACTAAAAAGACAATATTTTTGGTCCGAGTTTGGGATGAACTTCAAGTAATAACAAGACAAGATCTTCTAGTAAGAAAGTCGGACACCATGAAACTCAGCTAACTTCATCATCCCCCCAAGGGTCCTAAAGGAATTGGCACTAAGTTGTGATACGTGAATGTCTATTATGTGCAAGAACTCCTTCACCAAGTCGGGAAGATAGAATCTGACTACCCCCTCAACTATAGCAATAATTGGCTACTTATACCAACCATCAAAGAAGACAAGCGTATTTTGAGAGGGATGTTATAATCCTCCTTGAACCTTGCCAAGGATTTCTCATCGACTACCAAACTCCGGTAGATTCCCATGGTT
Source organism: Ilex paraguariensis (assembly GCA_963454935.2). Classification (NCBI taxonomy): domain Eukaryota; kingdom Viridiplantae; phylum Streptophyta; class Magnoliopsida; order Aquifoliales; family Aquifoliaceae; genus Ilex; species Ilex paraguariensis. The sequence goes on along the minus strand of CAUOFW020001724.1, from coordinate 6,280,757 downwards.
CAAGCTTTACAAGACTAACCCGAGCAAAATAAAACAATCAAAATGGACTCAAGAGCAATCAAGGGGATTCAAAGGGAAAATGAGGCCAAGGTCATCGAGCCATGGTCACGTCTACCTCCCAGCAAGCTCAAAGACTCACGTACTACCATCCAGCAAGCTCAAGGGCTCGCCTCTACCTCCTAGTAAGTTCAAAGGCTCCCTTCTACCTCCCAGCAAGCTCAGGGACTCGCCTCTACCTCCCAGCAAGCTCAATGGCTGGTTTTTGAGTTTACAACACATGCCTCGGCTAGCTAGCCCAGCATTTTCAACACCCAAGTACGACCCCCATTCCAAGTTACAAACATACACGGTCATGAAATTTTTCAAGACAACAAATCAAAAAGAACATACGAAGAACATACAAAGAACACATGAAGAACATTCAAAAATTCACACGAAAAGGTGAAGTTCAACCCAAGAATCAAGTTTGAAACTCGTAAAAATTTGTAAAGTTACTTCAAGAAGGTAATCGTTGGATGGCAGCGGCTTCAACAAAAGGCAGCAATGCAAGCAGCTCTTCGAGGCTCCAAGCTTCCTTTCCTTCCTTCTCTTTAGCCAAACTTCAAAGTGACGTGAGAAATGAGGCAAGAAGGAAGTATATATAAAGCCCTAAGCTACTTGGACAATTAAAGCCCACGTCTTTTAGGCAAATTAAGCTCGTTACTAATGAGTTAAGCAAACACATACCTCAATCAATAAAATAGATTAATTGAGGTATGGGAGCCATTGTGAGGCATAAGAGAGGCTCCTTCTACTACCACTCCGCAAAGAAGGCCTCTCCTACTGCCACTCAGCTAAAGGCCCCTCTAAGCCAAGCAAGGAGGATTCTCCTACTACCACTAGGCAAAGTGGCCTTCTCCTACTAAGGACCTACCTCACACCACTCGGGCGAGGCTCCACTACGTAAACATGAGGTGGATTGCCCATGCCACTCAGCTGGTAAGGACTAAGGTATTTCCAACTAACAAGAGACTTGGGCAAGTCTATCCTTGTCCTTACCTAACACCCAAGGCAACTAAATATGAGTTTCACTCAGTAAGGATTAACCAAAGAGCTAGAGTCTAAGTGAAATGCTACTCCGAGTATCAAGGGACTATTGATAAACTAACCCTCCTAGCGGGCACATCTCCTCCTACAATCTAGGACTCAGTATCCTAGTATCATTCTACCTCGAGCATCAAGGGGTTTGGTGATGAGGTCTATCCTATCACAATCTAGAGTTTGACTCTATATGGAACATCGCTTCCTATATCACTATAAATAAGGTATCAGGTACCAGGTACAGGGATTCGATCCTAGCTGATTTACTCTATACTCTTCTTCGACTAGCTTATTGGTTTAAGCATCAGAGTCCCTTTAGTCATCTTCAGCCATCAGTTTACTTAGGTTTTCTCTTGTTTTGCATGTTCACCAAGACTTTTTCGCCATTATCTCCGTTGATACGAGGTGGTGACCCTTTGCGTGGATTTATCCCTGCAGAATAATTATATGAATTAATCACAATAGAGCTTAATACTCTAGTTTTGTAAATTCATATAAGGTAGATAAAGAAATATCGTCTATGTTTATTGTTTTTGATGGGGCTGGCCTAGATAAGGCCCAACTCAAGTAATGGGCCTAACCCATACAAGGCCCAACTCGGATAGTGGGACTGGCCTAAACAAGGCCCAACTCAAGTAATGGGCCTGCCCCAAACAAAGCCTAATGGGCTCAACCCAAATGAGGGCCAACTCGGTTCACCACGGAGTCAAGGGAGTACAATCAACCACGCCATCTTGGAGCCAAGGAAGGAGTCACGTCATCCTAGAGTCAAGGACCACGCCATCCTAGAGTTAAGGACCACGTCATTCTAAAGTCAAGGAGGGAATCACGCAATCCTAGAGTCAAGAACCACGTCATCCTAGAGTTAAGGATAACATCATCCTAGAGTCAAGGAGGGAGTCACCCTATCCTAGAGTCAAAGACCACGTTATCCTAGAGTCAAAGGAATCAGTCACGCCATCTTAGAGTGAAGGAGTCAGTCATGCCATCCTAGAGCCATGGCATCCTAGAGTCAAGGAAGGAGTCATGCCATCCTAAAGCCTTAGCCACCCCATCCTGAGACCCAGTCTGCAATTGATAAAGATATCTCCACGCCATCTCCATGCTATTACCCTGTCCATTGCGAGAATGGTGTCACATCCACCAAATTAACCTATTTGTTACGGATATGGCACCTTAATCTATTAGGAGGCGCCTATAAATTGTAAGTTCCACCTACACATGGGGGGTATCTGACATCTTATCTCACACCTGACTCACCTGAGCTCCCCACAATCTTACAGCAATAAAACACCTCGGCAACAAAAGCCCATCAAAGTGAAGTAGATCACCCTGACCAAACCACTCTATCTTTGTGTATTGTTTGTGTTAAGTTTTCCAGCATATTTATTACATTTTATTAACCTTACTAATCACTCGACAGGTGGTGCATAAAACTGATTTGTGCATCATTAATTTTAATTGTTTCAAAGAAGTTTGCAAAATATATAGAGAGGTGGGGGTTGAAGTTTGCCAAATATTCATGGTTCTTGGTGCACTTCGGATGAAAAGTCACCTCTTTTTTCTTTTTCTTTTTTTCTCTCTCCCTTCACAACATAGCACACACCCCCAAATCTAACAAACCCCTAGGATGTTAATCAAGTCAAGTTTTATGAACTTGAGTCCAAGTTTGTCAAGCTCATTTTTCTAAAGAAGTTAAAAATTTGTTCAAACTTGGCCGAGTCTTATCTAAACCAAACTCGAGTCGAGCCCGAGTAGCTCGTCTTGATTAACACTCCTCTCCCCTCTCTCTCTCTCTCTCTACATAAAGCCAAAAACATAGACACATTTTCTCTCTCTTTACTCCAATTTTCTGTCTATGCATAGAACGCACACCTAGATCCCCCATCTCTCTCTCTCTCTCTGGCCCTCAAATTTTCGTTTCTCTTCACAGAAAACCTCCACCCATACCCCAATACACATACTCAGGGGCAAAGTCAAGATGATTATGTAGTTGGGGCAACTTAAAACTTGTTAAGTGCTCTAGTTAGATTTTAATTCGATACTTTATGCTTGACTTTTTAACAAACAACTTATATAGAGTTTAAATAAGCAAAACAAACCAAACAAATTTAATAAAAATAATTTAGAGCCGAACTAAGATTGAGGAACAATTTAATCAATCACTAGCAAATTATTCAAACTAATTAATGAAACATTTTAATCCAAAGTGTAACTCATAATAGGCAAATTTTCAATTGTTTAATTCAAAATGTAACCCAAATTGAAATTTCAAGTAACCAATAAAACCGAATAATTATATGATTGGAAAAAAAGTGACTAGTAAGTCAAGTTTATGAAATGACTAATTCCAAATGATAACTATCAAAACTCATGAAATAATGTAGTTGTATGGGTACTAGGTAATCAAGGTCAATGTTCATTGAGCAACCATTTCCTTTTAATTTTAATAGTTCCAATAAAATATTTAAAGCTTACAACCCTTTTGATTTTGGGCAATCCATAATTTTCTTAGGGCTCACATACAATCATTGTTACTAATATACTTTGCTCGTCCTATAACGGTTTTTGTTGCAGCATTTTAACAAACACTTAACAGACAACAATGGTTTGACAGAAAAATCACTATATTTTATCATGGACCAGAATATCTCTCTCAAAAAATAAAAAGTTTCAACATATGACAAATCTCTGAAAATCTTTAGAAACTTTTAATGAGTTATTGGTTTACCTCTAGACAGCTCCCGCATAATCTTCTGGGGCTCTCATTAACAGTAGATTTGTAACCAATGGGAATTTTTTTTATGGTTAATGGGTTCTCTCTATAGGTTCAACATTATCTTTTAGGGTTTTTTCATAGGCTGATTTACATAACTTTGAACCAAAATTATCGCTTCCATAATTAGTAATAGAGTAGATTTATAACCAACAAGATTATTTTAAGAATATTGGGACAATGGGTACCTAACTGAAGAATACTATGTGACTAGCGTTGTTGCGATGTGAACAAAGGGATGGGAACTTGATGGATGCCAGCAACCAAATAGGACGATTTGTTGATGAATATAGTAAAAAAATGAAATAAGAGATGCCGGTGAAGATAAGATAAACGCTGACAGTCAAAGTTCTACGAAAAATCGAAGATGAAGGCATATAAAATCAGGTTGTAAGTTATGTTTTGATGTTTGAAAATTGCACTCACTAATTCTAAACTTTATGACAATCTTAGTGAATACAAAATTTAAAAAATTTTAAAATTTTACCTAAATCCCAAAATATTTTAAAACTCTAGTGGGGTAGCTGCCCCACTGTAGATTCGTCCCTCCATATACTATCTCCCACACACCAATTATTTCTTTATCTACAAAGAAAACACACCCACTCTTTCTCTCTATCTCTCATCCAATTTTTCTTTCTTCTACACAAAAACACACCCCTTACTATCTCTCTCTCACTCTTCAAAATCTTATTCCTCAATCCAGCAATTTCATCTCTTTCTTTGCCACAAGTCCAGTCGCACATCAATCGCCAAACAACCACCAACCAAACAACAACCCCAAACACAATCAAACTAGCACCACTGCCATCGAAACCACACACGAGAATCAAAATTGTAATCAAAAGACTGTAAAGAAACAGAGAGAGAAGAAAACACAGAAAAAGGGCTCGTACTCTAGACCCACAAATCCAAAAGAGTGATCCAACGCGAAATTCATTTATGCCATTTACTTTAATTATTTATATTTATTACATTAGACCGTCTTCGATCACTACCCTTTTTTCAAAAAAGATAAAAATTCTTAAAAATCTTATCTAATGTCAGATCCATTATACATACTCATACACATACCCATACCAAAAGGACAATGTTTTATTAAACCCAAATCTAAGATAGATTTTTTTTTTAAACTCAAATCTTTAATGGTAAAATTACACTATCTTTTAAAGATCTAATAATCGTATTTTACCTTTTTTAAAATTTTAATTTGTCATCATTTAAATTTGAGTTTCTCTTTCTTTAAAAAAGAGGTTGTCCATTAGAGAGATTTATATCAAATCAAGTTTTTTATTATTTTTTTTACTCAAATTTGGGTCTTACATCTATGTCATTTATTTTGCAAGCATAAAAGACATAAAATGCTCTTTAATTGTATGATGTGCCTAACTTACTTTACTAATGATAGTTAGTGCGGGCGACGAGGACTAAATTTATAAAATTAAAAGTTTGAGGAATAAAATTCAATTAGTCATAAATTTTAGGGATGATTAGTGCAATTTACCCTTTAAAAAAAAGGGAAGAATTACACGCAAATCCCCTAAAATTTATTACTTAATCACTTAAATCCCATGATATTTAAAATATTACACACAAATCTCCTAAAATTTGTACGTGAATAATACTTAAACCACATCTGTAAATATATCTGTTAATAAATTATACTTAGACCCTTTTAAAGTTTGTAGATATATAATACTTAGACTTTTTAAGTTTAAAATATTATACTTAGACTAAAAATACTCAAATCAAATATAGAATATCAAATATTTTAAATTTTACAACCAAAATTCATGTTCTATTGATTTATTGAAATAAAATTAAAAAAAATAAATTTTTTCTTAAAAAATCGTAATTAATATACAATTATACTATCTATTGGAATAAAACTAAAAAATCAAATAAGGGGTCTAAATCATTCATAATAGAACATGAATTTTACATCCAAAATTCATATTCTATTATATCATTTATTGAAATAAAACCAAAAATAAAAATCTAATTTTTTAAAAAAAAATCATAATTAGTATATAATTATACTATCTATTATAATAAAACTAAAAAAATTAAATGAGTGGTCAAACTGTAATAGACACAATATCTCTTAACTTTAATTGAGATAGTTTAATATTTTATCAAATTAAATTTCAATAGACAATATAATTGTATATTGATTATGATTTTTTAAGAAAAAATTGAATTTTTATTTTTGATTTTATTTTAATAAATGATATAATAAAATATGAATTTTAATTGTAACATTTAAAATATTTGATATTTATTATTGATTAAAGTATTTTTGGTCTAAATATAATATTTTAAACTTAAAATGTCTAAATAATATATGTTTATAAACTTTAGAGAATTTGAGTGTAATTTTTTAACTGATATATTTATAAACGTACAAACTTTAAGGGTTTATATATAATATTTTAAATATTAAGGAATCTAAATGATTAAGGATAAACTTGAGGAAGCCTGGTGTAATTATTCTAAAAAAAATGAAAAGCAGAAACCCAACTTGCCCGCCAGCTCTACCCGTAACCGCCTTCCAGCACTCCACCCTCTCACCTCCCCGCCGCCAGTCGAACCACCCCTTCTCCTCCACCACAACCGCGGTCGCCGCCACTACCACCATATCCACAACGCTAAACCAAGCACACAGGGACTGTAATTTATCCTTTATCTAGTCGATATTTTTTTGGATTAGCCCTAGGTCGTTGCCATTGTATTGTGTATATATCCCGTAGGTGTCGAAATTCACTTTGAATCTGAAAAAGATCTCAACTATGGAAGAAACCCTAGTTTCAACCCCTCCACGATTCCATTCTCTCTCCTCTCCATTTTCTTCTTCAACTGAAGTTTCAGAACCAGATTACACAAAACCTAGCCCTAAGTCTTCAGCAGCAAAAGCACCACCACCTTCTGTTACGCGGCTATGGAGACCAGCTGCACAGCGAAACCTCAGAAATCAATGGTCTAACTTGGCTTCTTACCGTCAAAAGTGGAACTCTTCGTCTTCCATCGCTCGATCTCATGTCACTTCTCTTGTTAACGCTTTTCTCTCTCAAAGGCATTTACTTTGTCTCTCTCAATAATTACATTTGATTTACAATGTTTTTTTTTTTTTGGGGGGGTTTGAATTGGAGAGTTATGATTTTGATTTGGTGTTGGTTTTGATACAGGTACATGAATGCTAGGGAGTTGGGTGTGTTGAGTGATATGCCGGATATTCGAAAAAAAGCTTGTTGCAAATTGTTCAAACAGCAGGTATTTTGTCTGATTTTTGAGCCTGCATCATTTTTCTTTTTTTGAATGTCGGTAGGTGGATTTTTGACTACGTGTTTGAATTCATGTTGAACATTCAAGGAAATTTGGTGTGGTTCTGTTAATATTAGTTACTAAGGGTATGGACATTTGATTAAAGAAGTACAGAATTTAATCCTAGTACACAGGCAGAAAATGTTTGATATAGTGAGGATAAAATTAAAATAATTCAATCCCAAGTTATCGAAGTTTGGTGATAAAAACAGGAAAATTACCTTAAGAAACTAATTCAAATTGTTGGCAAAACATCAACAACGATACTTATGAGTTTGTAACGAATTATGTTTGGATGGCTTATAGACAAATGATCCAAAAGTTCTTTTATCCTTACTTGAACAATAATTTAATGGAACGAGTATTTTAAGAGTTGCTAATGATAAAGTAGTTGATTTGGTTACTACAGGAAATCGTTGTCAAAAAAGGAATTCCCAGTTGTCTTTTGCTTTGAAAGTTGACCACATTAAGCTATGAAGTGTCAGCTGTTGTTTGCTTCTCTTGCTTGCAAAGTAATTTTATCTTCATTGGTTGTTTTTTGAATATTGGCAATTTAATTATGAAATAAATAGAGTTACTTAGAAGACAATAGGGCTTTTAGTCTACCATGTGATCCTCTGTGGCCCAATTCTTTCATTTTTCTTTTTTTCTTGTGCGAGAGAATAGGCATCTCTTAATAATGCCTATTGTCCTTTCCTACAGGAGCTTCTTCAGAGGAAACTCTTATCTTTTTACAAGGACTTGGTATGCATTCTTGATATTTGTAGATTCTATTAGAAATACCGGCATATCTTCCCCTGCTGTTTTGAACATAGTTAAGGAACCTGCTTTGTATAAGGATTTCTATGTTTTTGTTGTGTGGAAAGAGCGGCTGTTTTGAGGACTCATACTTTATCCTGTGGTATCCTAGTATCCTACTATTATGCGATGATCAAAAAATAGCTATTAATGTCAACAGAAGATCCTCTTTCAAGTTTCAACATAATCAGCTATGTGAAGTTCAAAGTTTGAACAGTATATATTTATACATGTTTTGTAATACTTTACTTCATTCATTAATAAAAAAATTGTGTCCTATAAAAAAAAACATGATTTGTAGAAGTTACTGCATGCAAAATTCTCCATAATCAACAATTATCGAAGTAATTGTTGAAGAAGATCACTAGGAGTTGAAGTCGGTATTTATGATGCCTAAGCTTCAATGTCCATTATGTAGGAGATTATTATATGCAATGGAATTTCAACCTTCATTACATTTATGCCCTTAGTGTATCAGTTCTTTTCAATTGAAAAATCCTCTCCTTATCATTTATTTAGCGGATAGATACATAAGAAAAAAATAGACTACCAACAAAAAGTTTTGTTTTGGGCATCACTAAATACAAGACTGGTGGTGGGGTAACGCAGGGTGATGATTCTGAAAATATATTATACATATATATTTCCACATATAAATCCACCTTTTGTTGCCATTCTCACTTTATTGATCAGAGTAATGTCAATTTTTTTGTGAAAATGATTTTCATATATATCTTCATCTTTTGTCTCTTTATTGCTATCCTTCTAATTAGGTTTGTACACCAACCTTATATCAGGAGTTGGTTTTAATGAGATTCACACTACAAATTCTACTAACAATAAATGCTTATCTGAAAGATTTTGTTTTATTAAAGGTTTTTTATATGGTATCTTAAAGAGCAAATTGTTATTTTTTTCATTGTACCAATGATAATGAATAGCTTTTCTTTTTGCTTTGCGGTTTCCGTTTCTTGGGGTAGGGGTTTTGGAGGTGCATTGTCAGGAATTTATATATTCTCAATTGTATACTTATTAACAGGTTGCTGTTGTAACCCACATGATCGACAGTAGTAGATCGATGAGGTGTTTCCTTAAAGGGACTAGCAGTAGTCCACTTGTACAGTTTTCCAACTGTTCTCGGGAAGAGAATGACACTGGTGATGGTGGGGGAATCGTTGTCTTTACATTTTGGTCAATCTCCTTTTTTGGTATGTTCATTATTGCCACTTTAATATTCCATCTGCTGTTTGTAGAGCTTTGAGACATCAGTTTAATTTGCAAAATGTTTGTTTGAACATCATGAACTCCAACTGATCATGTCACAGCATTCAGACGTTTTACTTTAAAATGAACCAATCGACATTTGGACATATCGATGATAAACACTCTGCCTAAAAGAGTTTTGCCCTACTACTTAGAGTGGGCTACACGAATCATGTTTTGCTATTTTGTTTAGTTCAAGCCCATACTTTCATATAAATCAAAAACTATCGTACTTACTATTTGCTGTACAATCTTAGTACTCATTAATTTTATCCTTCCTCTACATCTAGCAATGTTGTCGATGATGATCATGCCCTTCTTTCGCACTAGGGCATTTTTAGGTCTTCATCACATATGCCCAAACGCCTTTATCTATTTCCTCTTAAATTATCTCAGATTGGTATCACTTTTACCCTCTCATTGATTATGTTCATTATTAATTTGTTTCACTGTTTCACCACAACCATCTTAGACACGTTGTCTATCTTAGTTAGCCAACATTTTGTCCCATTGAGCATGTTAGTCTTGGATATTTTTTTGAAACTCACCTTTCTGCTGCTTGTTTGATGAACATTGTGGAGCTTAATGTTAGTTATACTTTGGACAATGTGGTTTGTGTGTGATTACATGGCACATTGCGAATAATGCATATTCTTAATGGAGATTTTTATGTTAACAAATTCCAAGTTTTCTTTTATTGTTTTCTAGTTGATAAGACCCCTAGCCCTTTATAATGCCTTGCCAGCTCTTCACAGTTATGCTACAACATAAGTATGCTATTTGAACACTTGTGATCAGGTCACACTTCTTAAAATATGAAGTTGTCACAATGTTTAAGTATAGCCAAGGTTGCATGTAGACACACTTTAGCATTTAGAAGTGCACTTTAGTCTTTAACGGGCCATGCCCATTTTAAGACACCAACATAGCCAAATAAAATGTTGACACTTCTTGGACGTGTTTCTAAGTTAAATCAGGCACTTGTCCAACAGTTCATGGATGCTTAATGTAAGCATAAATAGGAGCCATATCTGGCACTCTTGCCCCTAGATTGGAAATAGACAAGTGCCTGGCCTTTTTCTCCGCCATCATGCATCTGGCTGTGCAAGTCAAGCATGCGACGGTCCTTTTTAAAATATAGACCAAAATATGCTTGTAAAGGAAGTATCTATTATAACAATATAATAACTGAGTTCCATCTTCCACAATGCACAGTTGTCTATTATCTGCCTCGCAAAATTTCCGGTTTGCTTATAAGGAAGCCTCAAGTTTGTAAAGGATGGGCAAGTGTTAAGGTTAGATTTATGTTTTTTTTTTTTATGTAAGCTTCTGTGCATTCAAACTAGAGGTCTTAAATGTGCCCGGTGAAGGGGTAGTGCTGAAACATAGCTGTGGTATATGCCAAATATGTCTTAATTGAAATGTAACTCTTTGGTGTGACAATATTTGGGATGAGATTGCCAAGCTTGTTTTGTTTTACTCACAAATATATCATAATGTCCGTGTCAACTATTTCAGAGGAACTAGCGCAGGAACTTGTTCAGATGTTCACATTGGAACTGAATTTGAAGGTAAACTGCAACTACGATGGGCTACATGAAAATCTATTGTTTTCAGTTTGCCTTTCATATATTGTTTTGAATATTTATATTATTGAACAGCGGTTGATTGTAGTAGAGTTGCTCTCCATCAGTTGTGAAGAAGTTCCACAAATTAATGAATTGCGTTGGTCAGATGAACTTTATCCTGGGGAGTTTGATGATTTGTGTTTATGCAACTTGTATTCAAAAGACGTTTGTGAGCCAGTTCTTCCAAGGTTAAAGGGTTGGAATTCTGATATTCCGACTGTGCAAACTAAACGCCAATCAGACCATGATGTTTTACAGGTATTGGGTGATACATAATCTATACTATTAATAGAGGGATAGGAGGGGGTTTGGTGTTCTCTCTCTTATTAGCAGTTAAGTACAAATATATATTGTTTTGTGTTTTCTTTCATTTAGCTCACCCATAATCTTTCCTCTATCATATTTAACCACCTAGATTTATTTATTATAATCCCTTCCCATTTCCATATCTCTCTCTTTATTCCTATATGTAAACGAGTATTGTGTGTGTGCGACCCCTATTATGTTATATATTTCCTTCTCTTATCGAAAAAAATATTATATATTTCCTTGGTTGTGTTTATACGAGATTTCATCTATCGGATGATGCATTTTGTATCACCACGTATTGCATATGCCAAAATCTCGTAGTGTTAGATTTTAGCTGATCCTTGCCTTCTAGAATTCTTAGACTTTCTCTTCAATGTCTATTCGATTAATATATATTTGTCTAGAGAGCGATGCTACCCTTCTGTGTATAGGGCGGTTTACCCTGCCCTATGGCCATGTTTCTGAAAAGGGACGTGGGTATTTTTTACTATTCTTCCCCCCACATTCTTTGGAGAGATGGAGCGAGTTTCCCCACATTCTCTGGAGAGATGGAGCAAGGAGGTTTAAGTGAGTGCATTGCTACCCTCACATCAAGTATGATGTGGTAATAACAAGAAGGGAGAATATAGATCCTAGAGTGGACAATGACTTTCCACCACTCTTGAGCCTTTAGAGTTCATTCCATAACCTGACTCAATTCTTATCTCTCATGAAAATTTTAGCAATCCCAAGGAATTGTGATTGAGTTACCCAAGTTTGAGTTCTTATTTGTTTCTGTAAGCTCCAAGTGTGGTCAGTATACTACTATTTTACAAAAATACTCTCTCTCTCTCTCCAATCACTAATTGTTTGAGCTGCAGGTATATATCACAAGCTGGCTTGCAGAAGTGAGCATAGATATACACAGGTAAAATGGTTTGCCAAATGGATAGTAGGCAAAATTAGATACACTTTTGTTTTGAAACAAGTGTTGTAGCTTCACTTGAACACTGATAGTAGGTGTTGAAGTTGAATAATCACCTTTGAGCTTATTCATGCTGCATTCAAATGAAAATCTAAAACCAGTGAATGGATAAACAACGGCTTCCAACTTTGAATGGTCAAATGGGAACTTTTGCAGATGATGCAAAAAAGGGGAGGTAACCCCGTCTCATTCCTCTCATCACTCCATGGAACCATTTACTTGGCTGCTATAAATTGACATTCTTTGTCCTTGTAACTTAGTGTGGGTGTGTGGTCCTTGGTTTCAATTCTTAGTATGTTTTTCTTTACAGGGTGAATGACATATTTGGTCTGGTTAGCGAGGAAATGCATGTAAACCTATCTTGAAGTTGCTGCTCTGGAGTATGTACATGAGAAGACACCCGGGGGGGGGGAAGAAATTCATCATACTACCTTGAGTCCAAAAGAAAGGCATTCTCACTACAGATGATTGAATGGATGTTTCTTTGGGGCTTATAATCTTGATCTTTTGTAAACTATGGGATGGTTTCTCATGGCCTGGTAGACTTGTTCTTGTGGTTCATCCATGGAAATACTCTCAAAATTGCTGCAACCAGCACCCCCTTGTAAGCTAAGTGCTGCTACTACCTTTATGACATGATGGTAAGATTTAGTGATGAAGGTATCAAATTCTGCATCCCCAACAGGAAAAAAAAAAAAAAAAGGAATTAAGTTGGTTATCCATCGGGACATACATGGTCAAAATAATCTACAATGTTTTAGTCTATGGATTTTTTCTAATGAATCCTAGTTCCACTTATATATAGCACGACCAAGGTAATGTTCCTATATCATTGACTGGTGTGGTGCATGCATTCCGACTCGTGCCCTGTTGTAAATTCTGGTTTCTGTTGTAATAGTATTTCTGGGTATTTCGTGGGGTGAATTTTTTTTTTAATAAATTAAATAATAATTTTTAATTATTATTAGTTTATTTTATAAGTCTTTAAGTATTTAATCTATCATTTATTTTAGGCAGCACAGTTAATTAGATTGATTAGATCATTTACAATATTATTACATATTAAAAAATAAAATATAACATATATTTGATTGTGAAATTCAATTTGGTAATTACATGTGTTTACTAATTTAACATGTACATGACTTTATTTATTCATATAGATATAGAAGATTGTATGTAAATATATAATTAATAAATAAGTTCAAAAAAATTTAAAAGTCTTTATAAAGAATTCAAAATAAGTTAAAATTCAAATTAGAGCAAAAAACAAAAATTAAATAAAAGTATATAGTAGGGTATAGTTAACTTTATTATAATAATTAGAGATAAATAAAAAATAAAAAAAAATTTGCAAATACTGGTAATTATAATATCCTTTTTTGATATGAAGAGATGCAAGTGCTGGGGTTATATACATCACTATTACAATGAAATAGAGCACAATATATATATATATATATATACGTGAAAACCCTCGATAACAGAACAAAACCTCCAAAATGAGAGATGTGGGGTATAATGTGCGCCTTTGGGTAAGAATTAATTCGCTAACCTCCCAATTTTGGCCAACTAGAGCAAGCCCTACTGGTTTTTCAAAGCTCTCGTCTAATTTCATCTAATAGTAATTATATTATTATAACTGATAGATAGTCGCTGAACTAGTGGGTTTATACAAGAGCATTGATTTCATTTCGGCTCGTGACATGAGACCAAGATCATATAAAATGAGAGAGCATAAGCAAGAGTAAGAAAGGGGAGTACAAAAACGACAAAATTTAAAAATATTTAAGAGTAAAAATGCTTTGAGAGCGTTATATTATATATATACATACATCTAGACGAACATTCACCCATAAAAATTAATAAAAATAAACATAAAAAAATTAAATTGTATGCACAAGTATATAGTAAACTATTTTATTTTTAGATATACATTGAACATAAAATTATGAAATAACAATTTTAGGTTTTAAATATCATTCTAATGTAATATGCATTTTTATGTATGAAACAATACTTTTCAAATAAAAATTTAAGTAATAATAATAAGTAAACACACAACTAATTTGGAAAATTCACAAATTGTAAATTTAAATTAACAAATTTTATAAAATGAGAGTGCAGAGTCGCAAGGAATTCGCTCTTTGAGCGCCAATTGTTTTTAAGGATTATATGACTACGACGTGAGACCGTCCACTTTGTGCTTTAAACGTCAAAGGTCAGACTGCTACATAGAGCAAGAAAATGGCAGGAAATGAAAGGCCAATATTCACGTTGATTATCATCAACCCCAACTCACCTTCACACACACACACAAACAAAAGAAATACAAACCCATTTTTCAATCAGCACTAATTGGGCATGCAACAGCCTCAAATATAGAAAAATATTTCACATAAATTTAGAGCCAAAGGGTCCAAGCTCATGATGAAACTACTCCACAATTGAATAAGCTATGGCATTTTCAAATCTCCAGCCTCTCACCGAAATAAAATACCCACACCACCATTTAAATTGAAAATCATGCTCCAAAAGTACTCAATAAGAGGAAAGATCATTTAATCTGTGTATAACCAGAAAATTGCTAAATTCGTGTGTGACCGACCGTCTTTTAAATACCAGCCTGCACTTAATTCTTCCCATTTACTGCAAAAATCGAAGGGAGCACCCCACTTTTCTTTCAAATTTCATACAGATGTACAAGGGCTGAGAACCTATATTTATCAAGACTAACATCAATGGACTGAAAATAAAAGATCAAACAGCCTCCATAGCTTTTAAGGAGACAGTCTAGTACCCATTCTTCTTCCGCATTCCCATTGTGTGGTTCTATTTTTTCGGTGCATGGGCCAGTATATAACTAGCAAGAAAATAGATCAGAGAAGTAGAGAGATCCAAGACAGTAGACCAAAAGGAGGGGGAAAAATAAATTAACTAATCATCATAGTGAGAGACATTGTACCCTGTCGGGAAGATTCCTAGGCAATGGAAGTGCAGTAACATATCTCTGTGGGTAGGGTTTCTGAGCATTTGAAGCTGCTTCGGTAGACGATGATGAGGTATCAGCCCCTTCAGCTTGGCCCCGGCCATGAAACTTGGCAAACCTATTGATGACAGAAAACTTCTCCAGATCTTGGCATTCCACTCTCAAGTCCAAGACAGATGCTCTCTTGTCCAGTCTGCACCATGACAAGAAAAATAATAACAGTTGAGAGTAATCAGAAAGCAATTGAGGTAATAACAGCAGGCAACAATAACAAACCACAAAGTTCATGACCCAAAGATTTGACGCCAAGCAATAATTCCAATTATATCCATTATCCACCCTACACGACACAAAAATAAACTCCAAATAAAATGAAACTCTATGCAGTACGTCCCATCCTCTATGCAGTACGTCCCATCCTCTATGCAACACCCGTAATGCAGGTACATTTGGAATAGGTCAGAAACAATGAAACTCTGCTAGCGTTATCACAAAAGTAGTACAAAATTTTCCCCAAGGCAGTCAATTTCAACTCCTATATTTCCAAGTCTTTTTACTCACCAATGTGAACATCGTTTGCATAGTTATGTATTTCTACGCTAATCAGGAGTATAAACAATGAGGCAAGGTTCTCTCACTTTCAAACTTCCTCCAGTTGGGTTTAGAAACCAAAATGCAATAATCATGGGAATAAGATTCACAAAATCAAAGATCTTTGAAAACAGGAACGAAACTGATACTGTGTTTTATAAAGTTCCGATGTAAAAGACTTTTTAGGCATGATTATTCACACACTGACATATTCATGTTTATCTGTATAACTGAGCAATTAACCTAAATGTTTGCATTTCTGTCTACTTTTTCCTGCATTGGACTCTTCACTTTGAGGGTACCTGTACAATGGTAAACACATTGGCGGAATACCTCATTCCCAAGCACCTCTTACCATGTCCAATATGGATACTCAACACAAGTCACAATTTAGAGCACCAAAATCACATTAAACCTTATTACTTATGGACCTCAATATAATATCATCTTGAGTAGAGCAAAGCAAAATGCAATTTCAGAACACAAAAGAACAAGGAAACTGATATATAATTTCCTTTTTACTTTATCTGGTGCCAACACATCTTTTTTTTGGTCAAGTGCAATAATATTATAAAAAAAACCATGTATGTTGTCACAGGACAGGCAGGGGGAGAAATTGCAACATTTTAGGGACCAAAAAAACTAAAAATGAAGACCTTGAGAAGTTACCTCAAGAAATCATTTTCTAGCTTCCTTGCTCTACCCATGAAGTCGTCCATAACTTTTAAAAGGTCCTGTTCATCAATTCTCTCAGATATTCTGCACTGGTCAGAAAGGCTACAAAAGAATTTTATAACACGAGTTAATACTGGCAGAATAATATTCCTCAAACAAACAATCCAAATGGAATCCAGCAGCGCATTAACAAGTCCAGGAATCATCAATAGTAGTTCTTACAAGATTGTGCCATCACGGGGCATATTGGAATCACTTCGTGAACTGAAAATTAGGTTGCATGCATCCCCTAAAGCTAGACGAGCAACAAAGTAAGCCACACTCTCATGGTTTGAACTAGCATCTGCCGAAAGAATTGCTGCTGGGGGTGGCCGAATCAGTTGCTGCATTAGCTGTGTGGTCAAAATAAGCCGTCTTTTTGGTTTAACAAGTGGTTGTCCATCTTCAATCATTTCAAAATCATCTTCAACCTGCCATCATAGAAGAAGACATAAGAACCACCGGAAGGCTAGGAAGGAGTAGGAAAATGCATGGGGAGTACGGTCAGCAACAGTAGCACACCTTTTCAGTCAGTCGATTTGCTGCTCTGGCCCAATCTAATTCTGCCGTGCTGCAAGCAATCAAACTTCACAATACATTAACATGAACAAAAATTAGTAAGAAAAAATGCTTTTTTTTTTTTTTTTGGGGGGGGGGGGGGGGAGGGCGGCAACACAAAGTAAAGGAATTGAGCAAATTGGCTGCTTATGAGAACCACCTGCTAGTCTGACAACTTGAATAACCCTGTGACACTTCTTTGTGCCAAGGATGATGCCCAGATTCAGCACTCTTGCGCTTTTTTGGTCTCAAAACCACCAGACCTTGACCACGGACATCGGGAGGCAATGACTGTGGCGAAGAGATATGCTCAGCTGCTACTGTTGCAGGGCTTGAAGTTTGCCAGGTATTACCAAAATGATTTGTATCAACGGCAGCACTTACCCGTTCCATTGAATTAAGTGTAGCCAATCCACTAGAAGACATCCCAAGAGTGAATGGATGTTCTATGGTCTTTGCAGTAGCACCTTTTCGTGCATCATACATTGGCAGCATCTGCCCATTTTTAAAGGTTCCATACTGACTAAACCAGGATGGAGCCATTTGACGACTAATCTGAGAATTATCAACTCTGACAGAACCTGTAGTATTGTTACGATAGTTATTCTGAGAATTCATATCTTGATAAGAGACGTTTCCAAGGTGTGAAGATGCATTTCTTTCCAAACTATCTGCTGGTCCTGAAAAGCTCAGCATTTTAGAATCTCCAGATGGAATTGTAGCATGTGGAACTAAGGCATCTCCAACCATGGTATTGTATCCATCTGACTGCCCGGCATTATGAGCTGCTTGCTGACCAATTAGGCCACCATCTAGTCCTTTCAATCTCTTCAAGTCTCCATTACTTGGATCAGTCTCTGAATTCTTCATGACCCTCATTTGATTCAGCAAGGAGTAATTTTGATGAAAGCGGCTATTTGGTTTTAGATTACGTCCAAAGGCTTCAATATCTCTCTGAGTTAAAGTAGGGCTCGCAGAACCTGCATCAGAGGGATGCTTGATGGTGAGCTCTTTCCATTGTAACTCATTCTTTTTTTGTGTATCATCAATGTTCCCAGATGATAATTCCTGATCGAGTCTTTCCTTCATCAGTTGCTCTTCCCCACAAACGAAACGTTGTGAATTCACAGAAGCTGCACCAAGCTCAGATGGGATACTCCCACCTTTTCCCACATCTTGATCCCCAAGATTTTGTGGTAAGAAGGGTGCTGATTCTGCAAGCCTTGATTGATGAGACTGGGAAAATTTTGAAGAAATCTTGTGACCTTGAGCACCTAATAAATGTCGCTGTGCTGGAGGATTGGTCCATGTATTAGGTGACATTTTTGGAAAGGCATCCTGCTGAGAGATGCTAGACGTAGTGAAAGGCTGAGAGACAGGCAGAACCTCCCCAACTGAAATTTGGGAGGCTGAGACTCTTTCATAAGGATGGCTGGTACAAGTTGAATGAGATTTGTCTGCTGATTGACCAGTAAGAGGTATAAAAGACTCATCTGTCTGTTTAGATTGGGAAGCATTTCTATCAGCAGATGCATTGATAGAGTGATTTGTTGAAACTTGTCCACTCGCACCAGTCATGTACTGATTTTGAAGCTGACTTCTTGGGAAAGGAAAACCAGAATCAAACGCTGTAGAAAAGTTTCCAGGCATTTTATACAGTGAGGATTCACCGCCAGGTTGTCCTAGAACATTAGTTCTATCACTTTTCAATTCCTCCCAGGATGTTTCACTGGGAGAAGGCAAAGAATGAACGGTAGCTGCAGAAGACAACTGTGTATGACCATTGTCTCTCATCTCAGGTGTAGTCTGAGGTGAACTCAAAGAATTATGTGTCTGGGCAGAGCTCTGAAGAGATAATGAACGGTTTAGAGGGGGCAATCGCTGGGTTGGAGGCGCCAGTTGTAAACTAAAACCTTGAGAAGCAGAAGACTGACTTTGCCGTAGGCGACAATCAGATCCTTCAGTGTCTTCTGCTTCGAGCATCTCAGATGACAGGTTGTGTTCAGAAGGGCGTAAATTCATTATGGTTCCACGCTCTCTTGATTGATCCACCTTCTGAAGAAGCTCTAGCATATTTTGGCTGCATAACAGACCCATCAAACCATGGAAGAGAGAATATGAAAAAACTATCAACATGCAACCCCCAAAACAGTAAACTCCAAACAGTAGTATTTGAAGACAGAAGACAGTAGAAATAAACTTGTCGGGAATTATTTATTGTGATAATAATAATAACCCTACAATAACTCTGGCAAGTTTGGATTACATTATCTGTGAAACCATGCATCCAAAAGTACAGTGACACAGTAAAATTTGACAGAACAAGTAACATCATAATTAATTAAAGAGGATAAAAACATAAATGGTCAAACTACCTTGACTGTGAAGTTTTGTTTGGTGCATTTGGACCAACAGACATGTCAAAGGAAGCAGACACATCGGGCACATAACCAGGATTATTCCCCCTGGATGGTGCCTTATTAAAGCTTTTGGTGTCTCCTTGAGGATCCAGTAACTGCTCCTGCAAAAAAACAATAATAGTAGCACAGATTATGTTTTCAGGCTGTCCATTGCTTCAGAGAATGTGTGAGTTTGTGTGTGCATGTGTGCATATATAATGCCCATTATTACCTTCCCCATATCGGGAGGAGTTTTACTAGCCTGACCAGAAAACTTTGACTGGCCAAATTGCCCTTGATCGTGACTTCTAAATCCTCGAGAATTCTGCAGGGACTGGATCTGTAAATGGGTAGCCTGTCTTGTTCCATAAGAAGGTTCTGCATCCTCATCCAAGTTTCCCATGGGATGATACTGAAATTTGCGAGGACCAGAAGTTCTCCGACCAACCTGATTAGATAACTTTTGCTTCCCACCAGGCAGAGTCTGTGAATCACTAGCATCTGACAACATATTTTCCCTCATAGTGGAAGTGTGGTCTTCTCTGTTCACCTGTGGACTGCCCACAGAAGATTTTACCAATTCACCAGTTGAACTAGGAAAAGCATTAACCTTCCATAAACCACCACCATAACCCACTTCCCTATTCAACGCTCCCTTCTGAATGTTACTCTGAGAATGCTGCAATGAGTCCTTGTTCTCATGACTTTTGAACACCTCATCCCCACCAGGCGATACAGATTCTGTAACATTCCAACCATTAGGTTTATTGCGTGATTGGCTAGATCCAATGTGCTGAGATGTCCATGGACCTGCACTGCTCTTTGCATTCATTTCTGCATCCAGAGAATAGGAAGCATTTTCATAAATCTGGCTGCCTTCAGCAAGTTGCTTTTTCTGCGTATCACGATTTAACTGCTTGCTTCCTACTGAAGACTGTTGAATGGCTCTTTGAGAAGAATTGGACAGTAGACTTTCACCATGTTCATATGAAAACTTTGTTCCAGATTGCTGAAATCCCAGGGCACTGTTACAATTATTGTTCATACTGGTGTTATCTGCAGGGGAAAAAGATCCAGAACCGATAGCTGAGGCAGTCTGTATACTGTCACTGGCAAAAGCTGTTTGTGGTTTACCATCATTATCATTAATTGAAGGCTGATGATTCCCAGCTGCAACTTCAGTATTCTGAAAATTCGGGCCACTCCATTCCTCCAGTATCCCCATGTTGCTGCAAGAAGTTTCAGCAACAGCAGACTGCATAAGAGCACTCCAACTACCACTTTGAAGAGAAGGAAACCCCATACCATCTAACAGATTACTGGCTCCTCCAGTCATATTGGCACTCCTGCCAAAGGAATCCCATATATTATCATCTGAACCAAACAAAATCTTCTCTTCAGTCGGATCTAGGGCAACTGCATTTTGAGATGAAACTTGCATCTCTCTTTTTCCTTGCAATGGCTCCAACAGACCTGCTGACTCCTGCCTCCCTTGCGATTCCTGCAGAGGAGCGTTTCTTTGCAGGGAATTCACTATATGAAGATCCTCCATGTTTATCCCACTATTTAGAAATTGACCAGATGCATGTCCAAACAAATTTTCCCCTTGAAAGCCATGCCTTGAAATCAATATCCCATCTGGCACACTAACCTGGTCAGGGAGTATACCGTATTGATTACTTGCAAATGTATTGCTTAAGGTTGACATTTGCTGGATCGAAGACTTATCCATCGCCATAAGAGGATATTGGTTTAGACTGCCCCTTGAGCTAGAAACTGGAATTCCATATAGAGATTGATCAACCTGCTGAGGAACCAAACCCATTATGTGTGATGCCTGGGCTTGGTCAGGGGAAAAAACAAGTCCATTAGAGGAGTCCTGCACTGCTGGAGAACCACGCTGCATCCAGTTTGTGTTGCCGGCTGTCAGCTCTGATGCCCAAGGGTGATTAGATGCATCAGCAATTGGAGTACCATTAATCAGCGCAGGTGAATGGCTACCAGATGCCTGTTTGGCAAAGCTGGAAAACTGATTCATTGAATTGTGTTGTCTCGCATCTACTTGCTGAAGATGCTGCTGCCTCTGAAGCTCCTGCATTTTCCTGAACATGAATTGTTGTTGCAGTTGCTGCATGTCATTTAACCCAGACTGCTGCTGCGACAAGGATGGTAGCATGCCTGGTTGCTGGCGACTCATCTGCTGCTGACCACCAAAAAAATCAAAATTAACAGGAGATTCAGATGTTTCCAGCCTAGCTGAAGTATTTGTTTGATAATCACAACCACTCCGTTGCTGAGAGTCATAGACAGATAAGCCTCTCGAGGTTAGATTATGCTGATCAGATTCTGTATCCACTCCCAAAAAGTTTGTTTCATCCTGCCTTGTCTGAAAAACCTGATTTCCATACATATAGCCATTCAAATTTGGCTGTTGACCTTGAGACTGGCTTCTTTCAAATTCTGGCCTCAAAGTTGACTGTGCAGAGTTCAAGCCATGTGGAGCATGAAGAGGATGGTTGGTGTGCCCTCTCTCTCTATCTGTTCATACCAAAAGAAAAAGGGTGGGGTTATGTTGGAACAGAGATGAATTTCAAATCATCCTTCAAATGTCTAATAAAATCATGACATTCTTACCCTCATCTACGTGGATAGATAAACAAAAACAAAACATTCTAAGACATCAGAAACTTGGTATTCTACAAGTCAGATAGTTGATACCTGATTGCTGCAGATTGTTATTTTTTGGACTTGAACCCGGTAAACCAAGTTGCCCCTGGCTTCCAACCCAGAGATTGTTGTTTAAGACAGGCCAATTACCGTCCACAACCTGCGAACGATGCTGGCCCTGAGATAAGTTGTCTTGTGCAAAGAAATTGTGTACCCTGTCTCCAACTTCGTTGCCAGGCATAGATGATTAAATCCCCAAAATCTTCAACAGCTAAATTTTGGCGTGTTTCTAAATTAATTCAAGCTACAAATCAATAAAAATAAAACATCTATTCTCTATCTGCCAGAAAATACTTCTATCCAAGGTTCCAACAAGTACATAATCTAAATACAAAAATTCAACCATGTTCAGGTTCACACATTTCTTTTGGGCAATAAGGTGTCACTTGAGCTGCCAAGTGAAGAACCTCAAAACCTATTCCTGAATAACATAAATCAAGTGTATTAATACAAAATAAACACAGCTAGATAACCAATGGCCAAATAACAGCGAATACAGCATGTGCAAGAAGTCATATTAGACCAAAATTCCAAAAATATTTAAGTAAATCAGGTGATCCCTGCTGCTTGCCATTGCAATACCCGAAAAACAATGAGATGAAAGCCCATAGGCACAGAGCAATTTTCGGACTAGGAAATAACTTACCCATCAAGTCTAGATGCGTAATAGAGCCAATTTTCAACAACAACAAATAACCAATTCTCAACAACCCAAAATCACATTCTCAAACAAGTTATAGTATTTCTAGTATGTCAAGTGTCCCTGTACTAAATCTCTGAACTAGCAACGCCACTCATACTGGCACAAGCATCATAATGATAGTCGAAGTGAAGAAATGTAGAGATAACAAAAAGATTGGCAAACTTTAGAGCACCTATATGGTCTATTTAATAGCTTCTAATAATGTAGCCCAAACAATGAGAACAGAAACCAACTCACTCAAAGGCATCCCATTATGTATGACAACGAAGACAAAATTCTTTCCTTGGTCATAATGTAGCCTATGGTCTAGGCTCGTTCGTACAGTTCACCTAGCAAAGGAAACTAGATAATAACATCAAATAAACCAACTTTATGCTGGATCAAGCAATTAACGAAACTTTAATTCCTAAAAATATTGGGAAGACTTTATGTATCTGTATAACAAGCAATCTAGACCTGCAAGCTCTTGACTACCTCTGCAATTTCCGTTAATGCAAAGGACAAATAAAAAGAATAAAGATTCCATAATAGTCGCATAGTCTATAAGGAATATTCTAGATCCAAAGCTAATAAGTCTCATATTTAATAATGGACACTCAGAGTGGGCGTCAATCCAATGGCATTGTAAGTATACTCCTAATTCACCACTACATCAGATATTCCCTTCTCATGTGCATTTAAATGTTTTTTTCTTTCAGATGTGATGAAATCCTCTCTTTATGGAAAAGAAAAGAACCAGTGGCAAGCTGAGAAAGCACATTTATACAAAACCACTAAAATGTGCAGATATAAAACAAGAAACTCACATAGAAGAAGTAATGAAACTAAAATCAACACCATCAGATTGGTTCAACAGACAAAATTGAAGCCATATATGACAATGAAAACATCCATCAGACAGAACAGCAACCCCCCCCCCCCCCCCCCCCCGCGGGGGGGCGGGTAAAGACCACCCAATGCTACCATAGGAAAGCCATTAAAACCCAAATACCAAACACATCCGAATCATGAAACTAATACCTGAATATATTGCATGACCATTGAGAGAGAGAGAGATAGAGAGGGAGAGAGAGAGAGAGAACCTCTAGAAATCATAAGGAAAAGAAAACTAAAAAATATTATATTGGTAGAGCCGGACAATATGACTAAATAACTGTACTTTAAGGCAACTCGGAAAAGATCAAATCCACATTACTGCGATTCAAACCATGAAGCATGGATTAAACATAGAACAACGCGCAAAACGAATACATATGCTCGGATGAGAGTTTGCCTAACCCAACGCGCTAAACCCCTCCCAACAACTGGAAAATACAAAATGTGTGTGGAGAGAGAAAATTAGGGTTTGCGAGGAAAGAACAAGAGGGCATGTAACTTACTCGGCCACCACTGAAGCTCAGAATCGATCCACTGATAGCCTTCGATTTCACGAATCCTAGGGTTTGGAGCTGAATCGGCGAGAGAAATGGAGAGCAGAGAGAGAGAGAGAGAAGAGAGGGGTGGGGGAGGTGTTGCGCAGAAAGATAAAAAGTGATCGAAACAGTGCAAAGTTTTCAACGAACTGTGGGACGAGGTAAGGTTCGGGCCGAGGCTGAGCTGCGAGGGAGAGCCTCGTGCTGTGGAATCCAAGGCTGAGCTTCGGCTAGGGGTTGATTGATAGAAGAGTTGGCGAAAGCAGGGGAAGAATTAGGTGGTCCACCAATTAAAACCTGCCACGTTGTAGATTCGTAGAGGGGCTCACCTCGAAAACGGGCTAATAATTTTAATGGATCCGTTCAAAAATGGATCGCCTGCATAATCGGGTGTGGTTGGGATTTCAACCTATCCGTATTCGAATTCGATTAAAAAAAAAAAAGAATTCGATTATAAATTTTTTATTTGAATCCATTATAATTTTTTGACGGATTTTATTTTTATAATTTATATCTAATCTTTTTAACATCAAAATCCCAATTGAATATTATTTTCATCATATTTTAGATGAAAATACGTAAATTCGACCAGAGTCATAATTGGATGAGATATTTAATATATGAAAAAATTGTCGATAAGTATTATTTTTTTCTACAAAAATCCATTAAGTCCTATTATTTTTGTTTTTATCAATGAAGTCCTATTCTTGATATTTTATTTCAATTAAATTCTAAATTTTATTATATTCTAATTTTATCCTTACTCTTTAATTATCAAAACTCTTTTATTTTTTTACATTCTTAGAACCAATTAAGAAAATAAAAAATTCTTGCTTAAAAAACTAATATTGAAACCCCCCAAAAAAAAAAAAAACTTAACTGACATAAACTTCATGGCAAGATCCAAAAAAAAGTCCATATTTTCTTATGTTCTTATTTCATTGGGAAACTCAATCTTAAAACTTAAGACAATATTTGTCGAGTATTTAATAAAATAATAAATATTAAAAAAACTGCATTAATAATATTTGTCAATTAATTTCATTTTAATGATTCAAACACGACAACTAAAATAAATTCATAATTTAATCATTTTAAATCCAATATAAATTAATAGAATAATTTAAAACCAACAAGATAATGTATCACTAGAATCTACAATAAGATAATATTACCTTAATCGAAATAAAAATTAACTTGTTGTAAGAAAAAAAACACGTCACATATTAATTGAAAAGTCTCAAGGGTATACCACCAAAGTTTATATACCAAAAAGAATACGAAAGTCACATAGCAATTGAAATGTCCCAAAAGTGTGCCGCCGAATTTAAGACCGCAAAAGAATGAAAGTGTTTTTGTAAATAGGATAAAATTGGAATATAATTGAATTAAGACTTAATTGAAATAAAATATTAAAAATAAGACTTCATTGATATTAAACAAAAATGATAGGATTTACGGAATGTTTCTAGAGAAAAGTAATACTTATTAGTAATTTTCCGTTTATATATTCAAATTTCAAGTCATGTAGCATATTCAGATTTGAATTAAAAATTGGTTCATTTGCAAGCTTAAATTGATTTATTTTCAAGCTTACTAAAATCCGATTCATTTAAAAAACCTACCCATGGATTCAATTTGAAGTTATTAGTAAACTGATTGAGAGCGTTGATAGTAAAACTTGAAAAAAAAAAATAATGATTGAAGTGATTACACGTGGCTATCATGGAGTTAAATATTTTTTGGTAAATAAAATGACCAAAATGCCTTGCTAAAATTATAACTTGCTCTCTTTTTTGAAAAAATGAACTGCGAAAATTTTCGAAATATTTTTCATACTTTTTAGAGTGATATTAATACAAATCAACAATTCCTCCGATTTCACCAAATTAAGATTGTGATTGAAGGTGGTCAAAATCTCTTAACCACGACACAACAACAAGAGTATGACATGCGACAAAATCACATGCTAAAATGATTGTTGATGTGAGGACTCGCTCCAACTGTCAAGATATTATTCACGTTGGATGTTTATACACCTTCACGGTTTTGTTTCTTCCGGAACTTTGTCACAGAAAATGCCTCTTGACAATTAAAAGTGAGCATACCACATACATAGCTCAGTCACTCTCCCCTCGAAAGTCGATGTGGGATGCAACACATGAAGTTGTAGTACCTCCTCACCACGTAAGGCCTTTTTGGTAGGCTAGTACAGTTGGTTCGACCAGGACCGAGCTAGAGAATAATGCAAGATTCGGCAAACCATGGTCTGTTCAACAAAAAACATTCCCGAATTGAGAAGTGTGTACGGAACAGAGCCTGGTGAAACTTGCTTAGAACAGAAAGAGGTCTTATGGCCAAAAATAGAGTTCAATTCTATCCTATGAAGTTCAAGCCCTATTTGAATGAAAGGTAGCTAAGCTATCCCCAGAAAATTGAGTTGGTTAATGGGATGAATCCTAGGCAATTGAGTGATAATACTAAATAGACAGACGAAAAGGCCATCCCGAAGAATCAATGGCACTGATAGGCATCCAACAAGGAAATCGCTTAAATCATAAGAGCATATCTATAAAATTAATAAAAGTACATTAACATAAAAAATTATTGATTCTCTATTATTATCGTATTTTTATGTATTTAAATCTCTAAATTACCTCTAACATCTCTTTTAATTATCTATTTTTTATATATAAATATCATTTTTATGAAATTTTTTGAATGACTATATTACCCTTAAAAAAATATGCATCATTATACTTTTAATAAAGTTCAAAAAATTTCATCAATATGATATTATTCATCTCATATGCAAAGATAACTATTTTCATTGAAAAGTTTAATCTTTTTATTTTTAAGATAAAAAAATAATCGTAGATATAATTTTTTAAAATTAATATATGCTATATAAGTATAATTCTTCAATCACAATAAACTTTCTAAGTTATATTAAGATTTTATGTAAAAATAGATTGTGGTGTAATTTTAAGTAAAAATTGAATTTTTTAAAATTTAATATGCTTTATGATATCTATCTATACTATTAATAAAAGTACATTAACATGAAAAAACTTTTAATTCATTATTTTACCCTTATAAAGAATTGTAAATATCACTTTATCCTTCTTTATATATAAATATCAATTTTATAAATTTTTTTGAATAACTATATTACCTTTAAAAAATTATACATCATTATATTTTTAATAAAGGTCAACAAAATTTCAAAAATTCCATCAATCTAATATTACTTATCGCATATGCAAAAATAAAAATTTTCATTGAAAAGTTTAACCCTTTCATTTCTAAGATAAAAAATAATAATAATAGATATAGTTTTTTGAAATTAATTTATGTTATATAAGTATAATTCTTTAATCACAATAAACTTTTTAAGTTGTATTAAGATTTAATGTAAAAATAGGTTGTGGTGTATTTTAAGTAATACTTGAATTTTTTAAAACTTTAATATGCTTTATAATATATATTATAAAGTAGTATATTCAATCTTATTCCAATTAATCTAACTAATTCATAATTACAGTAAAGTTCTAATATGATTAGTATATTGACAATTACTTTTGTTTTATTCAAGGAATTATAAGTAGAACCTTAATCAAATAAATTTCAAAAAATTTTAATTTCTCAAACACATTCTCAATCACAAAAATTTTAAAAAATAAAATTTTAACTATTTTTTTATCTTTCTTCTTATAGCTAAAAAAGACGAATTTTTGGTATGTACAAAGCTTTTATAATCCTATAACAAAATATGAGCAATGAAAAAATAAGTTTAATAAATTGAGATGATATTTACTTTAAATACACATATACCTAATGTGTTTTATTAATTTTTGTGTACAAAAATTATTCACGTGTAGTGCATTGCTAGTTATAAACATGTGGCCTAACTAATCTACGAGCAAGAAAGGAAGTCTAATAAGATTCCTTCATGAATTAAAGGAAGATTTGGCTTAAAAATAAGTGTGTCACCTTGTTCGGCCAATGATGAAAACCATAGAAGATGGTACAAACTACTATAAATACTAGGTATAGCTTACATTGAAAGGATGCACCTCTTTCCCTGCAATATTTCTTGTTTATAAACTTCTTGTTATCTAAGTATAATAGTAATACAATTGTTTCATTTTCATTATCTACCGAGTATCATTGCATTTTTTTTTTTGAACTAAATTTCATGGTTCACTTGTTACAATTGGCACATCCGTACTCACGTGGTTGGGATTAGTATCGTATGGCTTGGAAAAATGAGTGAGCAGCAACTCTAGAATCTCCGTGGAGCTGGAAACATATCATTTGAAGGTTGGCTCCAGAGTTCTGTTCCTTCCAAGTCGATAGCAGACCCCGCCCCCAAGGTATGATGTAAGTCAGATTCTCGTTCTTTGTTGCGATTAATGTTTCTTCTTAGTTAGTGCTAAATATGCAATTCAGCCTTAACTCGAGCACCAGGGATCTGAGCCCACTTAGCAAGCTAGCCCACGAGGATAAAATCTCGTAATTTAAAAAAAAGTTGGTCTAAAGATTTGGAATAAGCCTTTGAGGATTTTAGTTGTCTTTTGTGCTTTTGAAGGTAATAGAAGACGATTATAATATCGTCTGTAGAGTCTGATATGTATGATAAAATGGAGTTCTTGAACTTCTATTATTAGCTAATAGTATCCTCGGTGGTGATGGTGAGATGGAAAAATAGTGTGAATAGTGGTAGCAACGTTAATGAAAAAGAACAATGGTGGTGAAAATAGTTGGTAATAACGATGACGATGGCGAGAAGACAGTGATGACGGAGTAAGGGATGGTGGGGGTATTGGTACGGCGATGATGTGTATGGTAGATGGAGAAGTCAAGTGACATTGAAAGTAGGGTTATTTCATAGATGTTATTGTACTAGAAATCAAACACAACTACATAAAGCTATTCATTTATCATAGTTAAAGGCTTTGTTGGTACGTTTTAATATTAGTGTTAATTGTAAATTGCCCCCTTAAAGTTTAGTTGATGTTGTAATCAACTCCCTCTAGTTTTAATTTCAAAAGTGTACCCCTTTTGAAATTTCCCATTGACTAAATTAACAGATGGAATGGACAAAACATGTAAGGGTCCAAAAATGCTCTTTCCACCAAATCATTAATGTTATTTCTTTTACCCATTCTTTATCAAGGAGTTACCACCATCTCCACCTTCACTGTCAGCCTCATCACCTTGATAAATCACGTGCCATCATCCCAACTTTCACCAAAAGTACTGTCGTAAACCAGTTTAAACACAATTCTAACCATAAACCAATTGAACCAAAATAAAAAAAATTCAATCAATCTCAACCAGCCAATGGTTTATCAAAAATCAAAATAAAACCACTACCCCTCCTCTAAACACCCTGCAGCCACCTATGATGAACTCCAGCCCCACTTCCATATAAGAATTGTTGACCTAACCAGTGCCCTTCCAACCACAATTGTAATGCCCCAAATTCACATTCAAATGCATTAATTATCTATACATCATCTAACCAAAACATCATACTAAAAATAACCATGAGATCTACATCATCTAAACGAATAAAATCATTCACCATTCAATATCTAACTACATTAAAATCTCCAAACCGAACATACCAAATCCTCAATGATTACATTCAAAACTAAAATAATAATCCAGCAACTAACTGGTAAAAGGAAATATCCCAAAACAATTGTCCCGTCAATCATAGTTTAGAAATTTAAACTACAACTCAACATCACTTGGCATCCACTCCTGGATCCAAATCCTAATCTGCCTTAGCATCCCAATCAACTTGCCCATCTAGGGCGATGTCTTCCTTAAAGCCAAAATCTGAAAAATAAGGTTATAACGTAGGATGAGTAGAATTTCTTAGGATTTACACACTAGGGTATCTCAGGACATGGGTTTACTTCATTGATTTTGTACCATCATAAATCCATAAAAAACATTATGACTTGTACATCATAAAATGCATTATGAGCTAGTGAAGTTTCTAAAAGATAAGAAAGTACTGAGGAATAAATGGGCGTTTAAGTTGAAGAAAGACTGCAGTGGAAAATTGATGAAGTATAAGGCTCGATTGGTTGTTAAAGGATTCCAACAAAAGAAAGGAATTGACTTTGATGAGATCTTCTCACTAGTTGTTAAGATGACCTCAATTCAAGTCATTCTCGGATTAGTTTTCAGTTTAAACTTAGAGCTTGAATAAATAGACGTGAAAACAACATTTCTTCATGGAGATCTGGATAAAGAAATCTATATGGAACAATCGAAAGATTTCGAGATTTCAAGAAAGAAAAATCTGGTCTGCACGTTAAGGAGAGTTTGAACGGCCTCAAGCAAGCATCGAGACAGTGGTATAAGAAGTTTGCCTCATTCATGGTGGGTCAACGCTACAAGAGGACTGCTGCAGATTAGTGTGTTTATGTTTAGAAATTCTCGGATGACAATTTTGTTACACTCCCTCTTTATATTGATTGCATGTTGATCATCAGAAAAGATACAACAAAGATTAGTCAATTAAAGAAGGAATTGTCCAAGTCCTTTGACATGAAAGACTTAGACCCAACTCAACAAATACTAGGCATGCAGATTGCTTGTGATAGGAAAACCAAAAAATTGTGACTATCACAGTGTTTGAAAACCCGGCCTAACCCAGCGGGTCAACCCGGTGAACCGATCTCCTAACCGGGCCGGTTTTATTAAAAGACCGTTTATGCAAGGAACTTGGGATAAACTCATTGAACTGGTTAAAAATCGGTAAACTCGTAAGAACTAGACAAGTTTAGCAAACCGGTCAGTTTAATTTCATTTCTATAAATCTAAGATTTTTTCATCATTTGGGCATTTTGTGTTTTTTCCCCTTTTGTTTTGCTCTAAATCGTTCTAGACCAAACGACACAACACAATCGACTAAGCAGTGAGCAACGCCTCCATCTTTCTCGATCCCTCTCTCTCTCTCTCAATCCATCTAGTCGACTATAGATCTAAACCTCATTGCCCTAAATCAATCCATCCAGACCATCAGGCACCATCGGCTGAGCACAGCTCCACGAGGCACCAGCGATTGAGCAGCGACTCCACTAGGCACCATCAACTGAGCACATATCCACGAGGCACCAACGACTGAGCGGCGACTCCAACCATTGGGCACAGCCTCCAGTCCAGTGACGAGGTGAGTTCCCTCCCCCCTTCTCTCTCTTTCTCCACCTATATGTGTTTATATATATATATATATGTGTGTGTGTGTGTGTGTGTTTATGTTTCTGTATTTGTAGTTTGTGTGAGAGAGAGTTTTGTGATATGGTGGTTCTTTGTTTTCTTGATACATATTGTTCTTGGATTTTTTGCACCACATTGTACAACAATCAAAATGGGTTTATTCAAATTGACTCTGTTTGATCAGTGTCATTGAATAATTGTATTTGTTAGATCCCCAATCTCAAGACTCTATGATCAAGAAATGCGTTTTGATTCTTATTTCTGGAAATCTAATGTTGTTGCATTATCAGTTTGAATACATTGAAATTGTATACATGTTTGATGATTTTTTTCTACTTAACTTTATATGTTTGATGTTATTTTTATAATTATTGTGATTTTTTAGACTATTTATTAATATTTATAATTATTTTTTAATTTTTTATTATATTACCGGTCCGACCAGTGACCCAACGGTTGAACTAGTGTCCCATTGACCCAGTTCTTCTGCCGGGATGACGTTCGAGCCGGATTTTAAAACTATGCTATCATAGAAGTAATACGTTGAACTAGTGATCCAGAGGTTCAACATGAATACTGTCAAGCCAATTAGTATTCCACTAGCTAATCATTTCAAGTTGAGTAAGGATTTGTGTCCCCCATTGAAGAAGGAGATAAAAAATATGACAATGATTTCCTACTTTTTAGCAGCTAGGAGTCTAATGTACATAATTGTGTGTACAATGCCAGATATTGCCCATGTAGTGGGCATGGCAAACAAATTTCTTTCCAATATAGGGATAGAACATTGGGAGGCGGTCAAGTAGATTCTCAGATACCTTAAGAGTGCATCGAAGATATGCTTGTGTTACGAGGGAGTTAAATTAGTTTTAGAAGGTTATACAGATTCAGATATGACAAGAGATCTTGATGGTAGAAAATCTAAATCAGAATTTCCCTACACTTTTGCAGGGGAGCTGTGTCATGGTAGTCAATGTTGTAGAAATGCTTAGCCTTATCTACGATAGAGGTAGAGTATATTGCTGCAGTAGAAGCTGGTAAAGAAATGTTGTGATTAAAGCAATCTCTCCAAGAATTGGATATTAAGTAGAAGGAATAAAAGGTGCATTGTGATAGTCAAAGTACTCCAGACTTGAGCAAGAATTCAATTTACCATTCTCAGATGAAGCATATTGATATTCATTATCATTGGTAGCGCGAGGTGATGAAACAACAATTATTGAAACTAGTGAAGATCCACACAATGGAGAATCCAATAGACACGTTGACAAAGGTGGTTACTCGAGATAAATGACTGATTACATTCTTTTCTTATGGTTCTGGAGGAGGAGAATTGAAGGATCTAGAAGTCTCGTCTAGAAGTTTTTGCTGGAGATTTTTGTCGCCGGAGATTTTGACACAAAAATTTTTGTTGCCAGAGTTCTTACCAATCGGAATTTTTGCCTTTTTTTTGTTTTTCACTAGCAAGTCCCTATAAATAGAGAGCTTAATGAAAGCCAAAATTATTCCAAAAGTCAGTAAGGAAGAAACAAAGAAAGAGATCCTCGAGAGAGGTCTTGAGAGTTTTTTTTTTTTTTTTTGAAAAATTCTTGTATTTATTTTCAAAGAAATAAAGATTTTTCTCTTTGTTTATATTGTGTTAGAGCATCGCCAACCATGACTCAAATTTGAGTAAAAAACTTGATTTGGTATAGAAAACTCTAATGGAAAAATTTAGATATATATTCAAATCCTTTAAAAAATTCATCTATTATCTCAAAACTCATTTTTTGTATCATTCAAATCATAAAATATAATAAAATAAATGAAACTTTCATATTTCTCTATAAAATGTGTAATTCAAAAAAAAATATATGGATAAAACACTACCTAGAAATAAAAAGAAACAAAAAAAAATACCCTAGAATTCTCAGATTGTTCTAAAAAAAATGGATCATTTTTCAAGAAAAATGAATGATTAAAGAAATAAAATGATGAATTTTTTAAATTTGTGGGTAATGAATGCTTGAAATTTCAGGAAGAATCAGAGGTTTACAATTGCACTGCCGATAATATTTAACTTGAAAAAATCAAAGAAAAATTTGATGGGTAAGTTTAGGATTTATATAGTATAAA
The DNA here is from genome assembly GCA_963454935.2 of Ilex paraguariensis. Lineage (NCBI taxonomy): Eukaryota > Viridiplantae > Streptophyta > Magnoliopsida > Aquifoliales > Aquifoliaceae > Ilex > Ilex paraguariensis. Next base: position 6,247,168 of record CAUOFW020001724.1, on the reverse strand, counting down.
AGATGGATGAGATTAGGGTTTTAAAAAATATAAAAACTCAAGAAGATGGAAGATGAAAAGGATGAAGCTTACTTGCAGGTTTTTAAAGCACTTGTGACTGCTTCGGTGGCGATTGACGATGAAAACAACATAGAAGAAAGAAGAAAAGAAGAGGCAGAAAATAAGTTATCGAGGAAGTTTTTTGGCTTTGGATTAAATTAAAAGTTATCGTTGAAAATTTGGTATATAATTTAAATCGTCTTTAATTTTGGTCCAAAATATTTTTTTTTGATTTGATATAGGCTTGAGTCCAAAATTGAATAAAGTTTTTAAACTATTTAGAAATTTGAGTCTAAATGATCGAAAAACCTTCTCCAACTTTAGTCCCAAATTTATACCAAATTAAAAAAAAAATTATTCTAAACCCAAATTAAAAAAAACTCAAATTCTATATTAGATTTCCAAGGTAACTTTTGTTATCCTATCCAATACTCCTCTCTCTCTCTCTCTCACACACACACACACCCACCCACCCACTTCCAAACCCACCGTGCACAATGCCATTGTACATCTCAAGACTTAATTACCTATTCCTTTTTCTCCGTTGAATTTTTCTTCCAAGAACACCCAAAGAAACCCTAACTTTCTTGATCACATCACAAAATATGGCGAACCCACTAACGTTTCCGATCACATCACATTATGCATGTAAATTCAAGACACCCAATTTTCTTCTTGTTCTCAAGTCTTTTCTTGATGAAACCTTCTTACTGATTTTAACCAACTTTTTGTTTTTCTTTTCTTCTTCTTATTTCTCGAGATCTTCATGATCCTATTGACTTATTCAAACAAACTTTTTTGGGGTTTATATGTCCGGCGCATCTGATTTTGTGGTCAACGCTATAGAAAAATGAGCTTTTGGACAATAAATTTTTTTTAAGAAGATTTAAATAAATATTTAAGTTTATTCATTAAAATATTTTATACTAAATAAAATATTTTATTTAAATTTAAGTAATGATTGAAAAATGCCGGAGACTCCATGTTGGTAAAAAAAAATTGTCAGGTCAATGCAGGAGCTTCTGACTTTTCAGAGCCTTTCCAAATATGGAAAATGCACCGAAGAACTGTTTGGAGTAACGAAGTTTTTTTTTTTTTTTTGATAAAAGAGTAACGAAGTTTAGTACTACTAGTTTCTAGCTCATTCCAGATGTGTCTCTTTGGTCTTTGCTTCCTAAAACGGTCCTCTCTCTCCCTCACTCTCTCTCTGCATCAATTATCGTAAGGGTAATGTTATTGATATCTAAAAAATTGATCTAATTTGCTAAAATAATTTATTGTGACCTTTGAATTGATTGTAGACTTCATCAAACATTGAAATTTGGTATTGATCCAATAATGTATATGAAGTTACATCATTATATCACAAAATTATGTCAAATTTTTAGGTCTCAATACCATTACTTTTATCATAACCCTCCTCTCCCATTTCTCATTCCTGCAAACATAGCTCACCGCTCCCCACAGGTCAATCAATTCTCCCTAAGAGCAATGTTATTGGGACCTAATTTACTGTTTGACCTAATTCACTATGATCTTTGGATTCATTGTAAATTCCATCAAACATTAAAACTTGGTGTTAATCCAATGATTCATATAGAGCCACATCATTATGTTAGCAAATTAAATCAAAATTTTAAATTCAATTAGTATTACTCTTCTCGCCAATAAGATAAGCAAATATAACCTCTCTCTTTCTCTGTATATCTTGTTCTTTCTGTAGTCCTCCGTTTTGGTCATAGTACGAGTCAGAAATTCTACTAGCCTGTTTCTTTGATTCACAACATTATTCTCTTCTCTTGGTTGTTTTTCGTAGAGTCGAGGGGTTTATAGAGTTGGGTATGTGAGGTGAAGGTAAGATTATGGTACCCAAATATTTTTTTTGTATTAATAATACTATTTAAACTTAATATTGGATTGATTGTGGATAATGGGTCTCAATGTCAATCCCATAGTTATGAATGATTAATTTAATAAATTATGTCTAAGTAGTATTCCTTTTTTGACATAGTATTAAAATTTATAATTTTTTTAATTAAATTATATAAAAATAAGGTTGTTGAAATCAATATCAATATTTAGAATCTACCCTAAAATCCTTCCTAAGATTTTTTTATTGTACCAAAAAAAAAAATTGTGTTTTAATTGAAAAATATGTTAAACTTGGGTATGGTAATTCTTTACTGAAGTCTTACTTTGTAAATATGGTGCTTATTTGTGCTGTTGTTGCAGTTTTTGTAGGTACCAATATTGATCATGAACCCTGACAAGTTCACCCACAAGACCAATGAGGCCCTTGCAGGGGCTCATGAACAGGCAATGGAAGCTGGACATGCCCAGTTCACACCACTCCACATAGCCTCGGCTTTGCTCTCCGATCCCAATGGCCTTTTCTGGCAAGCGATAGTGACAGCCAATTTCGGTCGAACAAGTCTTCAATCAAGCATTGAAGAAACTCCCATCTCAAACACCTCGTCCTGTTGAAATCTCAGCAAGTTCTTCCCTGATTAAGTGATTAGAAGAGCTCAATCTTTGCAGAAGAAACGTGGTGACTCGCATTTAGCCATTGATCAATTGATTTTAGGCCTATTGGAAGATACCCAAATCGCGGAACTTCTAAGAGAAGCTGGAGTTAGTCCAGAAAGATTGAAATCAGAGGTTGAAAAGCTTCGGGGGAAAGAAGGAAGAAAGGTGGAAAGTGCCTCTGGGGACACTAATTTCCAAGCCCTTTAGACCTATGGCGTTGATCTTGTAGAGCAGGCCTCAAAACTTGATCCTGTTCTTGGGAGAGACGATGAAATTAGGCGTGTCATTTGGATTCTTTCGAGGAGGACTAAAACAATCCTGTACTTATTGGTGAACCTGATGTGGGAAAAACTGCTGTGGTTGAAGGGCTAGCTCAGAGGATTTTTCGAGGCGATATTCCGAGTAATCTTGCTGATGTGAGGATCATAGCATTGGATATAGGGTCATTGGTGGCTGGAGCAAAGTACAGAGGCGAATTCGAGGAGAGAGTGAAAGCTGCATTGCAAGAAGTAGTAGAGGCCGAGGGGAATGTGATATTGTCCTCGGGGCGAGACGAACAGAGGGGTCGATGGATGCGGCCAATCTGTTCAAGCCAATGCTTGCAAGAGGCCAACTGAGGTGCATTGGTGCGACAATGTTGGCGGAGTATCGGAAATATGTGGAGAAGGATGCTGCATTTGAGAGGCGTTTCCAGCAGGTTTATGTGGCTGAGCCAAGTGTTGAAGATATAATTAGTATTCTTAGAGGTCTTAAAGAGAGGTTTGAGACACACCATGATGTTCGGATTCAGGATCGAGCTCTTGTGGTTGCAGCCCAATTGTCGGGCCGGTACATCACAGGTGCGGATCAAAATTTCGTTTAGGACTGGAGTATTTTAAAAATAGAATAATAACTTAGTAAAAAGCTGGAAGTTTGATTCTGAAATATTGGCAGTAACAGTCTGAAATATCCTTTTAACATCTTTGAATATTCCAAGGTACTAATATTGAATCACTGATTCGTTTCAATTTTCACATATTCATTGGAAATGAACCAAAATTTTGATCACTATGTTATTGTGGGGTTTGGAGAGAATCGGGGCAATAGGATTGAGAGATATATGGTAACTCTTTCCAGGGCGTTATTTGCCGGACAAAGCAATTGATCTACTTGATGAAGCTTGTGCAAATATTAGGGTTCAGCTTGATAGTCAACCTGAAGAAATTGATAAGCTTGAAAGGAGTAGGATTCAGTTAGAAATTGAACTCCATGCTCTTGAGAAAGAGAAAGACAAAGCCAGCAAAGCTCGGCTTGTTGAAGTGAGTATGCTCTCATTTTCTGGTTTCTGATTTGTCTTTTAATTGTCATCATCATCCACATGGTAGTTCTATTTTTTTCATTTTAATTTGGACCATGAGTCAAAATTTTGGTTCGTTTTCACTGAACTGATCAAAATGTTTTTGTTTTGATGAAAACCGAAAAGAATCAATCATTGAAAATTGTAATTGAGAATGTTACGTAATGGTTTAGGATGTTTTGACTTCGGTTTCACAATTCTGTCTTTAATTATTTTTTTTAAAATGTTTTTATTTCCTTTTTTTTTTTTTTTCGGTACATTGGAAAAATAAGACATATCAAAAGCCTCTAACATAGGCAATACTTGCATTATTGTTTCTCAAAAGCTCGCCCATTGAACAAGGTGGGGAGTTGAGGATCACTAAGTTGTCATTCTGTATGACACCCAAATTTGCAAGCTTGTCAGCACTGAAATTTCCTTCTCTTTTGGTGTGAAGGATGGGGCAATTGAGGAGAGTGAGTAGCCTTTTGCATTCAAATATAATTCCTCTCTGTGGATGGGTTTCTTCGAGTCTTGCAGTGAGGAGTCTATGAGCCTCAAGAGTGTCGGTTTCCAAAATAATCTTCTTCAACCCCTTGGTATGAGTAATCTGGAGGCCCATGAAAATGGCCCAACGTTCAGCCTGAATACTTGAGCAGTTAGGGAGACTTCCATAAAACCCCAGCTGCCAAGCTCCTTGGTCACTTCTCACGAGGCTTCCAAACACAGCAGCTCCAGGATTGCCTTTGGAACATCCATCCACATTCAATTTCATCCATCCCGTAGGAGGGAAAGACCAGCAAATGAGATTCTCTGGGCAATGATCATGACAGTCAGAATTAATAAGGAAAGCAGAGTTAATCTCTTGGGCCATAATCCAGGCATTTCTAGCTGTGATCTTGGGGGGAGTTTGGGTTTTTTCAAAACACTCCTTATTCCTGTCTTTCCAGATGTGCCAGATAACACAGATAAACGTTTTTATTTCTGAGCTAACTAGAATTATGCACCAGAACCAAATTAAGTTGCTTGATTTGGACCAAAAAATTGTGACTATTGTTTTAGGTGAAAAAAGAGCTTGAGGAGTTGAGGGAGAAGCTCCAGCCATTGATCTTGAAATACACAAAAAAAAAAAAAGAAAGAAGAGGGACGAGCTCATAAGGGCTGCAGAGGAGGCTGAAAGAAGATTTGATCTGGCCAGAGCTGCAGACTTGAGATACAGAGCGATTCCTGAGGTGGAGGCCGCCAAAGTGAAGCTCGAGGAGAGTTCTGGTGAGAATGTGATGCTAGCAGAGACCGTTGGGCCTGAACATATAGCTGAAGTTGTGAGCCGAAGGACCGGTATTCCGGTCACGAGGCTCTGCCAGAATGAGAAAGGGAAACTGATTGGTCTTGCTGAGATGCTGCATCAGAGAGTTGTTGGACAAGACCATGCAGTGAGGGCTGTTGCTGATGCTGTTTTGAGATCAAGAGGTGGGTTGGGAAGGCCACACCAACCAATTGGTTCATTCCTGTTCTTGGGTCCAACTGGTGTTGGGATAACTGAGCTTGCTAAGGCTTTGGCTGAGCAGCTTTTTGATGATGAAAAGTTTATGATTAGGATTGACATGTCTGAGTATATGGAGCAGTATTCAGTTGCCAGGTTGATTGGGGCTCCACCCGGGTAAGTGGAGTTTATTTTCAACTTATATGTTGTAGAGATGTTAAACGATTTGAGTTTTTTGAGTTTTGTTGGGGACTTGACTCAGGTTTGACTATTTTCAAATTACAAAATGAACAGATATGATGAAGAGTCTTTTGTTTGTTTGTAAACATGTCAAATCAAATCTGAGCATTGTGACGAGTAGCTCAACTTTGCTCAAATTGTTTATTGTCTATTTATATAGAATTATAAATTTATCATCTAATAACATATATTTGAAAGGTAAACAATCTTAAACTTATCAATGTACAATTCCACATTATTTCTCTCTGTCTCTCTCTCTCTCTCTCTCTCATTAACTAAGGTAAACAACATAGAAAAAACAACTATTTTTGTACCAGTTCTGAAAGAGTGAAAAAAAAGGGGATGTTTTGTTAATAGAAACAAGAAAGTGTTTATAATTGTAATGATATAAACAAGAATACTCATCCTAGCATTCCTTTAACATGTACATAGAGAATACGAGAAGATTGACGGATGGCCAAGGCCGTACAGTCGATTTCACCAACACAATCATCATCATGACTTCAAAACCTCGGAGCTGAGTATCTCTTAGCAACTCTTACCGGCCGATGTACACTGGAGAGTGCTCGTGAAATGGTCATGCAAGAGGTAAACTAGCAAAAATGCCGATGCTTAATTCCTCATTCCAATAGTAGTTATTATTGGGAGTCCAAGTTGAATCACGTCGTAGGTTAGGCGTAAAAGTTATTCTATTGTGACGAATGCTTCACATGTTCAAATCAATGCGAGAATATCTAAACATGCGTGAAAAACAGGAAAAGTTGTGTACATATCCCTCTTTTAAATGCAGTGACGAGAACTTGTGTACGGAATTACTCGTTTTAGATTATGTATGTATGTTTGTTTGTATTGCGTGACAGGTGAGGAAACACTTCAAACCAGAGCTACTAAATAGGCTTGATGATATTGTAATCTTTGACCCTCTGTCTCACGAGCAACTGAGACAGGTAGCTAGGCTTCGGTTGAAGGATATTGCAAGGCGCTTGGCTAAGAGGGGCATTGCTTTAGCTGTCGTACTAGCCCAGAGCTATGACCCGGTTAGTATTTCTTTAGAATTCATAGAGCTATGATTGCCAATTCTTTATTTTGACACGAAATGAATATCAAATAAGCGGTTTGACTCATCAGGCTTGTTTACTAAAATGAATCTATATAAACTGATTAAACACAACTTATATATGACTCAAATTTGATTATAAACTACTTTAATTGAATCGTGCATGAGTTCAGTAACTTTTAATACAACACGAGCAGTTACAGTCCCTATCTAAAACTGTGGTGATGTGTTGGCTTTCAGGTTTTTGGTGCAAGACCTATTAGGAGATGGCTGGAGAAGAAGGTGGTTACCGAGCTATCAAAAATGCTCGTGAGAGAGGAGATCGATGAAAATTCAACTGCCTATATAGATGCTGACCCTGATCGAAAAGAGTTAACGTATCCCGTCCAAAAGTATGGTGGGCTAGTGAATGCTGCCACCGGACCCCGATACCATTATATTAAATAAATTTTTTTTCTATTTTTTCAATTACATAATTTAAAATTAATTTTTAACTCATTGTTTCCAAAATTAACATCGAGTTAAAACCTATGATTTGTCTTTTAAAAATTGATAAATTTTTCAAAATACATGACTTCAAGAAAAAAAATTAACATGTATATATTATCGTATATAAATAATAGCGGAAATAAAAAATTATATTGAGTCACAAACTAATAAAAAATTAAATAATTCAAATTGTGATAGAAATTGGTGATGTGATAGAAATAGGCGAGAAAAATTTATAAGAATAAGATTCAAACTCTTAACTCTCTTATTATATATATTTTATCATATTACGAATAAGTTTGTTGATTTTTTAGTGGGCATTTATATCTGTTGTTCAATCTATTGCCTAGTAATACTAATAGATCCGCTATTCATAGATAAACTTAAGATTTACGATCCTATGTAAGATCGATTTATGATCATGAGATTATTTTCTATCTGACAAAAAAAGTTGTAATTCAAAGTCTATTTCTAAGTAATTGCTCATAGCTCTTATATGTATTTATATGAAGAAGAAATCATGTAAAGAATGAATTCTTATTTGTACAAATGATACTTTGAATTATTCGTTAATTATGGGAAAATATATCCGAGTTTTGATGATTATAATATTTGAATTTTTATATGCACCCCTTATTTATTTGGTAATTACCTATGACGGGGTCCGGTTACTGCAAAGATACGTGGTCTAGCAAGGTCGATTGGGATATAACAGAATTCATCCGCCACCTGAAAACCCTAGCCCAACCAAGTCCAACAAGAACCTAACTCAGTAGTTGGTCCAGAGTCCAGACCAACGTTATACTAGGTAACTAGCTTCGTCTAAGCCATTATTAGAGGGGAGTTCGTGTTGGTCGGGTGTTAATAAATTCTTGTTAAAAAATATTTAATTCATCCTTGATATGTTTATTAATTTATGTCAAACGAATTGTGTCTTGTTGGGTTCGTGCAAAATTTGAGTCGTGTATAATCAATATATAAACAAGTTGAGTCGTGTATTTCTTTTAATTGACTTCACTCATACTTTATTTGTTTATTAATCGTATCGTGTTAGACTTAAGGAAAATCAAAATCCTCTAATTTCGTGTTGTGTTAATAGATTATGTTATTATATTAACATCCCTAATTATCAAGGAAAGTTTCCGGTTCCATCCTTGTAAATGAATAAAACATGGTAAGGTGGATCCAATAGCTATTTTGTTTCCAATCTTACCCATTTATCTACCATTTTTCCTTGAACTAAACTTTCTCTTAGACTTTTCCGTCTACTTTCATATTTGCGTGCAAAGAAACTATTGTTATGATTTAAACCCGTGAAATCAAAATTATATAGACTCGAATGACCCATATATACTCCCTCGACAAAATCTTAACAAAGTAGGGACCACCTGATGATGACAACATCATCTCTAATAAATACCAAGTCCCTCACTCATGAGAGGGCATAAGAGAAACACTGTAACCGAGAAATACACAATTTCTCTAGGGGCAAGAGATTTAATTAGAGTAGATTAGTCAAACTTCACAATTGGTAAACTACTATAGTTCTTGTGTTTTTATTAATTCTCCAACTCAGTCTCTATTTTATGTTTTTATTATTGTAGTACCAGCTAGAGCCACTAAACTCCATTCCAATTTCCTCACCTCCCTTCACACATATACTAAACCGCCATCACCAGGCCTTGAACTCTTCAGTTTAAGCATCCGATTCACATTATAAAAAGTCACAAACTAATAAAAAATTAAATAATTTAAATTGTGATAGAAATGAGTGATGTGATAGAAATAGACGAAAAATATATATAGGGATAAAATTTAAACTCCTAACCCTGCTATTATATGGATTTTGTCATATTTTTTTTTCATGATGAATAAGTTTGTTGAGCTTTTAGTAGGCGTTCATATCTATTGTTCAATCTAATGTGGATCAAGAAATTGTTTTATTCTTACTACTATTAGATTCGTTATTTACAAACAAACTTACAATCTTATGTAAGATCGATTCAGAATCTTCGAGTTATTTTTCATCAGATAGGAATGGTCGTAATGCAAAATTTATTTCTTAGTAATTGCTCATAGGTCTTATTTCTATCTATATAAAGCAGAAATTATGTTGCGAAGAGGTTTTTATTTGTACAAATGATAATTCGAATTTGGAATGAGCATGAAGAAATTAACGAAGGTCGTTATAATTAACGAAAAATATATCCGAGTTTTGATGGTAATAATATTCGAATTTTTATATGCACCCCTTATTTATTCGGTAATTAACTGTGACTGGGTTTAGCACGGTCAAATGGGCTATAACAGATTTCATCCGCCACCTGAAAATCCTAGCCCAAACTAAGTCCAACAAGAGCCTGACTCAGTAGTTGAACATCCAGACCAATATTATACTAGATTCATCTAAGTCAGTATCAATATTCAATCGTGTTAGATGCGATAGATTCGTGTTGAGTCTTAGTGAGTTCTTGTCAAAAAATATTTTATTCATATTCAATGTATTTTTGTCTAATGAATCGTGTCATATTGAGATCATGTCGTGTATGAATCGTGTATAACTAGTACATAAACAAGTCTTTTCATCTATTTTTTTTAATTGACTTCATTCATACCTGATTCATTCATTAATCGTGTCATGTCAAGTCTATTCGTTTACAAAAACGAGTGATTTAAAAAAGACTCAAACTCTCTAATTTCGTATCGCGTTAACAAATTATGTCGTATATTAACATCCCTAATTATCAGGGAAACCTTCGGATTCCATCCTTGTACACCAGTTTCCCTTTCCTAGAATGGTTAGCAATCTCTTTAACATTTTGGGGCAATGTATAGAATTATCGGGAGCTTTCTAAAGTGGTGCTTCTCATAGGCATTGGAAAACACCACAGTGGCCTAGTCTGAAGTAAAATTGATAATCGAGTTAAGCTTTGCAAATTCAAGACGGGCTTGTCGAATTTGTTTTTTAAACGAGTCTAAGAAATTATTTAACCTCAGCTCGTTTTAAAAATGCACCGAGCCTGAACTGAACCCAAAACAAGCCAAATTTGAATCGAACATGAGTAACGCGACTATTTTACATATAAATGAGCAGATTTTTGTAAACACAAATTGAGCCTTTTAAGCTCGTTTTTTTAAACGAGTCTATAAAATTATTCACGAGCCGAGTTTGAGTCGAGTCCTATCTGAACCAAACTCGGAAAACTGCCCAATTATCAACCCTAGTCTAAAATGCGGAGAGACCTCTTCGAGTACATAGCAACCTCTTAAAACAATATTATTCAAAATCGATGATCTGTGGACTTTCATGAATCTAAATTTTATGTGATATACTTTTTGACGAATTTTTTTAGTGGCATATCATCCACCAACATATAATTCACTTGCATTGTAGATTCCATTTCAATTTAGGATGTGTGAATTACCCTTAAAATAAATTTGAAAAAAGTGCATTAGAAGAAATTGAATCCAAATATAATATAATACCTTTCTTCTACTTTTCTCTTTGGTTGATCACCTACCCCGTATTAGTGAAGAAACAACTCATAAATAATGATTCCTACTTGAATGCACGATAAATGATCTATGAGAAAAATAGAAAAAAAAAATGTATTGAATGAGTCTTACTCTAATGCTCCGTTTGACAGGATAGAAAGTTGAAAGGATAAAAAGTTACATAGATAAATAAAATATTATCAATATTCACGTCCAGACCAATATTATACTAGCTTCATCTAAGCCATTATCAATATTCAATCATGTTATATGGGTAGATTCGTGTTGAGTCATAGCGAGTTCTTGTCAAAAAATATTTTATCCATATTCAATGCATTTGTGTTTAACGAATCGTGTCATGTATGAAACGTGTACAACTGGTACATAAATAAGTCTTATCGTGTATTTTTTTTAATTGACTTCATTCATACCTGATTCATTCATTAATCGTGTCATGTCAAGTCCATTCATTTACAAAAACGAGTGATTTAAAAAAGACTCAAATTCTCTAATTTCGTATCTTGTTAACAAATTATGTCGTATATTAACACCCCTAATTATCAAGGAAACCTTTGGATTCCATCCTTGTACACGAGTCTCCCTTTCCTAGAATGGTTAGCAAGTTTTTTAACATTTTGGGGCAGTGGATAGAATTATCTGCTTCTCATAGGCATTGTAGAACTCCATAGTGGTCTGAAGTAAAATTGATAATCAAGTTAAGTTTTGCGAATTCGAGGCGAGCTTGTAGAATTTGTCTTTTAAGTGAGTCTAAGAAATTATTTAACCTCATCTTGTTTAAAAAATGCACCGAACTTGAACTGAGCCCAAAACAAGCCAAATTTGAGTCGAACACGAGTAACGCGACTATTTTACATATAAATGAGCAGAGTTTTGTAAACGCAAGCTGAGCCTTTTAAGCTCATTTTTCTAAACGAGTCTACAAAATTATTCACGAGCCGAGTTCGAGTCGAGTCCTATTCGAACCAAACTCGGGTAACTGCCCAATTATCAACCCTAGTCTAAAGTGTGCAGAGACCTCTTCGAGTACATAGCAACCTCTTAAAACAATATTATTCAAAATCGATGATCTGTGGACTTTCATGAATCTAAATTTTATGTGATATACTTTTTGACGAATTTTTTTAGTGGCATATCATCCACCAACATATAATTCACTTGAATTGTAGATTCCATTTGAATTTAAGATGTGTGAATTACCCTTAAAATAAATTTGAAAAAAGTGTATTAGAAGAAATTGAATCCAAATATAATATAATACCTTTTTCTTCTACTTTTCTCTTTGGTTGATCACCTACCCCGTATTAGTGAAGAAACAACTCATAAATAATGATTTCTACTTGAATACACGACAAATGATCTATAAGAAAAATAGAAAAAAAAATGTATTGAATGAGTCTCACTCTAATGGTTCTTCTGAGAATATTGAAAGTTAGAAAGATAAAAAAGTGAATAGATAAATAAAATATTATCAATATTCACGTCCAGACCAATATTATACTAGCTTCATCTAAGTCATTATCAATATTCAATCATGTTATATGGGTAGATTCGTGTCGAGTCTTAGCGAGTTTTTATCAAAAATATTTTATTCATATTCAATGCATTTGTGTCTAACGAATTATGTCATATTGAGATCGTGTCGTATATGAATCGTGTATAACCGGTATATAAACAAGTCTTATCGTGTATTTCTTTCAATTGACTTCATTCATACCTAATTCATTCATTAATCGTGTCATGTCAAGTCTATTCATTTACAAAAACGAGTGATTTAAAAAAAATTCAAACTCTCTAATTTCATATCTTGTTAACAAATTATGTCGTATATTAACACCCCTAATTATCAAGGAAACCTTCGGATTCCATCCTTGTACACGAGTCTCCCTTTCCTAGAATGGTTAGCAATTTTTTTAACATTTTGGGGCAGTGGATAGAATTATCGAGAGCTTTCTAAAGTGGTGCTTCTCATAGGCATTGTAGAACTCCATAGTGGTCTGAAGTAAAACTGATAATCAAGTTAAAGTTTTGCGAATTCGAGGCGAGCTTGTAGAATTTGTCTTTTAAGTGAGTCTAAGAAATTATTTAACCTCAGCTTGTTTAAAAAATGCACCGAACTTGAACTGAGCCCAAAATAAGCCAAATTTGAGTCGAACACGAGTAACGTGACTATTTTACATATAAATGAGCAGAGTTTTGTAAACGCAAGCTGAGCCTTTTGAGCTCATTTTTCTAGACGAGTCTATAAAATTATTCACGAGCCGAGTTCGAGTCGAGTCCTATCCGAACCAAACCCGGGTAACTGCCCAATTATCAACCCTAGTCTAAAGTGTGCAGAGACCTCTTCGAGTACATAACAACCTCTTAAAACAATATTATTCAAAATCGATGATATGTGGACTTTCATAAATCTAAATTTTATGTGATATACTTTTTGACGAATTTTTTTAGTGGCATATCATCCACCAACATATAATTCACTTGAATTGTAGATTCCATTTGAATTTAAGATGTGTGAATTACCCTTAAAATAAATTTGAAAAAAGTGTATTAGAAGAAATTGAATCCAAATATAATATAATACCATTTTCTTCTACTTTTCTCTTTGGTTGATCACCTACCCCGTATTAGTGAAGAAACAACTCATAAATAATGATTTCTACTTGAATACACGACAAATGATCTATGAGAAAAATAGAAAAAAAAATGTATTGAATGAGTCTTACTCTAATGGTTCGTCTGATAATATTGAAAGTTAGAAAGATGAAAAATTGGATAGATAAATAAAATATTATCAATATTCACGTCCAGACCAATATTATACTAGCTTCATCTAAGTCATTATCAATATTCAATCGTGTTATATGGGTAGATTCGTGTCGAGTCTTAGCGAGTTTTTATCAAAAAATATTTTATTCATATTCAATGCATTTGTGTCTAACGAATTATGTCATATTGAGATCGTGTCGTATATGAATCGTGTATAATCGGTATATAAATAAGTCTTATCGTGTATTTTTTTCAATTGACTTCATTCATACCTGATTCATTCATTAATCGTGTCATGTCAAGTCTATTCATTTACAAAAACGAGTGATTTTAAAAAAATTCAAACTCTCTAATTTCATATCTTGTTAACAAATTATGTCGTATATTAACACCCCTAATTATCAAGGAAACCTTCGGATTCCATCCTTGTACACGAGTCTCCCTTTCCTAGAATGGTTAGCAATTTTTTTAACATTTTGGGGCAGTGGATAGAATTATCGAGAGCTTTCTAAAGTGGTGCTTCTCATAGGCATTGTAGAACTCTATAGTGGCCTAGTCTGAAGCGAAACTGATAATCAAGTTGAGCTTTGCGAGTTCAAGTCGAACTTGTTGAATTTGTTTTTTTCAACGAGTATAAAAAATTATTTAAGCTCAGCTCAATTAAAAAATAGACCGAGCTTGAAATGAGCCCAAAACAAGTCAAATTTGAGTTGAACACGAGTAACGCGACTATTTTACATATAAAAGAGCAGAGTTTTGTGAACGCAAGCCGAGCTTTTTAAGCTCGTTTTTTTAAACGAGTCTACAAAATTATTCACAAACTGAGTTCGAGTCGAGTCTTCTTTGAACCAAACCCAGATAACTGCCCAGTTATCAACCCTAGTCTAAAGTGCGGAGAGAACTCTTCGAGTACCTAGCAACCTCTTAAAACAATATTATTCAAAATTGATGATATGTGGATTTTCATGAATCTAAATTTTATGTGATTTACTTTTTGAAGAATTTTTTTAGTGGCATATATCATCCACCAACATATAATTCACTTACATAGTAGATTCCATTTGAATTTAGGATGTGTGAATTACCCTTAAAATAAATTTGAAAAAAGTGTATTAGAAGAAATTGAATCCAAATATAATATAATACTTTTTTCTTCTATTTTTCTCTTTGGTTGATCACCAACCCTGTATTAGTGAACAAACAACTCATAGATAATGATTCTCACTTGAACGTACGATAAATAATCTATGAAAAAAATTAAAAAAAAAATGTATTGAAATGAGTCTTACTCTAAGAAAATCCTAATCCAATTTCCACTCCTAGTCTCATTTGTTAACTACGTTTTCTCTCAACCCAACTCTCCATTTTGCTAGGTGGCCTAATTTTTCTTTGATTTGTCTTTATAGTTGTCACATATAATGCAAAAAACGTAGCTCAAACTACCTTGTACCCACACATAGCAATTGTATGCACATCACCATCATGGACTACCTTTATATATCTTCTTTCTAATCCTTCAACCCCCCCCCCCCCCCTCCTCTCTTTTCTCTCCCTTCTTTTACCCCTCACCTTATTGGATGTTATTTCAGCATTCATCATAAAGGAACAACTGTTTTGGCCACTTTCTTATTTGATTATGAAAATGTTGAAACATATTACTATGTAATAATGATAACGGAATATGATCATTGTCATATATAACTATAATTTTGAATTGGACTAGTTAGATATACAAGCCAACATGACACCAACCCACATCCATAGATGTCATACCATGTTTGAGAATGATTGGATAAAAATAGAAAGAACATGCAGGCGTGATGGTGTGACGTTAACCTAGACATCTTTTTTATAATGCTTAAATTATTTTTGAGTTTAACACCCTTCCTCCATTGAAATGTTTGATTTAATATAAGGGCATAATCGTAATTTCAATTATCATTCAATGAGATTAAATGCACTATGCAAAGTTGGTGGGGATCGAAATGCCCACTTGTTTAATCCTCCATGTTTGTAAATTAACCTTAAAAAAATGTGTATAAATTAACGAAACATAGGTGAGGTGGATCCAATTACTATTTTGTTTCCAATCTCACCCATTTATCTACCATTTTTCCATGAACTAAACTCCCCCCTAACTTTTGAGATAATTTCATATTTGCATGCAAAGAAACTAACGTTATGGTTTAAACCCGTGAAACTAAAATTGTAATAAAATAATCTTGAAGACTACTTCAACCATGGGTTACAGTATTTATATCTATAAATACTATACCGCGGGTTGTTCTTGATTTTAGAATGACAATGTCGGGCAAACCACATTGTTCGGTTAAAAATATAATTTTATTTTTATTTATATCAAACACAATCCAACAATAAAATATATTTTAATTAAAAAAAATTAGATGAAAGAATTCCGACATTTTAAGATGATTGTCCACATCTGGTTTAATGAATCAAAACAAGCATAATTAATTCAATTCTCGATCCGAATAAACAATTTCATGCCTCCTTATCCAAACACCATAGATCCCCGCCCCCCCGGTCCTTCTTTTTCCTTTTCCCCCCTTTCTTCCACACCAAAAAAAAAAAAAAAACAACTCCATGAATAAATGCTCTACACGACACCATCACACAGGGAAAAGAAAAAAAAAAAAGTTAAGAGAGGAATAGTATACTGTTTCAAATAACCAAGTTACAGTAGCAACAACAAAAACAAAAGTTTTCATTAGTCGATGCCAGACTGGGCCACTGCCATCCCACCATCTATATCATCTTTTTCACTGTACGTATTTTACTGTCTATACTCTATAGAACTCTCGCCCATTTCCTAAACACACCCATTCTCTCTCTCTCTCTCTCATTATCTCTCCTGCAGTTCTTCTGATAAGCTGCAACAGGCCCTTTATCATCTTTGAGCACCCATTGCTACCTCATCTTCTCTCTACTTGTTCAACCTATTTTCATGGCTAGAATAATGTTTCTGGTGCTTATCTTGGCCATGGCTGGTCATTCAGGTAAGCTCTTTCACAAACATTTTTCCTTGTTTTTCTTTCACCAACCTACTAAAAGCTGCAAGTTATCAGCTTAATTATCTCTCTATTTTGTCATATGGGTTTCCCTAGACTCTTTTCTTCCTCGCTTTCCTACTACTTTTTCAAAAAAAAAAAAAATTCCTAGTTTTTCTGTTTCTTTTTTCAAGTTATAGTGCTTATAATCTTTCATTTTTCAATGTTTACTTTTATTTTTAGAAATAAACGAGTTCATTTACTATCATACATTCTCTCTTTTATTTTGCTTAAATTTTTTCCATTTAATAATATAAATTTTTGTTTATAGGGGCTTAATTTCTTCCTATTTTTGCAGCATGTAGTTTTTATTTAATTTCTCCATCAATTTAGCACTCAAAAAAAAAAAAAAAACGATTTGTTCTTATGTATGGGATATAAATCATGCTATCCCTTTCATTTTCAAATATTAGGTAGTGTAAACTGTAGAGGTATTGCAACAGGCTCCTATTTTCCCATGTTTTTGTGAATTTCTGTTTTTCTCTCCAATCTTTTTTTTCTACCCTTCAAACTTCATCCCATATTTGTTATTATTTTCTAAATGATTTTAGTTAACTAATTTTATTTTGTCATACACCTTCCAAAAAATAAGACAATAGTTTTTCAAATCTCTATACTTCTTTTTTGTTTCTTAAAAAAAAATCCCCCCCCCCTCCCCCCCCCCCCCCCCCCAAAAAAAAAAAAAACCATTTATTCTTTATATTTCAATGGGCAAGTTTATTTCCTCTCCTATAATTGTTTTTTCCCTTGGATTTTTGTGTTAGGTGCTACATGGTGCGCTTGCAAGGAAGGGTTGGGTGATGCAGCCTTGCAGAAGACACTGGACTATGCTTGTGGAGCTGGGGCTGACTGCAACCCGCTCCATCAAAATGGGCCATGTTACAACCCCAACACTGTGAAAGCTCATTGCAACTATGCTGTCAACAGTTACTTCCAAAAGAAAGGCCAAGCTCAAGGCTCTTGTGACTTTTCTGGCACTGCCTCTGTTGTTACATCTGACCCTAGTGAGTGCCCCCCCTTTTCTCTCCCACAACATAAGATTTGAACACTCTTCATAGATCCATTTGGATTTGCTGCTTTTTTCTCAAAATTTTTGTTGGTGATTTTCAGGTACTGCTGGTTGTGTTTTCCCTGCTAGTGCCAGGTATGTTTTATGTAAATTTTTTGTTTGAATGTTCGTAATACTATTTACACTTTTTGCAAATGAACAAGCCGAGTCTGAATAGTCTAGTTTTTAGCTCGAGTAGATTAATTTGCAGTCCTGGACAGTGCACTATGTAGGAGAATTGATGTTGTTTAGACTTAGGGAGTGACCCTTAATATGCTTTAATAAGTTCAAAAGGTGACACGGTGGTGCTGTTGTAAGTTTGGGTAGGATGTCATACAAGCTTTATTCCAGAAACTTGGGATAATTGGGCAGTTTTTATGTTACACATTGGGCATTGTCTGAGTGACATTTTGAGTTATGAACAACTTGGTGATTCTAGCAAGCTTTAATGTGCCCAATCAAGGAGAAAAAGAATAGAAGAAGATAGAAAGGTCTTATTTGGCTATTTGAGCACTTCTTTTCTAGGGTCCAGATGTTTTTTGAATGCCTTGAGATGTTTTTTGAATGCCTTTAGTCCAAAATTGTTGCACGATGAGAATCAACCCGCCTAGAATCGACTCCCTCACCTTAAAGAAGCATCGAAACTCTCACAAATTGGTCCGAATTTTGACTATTCAAGTAATCATCGAACTACTATTTTTCGAGCCAAATGATTTTCTCCATATATTCAGACTTGTCTAAATTCTTTTTTTTTGTTTGAAATGCAATTAGCACCCGGATCAAAGTCTAAAACCTGAGCCTGCTTTTCTGTGTCATGGTGGACTCCTTTATCTAAAGGACTTTCCTCTTTTCCCTTACATTTTACCTTTAGTGGGGATGAGCAGCTCCCCTTATTTCTATGAAAAGCAAAGCTTTATGTAAAAAGCATTTCAGTCACAATCCCTTTGTTTTTCATTCATATTCCAATAACCCATAAAAAGTTTCTCTTAAGCATTTATTCTAAATCCTACAAGTCCTTCTCTTTGTTTCACTTTTGGTCTAACCTATGTGAGCTCTTTTTGTCATTTTGGCTTTTTAAAGTGATTGCATGATGATATCTCTTTGGCTACATAAATCCTTGATTTATTACCACCACTCATGTGCCGAGTTGAAAATTGATTTAGACCATTAATTTTAATTTGAATGGTCTATAATCACTAATAGGAGAAATTATAAAATAATAGAATATAAAATAATTTTTTTTATATGTAATGCGTTTTTATTAAATAAAGTGTACAAGTAATAATATTTTTCGCCCAAAAATAGTATTTTGGTAACACAAGGTAATTCTTCTTTTCTTTAATATTCCAATAACCCATAAAGTTTTTTTGAGCAAAGAATTTGAATCTTATTCATATATATATATATTTTTAATTTCTATCATAAGCTAAATTATTTAATTTGTGACTTAGTATAATTTTTATTTCAAATATTATTTATATATGATTTTATTTCAAATATAATTTAATTTTTGATTAATTTGTGACTTGATATTTTTTTCTGAGGCTATGAATTTTAAGAAAATTTTGTAAATAATAATGAGTAAACATTATAATTAAAAAAATATTTATTTTAAAATTTATTGTGCCTTACAACAAGGATGATAACTATTATTCTAAATCCCACAAGTTCTTCAATCTTTTTAACTCTTGATCTACTACTCTATGTGAGCTATTTTTTTTTTTGTCATTTTGTTCCTTGTAGTTGATTGCATGATGATGTCCCTCGACTCCATTGCCCCCATTGATTGATTTATTGCTTGTACAGTTGTACTTTTTCAACTTTTGTACAAAGGTGCCGCAATTATTGGCCACAGATGGTATCCAATGCCCCTTTTTTTTTTTACCATGGGTATAAAAAGACATTTTTGTCCCTCAATCAAATGTCAAAATCCCTCTCTTCTTTATAGTTTGGGAATAAACTCTAAAACATTCAACACAGTCGTACAATAAGAATCGTATAATTAATTAAGAAGGTATTTATGTCACTCATCCAAACCCGAGGTCTTGATTCCGGAATGAATAACATAGAATTTCCTATACACGATTCTAGTTTAGACCAAAGTTCACCATTTAAACCCGTTCAATATATTTTAACAATTAATAAGGGTAATCTGTACCTGAAAGTACGGTGTAATGTACACTTGAATTCTTGAGAGAAATATTGATAGTCGTTGAATGATTCTATTTGAAACCGTCGAATGAATCGATTGAAGTTTGTCATATTCTATATTGTAGATAATAACAATGAATTAAGAGGGTCATGTTGTGTTTTTAAAATTTTTCAAGTTGTATCATCTCAAAATTTGTTTAATTTATATTTGGCCTATTTATTATGTGTATGTAAATGATATTTAGTTGGATTCTTATTTATTTATTCATTTACATAACTCGTAAATTTTATATTTAATTCACTATTTAGAATTACCATAAGTAGAATAAAAATTATTTAGTGTGATTCAATAAATTTGTTAAGGATATGATATTGGAGTCAGAATCGCATCTCTATTAATTTTGATCATCAAATTTGAATTGAATGATCTATGTCCGTTGATTATAAAACAATAAAAAATTATATACATAATATATTTTTATTGGTTTTAAAATAAGAATATGATATCATTAAAGTAATTTTTCATTGGTACGATAATGGGCCCACAAGAAATTTAACCCTAAGTCATAAAATTTGAAATTTTAGAGTATGAAAAGTTGTTAAGCAAATGGGTACTTGCTGGCGAGTGACAATGTGGCTTTTGTCATGTTGTTCAAACATGAATGAAAGCAACAAAGGCTGTGTCACTGTCAACTATCATGTTGGCGCACCTATTTATGTGAGTGACTGATGAGGCTGAATTGTAGCCGTTGGATGGATTATTGGTCTGTGATCTGTGCCTGCTTTTTTTTGTCGAACGTTCAAGATGTCTCGAGAGTTGTGCACTTGTTTTACTCGTACTAAAACAATGGATGGGCCCCATCTTTCGAGTTGGCACAAATCCGCTTACTCAGTGAGGCTTTTAATGAACATTTTTACCTCACCTAGGTCCAGTCAATTTTAATGGACAAAGGTTAAGGGCCTCTCTCTCTCTCTCTCTCTACGTTACGAGGGTGTTTGGTGGAAAAAGTATTGGGCGTAACGGTTGTACTATGTCATTACCGTCATGTGGTGTTACTATTCAATAAAAGCATAGCAAATAAGTGAATTTCACATATTATAGTAACCATCCTTCTATATCATGTAGTAATCACCCAATGTCTAAAAAAAACTATCAAGTGAAGTACATCTTATCCACTTGTAAGTTTATTACTAGATATTGGCACTACATAATGGTGATGACTACTAAGTTTGGACTCGCTCTGATTTTTGAATCATGCTAGACGAAAAGAATGGGTCTTAAAATCATATCATCAAGACAATAATTACTCATTAGAATTTGGAGGAGGGCAACTTTTGGAACGTTGTTATGAGGGTGTTTGACGCCTTGGTTTAAATAAGGTTCTGTTTGTGACACGTCAAAGTCTCTGTCCAACTGCCTACCCATGTGCCCAAGGTGTTTTGCTACTGTCCTTTTGTGCATGTCTGTGGATTAAGGGTGTTCACCTTGCTCGTTTGTTTTCTTATTCAATACTTCGTGAAAGTATTTTTTCTTGATCTACTCTATGCAATATTTTGCGGAATAATTTTTTCTTGACTTATCTTACCTTACCCGATTAAGTGTGGTATTCTTATCCAATTTTTTGCCAAATTAATCGGGTAGAAAATCTGGTAAACACTTGTAGTTATTAATTTTTGAATTATTTTAATAATTTAATTAAATAATATGCATCAATTTAATAATACAATAAATTAATAATACTAAAAACTAAAACAATTACAATAATATATATATATATATATATATATTAATACATTTACGGTAGAGTAGTAATACGAAAATTAATGACTATTCCACATTTTTACTCGATTTTATTGAAAGATTAAAAATTCTTTCGCATTCTTATCCGATTTTATTGAAAGATCAAAAAATTTTTTGCATTCTTACTTGATTTTTTTTGGCTAACAGTTCAATAGGGTTAAATAGGATAAAAAATTGCGGCTAATCGAAAATTTGAAAGGTTGGTTTTGTGTCAAGCATGAGTTTGGTAGGGACTGCTGGCTTGTCTCTTCTCCTGGTGATGATATTGTAGGAGTTGTCAATGTTATGAGCTTATTAAGCATCTGGCAAATGTGACGTGACCGTTACATTGAATATTTACGTTATTTAAGCACATTTGTGAGTTTTTGTTTTGTTTTTCAAATTACTGGAGTCGTTCTAAATTTAAGCAAATTTTAGTTTCTTGAATGCAGCACGAATCTCGGATGCAAACAACCACCCACCCAGCTTTTTTTTTGATGATATTGCTTTGGTTCAAATTGTTTTGAGCTTGTATGGTGATTTTTCCTTATGTTAATTTGTTTCAGCTCCACTACTCCAGTCACCAACACACCGACAACTGCCACGCCAACCACTGGCACACCATCCACCGCCACACCATCCACCGCCACACCATCCACCACCACACCCAATGGCGGTTCTCCATTAGTGACAACTCCATCCAACGGTGTCTTAGGCGGCGTTGGCCCAGGTTTAGGCCCGTCAGGAGCAGGCAATGGCATCAACACAGACATGAGTCATGGTGGATTCAGGATTCAAAAGGTTGGACTGTTCACTTTGGTAATGTCAATGGTGATTTCAGGAGGACCTGTGTTTTTGTGGGGTTGAAGTTGAAGCTGAAGAGAGAATGAGATGTTTGATGGTGCAAGTTGTTGTTCAGAAGAGTTGGTATGCATGTGATTCTACTACTAGTTGTTGGTTATATTAATAGCTAGACAAGCATGCTTTGTTTTGTTTTTTTTTTCTTGTCCCCCTTATTTGGGATAGAAGACAGGGCTTCTGATTCCTTTTGGGTGGTGTATTGTGGTTACTAGTGGCTCTCTCTCTCTCTCTCTCTCTCTCTCTCTCTCTGTACATCTGCATCTAGAAGGACAGTTGCATATTAATTGGATAAGTTTGTTGCACCCCATGTTCCCAATGAGAACTTCCAAACAACACTGGTATGAATATCATCATGTATGTGGCATAGATACCCCCTCCACCATCACCACCACCACCACCACCACCACCACCACCACCTTGAGATGTCATACGTGGTTAACGATTATTTGGTAACATGTTTCTTAGGTTGAACTTATTTTTATGCTATTGTAGCGAAAAATGGCTAAATCAAGTGAAGTTGTGACTTAAGAGGTCAATTTCATCTCTTTAAAAAGTTTGGAATTGATTCCAAGTTTTTGGAACTCGATGAGTAATAACTTTAACAATATTAGGCTGTACTTTTTTTTTTTGGATCAAAAACCATATAGGTTGTTTCCTAATATATATATTGTCACACTCTAATTGACTTGGTTGCAAATGGCCGGTCTTGGTGGCATCTTGCACCAAGGCATGCTAGAAATTGGAATTAAAGTTATGCGGTTAAGTGGTTCGACAGATTGGGACGAACCAAGGCAGCATGAGACCACCCGATTGAGCATGGGTGGGTTCAATTGAAGCAATGTGAGTACAGAGCTTTGGATTGCATGGCATGGGTTGACCCAACATGCACATTGGTTCGTGTAGTAAGGTTGACTGGTGAATGTGGGCACATGATTGCTGAATGTGGGCACCTGATTGGCACATGGCTGCTCAATGCATGTGACCAAGAGGATGTGGACAGTTATGATGTTGAGACTAAATCAAGGCAGTTGTTGAGGCAGTTCTGGATGTCCCCAGTCTGAATCCAGTCTAGATGCATGCTGATGAAGGGGCAGTTCCACAGCAGTTATTTGAAGTGGTGGAACTGTCTATCAGGTGTTGCACAGAGACCAAGTCTACTAGTCCAGTATGCTATGGAATAGCAAAAACGTGGATAACTACCCCTTGGCAGATGTGGGTGTCATCTGCCTTCCTTTTGTATAAATAGAGGTGCTTGAGCATTCTGGAAGGGGGGAGAGTGTTCTGGCTTTTGAGAATCCTTGTAAATTGTTGAGTTCAATATATAAGGTTTGAGAGTGTTGTCCCAGTAGATTCGTGTGTGTCTTCTGTGTGAGTTTCTGTCCCTTATTCTTGAGTTGAGTGTGGCTGGTTGTAATAGCAACGCCTTCACAGGTAGCCTCAAAAGAAAAACGAAAGTTACCCTGTGACAGTTTGGTATCAGAGCGTAATTTTGGCAACAGATCAATTATGGCTGGCGGAACGAATGCTGATCTAAGGGAAAAGGTGGCACGGTTGGAGGAGCTGGTTGGTCCTCCACAGTCTGGTGATGCTGTAGCTCTCTCTATGCAGATTGAGTTGCTATATCAGCGGTTCGAAGAGATGCGTGTTGCATATGAACAACTTCAAAAGACTGAATCTGATCACTTCAGTCGAGTGAAAAACGAAGTTGTTGACGTGTTGGCTACGATCTCCACATGGACCGATGATATGGGGGAAAAATTGAGTTCCCTCGAGACTGACGTTTCAGTGCTTAAGAGGGCATTGGAGAATGTCTCTGTGGCTTCTGATAGTGAAAGCACTCAGAAAGCTAAAGTGTTTGACCCTAAGCCTTTCACAGGCAGTCGAAATGCTAAAGAACTCGAGAATTTTCTGTGGGATATGGGACATTACTTCAAAGCAGTCCGCACTCCGGATGCTGAGAAGGTAGATCTCACTAGCATGTACCTGTCCGGTAATGCTAAATTGTGGTGGCGAACACGTTCGGAGGACAAATCTCGTCTTCCAATTACTACTTAGGAGTCTATGTCCACTGAAATGAAGGAGCAATTTCTTCCCAGCAACACGGCTTGGCAAACTCGTGATGCATTGAGGAAACTTCGACATACAAGCACTGTGAGGGAGTACGTGAAACAATTCTCGTCTCTGATGCTTGACATTAAAAATATGTCAGAGGAAGACAAACTGTTCAACTTTATGTCTGGTCTCCAAACTTGGGCACAGACAGAACTTCGTCGGCAAGGGGTGAAGGATTTACCCGCTGCTATGTCTGCAGCAGACGAGAATTGTTGACGCAGGCTAATCCTCAAGAGAAGGAGTCGAAAGGGAAAACCAAGTTTGCTAAGAAGGATAAGCAGAAGAAAAAGGCTGAGAAGTTTGGCAATTCAGAAAAATAGACTGACAAAGCCTCTTCATCAAAGGGAGGTGTTGACTCAGGATGTTTTATCTGTAATGGCCCTCATCGTGCCAGAAATTGCCTCAAGAAGGAAAAGCTCAGTGCCCTTATGGCTGAGGAAACTAATTGTTCTGACGAACCAATACGAGTCAACCCATTACAACTTCTTAATGCAATTCGCAAAGAGGGGACAGTGGCAAAGAGGGGGTTGATGTTTGTGCAGATTCGCCTGAACAATGTAGCTGTCCAGGCAATGGTTGATACAGGTGCAACCCATAATTTTGTTTCTGATCGGGAAGTACAGCGGCTTGGTCTGGCTTTGGTGAAAGACTCTAGCCAGATTAAGGCTGTTAATTCAGAAGCAAAACTAGTAGGCGACGTCGCAAGAGAAGTCCCTCTAAAAGTGGGTGATTGGCAAGGAACATCTGATTTTATGGCAGTCCCTCTCGATGATTTTCAGGTAATCCTTGGATTGCAATTCCTTACAAAGGCAATGGTGTCTGTTATGCCGCATTTAAATGGGATGTTCGTGATGGACATGCCCAATCCTTGTTTTGTTCCCCTTACAAAAGCCAAGTCTTCGAGGGAAATGTTGTCTGCCTTACAAGTAAAAGATGGCTTGCGAAAAGGGGAGGCAACATATTTGGCTGTTCTATTTGACGAAGATGAGTCCAAAGCATTTCAAGTCCCTGAATCAGTGCAACAGTTGCTGGTTGAGTTCAAGGATGTGGCACCTAAAGAATTGTCAGCAAGGTTACCGCCAAGACGGGAGATTGACCATGCCATAGAATTAATACCAGGGGCAAAAATCCCTGCACAGGCTCCTTATCGAATGTCTCCATCAAAATTGGCGGAGCTAAGGAGACAACTTGGGGGGTTATTGGACATTGGGTTCATTCAACCTTCCAAGGCACCCTATGGAGCTCCTGTTCTATTTTAAAAGAAAAAGGATGGATCCTTACGGCTTTGTGTAGACTACAGAGCGCTCAACAAAGTCACTGTCAAGAACAACTATCCAATGCGTCTTGTCGACGAACTATTTGATAGATTGGGAAAGGCGATTTTCTTTACCAAGATGGATTTGCGGCTGGGATATTATCAAGTCAGAATTGCAGAGGGAGATGAGCCGAAAACTACTTGTGTGACAAGGTACGGGTCATATGAGTTTTTAGTTATGTCTTTCGGCTTAACCAATGCCCCTGCTACATTCTGTAACTTAATGACCAATGTATTTCGGGAATACTTGGACCGCTTCATGGTGATTTATTTGGATGACATAGTTGTTTATAGCCAGACTCTTGAGGAGCATGTTGAGCATCTTAGGTTGGCCTTGACAAAGTTAAGGAAAGCCCAGTTGTATCTGAAACCAGAAAAATGTGAGTTTGCCCAGAAGGAAATTTCATTCCTAGGGCATATTATTTCTGCAGGCGTGGTGAAGATGGACCCGAAAAAAGTTGAGGCCATTGCAAATTGGCCTGTTCCTACTAAGGTTACTGAATTGTGTTCTTTCCTTGGTTTGGCAAACTATTATCGAAAATTCGTGAAAAATTATTCGAAGAAGGTCGCAGTGCTGACTGATCTTCTAAGGAAGGATAGAACATGGAACTGGTCCTACGAATGCCAGGAGGCATTCGATCGATTGAAGGCGGTGGTGACGTCTAGCCCAATTTTACGCTTACCTGATTTTGATTTGCTCTTTGAAGTCCGTACAGACGCATCAGACTTTGCTCTTGGAGGGGTGTTGGTGCAGAATGGGCATCCATTGGCATTTGAAAGTAGGAAGCTGAATGATACCGAGAGGCGGTATTCAGTAATGAGAAGGAGATAACAGCAGTCATTCACTGCATCAATGCATGGAGGCACTACTTGTTGGGGAAGCATTTCCTTGTACTGACAGATAATGTGGCTACTAGCTGTTTCAATTCCATGAAGAAGCTGACACCAAAACAAGTAAGATGGCAGGACTTTCTTGCCCAGTTTCATTTCACGTTGAAGTACAAGTCTGGCAATGCAAATCAGGTTGCTGATGTTCTTAGTCGAATCCCAGTTGCTGATGGGACAATTGTTGCACTTAGCCAAATTGCAGAGACATACTGCAGAGAATTCAGGATCAGACTAAAGATGATCCAGTGACCAGCTTATTGCTGAAGCAGGTTCACGAAGGGGTGACTCGACGATTTTGAGTAGAGGATTGTGTTCTCTACGCCAAAGGTAGGAGACCCGTTGTTCCGAAGTCAGGCGGACTTCGACAGATGTTGCTGAAAGAAGCTCATGATGCTCTATGGGCAGGACATCCAGGGCAGCAACAGACTCTTGCCTTTCTAGCAGAAAGTTATTATTGGCCCCGCATGGAAACAGATGTGGAGCTGTATGTGCGCACTTGTTTGGTGTGCCAGCAGGACAAGATTGAAAGGAAGAAGGTGGCGGGTATATTGGAACCTCTCCCTATTCCAAGCCGACCTTGGGAGAATGTTTCCATGGACTTCATTAATGGCTTGCCTCAGGTAAACGATTTTACTTCGATATTTGTGGTGGTAGACAGATTTTCGAAGTATGCCACTTTTATTGCTGCCCCAAAAGTATGTATGGCAGAAGTTACTGCTCTGTTATTCCTCAAGCATATTGTGAAGCTTTGGGGTCTTCCGTTGGACATACTGAGCGACAGGGACACTCGATTTACTGGCCGATTCTGGACAGTTTTATTTGAGCTGTTGGGCACACAGCTCAAACTTTCCACCAGTAATCATTCGCAGACAGATGGGCAAACCGAGCGGGTTAATGCAATGCTGGAAGAATATCTCAGACATTATGTCACAGCGAACCAGGACAATTGGGTGGATTTACTTGATGTAGCCCAGTTCAGTTATAACCTCCAACAGAGTTCATCCACTGGAATGAGTCCCTTTGAGTTGGCAACTGGCCAACAACCTCTTACCCCGCATGAAGTAGTCAAACAAAAGTCTCAAGGGAGATGTGCTGCAGCATATCGATTCGCTCGGACCAATCAAGAGCGGACCGACAAAGCAAAAGACTGTTTAACTAAGGTGGTGAAGAGGATGAAAAAGTGGGCAGACGAGAAGAGGAGGGCAGTAGAGTTCGAAGTATGTGACAAAGTGATGCTGAAATTGACCCCACCAATCTGGAACAAGATCTCTCAAAAGTCGGCACACAAGGGATTAATTCAGCGTTATGACGGCCCTTTCCTAATAACAATGAGGATAGACAGGTTGGCCTATAGGCTGGATCTTCCCAGTCGTCTCAAGCTTCATCCAATTTTTCATGTTGCCTTCTTGAAACCGTATGTTGAGGACCCGGAGGACCGTAACAGATACGTTCGGCGTCGGGCTCCTCCAACAATCAGGAAGCAATTCACAGAAATAGCTGAAGCTATTCTTGACCACAAGACTGAGGGAATGAGTAAGAAAAATAGAAGAACTCATTACCTAGTCAAGTGGAAAGGGAAAGCACTGGAGGAAGCCACTTGGGAGAAAGAGACGACATTATGGCAGTTTGAGGATCTCATCAAGCAATACCATGCCTCCATTCCAACGAGGTCGTTGGATACTTTAGGTGGGGGTGGCTTGTCACACCCTAATTGACTTGGGTGCAAATGGCCGGTCTTGGTGGCACCTTGCACCAAGGCATGCCAGAAATTGGAATCAAGGTGACGCGGCTAAGTGGTTCGACAGATTGAGATAAACCAAGGCAGCATGAGACCACCCGGTTGAGCATGGCAGCATGGGTGGGCTCAATTGAAGCAATGTGGGTGCAGGGCTTCGGATTGCATGACATGGGTTGAACCCAGCATACACATTGGTTTGTGTAGCAAGGTTGACTGGTGAATGTGGGCACATGGCTGCTGAATGTGGGCACCTGATTGGCACATGACTGCTCAATACATGTGACCAGGAGGATGTGGGCAGTTATGATGTTGAGACTCAATCAAGGCAGTTGCTGAGGCAATTCTGGATGTCCCCAGTCTGAATCCAGTCTAGATGCATGCTGATGAAGGGGCAGTTCCACAGCAGTTACTTGAAGTGGTGGAACTGCCTGTCAGGTGTTGCACAGAGACCAAGTCTATTAGTCCAGTATGCTATGGAATAACAAAAACGTGGGTAACTACCCCTTGGCAGATGTGGGTGTCATCTGCCTTCCTCTTGTATAAATAGAGGTGCTTGAGCATTCTGGAAGGGAGGAGAGTGTTCTGGCTTTTGAGAGTCCTTGTAAATTGTTGAGTTCAATATATAAGGTTTGGGAGTGTTGTCCCAGTAGATTCGTGTGTGTCTTCTGTGTGAGTTTCTGTCCTTTATTCTTGAGTTGAGTGTGGCTGGTTGTAATAGCAACGCCTTCACAGATAGCCTCAAAAAAAAAACGAAAGTTACCCTGTGACATATATATATATATATATATATATATATATATATATATATATATACCCACACTTTTTTTTTTTTGGGGGTGAGAGGGCTTGAAAAGCCTTCCCTTCTCAAATGCTTAATTTTATTATTTATGAATTACTTAATTAAACCATTCTAATCAAATTATGTCATTTGACTTATTTAACTATTGCCTCTATCTTTTTAAATATTTTTAAAAAAATTCACATTCAATAAATATTATTTTAATTTCTTAATGGGTAATTTTTCAATAATATAACGGTTAAAAAAAGATGAAATAGGTTGATGGCAGATAAGACAAATTCCGTGCATTTAGGGGCAGAGTTAGGAAAAAGTTTTAGAGTGAACATACTAACACGTTTTAAACATTTTTTTTCAATTGATAGTTAAAGTTCATAAATTCATATATATCGAAATTATACTTAATTCTTAAAAGTTTAATAAGCAGAGAAGATTAAAAATTGATATGGATAACAAATAATAATTAATTTTTTTTATTAAGAATGAGACTAATTATTATTATTTACAAACCTGATATATTTTTATTATTTTAAGCAGACACAAATCATTCTTTTAAATAGCTTTACTTTTATATATAAAATCGTGATAACGATCTTTATAATTTAGAGAAAATTACACTAGAACTTTCTGAGATTTGTTACTTAATACCTTAAACTCCCTGACATTTGAAATATTACACACGGGCTTCCTAAGATTTGTACGCGTGTAACACTTAGACCCTTGCTGTAAATATATCTGATAATAAATTACACCTACACCCCTTGAAGTTGTAAACATACATTACTTAGACCCCTTAAATTTAAAATGTTATACTTGGACCAAAAAAATACTTTAATCAAATATAGAATAACAAATATTTTAAATTTTACAAATAAAATTCATATTCTATTGTACCATTTACTGAAATAAAATCAAAAATAAAAATTCAATTTTTTCTTAAAAAATTGTAATTAGTATACAATTATATTGTCTATTTAAAAGATTCATTTTTAATCCTCTATACTTTTTTTATTATTGAATTGTCTATGCTATTTATAATATAAAACATGATAGGTTATAATAAGTTCATCTGATTGTCTTAAATAGATTCATTCAACTATCAATAATACTCATATCAAAATTATTTATTCTGTACCGTGCCTTCAGACATGAGTTACCCCCAGTGGAATTAAAAAAAAAAAAAAAGACAGAAAAACTAGAAAGGTGAAAATGAATAAGTCTCAGCAAGACAAATTAGATATTTTGTGCATCGCACAATACCCATTAGTTTTGTCATATTATTATTATGATATTATGGTGCAAAGATCATATAGGATGTGAAAGAATCAAACACAGAGAGACGATTGTAGAGACCCAAAACGGACTATATGCCCTATCTATCTAATATTATAATTAAAAAATTAAATTCTCAATATTTATAATATCTATTAATATTGATTTAATTTTTATTTAATTTGATTCAATGATATAAAATTTATTGTAATTTTTTTTTGATCAAAAATATTATATTCTCTGTACGGTCCCAAATGTTAAAAAATTCAACCACAACACTAATTCACCTATTGCTCTCTTATTTTATTGCTATTTACTTTAATGTTAAATTGTGTAACTGAACAAAATAGAAAAGAAACAATAAATTACTCTTTAAAATATAAATGTTACACTATGAATGTTTGATTTTTTGTATTACAAAGTATCTTCAGACAAATGAATATCGTTAATCAGTCTAGCATTTGATTACGATAGCAAAAACAAAAATTCAGTATCATACTTCTAAAATTTAATATTTTAATGAATATTTTTATAATTTTTGTGGGTAATTTTACAACCAAAATAATTTATTATTTTTATGAGTAATTTATCACTATTATGAGTATTTTTATCATTGTTGTGATTAGGCTTGACAATTATACACACGACTCGTGAAACCGACACGGACCCAACACGGATTTAGCGGGTTTGGGTACAGTCTTAAAGAGTTCGGGTGGTTAACGGGTTAACTCAGCAGACCCGTAAAATAAATGAACTTATTTCGTATTTAACTCATAAACTCGTTTCAACCAGTTAACAACGGTACTATAATTTTTTTTTAAAAAAATTAGGTCTCTTAGTCTCTGCCTCATCTCACACCTCTCATCTCTTAGACTCATTCAAATTTAATAGTCATTTAATGTTTATTTTTTGTCTTTATTTTTTACTCAGTCATAATTTATTGTTATAGTAAACAGGTCAAACATGTGTAATGTGTGATGAGTTGATAATTTTTCGTGTGGACTCGAAATATTCTAAACTTATTCTTTTGTTAGTGGGTGACACTTGGATTGTATCGGACAATCCGTCTAATAAACGATTCGTATATAGATGTAATAGTTGGATTCGTTTATATAAACTAATGGGGTATGGATGAAATTTTTTTTGACACAAATCTATTCCACCTGACACGAAACCGTTTCACTCGACACGATTGTTTGGCCTAGTTGTAATAACAATTTTTTATTATTTTTGTTCGGTACAAAAAAAAATTATCATTTTTGTAGGTGATTTATCATATGTTTTGGGATTTTTATGACTATTGTGGTAACTATTTTTATCATTATTTTCGATATCATAACAATGATAAAAATATTCATAACAATAATAAAAATATTCACAAATATAATAAAAAAACATTTGATACTATAGACAACTCCATTGGTCTCTATGTGACATGATTCTGCAACTTTTTTAAACATTCTACTGTATAGATTACATATAAAATATTTTCATCAATTCTTCCCAGATTATCAAAGAATGAACCTTAACAGTTACATGACTAGTTTATATTGTTCTTGATTCTAACAATGTTTAAACTATTAACTTTATAATTAATTAAATATAATTCAAGAATGTTGTCTGACAGATTCATTAAAAGTATACCCAAAATGTGCACAATTTCTGCACAAAGCTGATGCATTTGACTTGAAAATACTCAAATAGGTAATGAGATGAGTTTAGACTTGGGCAACTTTCCATTTCCCATATGGTATAATATACATATTAGTATATAATAGAGGTGGTAAAATATAACACAACTCATTAGTATGACACGAATACAATATAAAATTAGAAGGTTTTAATATTTCTAAATCACCCGTTTTACTAACGTGTGGACCCGATACGATATGATTAATAAACGAATCGAGTATGAGTGAATTCAATCAAAACAAATACGCGACACGACTTATGTATATATTAGTTATACATGATTTATGCACAACATAAATTCGATATAATATTACTCGTTAGACATGAATTAATAAAAAAAAATGAGTATATGAATAATGTACTTTTTGACACAAACCCGTAAAAATTCAGTACGAATCCGCTCCATCTAACACGATTGATAGACCTAGTATGATTAAATGGGAGGAATAGAGACAACAAAAAATAAAAATAAATGCATAACAAACGGCACTCTTAAAAAAAACACTAAAAAAAATTGAAATAATTGCTCTCAAATGGTACCTACAAATTTGATCCAAGGCTAATATGACAAAGTGAGCCATCCTCAATCCTTTTTCAGTCAATAACCCTACAGCTGCTTCATTATTTTGTTACAGAATTTAACATTAGTATTGTTTAGTGTTCTCCCAAAAAAAGTTAAATTTAGTTTACAAGACTCTCGTATATCATATTAAGAGATCTAAATGGTAATTAATAAGTAATCTAATCTTTATCTTAGAGAGGTTAATTTCATACTCAAATTCACAACAGCTTGTAATAATGGAAGAAAACATTAGGAACTGCACAATTTTGATCTCTTAACCATGGTTCTAAAGATTCATCAATTCATATCTAACTCAGTATCTTCTAATCTAATATCGTTCCGTTTTTTTGTGTCAACCATGAGTCTTATGCAATTCAATAGAATTGTCCGAGAGGTCTCTAAATTAAATTTTGAGTTATCAAAAATATTTTCACCGAACTAATCAATATTATTCCACGATGTCACAATATATTTTTTTTTAGGAGAGGGAAGAGGGGAAGGAGGCTTAAATCTTGACCTCAATAAGGTCTATTCAACTTTTTTTTATGTAGTATTTTATTCATATTATTTAGGATTAATTACACTAAAAGTCCCCAAAATATAAAATTTGTCATTGTGACTTGAGTGTTAAGTGTTCGAGTCGTGAAAATAGGCCCTTTGAATGCGGGAAATATATATATATATATATATATATGATGCACAAAATTGACTTGTGCAAGATCAACAGTCAAGGATATTAACGGGTGTGATTAATGAGCAATCAACGACAATCAATGGACAAAAACAGTAAATAAGCAAACAACACAGAGATTTATTGTGGTTCGATCCGGGTGACCTACGTTGACTCTCGAGAACGGCAACGGCGGCCTGGGGCTTTTATTAATAAACAATGTCACCAAGAGTCACTCCGGTGTATTACAGTGCTTTGGAGAGAGAGAAAGAGAAAGAACAGTGTGTGTAGGAAGGTGTAGTGTGTGTACAGATCTCAAGATTATGAGAGCATGTCCTCTACATGTAGAGGACTTACATTATATAGGCACACCAAGGCAGTAAAGCGGTGACGTGAGAAAGGAGGTCTCTATCACTTTGGTAAATTTCATTTTAGTATGACTCAATCTCCATCCCGAAATTCTTTTCCTCGTGCTCCTATTCACTCGGAGAGGGATACTGGATTGATCTTGATCTTGGACTTGACTCTGAACCTGGACTTGGAGTGACATGGACTTGGACTTGCATTGGAGTGGAGAAGAGGGACAAGGAGGCAAGCCATGGGCGTTGGCCTTTGACTTGGATTTCACTTGACTCCTTCTTAACTTGTGAGCAGATCCAATTCCTTTTAGGTTCCGGTAATTAGGACTCCTTTTGATGGGTTGACCCAGCTTTGATTTGGGCTTTTCTTTGAACTTTCTCAATTTATTTTTATTGGGTTTGGCCTAGTAAAATTCGGACTCATCATATATATATATATATATATATATAAGTTTGTCTTATTTTGGTCCATAATATTTTAATTACATCATTTTGGTCTCTGAATTATTAAATATGTTTCTATAAGGTCACTCAAGCAGACAACATCTAGATTACTAACAGTTTTTTAATTATAAACTTGTCACGTGATACCTAAATATAGACAAAAAATAATTTGAGTAGCTCTTGACAAAAAATATCTAACAAAATTTTGGTCAAGAGCTACCTACATTACATATTTTTGGTTAAGAACTATCCAAATTTTTGTCAAAAGTTATCCAAATTATTCTTTGTCTATATTTAAGTATCACGTGACAAGTTTATGATAAAAAACCGTTAGTAATTTTGACGTTGTCTACTTCATGGATCACATAAAAACATATTTAATATTTTAAGGATTAAAATAATATAATTAAAATATTAAAAACCAAAATAAAATAAACTCTATTCTTTGATAACTTTCCATTGAATTAACCCAATTATTTAATCCAACTCCATAATGCTGCAATCAATGCATTCCTACTGTTTTCAAGTTGTTACTTGAACTATACCCTTCATGGTACCAAAGTACCAATAACATTATTTATTTCTTCTTCTTTTTAGTACACTAATAGTTATACAGATAGGTCACTTTATATATTTATCAAAAAATATTATCCCTTAACGTCCCACAATTATCAACAGAAGATTTCATCGCACATATGTCATGCATGAAACTTGATGGTGCAAACTAACGTGGGCGAACAAAGTGCGTGGGACCAAAGGTGAATCTAGGCTGTCAATTTCATAATGACAGAGATGAAATGTTTCTTAGAGGGTAGAAGAATTTGCACAGTAAGAATATAGTGGTTCACCAGCTCTGGAGCTTTGCTAATTCACTCTTTAATGGAGGCTCTTACTCCTTTATTTTCTCTCTTGATTTCTCCAATATATTATAGTACAATACATCATCTGATTAGGGTTTTTCGAGGGGCCTCTCCCTGCTCAATGAGGCGTTACATAGTATTTATAAAGCTGCTCCCTTTATGTGGGATTTCAGCCGAGATCTTTGTCAATTATTCATGGGATGCTCCTTGATTTTAGGAGAGAATCTCGATTGATTGAGAGTTTCATGCATTGGGCTCAATTTTCGTAATCATCCAATTGTTTCCTAGTTGGTCCTGTCATGATCTCCCCAAGGGGAGCTCTACCCCTGGTTCTCTGAGTTCCCCTTGTCTTTCCTGACCTCCTGACCTGTGCTCACAGCTAGGGCTTATTTGAGGTATCATCAATTGTCCCCCTGCCCCTGGTTCAAGCAGGCTTGGGTAGGGGTTGAGCTATTTTTTAAACCGAGCTAGATCTGCATGTGGCTAACCTTGACTTGCACATAAGTGAGGCCTTTTTGATGATTTACAGCAATCATGGCTTCCTCGTTTCCCGCACACGTCCCAGTCCACGTCTCTCAAGCTTTAAATGCTCAAACGACTATCTGAACCGCCCTATTCCACTGTTCAACTTCTCTGCTGCTTCTCTCTTCTTGTGATTTTTTGGCTTTCTGGTTTGGAGTTCTCTGATTCCTCGTTCAAGATCAAGTTTTGTGGGTTCGATTTGAAGATTCACATTGCCCTCTTTCTTTCATTTCGCTCTAGGTTGCTGTTCGTTGCTCTTTTCTACCTAGGTACGCCCTTTTGTCCCCTTTTCACCTTTTCTCATTCTAGATCCCTCGAATTCGAGGTGGCCATTGCATTTTTGGGCTTTTCGGTTCTTTTACTTTTGGAATCGAAATTACTGCTTGTCTCCTCTCCCCCACTTTGTAGACTGGTCTTCTATCGTGCGAATCCTTGCTGTTGGAAGCTACTGCGTTGACCCTAGGGTTATCAGGGAGTGCTTAATTAGTATTCCTCCTCTCTACCACTCTTTCAATTTGTCTTTCTCTTGTCCAGTCATGTCTACTCTTCTAGAGCTACTCGCTCCTCTGCTTCCCTCTTGGGGGAAAGGTATGTCGAAGAGGACACTGATTTAGGGGATGTGGGCAAGGAAATCAACAATTTCCCTGGGGTAGATGCTGTCGATGTCAAGAAAATGTAGAGGAACCACCCCCGTCGTCTTCTTCTGTGCCCCCTAATCCTGACAAAAGTAAGGGCAAGGTGAGTGGGGTAGGAGTCTCTAATAGTGCAGCGGGCACAGGGGCTACCTTTAGGCATGCTGAGCTCATAGGACCCAGTGAGATTGACTCTTCTTTTATGAAAATTCTTAGTGCTCGTTACGGTTTTTCTCCTGGTGTCCAGCCTTGGTGTCCAGATAAATACACCCCATATGTTGCTCAAGTTCATAAGAAAGTCTGTTTCTCTGTGGCAGCTTTTGAGAATGACCTTCGCTTCCCTATGCATCCCTTCATCAAGAGTGTTTTGCAACACTTCAACGTCTACCCTGCTCAGCTCTTCCCTAATTTCTAGGGTGTTCTTGTGGGTCTCCTTGTTTTATTTAAGATACATGGGCTCAAGGTCCCCAGCCTTTCCTTGCTTGTGGATCTTTTTAATCTCAAGCTCACCTCATCAAAGGGTTTCTTATACATCCCCAAGCGAACCACGGCTAGGCAGATCATTACTCACCTCCCGAGCTCCTATAAGGGTTGGAAAAAATAATTCTTTTTCGTTTGAGGCACCAACTGGGAGTACAACCCTGCTGACAGAACTGATACTCTGGGTATCCCTAGAACTTGGTCTGCCCCTGATAACTTAGGTGAGCCCTTGTTCGAACTGATTGAGCTCTGATTTGGAAATTATTGAGTTGTGTTTTTGACCTTTGCTCTCCTTGTGTTGTTCTTCAGGCATTCAACCAGAGTTCAGTGTTGAGGACGAAAGGGTGAAGTGAAAGTTGGAGAAGTGCAATCCAGAGAAGTACTCCGAGCTCATTAAGCCCTGGGTCTTAATAACACAGGGATTCAGTCCTCATGAGGTATCGATAGAAGCTCCGCTCCCTATCTCAGTTGTTAGACCTGAAGACATAGAAGATAACACTTTCTAAGTTGGTTCCGTTGCCTTCCCTTCTTTTTCCTCTCTCCTGTTTAACTTGCTTGGTTTAGATCTCCTAGGCTCCTCCATAATGAAATTTACCCTTGAGGAACTCCAGGCTAAGGTTGACCTATTGAAGAAGAGTAAGAAAAGTGGCAAACGGAAGGCTGAGACCAGCTCTGGAGGCAGCCTCGTTGACAAAGCTAAAGTGCATGAGCTGGGAGTGACCTCTTCTCCTGCCTTGAGCAAAGGAGGACAAACTCTCTCATCTCAATCCCTGGCCCCTTCTCCTCTTCAAGGGGCCCAGTTTGCCCCCAAATAGGCTTCTGAGCCAGAGCTAGCTTCCCCCACCTCTTCTGAGGTTGAGGGAGCCTTGGGGCTGATTACTGAAATTAAGTCAGACTTTGCACCCCCGGACCTCCTGAGCAACCATCCTAGCTGCCTCTCCGGAGTCCCAAAGCCGAAAAGAGGGAAGACTAGGAGACTGATGAAGACTTCTTCTTCGACAACGCTGAGTTGGCTGCTGGGGCTATTTCATCCATTCTCCTTGAATTTGATATTCGGAGGGCCTCTACCATGCCCTCTAAGGCCTCTTTCTGCTCAGCTCTCCAAGGAGCAGCCACTGTAAGTATTTTTACAGTCGCTCTTAGCTCGGCGCAGTTGAATTGTACTAATCTATACCTGTTTTCTTTATTGTCCACAGATGGCTCTTCATTTGAAGAACTTGATGGGCAGGGTCCGATCTTCGGAGGACTCTGCCAAAGCTTTGAAGACATACGAGTTTAAGGTCGCTGAGCTAATCTTTGACAATGAAAACCTTATAACTCAGGTGCAAAAGCTCGAGGAGCAAATGGAGAAGCAAGCCTCTGACTACGAAGGCCTTCAAACTGCTAAGGATAGGGCTGAGGAAAGAGAGAAGAAGGTCAAGGATGAGCTGAGGATGACCAAGGAAGAGTTGCTACTCAAATGAGAGCTTATGTGGTGAGCTCGAGGTGCAGAAGACAACTGTCAGGGAGATGGATGACATAATAGCCGAGCTGAAGGGTGATGTCACCACCAAGTGGGCCTCAGGATGGCTGGCCTTTCAGCACAAAACAGAGAAGGCCTATCCAGACCTCGACTTCGACTTTGCTATCCCCACTGAGGAGGAGTTGGAGGAGACTGACTCAGATGGTGATGAAATCTTTTGGCTCCTGCCACCTCTGTTTGGGCTCTAAAAGGCACTAAAATGTTCTCTCTTACAACTGTTCTTATTAATACTTCCCTCTCTGCTGATCTCGTAACTGAGGCCCTTGCCCAAGATTCGCCAATAGCTAGAGTGGAGGCTCCCGAGACCAGCACCCCTGAGAATTCTACTCCTCTGCCATCTGGGCCCTTATCTTCTAAGCTGTCGGGCTCTGTTCTTGTTATTGAAACTTCATCTGCTGATCTGCAAGACCATTCACTTACTCCGTCTTCAGAAACATAGGATCTTAGGCTATAATTTCTGGTTTTGTTTTGTACAACTCGAATTTTTGGACCATAACTTCTATTTTTGCACATCTAATTCATGATCTTTTCTGAACTGATGTTGTAATGTTGGTGCCAATGTTCAGTATTTTCAAATGTAAGCTCCGATTTCGGGCTCTGAGATATAACCCTTGTTTTGAAAAGTTGCACACCATTCTTTTAGCCTGTCTGAGTTATAATGGTGATATTGGCATACATTTAGAACTCAAAGATCATAAAACTTATGCAGAGATACAAGTAGAACTCAAAATAGACTTCAACCCCAAAGGGAGCATTGGATGGCGGACTTGACATTCCTCACAGTGACAAGAGGTTTGCTGGATTTGGGAAAGAGAATAAGCAACTTGATGCTGAGGTCCATCACAAGTACCTCTATGGAGGCCATGTTGCTGCATACATGAGAGCTTTGTTGGAAGAAGACCTTTTCTGGAAGTTTAACCCGAGGTCCACATAAGGCTTTTTCGAGGAGATGTATCAGAAGGTCCGTGCAACCATACGAGCTGACCTCTCTGGAAAGGCATCTTACCTCTCCAGTCAGGGGTTGAGTTCTGCCTTATTTCTCAAATTGTGTTGCACCTCACGCTGTGTGTGTGTGTGTGTTTTTTTTTTTTTTTTTAAACTATTCTCTGGTATAATCTAACTTACTTTGTAATGTAGTCTACTCTACTCTAACACAATAATACAATCCAACTTGCTCTTCAATGTAGTTTACTCTGCTCTAATACAATAATACAATCCAACTTGCTCTTCAATGTAGTTTACTCTACTCTAACACAATAATACAATCCAACTTGCTCTTCCATGCAATCTACTCTCATTATTCTATGGTTAACTGCTTACGTACTGCTCTGTACTCCCCTTGCCCCCTTGCTTTAAGGGGAACTGAGCTCCTCTGAAAGCAAATTTGTTGGAACTGAAAGTTTGCTGGCTTCTTAAGCTCCTTCGAGAGGGAAGGAATTGAGATCTGACTTTAGGAGATTACTATGCTTGTGTTTGGTCGAAGAGAGTATGCTGCTTGTTTGAAAAGTTGAGAGCTGCCTTGGAAGGTTCATGTAGTCATACGAGCTACACTTAACTCAGAAATACTCGAATGTTTGGGATCTCAGAGAGTCTTCCAGGACTGCCGAGCTTTATCGTGGACCCACAGTTAATCTCTCATGTTATATTGCAGCTTATTGTCCTGAACTTCTGCTGGATAGTCGAGGGCTGTTATTACTTGAGGTAAATGAGGAGTATCGGGGAAATGTTGAGGCTATTATTTCTTGTTGGTAATCTAATCTCACCACAAGAAGTCTCTTTCTCTGATCACTCCTAGATGATGGCCTTATACGAACCTCTACCAAGAAGCTCCTGTTTCCTTAGGGCTTGTCTATTGTCTCATTTTTGCTAAGTTACATAACTACTTATGTTCCTCTTTCCCCTTCTTTCCCGCTACCCCCTTGCTTTGAAGAGTTATTTAGATCTCCTTGAGGCAACGGAACTCAGAGCTGCCATGTATACCCTTAACTGAGCTCTTACTTCCCCGGATCTGGAAAACCCTTGGTGCAGACCTCCCTAAACTCCATTAGGGTCTGCAAAGCTTCTGCAGGTGGGGGGTGGTTGCTTCTAGCGCATCTGCTAGCTTTGCTGGGGATATGGTTCTAACAACTACTTATACTCACAAAGTCTTGTTGTGCCTCAAGAATAGAGTTTCCATTTTAGTCAGCCCAAAAAAATCTGAGAAGTCTCTTTTGGGATGTGATCTAACTATTTAAATTATTAAACCCCGTCATAACCGAGGAAAGAATCCGACCTCCTGGGCTTGTCCAAGGCTGTATCAAGCCTTCCTTGGCTATTTAATGGTTCATGATTGGTAGAATTTGTCATTAACTCCTCTTGTATTGTTCATATTTTATTACCTTCCTTAAACATATCCGCTACCTTAATTTGTAAATCCAAAGGCTAGCCGCTTTTGGGGTTCGGCGTGTTTCTTGATTCTTTAATATCTTGACTTCTTGGTTCCATAGACATTTATTTCCTCCAAAAGCTTTTCATTTTTGTTATCTTCTTCCTACGTCTCCTCTTTGCCTTCCTACAACTCCCATGGCTGTCCCAATCTCCCCCTGTTCAGGGAACAAAGCTCCTGCGAAATTGAGTGGGAGTGGCAGACCCGTTACTTAGTGCTTTCGTCATTGTCATCCTCAGACTTAGTCGGGATAAAGAAGAAGTTCTTTCTTGACGTGGAACTAGCTTTACGAGCCCCATCTTCTAACGAGCCCCATCTTCTAACGAGCCCTGCAATTATCTCCCTCGAGGGGAGACTTGCTTCTTTGAGAGGGCTTTGGACATGGGGCTGTGTCTCCCCATTCATCCCATTGTTGGTTCCATCTTTGCTTACTATGGGTTATGCCCTTCTCATCTCTCTCCCAAGGGGGTGGGCCATCATGATTAGTTTCTTTCTGTTTTGGCGCTTGCGTGGTGGTGATGACAAGTTTCTCACTGTAGGAGAATTCCTCTACTTTTTTGAAGTCGAGGAAGATGAGGTCCCGTGTTTTGTCTGTTTTTTATGGAGGCACTTCAAGGTGCGACGTTTGGTGTTTGACCTTCCTTCTCCTCTTGAGGGATAGGTCAATCATTTCTTTTATGTTACTGGGGATTCTTGAAGGTCTATAGAGCTGCACTACAGAGAGTGCAGAGTTCTCAGATCATAGAGGAGCTATTCTTATTCAGGTAAGTATCTCGGCAACCTGCATTTATTCAGGTCCTTTGATGTAGTCTCTTAATCGTAGGATTTAATTTAGTTGGTAGGTCCTCCTGAATTGAATCTGTTAGAGGAGATGCGAATTAATTAGATGATTGAAGTTGAGCCTGTGCCTTACTCTGAGTTGGTGACGCCAGATAACTTGTTTCTGTTCAGTGCTGCCAGTGTCGCTACGGACTTTGTTTCTTATCCAGATTTTGCTGACTCCTGTCCTTCTGAATCTGATGAGGTTGAGGTTTTTGGTACTTCCTCTAGAAAACATAAAAGTGGTCATGCAAGTGACTCCTCTTCCACATCTGGATCTTCTCTGGCTATAATATTGTTCTCCTCATGTAGGTATAAATTTATAAATCTTCTAACAGAAGCCCAGAAGGAAAGGGATGAGCTAAAAGAAGAAAACGCCCGCCTGAAGGAGGAAGTTACTGAGCTCCAGAGACGCTTAAAGGGCGAATAAGGACTGAGGATATCTCTTATAGTTTTTTTTTTTGCCTTCGTACTACTACTGGACATATGAGCCTTTGTTCTTATTTGATGGTTACTGATTCTTCTGTGGACTCTTGAACTTGTGATTTTGAATCTAGTTATATGTTTCTATTCTCGAGCTTTCGGACCCTTTTGAGTGAACTGGTAGAATAAGTTGTGAGCTATAGAGTTCTTTTTATGAACCGAAGAGTTCATCCTGAGCTATAGAGCTCTTTTTATGAACTGAGGAGTTCATCATGAGCTATAGAGCTCTTTTTATGAATTGAAGAACTTGTTTTCATTTTATGAGCTGAGTGGCCCATCTTTATTCTATGAGTTGAAAAACTCACCTTTGTTTTATGAGTTGGAGAGCTCATCTTTGTTTTATGAGCTGGAGAGCTCATCTTTGTTTTATGAGCTAAAGAGCTCATCTTTGAGTTGGAAGCATTTTTTTGCAGGCACATACAAGGGAGGGTGGTCAAAAGTTCTCAGTTTGATTGAAAAAATGATTCTATTACAGAAAAACTTACTGAAAAAATCTCTTAAGGTGTTCTGCATTTCAAGAATGAGGCAGGATTTTTCCTTCCTCAGTTTGTAGCTCATAGTTCCCGGGCCTGATAACCCTTGATATGATATAAGGACCTTCCCAGTTTGGGCCTAGTTTCCCATGGAAAGGGTCCTTCCTCGCAAGTAGTAGCTTTCTAATCACTAGATCTCCTACCTTATAACTTCTGTGCTTTACTTTCTTGTCGTAGTATTTGGCTATCTTCCTCTGATAATGCTTTATGCGCTGTAAGGCCTTGTCTCTCTTCTCATCCAATAGATTGAGGTTGAGTAGCAGCTCTTCATCATTATGTCTTGCGTCGCTAAACTCAGTTCTGGGGAACGGGAGCCCTATCTCCACGGGAGCTACTGCTTCAGTTCCAAAAGTCAAAGCAAACGGAGTTTCCCGAGTGGCGGTCCTGGCTGTGGTTCTGTAAGCCCATAACACCTCAGGGAGCTGCTCCACCCATTTTCCCTTTTAGTGCTTCCAGCTTAGTTTTCAGGGTGGTCTTTATTGTTCGAATGGTGACCTCTACCTACCCGTTGGATTAGGGATGGGCTGGGGCCAAAAAGAAATTTCTTATCCCCAACTCGACACAAAACTTCTTAAACTTAGGGTTATCAAACTGTTTTTCATTGTCTGAAACAACTGCCCTTGAAATCCCAAACTTGCAGATTATCGACTTTCAGACAAAGTTTTGGACTTTTTGTTCCGCGATTATTGCCAAAGGCTCTGCCTCTGCCCATTTGGTGAAGTAGTCCACCCCAATAATGAGGAACTTACATTGTCCAACCCCCGTAAGGAGGGGCTCACCACCGATTTTAGGAGCTCTGGTGGGCAATGAGGAATGTTGGCGTGTACTTGGCAAGTTTTACATCTCTTGACCAGATCTGCCGCATCTTTGAGCATAGTGGGCCAGTAATACCTCCGCCTCAATGCTTTTCTAGGGACAGAGCTCCAATGTGATTGCCGCAGATTCCTTCATGAATCTCTCTGAGTATGTAATTAACATCTTCATCTCCAACACATTTGAGTAGAGGTGTCGAAAATCCCTGTTTGTACAGGTTTCCCTACAAAATAGAAAATCTGGCTAACCTGACCCTTAATGTTGCAGTTTCTTTGGAATCTTTCGGCAAAGTCCCATTTTGAAGATACCCTCTGATGGGGTCCATCCAACTTGGTAGTGCTTGCATAGGCAGAACTTCTTCATCTTCAATGCATACAGATGATTCTGCTAAATGCTCTACTGGAATTAACCTATCCAAATTCTTCTGTGAAACTATTACCAACCTTGCCAAGGTGTCTGCTCTCAAATTTTTGGCTCTAAGAACGTACTTGAACTTAACTTGCACAAATTTCGTAATCAATTCCTATACCTTTCTGAGGTAGAGAATCATTTTCTTACCCTTAGCCTCGTATGACTCCTCTATTTATTTCACGACAAGCTGGAAATCGCTGCTGATCTCTAGTTGCTCTACCTCCATTGAATGAGCAAGGTTGAGCCCAACAATGACAGCTTCATATTCGGCCTCATTGTTTGAAATCTTAAACCCAAACCTAAGGGTGTATTCCACGTCTACTCCATCTGGAGAGGTCAGGATCAATCCTGCGCCGCTTCCTTGGGCATTGGCAGCTCCGTCTACCAAAAGT
Source organism: Ilex paraguariensis (assembly GCA_963454935.2). NCBI lineage: Eukaryota > Viridiplantae > Streptophyta > Magnoliopsida > Aquifoliales > Aquifoliaceae > Ilex > Ilex paraguariensis. Next base: position 6,203,089 of record CAUOFW020001724.1, on the reverse strand, counting down.
TTCCATACAGGAAGGTCAGGTATTAGTAGTGTGGCTTCCGCGGGTGTTATTGTGGTGAATTCTGCAATGAAATCTACCAAGACTTGCCCTATAATTACTGTCCTTGGCTTATACCTAATATCAAGTTCGCTGAGCTCTATTGCCCACTTAACTAGCCTTCCTACAGACTCTGGTTTATGCAACACTTGCTTCATTGGCTGATATGTTAGAACCTCTATAGTATGAGCTTAGAAATATGGTCTAAGTCTCCTAGCCGTAGTCACCAGGGCCAAAACTAGTTTTTTCATATTTGGATATTTCTTTTTTGCCTCCCTCAAAGCTCTTCTACAGTAGTAAACTGGTTGCTGAGTTCTATCTCGCTCTCTAACTAGTGCTACGCTGGTTGAGAAATCCGAGACAGATAAATAAAGAGTAAACACCTCCCCTTCTAAGGGGCTTACTAGGACAGGGGGAGAGTTTAGGTACTCCTTCAGTGCTTTGAACACTTCCTCACACCGGGTGTCCCACTAAATTTCCTTTTTCAAGATTTGAAAGAAAGGTTGGCACTTGTCACTTGATTTAGATACCAAACGACTCAAGGCAGCTATCCTTCCTGTCAGGCGTTGGACCTCCCTGATGTTGGACGATGGTCGCATATCCAAAACTGCCTTAATCTTTTCTGAGTTAGCCTCGATTCCTCTGCTGTTGACTATGAATCCCAGAAACTTCCCGCTGATACCCCAAAGGCACACTTTGCAGGGTTGAGTTTCATCTTGTACTCCTTGAGGATTTGGAATGATTCTGCTAAGTGCTCGACGTGCAGCTCTGCCCTCAGTGATTTTATCAACATGTCATTGATATAGACCTCCATGGATGTGCCAATTTGCTTCTGGAACATTCTATTCACTAGGCGCTGATAGGTGGCTCCAGCATTCTTCAATCCAAAAGGCATGACCTGGTAGCAGTAAGTTCCCTTTTCAGTCACAACTGATGTCTTCTCCTGGTTTGCTGGGTCCATCCTGATCTGATTATAACCCGAGAAAGCATCCATAAAGCTGAGGAGCTCATGCCCAGCAGTTGCATCCACGATCAAGTCGATTCGAGGTAAGGAAAAGCTGTCATTAGAGCATGCTCGATTGAGATCGGTGAAATCAATGCAGAGCCGCCATTTCCCATTGGTCTTCTTGACCAGCACCACATTCGCTAACCAGGTAGGGTAATTCACCTCTCTGATGGCTTTGGCGTGGAGGAGTTTACTAACCTCCTCGTTAATTGCCCTCTGGCGTTCTGGAGCAAAACTTATCCACTTCTGTTTGACAGGTTTGAAAATGGGATTCACGCTTAGCTTGTGTGTGATGATTAAGGGTTCAATACCTTCCATGTCCTCTTGCTTCCAAGCGAACACTCTCATGTTCTTCCTTAGGAACTGAGTGAGTAGGTTTTTCATTTCTCTGCTCAACTTAGATCACATGTAAACAATATGTTTAGGCTCTTCATCGAGCTGGACTAGCTTTAGCTCTAGTTCTTTTGATGGCATGGGCCTAGTGTCCAGCTCGTCCCTCATGTCAAGCTCATTTAGTTGGATATTTTCAACCTTTTTCTGCTTCACCGAGGCCATGTAGCACTCCGTAGCTATTCCCTGGTCTCCTCGAACCATTCCAACTCCATTTTCCGTAGGAAACTTTACGACCAAGTGATCTGCTGAGGGGATAACCTTCATTGCGTTGAGGGATGGTCTCCCAAGTAGCATATTGTACGCAGAAGGGGCGTCAACCACTCAGAATTTCATAGTGGTGGTGGCTTGACAAGGAGGGTCCCCCATAGTGAGTACGAGTTGGATGGATCCTAGGGGTAGTACCCTCTCCCCTGAGAATCCTATTAAGTGAGGACTTACTGGCTCAAGCTTCTCTCTTCTTATACCCATTTTGTCGAAAACAGAGGCGAAAATGATGTCGGTCTACCTCTCATTGTCAATTAGAACTCGATGAACCGTTTGGTTAGCCACAATGGCTCTTACCACCAACGGATCATCATGGGGATACTGAAAGCCTTCCAAGTCTGAATCCAAAAAAGTGATGGTTGTGCTCAGTCGAGGTATTTTGGTCACGGTGTGCACGTCCAGCGCTTCGTCAGCTTTGATCCTGCGCAGATGTACTTTCCTGGCTGCACTGGATTCTCCACCGCCAGCAAATCCTCCAGATATCACTCTGATCTCCCCTAAAGGGTTGCTGGTGCTGTGCGAGGGCTTGTTGTTAAGGTGCCGGTGGTGGTGGAGCCCTGTTCTGGTTGTCATGGGCAACAAATCGTCGTAATTGCCCCCTCTGGATCAAGAACTCGATCTCTTTCTTTAACTGAATGCAATCGTCGGTGTGATGGCCATAATCCCTATGATACTCGTAATACTTCGTAGGGTCTCTTTTAGTTGGATCTGTCTTCATTCATGGAGGCCATCTTAAGAATTTCTTGTTCTGCACCTCGTATAGGATCTGAGATACTGTTGCAGTGAGAGGAGTATATTGCTGAGGTGCATATCTCGGCTGTAGTTCAAGGTACGGAAGTCCTAAGCGGTCCTTAACGTTCCCCTTTCTTTTTGGGAATCGCTCTTTATCTCTTCTAGGAGATCTATCTCTTCTTGGAGATCTGTTTCTTTTCCTCTCTCTCCTGGGACTTCGGTTCCTCTTTTTCTCTTCCTTTCCTTTATCTCTATGTGTGAAAGAGCTCCCTACCTTAGAAAGAAGAGCTTCTTCGCCATTTATATATTTATCTGCTTTGGCAAGTACCTCGACCATGCTTGCTTGGGGATTTTTTGATATGGAGAACATCAAATCTTTAGATTGCACCTCTAGACCAGCTATGAAGGCAGTGATGGTGAACTTTTCGTCTGGGACATCCACCTTTAACGATTTTGAATTAAATCTTTGGACATAAGACCTGAGGTTTTCTTGTGGTCCCTGTTTCACATTCAAAAAGTGATAGCTCGGCTTTCTGTAGGTCTGAGCCCCTATGAAGTGGGATACGATGGAAATGGAAAGTTCTTTGAAAGAAGTAATTAAGGCCGGGGGAGCCTGTTAAACCATGCCAAGGTTGAACCCTTCAAAGTGATGGCAAAGACTCGACAGCGTATGGGGTCCTGATCCTCGTGCAACTCCATTTGGTTCTTATAAGTATTGAGGTGGTTCATGAGGTCCCTGGTTCCATCAAAGGACTCTATCTATGGCATCCTGAACTTTGAGTGAGGGAAAAATGCAACACCCCAGACGTGAATGGAGATTCAGTCTGCTGCACCAAGGCGTCCATTGTAACTGAAACTTTACTTCTGACCGCTTCCTTTATGTGGCTGAGCTCCTGTTGGATGCCCTTGAAGCGTTGCTCCCAATATTGTTCCCTTCTCTCCTACTGATACGGGAAGACATCATTCTTTTCACCTTCATGGTTTTGAGTTTGTACTTCCTCATTGTGGCCATTCCTAGGGGGTAGTTGGGGAACTTGCCCCAAGGTCTGGTTGTTCTCCCCTCCTCCGTTGTCTTCTCTGAGTGGATCAAAGTGTTGTTGATCCTTGTGACGGGGACTGTTCTGACCTTCTTGGGCTGGACGTGCCTCTTGTGAGTGTTTTAGGAGCTTTAAGAGCTCTTCATTTTGATTTATCAAGCGCTGATTGAAGAGGCGAAGAACCTTCATCTCGTTATTCATGAGGGAATTCTCCATGGGAGGATCAATTTTTGGGACATTCTCGGGCTGTCTGCCATTGGTGGCTCCCTGTTGGTCCTGTATCAGGGGGTGAGTTTGTGTGGCTTCTGCTCATGTTTCGTGTTGATACCATCAATCACTGAGAAATCAGCTTATTTGTAGTAAGAACAGTCATTCCCACAGACGGCGCCAAACTAATGGTGCAAACTAACGTGGGCGAACAGAGTGCGTGGGACCAAAGGTGAATCTAGGCTGCCAACTTCATAATGACAGAGATGAAGTGTTTCTTAGAGGCAGGGAAATTTGCACAGTAAGAATATAGTGGTTCACCGACTTTGGAGCTCGGCTAATCCACTATTTAATGGATGCTCTTACTCCTCTATTTTTTCTCTTAATTTCTCCAATGTATTACAGTACAATGCATCATCTAATTAGGGTTTTTCTAGGGGCCTCTCCTTTCTCGATGAGGCGTTACATAATATTTATAAGGCTACTCCTTAATATGTAGGATTTCAGCCGAGATCTTTGTCAATTATTCATGAGATCCTTTTTGATTTTAGGAGATAATCTCGGTTGGTTGAGAGTTTCATGCATTGAGCTCAATTTCTGCAGTCATCCAGTTGTTTCCTGGTTAGTCCTGTCACGATCTCCCTAAGGGGAGCTCTACCCCTAGTTCTTAGAGTTTTTCGTGTCTTTTCTGATCTCTTGATCTGACCTCCTAACCTGAGGTCACAGATAGAACTTATTTGAGGTATCATCAAAACTAAAGTCTTATTGTATCATCTAGGGACAGAAAAATATGTTTTAACTCTACCAAACTATTGTATGTGTAAAAACATTAACACAAACACAAACCTCGGATAAAACATTCAAATTCTTATATAGTGGACCAACCACCCTAATCCAACTCTAGTGGGGGCAAGCAAGACTAGGGAGACCTTACAGTAAGATTATGAGCCTACGCTCACCCCTTCCCTAATAAAAATTGTTTATTTTAACTAATACCCAACTAAAAACATTCCATTTTATTCAGATTATTATAAACAATCGATAACCCCAACACTCTCTCTCTCTCTCTCTCTCTCTCTCTCTCTGGCCTTTTATGTACAGTAAATAGCTGGTACCTGTACCGAGTGACCCTCTCTGGTCCGTCCTCCTCGTCTTGTCGCTTCATCAACCCTTCTCTAAGCTCTCTCTCTATCTCTCCCTAGTTATTGGCCTCACACATCCTTCGAGAAAGTAACCGACCATAATGCCGGACCCAATGGACGAGGCCCACAAGGTTAAAACCCTACTTAAAACCCTCCACTTTCGTTCTCATTCAGCTTTATAGGAACACTTTCATGTTTATAAATTTGTTTACTTGTTTAAGAATTTACTTGTTTAAGAAGTTAAGACCAGACTTGGTTGAAATGGGTATGTATTTTTTATTGTAGTACAAGAGGTATAGTGTTTGATTGGGGCTTATCTTTGTATTTTATACTATAGATTTGAACATTTTTGTGCTTATACGTGACATTTTTAATGGTGAAATGTGTTTTTTTCTTTATTTTGTTTTTATGTGGGACATTGGTGACAAATAATTTTTTTTTGTCTTTCTAGGGTTAGTGAAAGGCAAGTGAGTTGGATTGAAGCTTTTTTGGGTTGATTGTTTAGTTGTGCGGTATTTTTTGAATAGATTCTGTAAAAGTGTATTTTGGCGCAATGGGTCTTGAGGACTAGAGTTTGCTTCTGAATGTTTGATTTTGTTTTTTTGCTATAATTTACCTTTTTATTCGTTTATTAATTTTTTATTTGTTAAACTATTAGTATAATTTTTTGTTAGAGCTTATTAAAATAAGATGGGTCAAAATGAATTTGCTTATTTAGCTTCTTTTAATGAGGTTGTTCTCTGTTTTGGTTCTTTTGTTATTATTATACTTCTGTTTCTTTCATTTGTCAATCTCTTTTTTTCCTGTTTTCGCGGTCTTTTGGGTTGCTTGGATGGAATGTTCTTTATTGTGCCTAATGTTGTAGTTTGCATTGTATTTACTGTCTTATTTTAACTGGGTAGTGTTGTATTGTCAGTAGTTATTATGTGTATTTCAAAGCCAACCTACATATCTATGGCCCTACCCAGTCGGAAAATATTGACAAACAATTTGGTCTTGGATATCACGTCAAAAAGTTTGGAAACACGAATGTATGTTGGAATTGGAAAGATTAAAAAACTGTGTGATTACTTATAATTTTTGTTCATTGTGCTGGAGTCATGTTTATATAAAATCGTTTTTCTTGTTGATTTGCTGTGCTTCTTATATGTCTGAGTTGTGGATTTAACATTTTGTAGTATGTATCTTGCTGGTCACCATTTTGGGACCATTGGTCAAATTGATAAGTACACAACTTCCGAATCGTTGTTTCAATTTCCAACTTGGTGTTTGGTATTTTTTTACCTCAAAGAACAGACTGCTGAGAGTAACTGTTCATTGCTCAGTCTGTCTGGGCCACTAAGATTTATTTGCTGTCTATTGAAGTATTCTGTTATTGGATACATGTTAACAGCCGTACTATATTGAGTATATAGCACAGTAGAACAATATTTGCTTTGAGTTTGAAGAATAGGGTAACTTTTGAAAGATAATTATGTTTGGGATCCTGATGTCATATTTTCCATTTTGCAGGATGAGAAATGTGATGTATGTGGTGACATTGGGGTTGTGGATGCAATTGCTACTTGTTCTCTGTGCAAAATCAACTGTGAGCATTGGTAGAATCTCTCTCCCTTGTGTGTGTGTTCTGATTTCTTTCTTTTTCATTTTTTGTGCTTGTGTTAATGCAGCTGTGAATTTTGAGGTTGCACCCCTGTGGTGCCTTATCCCTTTTGGAAAAAAAATTGTATTTGCATTTCCCTGACTTTTTTTGGTTTCTATGGTTGATTTTTAATATTCTTTGTGAAGATTTTGATGAAAGTGGAGGTTCTTCATCAATTCTGCTTTATGATTTTCTTTCTGTTTTATCTTATGAAATCATAATTTGTATAATGCTCCAATCATGGTAGATTTGGTGTATACAGTTCATTTGTAAAAGGATGTGATGGCTGGTCCTAATTCCCATTCCAATGACTTAGTTTATGTGGAGATCTAAGCTTGACTCATCCAAATTTCATTTGTTATATATGATTTTGTCATTATTCTAAACATCGTGAGAACATGTTGCCATTTGTCTCCTTTTTCAGTTATTGCATGAGAACCTATTATGAGCATGCCCCCTCAGGTTGGCATTGTGAAGCATGTACATTGAACAATATGAGAATTTCGCCACCATCTGACATCAAGGGGGACTTGCCTATGGCTTCACTGTCAAAATCCTCTAAAGCAGGTTATGGTAATGCATTTTCTGCTGGTCTCGACAAACTTTCTAATGATTCAAGCAAAGGTTGCATTGACTGGGAAAAGAAGGTTGAGAAAGGGAAAGTTAAATATCTCCCTGTTGAACTGGCCATCATGCTATCTTCAGGAGCGAAGAAATGTGAATACCCTGAAAAGAATAAACGGTGCTCAAGCCCTGGTTCATCAAAAATGATGACGTCAATGTTGGGCATGGCTTCCATGAAACTCAAAGCTATCCCTCCAAAGTTATTGTCGCCGAAGATCAGAGCAAATCCTAGTTTCGCACCTTCTGGATTTTTGAGGCATCCCGGATGTGTCAATTTCCAAACCAATTCGATGGTTCAGCCTCAAGTAATGCAATCACCAAAACAACTAGAAGGTAATAATGTTGCGGCTTTTTTTTTTTGCCAACAGTTTTGAGCATATTATGTTTACTGGACGAAAATAAGATTCAGCTAGCATATTGGAGGTTTAATTTCAGGAGTTTTTGTTCTAACTTTTTAGCTAGCTAACTTTTTAGGTCCTGTCTATTCTTGAGCATTATTGGAGGTTTAATTTCAGGATTTTTTGTTCTAGGGTTTTGTATGATCAGATTTGGGTTCCCTTGGGAGGTGTTGTTTGAACTGTTTATTTTAGGAGGTCTCATTCAAATATTAAAACTGCTGCATTTGTTTGAACGAATGCCTAGTTTTGTTACTTTTATTGTAACGTTCAACTGGTTGATTTTGTGATCTCTGTTTCAGGAAAAGATGCAGTTGTAGCTCATTCAAAGGCACACATATACAAAAATCAGCCTGTGGATACCCTAAATCCTGCTGAAGAAATTGAAACCATCAATACCAGAGTGCATAATTCAATGAGTAAAGCGTCGCTTACATCTTCGCCATCCAGGAATTGCCCACCTTTTCTTATTTCAGGCAAGACCAATTTCCTATTCTACCTCTCTTTGACCTGTTTTTGCCTTCTAGTTATGCCTGCCATCTGCGAATACACACTTCAATTAGGATGGACTTTTTTCTTGTCAATGAACATAAAGGACTGGCAATATATTCAACTTGTTACGCAAAAAAACATTCCTTATTGTTGAGAGTGGTGGATAAAAGCTTGTAAATACATGAAGCACTATGATCATCATTATATCCAGACATGTCCTCTCATTTTTGGTGATAAACTGATGATGTTTTCACACAGTATACAAAATGAATTATTGTTATTTCACAGTCATTTTGTTTAATCAAGAATATCTACTTTCTCAGGTGATGATGGTGTTTGCACTAAGGTGGATAGAAGGACTTCTGAATCTCCAAATGGGAATTTGATGAATATTCATTCTAAAGTCGAGAAATTTCTTCCAAGTGATCCTGCTCTAGATGCCTCCTGGAAGTAAGTAACCTATTCTTTTGTCAACCACGTGACTATCTGTACTCTTTTCTTTCAAAAGTTATCAGCAATGGTCCATCTGTGTGGGCTACACAAAAGGACAATATTCCACCAGTTTTTCAGAAAAACTTCCCTCTGAATCAGCCACAAACTTCATATGGTCTGGCCAAATATGACTGCACTGCAAGTTTAAATCGCCATCATGATGGCTTTTTTAAAGTGAAAATGAGGGGAAATGAAGTATATGTTTCTCTTTTCCATTTACACCTTTCATATTAATCTCTTCAATTGTGCAGACAGTCGGTTGCAGAAACTGGCCATTGATGTCATTGTTTCACTAATGTTTTTTTATCTTCTAGGTGTCTGTTGCGGTTGCATTTTTACCTTGTTGGAATGCTCATTTGACCAAGTTGCCATGTCTCCGATTGGAGCCTGTAATATTGTTTCCCTTTGGCTAGTATGTTAAAGAGAAAGTACTAACACCTGTCACTAGAAAAAGGTTTTGTATTGTGTAAGATGAGATATAACGGTATGTACTCTTCAATTTTGAAATGGGTAAACAAAATTTTTTAGTTACATTACATTCGATGCGATATTTTCCTCGACTATACAGATAAATTTTTACAAAGAAAACGCTTTGTCTTGGTTTAAATTGTGTTATTAAACACTCAAGTCTTATTTTTGTCACAGTGGAATTGTTTTGCTGTATTGTCATATTTTTCTATCTTTGGCTGCTAACTGTCGACCTATTATGAGTGATGATGTGGAATTCCTTTCACTAAATCTTTTATCAAATTCTCAAGTAGATTTATCAACATGTATAAAGCTAGTACATAAGCCCCCTAGGGTTTGCATTCCTTTTTTATTTATTTGTATCCTTGGTTTTTATCAGACTTTCCGATAAAATCTATTGGTATGTATTTCAGTTAACCTTTGAAGTCTTCAGAAAGAATCATTTTTCTACTTCAAGCATGCTCTCTAATTATGCAGCTAATGTATCTGATGAAACATAATATTGCAGTTAGAATTTCCTGTCTTTGAATTGCTAAAATCACAGAACCATTGTGTGTTTGATTATATGAATGTTTTCATTTTGTAGGGGAAGATTCAAACTTACTGATAATCTCAAACAAGGGGAACTAAGTGATGGAATCCAGGCCCATCCTCCTTCCAGAGTTCGTTGTAAGGTCTATGAGTTCTCGAAGAAAATGCCTGAAGTTCTTCAGTTTGAGCTGGTTCCACGTATCAATCTCTGGACAGATTTATTCCAGGATGACTGTCCAGACAAAGAGGACATAGGACTATATTTTTTCCCCAGTGGGAGGTATGTTTTTGCAGCGTGCTCTTCGGCAACAGAAAGTATTTTATTTAACTGATGGCTTTTAATTTTGAATTACTATCTCTGTCATGTTACAGATATGAGAGCTACATCTCCCTCCTGGAGTTCTTGGGACATCAAGATTTAGTCATGAGAAACATCATGAATGATGTCGAGCTGTTCGTACTCACATCTAGACTTCTAGATATGGATTCTCAAAGTGGGTCTTCAAGTCTCTATCAAATACATGTCTATTTTGTCTTTTATTTTTTATGCAAGGTGAACTGTGTCTATGACATGTCTTAAAAAAGGGGAGGGGTGTGCTTTTATGTTGTCTTCATGATGATGACGTGGGTTTGCCACTGTGGATTTTCTACAGGATGGAATGGGAAATACTTCCTATGGGGAGTGTTTCACCATGTGAAAAAGGATGATGCTGTTGGCATGGATAATATGAAATTCACGTTCTTAGTTCATCCTTCAAATGGTGTCCATGGCAGTCATGTTGAAGGGGATGAGTCGGATGACAGTCAGGTGATTGACATGGAAATTGACATGCTAGGTGGTGAAAATGTGGGACCAGTTGATATCGCAATTTCACAGAAGTCATTGAAGAGGGGCAGTGAACATCATAAGGAAGAACCAGCTACTCCAATCACCTCGGATTCTACTCTTCAACGGGCTACACTAGATGTTGGAATGGAGTCATGCAGTGACATTCCTCCAGGTTTCGAAAGTGTTTGGCAGAGAGTTGGGATAACCAGCTAGACACACTATCAGGGATGAAACCACTTATGGTTTGGGGAAGCTGCCAGCACAGCAAAGGAGGACCAGAAGTTCTTAGCCTCAATTTCATACTGAATTGCAACATGTACAGGTTTACAATAATTGTTAACTGCAATGTACAGATGAAGCCTTGATGTGCAGATAGCAAGTGCCCCATGTGCCACTAACACTGTTCTTTCACACTATACTTGTAGATCCCCCTTGATCAGCATTAGTGTTTATAGATCTAATACTATGATACATTTTCCTTCATTGTTCATACTGCTCTTTGTAACTATGTCCTTCCTCTAGGATGTTTCTGCTACAATTTATCAGTGATCCGTTACGTCAGTATCTTAGTTCAGCCGATTTTTGGAGTGAGATTTTCTATCGTCTCTTATCATGTCCTCATTGTGTTTATGCATAGGAACAAACAACTGTTACATTCCCCAGGTTTTAATTTAGGCCCCGAGTGGGAATCGTTCATCTTAGAAACTGTAGTCACACATCTGGTACAAACTATATGTCTTAACATTGAGTAAGCATCCTTTGTTTACATGTATCTTCGTTTCGGTTAAATTTTTCTTACTTGCCTGGGAAAAAAAAACATTGAACAAGCATCCAATGTTAACTGAAATCATCTCTTTTTTTCTGGGTGGGTAATGTGGGTATCTATCTGTGATGATACTTTCTTGTACTAGTGTTTTTTATCTTTTTTGAGGAATTGGTTTCTTGCAAGAGTTTAATGTTTGTAATTATGTTTTTGTTTGGGAATTTTCAGCTTTAATTTTTCTTAGGACAAAATCATAATTCTGGAGAGCAAAGCAAGTTTTTCGCATTAAACAATTTTTCTGGTCAAATAATACGGCGATGAACGGTTACTCATATACATTATCGAGCGGTATTATTAACTACTATGTTTCGATTGGTAGAAAAGATTGAATATAAGAAGGATGAAAAATATGAGGGATATAATTTCTATCTTTCAAAGATGAAAAATAGGAATAATATACTTTCTTTCATTTGTATTTGATTGGATGGATAGAAAATAAAAATGAATAATTTTTTTTTTGTTTGTACTGACTAAGATTAGGGGTAACAATCAAGTCGTGTCGTGTCAGATTTTTGTTAAATTATAAAATTATGAGTTTTTTATATTTCTTGTTCGGGTGTCAGGTCATTTTTATATTCGACAAGTTTGTGTCATAAAATTTGTATTGAGTTTGAGTCGTGTTATCGTGTTGAGTCAAAAAATTTTACTCCTAGTTAAGATGAAAAAAATATTTTAAAATTAAAATTAAAATTTAATTTATTTTTTTTGTATTTTTTTTAATATATATATATATATATATATATATATATATATATATATATATATATATAGATATAGACAAATAAGATACATCTCAACACAAATAATTAATTTTTCATTAATTTTCCTTCCGATTTTGGAGGGATTGATTTTAGTGAGTTAAAACTTAAAAGGAAAGTTAATCCATCTATTTTTCCATCATTTCTTACCAACATGATGTTTTATTTATTCCTTCAACTTTTCATTTTTTCATTTTTCCATCATATCAAACGGAGAACTATTGTTTCGTTTCGTAGGAAAGATGAAAAGTAAGAGATATACAATTTCTATCCTTCAAGGAAGGAAAGTAAGAATGATACACTTTTCTTCTTTTATATTTTGTAGGATGGATGAAAAATAAAAATAATAATTTTTTTTTGTGCTAGTTAAGATTAAGGATGATAATTGAGTCGTGTCGTGTCAGTTTCATGTCGAATTATTGTGGGTTTGTGTTGAACATTAGTTAAACCTAACTCAACTTATTTAACTAATTGTGTCGTTTCGAGTTAATCTGTTTATTTTCATGTTGTGTTCGTGTTTGTATTGACCTATATAAACTTTGAATAAAAAATTTAACGATAATATTTTATTTTCACTTAATTGAATCCATATTAAACATGTTTGTTTTGTGTTATCATACAAACGAGAAAATTAAAAAAATTAAAAAAAAAAATAGTGTCACTTTTGAGTTTGACGGATTGAACTGGATATGAGTCATTTATATTTCTTATTTATGTGTAAGGTCATTTTCAAGTTCGTATCATAAAATTCGTGTCGAGTTCAAGTCGTGTTATCATGTTGAGTTGAAAATTTTCATCCCTAATAAGATGGAAAAAAATATATTTTTTAAATTTAAAATTTTAAAATTTAAAATTTTTTTTAAATTTTTTTTAAAATACATATATATATATTTTATCATTATATTTTTATATGAAATTAATGCATACATAATATATGTATATATAAAAAGATATATAAACAAGTAAAATACATCTCAACACAAATAATTAATTTTTCATCCACTTTCCTTTCGATTTTGAAGGAATTAATTTTAGTGAATTGGAAAGAAAGTTAATCAATCCACTTTTTCATCCTTCCTATATTCCTTCCTTACTAAACATGATTTTTTATTTATCCTTCTAACTTTTTATCCTTCCATTTTTTCATCATACCAAATGGTGCATAAAATTTCACCAAAATTATAAATAAATAAAAAGTGATCGATTGGTATTCTTGACAGATATTTCAACTTGAAATCCAAATCTATCATACCATAGTTCATGATTTCAAAGTTAAATATATCAATCTTCAATTTGAATCATTCAAATACGTATGTGAATATGCGATGGAATTGATTGGCAATTTGGTAAAGTTGAGTTAGAATTCATACCTAATTTTCCAAAATTAATTATTTGAATTAAATTTTATTCTTGAGTTGAAATTCGAGTTTATAATGGAACCATCGGCAAAAATGGCCACTGATTTGATGATTAAAATTCAGTTTTTTTGTACAAATATTATCAAAGATTTGCTCCTTGCCAATCAATATTTCACACTATTGAAATTAAAGCGGGTGTTAGTTATACATATACAAGATGAAAATCAAATTTATATAATATTTAACTCGGATATTGATTAAATTATAAAAATTAGATCAATTAAAATCTTATTCGATTCAAAAATACTAGCGGCCGTCTCATGTGATGCACGAAATTTATAATATTTCTTCAACGTCATCGCCACCTCTACTGCCACCCCACTACGACTTCTTTTTCTATCCCATCCTAACATTATTAGACATTATTTATTGAAGTATTAAATTGATATTTCACACACACACAAAATTAAATGTAAAGTAGTTAATAAAGATGACGAGAAATTTAAATATGGGGTTGTTATTAAAAAGTTGAAACTGGTTACATAGGCCACATGTTAGAATTTAATTGGAAGATGTCAATTAAATAATTATAAATAAGAGAAAACAAAATTTAAGTTGGAAAATTTTCTCAAACACTCATAAATTAATTTTTTTAATATATCTATACTACTTATAAATGTCAACAAAAGTGAAAAAATTTTGTTTGACCAAAATAACCTAAACAAAATAATTAGAAAGAATTACACCCAGAACCCCTAAAATTTGTCACTTAATCACTCAGACCCCTAACATTTGAAATATTACACACAGATCTTTGAAGTTTGTACGCGCATAACACTTAGACCCATGTTGTAAATATATCCGTTAATAAATTATTCTTAGACTCTCCTAAAGTTTGTGGATATATAATACTTAGACCATTTAAGTTTAAAATATTATACTTAGACCAAAAATATTTCAATTAAATACAAAATATAAATATTTTAAATTTTATTATTAAAATTCATGTTTTATTGTATCATTTATTGAAATAAAATTAAAAATAAAAATTTAATTATTTTTTAAAAAAAATCGTAATTAGTATACAATTATACTATCTATTGAAATAAAACTAAAAAAAAAAAGCAATGGGTCTAAGTCATTCATAATAGAACATGAATTTTACATCCAAAATTCATGTTCTATTATGTCATTTATTGAAATAAAATCAAAAATAAAAATTTATTTTAAAAAATATATATATAGTTAGTATATATTTATACTGTCTAATAGAAACTAAAAAATTAAACAAAAAATCCAACTGTAATGAAGACAATATCTTTAAGATTTAATTAAGATAATTTGGTATTTTAATTTGATCGTTTAAACGTGTAAATTAAATTCTAATAAACATTATAATTGTATCTAATTACAATTTTTTAAGAAAAATTGAAATTTTATTTTTGATTTTATTTCAATAAATGATATAATAGAACATGAATTTTTGTTGTAAAATTTAAAATATTTTATATTTTATTTTTGATTGAAGTATTTTTTGTCTAAGTATAATACTTTAAACTTAAATGGTTTAAGTATTATATACCCACAAACTTCAGGGGGTTTAAGTATAATTTATTAACGAATATATTTACAACAAGAGTCTAAGTGATACGTGCGTACAAATCTCATGGGGTATGTGTGTAATATTATGAATGTCAAGAGGTCTGAGTTATTAAGTGACAAACCTCAGGAGACCTAAGTGTAATTCTCCCAAATAACTAATGTCTATTCTACTTTTTAATTAATAATATTATTAAATAATATGGAACTATCACAGTTATAACTTATTGGAGACTGTCGAGCTACTCACTGTTATTTTAATTGGCATAAACTCTAATGAGGACGGTCGGTATTAATTGATGTTCTTAATTTGGGCAACCGAAAGACCAATAGAATTTTCTGGTAAATACTATCTTCTTTGATGAGATATTTTCAAAATACTCCAAGATGAAGACACGTGTCTTCGGTGTCACTAAATTTTTGTTATTGTGATCACGACACGTACTCATAGGTTCACAAGTCCCTCTCCCCCAAGGTACTGGTCGTAGGGATCAATGACATCCAGTACGTTTGCGTATCGACACGTATCCCTCGGTCGGGGATATGGTACATCGGTCCCTATATGTACCTCCCTCTTGGCTCCGAGATGTACCTCTCCCTCGGTTTCGAGGTCTGCCGTCCAGGATGGCATTCTCTGCTCCCGCAGAGGCTATTGATGTACAGGTCACTAGCTTAGGCTAGGCTAGGTTAGTCATCATGACCTCGTCTTACACAATTGGTGTTAGAAGGCACAGGAAGGCAGACGACACAGCCAATGGGGAAGGGGCACGTGGCATATTGTGTCACATTAGAGACAAAAAGACCGGATGTCCTTACTGACACACAACTTGAGAAAGCAAGCATTTAATTAGGTCATTTCCTTGATGAGACAGCATTTAATGCGGTAAGGCTCGGAAGATAAAGATAATAAATGTCCCTGATACTGGGCATTTATTACTCTCTTGCCGAGAAGAGCTCATTGAGTATTCGGCAGGCCGATGACGACGCATTGATTGCTCGGGGTCCCGAGCAGTTAAGAGAGAAGACATTCCTCATAGGAATCAGTGCGCACGTTGCCTGTACCTAATGATCACCTACTGACCACACTGACAGCAATCATGAGTTTTTGAGGTATAAATACTCCTCGCAAAAGGCAAAACGGTACGCAATAGGAAACCTTTCAAAAAACCTATACTCAGTGTTTTCTTCTTCTCCCCTTCTCAAATACTGACTTGATTGTCGGAGGAGATACGCCGAAAAACACTTCGGCACACTTCTAACTTGCATTTCTTTGTTCCAGGGACCTTCCTTAGCCTTACTGGATCGCTTTGTTGATCCACGTGGCTCTTCCATTATCGTTTCAGGTTACCACAGGACCTCACAGGCTGTTCCCAATAGCAAGGTTGACCATTTGATTGACTGACTCGAGTTCATCACGGAAGAGACCTGTTCTCGTATTTATATTGTGTAAGATCTTGCACACATAATCTGACGCCGTCTGTGGGAAACGACTAGTTCTCCTAGTTTCTTCTCTGTAAAGAACAGTGACCATGGTGAATACTCGACAAAAAGGAAAAAGTCCCCAGCAAAAGAGTCTTGAATTACGAGCTCCATGTCATGATGGAGGAAGGGATCACACTGATGGGAATAGAAATGTCTCTATTCAGTCAAGAGGGCCTACTCCTCAGACTAGTATGGGCATCAGGTCAGGAGGAACCGCCCCTTTGGCTCGCCAACTAGCTGAGGTGATCGAAGAAAAGTTTGGGGATCGATTACGACAGTTGGAAAAGGACAATGTGAACGTCCTAAGCCGGCTCAACGAATTTGCCCTCTCTGACGAAGGGTTGAGGGACTCATTCCTTTCTCGTGGGCTCCCCGCTCAGGAGGCAGAAACGAAGGATCTGAGGAATTATTTAAATGACAAAGCGGAAAGCTCCAGGGCCCCAAAGCGACCAAGAGCCCACGAGCGCCCTCTTAACGACCATTCCAGGAAGGCAAGGCCTTTAGCCCCGGACGACCTCCGACGAGGACTGTCAAGATGGAGGAAGGGAGATGAGTCCGAGGAGGATTCAACCCTATCGACGCGACGCCCAGGAAATGGGGGACCTATTGACGAACTCGGAGACTTCAGAAGACACCCCGTTGAGGAGAAAATTGATCTCAGGGCTCGGTTGGAATCCAGGAAAAAGGACAAGGCTGTCCAGGACAATGTCGAAGACGAGGTCATGCAATCACCCTTTACCAGGGGTATCACAGAGATGGATATTCCAAAAAAATTTGTCGTGCCAAGGTTCAAAACTTATAATGGACGGTCCGATCCCGAAGCCCACCTCAGGCAGTACAAGCAAATGATGTCCCTGTATCATTCAAACCAACGGTTCCTCTACCGAGTGTTTTTCATGAGCTTGGGGGACTCCGCGATGAAGTGGTTCGAGACTCTTCCCCCCAACAACATTGGATCATGGAAGGAGTTGACGAGACAGTTCCTAGCCCGATTCATTACGGGGAGTAAGCAGCCTAAAGACATCAGATCATTACTGACGCTCAGACGGAAGGAATCCGAGACCCTCCGCCAGTACGCCATTCGGTACTGGGAGGAGGTTAATGAGGTAGAAGGCTGTTCGGAAATCATAGCAGCGGCGTCTTTCAAGCTCGGCTTGGCAAGGGACACGGACCTGTACCGATCCTTGACCAAAAGGACTCACTCGGATATGGGCGAGTTGATGGCCCGGATAAACAAATACTCTAGGATAGAGGACGAGATGGGAAGCAGCAAAGGCAGAACCCTCCAACCTAAGAGAAAATAGAGGGAGCGAGATGATACTTTCCGAAAGGGACTGCTACCCCCTCCGGGGGGTCATTCAAAGGAGTTCACACTATGTTCAAGGAACCCATCTACAAGTTGCTCCACAAGATCAAACATGAGTCATTCTTCAAGTGGCCGCCCAGGATGCAGAGTGATCCCTCCACCCGTGATCAAAGGGTCAAGTGTTCCTATCACTGGGATTTCGGCCATCGCACCGAAAGCTGCAGGGTATACAAATCTTTCTTGGAGAGGTTGGTCCGAGACGGATACTTAAAAGAATACATAGAGCCCAGGCTGGAAGAGAGACGTACCCCTATCCTGATCGAGGAGCCGGACAACGTCATAGATGTGATACATGTATGTCCGCTAGATCGCCCCACGTCCAAGGAACTCGAGTCCGATCTCAAGAGGGTAGCTTTTACAAGAAAGGTGATCGAGAACGATGGGGGGCCGCCCAGTAAAAGGGCCAGGATTGGCAAGCCGAGCATCACATTCTCTGACGCGGACTTGACGGGCATGGTGACTCCTCATAACGACGCCCTTGTCATAACCCTGAAGATTGACAAGTTCGACATCAAGAGGGTGGTTGATAGACTCTGGGAGTTCCTCAGAAGTAATGTACTCTGACACTTTAAAACGGATGGGTCTTGGCCACAAGGACCTTACCAAGGTCAGGACACCCCTCATCAGATTCAACGGCTCGTTCGCCCTGCCTATAGGCAAAATCACATTGCCAGTTGTCACAGGTTCTTTCACCATCAACACTGAGTTTGTCGTGATTGATACGGACTCTCCCTACAATGTGATCATGGGATGAGTGTGGCTGCATGCGTTGGGAGCAGTCCATTCCACTTATCACTAGAAACTGAAGTTTGCCACGCCAGAGGGGGTCATGGAAATCCGAGGGGACCAAGCATCTGCAAAAAATTGTTTTTATTCGGCTGTCAGAGAAGGGGCTTTCACCCAAGAAAATGGGCGGGCTCTGGAAGAGATCCTGGAAAAATAGCAATCACAGACCGGGCGTCCAGGAATGGATGACCCCGGATTGACCCTACAGAGCGGTAGGTGGAGGACCTCCGAAAGGTGCCCTTGGTAGAGGATGAGGAGGAAAGATACTTCTTAGTTGGAACTGCGATGCCCATAGCCGAACAGGAGGAGATGATTGAGTTTCTGAGAGGAAATGCAAACGTGTTCGCTTGGAACGCGATGGAAATGACGGGAGTGGATCCCGAAATAATTACACACAAACTGCATGTTGACCCGGCACACAAGCCAGTGAAACAGAAGCCACGGTGCATGGCCCCGCACCACGCCCGTGCGATCAACGAAGAGATCGACAAACTCCTGGAGGCCGATGCCATCCGGGAAGTACAGTTCCCAGAATGACTGTCTAACACGGTCTGTGCAAAGAAGAAGGGGGAAAAATGGCGTATATGTGTAGACTTCACTAATCTAAACAAGGCATGTCCCAAGGACGACTACCCCCTACCAAAGGTGGACCAGCTAGTGGACGACATTGTCGGATACGAACGCATGGACTTCTTGGATGCCCGAGTAGGATATCACCAGATCCCTCTCCATCCCCCGGATCAGGAAAAAACAACGTTTATCACTCCAAAAGGAGTTTACTGTTACAAAGTGATGCCATTTGGGCTAAAGAACGCCAGAGCAACATACCAAAGACTGATGAATTGGATGTTCAAAAAGCAGATCGGTGACACCATGGAGGTCTACATTGATGATATGCTGGTGAAAAGCAAACGAAGCTGTGACCACTTGGCAGATTTGGCGGATACCTTCTCCACCCTCAGGGAGTACGGGCTAAAGCTGAACACTGCAAAGTGCGTTTTTGGAGTAGAGTTGGGTAAATTTCTCAGATATCTGATGAGTCAGTGAGGAATCGAAGCCAACCCGGACCAGATTCAAGCGATCCTATACATCTGGAGCCCCTGAACTGTCCGAAAAGTCCAAAAGCTCACTGGGATGCTGGCAGCACTTAACCATTTCGTCTCACGCTCTTCAGACAAATGCAAACCCTTTTTTGGAGCCATCAAGAGGGCTGGGAAGGATATGTGGAGCCAGGGGTGCAAAGACGCCCTGACTGGAATCAAGGAGTACCTTAGGATTCTCCCGACCCTATCCGTCCCTATACAGGGGGAAATGCTCTTCTTGTACTTATCCGTATCGGAATTTGCAGTCAACGGGGTGCTTATCCATGAGCATGAGCACCGCCAGAAACTGATTTATTACATAAGCAAGGCGCTTCTGGACGCGGAGACAAGATACCTGCCCCTAGAGAAACTGGTTCTATCCCTGGTCACAACTGCAAGGAAACTAAGACATTATTTTTAGGCACACCCAATTACTATCCTTACCGATCAGCCCTTAAAGGCCATTTTGAGGAAGGCAGACCTCTCCGGAAGGATTTCCAAGTGGGCAGTGGAGCTGGGGGAACACGACATTCATTTCAAACCTCGAACTGCTATAAAGGGTCAGGTATTGACGGATTTCATAGCTGAGTTTTTAGGGGGACATCCCGTTCCAGAAAGACCGTCTCCTCCCGGAATAGCGTCCCCAACGAATTGTGAGGGATCACCATGGCTTTTGTGTGTGGATGGTTCATCAAACAGTAAGGGGTCCAAAATCAGTATCTTGCTAGTCTCTCCGGACGAGATGGTCGCGGAGCAGGCTGTTCGGCTGGGATTCAAAGCATCCAATAATGAAGCTGAGTACGAGGCTCTCATCTCGGGACTTCGGTTAGCCGAAGCAACTGGGGTCACGGACTTGATCGTACATTGCGATTTCATGCTGGTGGTCAACCAAGTTAACGGAGAATTTGAGGCAAGGGACCCTAGGATGAAGGCTTACCATCACCAGGCGAGGACTGTAATCCGCAAATTCAGAAAGATTGAGATCAAACAAGTGTCCCGAGACAAGAACATGCATGCCAACGCCCTGGCTTGCCTGGCCTCGGCACTGGAATCCTCTCAGTCACGCAGAATCACCATAGAATACCTTCTCATCTCCTGCATAGACCAAACCCCCGAGGCAATGGCCGTCCAAGACACACACAAACTGCCCAGCTGGATTGATCCCTTTCTCAGGTTCCTAATAACAGGAGACCTCCCGGAGTGTTCAAAGGAAGCCAGGAAGATAAAACTTAAAGCCCCGAGGTTTTGGGTCTCTCTGGATCAGAAGCTATATCAGAGGTCTTTCTCAGGACCTTACCTACTCTGCGTCCAGGAGGATCAGATGGAGGACCTTCTCTATGAGGTACACGAAGGAATATGCGGGGGGCACTCTGGGGGGCGATCCATGGCACACCGCATCATGTCGCAAGGATATTGGTGGTCGCGAATGCAAAGAGACGCACACACATATGTCCAAAAATACGACCAATGTCAGGAGTTCTCCCCAGCAATCAGGCAACCCGCGGGGGACTTGCACCCCTTGACCAGTCCTTGGTCATTCGCCCAGTGGGGACTTGACTCACATCCACGACATAGATGCTAAAAAGTCCGTCTGGAAAAATATAGTCATCAGATTCAGAATTCCCCGAGCACTGGTATCAGATAACGGGACTCAATTCACCGGCGGGCGTTTCAAGTCTTTTTGCGAGCAACTTGGAATCCGTAATTTCTATTCCACCCCTGTTTACCCCCAAGCCAATGGGCAGGCAGAAGCCTCTAACAAAATAATTATCAATGGGATCAAGAAGAGATTAGAGAAAACTAAGAAAAAATGGGCGGATGAGCTATTGAACATTTTATGGGAGTATAGGACCACCCCTCGGTCCTTGACAGAAGAGACCCCTTAATCCCTGGCTTACGGAATGGAAGCGATCATACCTCTAGAAGTAGGGCTTCCAACCATAAGGACACATGCCTTTGACACAGGGGGAAACGACCGACAGCTCAGACTGGATTTGGATCTAGCGGAGGAAAGAAGGGAGATAGCCGCCTTGAGGGTAGCCAAGTATCAGGAAAAGATTTCCCAACTTCACAACAAAAGGGTCAAGGCGCGAGAGTTCCAAATCGGTAATCTGGTCCTTAGAAGGATAACGGCCAATACCTGTGACCCAACAGAAGGAAAAATGGGACCTAACTGGGAAGGGCCCTACAAAGTGATATCTGTCGGAGGCTTTGGGTCATATAGATTAGAGGATTTGGAAGGGAAACCTGTAATACGACCTTGAAATGTGATAAATCTAAAAAAAATACTATTTTTGAGTATTATCTCCTTCAGTGCTCACCAACGGCAAAGTTAAAGGGTAAGGCCCTAGAGACAGAGTTCAAGGACTTCTGCCCCCGAAGCACACACCAGGAGCAAGCCTCCTGGAAGGGTAAGGCCCTAGGGACAGAGTTTAAGGACTCCTGCCCCCGAAGCACACACAGGAACAAGCCTCTTGGAAGGATAAGGCCCTGAGGACAGAGTTCAAGAACTCCTGCGTCAAAAAAAAAATACACACAAGAAAGTATAAGTACTCCAAAAAAAGCTTTATTTCAAAAAGAGGGGCTTTGCGTCCCCAAGAGCTACAAGAGAAAAAAGTATAATCGAAAAGAAAAGAGCTTTCATCTGGACCCGGGCATCTCCAAAACATCACCCGAGGGCGAATCAACGTAAAAAGGTTGAGCAGCTTCGGGAGCAGGCAAAGCGGGAGGTACTTCGGCAACAGAGAGAGCCTGAGGAATGTTATGGTCAAGGGCTTGGTCCGGCAGGGCCTCATCAGATAATTCCACAATTACCGCCTCAGGCGGATCTACCGAAACTTGCACCGGCGTTGGAATCACGCCCTCGGCAGCAATCTCAGCTTCGGCCTGTTCCATCTCCGCCGAGGGCACGTATTTGTGCATTTGGAAGAGTGGAGAGTCTGGAGGGATCCCAGCAGACTGGAGCGCCTCGTCCCACCCCTTCTTGAAGAACTCCTTGCTATTTTCCTCTAGAGCGGGGAGCACGTCATCGACGAACTCTTCCTGGAGTTGCTCCTCGGACTTCCTATTCTGTGCCTTAGCCCTGATCCTGTCCAGCTCCTGGGTTAAAGCCAGACAGTTTTCCTCTGAACTAACAACCCTCTCCTCTGTCAAAGAGAGCTGCTGCGTCTATTTCGTTATCCTCCTCTCAGCGTCGACTAAAGCAGCACTCAGCTTTTCAGCGCCGACTTTCACCAACTCGGCATCCTTGAAGAGTTGTTCGATCTGAGCAGCCTGTTCCGCGAGGGTGGAATCCCTAGCAGCTACGTCCTCCTTAGCGCTGGCCAGGGCACCCTCGGCTTCTCCCTTCTGCTCTCGAACCCGCTGGAGGTCCATCCTGGCCACATGGTACCAAGCCGCAGTTATTGAAATCTGTTGGGTGGCCTGCAAAGGAAAGGACTTGTCAATAAAAAGAAAAGCGGATGGAAGGGACTGAAGCAAAGATGAACTTACCACCAAGGAATTTTGGATGATAGAGCAAAACAACACGTTCGTTGATCACCCCCTATGAGCCGCCATGTCGGCATCGAAATGCAGCGTCTCACTCACTGCATTGGCGACATGGGGGTCCAGCAAAATGGAGTTATCGACCCTGATCACTCGGTTCATGTGATCAGTGGCTCGAGGATTCCACTCCGCGGCTTCCACCGTCTGCGGAGGGGGAGGGGGAGTCTGTCGTTGTTGTTGCTGTTGCTGTTGTTGCTGGTGCTGCTGGGGAGGAGGTAACCCACGGCCTCTCCCGCTTTGCTGCTGAGAGGAGAGGGCCCTGGGTCCCCTGCCGAGGTCGTCGTGCCTTTGTTTGACCCTTCTCTCCTCCTCTATCTGAGGATCTCGGTCACGCACCTAACCCCGACCATTGACTCTTAAAGGTGGTGTGGCGCTGGTCCCTGTTGATGGGGGCCCACCGATTGATCCTCGTCCCCTCCCGGCAGCGAGGGCCTGCCTCTGCCTCAAGAACCCCAGATCAATGTGGGGAGTGTTGGACATAGTTATCTCGAGGGCATCCTCGGCGTCTAGAGATTGCAGGATATGGAAGTCAGGCCACGAATCTCTCCCCGAAGTCTCCACCTCGGCTTACGAAGGAACCAAATCCTCTCTAATCCCGAGCTCATCAACTTCACCCTCTACTTCTGCCTTCGTAGCCCGATCGGGATCTTCCTCCAAATTCTCCTTGTCCTCTTGCCTCACCGCTTGATCGAAGAATTCAGACCACCGCGAAGGCTTGAAAGGCTGGGGAAGCTGCGAAAACTTTTTATATCCGGGAGTGTAATTCAGGAGGATGTGGGCAGCCCGGCCGAACCCCGTCGTCACCAGTAAAACTCTAAACAGTGACTAGGTCGGCGAAGTTCACCAAGGACCGAGGTGGATGAGTTGTTTCCCGAGCAGGGACGTCTGCACACAAACAAAAAAGATAGGAGAGGGGGTTATGAACACTTGTAAAAAATCTCGAGAACAAAAATAATGAGACCCGAAGAAACCGACGTACTTGTCGTTCTCCATTCCAAAGGGCATAACAAGCCGTTGTATTCGGGATCGACACCTCTTTGTCAAGATCCCTTGAAGATAAGTAGGTCATCTTTGTACCCCTTGTCCGAGTCAGGAAGGTGAGTTACGAGGTACATGGACGGGTCCCTGGTTTTGAGGTAGAAGTTTTGTTGAGGCATAACTCTCAGGAGGGAATAGCAAAAGAGGATATCGTTCAGCCCAATATTTACCCCGAGACGCCTGTTGAGCTCTAGGACCCCCATAATTATCCTAAAGACATTAAGGCAACACTGCCCAGGAAAGAGGTGAAAATGAGAGAGGAACTAGAGGAATAGAGGGGGCAGAGGGAACCTAATTTCGCCCTCTATGATGGCTTTGGTATAGAAGGGCATCTCATCCTCGGTCCCGAGGATACGAAGATGTACAGCCGGGTTATAATCCTCTATGCCTACATACGGGGGGATGTTGTACTTGACCCTAAACCTATCAATTTGCTCACCCCCCTTTACTTTATACTTCTCTGACCTCGAAGAACTGGCCTCGGGATTCTCGGGGGCAGGGCGACGACGAGGCATCGCCAAAAAAGTGATAAAAAGTGGAGGGTGTTTCTTTTCCCACGAAGATCCCCCAGGAGGCTTCCCGAGGATTGGTCACTGAGTGGCAACCAGAAAACACCTCCAATTATCAGAAAACCAAAAGAGACAGGAGGGCGAAGAGAGGGAAGATACTAGTACTCACCAGAATGTAAAAAGAAGTTTTTTCTGGAAAACTTGAAGCGACTCCTTCCAAAAAGATTCAGAAGCAAGGATGAGTCTGCTGGCCTTAAGACTCCGGTGAAATGGTTGGGCAGTTGACAAACAGAAAGAATGGGATCTCCGGCGAAGTTTCAGGCAAGGGCTCTCTAGAGAAAGTTCGGAATGACAAAATGAGAAAATGAGAGAGGAAGCCCATTTATATATAGTACCTATCCCATCATTGTGCGCAAAGCACGAAAAGGCGCATTTAATGCGCACGACGTCCTAAGCAGGGAAAAGCGGCTAGAAGCCATGATGAAGCGATTGGGGTTGTTGTAGAACTCTTCATCTCCTTACGACGCGTGTCCTCGGTGTCAGAAGATCGAAGGCTGGGGGTAGTTGATGGGACATTTCCAAAATACTCCAAGATGAAGACACGTGTCCTCGGTGTCACTAAATTATTGTTACTATGATCACGACACGTACTCATCGGTTCACAAGTCCCTCTCCCCCGAGGTACTGGTCGTAGGGATCAATGGCATCCAGTACGTTTGAGTATCGACACATATCCCTCGGTCGGGGATATGGTACATCGGTCCCTATATGTACCTCCTTCTCGGCTCCGAGATGTACCTCCCCCTCGGTTTCGAAGTTTGCCATCCAGGATGGCATTCTCTGCTCCCGCAGATGCTATTGATGTACAGGTCACTAGCTTAGGCTAGGCTAGGTTAGTCATCATGACCTCGTCTTACACAATTTGTGTCATAAGGCACAGAAAGGTAGAAGACGCAGCCAATGGAAAAGAGGCATGTGGCATATTGTGTCACATCAGAGACAAAAAGACCAAATGTCCTTGCTGACACACAACTTGGGAAAGCAACCATTTAATTAGGTCATTCCCTTGATGAGACAGCATTTAATGCGGTAAGGCTCGGAAGAGAAAGACAATAAATGTCTCTGATACTGGGCATTTATTACTCTCTTGCCGAGAAGAGTTCATTGAATATTCGGCAGGCTGATGACGACGCATTGATTGCTCGGGGTCCCGAGCAGTTAAGAGAGAAGACATTCCTCATAGGAATGAGTGCGCACATTGCTTGTACCTAATGATCACCTACTGACCACACTGACAACAATCATGAGTTTTTGAGGTATAAATACTCCTCGCAAAAGGCAAGACGGTACGCAACAGGAAATCTTTCAAAAAACCTATACTCAGTGTTTTCTTCTTCCCTCCCTCCCTTCTCAAATACTGACTTGATCGTCGGAGGGGATACGCCGGAAAACACTCCGGCGCACTTCTAACTTGTCTTTCTTTGTTCCAGGGACCTTCCTCAGCCTTACTGGATCGCTCCGTTGATCTACGTGGGTCTTTCATTATCGTTCCAGGTTACCACAGGGCCTCACAGGCTGTTCCCAATAGCAAGGTTGACCATTTGATTGACTGACTCGAGTTCACCATGGAAGAGATTTGTTCTCGTATTTATATTGTGTAAGATCCTGCACACATATTCTTCTTTTTCCTCAATTCTCCAACCATGCGGAAGCCCTTATCAACCATTGTCCCTTCTCCTTTTGTTCCCATCTTCTCACCCAAACCAAAGACCCATAATAGTTTATCTGAAGAAGACGGCTCCCCTTTCTTTTGAATTCTTGTTAAATTAAACAATTGAAGCTTCTGGCCTTTGTTTTCAATTCTCCTGCCCCTCTTCATCAAATCCCTACGATGTTCTATGCCTGTGGCCTTCACTTCCAATGTCACTGGTCAAAGAACGACTCTTGCCAACACCAATGGCACCATCTTTGTATAAGTATTCGCAATCTTTTCAAGGGATATCCCTTTTTTTGATTTATTTGACATTATTCTATTAATTTTATTGGAGTATATTCTATATTCATTGTATTTGATGGTTTTCTGGCACTATATGTACATATCAATGGCCCCACCTCCCCAAGTGAACCCATCATCTACAATCTGGCGTGTTCCTTTTTAGTTCATTATGTGTCTTCTTGTGTATGTCATTGTCATATTATCTATCTTTCCATGTTTTTTTTTTTTTTTGTTATTTGGTTGATCAATTGGATGTTGAAGTTTAACTAACCGAAGAATTTGAGGCTTTGATAAGTATTTGGAAGCAAATGCTAATGATGCATTTTTCGGTTACTATACATGTTATCAACAGCTGAGTAGTATGTCTTACTATACATTTAATGGTTGTATTCAATACACTACAAAAGACATTAAGCAAGATCAACTTCACTAGAGTAGAACACTTGACCAGAGATTTTGCCACCATTGTTTTAGGTAGAAGATTACTAACATAAGTTCGAATCTTTATGAAAGAAATATAGATTTGTGTGAAGTGGATAGTTGAATGGAATTCTTTGGGGGAATAAATTTTATTTATCTTACGTATTGAAAGCAAGACACTAAAGATTTTAATTAAAGGTTACTGTGAGGAAGTTAATGTTTGATATTGTGACCAACAGGCCTTTAGTCCCATGACATTCCTTGTTTTGTGAAAGTTTTTTCTTCTTGAGGTCAAAGGGTTCAAGCTCCCTTCCCTCTCCCCCTCCAAAAAAAAATTGTTTCATGTTGTGGGATTTTAGTGCTATTTTTTGAGCTAATATCATTGGTCTGCATAATTGAGTTTTAATTCTTTTAATACAAGTTAAAACTTGATGCAGCCATCTTTGATTATTTGATTGCAAAACTATAAAGATGCCACATAAAAGCTCTTCAAATGGCAAAAATCCTGCAATTACAAAGGCTCAAGCGCCCCCTCTGTGTTACTAGGGACAGTGACATTCCAAGAAGAGTTGGTGAAATTGTTTGGGTATGTAACAAAGGCCAAGAAGAAGTGTTATTTTTTTTTTTCGCAGTTGGGAATGGGTTATAATTGGCTCTTTGATTTTGGTTTGCCTTGCAGCCTAATTTGACTCAAACCCCACCTCTAATTCTAGCATTTCTTTATTTCTCCGCATTTCAGTGTCTCTCTTCTGTCCATTATAGGACCAAATCCATTGAGGCTCGTTTATGTTTGTTTGTTGCAATAATTTTCATTGAAGGTAGTTTTTGTTCCTACCTATTGATGTAAAACTACAATCATACATTCCTAAGTGAAATTTGTTAATTTGCTCCTTTATTTATCTTTTGCTTCTTTATACATCCCAAGTTATTTTCTCAAGTTACTCTAATATTGAAAAATAAACTTACAAAAAAAAAAATTATAACACAAAATAGATCACGTGCAACGCACGTGTGCACCAACTAATATAATATAGAAGTGTAGGTGGAATTATATATAAGTGTATTTGTATAATAACAATATTTTTAGTAAATAAAAAAACAACATTCTTTCAAAACTAAGTAAATCCTTAATAGGATCCACGTGGGAGTTTTCTTTGTTTGGTTTAGCAAGAGAGTTTGACAAAAAGGACCGACTGCTATAATATATAAATTATTACCAAAAATTCTTATGAAAAAATTAATTTTTAGGTCGACAAATAAGTGCTATGACCATGACCACTTTTTATTAATATATATAAATACCAGATAATATTCTCATATTTAAATGAATTATCGTGGTTAAAAAGATAAAATATTAAATCGTAATATAAACAGTCAAATTTAAATAATTTGAATCGTTCTTGTACCTTTTTAACTGAGGAGCTCAAGTAGAAATTTCTATTTTATTATTATAGACTAGCGGCCTATCTCGTAGACTTTGAAAATCGTTTGGCAATAGAGAGAGAGAGAGGCACATTCCTCTAACATATAATAGATGTGTTGTTAATCGAAACAACACCATTTTACATTATTTTGTGTGTAAAAAGGCATTGTTTTGGGAACAATATCCTTTGCTGTCCAGTAGAAGATCTAAACTCGAGAGAGATAGAGTAATTGAAACGAATGCTAAAATTGTAAGGAATATTTATCATATTTTTTCCCTCAAGTCATTTGCCAAATGAAGTTTTCTTCTCGGCCAATTCAAACCAAGATTCTTTTCTCCCCAATGAAGTAATCAACAAATCTAACCAACCAACCAAACCTTCTTTATTCTCAATGAAATTAACGTAATATTCGATTCGAATTTGGGTAACAACTGCTTTAAAATCTAATTAGAATATAAGGTATAGAAGAATGCACATATATATACGTTAACAACATTCTTAGTAAATTACATACCCAAAAAAAAAACTTTCTTACTAAATTAAAAAAAAAAGAAGTAAAAACAACATTCATAGTAAGTCGTTAATAGGATCCACGTTGGGTTTTCTTTGTTTAGTTCAACAAGAAGAGTTAGAGCAAAGGAACCGACTACCATAATATAGACATTATTATTTGCTTTACAAGCAAAAGCAGAAGATATTCTATGCTTCAAAAGTTAGGGATAAATGTGAAATGAATGTTAAAGTTGTGGTTTAACACTTCATTGCATCTTTTTTTTTTTTTTTGGTTAATTATAAAGTAACTAGTTATTTCCCGTGCCGGAAGGTACAGAGTAATTAAAAAAATTATCAACGTATTTATATTCACATCCAAAATCAAATTACAAATATAAAGGAGAGATAAATAATTTAAGCGCTGATTGTAGTGGAAGACGAGCAGTGGTAGTGGTGGTGGGCGACAGTGGTGATAAGAAGAGACGGTGATGGTTGTGGTGGGTAAGGCGACAACCGTAGTGGTGATAGCAGTCGTGGATGACAATGGTGATGGTGGTGGTGAGTTTTGAGTAACAATGATAATAGTAGCAGTCGTGGGTGACAATGGTGATGGTGGTGGTGGTGGTGGGTTTTGAGTAACGATGATGGTAGTGACAATCGTGGGTGACAATGGTGATGGTGGTGGTGGGTTTTGAGCGACGATGATGGTAGCGACAATCGTGAGTGACAATGGTGGTAGTGGTGGTGGACGACGGTGATAGTGGTTGACAGTGATAATGATGAGATGATGATGGTGGTGGTGGGCGACGATGGGTGCTTCTAGGCGATAGTGTGATGTGTGGTGGCGAATGACGACAGTGATAAGTGTGGTGACGGTTGGTGACAATGGGTGGCTGCAGTGCTGGGCGATGACATGTGGTAGTGGTAGGTGTGGTGGGGTAAGTGACAGTGGTTAGTAGCAATGGTGGGCGACGACAAGTAGTGGTGGGTGCTGACAGTGTGCGATGGTGGTAATGGGATGATGGTAGTAATGGTAATAAATGTAAAAATAAGGTGACGATGGTAGTGGGTGATGACCATAGACGACGATGGTAGCAATCAGCGGTGAGTGGCGATGGTGGTGGCAGTGGGGCAGTGAGGGTGGCATGGGGGTGGAGGTGGCGTAATGGCGATGGTGGGGGTAGGGATAGGGGGTGGTTGTGGTGGGTTGGCGATGGTGGTGGTAGTTGTGATAGTCATGGGGGCGGTGAGGGTGAGACAGTAACGGTGGTGGTAAGATGCGATAACGATGATTATTAGGGATGACAGTGGTGGGGTGGTGGAAGTAGTGGTGGTGATGATAGTGGTGGTAGTGGTTATGGTGGTGGGTATGGTAGGGTGACAATAATGATTATGGTAGCGGCGGTGGTGGTGGTGATGACAGTGGTGGTGGTAGTGATGATGGTAGTGAAACAATTTCAAACACTAATTTTTTTTTTTAAAGTACTTATGAGAAATAATT
Source organism: Ilex paraguariensis (assembly GCA_963454935.2). NCBI lineage: Eukaryota > Viridiplantae > Streptophyta > Magnoliopsida > Aquifoliales > Aquifoliaceae > Ilex > Ilex paraguariensis. The sequence continues at coordinate 6,172,619 of CAUOFW020001724.1, read as the reverse complement.
TCTAGTAGTACATTTAAAAAATCATTTCAAACACATCTGTAAGGCCATATTTTTTCTATTAAATTTAGAGTGTTAATATTAGTCGTTATATTAATTTTAAAGTAAAATTTAAAGCGATTTTAATCCCAAATAGCAAAAGTCATTTTGTTTATCTTTTGAGAATTGAATTTTATTTTACTTTATTATATAGATAAGTGTAAAAAATTTATTATTGTATCTTATTATATTTGTGATTAGTAATTATAAATAATTCAAAACAAAACCTTCAATCAAGAATTGGATAAGATATTTACTGATTTGAATTTGAAATCGACTTTAAAAGTCTGATTCGATAATTTGACGGATTATATTTTCATGGTTTATATATGAATCTGTTAATAATCTAAAAGTTTGATCCGAATAACTTAATTTAACTAAAATGTAACAAACTATATCTAAATTTTAATTTTTTTTATCGTAATATATATCTAAATTTTAATTAAATTTATTCAAATAATTACTTAACTTCTTTAATATTTATGCAAAAAATATATAAATATTTTGGATCGGTTTATAATCGAATCAGATATAAGTATATTCAAATCTAAATAAAAATCTGATCCATTGATAGGTGTAGGTGTAAGGAACGTTTATATTATGAGCAATATTATTGAAACCTAATTTACTAACATAATTTGTTAACCTAATTCATTATGATATTTAAATTGATTGTAAGTTTTATCAAACATTAGAACTTGATGTTAATCCAATGATTCTTATAAAGCAACATAATTATGTTAACAAATTAAGTTTAATTTTTAGATCCAAATAATACTATTGTCCTTCTAAGACATGTAGAATGCTACAATACCAACAACTATTTAATATCGTTCCATCATATATAACTTTTAGGATTAATTGCACTGGAAGTCTCCAAAGTATAAGGTTTGTCTTATTTTGATCTCTAATATTTCAATTACATCGTTTTAGTTCCTGAAGTATTGAGTATATTTTTATATGGTCTATCAAATAGACAATGTCTATATTATTAACGATTTTTGATTATAAAGTTGTACATAATATCTAAATATGTGACAAAAAATAATTTAGACAACTCTTGACTAAATTTTTACCCAAATTTTAGTCAAAAAGCTATCCAAATTGTACAGTTTTGACCATCAGTTATCCAAATTTTGATCAAAAGTTACCCATATTATACATTTTTTTGTCAGGAGCTACCCAAATTTTGGTTAAGAGCTACCCAATTTATTTTTTTCCCATATTTAAGTGTCACGTTATAAGTTTATAATAAAAAAACAATTAGCAATTTGGATATTGCCTTATTGAGGGACTACATAGAAACATATTCAATATTTTAGAAACTAAAATGATGCAATTAAAATATTGTGAATTAAAGTGAGACAAACTTTATAGTTTGAGAATTTCTATTACAATTAATCCTAACTTTTAAAGATTTTTTTATAAAATTTTCAAAGATCATTTACACCTTTTGGACTTTTTCCAATCGATCTAAAATATTTGAGATCAATCCTAATATTTTAGAATCCATTCTAAAATTGATTCAAATCCCAAAAATATTATTACTTGACCCAAAAAAAATCTATAACTTATATCATTAAAGTTATAAGTTATAATTTATTTTTTAAAATTGATTCTAAATTCTTAACATTATCGTAACTAAATCCTAAAAACTTATATCATGAGTGACAAAAATTATAAATTTCGATGTTATATCTCGGTTGTAATCAAGTCAAATCCGTAAGTCATTTGTTAATCAAATTTTTTTTTCTAACTCTAAAGATAGTTGATATAGTGATAAGAATGAAGTCTAAATCTAGATATCTTGGATTTAAATCTTAATAATTTTTTAGAGTTAAATCATAAAAGTTTTATTTCTGACAAATATTTTAGTCCCGACATGAAGGACAACGATCGAATGAGCAAACAAGATTAATTGAAATTAATCATAGTACTTATAAATTAATCCACCCAGTCTGTTTAGTAGGATTTTTTCGTACTTTTTAGCCAATAGGGGGAACCATTTTCTTGTCCCTCCAATCAAGTAGAAGTAGTCTGTAAAATCAAACCATCCAAGGAAACATTCTTTATATATAGATTGGCCTCACTTTGTGCTGCTGACTACGCTCAAACGCATCCCAAGTCTCAGCAACACTGATGCAGAGAGAGAGAGAGAGCGCTTAGGGCGTCGATGGGGTCATCTGAGAGCACGAGTGTCAGTTCTGATGATCAACCACGTCGTGTTGGGCTTATATACGACGATAGAATGTGTAAGCATTCGTCTCCTGACGATGATTACCATCCCGAAAACCCAAATCGCGTCCGTGCTATTTGGAACAAACTCCAATCTTCAGGAATTCATCAGAGGTTGTTCCTCTCTCTCTCTCTCTCTCTCTCTCTCTGTGTGTGTTGGGAATTTCAGCTGCTTTTGTTCATCGTTAGGGAGTTTCGAGAGGATTTAGTGTTTGTATTGTTGGGAAGTCAGTTCACGAAAAGAAAACATTGTTGAAAGGGATAGTAATGTTTTTAAGCTTAGATCTTTGTATATTTTAATACATTTCTGTGTGTGTCTTGGAATTCCATCTCTTTTGTGTATTTGGTTGGTACTTTGGTGAATTTAATGTTTTGGTAATTGAAATGTGGCATGGGGCTGTATGCATAGCATAGGTGTTGAAGCTTATACGCTTGAACATGTGGATTCTGGATTTGTATGCAAAAAGTTTTTAGGCTTGTGCTAAGCAAAGAATTATTATGCTTTTCCCTTCTAGTTCTGCTGAAAGTATTCAGTTTGATACCATAAGATCACTGATATTTTGATGTCATCAGTGGAATTACATTGAAACTTGCCTAACTTGCACTCATTTAAAGTTCTCCTTTGGAGCTAAATTTCAAAATATATTTTAATGGTAGTAGGACTAAAAGGGGATAGTGGGGAATGGTTTCACTTTTCAGCTTTTTCATTTTTCTTTGTTTCTTTTCTTTTTGATTTTTGTTACCCTCCTAAAGCTTTTAAATTTCAATTTTCTGAATGAAATCTACTTTGGGTCCCTGCAAAAATTGTATTTGACTTAGTCTGAGTGATGTGTATTCTCTTTCAGGTGTGTGGTTTTTAACGCCCAAGAAGCAGAAGATAAACATATAGCTTCAGTTCACACGAAAAAACACATTGATTTGATTAAGACCATAAGCTCCAACAAATTTGACTCACAAAGACATAAGATTGCTGCAAAATTTAATTCCATATATTTCAATGAAGGATCATCAGAAGCTGCTCATCTTGCTGCTGGTTCTGTAATAGAGGTAAAACTCTCAGGGTCGCTCCCAATATTTCAGAAATTAGTGGGTGCTGTAAGAGAGATTCTTGCATGGTTTGGATATCATAATATGTTTTTCTTTGGTGTCTTTTTTATTTTTCGCTGATAATTCATGCTTATTTTCAACCTTGTGGATACATAGAGTGGGCAAGTTTTAGATCTTGTTCACCTATAATAACTCGATGTGAAACTCAAAATATTTTTTGTAAGACTGTAACTATATAAACGAGTCGATTTAGCTGAAACATGGTGACTCGATGTCACCTATTACAAATAGCACTAGTGAAATTTCATATTGAATTACCCCTACTTTTTTTTTCATGAATTTTATTCTCGAATGGCAACCTATAGATCATTGGAACAACTAAATTCTAGAATCTAGATTATGAGTTATCTAATTTTTGTAAAACCAATTAAATCAAAAATAGGGATACTGAGATCACAGCTACCATAGGTATCCCATGATCCAGGGTTGCAGTGCCCCACAAGGGGTTGGATTTACAAACTAGGACCCCAAATGTAATCCTAAATCCCAAATCAACCTATCATCCTGGTAACACCAAATTGTAACCCTAATGCCATATAGTACTCCTAAAGGTTCTTTATTTTGGTTATCTATGAACTTCTATTTTGATTTATTGTGTTTTGAATTTTTCTCATAGTACAAATAATTACAATACGCAACTGGTAACTGTTTTAGACTAAGAATCTGTTCGTATTTCTTATCACAAATATAAATAAATTTTAATTGACTAGGAATGTATGGATGGATAGAAATATATTAATTTATATAGTAGTGAACACCATCTAGATAAGATTTCCAAATTGAACCTTTAACCAAGACCACATACCATTACAGTCTACCCTTGTCGAACTGCGTATGGCGTAAACAATGTACAATGTACTCTTACTTGTACTACGGAAGAAATCGACAGACGATTCAAGTTATATTGATCAAGACAAAGTGGTTATGTATAGCCTATTGCGATCTGTCTTAATCCTCTTTGTGAATGAGTGTTGCCATAGCATTTACAAGAACGAATACAGTTTTACGACTTTAACTCAACAAGACGAGGGGTATGTACTACTTTCTGTATTTGCTATTGAGTGTAATTTTTCCTTTAGAACTAGTGTTTGGAAATATTTGTTGCAATTGCAATTGTTATAAGATCTTTTGAGCCTAATTGTGGATATCTGCTCAAACAGGTGGCTGAGAAAGTTGCCAAAGGGGAATTGAACTCCGCATTTGCTATTGTCAGGCCCCCAGGACATCATGCTGAAGAAGATGAACCAATGGGATTTTGTCTCTATAACAATGTTGCTATTGCAACACGTTTTCTGTTGAATGAAAGGGTGAGAGCTAATGTTTGAGTTACTATGTAATCTTTTTTATTTAAATACTCGATTAGCCAGGATATTTGTCATGAAGCTCAACGTATAATTTTGCCTTTATGCTTACTGTAACCTCAAACTTAATCATTCATTTTCATGTCAAAGGCAAAGTTGGGTATCAACAAAATCTTGATCGTTGATTGGGATGTTCATCATGGAAATGGTACTCAGAAAATGTTCTGGAAGGATCCCCGAGTACTTTTCTTCTCAGTCCATAGGTACAGAAGAAATTCAACCCCATAACTGCTTTTCATTGTTAGTAAATTTCAACTCATCCATGTCATTGTCACTTCCCTTAATAATAGTTAGAACTTAGAAATCGCTGGACAATTGTTAGTTGAATTTGTCTGATATGGTGTCATTAACTTTGTTAGCTATTCATTTTATTTTTCATTATTTTTTATTGTTAAGAGCTTAATTTGTGATTTACTAATACAGTAAGGTTCAGCCTGAGCCAAATTGATTTATGGTGTGCCAATTTTATGTGTAGATGGACTTGGTCTCTTGTCATAATTGTGTGTAGTAGTTTGTCTTATTTAGGTATGACTTTGGGAGTTTTTATCCAGCTGGTGATGATGGTTCTCATATTATGACTGGAGAGGAGCCAGGTGTGGGGTATAATATAAATGTCCCATGGGAGAGTGGCCGGTGCGGTGATGCAGACTATCTGGCAGTTTGGGATCACATATTAATTCCTGTTGCCAAGGAATTTAATCCCGACATGATTATGATCTCTGCAGGATTTGACGCAGGTCAGTTCTAGTATTATTAATTAAAATTACTTTGATTCCTTACATGTTATTCATAGTCCACTAATTTTTCTTGATCAACTGTCATTTTTGTAGCCTTATACATATGTTTTTTTTCACACAACTTGCGCTACATAGTATTTTGTCTTGGGTACCAAAATATAGTTTAAGCTGGAGCACGTGGGGAAATGCCCTGTCAATGGGCCTAGTTTACTTGCGTATGTGCTTGTCCAGGAGGGTTGATGTTCACAAGGGGTTTGAAAAAGATTTTACACACGTTAGGCTTTCTAATGCAACCGTTCTCCTTTGTCCAGGTTTAGGATGGTTATGTTAAGAGATATAAGATAGTAAGCACATCATGGACAGACTGAAGGATAGATTTGGAGGTTTTGGTAAAGGAAGGACAAATTAAGGGAAGATAGAAGCAAAAGAAGTTTCTCATAAAATAATGGTATTAGGGGTGAAAATTGCATGATAGAAAATAAAATCAAGTAAGACATTAGAACTTGATGTAAAGTCTACTAAAGCTTTGAAGTACCTAATAAAAGAGTGTCTTAGTAACAAAATTTTTAGTGAGTTTACAACCAATAAAATGTTTAATAAGTAGAGAAAGAGTATTTTGGTATCCATAAATCAAAATTAAATTGGAGCATAAAAAGAAATTTGGGGACGAGTGTTTGGGCATCGATTAAGAGTTGAAACCACCATTTCAGAAAATGAGGTTGGATTTATATCTGGGAGGTTAATATACTTTCAAAGGTGGCTAAAAACAATACAAAGACTAGAAGAAAGATATTCGTGTGAGTGTTAGTTGCCAATGGAACTTATGATAGGGTTCTTGGAAATAAAGTATGAAAAATTTGGAGAAACAGAGTGACAAATAAGTATATACATTTGATAAAAAACAGGTGTATGATGTGGTTGTGACTATAATAAGATCAATCACGAGTAAATTTCTAGTCATTGCCCCAATTACAGATGGACTAACTAGAAAGGTTGGGGAGGAGGTTCAGTGTTGGATGTTATTTGCCAATGATGTTGTCTTAAGGGAAAATTATAAATAATTGCCTTGTGGTTTGATCCTGTGACACATTACCTCCCTTATACAATAAAAATCTGCGCGTAACCCTGTGATTTTGGATTAAACTGAAACAGTTAAGAATTTTGTTAAAATTAATGGTCAAAGGTCAACAAACTATATTTAAAATAAAATAAGTCAGAATGACATATATATCCTTATAGATGTTGAATTTTTTATCTTCTCTCTATGCTAGATCAAGCTTTTTTTCTATCTTCCCTTTTTATTCTTTAAATATATTTCTCAAGTTGTGTAAAAATTTAAGAAGAAAAAACACTAGCAATTTTAAAAAGGTGGAAGCTATTATTGTCTTTTTATCCTAAATTGTTAATCTCGTTAGGTGCCACAAAGGAGATTTTGTGTAGGTTTTTCAAATATAGGAGGTAAATTGTCACTAGCTTAAACCTTATGGAAGTATTATGTAATTTACCCTTTGTTTTAATTGAGAAAACCACATGGGTTGACACAATATTAGAAATAGGATAGGAACACTAGAAGAGTTGTAAAATCAGTAGAACTAGAGCTGGATATATGGAATATAACTTTAGTAAAAGCAGAAATGAAAATGAATAGATAATGAAGATCAAATATCAATAGATACCGAGGAGATAGTGATTCAAGATGATCAGATCAAGTGAAAAAGTCTTTTTGTTTCTTATGGGATTGACAAGTACTAGTGAAAACTTTAAAAAGAATTTTATAAGATGATTATAAAACCAACAATACTTTATAAGACAAAATATGTATAACTAAGAAATAAAGCTTTTATAAAATGATTGTAGTCAAAATAGGAAAATTAAGATAAATGTGTAATACAAGAAAAGATAGAGCTAGAAATGAATACATTCATATGACATTTGGAATAGTACCAAATGAAAATAAATAGAAAAAAAATTGTGTTTGACATAGGTTAGAAGTGTCACCCAAGTCATATGTGACTCAGCCTCTACCGATCCGATAACAACACAGGGTACGAGAGTATTATGAGTTCACATGAACCGACTTGCTCCGAATCGATTTAACCGGTTCAAAATCAGTATAACCTGGGTGATTAACGTCCAAATAAAATTGATAAGGACATAACAAGAAATTGATAAAATTGGGAACACGAACTTGCAAAATCGTGTATCATTTGCCTTGGATACAGAGAGCCATCGTGTTCTCTTTCTCATTTTTCTTGTTCTTCAGTTCCAGACTTTTAGTCAGAGCAGAGACCTAGTTTCTTTGATCTTCATCTTTCGGCTTTGACTCTCAATCTTGACCTTGCATATTCGATCGTCGACACTCAAGCCTCAATGTCTCTTGCTTTTTCTTGGCCTCACTCTTTGTTTTTCTATATCGGTTATTTTTCTCCCTTGAATGAATGCAAAGCCTGAGTAGGGAAGACGGAGTCCAAGTCATATCAGTTCTCTTAAATATGTCGGTTTATTTATTGGTTTGTGAGTTTTTTTTTTTAATTTATGTTTTATTTTTTAAGGTAAATTTCACTTTAACTTCCTATTATTTACTCGTTTTTCATATTACCTCCTTATCATTTAAAAATAACCACATAACTCCCACATGGTTTGTGGACTAAAGTGCATCGTTAGACTTTAACAGACGGTGTTAGTGACGTGCGGGCTGTTAGAGTAAATACTAACAAAATATATGAAAATGACAAAAAATGCCCTTGCCCACAATCAATGTCACCTCTCTCTCTCATACATCACACCGCCAAGTCACCATCTCTCTCAAGCCTGCAAGTTCATGGCTTTCAGTCACCCACCAGCTACATTTCTGCTTCCCCTTTCCTATTCTCCAACGTCCAATCAGTCCATGCCTCCAGCCACCACCAAATGGAATAAAGTTGGTCGTCGCTCGATAGCCACCTCAATCAAACCAAATCAAAGTACTCACCAACAATAAAATCCTAGAAATTTTCTTTTGGTTTCAAGTTTTTTTTTTCTTGTTAAATTTTGGTGGTATTGGTGATGGTGAATTTGTCTTGGACTTTTTCTATTTTTGATTTTTTGTGAAATAGTGTTGGGTGATTTGTGTTGTGTGTGGCTGTGAGTGTGGTGAAGAATGGAAGAGAGATTAGAGAGTGATAATGGAAGCACAATGGTAGAGGCACAATAATGGTACAGAGAAGGCCTTGAAGCTGATGGTGATGTTCTAATTTTGATTTCATTCGTTTTTGCTAATAGATTTTGACCTCAAAATTTGATTTGAAATTTTTTCCTTTAATTTTGGGTTCAAAGCATTATAGTCATGCCGCATGAGTGCTTTGCCAGAAAGAGGTTGTAGGGAGTCTACTAAAGAATAAGACAGAGGGAAGGGTATTAATATCATTTTACTTTTTCTGTTAACAGAGTTAGGAGTCACTTTAGTCCACTAACTATGTGGGGGTTATGTGACTCTTTTTAAATGATAAGGAGGTGATGTGAAAAACGTGTAAATCACATGGAAATAAAGTGAAGTTTTCCCTATTTTTTAATCTCATGTTTGTTGACTTTTGTGTTTTACATATGGTGGACGTATCGTAATTACACTATAAAAATTGGACATACATAAATCAATAATTTTTTTTTTTTTATCTTTTCCATGAAATTTGAAATTATCCTAGAAACAATAATAATGGTTTTGAGCGCTATCATCATTCAATGCCGTAATGACTATGACTCGGTATATGTTCTTAAATGCTTAGATTGAACACCAGTGATGATGAATATAACTGGTGCCCTTTGTATTTTATTTTAATTATGTTTCATGTGTCTAGAGATGAATTTTGGACATATGATGCATGTATGATTCTTTTCACTTTTTTATAGAATATATAATGATTTTTTCAAAAAAACTTGGCTTTTTATCTAGATTTTGAGCTTATTGGCTGATACTGGGCCACGACGCCACAACTATTGTGTATCAGTGTCATTTGAGTCGATGTCCAATATCACGATCTTGAACTATAATTTGGACATGTACATGTAAGACCAATTTATGTACCAACGAGGAAGATTACACGATGATGCTTTGTGAAAATGCTAGGGGAATGAGAAGACTAAACTTGACATGAAATGACGTAGTGAAGAAGGATGCATTTGCTCGTGAATTGATCGGATATATAGCCTTTTACTGAGCAAAACCCCAAACTGGATTGGTTTGGACTTTAGGTAGTCTAAGAGGCCAATGCAAATACTAAACCTAGTATTTTACCATGCTATAACCGTAGTATATTAAATATGCTTCCAAAGTGGTTAGAAACTTGTGTTTTTAGTATGTTTTTCATGTATTATCTTATGTGAATGAATGGGAAAATTTTCCAAGCATATAAACAACCTTCTCAAATTCCTTCATACCATATGGTCCATGTATGGTTACCCCCATGTGGTTAAGAAGCACGGAAATGGACACATATGCGACACTACACGACATAGACACGTTGATGCAAATTTTTCAAAAAAGTAGGCACGGATACGTTGTGGGACACGTTAAATATTACGTATTTATTTATTTATTGAATATATATATACATATATATATGTGTGTGTGTGTGTGTGTGTGTGTGTGTAATAATGTGATAAAATAAATATATTTTGATAATAATTGTGCAATTCATCCTTTCTTTAATTTAAACAACTCACATCATGATATCTTCGAATAAAAAATTCAATAACACATATACCGATACACACTCATCATAAATATTCATGATCCAACAAACATTTATTACTACAATTTCCATTTTCAAAAATATCCCAAATCCTAACCTTAATTTTCATCAATTCTAAAAAGCCCCAATTTCATAACTATTGTTCATCACATTGTTTCCATATAGAAAGTTCCACCATTTGTATATAATTTTATAATTGTTTCCGAAATTATGTTATATTCATGTCCTATGTTCATGCTTCCTTAATTATATAGTTGTTAGACAAGTTTTCCAAATTTTGAGAAAAAAAAATCTCAAAACATATCCTCAAGCGTGTCCCCAACGTGTCGGCCGGGTCTGCTCAACTTGTCCAAAATGTGTCCTAAAAAAAACTTAACAATAAAAAAATTGGACACTCATTTTAACTTGTGCGTGTCCCAGACTTGTCCAACACCGATACTTTGACCAAAATGAATTGTCTGTGCTTCCTAGCCATGCAGTGTTATAAAGTCAATCTTGTTTAAGTCTACATTGTGATGTGATGTACTGTGTTTCTCTAGTGGGTACTTTTAGCCTATGTTGTTATCATCGATCGCCAGAAATGGGTCCAATCTTTGTTTAAGATTGAACCCTTTTTGCACTTCCTTCCTTATGGAAAATGCACAAATTTTCAGCATGTAACCCTCTCTGAAAATACTGATAGACAATGAAATTACCCAGTTCACGTAGGACTTAGGGATTGCATGCGTTTTAAGAGGGTAATATGGAATTTAAGAGGGTTATATGGAAGCTGTAAGAGTTCTGAATACTTCCTTTTTTATAACGAAAAAAGAAGGTGACAGAGTAAGAAAGAATTTCGTTATTTCTGCTGGATAGCTATATTTCATTATTTCTGAATTGTTGTTAATTATTTATTTACTTAATTGGCAAAAAGTATTTGTTTAATTATAACACATAATTTTCTTCTCTTTTCTTTTTTTTTTTTTTCCTGTTTCCCCATATTTTTTATTTTTTGGGAGGAATGGGGTTTGAACCCTTGACCTCAAAAAGGCAAAGCTTTTACAAGGTAAGGAGTAGACCAAAGACCCATTAGTCTGTTTCCCCATATTAGTTTGACAATTAATGGATAGATGATTTATTTTTATTTCTATTTTTGTTGGTGGGGAATCAAATTCAAGGCTTATTGATCTAATATTTGCTGATGCTTTGCCATGAACAGCTATTAATGATCCTCTTGGGGGCTGCTGTGTTACACCATATGGGTATTCTGTTATGTTGAACAAGGTTTGAATCAAAACTTTTGTGATTATTTTGTTTCTGTTATTTAGTTGACTAAGTGACATCAAGTTTTGTTGCACTACTAAAGAGAGGATGATACAATGAACAATTTTATGCCCGCTCTTCCTTCACATATGCTGCTTGCTATCCTGTTATATTCCATGAAGGCCTGTTATTGTATTTGAAGTACAGTTTCCTGTACAATCCAGTCCATTATTATCTTGAAGTCTCATTTAGAAGAAATATTGATTTTTTTTTTTTCGTTTTATCTAGTTAATGGAGTTTGCTGGGGGTAAGATTGTTATGGCTTTAGAAGGAGGATACAACCTTGATTCGTTAGCAAATTCTGTCCTTGCGTGTGTGGAGGTGTTGCTAGAGGACAAGCCTGTTACTGGATCTTATGAGGCTTATCCATTTGAGTCCACGTGGCGAGTTATAGAAGCGGTAATATTTCTTTTTGGTGCTGGGCCCTCAGCTCATAATTTTATTTATGTTTTTTTTTTCTGGGGAGCTGCTTTGAGTGTCACCAAGGCACAAAGTGATTCATCTTACAGAGTTGTTGTTACACTAAGGCATTGTGATCTGAAGTTATCAAGTCAATTCTGTCGTGGCTGCTTGTGATGCTGAGGCCTAAATAGTTTGTTTGTCAGGTCCGTGCAGAATTAAATGCATTTTGGCCGGCCCTTGCAGAGAAATTACCAGAGAAGTTACCTAGTAGGAAAACACCTCAAATTCAGGTTGTACTTTTTCCCTCCTATTGTGGTCTTAGTATGTTTGACTGGTCTTGAAGCTAGAATGTTGTTGTTTAGCATAACCAGGGGTCGATGTTGTATGTGAAGTCTCACTTCAGTGATTGTCTTAAATTTCTGTAGTGAGTGATCTTATATGTTAATTGTAAAAGTCATTTAACCATTGAGAAAGTAATGGATGTTATTGATGCAAATAATGCATGGTTCAGTATATGACTTTGTCTATGATGACTCGCATGATGAACATTCTGTGGGGAGGATTAATAAAAAAAAGAGAAGGAAAAAAAGATGGTGAGGTGTTTGATTCACATTTGTTTACATAGGATGCATTCAGACATGGTACCTCTTCTAAGGAACTTTCAACAAGCATAATTATTACGATATCCTTCATGTCCTCACTTTATCTGTGGTATACCGTATACTGCATAGGCATACATCCATTGTACGTGATTTTCCTTTAAGAAACAATTAAACTTTGGTGCGCTACATCAAGAAACACCTTTTTTTGCTCCCACCACTTCACAAGCTACAGTTTATTTCTCTACTAAAGATACCAATGAGGTTTCGGACTTTCTTTCTATTGCACTCTCCATTTTCTGTAAACATTATTCTGCATCTGTTTCCTGATATTTTCAACCCATTATTATAGATCTCAAGCTCTGATTCTGAAGGTGAGCATGGTTCTGGTCCAGAGAAAGTAACAGAAGACCTTGAGGAGGCTGTTATACAACCATTTGCAGAGTTGAAAGTGGCTGAATATTGCTATGGTATAGATGAAATCATTAAATGTCTTTGCCTAACAGTCTTTTCTGTTGTTTTCTAATTCCATGATCTTCAAACTGACTGTAGCTCCAGAGATCCCTCTTTCTCCTTGGAGATCAGAGCTTGCAATGATTTATGTATGGTATGCCGCATATGGATCAAATATGGATAAATCGAGATTCCGCTGCTACATCAAAGGTGGAAAGGTAAAGCAGCAACGCTTGCATATTACAATCTCTAATTCCAAACTTCCACATGTATACATTTGAAGCATTGCTTAGAAGTTCTTTTCTGTTTTAGTCATATAATGGGCACTAATATTTTCCAAATCCTAATGTTAATAATACTGGGCAGTGTGAAATGACTGCTCTTATGTAGGTGCTACACATTTCAATCCACAATTCAATTCTCTTTTTTTATTCTGCTTTAGAAGATAACCCTTATGTCGATGAACAAAATAGTCATACTTCATCCTGATTCCTGAAGTACAAAAGCTGGCTGACATGATAATTTTCTCTTCACCCACATGAACACCCAATCAGAGGTTTTAGTAATAAATTTAGTCCAGTTCTAGTCTTGTTGAGAGGTTTTCCTCTAAACATGCATGTCAAAAGTTATAATTTTGCAACTTTTTGATTGGACTTAAATTTCTTTCAATGTCGAACTGAAGGCTGTATGAAAACAGTTTCTCTTATTCACATCCTTTCAGGCCGTGGCAATATTCTTTGCTGTTCTTATATTTTTTAGTTATCCCTTTCACATTCACAAAAATGATTTCTAGGTGGAAGGCATGCGACGGACATGTTCTGGTTCAAGGGACAGAAGCCAGCCAAAAAAGATATTGTGGAAGACTCTCCCTCATCGTCTATTCTTTGGTCGTGAACATACAGGAGCATGGGGTCCTGGAGGAGCTGCTTTTCTTCATCCTGAAAGTAACGTTTTGGATAAAGCATATTTGTGCTTGTATAAAATTACGTACGTGATATTTGTGATTCTGCTCCCATTTCTAGCTTACTGCCTCTTCTGAATCATTGGACAGTCTCTCTGACATGGAAATCTCCTGATGAAACGTGACACTTCCTCTATGGATGCTCTTATATTCTTTGATCTTGATTTTTCCTTGTCTGGCTTCCTTTGCAGGCTTGAGCAGTTCAATGATGTTTTAGTCCAGGAGAATGGTTTAAACCATGACATGACGTCTCCTTTATTTGATTTAACTGCTTTAGACTCCCTTGCAAGCAAGCGGTCTATTTCTGTGGAGGTTCGCAAGGTATGCCTAGTAGCCATAAACATCATGTTTGTGCATATTAGGATGTGACTAGTTCATATGGGTTGGCATTATTGCCTCTGTTTGGTATTCTAATGCAAGTTGAAATCCCTCAAGCTAAGTTTCTGAAAATATAACAGTGCCATTGTCAACTCTAATGGTTGTTATGTAATTCCAACTCTTTTGCAGAATGTATTTTCTTCTTCGTTTTGACTCATCATGAATGCACAGCTGACAAAAAAGCAATCCATTTGCATATAACAAACTCTTTTCTTTTTCATTCCATCACTAGAACGGTATTAATCATTAGTGGTTGAACTGTACGAATCAATCACAGCAGATGATCGGGATACGTTTCAAGCCTTGGCGTGGCTACATGGTTTATATTTTTAATATTAATGGAACTAATTTGAGAGAGCTGCTTTTGAGGCTATTGATATGGCCTCAACTAATTGGGTTTTCTTAACCGTGGATATACTTTGATTCTTGGGAGGGTCCAGGTTCACTTTTTGATCCACTATAAATTTGCTTGGCTGGCAAATGCATTCCTAAACACGTGATTTCATTTTTTTCCATTTCTTCATTTACTTGCAAAATCATTTGAATGGGTGGTACCAAGGAACCAAATTGAACCAAAGGATCATACTTGGTAAGTTTGGGATCAACTATCTACATTTGATCTATCCTTTGCTAATAATATCCGAGGTTTTTGTAGATTATGCTATGTGTAGACATTGTATCTGAAATGATATCATAAGTCCGAATTTCTTTTTCCTAACATTATGTATATTGCTTCATTCTTATATAGAGGGGCTGGTACCGTAACGTCGTTTACCTGGGGAAAGAGGAGGGTGTTTCAATCCTGACAATGACGTAAGCACATTCAACTGTTTCATGACTTCACTTTTATGACTATTTGTATTATAATCCAACACAGTTCAATTTGGCATTTATAATTTGATCTGTATTAAGAACTTCTTTTTATTGCTCTTAATTCAGATGCACCCTTTCTGATATCGAGAGGTTCAAATCCGGTAAGGTAGCCATGTGTACACCAGCCAAAGAATATGTCAATACCTTGGTTAGAGGACTGGTTGAAGGAAAGCAGCTCTCAAAAGAGGAAGCCAGGGCTTACATAAAGGAGGCCTCTACTAAAGCACTGTGATTACACCTTCCCTTTCTCGTTTATCTTGTAAATTTGTCAAGTACTTGCTTGGTAAGCTACCCCACTATCGTGGAAGCCTTCGTAGTAGGTAGCAGATAGTGTCTAATTATGGACTAATCAGATTTCCATTCGGCTGATCAGCCTATATCTATTATTCGTTGCTGTGAAATGCAACTAAAAACTCTATGTATTATTGCAGTCTAGACATGCTAATATGAATGTGAAGAAACTAATGCAGTAGTAAATTTGAGTGGTTTTATATTGGCAATGTACATTACTGTCTAATTTGGTTTTGTGTTGGCTGTGTTGCACTATTATGTCTCAAATAGCTGTGACAAAGCTATCAACAGGCTCTCCAAGCATGATAATAATTCGTCCGAGAGTTGCTCTCCCGACCCTGGATTTGAATAGCGTTGTGGTTTTATACTGGCAAACAACTCTGGTATGATAGTCATGGTTATTGAAGGTATAAAAGCACAAGAAAACAACAATGGGAGAAAATTTGAAAAAAAAAAAAAAAAACAGCTACACCATGCAGTGGGTAGATCTCTCATACACCTTACTGTTTTCCAAAAACAAAAAATCTAATTCTTTACCTCCTCTAGGCAGCAAGCCTGTGTACCAATGCACCAATAGAACTCAAACTCATTGGAGTGCCATGGCTTTTCTGATCGAGTGAACGGACTAACACTTTTTGGCGCTGAAAACAGTTCGTACCAATTTCACCTTTCTGCTTTGGAAGGTGAGGTCGTGTATATCTGATCTTCTTAGAACTTGTAATGACGGGAATGGTGGGAATATGGTGTACTAAAAGTATATAAACTGTTGGGCAGCTCTAGACGAATTAGGGCAGTGGCAGTGATATACAACTAAACAGCTGTAAATAACATGAGCCACGTAACTCTTTCATAATAGCCATCGCAATTCTGTTTGCTTCCAAGTCAACTGCTTCAGCAATATCAAATCTTCGAGTACTCACTCCATTGAACCGTTGAAGAAAATGTTTTGTCACATCCCTTACTATTGGAACTGGCAAAACTCAAACTCTTAGGTTAATATCCTAAAACCTATAATATAACTGTTACTTTTTTTTGGGAAAAATTTCATCTTCACCCCCTCTAAACAGGTCTATCTTTAACGACATCCCTTACTTTTTTTGAAATTTTATTGACCTTCCCTGTCAGTGTTGGTCGGCTAACAGACGTGACTGAAACACACGTTTTATCATTTTACCTATGAATTTTATAAAGATTTACATATTCACCAATTATTTTTCGTTCAACTATATATAAATACTTATTTCTATTTCCTATAAGTATGGCCATGTTTGTTTGCCGAATATATGAGGTATTAGGAAGTGAGATAGAGTAAATAGTACTTAGGGCTCACTTATTATCTTGTTTGGTTGGCATTTTATGTGCATTACTATTTTTTGGGGTACAATATCGACCCGGTTTATACAGTAACTTTTATCCCTTGTACATGACTTTAATGAATACCACCTACCAGGTGGTATTATTTGTTGGTATAAATCCACCAATGGTACAAGCAAGAAAAATGACACAAATATCCTCCTCTATAGAGTTCATATATAAAAAATTTATTTTGAATTTTTTTTTGTATTATGTTTAAATGTACGGAGTCACTGGTTTTTTTTTAAAATTTTAAAAAAAAATTATTTTGAATTTTTTTCTTGTATTATGTTTAAGCGTACGATGTCACCGGTTTTTTTTTTAAAAAAAAATTTCTAAAAAAATTATTTTTAATTTTTTTTCTTTATATTATATTTAAACGTACGGTGTCACCGGTTTTTTTTTTTTAAAATAAAAATTTATTTTGAATTTTTTCCTTGCATTATGTTTAAGCGTATGGTGTCAACGTTTTTTTTAAAATTTTTCTTACAGTGTCACCGATTCATAGCACTAGATTTTTTATTTTTATGTAAATTTTTTACATTATTCTTCATCAATTCATGTTAGGACTAGTGACTTGGGTTTATTGTCACGTTGTTTTTGCAGCTAGGTTGTTGGGTTGTTGACGCATGAGAGAGAGAGAAAGGGGGGTGAAACAAGGTTTTCATGGGGAATAAGGGTAAAATTTGACATTTAATAAAAATTTTGGTATGACATCAGCACTTTTCTGATGGTCAGTAACGGGTGGTTACGATAAAAGGCCTAAGTGAAAAGGACATATAAACTAGAAGGAAATACGGTGAAATTTCAGAAAATGCAGGAGGTGTCATTGAAGATAGACCTATTTAGAGGGGGGGCATAGGTGAAATTTTTCCTTTTTTTTTTTTTTTGTGTCATTTAGTTTTTAGTTAGTTGTATTAAGTTGGACCCAATTTATGAACACAATTTACTGATCCAAATTGCAAGTAGACTCTAATTAGTTAGGGAGTCCATCGCAAAAACGACGTCAACAATTGGACTGCATCAACAAATTGTCAATAAATTGAATTCAAATAACAGTATCCTTAAATAACTAAATTCCTAAAAGTCAATCTGAAGTAGGCCGTAGGGTTTGCAAAGGACAGGATATGTTGAAATTTCGGTGACTATGCATTTGTTATTGTTGCTAGAATATCTCAATTAAGGATGCAATTCGGGCAGGTTAAACAGTCAACTCTAATTCAATCTTAGTTATATAATCTTCAACCCTAACCCTAACCCTACCTCCGGTTGAGGGACTCAACCTGCCTGAGTTTAATTTGGGGGATTCGGATTGAATTCTGGTTAATGATTTTGGACTATTTTAAAAATTCAATAAGAGTTAAAATCAAAATAGACTTGTTGTTCTAAACCTGATATATATATTACATAATATTCATCTAAATTAACAACCAACAACTTCAATTAAGGTTTTAACATAAAAACCATAATATTAAAAACTCAATGTTTGAGATAATACAACCACAATCATACAGAACACATATAAACACGACTAGAATCCTTGTACAAATATAGAGTTCACTACTTAAATAGTGAGTAAGGGAAGCGCACAATAAAGACTTCAGAATAGATTAACCCTTGACTTAAAAATATATTCATATGGTTATGAATATTCGGGTTCAACCCTGAAACCCTAGGGGTCAATCCTAGGCCCGCCCAAATTGAATTCGAGTTGAAATTTTTTGACCCAAACCCAATTCAAATATTAAAAACCCTAACCCAAGTCTTAATATTTTCGAGTTGGGCTCAAATTAAAATTGGGTTAGCCCGCCTAAATTACACCCCTAATCTCAATCAACGACTCATATTTTTACAATGTTCAAGTAAAAACTTAATTTGATACAAATTATTCTAATGGACAAACTCAAAATTAAAAGAGGACAAACTCAAAATTAAATGTGAATGGAATATGACCAAATCACGATTAGTGATTTAAGTAAAAGTTGAAGTCTCCCTTGATTTGAGTTAAAATTTGAGGTAGGGATTCATATGACACTATCACACACAAATTAAAGTTCAGTTCTTCAAATTTCTCCCACTGTACAACATACTGCAACCAAATAAACTTACATACAGCATGATCTCAAACTAAGGGAAAAAGAAAAGAGAGGCAGCTTTGAATAAATGATAATTAATCTTTGTTTCAACAGATTGTTGCAAATTAAACTATAAACAATTGTAACAAAAATAAGGCTGGAAAACAGATTTGAATTCCAAACACTTCGGAAACTTTCAGCAATGCAATAAACCTTCATCGAGATTTAAGTGCAGCATGACCCGTATCACCCAGATGCTTATGTAGTCTATTCCTGCCATGACAAAAGGGTAGAAACCGAAACAATGAACAGCAGGAGCAGTGATGACAGTGCAGATGACAAAAAGACTGCAGAGGTAGGCGCAAAAGAAGGCAAAGCTAAAGCTGAAAAATTCTTGAAATACCTTGTTTCAAATTCCTCTCCACACGTCTCACAAACATTGCCAGAAAATTTCGACGTCACCTATGTTGAAACAGAAAAAGTTATTAGACATGTAGTAGTGAGAGACCAGCACAACTTTTAGAAATGTTTAAATATATTAGTAAATGCACTAAGAGAACCAATACTGAACTACTCATTACTCAAAAGTTCTATAGCTATAACAGGCAAAAGAAATATCCAAGCACGTACTTCCTACAATTGAGGTATCCTCACTTATAGACTAAGCACTCTACGAGAAACAACAGAACTCGAGATATTAGGGGAAAAATAACTTCACACGCAAAGGTAAAAGATAATAAGAATACATAATCAGAACCCATACCAAGTATGTGTCATTGGGAAAACATACTCAGGTTTGTGTAAAACAACATAACATCGATTCTAAGAGATCTAGCATATGGTATCAAGCAAGCTGGTAGCTTGTTGCTAGACATTTGATGGCAAGGATAGTATGCTACAAGGTTTAGCTCATGCAATTATGTAATCTCTATGAATGTGTAGAAACAAACTTGAGAAGTGTTTGTACCTTTTGTTTCCTTCCTTTAGATGCATTCTTTGATTTGGTGTTTGTGTCCTTCTTGGTGTTAGCTTTCTTATCAACGGCTTTCTTTGTAACCTTTTGATTCCTTTCTGACATATCATCTCCTTCACCAATAGTCTCCTTTTCTGCTATAGAAGAGAATAAAGATGACTCCTCGTGTGAACCATCATGATGTCCATTATTTTCCTCTGCCTTACAATTGATTTCAGTCACGTCAACTCTTCTCACTGCTTCATCAGCTCTTCTACCCTTCTCTCTCCTACCTCCTCTATTTCTTTTATTACCCTTCCTATTATTATATTCCATAAAGTCATTCTCATCTTTGTCAACGTCAACATGAACTTTTGTGGATGAAGCCTTAGGCTCACGTGTCATTCCCATATTTTTCCCATTCTTATGCCTGGACACCATAGATTCAAGAATACTGGCTTCATCTTCATTCATTCCGAGCTTCTGACCAACCCCCTTAAAACCACCATCATTATTAGTATCAAGAAACCCTTCTTCCTCACTAGACTGACCTTCATCACTAACACTTTCTTGTTCTTCAATTTTAACCCAATCCTCAAATTTTTCCTGTAACTCATCCACCCCATCCTCAGCTGACATAAAACCACCTGCATCCGCATCATCACCTGCCACCTCCTCCTTGTCCCTCTCTTCCTCTTCTTCCTCATCATTCTCACTCTCTTCATTCACAAATGCTTCCCTCAATTCCGCCACCTTCTCCTTATGCTTCTTTGACTGCTCGTGATTTTTCCACTGCTTCTCACTCTTAAACCTCTTCCCACAGGCCACACAATACAATTCCTTCCCATCCCCCTTCTTCCTCTCATCCTCCTCTACCTCCTCAACCTCCCCATCATCCAATTCCTCAACCTGTGCCCACTCTGGATCCTCATAAGCCTTTGCCCTCTCAGCTCTCTCTCTTTCCAGGCACCTCTTCCTCTCCCTCTCCTCCTCCCTCTTCTTCTCCATCTCCTCCTTCTTCTTCATCTGCAAATCAATCACCCTCTTGTCCCTCTTCCTAACAAACGCCGCCAAATCCCTCACCGTCTCATTATACTCCCTTCGTGCCTTCTTTCTCAATTTCTTATTCTCCTCTTCCATCACCCTCCTTGACTTCCTATTTGGCCCTGCCATCACATTATACTGATCCATCCAACAAAAATCCATTACAGTCACAAAACCCAACCAGTAATTATAAAAAGCAGTCACCTGCATACAAAATAAAATATCTATAAGAAACTTTGTCAAAATCCAAAAAATAAATATTGAGGAATACACATTGAACAGGATAAAGCTTTACATCTAATAATTAAATTCACAGAAGACAAATTATATACAGGGACAACAAAGGGTGTGAACACACCAATTCTTGCAGCTGGTATAAAGTAATCCGTTCCTGTATGGACAGATATATATTGTGTAACAATGGCCCAATATAATTGGCAATAATTCGACTATGTCAGCAATTATTACTAAATGAATGTCAGAAGATTCTTCTCCATTAGCTATAGCAATGGGTTCAAACCCTATCATTCACTCCATAGTAGCTCCACATTGCCATAATTTCTCCAGATATCCAACATAAGGATATTGGAATACATAGCAAATATTGAGGCATACTATTGCAATCGCAGAACAATTGAACCAAAAAAAAAAAAAAAGACATACCTGTGCATAGGGACTCTTCAAACTGCCCATGACTGGCGCTTCCTCTGGTAACCCTAACCCTAATTTCTTCGCGAAATTCAATTCATTCTGATAAACTTTATCAAATATATCAGCATAAACTTGATAGAACCCCTTGCCGGAGTCCGAATAGCCGGAAAACACCGAATTGGAGAAAAAACTGAAGAGATTGGGAACCACGGCGGATGAATTGGAGGGGGCAGAATTGGAGGGAGCCGAACTGGAGAAGAGGATTTGGGAACGATGAGAGTCGTACCACGCACGTTCTCGCGAGTCGGAGAGGACCTCATAGGCGTTCACAAGCTCTTGAAAAGAGGCCGTGGCTTCGGCTTCCGATACGCCAGATTGAATGAGCTTGTCGGGGTGGCGTTGGAGTGCGAGCTTTTTGTACGCCAATCTGATATCGTCGGCGGTGCAGTCGAGGCTCAGGCCGAGGACTTCGTACAGGCACCGTTTCTCCGACGATGCCATTGATGGTGTTTGGAGTTTTCTCAGGTGAGAGTTAAAGGTCGGGTCGGTGGTGTTGGGGTGGTTCTATATTAGGGTTTCTGTTTCAGAGAGTAGAGAGAAAATTGTGGAAGACGAGGGCTATGACTTTTTGGTAAGCTTTGTTCAGCTGAGAGCTTATTTATAAATAGCTCATGTCCAAACAAAGGCTTTCCTTGTTGGACATGGCTATCCTAGTTTATGTTGTACATGTTGTAAGGTGGCTCAAGCGACGTTAGAATTACGGAACTGTAAATTCAAATATTTTAAATTTAAATTTTAAAATATTAATAATTTTGAGGTTAAATTATAAAAAATTAATCACTAAACCCTTGACCATTGAATAAAAAAAATAAAAGACATGATTGTCCTAATTTACAATTTTGTTTGTGGCCAAATTGCACATTGTTTCCTAAATTTTTTAAAAAAAATATCTTTTATGTTTAAAAATTAAATTTTTTATATTATACCCTCAATATATTAAAAATTTTGCAACTTGACCCTTCTATCATTTTTTTACTTATAACTTTTAACTTCAAAAAAGCATAACTTGACCTCAAAAAATTATAAATTTCAGTACAGTAGTCTTCCTCAGCTAACTAAAGCATGTCATTGAGGATAGTATACATACAATCAACCAATAAAACTCAACAACTGCAAAACAACATGACCACAACCTGCTGAGCCAAAATTATGATGTGAAAAATTCTGGGGCATTGTTTTCATTCTACATGCACAAGCTCATTTCTCAATGTAATTTTAACAATTTCAGTAAGTTGTTTCCATGGTCATCCGGTTTCCAACAAAAGAACAACACTGTTTGTCTCGGTCAAACCTGTAAATTTCTACTATGATACAGGGCTATCACCAAAATTGGATGGGTGTGAAATAGAAGGAATCCCTAGGATGCTTGTTGCAAGGAAGATTTTTTTTTGTCTATTGATAAGCTCGATATTTCTTGTCTACCATCTTTGTTTAATCTTTCATTGAAATGATCCCTGAGGAATTCCACGGCCATGAATGTAAGAGCAGATGCTGGAACATACCACATAATTCTGGGGATGCTACCTTTAAACATTCCCCTCATGCCTTCAGTCATCCATATCTTATGAACTGCATCGAACCAGCTGTTGTACCTAACAGTATACAAAAAATATACAGTTTTTCAAGAGGAAAAACACTGGATATATTGGAACAGGCTACAATTTAATACCATGCACCTTCTTCCAATCAAGCTGGCTAGAGAGTGCTCAATTAAGGATAATCACGTGTCCCCATCCTTTTGAAACTCATGAAAATTTCATATTATAACCCATTTCAATCCTCTTTTAGTAATGAGTAACAATGTAAATTATAAAGCACTGACTGAAATAATGAGTCAACTTAATGTAATGGCATCCTCCAGCCAGCTCTGCCCAACAATATCCACTCTAATCAAGTTTTAACCCAGATGGAAGAGGGAGAAGTGTCAAGAAACAGCAAACAGGAAAGAATGTGCATGTGCGTGCATGCTGTATGCATGACCACACGAGCGAGAAAGAGATCTGGAAGGCAAAGAATAAGCTGTAAACATGAGTCAGATAGCATTGAGAGCAGAGCAAAGGGTGAGGAAAAAAAGGCCACAGTAAGAATCCACGCTGACTTGTTTAAGAACAGTTTTCACGGGTCATGAAACTATTATCATGTGAATTTCGAAAAAATTAAGACTCGCATGCTACACAATCAATCCAAAGAAAGATATAAAACCACACCGAGATACTGTAATACTGATAACAAAACTGTTCAAAGAAGTCAATACCTTAAAGTTGCTCCTTGTATTTGCATTCTCGTCTTAATGACATCCAAGGGAGTAGTGAGATATGCACTGAAACCTGTAACATTTTACCATGATTACTTTTGGGAATGAACTAGTTAAGCAAACAACTAATTTAACTGAAGTGATTGAAATTGCTAGCTGGTCTGCAGCACAAGCAAGATACATACCACCAGCTAGCCCTCCCAACAAGAGCCCCTCAAAAGAACTATTGACATGGTAATTTGGATTCGGGAACCATTTTCTCTTTCCATAATCTGTCAGATCTTTCAGGGCCTCATAAAAGGTAACCTGCACAGTATGAACAATTTCCGTCGCACAACATCATATAGAGATTAGAAATAAAAACATAGAGTCCATTGCGTAACTGGATGAGAAAGATTTATTTGAGAGAGAGAGAGTTGCAAGTTATCATATGCTATTACTTGATTTAGAAACATGAACTAACTATCATATGACACAACTACCAATAACCCCATAGCTGAAGACACTCTGCAATACAAAAAATTGAACATTGATCATACAACATTTACATTTCAAATAGCAATTTAGTTTTTTTTTATAGTAGGGAGTATGTTGTTTGACATTTGGAGGTAATACAGATAAGATGATGTTTTTGAGTAGGAAAGAAAAATTAAGATGAATTTTATACCATTGCATCAAAGTAGATGACAATTTGATCAATCTTGACCATTGTCGTTCTTTTATAAGTTGAAAGTTCAACTTCTTAGCTATAATATTTAATAGAGGATCAAGACACGGAATGAATTTTTGTCCTTAAAAATAATTACTCTAGCCAAATTAAAGTATCGCAAAGGAGATCAGAACATCTATGACAAAGGAAGCAAAGAAGCCCCAAGTTTAACATGCCATTGGTCAAAGGGTTATGTCCCAGGACATATGTGCAATCCCCCAGAAGAAACCAGACTAAATGCTAGAGTGTACAACTCTATGAAAATCATATATTATTTATACCATGAGACCGGCAAAAGGCACGTCCCTTGCTAGTGTTGACCAGTATCTGCCAAAGAAATGGAATAAGAAACTATCAGTCAAGTAGAAAGTAAGGAAAACAAATTCAAGGCACCCAATGCAAACGGATGTAAATTTATAAATAGTAAGCAAATAAAGCTGTTGTGGTATGATTGATTGTATACGGTTGCAAGTATAGATGCACAACCATCTGCAAGAGATTTCTAGCCTCAATTAGGTTTGTTCTAAGGACACTTTGTAGTTTAACTAGACAAATTTTCAAAGTGATGATAGTTTGCGTAAAACTAAATGATCCTAAAAGATAGATAATTCAATTTCCACCGTTGACTAAACAAAATTAAAAATGGACCAACGGTCCATAGGAAGCAGGTATATGCGTAGAGAAGGGGAGGAAGAAAGAGAGGACAGATGGATGAGTTTATTTAGCAAATCCTGCAAAGTATATCACACATCACAATCCTTAAAGACAATTGCATCAAATAAGAAGGTGCTAGTGGTGAAGCATGGGAGGAGACCTTAAGTCAAACAACTTTCTCCGGTGTTCTATGATGCCAATAAACTAAGTCTACAAAAACCCAATAACTTTAGAAGAATTAAATATTGAAGCATTAGTATCAAATTTACCCTGCATATAATCCCTTTGGCCCTTGCTCCTTACATATTGAACAGCCAGCCTGGAACATTCCTGAATAGTAACCATACATTTGCATGCTGCGGCCAGAGTCTTTCATGGCAACAGAACTCCAATATTTTCTTGTACCTTGAACCTGCATCCGCTGCTTCATCACTTCACAAGGAACATATATAAAAGAGCCAAGTGTATCTCCTGAATGCATAGAGGACCGCAATTAGGATACTGAGTCCTCAGAAGCGTGCTAACAGCTGATAAAACCAAAATCATGCATAACGCTAATTTTTTAAAAATAAAACTAGTTTATGAACTATGACAGGATAATGAGCATAAGATAAAGTTACTTCAAAAGTAATACCTAACAAAATCCATTACTTACATAACTAATACTTGGGTCACTTGTAAGTTAAGGCCAGGGGCATCTTCCTAATGACAAATCATTTTGGAACAACTTACCAATAGCTCCAGCTATGAAATGAGCCCAGTGGCCACCAAGACTAGGATGCGATTCTTCAATCCACTTCTTGGTAGATTCTATGACACCGAAATATGTAGCTCCGGTGGCAAGAGATCCAGTTACCCCGGGTGTTATGCCTCTATAAAAACCTATCAATCAAACCACTTCAAGTAAACCACATATTACATGACATCAAATGTGGTAGAAGTGGAAAACTGAGAGAGCCACATAATGTACCTGTTAGACCATCAGTACCCCAGACTGTCCGGATCATCTGTAATATGTTCTTCTGATTCTACCAATAACAAGTAAAGTAATTTATCACCATAGACTCTAATAGAATTTGAGACGGTCCTAAGGAACTACTACTATTTGAGGAATCAATATACCTTAGTTTCCTAATTTATTCCCTCCTACCATCTTATCTTAACTTATTTCCATACTGCTGTTGTTATTATCAATGTTATCAAAACTGGACCGGACCGGTTCAACCGTGAACCAGGACCCTAACCGGTCCGGTTCCTTAGTTGAACCGCTTAAGGAAGCGAACCGGTTAAAAACCAGAAAACCAGCCGGTTTTTAACAAAAACTATGAACCGCCGGTTTTATAAAAACCGGACGGTTTAATGCCTATTTAAAAATTAAATTACATAAATAAATTTTTTTGCCTTAAACCAGTAAATAGCTGATTTTTTTAACCATATTCTTGGATAAATTATAAATGACACCCCTTTTTTTTCTTTATAATTTACTTGAACCTCTTTACTTTGCTTTAAAATACAATAACCTCCACTTTGTTACTTAATTTCATTAATTTTATGGCAAATTTTATGTATTTTATACATATTTTATATTTTTTAGCTAAATTATTAAGTTTTATAATTATTATATATATATTTTTTATGTTTTTATTATATGACTGGTCCGACTAGTTGACTCAACAATTGAACCAGTGAACCATTGACCCGGTCTCTTTGCCGGTTCGATGACGGTCCGGTTCTGATAACATTGGTTCTTATAAAAACATGGTTCAAACTCACGCCATTCCTGACCAAATAGAAAAATACAAAAACAAAAACAAAAAAAAACTTATCTTAACTTATAACATTCAATATAAAATAGCCAATTGCAAAACACGCTTTTAATTAAAACAAAACTGACAAGTTTTGTTAGAAACCGTGAAAAGTCACTAATTGAGAAACAAATTGATGCTGACAACTGGTGTATATACCTGACATCCACTAAGAATGGCTTGACTTTGAATCCGCGTCTTTACAGTATCAATTGGATGCATCATTCCTTCACCAAAAGCACCAGCAATAGCTCCCCATAGAAACTCCCTCCACACTACACCAAAACACCAACTCTCAAATCGATAAAAAAAAAGTAATCCTGGAACTTCATATAAAGCCTATCTCGTTTTTGAAGATCAGCTGCTCACCGAAGAACTGCTTGTTAGTCGTTCTAGTGTTGAAATGAGGGCTGGAAGCTTTTGATTCTTTGGAGAGACTGTCGGGGACCGCCATGGATGGATTGGAATATGCAGTAGAGAAGAGTTCGGGTGGTTTAGCTCCGACTAGGGTTTAGAGAGAGATGGTCCACCGACTTTTGGGAGCGAACAGGAAATAATGGTAAGGGTTGGAAGGATAAATTTATTATTTTTTGTATTGACTATTTGTTTGGTTTAAAAAATATGGATAAATGCCACTTATATTTTTGGGTTAATTGCAAGTTATACCTTGAAAGATAATTTCAATTTCAATTTAGACTCTTAACGATCAAAAATTTTAATTTATATCCTCAAAGATAGAAATTTATATCAATGCGTACCCCCAAAAATAAAAAATCTTAATTTATACCCTAAAAGATAGAATTTGTATCAATATGCACCCTCAAAAATAAAAAATCTTAATTTGTACCCTCAAATATAGAAATTTGTATCAAGGTGCACCTAAACCTAAATTTGATAATTTATACCTAGATCTCCTCATGTTTGTTATTTAATTATTTGGACCCTTTCACATTTAGCATATTACTCCTGCATCTCATGACTTTTATGCACGTGTAACACGTAACCCCTTTTTGTTGATATCGGTTAATATAACCTTTAAAAAATATGATTTTATCCTAATAAAAAATTATAATTTCATATTACTCTTTATTTTATGGGTCCGATATAATCTAAAGTTTAAAATCACTCTTATCATTTGAATGTCCAATAGAATGTAGATATTTATATAATATTTTTTATATTCAATGCAATATATCACTCAATATGCAAATATTTTTTAACGGTTATATTAATAGATATCAACGAAAATGAGTTGCGTGTTACACATGAACGAACGTCGTGAGATGTAAGAGTAATATTCTAAATGTGAAGGGGTCCAAATGATTAAATGACAAGTATAAGAGGATTTAGGTATAATTTATCAATTTAATTTTAGGTGCATATTAATATAAATTTTTATTTTTATGGGTGTAAATTAAAATTTTTTATCTTTAGGAGTACACGTTAATATAAATTTCTATCTTTGAAGGTACAAATTAAAATTTTTGATATTTAAGGGTGCACATTGATACAAATTTTTATCTTTGAGAGTGTAAATTGTGATTCAAACGGTCTTTCAAGATGTAATTTGCAATTAATTCTATATTTTTTAGGATAAATTACATTAAGACCTTCTTAAGTTTGTCACTAAATCTCACACATCCCCTCAGGTATGAGAAATTACACTGACGCCTCCTATCAGTAACAGCCAGCTAATAGACCTAACGAAATCTACAAAATGACTATGCTACCCTCAGATAAAAATCAAATGAAAGAAACCTAACCCAAACCCAATTGACTTGACCCGACCCGGCAACTTATCCTCCCTCTTCCTTCTCTACACTATTGTAAACCCTATTTCTATTTAATAACCACCACCGATTGCCACCAATTAAACCTTATTATCATCCCCAGCCCTCTAGAACCCATCATCCCCTTATACCCACTACAACCCCCAAAGTCCGCTAATCCCAGTCCCTCCATGCTGCGACATTTCTTAAACAACACTCACTCCTGCAATACCACGATTGTTATGAAACAAGTGATACATCACGTTGTTGCTCAACCCCTGGCCAAATGATTCTTGACCCATAAATCATTAGATCGGTTGTGTTTACCAGTAGATCTTGTTTTTCCTTCGACAACCTGGTGAATGTATGTCTTGAGAGAAGAAAAGTTATGGGTGGTGGTTATGTGTATATAAGTTTGTTGGCAGAGAGAGAGAGAGAGGTGTTGTGGTGGAGAGAAGTGTTCTAATGTGTGGTTATGGGTCATTGACGGTAGTGGTGGTGGTTGGTTGGTGGGGCAGTGGCATGTGGCAAAGATAGGTTTAAAGACAGTGGTTTTGAATGAAGTTGGCGGTGGTCGACGGTGCTTTGGGGGTGGAGGCGGCCTTGTTTGTAGTGTGGTTGAATCGGTGATGGATATGGGTGGGGATGATTATCTCGGTTTTATTTGGTTAATTAGCTTTGATAAGCGGATTTAATGTGTTAATTAAGGTTCAATTACCTAATTAATGGGTCTAATTTGTTAGGTTAATTAGATTGATAAATTGGAGGTAGTTATGTGGTGTTTGATAAACCTGAAAATTGAAGTCTGAAAGTTAAAGTCTAAAGGCTGAATGTTAAATTTGTTGACCGTTTGGTATTCACTCAAATTTAAATATTGAATTAAACTAAATTATTTGATAACTACACAGAGTTGACGTTTGAAAATAAATTAATTTTTAGTTTTATTCTTTTACTATTTAATTTGAAAATACTTATAAAATATGTCATAACATAAATCATAATCACTATTATTATATTGTAGTTAAGGTTGTCAAAATTTGACACGATACAATTAATCGACACGAATCAATACTAATTAAGCGGGTTTGGGTAAAATCTTAACGGGTTTGGGTGATAAACGGGTTATATTCGGGTGAGACTTATCAAACAGTTTATCACACATTTACTCGTTTAAATAAATTTAATATAATAATAAATTAATAATTATTTTAAAAAATTAGCAGAAAAAAAAAAGTAAATAAATCAATAAAAAAAAGAAGTAAAGTAGTAATTCAAAGATAAAAGAGAGAAGATGAGAAGCACTTCAAAGACAAAGGCAAATCAATGTCTTTTGTTTTTGTCTCAAATTGGAAAATGAGGAGAGATGGGGAGGGTTAAGTTGCTTATAAAAAACAATGGTCTTTTGCTTTTTTTTTTAAGCCTTCACGCCTTTTTTTTATGAGATTTGACTAAAAATTCTTTTTTTTTGAGGTAAATGCAATTGGCAATAAAAAAAAATTGAGTATTAAAATTTGTTAATATACTTTTTTTAAAATTAAATGGGTTAAACTAGTCGTGTTGTATTACTCGTTTATTAAACGAGTCATGTTTGTGTTGAGATTTTTTACCTGTTTATTAAACATGTCGTGTACGAATTTATATATTTTTTACCCGTCATCTGTTTAACCCAACACGTAACTGTTTAACCCGACACGTTTGACACTCCTAATTGTAGTCTACCTTTAACAACTAT
Organism: Ilex paraguariensis; assembly: GCA_963454935.2. Classification (NCBI taxonomy): domain Eukaryota; kingdom Viridiplantae; phylum Streptophyta; class Magnoliopsida; order Aquifoliales; family Aquifoliaceae; genus Ilex; species Ilex paraguariensis. Next base: position 6,142,099 of record CAUOFW020001724.1, on the reverse strand, counting down.
TTGATCAAAATAAAATAAATAACATCTGAATAATACAATAAGTGAACAATAACATCTGATAGAAAACAAAAAGAACAATAACTAATAAATAATCAAATAATCAAATAATATTGAAAAAATACAGTAATTCAAATTTCATTAACAATATGTGTATACATCGTGTGTGTGTGTGTGTGTGTGTGTGTAAGTATGTGTGTGTGTAATGCATATGTCTCTGTGTAATAGTGTGTGTATTTGTGTGTGTAATTATAATTATGTATGTATATTTTTGTTATAGAAGACAAGGGAAAAGAAAAAAAAAAAGATCGACAAAGAGAATATATAGGTTAGGGGTTTTGAAAAGATGACTAATTAGAGTTTTAATAAGATTTTAAAATATTTCGGGGTATAATATTCATATTGTAAATATTATTAAATATAATTTTGCTGAGCACTTTTTCGCTTTCAGAATTAAGTAAGAGATCTTCTACTTAATATTGTAGCCTATTTTTAAAGAGCACTTAACATATTAAGGGAGTTTAAATTTTGGTTATCAAACGCCTTAATTAATAAGTGTCGAATATATTCATTTTAAATGTTGAATTTGGGTTAATAAACACACCCTCAGTTAATGGCTTAATAAACGAGTTTAATTTTGTAAGTTTACTAAATGAATAACTAAGAGTCAATTACTCAATTAATGGGGTTAATTAGCTCAACTAATGGATTTAATTTGTCAAATCAACTTAACTAAATTTTATGAGATTAGTTGCTTATTTTTTTGAAAGGGGTTTTCCATACTTAAATTAGCTTGACAAAACAATGAAGTTAATTACTTTATTTTGTTTTTGTTTTTGTTTTTAAGTTAGCTAACTTGATTAATGGGTTAATTACTAGAATTAATGCAACTACTTATATGAAATTAATAAAATAGATGATGTCAATTTAGTGTGGTTAATTGTTTAATTAATGGGTTGGGGTTTTACGAAAATTTAAAAATTATGTAGGTGTTTTTTGGCTATAGTTCAGTTTATAGTGGTAGAGCTTGAATGGGTAGTTTGGGAATTTTGGGTTTAAAATATGTTAATGTCATTAAAGTTGGATGACTTCTCAACGAATGTTAACAGTTTGGGGGCGCTAGGTATTATATGAAACCAAACCTGAAGAGAGTACGAAGAGCATCTATCTATCTATGTGATCTGGTGACAAATTTCAAGGTCTCAATATAATTTATCCTAATTTTTATTTTAAATTACCTCCATAATTTTTAATTTTTTTAATTTATTCACCAACACCTGCTTCTATTAAAATCAGCCTTTTTATAAAAAATTATAAAGACTAACATGTCTTTTTATATTTAAATATATAAATTATCATTATATTCCTCTATATTTAAATAACAAATTGACCTCTAATATATCATATAAATCTCTATCTTTGCAAAATATTTCAATGATCATGTTACTCTTAATAGGATATAAAAAAACGTTATTCTTTTTTTCCAAAACCTCAATATTAATACACATAGACAATTTTATTGAAACAATATTATTTTGGGTCCCAAAAAATCGATATATGTATCTTTTTATCTTTATCCACAATATAAATAATATAAATATGATAAATATGAGATAATATCTAATTTAATTATATAATTAAATTTTTATATATTTTATCAAATATTTTAACGAAAACTTTCACGTGCAACGCCCGTGTTGCATTGTTAATTAGATTTAATCTCAACATGTACTAGCACATGACAACTGCGGGGGGTATTGTCGAGCCATCAAATTCTATGTAAAGTTGGTGTCAATTTTTCCTCCCATTTTTCTAATGCTCTGTTACCTGGATTTCATTCCAAATGACTGGATATTGCGAGAAATGCAACAATGGAGGCGAGAAACACAAGAGAAATGGAGTTAAAAGCAGCGTTATCAAAACCGAATCGAATCTACTGATCAAACCAGTGAACCATACCCTAAATCAATTTAGTTTATGAATTAGATTGTATGTGCAATTAAACTGTAAAATCGGCTGAATTTTTATAAAAGCTGTAAACCTGGTAATTTTTTTTGAACCGGACGATTTGGATTTCAAGTGCTTAAAAAAATAAAAATTCCTTGTTTCGGACATTTTTTGCCCTAAATCTGTAATCACTCGATCATTCTCGTCTCTCCACTTTAGTCTACACTTCTCCTTCATGCTTTCTCTTCTCCAAACGCATGATGAACGGGCTTCAACCCTTCCAGCTTTCATCACTCGATATGTCTCCCTCCTCCTTTCTTTGATAAAGACTTAGGGGTGTTTGGATCGCCATGCGTGGATTATGTTGGAATGGATTGGATTTGAATCCAAATCCAATCCAACTCAATGCAAAGTAATCCAGGTTGATTCATTCTTAAAGAATAGTATCCTATCCTATTTTATCTTTGGATAGATTTTTTTTTTTTTGTGGGCTCCATTCACATGGATAGATGAAAGATGGTGAAATGACCATTGTGCCCTTTGTAAAGAAATCTAATACAATCCTATGCCAACTTTGGATCAGTATGATGTCAATCCAAAATAAGGATGCTTAGGTACTTAGTTTTGAACAAAATTTTGATTTAATAAATTGCATTTTTTAACAACACAAAACCAAAAATTTGTTTATAATTTTTTGGGAGAATTACACACAAACCCCCTAGTTTGTACTCGCATAACATTTAGACTCCTGCCGTTAATATCTGTTAATATATTTGTTAGTAAATTATACCTAGATCTCTTGAAGTTTGTAAGCGTGTAATACTTACACCCTTCAAGTTTAAGAAGTTGTACTTAGACCAAAATACTCTAATTAAAGATAAAATATTAAATATTTTAAATTTTACAATCAAAATTCATACTCTATTATGACATTTATTGAAATAAAATCAAAAATAAAATCTATTTTTTCTTTAAAAAACTATATTTAGTGTAGAATTATATTATCATAACAGATATACTAATAGACATTAATGACAGTGATCTATATGCGCATACAAATCTCAGGAGGTCTATGCATAATATTTTAAATATTCGGAAATCTGAGTAATTAAATGACAAACCTCAGGGAATCTGAGTATAATTCTCCCTAATTTTTTTAATTGAATTTTGTACAACACACTGATGAGAGAGAGAGAGAGAGAGAGAGAAAGAGAGAGAGATAAGTTAAGAGAGGAATGGTAGAAACTTCATTAGATCCACAAACCTTATAAGACCGTGCGAGACTTACGTTAGATCGAGAAAGAGCGCATAACAGATCTATCTAGAGAGAGATCTAATCTGATCGCATGCCAGAGGAGATTAGATCGATCGATTAAGGGAGAGAGAACGCAAAACAGATCTATCAAGAGAGAGAGAGAGTAGATCCGATGGGTGGACAAAACAAATTAGATCGGTTACAACTATGTTCTTCGATTTGTGTCTATTATTTTGTTCTTTCATTCATTCAATTTTTTTGGATATTTTTTTCATCCAAGGTCAGATAGTACTTCTATTTGTTGTTGGGTAACAAAATAATTTTGCGTTAGGGGGAGGGGGAAGAAATTAGTTTGATATTTCATCCATACCCTGAGAATATCTCCATTATGGTACATCGAAGGAGGGTTGTGTATTAGAGACATTTTGTGTGGATTTTTGGGGTTTATCTATGGATTTAGAGTGGAAATTGTCTGATATATAAAAACATATATATGTATATATATATATATATATACACACTAGTAATTGTACGTACCTGAAGGCACTATATAATAAAAAAAATTACAAGACATTGCTAGTGCATGAATGCACAAAAATAAAAATCCCCAACTGTGCATGAAGTAGAGTGACAATTGAATCGTGTCATATCATGGAAGTAAGGGTTTAGGTTCTTGAAATCCTTTGTAATAAGTCTCACTGAAAGCCTTACGGTAGAAAATTAGAAAAGCCAAAAAAATAAGGATGGTGTGTGTTAAATTAGGTGGGTGGGTGTGGCTGTGGGGAAGTTCCAACAATAATAGGGAGAGAGAGAAAATGCAGCGAGAGAGAGGGCAGCGGCTGGGAGTGTGTTTATGTGCGGAGAGAGTTGTGGTGCACAGAAGTCAGGGCATTTGGTTACCTCTTTGGCATTTGGTTGAACACCTCTCAGATGTTGTGTTGAAGATCGTCGATATAGAAGCAAAGAGAGTCAGAGACAAAGAGATAAGCAGTGTGTACCTATGTGGGATGATGTTTGTGGATGAGCAACGGAAAGAAAGAAGCAGCAAGGGAGAGAGGGCTAAAAACATTAACGAATGCTCACATAAACACACAAACATGAACACACACAAAAAAAAAATCAATAACACACTCACACAAAAATCAAGAACACATGCACAGTAAGAGTGAGAGAGAGAGAAAGGAAAATGGTAGCGATTTTTTTTGAATTTTTTTTTTTTGAACTGTCCAATTTTTAAAAATCGTCTCAGATTTTGGACAAAACTGGCTGGTTTGGCGATTCTTCAACTGTTCGAATACACGGGCAGTTTTAAGTAAATTGACCTGGTTTAGGGCCCGATTTATTAGTTCGACCAGGCAGTCCGATTCGATTCTGACAACACTGTCAAAGAGAGTGAGAAAAATTGAGGAGTTGTTCAGGATAGAAAGGAAGGCATAGATGTTTATTGCACTGTGGGGGAAAAGCAGTAATGAAAACCTCTTGGACTGATCATATTTATGAGGATCGATCATGGAAACCTAATGTTTATCGATCATGGAAATTTTATTTGCAAAAAAAATTAATTTTATGTCGGATGTGTAAAAGTTCTATTAAGATCGATTACAAAATAGCATAATTGACCCTCTTTGATATTAAGGATCGATTATGCTGTAAAAATTTAATTTTATGTTGGATGTGTAAAATTTTTATCAAGATCGGTCATAGAATAGCATAATTGATCCTCTTTGATATTAATGATCGATCCTTGAAAGCTTCTCACCCTAAAGTGGTAACCTAACCTCTCCCCAAATACTAAGTAACTCTACTCATAAAGTACTAATCTCACCCAAAAAAAAAAAGTAACACCACCATAAAAAGTGGTAACTTCACCCCCAATAAGTGATAACCACGTTCCCAAAACTGGTAATCACTCCTCCCAAAACTGGTAACTTCACCTCAAAAAATGATAACTTCATCCTAAAACGTGGTAACCACACCCTAAATTCGGTATTGTTCATTAATTTAATATATAGATGAGTTTTTTACCATCCAAAACATGCACCAGAATTGACCAAAATATAGCATTAGGGTTCAATCTGATACAAAAACAAACTTCAAAAAAAAAAAAAATCCCTTTTTTGGAGTGGAATGTTACTATTCACCATACTTTCTAACCACCTCACAAAATATTCGGTAAGTAGTCAAACTAGTGAAATACTTACCATCTGCAGACGAAATACTTAGAGCATGTTTGTTTGAAGAATAATAGTGGTATAAAAAGGTGGAATTAGGGAAAATAGTACGTGGGACTTAATAATACCTTGTTTGTTTGTCTTTTTTCATGTGATACTATTTTTCAAGTCGCAATACCAATCCACTCGCTACAGCCACCGAAATCCATGTAAATGGGCTTATATAATTCCACATAGGAGGTGACATTATTTTTTGGGTTTTGGCCACCAATGGTATTAAAGAGGTTAATGACTAAATTAGTCTTCGGCTTTTTAATGTTAGTATGAGATTTGATCACCAATGGTTTTTTATTTTTTAATTTTATTAATTTTTTTAAAAAAGTTATGATTTTAAATTTTTTTTCCTTGTATTATATATAATTGTATGGTGTCTCCGTTTTTTTTAATTATTTTTGTAAAAAAAAAATATTTTAATTTTTTCCTTGTATTATGTTTAAGTGTACGATATCACTGATTTTTTTTTTTTATTTTTTAAATTTATTTTAAAAAATTATTTTAAATTTTTTCTTTATATTATGTTTAAGTATACAGTGTCACCGGTTTTTATTATTTTTTAATTATTTTTTGAATTTATTTCTTATATTATGTTTAAGAGTATGGTGTCAACGATTTTTTTATTTTTTTATTTTTTTTAAAAAAAAATTTTGAATTTTTTTTCTGTATCTATACTACTATAAAATGTTAACAAAAGTGAAAAATTTTTGTTTGATAATATTAACCCTAATAATGTAGTTAATGTTCATACTACCCGTTTAGAGTTAGAATAAAACATTAATGGTATATTATTTGTGATTGTAATTCTTGAGCTATTATTTTATATTTTTATTTAATATCAATATTACTTTTAAATGTCAATCAATATCTTGAAAAACTTTTGAATTATTTTTTGTATAACCGTTTCATAAAAGTTTATATCTCCCCCTCATAAGTTTTATGTTTCTTTCTCTAATCTTTCATTTTTTTTCTTTCTATTATCTTCCCCTCTTTGAAGTCTACAAATATATCATAAAATATAGCTAATGGAGATTGCAATTTTCTGCCTTTTAAATACTACTATAAAATGTCAACAAAAGTGAAAAATTTTTGATTGACCCTTATGTCCCTATTAAAAAGATTAAAGACACTTATATAATTGATTATCCAATATTAATAAAATATCTAAAAAAATCCTTCATATATTTTTTTTCCACAAGAAATATAACTCATTCAACCTTTACACCTTATTAAAATCAATCTACAATCAATATATCCAAATATGATATTGTATCTAAATTATCTCATACCTTTTTGGGATCCTTGTTTCTTTCATATATATATATATATATATATATATATATATATATATATATAATGACTATATTGGTTTTAACAAAGTATGAAAAGACAATAATATTCTTTTTAATAATTTTTCATTAATTTATAGATGATTTACTATTCATCAAACTACTTGAATTCCTTGCTTAAATGCAAGGGTCATAAATTGACACACCCCAAAGATAAGAGTCTCATATTTACTCTTAACCCTTATAGGCCTTTTACAGTTTCGTGATTACTCCTCAAGGCCACTTTTTAGCTTCTCCCCTTATTACTTCAATTAAAGAATCCCATTTAAATGTATCAAAGTTATATATGTATAATGCATATGATATGAGCAAGCAACCTAAACACTTCCAAATTCAAGGACAAAATACTAAAGGGTCGTTTGGTAACGTTTTCGTTTTCGTGTCTTCAAAGCAATCAAAATTGTCTCTGTTTTGTGATAAACACTGAAACAAAAAATATGTTTGGATGTCATTTTTGTCTATCAAATTATGAGAATAAAAAACAAAAAACATGTTTTGTAACTATTTCACGTTTTATCTTAAATATACTTTATTTTTTTTTTTTTCGAGAAACACCAACCAACCCAGCCACAATGGATAATCATAAAACACGAAAAAAAAAGAAGAAGCAATTCCTCAACAAAACATATATATCCCAACGACTTCATGCTACTACCTTAAAAAATCAAATTCATCACTTTCTTGAAGCCTGCTATTAATTTAATTGGAACTCAGCCTTGATCATTCATGTTTTTCCGCAAGAATGTATCTTTAATTAAATTGTCACTGCTGAAATAATACTCTATCTTAGAATGCAACTAGGGATCCAGAACATGGAAGAACATTTTTTTTTTAAATAAAAGGAAAATTTTATTGATAAAGAAGTAATTTTAAGAAGCAAAAAACAATCTGTTTTAAAAAAAATTCAAAAAATGGCTTTAATCCTTCAAGATGATTAAAACCATTTTTAACTACATTTTTGCACCTTCTAATCTTCATAGTTCAGCTCCTAGCTCTTTACAAGAGACAACACCCTCTTCCATAGCAAACAAGTCCTGATGTAAATTTAATCAACTGCACACTCTTCAATTCCAGTTGCTAGTAACTCCTTGAGACTAACAACATCAATCTCAGATGCAGATAAGAACAGTACCATCTCAGACTGATTGCAGAAACAAACAGTCAGATAGGCAGCAACTATCAGATCCATGCAATCTGCCCCTTAACTGAACCATTAAAGTTGCAGAACACCATTTACTCTGAAAACCCTCCACCTCCTTTTGCAATGAGTAACTTGGGCTGATCCAACATTTGCATCATCCAATTCCCTGCCTTTGATCACAAACAACCAGAAAATCTGTTTAACAGAATCAAACTAAAACAAAAAATATGTTTAACAGAAAAAATAGAAAAATGTTAAGAAAACATATTTTATGTTTCCTAACAGAATTCTGTTACACTACAATCGACAGTCTAATTACAAAGAATAGATAAAACTGTTGTTTTAGCCTCCTCCAATCCTCCTTCATCAAGCTGTCCAGAAATCAGCTCAAGCAGCAGCAGCAACAACACTGTAACACCACCCAGACAACATTACAATCTGATAGATCCCAAGCAGCAACAGATCAACAACAGAGCAATTCCTGTTAACAATCCTCTTCTAAATGTGATAGTTGGCTTTAATCCTTCAGAAGGATTTTAACCAAACATCTATCTTCCACATACCAACTATCCAGCCTTTAGAAACATATCTTCCACCCCCTGCAATTCTTTCCTCACCAAAAATCACTCCATGCAGTTAATTCTACACCAAAACCCACCCCCTACATGAGAATTGAGGTCGTAGCTACTTAGGTATAAATGGAATTTCATTAATTTTTTGAATATATTAAAGCTTTGAATAAATTACACAAGATTTTATTTCATGAATACAATGTTAACTTTCTGCAATTTAGATAAAGCTAGTACATTGCTTAGACATACAAATTTAATCTATTACTCTAATAAAATTGGAAACACCTAAAATTGTGCCATACCCTGGTTGAAATTGGACAACCTAAGCTACAAAAAGAACACCACCCAAGGATGTGGGCATGCCTTAACTTAGGGCTGCTTGCAGGTATCCAAGACAATACTTAGATGGGTAAAAACTACCTCAAGAATATACTGTGAGTGGATAGGCTACAACAAGTGCTAAGGTTGAGCGTCAACATAGCAGAAATAGCCCCTCCACTTAATACACTCTCCCCCCAGCATTCCACACAAAATGAACACTTTTGTCTTTTTGTTTGCAACATAAAACACAACCTCAGTTGCAAATGTTTAATTGAAGATCAGCATAGCATCCTAATGTAATATGTGGAAGAGGAAACCGACCCAAAACTCTGCCCTTCTTGGGGAGAGGAAGAAGCAGTTTTAGAACATCTATTTCACGATTGTACTTGGACAGTAGCAACCGGTCACTTTGACTAGAAACTGAAACATACCTAATGAAGCTACTTCAACAAATGCACAACTGATGGTGACAAAGTTCAGTTAGTTGATTCTTGCCCAACTTCTGTTGGTATGCGCAATCAAAGAATAATGGGGTGTTCAATAATAACATTCCTGGGCATTGATCAGTAATCATTAGAGCACTAACAACCAACTGTTTCTCCCTTGGGATATTCTAATGATTCAAACAATTTCCATGATATGAACATATGAAACATCAGAATACATACTAAAAAACATCTATGACCAAATCAATTGATGAAGCTTTTTAAATCACCAAAATACAAAAAAAAAAAAAAAGGTATCATTAAATAATATGCAGGAAGCCTTCACCTGTGCAATTTCCAAAATTGTTCAAAGATTATTATATCTTTGTCTGCAATGGTTTGACATACAATTAATAAGAAAAGGGTTGATTGCCAATTTTTTGTATAAATTTAATCCGTGTTAAACAGTTCATGTAACATTGAAATTAGAAAATGTTCGAATAATAAATAGCTCAAAAGATAAATATACAAGCAGTAATCCAATACTTCAACAAATCGAAAGCAATGAGCTACTTTCCCAATCTCAATCTCAATTAAATCACAAACACAACACCCATAGAACACAACGCACACACACCCAGCACACAGAACACACACACACTCATCCAACACACAGAACACACACACACACCAATCACACACAACACACGCAACACACATAGATCTGTGCACATATATGCATATATGCACAGATCTGTGTATATATACATATATATACACGAATCTCTGTATATATACATATATATACACGGAGCTGTGTGTATATATATATTTATAGAGAGAGCGAGGAGATTAGATGAGAGAGGGAGAAACAGAGAGAAAGAGAAGGGGCTTACTTGCCGTCGGTGAGAGAGAGGAGAGGAGATATTGTCGATGAAGGAGAGAAAATGGAGAGAGTGAGGCAGCGATGGACAGGAGAGAGAGATGGGTGGATTTAAATAGGTTCACGAAAAAAAAAGTATTTTGCTGCTAAGGGAGTTCAAAACCCAAATCTCATTAATCCCTTTTAGCGCCTGTTTCTGTTTCGCGTGTTTCTTGGAACAAAAATTTTTTGTTCCCATTTTTTTGTCTTTGTCTCCAATATAACGAAAACAAAACAAAATCAAAAACAATTACCAAACATATTTTTGTTTTCATTTTTGATAAAAATTGAAAATAAAAGCACAAAAACAGAGACAAAGACAGTTACCAAACATAGCCTAAGCTTTTCAAGGGTTAGTACCCTATAATGCAGGAGTAAAAAACTATGTAGTTTGGAAATCTTGGGGTAACTTATGGCAAATTTATTCTTATATGTTTCATATATGACTCCTGGTCTAACTTAATTTTGAGGCATGGTTAGATAGTTTATACTTTATAGTAGGCACAACTCATGGGGTTTTTATGTTGGAATTTGATTGTTTCATAAAAGTTACTTATCACTCAATTTTTTGCTTCGTTGTAGTTTGTAGATATTCTTTATTTGTTTGGCCTTAACATTTGTGTTTCACAATGTAAATTGGTAGAATGTTGTTGTTGCAGGGTATAAGAAACAATTTGTTCTTGCCCCATAGTCTAACTATAGTTCTTGGGTTCATTTTAGAGGATTATCTAAGTGAAAACATCATTTTATGGGTCTTCACTTAGACAAACATGTTATTTCTTTATTTTTCTTGTTCTTTGTGGTGGAAACTGTTGATATGAGTGTGTGTGCTTGAAGTTTGATCTTTATTGTTTTCGTGGATATGGGTGTGCTCCAAAATTGATAAAGCTTAAAATTTGGGTTTTGGGTGATGTGTATTGTTTGTATTGATCGAAGAGGGGATAATTATAGATAAGATTCTTCTCGATAAACTTATATATGTCAAACCTAAAATTCAAAAATGTCTTCATAATTGGTCATGGATTCATAAAACCTTTGTTCTCGGAAGCATTTAAATTTTTTTTATTAGTGTGGGTTTTTAGTAAACCATATAATTCTTCTAATAGAACAGGTGTCTTAGCATTTTCATTTGATGGTCCTTGTTTTTAAATTGGCTTAAGTGTGACCTATGAAATGGGGTTATACATTTCATAGATGATGTTGTGAACTTTTCAAGTCTTTTCATAGGTTGTGATCATTGTCAATTCAAAGGCAAAAAAATAATTGTTGGCACTTAAACAAGAACTTAGCTTAATTTGATAAAGTGTGATCTTTTCAAATTATTTTTTTACTTTTAGTCATTGCATTTAAAAAGTACTTCCGAATGATCTCTATTCTTTTTACAGTAAGTTATAAATTTTTATTTTTAATAAGATTTTTTTGTTGCTAAAAAATAAATTAAAAAAATATTCATATAATATATTTGTTGAGCCTCATTTCAACTCATGGATCCTATATCGCAAAGAAGGGAAGACATTATTTTTCAAACTTTACATATGATGTTTTGAAAATCTTAATTCTCGATAGACTTGTGCTCATAATTTTCGTCAAGGTAATGTTCCATTAGTGTTGAATATTCACAACTCAAATTGCAATAAAAAATTTTGCCTGAAAGATTGATATCTACATATTAAGGACTAGGTGAATGACCTAAAAGTCTAATTATATTGTTTTGGCTTAGATGTTAAATTCAACAATATTAGTGAAATTTGAATAAAGTGAAATACCTAAGAAAGAATCTAACATCTAAATAGTCTTGCTTATGTTGAACAAACCTCAAAAAGAAAAACCAATAAGATATAGTAGAAGGTGCTACTAGATCTCCAACTGAAATTCTACTACCATGCCCCACACAAGAAACTTGTCTACAAAAGTTCTTTGGAACACAAATATACAAATGCTAAGAAACTATTTGTTTTATTAACAATGGCCTACGTGCAAGGTGGTTAGGAGTTCATAAAGAAAGTATTGTCAATACTCGAATTACAGAATCACCACTCAACAATGGAAAAAAAAAGTGAATGCAATCTTAATAAACAAACAACAAGAGAACTAAAACTTTCTCCTATTTCATTTTTGACAATATGGAGATGATACTTGCATTTGAGCTTTTTGGCCTTCTTGGATTTTTGAGACCGTATTAAGATGTTTGGAAGTTTGTCACTTAATCGCATAGACTCCCTCACATTTGAAATATTACACTAAGATCCCTTATGGGTGACGATCAAATAACAGAGCCAACAGAAATGACTAAAAGACCAAAATACCCCCCAAAATATAAGATATTTTCTTAATTAACGTATAGTTACCAAAATACCCCTTTAACTATATCTTCAGATTTTTCTCTTCCCCCATCTGTCTCTCTCTCAATCAATACCATAACCTTCCCCCATCTCTCTCTATCTCACACACACACACACCCCCATACACACATAAACCCAACCTCCCCCCAAAACTCATCTCTTATAACCTTTGTCTTTTCCTGTGTGTGTCACATACACACGAGCAAACCCACCTCACCCTAAACTCCTCTCCTACGTAGATCACCCCCTCGTCATAACCCTCCCCTCTCTCTCTGTTACACACATACACGCAAAACCAACTCCCCCAAAGCTCCCTTCCTGCACAGACCCCCCAAACTTCCCTCTTACGCACCAAACTCCCCTTATACGCAAACCCCCTCGCCATAAACCCCTTCTCTCTCTTTCCCCCACCCACCATAGCTTTCCACCACCCCGTCTCTCTCCCCCTCCCTCCATGGTTTCACCCATTTCTGCCTTTCTCCTCCCTCCACACTACATCACCTTGTTCCCACCCCCCGTCTCTCTTTCTTCCTCCAAAACTCCACTCATACCATAAACAAATCTTGATTCATCCCTCTCACAATTGTTTCTTGTCTCAGACTTAATACAACATCAATTCAGGGTTTGCTATATGATTTTGAGACTACCAGAGGTAGATGATGGTGTGGTTCTATCAGGGTATTGAAAATCGGTCATTGCTGTGCGTAACGGACGTTACGTAATAGTAATGACGTACTCCGATTTTATTACGGTCCGCTATAACAGGGAGAATGAAATTCACAGCCGTAACGGCCGTTACCGTTGCGTAACACTTGTAACGACCGCTTTGACCCGTTACAACCCAAAAATTTGAGTATAAAATCCAAATATCAACCCCAAATTCAACCAACTTCTTTCATTTTTCATCCTTCACTCAAATTCATGTACAAAATCTTTCAAATAAGATCAAATCTGTGTTATCTTTCAAAATTTTTGTAAATCTTCCAAAAATTTTAACCCTTGCTCGAAAACTTAACCAGATCTGTGCTCTCTTCCAATTGTTGTGGTTGCTGCTTCTTCAGACAATCGAAGATGACTCGATCGATCTCCTGTTCTCCATTGCTCCATCGTCTTGGTCTCGTCTCCTGGGGGTAAGTTCACCGCCTCTCTTCTTTTTTTTTTTTTTTTGGTTTGGTTTCTTTTCTTTGTGGATGTAATGACTTAAGAGTACTCACCACCGACTTACCCACCAGTCCACCACAACCTTTTTCTTTCTTTCTTTTTTTTTATCTTGTCTTTGTTTTTTGTGGATGTAATGACTTATCACCATCGACTTACCCACTGCCTCTTTCTTCTTCTTTTTTTTTTCCTTTTTGTTTTTATAGATGTAATGACAGTAAGTTCACCGCCTTTTTTTTTTTTTTTTACTTTTTAATAACGTAATGTTGTCTTATCTCTTTAGATCTGTAGATATTATAAATTTATAATTGTGTTTGAGATATATTTGTGGTCAAATTAAACATGTGTTTAATTAAATAATTTTAATACAATTTATTAATTATTTTAATTGAGTTTACATGTGTATCACAATTAACGGTGTTAATCATGTCGTGTTCGTGTCAAAAGTCCAGATCCACAAAAAAAAAAAAAAATTATTGTGTTCTAATTATTAAACATTAGTCTAAATTATTTATTATGCATATTTAATAATTGTGTCAATTTTATAATCGTTTGTGTCGATTTCGTATCAACGGGTCAGAGTTGACGCCCTTAATAACAATTAACTAATTTTAGTATAGGCACTAATTATTTTAATGAATGTTTTGTGGGTTCATAATTCATTAATTATTTAAAATAAAGATTGTGTATCACTGTGTGTCTTAACATTTATTAATTTTATGATAATGGTGGTAGTAGTAGCAATGATGATGGTGGTGGTGATGGTAGTGATGGTGATGGTGATGATGATGATGATGGTGATGGAGGTCATCGGGTTACTAGTTTAACCCAAATTTATGGTTATAATTGTGAGGGTAACCTTCCAGCTCAAGGTGATATTAGTGGTCATTATCATGATTCACCGTTTCGCGGGAATCATGGACTTAGTGCGGTTAGAGTTGATCCAGAAGCTTTTGGGAAAGAATCATGGCGTGAAAAAAAAACAAGCAGAAATACGAGAAATTGGAATGAATATGAAGATTCCTCGTCTAGTGTTATGCAGAGTTTGAGTGATCTCATCCTTGGTGATTCATCATATGGTAGTAGTAATGAAAACTACCAATCATCAGATTATTCAACTGAAAATTATAGATCCTACCCTTATAATTATTCTCCTCAATACTACCCTCCACTGTTATATTCCCAAGATAATTCTTTAGGGCTTTTGAACCCTAACAATTACTTGACATTGCATACATATGGAGAGCAACCACGAGAAGATGGAATTGAATTTGGAACATTTACTTATATGTTGCCCACAGGATGGAATGATGATAGTGGAAGTAAACAAGATCAATCTCAATCTCAAAGTTTGGATCCTCCGCGTCGTTCTTTTTGGTGGTGAGATTGTTGAAAGGTAATGCTATTGCTTTCTCTTTTTTATTGTATTGTAAAATTCTAAAAATCATTTTGGTTTTATCAATATGTTTCATTTAATAAATTGTTAGATTTGTAATTGTGCATTTTATTTGTTCAATTGTTGTTAATGGAAAGGTCACTGATACATAGTGAGTTAAGAAATATTATTAACACTTATGATATTTTATTATCATATTTATGATATAATAAAATGCACTAAATCACTAAACACCCATATTTGCATGATTTTTAGTTGAAACATGTAAATATTCATGTTTTATGACAGGTTGTGAGTTGAAAAAAAAATTCACGCATTTTGTTTTCTTTACCGTTACGTAATGCCCGTTTCAGTCCGCGTCCGTTACAACGTTACCTTTGCAGTTACGGTGACCGTTACCGTTATTCAGAACCATGGGTTCTATGCAAGATAAATGGTGTTTCGTGCAACGATGGAGGCGAATGGTGGTGTAGTTTTTGACGGTGGGCAATGTGTTCTAAGAGAGAATATGATATTTAATTGTTGGGTTTTTAAAGAGATTAAATAGTTTTTGGTTTTTTATTTTTTATTTTTGAGTGAGATATGGTAATTTGGAAATTTTATGAAAAAGATGTGCTAACATGACCAAAGTTTGACGGAATGACAAACGAACATTAACGAATTGGAATTATGTGTTATACAGAACCAAACCTTGAGAAATCTGAGGGAGTCTATATGATTAAGTGAAAAATTTCAAGAGAGTACATATATAATTTGCGCAAATATAAATTAGATCGGTATCAGTGATATTTTAAGTTTTGAATAATAGAAAGAGTCTTAGTAAAGATATGTATATAGAATGTGTGGATGATAATTATCCTAAAAAAATTTATTGTACACTCTTAAAAATTATAGTTTTTACATTGTACCATCAAGCTTTAAGAGAATGGTTTTAGAGGAAACGAGCAGCAGTCACCTTACAACATTTTCAATATATTAAAAATTTAATGTAAGGAATTTAATCTTTAAAAATGTAAAATTAAAATTCTTAAATCTATTATTATGATAACTATGTATTGTGGTAACATTTTTTCCCAAACGAGAGTAGTGGAGGAATTACATTTATCTACCATTTATAGCTAGAACCGGAAGCTCATTAGAGCTGTTGAAAATCATAAGAAGCAAATATTCGATCTGCGCCAGTCTCTCTAGGGTTTCAGAAGCAGACAGATCAGGACGAATCAGATGGCGATGGCTGCGTTAAGGCGTGAGGGAAGGCGTTTCGCTACCCCTCTCATCCGTCCTAACCCTACCAATGCACTCCGTTCCTCTCTCAGTCCTTCGGAGTACGATCTCTCTGTCTCATATATATGTATATATATATTTGCCTGCCTAGTTATATATGTATGGGTGCTGTACATAACTATTTGTCTGTGGGATCTAATTGTTTATTTTGTGCTTAATTGTACTCGGATTCAACCGAAGCTCGTCACTTGCAAAAGCACTTCTCGAAAATTTTACAATTTTTGGGGATTTTGTCTAACGAGAACTGATTTTTTTGCAATTGAATCATGTGGATTGATTGTGAGAGATCACCTGTAGTAGTACACAAAATGTCGTCTTCACATGGCAGGATAAAACTGAGGTTTTTGAAATATCTGAAGGCCACAGAGCAATCAGATCACAAAACACTCAAACAAGTCGATGCTGGTTGACGAAAAACAACACTAAGTATGGCGTGGGGGTGACGAAGGGTAGATGGGGCGGAGATGATAGGTTGGGGTGTTCTCTGTGTGTCTCTCTCTCATAGACAAACGAATGGGATTGGGTGGGGTTTTGTTTCAGAGGCATATATTTCTAGTTTGAAACTGTAAATGTGTGAACTAATTTATTTATTTTGATTTTTCTTTTTACCTTAGTTCAAGGTAAATGGAAATTAAATTAGTCATTTCCCCATTTCCATTAACTCAGACTCCCAGACCAATTACTAATTTTGATTGGTATCTCCATGTCATTTTTCAAGTGTGAGGGATGGTCATGTATTTGTGGCGAATGTCAGGGATTCGTGCAAAATTTAACTTATATTGTATGATTTTAGCTCATTTTCTTGTAGCAGCTGTACATTGTCTAGTATTATTAGCTTCTATAATCCATTAGTCACTTCTATGATTATATTTTCTAGTTTAATTGGTTTGTTACCTAATATTTTCTGTTTGCATTCTCCCTTAACTAACTAGTTTCTTGTAATCATGTTATATTAAGTTTCATTCTAATCATAGTCTTTACTAACTTCATTGTTTTATGTGTTAGTATTCCTAATTACATTTTGTAAACTAAATCTGCTAGGTCACAGAAATAGATTGGGATGGAGACGGGTGATGGAGGTAGTGAACTAAAACTTATTGTTTCCAAAAAAAGGGAAAAAATGTAGAAGTTTACTAGGGGAAGCGAAGTTAAAAGTTCTTAGTCAGTATTGCAAAATGGGATGAGATTGATATGATAAATAAAATCCATATTAGGATAAAATGTGGATTGTGTTGTTAATTAATATTAGATAAATGAACACCTGGAGGTGTGGCTCTTGGGCTTGTCTCCTATCCACTATTAAGGTCCATGCGTAAAGACTTTACACAATGTCATGTGTTGTCTTATTCAATTAAATGTTTATCTTTGTCTTTTGCAATGCTCTCGTTGGTGTTTTTCTGCACTTCTTTACCTTTTATGAAGTTTTGTGTCTGCCCTGGTTGCCACTTATTAACGGAAAAAAATTATATGGGTGCGCAGGGAGCAGGCCACCCTTGGAGTTCGTTATATTTCAACTCAAATTGGTGAGAGTCACTCTTTTGTATTTGCTGCATTTTCCATGGTGATATCAGACTTATTTCAGTAAATTTACTCCTCAGTTGCTCATAATTTCACTTGTAAATGCAGTCCGAAACCGGATGAAGAGTGTTAAGAACATCCAAAAAATTACGAAGGCTATGAAGATGGTTGCCGCCTCTAAGCTGCGAGCAATTCAAACTAAAGCTGAAAATTCTCGTGGTCTATGGCAGCCCTTCACCGCCCTTCTTGGTGACACACCAAGTATGTTTGTAAATAAACTTCACCATAAATCTGCATCTGCTATTTTCATGACATTATAGTTTCCTACTTCATTATCAGAAAATTTCTCATTTCAACATGTTAATCATCAGAGCAGTTGCATACTTGTATTCTTCCTATATATTGATTTTCAATGGCAACCTTTCTTGCGTACTCTTGGATTCTACATTGTTATTGTCATGCTTTGACTGCATGTACCTGGTGCCAGTTTTCTCAAGTACGCTCTTGCATAAAATTGTGTGCTGTGTGAGTATTTAGTTAACACATAACAAGATTGGAGAAGAATATTGAAATGTTGTTTAATAAGGTCATGACATGTGCAGATTTTGTTGCCTAACATTTTATCATTGAAATTTTAGTCACTGCTTTCAGTTTGTATTGGAGCACAGAAATGGTCAAGAGTATATATTCTGAACTGTAACATGGAATTGGAGAATGCATTCAACGTCAAGGCACCCATTTTCTCCCTAGATATAAGTTTAGAAGTTGGACGGTGATGAAAGTCGATATCGAGAATTAGACAGATTTAGTTTTCTAAGTAGGACTTTGATGCAATAAAATGGTTTAGAATTTATTTTCTTTTTGAGATTTACGTGTCTATCTGGCATCGTGATTGTAGCATCCACTTCCACTGGGAGTAGAGGTGCATGAGAAAACTCTGTGAACTGGCTTGATGTTTCTTTGGTTGGAATTACCGGCAGGCTCTACTTCAATAAGATGACCATCCTAAAATCCGTGGACTAAATGAGCTGTGATAACATGGGGGTAGTGCCTGATAAAACGATTGGTAGTTCGACTTGATATTTAACAAAATATTCTTCACCATGCTTATACTGATCGAATATTAAAATGTTTATTCCACCACATTGTACAATACAAAGAATGTATTTTACTTTAGCAAAGGAATTCTTCTCATGGACACTAAGCACTATTACTTTCTAATCATTTACACGTAGCCTTTTTTCTACTCATTTTTGCCCTACTTTGATGCTTATGATGCCAGTGGGTCTCTCTCTCATGAGAAATTGTATTTCGGTTGAAATCGAAAGTTGGTTCTACTTCTAAGAATAAATTACCTTAGTAAGGCACAAAAGGCAACAAAAGAGAAATATTACTTTGTTATGAATTTGACTTACTTTATTGCTTACTTGAGATAGATGTGGCAATACGTACTTTACAGGTCTGTTTGTATCCACTACTCATATTATGTGCATTGTTCCCCTTTGGTATTTTTCCTTGTTTTCTCCTCTTGTAGCATTTCTCTTAATATATATATTTTTTTCGGTTGCATTAGGTGTTGACATCAAGAAGAATGTTGTAGTAACGATTTCATCAGACAAAGGTCTCTGTGGTGGAATTAATTCTACATCCGTCAAGATAAGCAGGGGACTCCATAAGTTGAATTCTGGTATTTTGCAAGCAACTGCTATAGGGAATTTAACAACAATTAGAGAAGATTGGAACTGTTGGCTTATTGTTATTCTAATCCACAGGTCCTGAAAAGTTAAGCAAATATGTCGTTTTGGGAGAAAAAGCCAAGGCTCAACTGGTGCGTGACTCAAAGAAAGACATTGAAATATCCATAACAGAATTGCAGAAGAATCCTCTAAATTATACCCAGGCGAGTTTCTTGTATTTATTGCCTCATATATTTCTTATATGCTATATTAGGGCGGCACAATGCTACTACGGGATCTGGGGAGTGTTGGAAGTATGCAGTCTCATCGTGTTAGTTGAAGCCTTGGTCACAATGGAGCAATCTTACTACTGCACCAAGTTTCACCCTCGCAATGATATATTATATGATAAATTTAGTCTCCATGATTTATAGATATATAAGTGAACAAATTAATATCCATGCAAACAAAGCTAATTATATTGCAATAGATTGTATAGCATATACAACAATATAAACTTCGTTATGCAATCATTCCAATGCAGAACTCATCTAAAACACAATCCATTCAAGATATTTGAGATGATTTATTACTTTCACTTCCTAGATGTGTTTAATCTTAAATTTGAAAGTAATGACTTTATACAAGGGGCTTGTTAAATAACATATTTGAGTAGATTTGACATTTTGAGGTTTAATTTTTATTTTTTGTCTTGCACGACGATTTCTGTATTTTTGTGTTTAACAAACTCTTATTTTATTTATTGGCTTATTTTTAAAATAAAAATATCATATATTCTACCCCGACGTGGTGTAAACATTTCGTTCGCGTGTCTTAAACTTTCTCAAAATTAAAGAATATTTTAGAAATACCTCAGACAAATTTGGTCGTATCTGATCTCTTTCGTACATATTCAATGGACATTCGTATCTGATACCTATCAGATAGGGAAATGTTGGAGTATCCATGCTTGGAGAAAGAAAAAGAAAAGAAAAATAAGAGCGTAAATGGTGGACATGTATACAATCGTGTGTGTATTCATCTGAGGTGTGTGATTTTGAGTAAGGAGTGAAGAAGAGGCATGCATGTCGTGCAAGGAAGAAAAAATGACTCGAACCACATGGTATGTGAGACATGTACACAGACTGAACATGTCATCTAACACCTTACCTGACAATGGTCTCCGGGGGACTTTGGACTATTGGCTCCCACAATCCATCCCATAATCTTCAGAAAATATCATCCACATATTAAATGGAAATTCAAGAGGTATTTCAGCAACTGGAATGCAAATGCAGGAGAATAATGAAAGGAAAAATTCTAGGCAGAGATTTAGGATGGAGCACATGGTGAACCACCTCACTTACCTTATCCTCATTCCAAGCAGCTTATATCAACATCTCTGTTATCACAGGAACAGCATACTTCAATTTCTTCACATATCATCGTTTGGTTCTTGAATGTCTTTCATATTTCTTTCCCTTAGTTTTTTCCTCTTCGTTTGCTCTTCTTTTCCTCACAAAACTATCGTCTCTCTCTAATTTTCTTTTCTTCTCTATACATTGTGCATAGCTTCTCTACACATTTCAAATATTTCTTCTTTACACATTACACAAACCTCTTCTCAACACAGAAACACATACCTCACGTGCACCGTGGTTGGATGCATGTTCATATGTTTGCTCTCCTTTATTTTCCCCGCTTATGCTCTCTTGGTTTTCCCCACTCATTCAACCTCATTATTATAGATTGCACACAGGAAGCATGTGAAAGTGGTGGCTGTTACTTCATGCGAAGTTCCATATTTTAACACTTTTCTCCCTCACTTCATATAACATGGTTACTCCCGATGGGAAGCCTGACTTACATGTTCATAAATTACAGATGGATCCCAACAGAATATAGTATTTATTGTTATTGATTTCCTGGGGTGATATGTTACAGTTAATTTGCCAAATTATCTGAAAAAAAAGTTAGGCGGTGTAGCATATTGGTCTTCTGACTCTTCTCTCTGAGTTGACCAGAAAATAAACAATCTTCCTTGCAAGGGCATACTTACTCTCTTCTAGATGAAAGGTGCAAGGTGCACTCACCCTTTTCTTGATGAGAGGACCGATATGAATTTCCTTAAGTCACCCTTCATACACTGAGGGAAAAATAGCTGTGGAACTAAAATAGCATGTGATGGAATAGAAAAGTTAATGCATATTGAGCTACCTTAACAATTTACGTATTTCAAAAGTTAGATTTATGGTTGATGCTATCTCTCTTTACCCGCCTTTATGTTCTATCCATTTTGTTGCCCTTGCAGGTTTCTGTGCTTGCAGATGACATCCTAAAGAACGTGGAATATGATGCCTTGAGGGTTGTTTTCAACAAGTTCCAGTCGGTTGTGTCCTTTGTGCCGACAGTGGCAACCTTATTGTCTCCTGAGGTTACTAGTTTCCACTGACTTAATTAATCCACACTGATTTCATTTTGGGTTCTTTTGTTTGTGGAAGTTGATTTGATGTTTTGTTTGTATAGGTTGTGGAGAGAGAAGCTGAATCTGGGGGAAAGCTTGGTGAGTTGGATTCCTATGAGATTGAAGGTGGCGAAACAAAGTCAGAAGTTCTTCAGAACCTAACAGAATTCCAGTTTTCTTGTGTAGGTCCCATCTTTCATGGCTAGAACCCATTCCCCAATTGTTTTATTTTGACTGTAGCCAGCATTATTTTGATTTCATAAAACCATCTAAGGTGTGACTCTCACATGCTAGTCAAGGGACGTTTAATTTCTACATTTGTTGATTTTTCCAACATTATTGGATTTGAGCATGGGCGAAAAGTTCATGCTGCTTAATTAGCCATATTTCTATGGAAAATATCGTACCAGCATTTTATCTACACTCTGTTTAACTTGAGATTTTTTTCTGATTTCTGTAGGTTATGTTCAATGCGGTTATGGAGAATGCTTGCAGTGAGCAAGGAGCAAGGATGTCTGCCATGGATAGTTCCAGCAGAAATGCTGGCGATATGCTTGATCGCCTCACACTTACTTATAACAGGTTCTCTCTCTCTCTCTCTCTCTCTCTCTCACACACACACACACACAGAACAACAGCACACGCCAACCCTCCCACCACACCTATCCATCTCTTTTTATTATGGGAAATGAACCAAAAAAACATGAAATTTTAATTTGATTTGTACGAATGCAATCTGATTTCACTGTCTTCTGTAATTAGAACTCGTCAAGCATCTATCACCACTGAACTGATTGAGATCATATCTGGAGCATCAGCATTGACTGGCTAGTTGTGCAATCTTCAGCAGACGGTGACGAAATAAAACCGTAGTGAAGACTTTGTTTGCCCTTGGTGGTATACCTTTTGAGAGTTTTTCTGTTCAGTGACGCTAATAATTTCCCTGGGTGAACTGCATTTCCCGGAAAAATCATCGCTGTGATTTCAATATATTCTAAAATCTTTTTTCCTTTCCCATTGGTAACTCTGGCTTAAATGAGTGGTTTGATCACATTATTCTCCTTTATTTTCATGACACCATTTCGTTTCATGTTACTAGTTTATAGGTGAGCAGATTTTTAAAATCCAATAGATTATTTATTGTAGGCAACATCTGATCAGGAAATTGCTTTTTGTTAAGCAAGAAATTTGTTACATCCATGTTTTATTGGCAGTGGTTGTTGGTGGCATGGACTTTGATAGAAATAGAGGTGGTTACTTAAATCGCCCAGAACCGTTAAACTGGGCGATTGCGATTGAAATCAAACTGGGCGGGTCAATATTTTTCATATAAAATATGCTTTGTTTCGTATTTTTGTTTTATTCATGTTATATTTTTTAATTTTATCGTATTTTTATGTTCGTATTATATTGAAAACGATACCCTTCTCAGTATTTGTGCTTTTTAGGTAATTTATTTTGTAGTTTCATGCTCTATAATTATTTTTTTAGACTTATTTATGGTTATAAATACTATATTTTTAACAGAGTTATTATTTTTAATAATTTTTTATTTTTTGATTGATTTGATCAGTTGATCTAATGATTGAATCAGAAATCCAATGACTGAATCAGTAATTCATTGATCCACTCTTTGTTGGGCTGGTGTTTGAGCCGAGTTTAAAAGGATGTTAAAATATAACACGATTTATTAAAAATTTATTCTTTTTTAAATCACTCGGTTCATAAATAGATTGATTCAACTTAACTTGATTAATAAACAATTAAGGTTTTTTTATAAATCATACACAATATAATATAATTTATTAAATACAAATTAACTCGATTAATAAACAATTAAGGTTTTTTTTTATAAATTATACACAATATAATATAATTTATTAAATATAAATTAATAAATAAATCTGATTTGGATAAAGGACTTATTTTTATAAGAATATACTAAAATCTGACACAATTCCAACCCTTCACCATTAAATTTTTAAAAAAATTTGGACGTCATAGACCCACAACCTTAATTTGGAGAATATTCAATTGAGTTTTGAAAAATATACGTGGTGGCATCATTGTCCTTGGATCAGAAAGGCGGGTGTAGGTCACGTACATACTATTTCACTTATGCTCCAACACACCGTAACTTATTTTTAAAGTTTAAACTCAAAAATGGCCGTGAAAACGAAACGAATTACCAGCTGAATCTAGTAGCCTACGAAGCACGATCACTTTTGTCAAAGTATTGATATTGAATATTTTTCAGATACGATTATGCATTCGATAAGGTCGGATACGTATTTGATATGGCTGAGAAGTATCTTAAAATTAAAAAAATAAATTTAATTTTTGGATATGGCTAGATACGCTTTGGTCTCATTTGGTTGCCGTATTAGAAATGAATGAATTAAATAAAATAATCTAGTTTAATACAATATAGAAGAACAAAAGACAAGAATAAATTGAATATTAGAATAATACGTAATTTTATTTAGTATTTAGTAATACATAACATAAACGTTATATAGTAATTATTTAATTCAATCGGTTGTTTGGTTAAAGAATTATTTAATCGTTTTAATATTGAATTAATAAAAATACTCTCAATCAGTATTTGTTATATTAATGACAATTTAATTTTATCAGTTGAGGGTTATAATGGTAAATGTATAAAATAATACGTTTGAATTGGATTATAATATCACTTATTTTAGTGGTATTAAAATACATCTATAATACAAATCTAATGTATAAAAAATATACAATAATGCTGTGTTTGGTTTGTGGTATTAGACGAAGGGAATGGAACGAATATTACTTAGTAATGACCATTCACTTGTTTGGTTTGTGATAGTCAAAATTCATTCCCATTTCCTTTCATTCAAAAGGAATAACTAATCCAGCAAACATGAGATTACCCGTACCAATTAAAACATGGTATTTCTCGTTCTCAATCGATCAGTAATGAAGTCAAATTTAAAACCACTAAACCCGACTCCTCCCGATCCCAGTCTCGTCGACTTGCACCTCCCTCGCCAAATCTCCCTTCTCTCCTCCGCTTCTCTGCTCACCTCTCAACTCTTCTCTACCGAGCCCATGCCATTCGACCCCTTCTTTCATCCGGCAACACCGGCATCGTAGGCTCTTGAAGGAGTGGTTAATGGAAAGTTGATCTTGGCCTTGGGTCCCTGAAGCGAAGGAGCAGCGGCATCGTAGGCTCGAGCTGCGTCTTGGGCTGAATCGAAAGTCCCCAGCCAAACCCTAGATTTTTGCCTTGGATCTCTGATCTCTGCAGCGAATCTTCCCCAAGGTCTCTTTCTCACTCCTCGGAACCTTATCTCTTTTGATCAAATAAAATTTTGGATTAAATACAGGTATTTGGTCAATTGAAGATTTATTTTCAATTCAGGTATTTGGTAATGCATTTTCAATAACAAAGTGTTTGGACTGAGAAGTTTTCGGTTTTTGAAATGACAGATAATTTGTGGGTTTCGTTTTGAAGTTTTTGAAATTGTCTTTAATTAAAGGGGTTTAACTTTTTTTCTGAACTGTTGATCTTTTTGAGTTTTTTGCATAAATTTTTTCAACAACTAGTAATTATTTGTTGTCGATTGCTTGTTGTATGTCTTGATTGTGGTCCTTTTAGTTGCATCTTTTTTTTCCTATGCCAGCTCCTTTCTTTTCAGAAATTTTCTTCATCAATTGTTTGACCATGTACTTGTAATGAATTGTTGAGTTGGTTTCTTTGGTAGATTTGTGCTTTGGGAGGTTCGATAGAATTTCAACCTGAGTTTGGAATATAATAATTTTGTGTGATAATTATCCAGGTTTTGAGTTGCAAATTTGAAATCTGAGCGAATTTTGTAATGTGGGTTTTGATAGGGAAGAGAGAGAGAGAGAAATTAGAGAAATGTCTGAGACTTTAGATTTAGCTGAATTTAGATAAAGAAGCATCTGTTTGTGTTCAAAGTAAGGGCTTTTTGAGTTGATCTGTGTTTTCTTTTTAATTTCTGTTTCTTATCAAATTTTCTGGCTAAACCACTATCATCTGAAAGACAAAACGCACAAATATGATGTGGTTTACTTCACGGTTACCAGGATCGTCACTACAATAGGCAAACCACGATCTGGTTCGAACGACCCCAAACGGGGTACGTTTGCTTACTAGTTCGGCAAAACCAGCGTCCCCAACTTGTTGCCCTAACTAGCAATTACCCACCCCAAATTCATATGCTAAACGCCAAATTTATTCCAATATTTCCAAAAAAAAAAAAAACACAGAATGCAACACATATATTTTTGAAGATGGCAGATGAAATACCTACCTGGAATTCAACCAGCGAGGATGTAGGTGTGGATTTCACACCACGGTCGCACCTTCATCTCGATCTCGCACAACCATAGTCACTGCAACAGTAATTTCTCCATCGTCTTCGTAAAAATTGGTAGGGTCAAACCATGCTCGAGTTGCAAGCAAAAATATCTTAGATTTTCAGATCTACTATGGGGGACTGTACAGAAAGAGAAGTCGACGGGAGGAAGAGAAGGAAGAACGTTGCTCCGAAGGGACTATTCAGCGATGAACAGTGGACTCTTCAGCGATGAATAGTGGAGTTCTCCACTTCTCCTCACCGCCCAGCGCCCAATATAAAGACTCTTTTATCTTTTTTTTTTTGGTGAACCGACTATTTTACTATTCAGTTGTTATATTTTGGGGCAGGTTAAAGATTTTTATTTTAATTATTTGATCAAGTTGAAAGCTACTTAATTACTAACTAGTGCTTTATTTTTTGTTTTAATGATCGTTAAATGTATGATTGTTTTGATTTGATTTTTCTCGTAATACAAATATGCAACTATTATTTTTTTTGTTCATGATTATTAGATGGCATATTGTTATGGGTCTTGAATCTTAATTTCACTTAGTTCTTTTGAAATAAATACAAAATACACACATAATTAAAAAAAATATTGAAAACTACGACATGAAAAAATTATAACGCACCATGTGTGTATGGATGCATACTTATATATAATTTCTTACCATAGTATAAACGAACCAAATAAGATTTCAAAACGAACCACGACCCCAATTAGCATACCGACTAAGCGTACCCTTACCACATAAAATAACGTATCCCGCACCCGTACACATACTACGTACCAAAGTGACCGGCGATCCAGGTAACCATGGTTTACTTACTACTGTAAAACTCACTCTCACAGAGAAAAAGAATTACTAATTTAATTTTTTGCTCAAAGTTGTCTTGGCCTTATATTCGAATGTAAAATTTTTTGGCTGTTCTTTAGTTGGGTATATATTCGGTTCATCCCTCTGAGCACCCTCAATGAGGGGAAATCTAACTTGGTAATGAACTTTTGTTTAGCCACTTATGTTATTTATGTGATTTTGTGATTATTCGTACCAATTCAAGTTGAGCTGTTTAGTAATAAATGTGGGTAGAATGATCTAATGGTTCTAAGTAATGAACTTTAGTTTTTTTAAGTCTTTGGGAAGTCCAATTTATCAGCCTAAACAATGCTTTTGTTATCCAGTTATTCATGGAATATCTGTGCTATATTTTATGCGGTTGAAGTGCTGTCAAATTAGCAGTATAATTGTCTCTACTGTTTTTAGGCAGAATGGATTTTTGATTCTTTCATATTTTTTAGTTTTTTTTTTGTCTATGAAACACTTGTGTTACTCTTATCTGTTAAGCTTGAGTTTAATTATGTTTTCCATGAAAAAGTTACTTGGTTAATTACATTTTATTGTATTTGTCAAATTTTGAAAATTAGGTGTATTTGTATAAGATTGTCCACGTTAAAGAATTATGGTAGAAGAAACAGGCACACATTTTTGTAGGTTGATCATAGCCATTGTGTGTTGAATGAGTACCATTCATGAAGGAATATGTAGGATATTGATGAACGTATCACATTTCTATTTTTTATTTATTTGTTGTTTATTATTGATTTTTATTATTTTTTTGTAAATTTTTTCATTATGTGATTCTTTGTGACTATATTTACTTCATATTTAATCTAATTTGTCAAATTTTAAAATTAACAGAAATATTTATTATAATGAAGTATGCAGTAAGTTGAAAATTTTATTTAAAAAGTTATTTTAGTTAAATTTCATTTCATTCCAATAGAAATTATTTTATCTAAACTTTGGAATGGAATGGGCATTCCATTCCAAGACTTAATCCTAATTAATTGCCAAACATTGGAATGGTAATACACATTCCATTCCATTCCCATGTCTATTACATTCCCATGTGTTTTCCATTCCTACATAAATGCATTACTGCGTACCAAACGCAGCGTAAGTATACGTTTTTAAAATTAATATGGTATCAAATTTGTTTACCAAACAAAGTATTGGGCTCGATTAAATAAAAAATATTACAATCTAATATTTAATCCCCTCATAATACGTCTACCAAACGAGCCATTTGGATATGAATGAGATACGCTCTGGATATACATAAGGATACGAGAGAGTATTATTTAAATTTTTTAAAAAGTATAGGGACACAAAAACAAATATGTTTGGGCCTTGTTAGCAAAAAAAAAAAATATAAAACCCTAATTCCATAGCCCCCCATCAGTCGACGATCGATTGACTCTCTAGCTCTCTCTCTCTCTGACGATTGACTGACTGACTATATTTGACGCCGATCGACGACAGGTATCTCCTCTTTCACCTCCAACGACCTGTATTTGACCCGATAGCATCTCTTGACGACGGAAAACATCCTATCTCTCTATGTCCAAGTATATCGGGTAAGCTCTCTCCTCTCACTCTATTTTTCTGTCTCTCTATCGTCTCTTTTTCCTTTTACCAGTGATTAGCACTCCTTTTGAGCCTTGAATTAGGGAAACCTCTTAGTAACAAGAGGGGACTGCTTTGTTGCTTGACTTGTAATAGAATAATATTCCAAATTTCAAGTTTTTGTTGCTTGACTTGTAATTGGATGGTTTCTTTTGTTTAAGCATGGACTTGATATTATGCAATATGTATGTAATATAGAATGTATGATTTATGAATGATAGAATAGTTAGTTATTAATATATATCTTTGGTAGATGTGTGATTCACTTTATAAATCATAATTATTACATTAAATATAATAATAAAATTTTGAAAAATATATATTTTATGGACGTATCTTACTGCATCTGTATCTCAAATCCGTATTCGTGCTTCATAGTGGTAGCAAATCTAAGTTATAGAAACTAGAGATCTGAGCAGAAAGTAGAAGAAAAGCCAAAAGGGTACATAAATATCTATTTCTTTTCTTATTTTTTCAACTCACAATAGATTAAATTTGTATTTTTCTCACATTTATTGTTCCAATATTTTTCTATGCTCATGTTTATAAACCCACAAAATTTTAGTGTGTTTGAAATTTTCTATTGTTAGATGCTGGGTTTTGGCTAAAGGGTTGTTGTGTTGATGTTTTTTGGTTTCTTTTCGGATCGAATCATTTGATTACTAATCATTTTTTGTGTTGTGTTATTGTGTGTGATCGTTAGGTGCTTTTATTATTATTTTGCAGTTTGTTGCAAGTAATTGGGATTGTAATTTTGTTTAAATAGGTCTACTTCAATTTGTTAATGGCAGATAATCTGATAGAAGGGTTGATTAGTGCACGAATTAGCCCGGTTCGTGCTTATCGCAGGCAACAATATTCTTGTTTTCTTCCTAAATTTATTCAGAAAGCGACAAAAAGAGTGTCTGTTAGTCCAATTGGGAGGATGGAACAACCAAAATCATTCAATTCGGTAGCTGCTTCAGTTCAACCACTAGAAGCATCAACAATGAGCCGCTTCGACAACACATTACCATCCAAAGGTTATATTCATCAGCTCAATATATGTTCACGCTTTTTATATGTTGAAAACTAGGTTTTATTAATAACCTTTAATTCAGTGAAATTAGGTTTGTAGAGTAACGAAGTTGATATTTGCATTATTTTCACCGAAAGATTTTAGTATTTATGATTAAATTAAATAAACCATCGGTTAAGCTGAAGGATGAGTTTGAGATTACTAGAGTAGTGGATTTTACATAACAGTTCATGGCCTTTAAAAATAGAGTGCTCTGCTTGATGGGTGCTTTCTTGTTGTAATAGAGGTTCTTGAGGTGTGGTGAAATGCCAAAGCCGTATGCTTTGATGTGGACAGCACAGTTTGCCTAGATGAGGGTATTGATGAACTTGCAAAATTTTGTGGAGTTGAAAAGGCGGTTGCAGAGTGGACTACTGGGTTGGATTTCTCTCTTCTTACACAGTAGACGATGCCTAGTTGTTTTGATAATCTAACAGTTTGACAATTCTTTTTTCCTTGGCTTTTTGCCAGGGCAATGAATGGTTCTGTGCTTTTTGAGGAAGCTTTGGCTGCCAGACTCTCTCTCTTTAACCCTTCGCTGGCTCAAGTCCAGGATTTCCTTGAGAAGAGACCTCCAAGGTGTGGGAACTGCATTTTCTTATCAGAAGCATATCGTACATCTTGGGTTGCTTCTTTGTTTGATTTAGGGGGCTTCAAAATTCCCATGTCTCATTAAATCAGTCATTGTCTTCACATAGTATTTAGCAAAAAAGTGGAAGTGTGCAATCCAGGCATTGCTGTAATTGCCAAGATATGATGGAGACTATGAACCTTATCTTGAAAAATGCTGTAACAAATTTACTTGTCGAAGTCTAATTGAGGGCGGATTATTTTCTTTACAACACGGTAGAAACACACCACCCCGGTTTAAATGACGAATTACTTTACCATGCATCAACTCTTACCTTTTTTTGGATATGTGAAACCTTTGTGAGTATAATGGTTTTAATTTGCTTGATGAACTCATCCTGTTTCTGCTCTTCAATTTGTAGAATTTCTCCTGGATTAGATGAATTGATCAAGCAGCTGAGGGATAATGGTACAAGCATCTATCTGGTCTCTGGAGGCTTTCGCCAAATGATCAATGTATGTTGTTGAACGTTGTGGAAGCTGTTGAATTCTCTGCCTCTTTTGTTCTTCCATTATGGCATTTATCTAAACGAATTTCCTTAACATTGTTTAGCATAGATTTTTCTGGGTTCAGTAACTTGATCTTTTGGTTGATGACCCCTAAAAGTTAAACTTATAAAGCTCTTTCCTTATAGGCTCTAATACCCTCTTGAAATCCTCTCAATTTTTTTTCTAATAGGCTCTTGCCTAAGAGTTTTATAAATCCTCTCAAACGTAATGTGTGCTAATACCCTCTTGACAAATTTTCTCACCATGTGATGGTTTCTATTGTGAGTATTTTGCTCACAGTAATTCATTTGGGACAAGTTCTACTGTTATGTGGGTGTTCTAAGATTTAAGATACCAAATACACTGAATGTGAATATATAAGTTTTATAAAGACTTATATATTGTACGTCTAGATTGATGTAATAATTGCTAACCACAATCATTCCCTTGAAGCCCATTGCATCTATTCTTGGCATACCGCTTGAAAACATTTTTGCCAATAAACTGCTGTTTCTGAGCTCTGGAGAGTTTTTGGGGTTTGATACAAATGAGCCAACTTCAAGGAGTGGAGGGAAAGCTACTGCAGTTCAACATATAAGGACGGTTAGTGAAGTTGTTCATTTCATGTCGTCTTGAGAATTGTAGACAAAAGCTTGTCGAAGCACTGTAGATGATCAGTCAATTTGATGTTTGTTTCAGATTTGTTTTTGAAAAATATTTATGGTAAAGCTTATTTAACTCTTCAGGCTCATGGATACCAATCATTAATCATGATTGGGGATGACGCAACTGATCTTGAGGTGAGAATCTTAAATTGCATTCCTAGTTGTAGACTTTTGGCAGATCCTCATTGCCAAACTACTGATCAAAACCCTGTTCCCTTCCCTACTGGCGTCTTTCTTTCGTGGTTTCAAATGTCATCCTATCTTTGATATTTTTCATATGTAATATGCATAATGTTTTTATTTGAAGCGATCAACTAGATACATCTGAATACATGTCAAAAAAAAATGATTTTTCAGTCTCTAATTGCCACAATTTACTTAAATATGAATGTTCGATAAAACTCATTGACCCGACTGCTTTGAAACAAACCACCTTGCAAATCATATAAAATTGGTCTATAATGTACCACTAAGTCTATGTCTCTCTAAACATTTGACTCATCAATTTGTGTCCAGTAGGTTATCTAATAAAAGTGGACTCTATCTTACAAAAAAATGTTTTTCCTTCTGTCTTTTGCGTAGGCTCGACAACCAGGAGGTGCTGACTTGTTTATTTGCTATGGGGGAGTGCAACTTCGGGAGACTGTTGCTGCTAAAGCTGATTGGCTGGTGTTTAAGTTTAGAGACCTGATAAATTCCTTGGAATAGCTTGTACTTGTGTGCTTTTTTCTCTGTTTGGTTTTCTGATCATTAGTTTGTTGGATGCCTAGCGCACCCGCATTTTAAAGTTCCGTTCTTGCTATTGCATTATTACTTGTATTCTTTATTGTAATGGATTATGTATAATAAGGAGAGTATCAATAAGAAAAAAGCTTTTGTTGTTCTCGTGCCCTAAATGCCGAATTTCTATTATAAATTCAACTCAACTCGACAAAATCTCGTCCCAACATTATTGGAATTAACATGAGGATATAACGTCAGTTATTCAGCCAATATTTTGAATGCCATTTTTCATCCTATTTGCAGTTTTTTCATCTTGATAGGGGCTGTCATATCAAAGTATATTAGATCTATGAAACATCATACATTTACAGTTAATGCTTTGTGTGGTCCACTCAGCCTGTGGACATTATGGAGGAGGTTGAAGTTTCAGAGGAATCAGTAGTTGCTATTGTAATAGTGGCAAGGCAAAAGGAGTTGCTCCCATTTTCAAGAGATATGCTCTTCCGAGATTCAGTCAGCAGTAAGTCACTGGATACAAGTTTCCTACAAAATCTCTCTATAATTTGAAATTTCTCATCTCTTTGTTAGTTGAGTACATCTAATATCGATGGTGATATCTTACCTGAAATGAAAGCTATAAATCAGGTCAAAAACATTTGGTACTGAATGAACATGAATAAGAAATTTTGTTAAGATTTTCTTGTCCTAAAGTATTGTTCATCGGCTCTCATTTATTTTTTCAATTATCTTGAAGGTCTATTATTGTCCTTCTACCAGACAGGAGCAATGGAGTTTTCACAAGAGTGGTTCAAACTTCATTATCCCAAAGGCTTATACCAGTCCTTTCATTAGGTAGGTGCACTGGACTTTTCAGTTCTTATTCCCTTTGTGTTATGGATGAGAAAGCAAGACTGGTGCACTGGAATTTTGTGGTCTGTAGTTTCTTAAACCTACTTGTCTGTCTTTATCAACTAAATTATATGCAGAATATCTTAGAAATAGCTCCACTCTATTCATCCTCCTGGAATTTACTTGATTTTTTCACTGCTGTTAATTTTTCTTGCCCTATTTCTGCTTTATCATTCGTTATCATGTACTTCATGGGGCACATAAATCTGGGATTTTCCTGTGGCATGTGCCTGTTACCTTGTTGGTGGCTTCAGGTGATGCATGAGCTGATACTAGGCTGATAGCCTTTTCAAGTGCAACTTCTGTACCTTTGTCTTGGCTCCAACCATATCATAGCCAGTACTGGACATGCGAGGTGAGAGTCTTATACCTTGTGGAATTCTTCTGTTGAGACTAGCATAACGGTATGGATACAATAGTGGTGTTCTGACGATTTTTTTTTTTTTTGGGGGAAATTTCAGTCATATTCCCGCTAGTTTATCATATCTTCAAGAACATTCTCTCTATTTTTTGAATCTTCACTGACACCCTCTATTAAATTAAAGTTGTTAACTAGAATGTAATTTTATTAAATTACTCATGATATATTTTAGAAAAAACATCATCTATACCCTCTCTAAATAGGTATATCTTTAATGAGGCTTACTCTATTTTCTAAATTTTTTTACTTATTAAAATTTTGGCCAATTAAAATTCAATTTAAGCTAATTAAAATTTATTGTTTACGTATTAAAATTTGAGTTGATTAAAAATTATATTTTTTTTACATATTAAAATTTGAGCCGATTAAAAATGACGAATCAAATTTTAATTAACTCGCATTAAATTTAGGAAAATTTGAAGGTCAGTTCCCCTATACAAACTTGTTTGGACTTAAGTCCGTCAAGAAAATTTATTTGTTATGAAATTTATTTTTTATTAATTTTATCATATTATCCATTCTTTTTAGAATTGAAATAAAATTAAAAATTAAAAATTTTTAAATTTTAGGAGTTTGACTAATATTAAAAAAATTTATCTTTCATATATAGTAACATTAAAAATAAAAAATAATAACATTCAAATACGAAAAAAAAGGTATCATTTAAACACAAAAATCAATATCATTTAAACACAAAAAATAGTATCATTAAAAAATAAAAAATAGTAATATTGTATGTTAATATTTGAAATACTTATATTAACATTAAAAATAAAAAATGGTAACATTCAAAAATTAAAAATAGTACAATTTAAACACAAAAACATAGTAACATTGTATATTAATATTTGAAAAAAAAATAATAACATTGAATATTGATATTTTTGAAAAGATATTAACATTCAATATTAACAGTAACATGCTTATCAAAAATAAAAAATAAAAACATGTTTAATAAAAAATAGTAATATGAAAAAAAGGTAATAATATGAACAAAACAGAAATAGTAGCATGAAAAAAAATTTGTACTAGTATAACGTTGTCCTTTTTACAAAAATACACAACCAACTAAATTGAGACCTAAATCGAAATCTTACCAATCATCCAAAAAAGTAGTAACATGCGCAAAAAAAAAAAAATAGTAACATGCGCAAAAAAAAAAAATTAGTAACATACTTCAGGGCATTTTGTCGAACACCTTTGGGGTATTGTGGAGATGTTGATCTCAAATGGTATTGTAGGAACTTGCTCCTGAACCTGCTCTTTGAGTTCATTCAAGGCCTTCTTTTTAGGGTCAGGAAGTTCACCAACTAAGCTTCTTGCTTCTTTGAACGAAGCCGATTCGGTGATCTTCTCTTCTTCTTTTTCCTTCTCGACCTCGACTACTTCTTCCACGGAGGCAGGTTTCTCTGGCTTTGGCTCACGATGTGGTGGTGCTTCTTTCTCCGTGGTGGTGGTAGAGGCTTTCTCTGCCTCCGATACATTGAAAACTAGCGTCACTTCCTCTATTTTTGTTGGTGTTTCATGGACAATTTTTCGAGTTTTTTCAATCATGGCGGTGGATTTTGATTTTCAATTTGACCAGTGTGTAACATGCGAATAATGAATAAGAATTTGAATTTCAAATATTATGGAAAGATTGTGACAGACAATTACTATCATAAAATCAGGCAAGCATATCTTCCATATATATTTCAATGAACTAACTTTTGCTTTCTATAATTGAACAAAATTAATATCGTTAGGGGTATTTTTGAAATTAAAAAAAAAAAGTGGACTTAAGTACCTACATATAAGTTTAAAAACGGACTTATCCCAAATAAGTTTTCCTGTCGGACTCAAGTCATTATAAGTCCATCTAGGAGGACTCCACCCCAATTTTCACTAAATTTTAATTAGCCAAAATTTTGATACATAAAAAAATATAAATTTTAATCGACTTAAATTTTAATACGTAAAAAATTAATTTTAATCTAACTTGAATCGAATTTTAATTGACACAAATTTTAATAAGTAAAAAAATATAAATTTTAATTGACTCAAAACTAATTTTAATTGGCACTAATAGTTCAGGTAGAGTTCAAATCGACTTGAATTTTAATACGTAAAAAAAATAAAATTTAATCAGCTTGAATCGAATTTTAATCGGCTCAAATCCTAACATTACTCGAATTTTTAATTTTTCAAAAAAAATCTGTCTTAATGAGTCAACATTCGTATTATCACCACTTTGGCTTAGTAAAAAGCTATCGTCTCACGCTGATCTATAGCCATAATCACTTACATCCACACTAATTAGAGATCGGTGGTGCTTTCTTTCTCTTTGAATCGATAAGCTTGGTTCATTGTGACCTGAGTTCAACTCATCCTCAAATGCTATGGTCAAACTGGCCCCATAAATGAAGCAAATCCTACCCTACCTACACAATATAATTTTTTATCTGTATATCATTTTTTTTTTCTTTCCAAATTGTAATTATCTATGAGAAAAATGTGACAGCTTAGTGGGTATAGTTGTGAGCCCTTATCCATAAGATGGATATGGTTCCCTATTAATTGTAGTTATTGGAAGATTAGAGACTTAGATATTATTTGGGCAAAGTGGTATGGTCATTAAATTTGAACCCACAATTTTTAGATGTGGACCCGATACTTTTTGGATGGACCCACGGTGACCCCATACTTTTTAAGATATTTGAACCTAGACCAAAATATTTTTCCTTTCTATAATATAGTTTTCATGATATTGTTCACTTTAGCGTCTTTAATGTCAAAAGGTTGGTGAACAAGTTGGTAGGTAATTCATATTCTAGGCAGCTAATAATTCTTATTCTATGTTGCTTTGTTTAATGGATAGTAATCCCACCCTTTATTAGTTTCAACAAAAACATTGACACTCCCCCTCACAGTTGACCCAAAAGAACAAGCAAACCCAACCCCCCCGGCAAAAAAAAAACCCAATTTTTAGGGACAAATTACTTTCAGATCTCTTGAGATTTGTCACTTTATCACTCAGACCTCATGACATTTAAAATAAAATTAAAATTAAAATTTTAATTTTTTTTCTTAAAAAATTATAATTAGTATAGTTATTAGGATTTTCTAAGAAAAAATTGACTTTTTATTTTTGATTTTATTTCAATAAATGATACTATAGAACATAAATTTTTATTTTAAAATTTAAAATATTTAATATTTAATCTTTGATTGAATTATTTTTTATTTAAGTATAATATTTTAAATTTGAGAGGTTTAAGTATTATACGCTTATAAATTTCAGGGGATCTGAATATAATTTATTAACGAATATACTAACAGACATTTAATGGCAGGGGTCTAAATGTTATGCATGTACAATTGTTAGGGGGTTTGGATATAATTTATCAAATGTCAGAGGATCTGAATAATTAAATGACAAATCTTAGAAGTCTAAATGTAATTCTCCCAATACTTTAATATTGGCACGCGAATTTGTGCAAGTCAAATCTCATTCATCGTTGAAAATTGATATTGTCAAATTAAGCACACGCAAGAACTTAAAAAATAACATAGAATAAGAATAGAAAAAAAAAATTGTGAGGAGGGTAATTTTTAGAAAATAAAGAACTTAAACCATCTTCAAAGAAACATAAATAAAGAATTTGTCAAATTAGTGAAGTTATATAGAAGAGAGTGAGTTTTAACACATTACTAAGATTGTTTCATTGTGATCTGGAGATCACGAATTCAAATAGTATCTTTGTGTGTAAGAGTAAGACTCTGTGAATACAACTTTCTTTAGACTCTACAATTGTAGGAATCTCGCGCACTGCCTTTTAGTGAAATTATATAAAATTGATTGCAAAAACAAGTATTTTTTTTTTTGGGCTATAAATTTGCCGGTGGAAGCTATTCAAACAAGGCTATGAAAAACAAACCAAAAGGTAAAAAACAAAACGAAAAGAAAGTCTTTTTCTTATCTGTTTACCCAAATGGATCGATCACTAAACCACTCCATAGAAATTGCCCATGTTGGCTTCTTGCCAATATGCTTGTGTAGTTTTGCTTCAAGTTAAAAGGGTTCTACCAGAAATTGGCGGCTACCATGCAACTTGGTCCCAATTGAAAAGTGGGTTGGTGGAGTCGAATTTCTCTAATTTAAGTCTGCTTAGATATTGCTTGATTTCGATCAAAAAAGTTCCAGCTGAACTTCACTATTGAGTTTAAATTTTGGGTGAATTATATTTTACCACCTAAAAAAATTAAGAAATTTTATTTTATATCTTCAAAATTTAAAATTTTTACACTATATTATTAATATATTAGAAGTGGTGCAATATTACTCTTTATTTACCTTCTGTTGTTCATTCTGTCAATATCAACGGAGTGATTTTTGATGAAATAAATAACTAAAGTTAATGGAATGGTCACATTGTAACACTTTTAATACATTGAGAGTATAATGTACAAAATTTAATTTTTAAAAGTACAAAATAAGAATTCTTAATTTTTTTGAGGTGCAAAAGGTAATTTTAAAAATTAAGCAAAAATCAAATCCTAAAAGTTCAACATGTGGGGGAGAGAGAGAGAAACATATATGGTTTAGAGTTATTTAGAGATAAGTTTGGTATTGATCATATTTGAAATAGGGGTGATGTTATAAATGACAATCTATTAAAGTCGTGTTCAATCTATTTGAATTAATCACGACGTTAGTTAGATTTGACTTATTTATAAGATGAATATAAAAATTTAGTGAATTCGTTCAATTTGTATTTTAACGAATAGAAATCAAGTTAAACTCGAGTTACTCCAATTATCATACAACCCTTATTTCCAACCATTTTTTCCCCCAAACCCCAAAATTAGGAAGAAGATTGATTTCATTCCACCAACCTTAGAACAACCACTCAATTAGAGCTAACATTCGTAATATTAGAAGCTCAAATAGGTTCATCTATCCATCCATTCATATATCAAATTCTATTATTTGCCAAACCTATTCTTCCTATGCATATATTCCTACCAAGGAGTTATATTCCTTCTTAATATAATCTATTTCCTTATAAGAACAAGGACATGATTTAATTACAAGTGTTTGATTTGTTTCATCTATTTGGGTTGTTTAATAAAAAAATGAATCATCAAAGGACGTTTTTGTTTTCTAGGTAAGAATAACTTTGACCAACTAACCCAAAAAAAAAAAACTGACATAGAAAAAATGAATTATAAAATAAATTAACTCTATTTATTAAAAAGTTGACAGATATTCTTAATATGAAATTCTATAACATTTTTTAAAAAACATGCAAAAATTTCCTACTCGAATATTGAAGCACAACCATTTAGGGCTTATAATCGAGCCGACCTTTGCAACGAGTTCATTTTTTTAAACGAGTCTAAAAAATTGTTCAAGCTTGACTTATTTCAAAAATGAGTCAAGTTTGAGTCGAGCCCAAAACAAGCTAAATTTAAACCGAGCCTAAATAACTCAACTATTTTATATACAAACAAGCTAAATTTTGCGAACTTGAGTTGAGCCTATTAAGCTCGTTTTCTAAATGAGTGTAAAAAAATTATTTAAACTTGGCTCGTGTTCCGAGTCGAGTTTTATCCGAGTTGAGCCCGAGTAACTCGGCTCAATTATCAATCCTATAACCATCTATAGAACAAAACAAAATAATGGTCTAGACGACTTATATTAAGATTTAAATTTTAACCTTTTAACCATATTCGAATCACATAAATAATGTCTCTGCTCGTAAGAGCAAGGCTGTGTGAATCTAACTTTTTTTAGACTTTACAATGGCAAGAATCTTGTGCCTTTAGTGAAGTTTTATAAAATTGATTGCAAAAATAAGTACTTTTTTTTTTTTTTGGCTATAAATGTGCCGGTGGAAGCTATTCAAACAAGGCTATGAAAAACAAACCAAAAAGGTCAAAAAACAAAACGAAAAGAAAGTCTTTTTCTTATCTGTTTATCCAAATGCATCAATCATTAAACCACACCTTAGAAATCGCCCATGTTGGCTTCTTGACAATATGCTTGTGTCGTTTTGCTCCAAGTTAAAAGGGTTCTACCAGAAATTGGGCGGCTACCATGCAACTTGGTCCTAATTGGGGAGTGGGTTGGTCGAGTCGAATCTATTTAATTTGAGTTTGCTCAGATATTGCTTGATTTCAATTGAAAAAGTTCTAGCTGAACTTGACTATTGAGTTTAAATTTTTGGGTGAATTTTATTTTGTATCTTCAAATTATAAAATTTTTACATTGTATTATTAATGTATTAAAAGTGTTGTAATATGACTCTTTCTTTACCTTTTGTGGTTCATTCTGTCAATATCAACAGAGTAATTTTTTACGAAATAAATAACTAAAGTTAATGAAATGGTTACATTGTAACACTTTTAATACATTGAGAGTATAATGTTCAAAATTTAATTTTTAAAGGTACAAAATAAGCATTCTTAATTTTTTTTGATGAAAATTAACCATAAATCAAATCCTAAAAGTTCAACATCTAGGGGAGAGAGAAAGAGAAACATATATGATTTAGAGTTATTTAGAGATAAGTTTGGTATTGGTCATATTTGAAATAGGGGTGATGTTATAAATGACAATCTATTAAAGTCGTGTTCAATCTATTTGAATTAATCACGACGTTGGTTATATTTGACTTGTTTATAAGATGAATTTAAAAATTTAGTCGAATTCAATCAATTTGTATTTTAACAAATAAAAGTCAAGTTAAACTCAAGTTACTCAGATTATCATACAACCCTTATTTTCAACCATTTTGCCCCCAAACCCCAAAATTAGGAAGAAGATTGATTTCATTCCACCAACCTTAGAACAACCACTCAATTAGAGCTAACATTCATAATATTAGAAACTCAAATAGGTTCATCTATCCATCCATTCATATATCAAATTCTATTATTTGCCAAACCTATTCTTCCTATGCATATATTCCTACCAAGGAGTTATATTCCTTCTTAATATAAGCTATTTTCTAATAAGAACAAGGACATGATTTAATTACAAGTGTTTGATTTATTTCATCTATTTGGGTTGTTTAATAAAAAATGAATCATTAAAGGACGTTTTTGTTTTCTAGGCAAGTATAACTTAAAAAAAAAACTTTGACCAAGAAAAAATGAACTATAAAATAAATTAACTCTATTTATTAAAAAGTTAATAGATATACTTAATATGAAAATTCTAAGGCTGATAATCGAGCCGACCTTTGTGGCGAGTTTATTTTTTTAAACGAGTTTAAAAAATTGTTCAAGTTTGACTTATTTCAAAAATAAGCAAGCCCGAATTGAGCCCAAACAAGTCGAATCTAAACCGAGCTTAAATAACTCAACTATTTTATATATAAACAAGAAGAATTTTGCGAACTCGAGTTGAGCCTGTTAAGCTCGTTTTTTAAATGAGTGTAAAAAAATTATTCAAACTCGGCTCGTGTTCCAAGTTGAACTGGAATAACTCGGCTCAATCATCAATCTTATAACCATCAATAAAACAAAACAAAATAATGACCCACATTGTTTAAATTTGATGACTTATATTAAAATTTAAATTTTAACCTTTTAAGCACATTAACTAAATTTATATACATTTAACTTTTTAACTACAGTAAAAAAAAAGAAGGTATTTTACGTGAGAATATCCTAGTAGAAAAATTGACCAATAAAATAAATAAACTATAATTATTAAAAGTTAACGAAATTAGGTAGGTAATGTAATTACCATTATTTTGTGAGACGTTATTCGAAAAAAAATTTAAAAAAAACTTTGACAAAATCTCAATAATTTTTTTTTTTTTATACGAAAATTCGCAAATAAACATTTTCTATGACAAGTCCGTGTAGTATCTTGTGTCTTATGATAAACGGAGCATTTGGGTTGGGTGTGAAGATTCCAAGAGAACCCAAATCGGCAACAAAATACAGACCACCGTCAGCGTCATCATCGTCTTGGAATCGTGGGTCCGCTGGGTTTGCTGTACATACCCCATCTCTTGAAAAAGGTGAACTTTTTCCCATGTGAGCAGTTGGAACAGTAAGCCAATTTTTCATCACCATCATTTTTGTTCTGCAATGTTATAGATTTTCAACTACACAGCTACACTGCTAGATTTTTTTTTGGGGGTGAAAATGGGTCCATTAAAATGATGGGTTTTGGAGTTTATAGGTGGCTTTCATTTGGGTTTTGTTGGAATTTGGTTGAAAGTTTATGACTGTATTGGTTGTCGTTGGTTCTTGGATGATGGTGTTTGTACGAGAAATGGGTCCTTTTCGTTGATGGAATTTGCAGGGTAGATATTGCTGGCAAATGGGTTGGCTTAGATTTCTGGCATCTATCTACTGAGTGGTCTGTTGGGTTGTCGTGGTTTCTGATACAGGTTACATTGTCTGAACTTTACAGTTTTAAAGGTCCTTATTTGGGGTTTTGATTATGACATTTTGGCCACTTTTATTTATAGCATTTGATTTTCAAGGATTAATAATTATAAATTTTGGCTCTGGGTGATTGCTTTAGCTTAATCTTGT
The DNA here is from genome assembly GCA_963454935.2 of Ilex paraguariensis. Taxonomy (NCBI): domain Eukaryota; kingdom Viridiplantae; phylum Streptophyta; class Magnoliopsida; order Aquifoliales; family Aquifoliaceae; genus Ilex; species Ilex paraguariensis. The sequence continues at coordinate 6,099,843 of CAUOFW020001724.1, read as the reverse complement.
ATCTTGATGGTGAATTCTTTTTCTGGGTTCAGAAAGTTTTGTTGCTGTTGATTGATTGTCCGGATAACTTAGGGGCTTTTGTGGTTTTGTTGAGGCATAGTTTGTTGGTTTTGGACTGTGGACAGGACTGCATTTGGGTCTTCGTATGCTAAGAATGGAATTAAGGTGAATTGGGTTGGTGCACTTTCCTGTTATAGTTTACATACTGTTATATGCCATTTTTTCTGGATTTGATCATTTCAACTAAGGGTTTTTTTATTCTAGGGCTTTTCTGGCTTTCGTTCTTGCTAAAGGATTGACGGAATTTTTTGTGTGCTGAGAATTGAGACAAGGAGGAAATTCTGTAGTGTGGAATTTATTTAGTGTTTGTGCTGTGGAACAGAGAGACCAAATGGATATTTGGGTGGTTGCAGCGGCTGCTGGGGCTGTGTATGTAGGCCAGCATTGGAAGAATATTTTGAGGGATGGGGGAAGTTTTTCAGTGTCATCATCCGGGAGGAGTTTTGTCAAGCCTGAATCCTCTCTCTTTAAAGCGCAGATTCAGGACAAAAATTGTCCCTTCAGCAGTTTGGTGCAGAGAAAAAAACCAGTTGAAGATCCATATATGGAAGAAGAACCAATTTCTGATGGTGATTCCATGGCAGAAGTGACTTCTACTAGTGGGTCTGATGGCACAAAACTCTTAGAATTAGGCAATCATAAGGATTGCAATCTACTTTCAATATCAAGTTTATCACCTGAGGTTTTAAGCACTGAAGATCTTCAAGGGGATCGAAGAGTCATAAGTGGTGAGATTGGTGAGAACTTTGGTGATTTATTACTTAAACCTTCTATCAGAGATATTGGGTTTGCTTTTGGTTCTGCTAGGAACAAAAGTACCCTTAAAAGCGGCCGGACTCAATTCATTAAACCTCTAAGTTCTTTGCAGAGTTGTCTCGTAGCTCAGATGTACAAGGAACATGCTGAGATGGAAGAGTATATACTTAGTTCCATTCCTTCACCATCTTCACCAACTGTGAAACCATTTTTTGTGACTGATGGAGGCAGAATAATCTGCAGAGCAAGTGGTGATGTTTTCAGCAGAGCAACTGGAATTAGGAAAAATAAGATGCACAAGGAGTCCTATTCAAAAGAGAACGATACTGTTCTTGGAATTCCTCCACTGCCAAATGCCAGGTCTCTGAAGATTGTAAGGAAAATGAAAGTTAAGATGGGCAAGGAGCGGAGTGGAAGATTGAGCAGTTCCCGCAAAATGGTCAATGGAAACCACGTTTCACAAGATGGTACTATTTTCACTGTGTGGATGAATTTTATTTTGCAAGCATGCATGAATGCCATGTTCAAAGTCTAGGAGTAGTTCATCTTATAACTAGCATTGCTTAAGATTCTTTTTCTCAACCTTGAGATAGTTGGCTTACCAGTAGCTTACACCTGGAAACTCAATGTCATTATTTAAAGAGCAAGAGAGTAACACCTGGTTTCATTAAGGTAGCATTGTTTTTATGTTCAGCAACTTCCAGGCAACAGTTATTCTACTACATCTGATTAGGTATTATTTACCATTATTAGATATGAAGGGTATATCTATAAAAATTTCCTTTCAGTTTTGTTTTCTTTCACAAGTCAGCAATGAACATTGACCGACTCCAAAACAATAAAAAGTAATAGTTTAGGGGATTTTGAGAGATGAAATTTGTCTTCCCAATGACCCAAGTAGCACGGATATGCCCACGTCCCATGGATATGTCACAAAAGAACATGTGGACATGGAATTTCTTAAACAAAAAGGACAAGGACAGGACAAGTAAATAATATTGTTTTGTTTATCAAATTACATAATCTATTTCTATCTGTAGATTTAACTTTAATATCATACATAATAAGAAAATAGTACTTTATCATATGTAAATTTTATGTGTAGTCCTCTAATTTGAATTTTTGGATTAATGGTCATAGTAGCCAATAATTAACCATTTGTTATAAACAAGGTACAACAAACATACATAATTATTATGATTGCTCTCATCTTTCCAAATCCCCTTCTTCAATAAAACATTTAAAATTATTTTGTTTTTATAGTAAAGTTCAACAACAATTTTAACATTATTAGCCCAAACAATAATCTACTCGATAGTTGTTTGTCAATGTTTTAGATTTGTTAGTTACCTGTCTACATATGTTTATTTTTCACTTGTAGGCAGAGCCTTAAGAAGTGTGAGACATGTCACCAAAGAAGTGTCGCACAAGTCTTTGAAAGCATATTAAACAATTTGTTCCACAAGGATAATGCAATTGGGCAATGCAAAAATAAATGGTCCATCTTCTCAAAATCACTGTGGAAAGAGCAAGTATGAGGTCTTCTACTTTGAAGCACATCATTAGTATTAATCCCAACGTGAGCAATAGTCCAAGCACAAACTTGCACTGAAAATAGGGACAATACTCTAAATCATAACATTGTTGTCTAACATGTGTAATCCAGAAAAGACATAAATTTGTAACAACCACGTTACAGACCATTTGTTTCTGCAATATGTGGATCCTAAATGTCTTTGAGCAAATACTGATGTTCTGTCCATGAGTCCGTGTTACAAAGGAAGTACAAATTTCCCCAAATAAATACTTGACCTTATGTGCTTAGTGAAAGGATCTTACCATTCTTCATTTTTCAATGTTAGTTACTGCACAATGAAGTGCTTATTCGGGTCAGGTAGTAGTTTTGATTACTCTTAGATTTCGTTATTACCATCATTTGTGTTCTGCCACTCTTAATTTTTAAATGAAAATTTTCTGCACTTGCCATTAGCTATGTAGACTTTTCAGTGAAATAGGCCCGTTGTATTTCCTTTTTGTGTTATAGTTTGCTAACTGAAGCCCATGTATGATGTATTATGGTATCATATCTCACGCTGTAATGTTTTCATCAGCATCAGGATCATCCCATGGAGCTCTTCTTTTTTGTCTTGGCATATCTGTTGGCATTATATCTTCGTTATTAGCTAATAATCGGGAGGTAAACAAATTGAATGAGTTGTTGAAGCAGACTGAGAACTTGGTTCAGGATTTACAAGAGGAACTTGAGATGAAAGATTCATTAACTGTGAAACAGCTTGCTACGGAGGATTACGAATCATTGGATACGCATCACAATTATAACAACAAAGGGGCACCACCTGCATTGTCCCCTCTACAGAATTTTCATGAACCAACAAAATATGATCATGAAGAATTACATGATCAGAAGGCAGATGAAGAGTCTCTCAGTAAAATTGAAGCAGAACTTGAAGCTGAACTGGAGAGACTGGAACTAAATATGAATTCATCCAGTTTGGAGGGAAAATTGTTTGATCTAGTTGAGGTAAGCATGTCGGTTGATAGAGCAATTTTATGCTTGGTGAATATCTTGATCTATCTTTATTGCATCCAGTTTTAAATATTTGGAAGATAATCAAACCAAGACGATTACCATCTGTTTTCATTCTGTTAAGGAAAAGCCTCTCAATTGCCTACTCTATAAAATTTCTGTTACATATTTTTATGTGTCTATGGTGGTCTATCTTCTTGGGCACCTCGTATTTCACCATAGTTTGACATGTCATCGATGTAGAAGGTATTGTGTCTAGTTACTGTCACAAATTCAAAGAAATTCCTTTGAATTGGGATGTCTAGGTACAGCCCCAAGCCAGCGTGTAACTTTAGTCCAGATTCATTTGATTCTTCTCTACTGACATGCCCAGATGCCAAGTCATCTCTATTTTGTTTTTCATATCTTTTGGTTGTATGTTCTAGTCACAAAATGGTAGGTTGAAACATAATAAAAGGGTTGGTCTCCATTAGTCGAGGTTGTAGGGAGGAGTAGATGGTAAACTAGATACTGACCTAACCTTTGATATTATACATATCCCACATGCCAAGTCATCTGTATTTTGTTTTTCATATCTTTTGGTTGTATATTCTAGTCCCAAAATGGTAGGTTGAAACATAATAAAAGGGTTGGTCTCCATTAGTCGAGGTTGTTGGGAGGAGAAGATGGTAAACTAGATACTGAACTAACCTTCGATATTATATGTACAAAGTGGTTATCCTCACATTTGTACCCACCACCTCACTTTAGCTGCCCAACACTTTTAGTACTGCACCAGGTAATGACCCCTATTTATATGATAAAGATAATTTTACTGTGTACCTCATATGATGTAAACCAAGTGCAAGGAAACACTTCCTTATGAGTGGCCTACAATTAGAGTTGATGTTTTATGAGGTGCATATGTCGTCGTGTTTGTAGATAGAAAAGGGTTATAATTGGCTTATTTAAGAACCATAAATCACCAGGGAAATCAGAAATTTTGTAGTGGGGTCTTCAGTTTCAATTTTAGGCCAACAGTGATCTTAGAGTTTTAGAATATATAACCAGAAATAAAGTAAAACATTTATCCTCATGTTTCTCAGATTATATTCCCATGTTCAAAAGGGCAAGGTTATACTGGAGGTCAAATCTAGAATTTGCTCTTCTTTGACCATGCAGGACGGTTTGTGCACTAATACACATTATTATACTGCATTTTAATTTCTGCCATTTAATTCTGGTGTTTGTACCTTCACGTACTTTTTTGATGCTGGACTCATTCATAAAGGAAAAATGAAGTACAAAAAAAAAAAACAAAAGAGGAAAGGAAAGAAAGTGAAGAGCATATATAAGATGTCTGGTCGAATTGACAAATTACTGCTTGATGCAATTTATTTTTTATTGTGGTCTTTAATTATCCTGTTAGTAAGATAGTATTCTCCTTCATAGAGGAAGTGCCTAATTATCACATCAAGCTGCCTTCAACCAACTTTCGACAAGGCTATTAAAACTAATGTGTCATTGTGTATACTGCTAGAAGGAAACATTTCTTATATGTACCCGAGGGGCCCATTGTATTCTCTATTTACAAGCTTAATGGAGCTTACGGTTGCAGATTGACCCAGATTCTGTGCCAGACATTGTCCAGGGAGAGTTGAGAACGGACATGCTTGGTTGGCAAGCTGGTGCCCAACCTTATGCTGATCGAGATGGAAGTGGCAGCTCCACCACTCACTCTGCTAACTATGCAGTCTCCCCCAGAGAGCTGAGCTTGCGGTTACATGAAATCCTTCAATCAAGACTCGAAGAACGTGTTAAGGAGCTTGAAACAGAACTTCAAAACAGCCAGAAAAAGGTTCAATACATGGTATCAGAGCGTATAAACTCATGGAGAGAGTTCTCGAATAGTGAAGCCGGTTCTTCCTCTATCCAAGGAAGTCCTATTGCCAAAGAAGAACAAAACCCTGCAGAACAGACACTGATTATTAATCTGTCAGATGAACCTCGATATGCTTGTAATGGGGCTTATGACGAGTTCACAAAGATTGAATCAGAAGAAGAGGATTCGCCATCAGGAATCAGGAAGAACAGTTATCAAGAGAGCTTGCAATCATTTGATGGAAATTTATACATCGTTCAAAATGGTGTGGTAAACCATGACATGCCATTTCAGCCACTCACTAAAGAGAACGGAGCAACAACATTCATCCAGCAAAAGGGAGAAGATTACATCACCTTTTCAAACGACATTGGTTCAAGTGGAGATGAAAATGACAATGATCACGATGAGACGGAAAAACTGTTGATAAAGCAGATTGTAGAGAAAGCCAGGAAAGGCTCTCCTGTAGTTTTAAATGCTCAAAGGGCATTGTTTTTTAGGGATGAAAATTTACTTTGAAATGAAACAGCATAACAAAAAGGAAAAATGAAGAGATTTTGCAGTATACACAGATGAATTGAGTATATCCATTGTTATCAGGGCGAAGATTCTTGTTTCTTTTTCATTTGCCTACTCTGACATCTTCACCTGAAAATAAGGGCTAGTACTTGGAATACTAGTTATTCTGGTAACAGAAAAGAGTTGTGGTTCTGTGTAGGTTTGTCTGCATTTCCTTGCACTGTATAACAGTGAATCGGTTTTCCTTCTGTAAAGGGTTTTTTGAGTTGGTGGGTTAAACCCCCCCTCCCCTCCCTCTCTCACCCTTGGGTTCACTGTTAGATGTGCTTTCTAGCCTCATTGACTGGTTTAACTTCTCATTCCAGTGCTCCACTTGTAGGTCGTGCTAAAGCTTAGCAGGAAGTATGTTGCTGCTATGAAGTTGATTTTTTCATCTGAAGTATTAGGTAAGTACTGACATTGGTACCTTGCGCACAAAGCCCTGCAGAGAGAATTTTTCCAGTGCTACAGCTATCGGATGCCTTTGAAGAATACAGGTCTCCCTCTAGCTATATAGGCTAGAAGCTAAAGCTTCCAAACAAACTCTCCACCAGAAATGCTTCAAGTTGGGAGGAATTTTTGCGATCATTCAGCTGGTGGTATTTATGTATGAAAGCAAAAATGGTTATTGATGGTCTTAAACATTTAGAGCGCGGTAACAAAGCATCTGCTATTGGTTTTGGCATCTGTAGTTTTCCAAGTCTTCGCCTTCATTTTCATAGCCATCTTTATTTTGAAGCTTTGCTGCAAATTCATTCAATCGGTTGATATATCCATAAAAGGCATATGGGAAACTAAGAAGGAAGAAGATTGAAGGCCAAGTGCATCATCATAGTCAAAAAAGCTAGGAGAATTTTTTCCTCTAAATTTGCCATCTTCGTATGTAGTGTATAATCATTTGGAGGGAAAGCTCTTTCTGTTTCATGATTAAAATGTGTTTTGGTGGAACTTTTTGGCCATTTTTGCAGCTTGTTCTTTTAGCCTTTTGGCTCCCAATTTCTTTACTAAGGATCAATCCTAGACTTCTCTAGTACACGATCCACCCACCATCTAATCAAATTTGAGGAAGAACCCAATATCTTAAAATAGGTCATGCCGTATAATGATACCGTGTCAAATTCTTTTAACTCATACCAATGCACTAATAATCTTATAAAGTCGGGTTCTTATTATGTCATGTTCATGTATTTAGCTAATAAGTTTGCTAGTCGTGTACATAATTGTTGGTCCCACCTAAAACCATCAAAGAAAATTCAATAGCATCCATCGTACTCGGGAACACCCTTGGAGCCTGTTTGGTTTGTTTTTTGAAAAAAGTTTGGATTGGGTTGTTCAAATCTGGGTTTGACCAAAGATGAGATTCAAAGATAGGTTTGAGGAGGTTAATACTATTCATACTCATGTTTGGTATGTGCAGAATATAGTAGTATTATGATAAGATATTTGTATATATTTGACAATTTTGCCCTTTAACCAATTGAATCCAAACCCATGTTTGGTTATGTACATTTACTTGTGTCCTTATGGGTTAAATATATAATTAGATTTTTTTTTTCCTAACTTATGAAAAAACCATGAATATTGATTAAAAAATTAGTATTATTCATAACCATAATAAAGGGCAAAAAAACATTAACCCAACAAAAAAGTGCAACTTTCTAACATTAACTTATACGGGGATACATATAAAATTTGTCCATTCACAAATACATGAAAACGGTCGAACATATTCCCGTTAAACCATATTAAACATCATGTATTGATGACATTAATCATCAATGATAACCAAATCCACAGTAGGCCTATATGGTAAAATGACTGAAGTGGAGCCAGCACTAGAAAAGGTCGATATATTTCTGCCTTTTCCATGTGGGCCGAATATTTCTGTGAAGATCTCATAATTGGGACAAGTCCGCACACACGCTTGAGCTACAAAGGTGTCATCCTATAAAAAATGACATTTAATTTATTGACAGATTTATATAAAAACGTATAGTAAAATATATATATAACAAAAAATAAACCTCTAAGAAAGAAACTCCTGTCGTATTGATTGGAAAAAGAACTCGTTCTTCATTGTTCCAACAGAACAACCCCAAAGCCTCCATATCTTTCGTCTTGAAATGACGTCTTTTTCAAAAAATAACTACTTCCATCTCTAGTCCCAAAGTTAATCGTAGTGCTTGCCGACGTGAACTTATCATCTCCCACAGACGACTCCAGCCTCCTTCAAGGAATTCACTCGTGTTGGCAATGCGCCTCTCCAACTTAAGGTCCATAAGACAATCCAACAAAACATCTTCTTCATCTTGTGTTAGCCTTAAGTGCCTCATTTCTTTTAACCATGGTCCAATAATAATATCCATTACAAAATGAAAGCGCAATACATTAGTTAATACCAAACAAAAAGCCTATGGAGATGCTAAGTTGTTCAACACATGCTCTATCGCTTTCTCCGATAAGCCTATGGAGATGCTCACGGAACCTATCGACTGACTCGTTTCTCATTTGCCCATATTGCTACCATAACCATCAAAATATAAGTAAAAACAATGACAAACTCTCTTACTAAATTATTGAGACAAACAATCACAGCTGATACATTGTCATGTTTACAGGTCATATTCACTGAAATAATACCACAAAACCACCAACATATCAATATTAATAATTACTAAATAATTTTCCAAACACATTAACTGCATAGTTTGTGTAGAATTTTTAAAGATACTAAAATTTTTATGGTTCATGGTACCACAGACCAACAATGATGGAAGTGTAGTAAATGGATACAACATAGTCCTAAAAATATGCTATGAAGTTTAAATGCCTTCCAAAGCCAAATAGAAGAGAACTACAATGACATTGAAGGACATGGAGATGCATCTGATGAAATGGATGGAAATGACAGCTTTGTCTCTATTGAGTCTGAAAATTCAACAGATGAATACTGCAATACACTAGGAAAAAAAAATGCTTCAAAGATATGGAAGCAAATCTTGCATAACATCATTGGGATGAAAGTCTTGATGCAAATGATATCAAGGGAAACACATTGGTGTGGGCGTGTCTCTATTTTTCATGTATAATTTCATAGATCGTAATTGTATTTTTTTTTTTTTTTTTTGGTGTTTGTTTATTATAGATTAAGTTGAAAATTATCGTCTATGACAGTTGAGAAAGTACAATGACATATCTCGAATACTTTAAACTCCAAAAACAGACTACCATGTGGAGTGTTTTTTTTTTTTAAATTGCTTTAAACACCCTCGATTGATTAGTCTAATAATCTATAAATTAAGAAAACAAATATGAATAAATCTGATGCCATTCATGGTTTGAATAAGAGCAGCCCCAAGAAGACGACAATGATAAATGACAGTAGCCGAAAAAACAAAAGACTATTGATCAATGACTTGGTAGTTGGGAGACCATTCATGCTCATCAGGGTTGACGTTAAGCAAAGGCAAAGGGAAAAGCAAAAACAAAAATGGGAACACTGTAGGGCCCAAATCACATGTTTCCATTTTCCAAAATTTAAGCTAGGTGAAAGTGAAACCAAAAACTACAATAGCAGGTGCATTTTAAAAAATATGATAGTTGAAGGGGGTAATGTAAAATTAATAATCATTGGAGGTATAAGGTGATAACTGTAATATCTTATTTGTTCTTGTTGTGAGACAAGAGACACCATGACTCATCCAACAACAAGAACAAAAAAATAAAGCAAACAATAAACTAAAGGGAAGAGAGTGAATCAACAACCAAATCCAATAGCACCTCTTTCTTTCCTTTTACTAATTGTTTATTAATTCACAGTAAGTTCGAGAGAGAGAGAGAGAGAGAGAGAGAGAGAGAGAGAGAGAGAGAGAGAGAGAGAGAGAGCTTAGTGTTGTACAAGGAATAAACTAACCCAACCCACATAATCTCCTTCGAGATAGAGCTTGCTGAGTCCAGTGTTTTGAAAAGCTCGCCTAGGCGAAGCGAGAAAAAAGTGAGAAAAAACGAAAAAACGAACGCTTTATTATAAGAGGCGATTTTGCTTCCTTTTTTTTTTTTTCTTTTTTTTTCTTCTAATTATAGGTTAGTAGTCTCTTTTATTTTTTAATTACGAATGACTTTTTTTTTAGACTATCGCTGGTCTATTTTTTTTTTCTAATAAACAATGTTTCGAACAAAATACATTCCTTTTTTTTCCTTGTGTTGCTGAATTCATTTAGAATATTTGTGGGATATAGGAGTCAGGCGACTGCATAACAAAATTATGATAAAGAAAGGAAGCAGGAGTATCAGGAATAGGGGTAAATAATAGAGTCTTCTACAAAGAAGTGTCTCTGATATGTCTTGGTTATACTTTTTCCTTTTTTTATATATATACAAATGGTACCAAAAAGTGGTCTATGCTTATATCATGTTTAATTATTTTAGTACATATGAAATGTGCATCTGTTCTGCTTTTTTTATTCAGTACATAATTACATATGAAATTGTTTACAATTGATTCTGCTCATGTCATGATCATTGTGCTTCTGTTTTTTTTTTTTGTTAGCTCATTCTGCTTCTATTTTTTTTTGTTGATTCTGTTGCTGCTTCGGTTTTGCTGTCCTGTGCTGCTTCTGTTTTTTTTTTATCCTCATTCTGCTTCTTTTTTTTTATTGCTCCTGATTCTGATTCTGCTTCTTTTGTTGTTCTACCCTGTCAATGTGAAAATGTATATAATTGTTAGTATTTGTTTGAATTTAAATGTTTAAGTTATGATTGTTATTAAAATTTGAGATATTATTAGTGTTTGTTTTAATTTAAATGTTTATGGTTTTACTTGCATTTAAATATTTAGTATATATAAAATTAGAACTTAGATTGTTTAAAAGTAATTAAACTAAAATATATTTTTTTTAACTGTTCGCTTTGCTTCGATAAAACGTATCGCTTCGCTTCTCACTTCTTGATTAGGCGTTAAAAGCCTTGGTCGCTTCGATTCGTTTTACGCCTTAAATGACACTGGCTGAGTCAATGAACTCAGCTGGGTGTTACAAAAGACTATACTGATGATTCAGATTGTACCCTACACTTAGCAGAGCACAACCATGGCTAGTCCCGAAAATGAAGATGATGATAAGGGTGATCTAAGAAGACTCTAGAATAAGATTAGTTGTTTCTGCAACAGAGAGGGAGTGGTTGTGCTCCCCTTCATAGGTAACAATCAACATGGTTGGATCATCCAAAGCTCTCTCAACATATTTACGTGCTGGACATCCTCTCACAGCTACTATCTCATAGATACATAATGGCTGTGAACCTTATACATGCCTTGTTTCAAAATTGACATTAAAAATCATTTCAGAATTTCATATTTTGATGAACAATTTGGACTATGCTTGCTTGATTCTTAATCAGGCATTTGCTCTGTATTTGCTTATTTCCATCATGTGGTGGTTGTTCACTGTGGTCTACATTTAGGAGTAGTTACTATGATTTCTAAATTTCATTTTTCGGTATTCTATTACTCACCAGACCTCACTTTGAGCTCCATTATCTTTTCTTTTCAACTTTTATTCGTATATATTTACCTCTATCATTTTCTCTCTATATTATCTGACCATTGTTGTCATCTTATGGCCAGACTTATTGCTGAGTTTGACTATATTATGCATACAGAAGATGACTAATATTGATACATCCAACTTCACCAAAGAAAAACTTCAATTATGCCTCAATATGCATTTTTGCAAATGAAATTACAACTTCAATGACTCAAAAGTAGCCTAGTTCAGAGTAAATCAGTAATTAGTCACACATGATCTCCAAGAGAACCATGATTTCACAGTTGGGACTTTGAAAAACCAACACTTAACTGGTGAGGAATACAAAGGTATCAGAAAAAAATAACCCAGTTCATAGTAAATCAGTAATTAGTCACACATGATCTCCAATAGAATCCTAACTATTGTATGCCAATATTCAGAAAAAAGAACCGTAGGCAGTGAGGAATACAAAGGTATTAGCCAGAATCCTAGTATTAGCAAAATAAAGTATCAAGGAACTTACAGCAGAGATTTTTGAACCAAAATATTCGATTCCACTTAACTTCTCTTGATCGAACAACCACGAACAGCTTTTTTCGGCTTTTAGATGTGTTGCAATTGAACAACGGGAGGGGTTTATATAGGGCAATCGAAGCATTGCTGAACTGTGATTGACTTGATAGGGCGAAGGAAATATTTGCAATAGATTTTCCCAAATATTTTTTGCAGATCGAAGAAGAGGACCGACTGATTTCTTCAATCGTTTCCAGCAAAGAGGACAACAACCTTCTCTCTCTCCCCATTCGGTCTTTCCCAGAGATTTCCCAAATATTTTTTTCAGGTAGTGTATTTGCTAGAAGATCTTCTTTGTGTTCATCGATCTCAACCCAAACGAATCTTCTGTCTGTGTTGAGTGATAGAGGTCAGGTCAGAGACATATGAATGGAGGTAATATGGGGTATATGCAATAAATGGGGGTATAAATATCATTTACTATCTTAAACCCATTAACGCACCTTTCAAACCCCCCCCCCCCCCCCCCCCCAAACCCTCTTAACAAACAGGCCCTTGATGCTTCTACTCAACCAAGGAGCAAACTTGGCTACAGGTGCTTGTTGAGATGTAAGCATCCAAAGACTTCCCTGACGCTTTCAAAATGAAGCTGGAACAAGATGAAATCCTGTGATCCAAATGGTTGCTCCACTGAAATATGAAAATCCCGAAAATACAAAAAGGCAAACAAATGACTAGGAGAAGACCGAAAATGGCTTGTTCATTTCCTTATATAGGAGGACCTCTACTATCCATCATGTGTCCAAACATGCCATCGCCTATTAACTTTATACAATATATGGAGGAGGAGGAGGGGGGGGGGGGGGAAGAGTAATGGGCACTCCTAATTCCTTCCAAGCACTTTCTTACATGCCTCCCAAAATTGGTTAGTTATGTTACCTAAAATGGTAAAAGTATGGTTTGTAACTCCCCAATTGTTAATGTCAAATCACATTAACAATTGCAGAGTTTCAAACCTAACCAACACCATTTTAGAACCTTTTCCTCAGAGAAATCATCTGCCATGCCACAGTATAGGTCTACCACCATATAGCTCAACAAAAATCACTGCTTTACATAGCAGTGATAGCACCAATCCTGCACTAAGATATTCCTCCTAAAAAAAATGAACGCAGGCCGACGAAAAGATGATAATTACAATTAGCTTAGAATAAGCAAACGACATACAGCACAAATGCTTGCCTTGAGAAAATACTAGACTTTAAAATTAATCAAAGTGGAGTCTACAGAGCCAGATTCAAGAACAAGGAAATAAATAGTTTGGATAAAGAAGTGCAGGCAAAGGACAATAGCAAGTAAAAATTCAACTTGTAGAACACACAGAAATTTCAGTCATTTCCTCAATTAATCCTTTGTATTACTTGAAAAGTTTCCCGGGAAACCTTTCACGCTCTTCTGTCAGCTATGTCTTCAACCTGAACATCATCATCATCCCTGTAACTCCCTTCTAATGGAACATCTGGGCTATAATCCCCACCACCATCAGCCATGTTGCTGCTTCCGTTGCTACCAAATTGATTCCCCCTGCTGTACTCCGACCCTGTATTTCCATTGTACTCGCTGCTATCAAAACTGTTGGCACCACCAGAAACACCATTGACAGAATTATCACTGCCACCAACACCACCTGCAACACCAAAATTCTGGCCGTCACCATCATAACTGACACTGCTCCCACTGCCATAACTGTTTCCACTCGCATAGCTGCTGCCACCACCAGCATTGTTGTCTCCAACGCCACTCCCGGTTCCATAATTATTGCCACCATAACTACTACCATAATTCCCACCACTACCACCACCAGCATAGTTGTCTCCGACACTGCCCCCAGTTCCATAACTATTGCCACGATAGTTACTGCCATAATTGCCACCACTACCACCTCCATAGCTATCACCACCACCACTTCCATAATTTCCACCACCATAACCGCCACCATAGTTGCCACTACCATAACCTCCACCACCCCCATAAGCAGGCGCTCGTGTCCTCTCATTTGCATAGTTCACCCTTACCATACGGCCATGAAGATCCTGGAAGAAATGTTAATAAGATTAGCTATAACTTAATAACTCAGCATACAGTTCTTTGAACTGGATGAATTACTATCCCATCCGCACCAGAAAAGCCACAGTCAAATGAATGCTATAAGCCAGAAGTAACCAACTTTTTGTACCACACCCTCCATAAATTAATACTAGCACTTCGAGGTCGATATATATCCATTAAAGAGCATCAGTACATAAATAATTTGACCATCTGTTATTTACATATTCCAACAACAACCAGCACGCCACTACCAATTTCACAACGATCACATCAGCAATCTGAATTTGCTGAGAATTGACAGAAAACAAGCAAACAATAACAATACCTGCCCATCCAAGGCCTGGATAGCAGCGGAAGCATCCTCAGGGTTAGCGTACGTGACAAAGCCAAAACCTCTGGATCTCCCACTTTCACGATCTATAATGACTCTAGCTGCAATAAATCATAAGCTGGTTAGCCTTGTATGTGAAAAATTTTCTAACTCATGTATGTGTCCAAATATAATCATGCCTCTCCAAACCATGGCAGGCAAAATACAAGTGCAACCTAGGCAATAGGCCTTGGCTATTGCTTAGGCATCAGTTACTTCCATAGGCAGTCACCCAAAAACCTGGGCAGACACATACATCATGGTTGTTCAAGCAAAGCTCGCCTACGTATTTTAGGCAACTTTTACAGCCAAGGCAACTAGGGAACCTCCCATAACTATGCTCGCAATGCATAAGTCGGCACCCAAGTCTTCCTTGCAAAAAAAAACGTAGCACTCTTTTCCATTCTGGACTGTAGTGCTTGTGAAGCACCAGCTTAGAGGAGTGGTAAACATGACAATGCTCAAGCAAAGCTAAGTCCCATAAGTGACTATTTCACCAATAGAAGTATCCAGCTAAAAAATACAATCGCTCCGAAAACAAGAATCCAAGAGCACGTGAATGGTCAAATCCTTGTTCCCCTAGAAGATTTACGGGTCAAGACAAAACTGCATAGATACAATACAAAACATTATACTCGACTGAGAACCTTTGTTTACTTGGAGACCTTAATATATACTTCATTAATGGATGCAACAAGGAGGCTAGACCACCAGGTGCAGCTCTGCAACTTTGTTTGAAGTTCAAACACTTCCTATATGGATGCTACCGAACTTATTGAAGAACCTCAAAGCATCTACCAGCATAATGAGACCAAAAAATAGCATACGGCACCCTTTTGACTACTCTAGTCTGACATACATTCCATGCTCTAAATTATTTTGCATACCATCAATAACTTCTCCATACTTATTGAAAGCTTCTGTCAGACTTGTGTCATCTGTGGAATAAGATAGTCCTGTGATGCAAAATTTACAGAACATTAGCAATAATAACAATACAAAAGTTCAAAAAAGCTAACCGAAAGGAAAACTGGATGCACCTCCGATGAATATCTTTGAAGATGACATGCATCTAATGATTTGAAAGACTGATGGATTGGATGCAGATATTTCCTGGTTGATGTGCTTTGTCACTGTCTGCCTTAGTATATTCCCAGCTTTACTAAAGAATGCCATTGTTGTAACCTTAACCAGAGTAAGAAACAATAAGTTCTCAGAAATTTACAATATAAAGTAATTAGCATCTTGACAGATAAATTATGCAAGAGATAAGAAACTAAAGAAGCTCGTAGCCTCTACAAAAGGCTCCCGCCTATAGCGGTTTTGGAGGACAACCAGCCTGACTGTTTCAGAGAATGTTTGCACAATGTTAGCTAGTTTTACAACATAATCAACTATGCAGGCATTCGGACCAGTACAGATCCATTAAAGAATTAAGATATGAACAAGAGTAATACCTAACTCAAAGAAAATTTGGACTTAACTTCTTTCAGAACAAATGTTCAGTTGAATAGTACTACCCCATTTCCCACTTCCTTGCCCCAGCCAAAACTAAAAAAGGAAAAAGAGAGAGAGAGAGAGAGAACACCCATAGTTCCATATCATACCCCTCGACATTGGCAGTGTACAACAAACATACAGCAAAACACTTGAATTATATACACAACCACATCGATCTTCATACTGAAGTATAAAGGTAGATCATTGTCTTCTATCTCTAGGCTGAAGTACAGAGGTATATCCTTGGACGTACCTTGTCCACTCTATTTACCTAATACAAACACACAGAAGCTGAGGGAAAAAAAAAACCCCTCTAAGAAAACACCAAAAAATGGTAATTTTTGCAAAGTCAGTGTGGCTGGATTATAAACAGAACCCAGCTGAATCTTGAAGTCATTCACCTACATAAACTATCCTGTGCTGACGCCCAAACAACATTTGCCCTGCATAGAGTTCCATTTGGCTGGATTCTCGAAAGTACCTAGTTTACTCATAAGGTAACTATATTTATATGCACCCTCCTGGGTTGACACCCTAACGAAGCCCGACTTTTTGGTATCTAAGCATTCCAACACAAAAACACAGTCATCACCTACTATTTCTCACTTTTTCATATCAACTCAAAAAATGAACAAAACACCACGTCAAAAGATGTAAAACACTGAACACTTGCTCAATCAATCACATATTAACCACAAACCAATAAGAATCCAAGAAAAACAGAGAAAATGTTCACAAAATACGACATAATGCTCAGTCAATTGCATATCAACCTCAAACCCATCCGAACCCTAGAAAGACATACAAGATATGAATCGCTAAAGGTGGCATACCTCCACATGGAGAAATGAGAGAGAGAAAGAGAGAGAGAGAGAGAGTTGAGGAGTACCTTGCTATCGATGTGACGAGGCTAAAACCCTAGAAGGTCTTGATCGATGAGGGTTTAGGAGGAGCGACCATTGCGATATATGGAAGGCTGGAGTGGATTTGCACCGTGGGATCTTTTTGGAAACATGTGAACCGTAGGATGAGGTTGTGCTGTGAGTCTTTTGCGGAGATTTTTATCTGGTTGGAGACCAAATTGTTAATTGTGCCGTGTTGAGTGACCCCCGTCTGTCGTGTATTTCTGTGTTGTATTATTGTTATTTATATTGTGTTTATATTAAAACTCACACAAAAAAAAAATTATTTAGTGTGTTCTGAATTTTAAACATTAATTTAAATTATTTATTATATATATTTAATAATCGTGTTAATTTTATAATTGTGCATGTCAAATTCATGTCAGGTTCGTGTCAATGGGTCAGAATTGACACTCCTAATTAGGCCTTCCATCCCTAGTATTCATTTGCTCCACCACAATTGGTTGGTCTTAACGGGTAAGAATTTGAATTTTTTTTCTTAATGTTTGAGTTCGAATTTTTATAGTTTTTAACATTTTGTAGGACAAAACTTATTCTTTAATATCCAGAACATGTGGTGGAATTTTAGTTTTGATTCCGAGATGGTGTATTGAAGTCTTTCAGATAGTTATGTGATTCTGAAAAGATAATATTTGATGAAAAGTATGTAAAGTGATCTATTTATGTATTTATTTTATATATCTTATGATATTTCATATGCCATCAAGGGCATGTGATTGTGTATATGCTTAGAGTTGTCAACTCTTCATACCACACATAGTACAAATTTGACACGAATTTAAAAATAATATAATTAATTAAGATGAATAATGAAGTAATCATCTAAGTAGTAAACTTGATAATTTAGGTGGCGTTTGATAACCACCCATTTCTATTTTTTTTTTGTTTTTTTTTTATTTTATGGCTAAAAAAAAATAAAAATATGTTTGGTGAATGTTTTATTTTTTTTTAATTGTTCTGTTTTAAAAACAAGGTTAAAATATAAAAACATCAAAAAAAAAACGCGCGAGTCATTTTAATGAGGTCTGGGCTTCGATCCTCATTAGCAACAAAATATGAATTTTTTTGCTTGATTATATAAAAGGGCATCTCTCTCTTTCACCTTTCATATCTTTGTCGTCTCTCTCTCTATCTGCTAAAGACGAAGCCAAAGCCAGACGAAGAGAAGCCAAAGCAGAAGGATCCAGACGCCATTTCCCCCTCTGTCGCTCTCACTCTCTCTCAACTTTCTCTATTTTGGTGATGGTGATGAATTTTGGGGAGTGGTGGTGAGTTTCTCTATTGGTGGTGGGGTGAGTTTGGGGGGTGGTGGGTTAGATGGCTGTGGATTTCAACGATGGGGTGGGGTTGGATGCTGTGGGTTTCGGGTTGGGAGTGGGTTGGGCGATTATGGGTTTCTAGGGTATATTGTTGTTGATTTTAACATTTCTCTCTCTCTCTATGTATGTATGAATCTATGTTTGTGTGTGCACATCTTGACATCTATGTGTGTGTGTGTGTGTGTGATTTACGCATATGATTGTGCATGTGTGTGGGTGTGCATCTAAATGGGTGGGTGCATCTGAATGGGTGAATGCATCTGAGGGGGTGGGCGATGGGTTTCACAAAAGGGTTGGGTTTGGGTGGTGGTGAATTTTAGGGGAAGGGTTGTGGGGGTGTGGGTTTCAGTGTGGTGGTGGCAGTTTGGTGATGGTAGGTGGTTGGTGGTGTTAGGTGGTGAATTTTTGGGATAATAATAAACAGGTTTCTTATTTTTGTTTTCACAAATTTTTAGTTGACGAATATATCTCAATTGATAGATAATTTTTTAGCGATTATTTGTAAGAGATTCAAATGTCTTATTTCAGAACTTCCTTGGATAAGAAACAATGAATAAACACACAGTACAAGGAACTAATAAAAGAGAATTATTTTATTAATTCAATCGAAGGGACTTTGGTTACAGAGAAATTGAACAAAAAATTTTGATTGCAGCGATAACTGCCTTTTAAAACTATTCTAAAACTACTCCTAAAAATACCCAGATCATGGGTCTTGTGGTGATTTGAGTGTATCTTTCATCTTCTCCACTACATATCATTTTATAGCCACTATCTTTGACGGTTTTGTTTTCATCAACGATTATTTGAATGATAACTTCTAGTTAGTTATTCTTCTTTTCAAATATAGTTGTGGCTAATAATCTCCTGTCTTTCTTCATATTCTGTCACGTGGCGCCTTATTAGTGCATCCAAATTGCCAGATATTAATACGTTAAATATTCTTGAAAATTAATATTTTATGTCCAAACAATGTCTCCCTCATTTAATTGGGTTTAATTAATAATTCAAATGAATGAGCAGTCACAATCGTTGTTTTCTGCAAGCACCTATTTAAAGAGTTTTAGTGACTGAACTGTTCATTTCGCTTTCCTCCGTTTGTTTCTTGCTGTGACGCCCTTAAAATCGGAGGTCATTTGTCAACCGTTGGTCACCCATCAACCCGCAAAAGTACCCGTGAGTATCGCATTACCCAACACCATAACATTAACATCCCCTTCACCGAGATCATAAACAACACAGCTTTTGGACATAGTCTCCCTTGTACCGAGCACTCCCAAATGCATAACTTGCGTACATTTCAATCACATGACCCTCCAAGATCCAATATACATCAATTTACCCTTAATATTACTCCATTTACCCCTTTGAAACAAGAGGGCTCAAGGCCCAGAGACTTCACAAAAGCATTTTAATTTTATGAAATTTCAAGGGGACCTATCGGTAGAAGATATTCATGTTATACCGGTAGAAAAATCATCTAAAATTGTTCTACCTATAGTAATATCAGCATTCTACCGGTAGGAGAAACTCAGTGGAATTGTTCTACCAACAAAACTCGGCGTTCTACCAATAGAATAACTCAACGTCCTACCAGTAACTCTCCCCAGTGTTCCCCCAATTCCATCGTTTTTTAATTCCAATTCATTCCAACCTCATACATCATCAACCCAAACTCATATAACATGAAATTTTACATTAAACACAGTTCATATGAGTTCGATTATAATCTTTTACATACAATTATATGTCCAAAAACTAAATAACAAAATAGTTTTACTAAACATGATTTAAAGTCACATCTTGGATTTTCTTCATCATTGAGGGCCTGAGTGAGAGCCATTCATCGGCGCATGCCCTGACTTGAAATATTGTTCTCATAAAGGGTGAGTCAAGCTCAATAGGATATCTCTTAAAGAGACTACTGCCCAATCTATATGCATATAAAATATTCACATGTAATTCAATAAGCAACAAATAATCCATTCAAGAATATGCAATTCATAATGTATCATCTATGTCATGCTATGTTATGAGATGAGACTCACATATGCAACTCAACCCGAGCCTTTACTGACTCCCTCAACACATGCAATTCATGCGTATGAATCGGGGCATTTCAATCCCTCGCCATTGATGTTACACATCCAATGACTATTAAAATTTCTTGGGTCTTTCTTGGGGTGGATATTCATGGACTTACACTAACGGGCACCCAAACGACACAAAATTTATGGACTTCCACCAATGGCTCCGCGTACGCCGACACACTTTATGGACTCAATACCAACAGAGTGCACATCCAAAATCACTAGGTCTTGCACCCGAGGGACAGTCTAGCCTTTTTTACAAACCCCGACCCTACTTTCAATGCAAATCGTCCGACTCAGTTGAACCTTGATCCAACTATCTTGAATCCACTCATCATCCACCAAGAATGAAATTTGATCAAACCATGCACACACACCCACACTCATGTCAATTGTTCACGAATGTAATACTTCCCGTGCAATATGCAAACGTAATGAACCATTGCATTTCATATACTTATGCAACTAAGAATTCAATTACAATTTCAATACCACGTTTAACATGTCATAAGCACAATATAAACAATATTCCTTCAATATTTTCAAGTCCTCAATGTCAATATATCATAATGCATATACCAACATTTCCCAACATCAATCTCAAACATGTTATAACATAATCAATGCAAATAACACACTTAATCCACATCGGTATTTCATTAACACTCACATATATCATTCAAGACATTTTATTGAACACACACATATACCATTCAAGACATTTTATCAAATACCCACATATATCATTCAAGACATTTTATCAAACACCCATATATATCATTCAAGGCATTTTACCAAACACCCTCATTTATCACATTTCTCATGAAATCACCAATCAAGCAATTTCAACAACTTAATTCATGCTAGAATTGATTTTAACCCTTCTTAAACTCATTTTCCACATTTCTAACACCATAAGTATGTGTTATACATGAGATTATATTTTTAACACCCTACCCATTTCATATATCAACCATAGGTTGAAAATAAACCTAATTAGGAAAGCAACCCTATCTCTTGAAACGTAGAACAAGTGGTAGAAAGCCTCTAGGAACCCAAATCAAGCTTTAGCCCTTGATTTTCAAAAATCCCGTCTTTTGTTCTTCGTCAAAACCTTCGATCTTTGGTATGGTTTTGTAGCCCATGTTGAGTAGAACAATCTTTGTTCTTGGCCCAAGTTGATTCGACAAACGTAGAGCCGTAGATCGTTGAGAGACGTTAGAGAACGCTATCTTTTCCCTCTCTTCCCTCTCCAACGAAAACCCAACTGAGATTTGGGCAAGATATCTGATTTTTCTCCCCTTTTATACTCTCTAAACACTTGGCTCTCGTTGCGCCACACATTCACTTTTCTCGAGTCCGATTTTGTCCTGAATCAATTAAATTTCGTGCTGGTTCAAGTTCAAAATATTTTATTTGAACTTGCTTTAAATTATTTTTCACTTTTCACAATTTAATTCCCAGTTGCATTTGTTTTGGTCATGCGACACCCGATCGTCTCATTACACGTAAAAAATTCGACTGTCTTGAAATTCAACAAAAATTGACTAGGTAATTAGATTTTGCGAGACGAATCCAACGGTAAGATCCATTTTGTCAGTTGAGTTCTAGAAAAATTCAGGTTTTCAACCCGTACCGTAGTGACTAATTACCGTTTTACCTTTTTTCACAAAAATTCAAATTTTTCTGGGTTTTACACATGTTTCCTATCTCCCTTTTCCTCCAGCAATTGTTCTTCTAGTGCTTCAAATGACTCCAAAAAAGCAAAACCCTCTATTTTCATTTCCATTTGAAATCCATTTCTCTCATAGATTTTCTACTGATATCAAGCAGATAGCCAATAATTCGATGGATCATAAGATTATGATTCCTACCCCTAATTCTAGTGGGAATCTTGCTCTTGGTCCTTCCTTTAAGTCATATGTTTGTGGGGATTCTCAAATTACTACCTTTTTCACGAAGGCAAAACCCTAATGTCTAATCAATCCCAACTTCTACAGAAGTCCTAAAATCAGAGAACTAATCCTATTCGTTCGTGGATTAACCCTGATCAATGTTTGGTCAATTGGGTTGCAAAGCTAGAGCCTCATTTTTGCCTCTCAATGGAATTGGAGACACTCATGTATCTTTGAAATGATTAAGCTCTCCACTTGCGAAATGCACATGAATCAGTGGCTAATTGGTGTTACCACATGTTTCTAGTCCTAGTCATGCAATGTCATGCTCCTTCCTAATGGCATAATGTCCCCAACAATGTTAGACATTGGTCATCTAACGGGAGCTTCCATCGACAGGTATGGAGGTAAACATTTGCATTTCTATAAATATTGGTCGTGATTTTGTCAATAGCCCTTCTAGTATAGGGTATACTGAACTTATCAATCGCTTCTTTGCCTCTAAATCTCTTAACCCTTCGTTTTTAGAACATGTTGTTTTCCTTTTTTATTGGCTCTATCGATTTGTTCTTTTTGTTCCTAGCTTCAAAGTAACCAACGAATGTGTTGGAGTAACCATTCAATTGGCCAATAAAAAAAAAGCTTACCTTGGCCTTTTTTGTTTTAGGGGCATTGTATAAAAGTATTTTTAATCTGACAGAAAATAAGAATGTTGTCAGTTGTGGAGGGCTCTTCTGACTCTTCAAAGCTTAGCTATAAGCCTATTTTCTTGAGGTTTGGCTCCTCGAGTCTTTACCTAGGCTCTAGTATCAACCCCTGAACTATGCTCATCGATTTTTGTCTTTCCCAGCCTTATACAGATAAAACATTCGATTATTATTTTAGATCTTTTTTTACTCTCAGCAAGGATAGATTAAACTCTTTATATACTCCTTTTTATGAGTTTCTCTATTCTTTTCTCATTGAGCCATTTTTTACTGACCTAGATACTACATCTGAAGAAACTAGCAAATTGTAGTGTATCTTCTGGGGTAATGTCTTGCTAACCTCGTTACCTTCATATGGGAAGTTTTGTATCTGCCTCCAAAATTTTCAACTGTTGCTTTAAAAGCTACAATCCTAGTTAGTTTACCAGACAATTTGGCATGACTCAAAACATTCCTTTCCCCTACATGCACCCTTCTATCGAAGAGCCTGCAGATAAGAGGATGAAAATAAAATGAGATGTTCTAGCCCACCAAATCTCTTAGGCTTATGAGAAATTACTAATATCTTTTAGATTTTCTCATTTTTTCTCTAGCTCATCCCAATCTTCCTTTTATTCAAAGTGGTGACAGAACATTTCAACCTTGATCTGTATCTGCTCTATAGATGATTATGTGTTCATGCTGTGTTTTGATAATCGACAGACAAATGAAGCTCCTGCCAATTGAAAGAAAAAACCAATTAAGGTACCTATTTTTGTCCTTTCTCCCCCTACTGATTCAAATAAGGGTAATGTTGTCTTGATTAAAGAGCCAAAGAAGAAAAGACAAAGAGGTTCTTCTTCAAGACTATTATAGTCTGTTATCGATTCCCATGACACTTCTGCTCATTCCTCAAAAAGGGTTAAGCTTTCTCAAGCTACTACTAGCGTGCCAACGGTACTTGCCATCGATGAACAAGAGACTAAAGAAACTCCTCTTCTTCACCAAAAGACAAATGAATACACCAGAAAAGATAAATTCTATGAAGAAACCTTTACTACTAGTATCATCGGATCCTTCTCTGCAGTGAGATAAAGAACTAGTTCTTTTTCTGTCTAATAGTGGAGATA
The DNA here is from genome assembly GCA_963454935.2 of Ilex paraguariensis. Lineage (NCBI taxonomy): Eukaryota > Viridiplantae > Streptophyta > Magnoliopsida > Aquifoliales > Aquifoliaceae > Ilex > Ilex paraguariensis. Next base: position 6,076,000 of record CAUOFW020001724.1, on the reverse strand, counting down.
TGTTGATTAGCAAACTCATCCCCACATCCAAGCAAATTGGTAGAAAGTTTAAGGTGGCTGCTAAAGTAAGAACTACATCTTTATGTTTTTTATTCTTTCTTCTTCTGAGCATGCCTTTTAATGTTTCAATATTCCTTCTTTCAGAGAGGGGATAAGGAGTTGATTGTGCCATCAAAACATAATAATTCTGAACATTCTTTTCCAACTCCTTCAAGGTAACAGGACAATACCATCCCAAAAGATTGAGGAGACAACACAATGACAATAATAGTTGTTGCCACCCGTGTGAGTCAATATATGCCTCTTCTGCCTATTGAGGGTCAACCTACATCTCCTTAACAAGATTCTTCTACTAAAAATATCATTGTTCACGAGAAGCCTGCTTGTAAGGACTCTACTATTCTAGTCCTTGTTCGTCCTATAGAGAGTCAAGTTGTATTTCTTCAACCAGAGCCTCCTCAACAAGGACTTCCTACTAAGCAAAGTCCTATTCTTGAGGAAGTTTCTTATGAAGGTCTTACTTGTTGTTCTAGGAGGGGAAACCTAATATGAATCTTCCCTCACCATTTATGAATGTAGAGACCAAGATATTATACCTACAGAGAGTGAATAAGTTTTTAAATTTTTGCCCAAGTTGATTACAAATTAAAACATAATTCTATCACAAATACCTCTTCTAAATCAAATGTGGAGTTTAACAATGAGAATCCCTTTAGTCACCACAACCACGTTTAACCATGACGATTGATTTTAATTAATATTCAAATAATTTACTCAATTTAATCTTACGATGACCCCAAAAACCCCAACCCAATTGCACAACTATGGTTGAAAGAATGTCAATCAATCAATACAACAAACACATAGTGTACATGTGTGTTAGCAAATGCAAGTGTCTATGATAAACAATAAAGACACAAGCAATATGTTGACACGAAAAAGCCTACCCAAAAAAATTGCGGAGAACTTTCTTGGTTCACCAAAATGCAATTCGACTGTCCAAGTCAATATACAAGTACTCGAGACTTACACCTTAACCAATACCATGCTTAGATGCTCCTTTTTTACTATGTCTCTCCATTGAAAGTCCCTCTTCGACGTCTAGTATAGCTTCACTTGAAACTCACCGCTACACGGATCGTCTAGGCCTCGAGCGATTATGGGTACGCCAAAAATCATTGGTATGAACATGCCAATGAGTTTGTCAACCAACAAATTCTTCTTTTCTAAATTGTAAAGTTGGGTAGAATCACTAGTGGTAACCTTTGGATCTAAGGGATCTACGTTGTGGTAAAAGCTCTCAAGGTAGATGAATGAACTCCATTTATTTGAATTTCTTTCTTAATTCAAAGTCCAAACCATTATGTGACCAATTCAACTTTAGGTAAGTAAACATGACATTTATTCTATCTTTTTTGAATTTATCAACATATTGTTGTGTAGATTCATTTGATTTCTGCCTTAATCTTGATAGATCTGTCATCAAAACATCTGGTTCATTTCTAAAGAAGTGAGCATAAAACCGTTCTTCCATTTTTTTCCAAGTTTGAATTGAATTGACAAGCAAATTTATGAACCGAGCAAAGATTGTCTTTGTTAAAGATTGTGAGAATAGTTTCATTTTCAGATTCCAATGATTCGATTGATTTTCTTCGGTAAAGTAAAAATAGAATTCTGAAATTTTATATCCTCCTGAGAATTTCTCATAATCAATCTATGGTGGATATGATTTCCTAAACACAGACCTTTCAGTTTTTCTAAGGGTAGGATCATACAAATCTCGAATCATTTCTACTAGTTGATTTCTATTAAAAGTCATGTTTTGTGGTCTTCTAAGTTTTCAAATTGGTCAAACGGTTGCCCCTGCCCTTGGATTGAATTCCTCTATGGGTTCCAATGAAGGTATAACATACCTTTCACGACCTCTTCTAGGAAATTCAGTGGCCAACATTGACCCATTTTTACTCCTAAGATTTCTTCATGGGAAGAAATTAGGGAACATTGCAATAGGTTCCCCATCGAACACCATATTGAAATGATTTTGGCGGTGGACCTGGTCTTTTGTTGGTCACCAATGGTGGTGGCCTCGGATTTTCTATAGGAAGCACCACAGGACTAGTGTTTCATTCTTCTACCGTTTGATATCTAATTATGGTAGCTGATTGTTGATTAACTGGTCCTGACATTGGTGTCTAAACATTCATTAACCCATGCATGAACATGACATTAACTAAGTTTTGTCTAACGCCAGAATTAGGATTATGTAGTAACTGCTTCAGGTTTTGCATAAATTCTTGTATCTGCAAACTATCATGGCCATTGGATTGACTATTTTTTGGATTTGTAGATTCCATAGAGTTGATACTTGAACTTGTTTCATGATTGCTACTATTTGACATCATTTTGCATAGTTTCACTAGTGTCAAACACAATTTCATCCTATTTTTTGTTCAAACCATTTTCATGATCTAAGTTAGTAATGTTATCCCACTGGACGTGCCAAAAGATTGTTGTTCCAAAATTTGTTGGGGTCGACGGATGTATCTCAATCGACAGACAGTTTTCAGACAATTATTTGTAAGGGGTTCAAATGTCTTGTTTTAAGATTTCCTTGAAAGAGAAACAATGAACTAACATATAGTACAGAGAACTAATAAAAAAAATTCATTTATTAATTTAATCGAAGGGCCTTCAATTACAGAGAAACTGAATAAATAGCCTTGATTGTATCAATAACTATCTCCTAAAACTAATCTAAAACTACTCTTAAATATGTCCAAATCGTGGGTCTTGTAGGGGTTTGAGTGTATCATTCATCTTCTCCACTACATACCCTTTATAGCCACTGTCTTCAACGATTTTGCTTACATCAATGGTTATTTGACTGGTAACCTCCAGTCAGTTATTCTTATTTTAAATATAGTTATGACTGATCATCTCCCGCATTTTTTCAAATTCTACCACGTAATACCTTCTTAGTGCATTCAGATTGCCAAATTTTAAAACATTGAATATTCTTGAAAATTAAGGGCCTATTTGATTTGCATCTCAAAAAACAGTATCTGAAAACTATTTTTGAAAAGAGTTTTCAGAAAGTGTTTTTAAAAAATTTTAGATTGCAAAACCTGTTTAGTTATATATTTTTCAAAATAGTTTTAAAGAACAAAAATTATAAAATTTGTTTGGACAATAATTCATAATTCCCACCTCTCACTTCAACTCTTTGTCTCTCTCTTTCATTGTGCATCAAGAATTGCTTAAATCAGTTACTATGCATCAAGACCCACAACTAGCACCGAATCACTGAAACCTACAACCACCACCGAAACTCACAACCACCCAAAAACCCACAATCACCATTGAAACACTGAAACCCACAACCACCACCAAATCACTGAAACCCAGAACCATCACCGAAACCCACAACCACCACCAAAGACAACAACACAACTGCTGGGTAACAACCACAACAAACAGAGAGAGGGGGAACGACCGAGAAAGAGATAGTGAGTATGGTAGAGAGAAATACCTAAGTGACAGAAGTATTACAAGTCTTCAATTGTAGCCTCGACTTCAACTATGAAAGAGAGAGAGAAACATATAGGGAGGCGGATGACAGGGAGGGTTGATTATGTTTGAGAGAAACAAGGAGACATGAAGGAGAAAAAAAAAAAAAAGGAAGCCTATACTAGTTTTGCTGCTAAGGGGACTCGAAGGGAAGACCTCATTAAATGATTTTGTTCCCTGTGTTTTCACAATTTCCAAGATAAAACTCAGAAAACAAGACAACCTTGTTTTCTATTTCTTTTCTCCAAATCTCTTTTTTCCCCACAAATTTGAGAACAAAAATGCTAACCAAATTAGTTATAAGTGTTCTTGAGATTTTGAGAGCAAAAAACAGGTTTGCAGATGCAAACCAAACACCTTCTTAATATTTTATATGCAAACAAATATATATATATAGAGAGAGAGAGAGAGAGATTTTAAAATAAGACTGATACCACAGAGATACTGTGTTGAACTTTATTTTGAGCCTTGATTTTAATGTTAAGTCCAATAGAAAGAATTCAATTTATTGGGCTGGATCTGTGGAAGTCTTTTTGAGAGGCAAAGGCATGTATGATCACCTAGTATTAGAGAAGCCTAGAAAGACAGATTCACGTAGTCTTTGGGAGCAGGAAGATAATCAAATCATGTCCCTCATGCTGACTAGTTTTGAACCTAGTATCGGCTTTACTCTATTGTATCTCCAGCTATCTATTCTATCGGGGACATGGCAAGCGAAATGCACCCAAACTCATAGGTAATGACGTTTTCGAGCTACCACATTCATGCATGCCGCAAGGGATCATATGCAGTTTCCCCCGTCTACTTGTTCTAGCGAGCGCGTGCAAGCGGCCAAGACGTACATCATACAAGATGTCACTCATTTCCTCGTATGCTCTCCCCATGTAGCCCTCACATAGGGGAGAGAGCTATGAGTCCCCCTCATTCCCACTAGAATAAAAAGAAAGAACTTACCACTAATTTGGAATTCTTTAGAGCATGGGGTCCTCTCAAGCTGCGAGGTCTGTCCCTTTGATAATTTACAACCATTGATTACAAATAAGATTTTTTGGTACCATAATTAAGACCCATTCCTACCACACTATCCTTGGGAGGGCTTCACACCATTGACTTTAGAGTAACTCCAACCCTGCTCAGCAAAATAGCTACTCAAAATATATTTAAATATTGAATTCTTTATTTTAGCTATCCATTTTTTAAAATTCACTACACCAATGCTCTTTATTTTAGCTAACTACTCAATTAACTTTAACTAACTTTCAATAATTCAAAAATGCCTAATTTTATCTCAAACCTAATTTTATTTCAGACCTAAACTTTAAATATCTCAGACCTAATTTTATTTTATTTTTTTGATGGTTCTCAGACCTAATTCAAAAAAGTCAAAAAATCCCAATTCGGCAAAGGACGCAAAGCGACTGAAGGAAGAGAGCAGCTTCGCCTACAGTGTGTGTCATTTTTCAGAAATGGAGGAAGGAAAACATACCTGGTAGGGAAGGAGGTAGAGACACTAAAGGGAGAGAGGGTCAAGCAGCAACTGGCGAGCAATTGGCCTCTCTAGATCTGGCTACGATGAAGATCTCCAGCTATTTTGGCAAAGAGCTTGGCTAGTGGGTTGGAGCCAGGGGCGGAACCAGAATTTCTTTTTTGTGGGGGCAACATCAAGTTAAAGAGAATTGGAGGCAACCATCAAGTTAAAGAGAATGATTACTCAATAATTATTAAAGTTCGTTGCATCTAGTGAACATATTTATTATCTCAAAATTTTATTCTCTATAAAAAAATATTTCCTAATCTAACACCTTCTATAAAATAATTCTTTATATTATTTTTTTTACTTTCAAAGATTTCACATATAAATACACGTAAAAAAAATGATAGCCGACTAAGAAAAATTAATATAATTTTTTTTTAAAGTATTAGAATAAAGACAATTTCATAAAGAATGCTATTTTGACATATCATTTTGTGAGTGTGCTTGTGAATGATAAGATTTTGACTCATTCGAATGACTATTTGTCTTGAAAACCCTATTTTGAATCTAATCTAATTATTCAACTGATTTCGTTTTTTTAATCCATATTTGAATCTATTAAATATTATGAATTTTATCAAAAATCCATTCTTTTATATATATATAAATATTATGTGTCGCATTGTAATTTTAATTCAATTTAATTGTTTAGTTTTATCAAATATTTACTTATACATATTTGTGTATGCATATCAAATTAAATCAAAGTGAATTGAATTGAATCATTATTAGATCAAATTTTTTTATGCGCCCAAATCTAAAATCTTAGAAAATGATGTAGTATATTTGATCGAAGTGAATTGAATTGAATCATAATTATATCAAATTTTTTTATGTGCCCAAATCTAAAATCTTAGAAAATGATGTAATATATTTGAACTTAGATAATTGGTCAAAAATATATATGTATGTCTTAATAATCAAATTCGGAGAAAGATTGATTCGGTAACTTAAGTGAGTCATTGTATAAGGAATAAAGACAATTAGAGATTAAATAAAATATTGTGAGATTAAGTCTGTATGAGCGAACTTTGAGTCTAAATTTTTAATGCATTAAAAAAAATGAGTGGGGGCAAGTTATTAAAAAAAATAATTTTTATTATAATTTTAAATTATCCCTACAAATTTTTAGAATTTCGGTGGGAGCAATTGCCCCCACCCTGCCTCTTCCCCTGGTTGGAGCACCAATTTTGTAGTTTTGCTTGCCAAAATATCTAAAAGGGCCGAATATCAAGCAGTCTTAGAGTTGCTTTTAAACGTAGAAAAATGAGATTATTAATTTTTTAGAGCGTTGAAATGAATATTTCAAATCTTTGAGGGATAAAGTGTCGTTCGTCCAAACCAGTGTTTTAAAATCCGACCTGACCCAGCGGCTTGAACCGGTCATTAAACCGGGCCGGTTACTTAATTGGATCGTTTTAGCATAAAACCGCTAAACCGGACAGTTCTTGCCTAAGCCGTTCCACCCGAACGGTTTTTGACAAACTGGGGGGGTCAATTAAAGGACTATAAAAGCCAGACATTTGGGCATTTTTGCCCTAATAGTTTTCCACGTTGCTTTTCTTCTACTGTGCCTCTCTCTCTCTCTCTCTCTCTCTCTCTTAGTCGAAGGGTTGAATGAATCAATGAAGTGCAGATCTGCAGTGGACAGGAGGAGGAGGCGGCATCCACCATCATGTCAGTCGATACTCCTTGACGATTCTCTTCTCGTCCTTGGATCTTAACGATTTGCTTCACTCACTTAGCAGGTACATCACCGTTTTCGCTCTTTGTGTTTATGTGTGGTATGCGTAGAGCACTCACTTTTTTTTGTTTTTTTGCTGGTAGAAGGTTTGGATAGTTTGAACGATAAGAGAACTCAGTAATTTTTAGATTAAAGAACAGATTGAAGTTATGAGGCTCATAGCTTTGTTGTCGGGCCGAATTTTAAATCTATGGTCCAAACTACTCCTCTCTTTCGACAAAGCCGGTCCCACACGGTCTCTGGCGCAACGAAAGGTCAAATATCCAATCTCGTAGTTAACTTCCGAGTCTACCATTGAAAACCCTTATCAACCTCAAACACCCAATTGGACACTGAGAAGAACCCAATTATTCATCCAATCTCTGGAACTCCAATGGACCAACACCCCAAACCCAGAAGCATTCTTGAATCATTAGGTGAAGAAATCATTAGGATCATAACACCAGTCTCGATTTGCATGTTCTTGGTGGTCATTCTGGTCTCAATATTGAACAACGACTCCACCTCTTCATCATCATCCGGATCATCAATCGCCACCATAGCTTACACCGAGAACAGCTCAGACTCGACATGGGACAAATTTAAAGGTGCCCTTTTGAATTCACTTGTGTTTGTTGCTGTTGTCACTGTTGTTACCTTCCTTCTGGTCCTACTGTTCTATCTCAGATGCACTAGGTTCTTGAAATACTACATGGCTTTCTCTACTTTCCTTGTTTTGGGATTCATGGGTGCTGAAATTGCTTTGTTCCTGATCCAAGACTTCAGCTTTCCCATTGATTGCATTACTTTTGCGTTGGGTTTGTTTAATTTCACTGTTGTTGGTGTATTGGCTGTGTTCATGTCAAAGATGGCCATTTTTGTTACACAAGGGTATTTGGTTGTTATTGGAATGCTGGTTGCTTATTGGTTTACTCTTTTGCCTGAATGGACTACTTGGGTGCTTTTGGTTGCCATGGCATTGTATGATCTGGCTGCTGTTTTGTTGCCCGGCGGGCCGTTGAGGCTCTTGGTAGAGCTTGCAATATCTAGGGATGAAGATATCCCAGCTTTAGTCTACGAGGCCCGGCCAGTTACTCATCCTGAGTTGGATCGAAGGGGTGTAGTTCATAGGCGGGTATGGAGAGAGAGAAGTGGTGTTGATCCTGATTTGAATTACAGCTTGAATAATGGTTCTAACTTGAGTTCAAATGCCAATTCTGCGTCCAAATCGAATCCTATTATTGGTCCTGTGGTATCTGTTGGAAGTGATCAGAATCAGATGCAATTGGCTAATGGTGAAGAAAGCCGGGTCTCTAGAGTGGATTCTGAGCTCTCTGCACCATTAATTGAACACAGAATAAATGTGCAGATGCATTCACATCAAGACACAGTGTCGAGTGAAAATTTGGCACTTGAGGGAATTGGGTTGGGAGCATCCGGTGCTATCAAGTTGGGACTAGGTGACTTCATCTTCTACAGCGTGTTGGTTGGTAGAGCTGCAATGTATGATTTTACAACAGTCTACGCATGTTATCTTGCTATTGTAGCTGGTCTTGGTATTACTCTGGTGCTACTTGCGTTATATCAGAAAGCTTTGCCTGCTCTTCCAGTATCTATTATGCTAGGCGTGCTATTTTATTTGTTGGCTCGACTATTACTTGAAGCTTTTGTTGTACAATGTTCAGTGAACCTCTTGATGTTTTAGAAATATTACCTTTTTAAGCTGCTGGTGATGATTAAATTCATGGTATGTTGGTGCAACATGTTTGCTTCTGATCAGATGTTCCTATAATAGTAATTTGATTTTGCTCATGTTAAAGTCATGAATATTTCTGCTTTACAACAGAGATTGTTGCTTGAGTGAGCAATTTTCCTATTGGAGCTCACATTTTGGCTTTGAGGTCATAGCTTCTCCAATGAAATTGGCTGAGATCTTAAAATAACCAGTTGTAGCATATATACATATCATGAATGTTATCCTCAATGGGGGTTTTTAGTGTTTGGGCAAAAGAAGAGGAAACCAATTGGGGATATAGTAAGATGCTTACCAATTTGAAGTGCATATGGGAAACAACATTTGATATGGAAGCTGGTAGTCGGAGTTTGCATAATAACTGGAACATGATCAGGGTGATGGTAGAAATCTAACCTTCAGTTGAGTAAATATAGGAAAAGTTGCACAGGCTGTGCTAGATGGCTTATGAAAATTGTTAGCATTTTCAATGGTAGGGAAACATAGAATTTGCCTCAGATTGTTCAATTCCGGAGAGATTTCACATGAATTTCAATGGTTGTGGAAACAAGAAACATGTTGGTTGGATTATAGTTTAGATAAAAAAAGGTTTCTGTAAGCTTTGTCTTTGTAAAATGCTATAGATCCAGAATTCATAACACAGTCATATATGTATATCAGTATATGTTCACAATTCAACAGAATCTGTCATTGATAGTTTAACCTTAATTCCCATCTTTTATTAGGATGATAGTCATTGCTGAAGTTGTAAACACGGATCAGACCCACTCACGATCTACTAAGGGCAAGTAGCTTGATATTAGTTCAAATCCAATTTGCTATAAAGTAGCTTGATATTAGTTTAAATTCAATTTGCGATCTTTAGCTGGTCATGGTCATAATGTGCTGTTTTTCTTGGATTCGTTGGAACCTTCTTTTTCAAAGCCCAGGAAAGGTAGTGTTTAAAGAGTTACAAGTCCGTGGGTCAAGCAAGGGTTGGTCGAGCTTCCTAAACCTAAGAGACCAAATGAGGTGGGACGATTAGGAGATCCCAAATACTGCTAATTCCATCGGGTTTTTAGTCATCCGATGGAAGATTGTTGGGGGAAAAATTTTTTACCAATGAAACTAATTCCTAAAGTAAGCAGTTTCCAACTAAAACGAGGGTTTAAGAGGCTAAAATTGTTCGATATCACTATTTTTCAAGGGCAATAGTTCTGCTTTGAGTATATTGACATTGTTAAAGTCTTTGCCTAAGTGATTATCAGGTAATATAGGCCATTCTCCACTATATTGTGACCCTTGCCATTGAGTAATGTATTGCTTGAATTTACCTCCAAACACTCTGAAAAGATCACTTTTACAATTCCAAAGTAATTATTTACTGAATGGGAAAATTTTCTTAAGTCACAGTAGGTCAACAAAACTTGAGTACCTCAATTCTCAACTAAGAGGCATTTAGACTACATATTTTCTCACATTCTATGATTAAGTATTTCCTGGATGAAACTCGGAATAAACCCACTATAATTCTTCCATCTCGAGGGTATGGGCTTTGTCAACTCAAGCTTTTTGTGTGTCACTCCTTTAGGGACGAGAAATCGTTTGAATTCGAGGAGAAATCCTTTCGCAATCACTAAAATTGGTGGTAATTCCTCTGCACACTATCCCCCTCCTCACTCTCTCTCTCCACCATGAACAATATGATGCAGGGTAGTGTGGATAAGAAGTAAGATTAACAACATAAACTTTAATCTGTTGAGTATCGTAATAATACTAAATTAAATGTCGTCAAAAGCTTTATTGATTCGCGAAGAATATCAAGTCAATTGGAAGAAAGAGAACTCGTCTCTTAGTTTATTTCAAAATAATTCAAAGTCGATAAATCAGTTTTTAATATACTATAAATACTATATTTTAGTCGTTCTAAATTATTAGAAAACTCAAGTAAATACGAAATATTAAATAAATACTCTAAACAACAGGATAAAATATAAAAGTGCTTAAAAAGTGATCTAAACATCATTTTTTGGTTTAAAAATAATAGGATGAAAAATAAATGTTTCAATCTTGCTCAGATTGTCTAGAGCTTTCTGAAATGTGGCGTTAATAGATTTTTTGACACTGTCACTCAAAATCAATCTGGACTGAAGCCCGATCAATACTATTTTTAACGATCTTAGTCTGTCATGTACTCTTGTACTAAAGTGCTGGATCACAATTCCTGCACTTCACTATGTAATTTATGTATGACCTTTGCACCACCTCCAAATCCACTCAAAAGTCTAAGACTGGCCGAGAGTAGTACTTGAAAGTTGAACCAATGGGGTCAAACTGATTAGTTTCCTTTCCTTCACACTTGAGTTAGAGAGATTGACTTCATTCCTATCATAGTTTACAGGTTGATATCTTTATGATTTTTCTTGTCCCCCACTAAAATGTTATGGTCAAAGTAAGCAGGGAAAAGTGACTGGAGAGTCTGAATATGAGGGTTGGCAACGAAGAAAACTGAACTTATTACCTAGAGTATTTGGATAGAGATTTTTAGTACTAGAGTCGAATTTGAGCAAAAAAATTCTTACTCAGATTTAAATTTGAGTAGTATTCAAATTTAAATCTCAAGTTTTGAAGATCCCAACTTAAACTCAACTCAAATTTCAGCATCGAGTTGTATAAACTATGATTTATATGGGTTCGAAATTTTAATATTATTGCTAAGTAATACCAATCTAAGCAATACCATTCAAATAGATCAAAGAGCTATGATGTTGGATTATGGAATATTCATCTTGACAAGAAATTATCTATATGATAAAATATCTATCACAAACAATTAGAAAGGCTGCAGCTTAATTAGGTAGAGCACTTCGTTTACACCTGTGCCAATATTTTTTAGGGGAGTCCATCATGCAATCAAAAGAATTGATCTTATTGAGAAATTGATGTCTTACTCCATAACTTTGAGGGCGAACAAGAGAACAATAGCCAAACAAATGGTTTGGTCCGATTCAGGTGCCTGATGGATAACATTCTGGTTAAAGGATTTTGTGTTGAAGACGGATTTAAGTTGAACTTAGGTTAAGGATTTTATAACCCGGGTCCAAGTTTCTTGTCAACACGTCCAACCCAGCTTTATTGCCATTGGGATGAACTGCAATAGCAATCGTCACCAGTTACTAGGCACTAGAGGTGTCAAAATATGACAGGATCTGTTAATACGATATGAAATTACAAAGTTTGGGTCTTCCTTAAGCCATATTTTTTGTAAATGAGTGAACCTAGCACGACACGATTAATAAACGAATCGGATATAAGTGAAATCAATCAAAAAAAAATACACGACACGACTCGTATATATACCGATTATAAACGATTCAATGTTTTTTATTTCTGTACAGCCATATAACTCCATGATCAGTAGTCTCCCATGTGCCTTTTGCAGCAATGAATGTCTTCCTAACTGTTCCAGTTGCAATAACAAATTGCAACGCAAGTTGAATTTAGGACCTTTTGGCCAGGAAGATCTGAAGTCACTCTCTTGCACTTGGCCAATCTGTGTCCAAATAACTTGTCCTGTCATTTCCATAAGAAACCTTTCTGCTTTTTTAGTTTCTGTAAAGCTGATGAAACTCAAAACATCAAACACTATGACAAGACCCATGTGTCAGGAGAGCATGGAGACAGAAATAGAGAGGAGTAACTTCAATATTAGTGAACAACATTTTTGTTCAAATATTCATGACTATAAGCACAAATCTATATATATGTATTACATAGTGACAACATCACAGAAAGAAAAGGATAGACAGAGAGAAACAATACTCCAATAAACATGCACCACGAAGTTTAGACTGCAGTCACATGATATAAACACATTTCTTTCTATAACAAACTACAAAGGAAAAGCATGAAGCAAGGAGGAAGGAGGGAGGAAGACAAAAACTCGGAATCTATTCGACTTTCACCTCCTTCGGGGATGGTGCAAGGATCTTTGAGACCCTTCATAGAGATGCAAGATATAATTCCCGACATCTTCTTCAGTGTACTTAATGTGCTTGTCACCGATAGAAGTGGCAATTCTACCAATGAAGGCCCTGTAGGCATGGACTACTTTTAGTGAAGCTGAAATTCGCAAGTCTTCCTGAAGCCGACGATCTGGAACAGACCATCCTGTCTGACATTTGTATACATCCTCAAAGGAAATACAGAAACCCTTGCACCTCTCCTTAAGAATTGCCTTCCCCCTGGTCCCATCATCCATAAGCCCAGAAAGTACTGAGCTCCAAGTGGCTCTCTCATAGCATGTCGCGTGCTGCTGGAATTTCCTAATGTGCTTCCGGATCCATTCTTCACCAAAATATGTCCCAACTTCAGAGCCATTAACCTTTTGAACCATGTAGTGGATGTTGTTCATCATAAAGATATGCTTTAAAGCGACATCTCCATATAAATTAGACTTCTTGTCCAGGTTGGCTTCTAGAATGGATGTCAGGAATCGCAAACGGCAAGCCATTGGGCAAAAATTGTAGGAAGAAATGCCCTGCACGTCCGCATTAACAAGTGATTCCATATTCTCCTCCTCTTGCTCAAGAAGCAAATTCAGTGTATCACCATATTCTGCAAGGAGGTTGATGTAATTCATGACATACCTGGTGAGATGGTGAACACCACCTTTTGGGAAAGGTGTTATTGAAGCATCTGAGGCAATTCGATTCCCAAATTTGACAAATGCTGCCCTTGCAGATTCACCTAATCTCGTTAAAAGCTCGTGAAACTCGTTTCTGATACAGGAACCAGCCTCATCTGAGAACAAAGCATCAATATCTTGAAGAAGATCCGCTAGAACATCATATATATCAAGTAAGCAAGAAAGGCTTTCTGGCTGATACGTTCTAACCACTATGGCTTCACCAAAATTCAAGAGGCATAAAATAGAAGATTTTGAGGTCTCAACGAAACAAGTTAAGCTAGCAGATCCATATTCTCCCAAGACTTGATCAAAGAGTCGTTTCTCATTGGCAAGATAAAACCGAATGGTGTTCTTCATTGCCCTCAGCCATTTATTGATCCTGCTATACAAGCTCTCCCACTCCATTTTCAACACATCCTCGATGCTGAGCATGTCCACATCAAGCATCATGAGATAATCATCCAATGCATTTTTCCAGAAGCTAATGAAAGCTTGGCAAAATTCCTGGCCAAATCTTGAGGCAAACATTACATTAGCAATAGACTTGATATCAATAATTGCATGCGAACAGACCAAATCAACCATACATTCCTCAGATTCAGTAGTACTGTTTTCTCGCCGAGGTGTGTCCTCAACTGAATCATCCCCAGTTGAAACTATTGATTTTTCATCCACAGCAGTCTCTTCACAAGAACGGAAAGACAAATGTTCAGGATCAAAAGATTGCCTATTCCGAGCAAGAATGTCGATCAATTCTCCCTCAAGCCTTGCCATTGCCACCTGCAAAACACTATGAGCTTTATTAAAGAGTTCTTTCTGTTTCTCATTTCTGTTTACAAGCAAGCTTTCCAAACTTTCTGTCAACTTTCGAACTTCATCAACAACCTGAAGATACTCTGAAGCTTCCTGAGGACCCAAATCCCATATCATGGACTGGTTTGAATGCCATTTCATGATCTTTTTCTCGGCATTTTTTAGCGTTTCTTCTAGCTCAAGAGTACTTAAAGCTTCACTCTCACTAATCTTGGTCATTGTAGACAGATGGAGGTCAAGATCGACTAGTAATTTTCTCATATCATTATTCAGGTTCCTACTTGCCGCTAATGCCTTTACAATGTGCTGAGCCGCAGCAAACACATGTTGTTCTCCATCATTGACCGGAATCATAGATTCACAATCCCCCATGATAAATTTTTAAAAATAAATACAGCCTCCACCGTACACCTTGAATAAGCCCCACAAAAATTGTGAAAATCAAAACAGACCCAGTTAAGTTGGATGGTACCCGAATCACTTGTTTGAAAAACCTAAATCCCCTAATGGAGAGACACAAATCTATTTGACAAAGAACCTCCCAATGAGGAATTATGCATTGTCAATCAACAGAAGCTGATAAGAACAATAAGGGGGGAATTCAATCCAGCTAAATCAACAACAATGGAGGTAGAAGATACCAAGACGCCTGATAATCCCCCGCCTAACCCAAAATTCTACCGTGATGTTACTGGAAAAGGTCTAAATACACAAACCCAGACTGTCAAGAAGTAAAGAGACCATTCAGACCCACAAATTTAAGCACTGCCTCTTCCCAAAAATGAGGAATCAAGAAGATGGGAGATAGGAAACAACCTGCAAATGAATGATACAAGAGATGATGATTGCAGCTTCCCAAATCAGAAGAATACTTGCTATAAGTGATTAAAAGCCTAAAGATTCAAAGTTGAACTAGAGTAGTGGCACCCAATTCAGACTATCTACAAAACAAACCCATCATGGTTTCTTTCTCCTAACCCCTTTCTTGTCCATTGACATAAAATGATCAGTATTCATTTGAAAACTGAAACCAAAAGTCAAATTTTCCAACACAACTAAACAATCATCTAATCAAGACCCAAATATGAAAATTAACAAATTGACAAAGCCAAAGACCATCAACCCAGAAATTGAACAAATATTGAATTACAATCCACAGGAATCAAGCACAATAGAATCAGATATATGATAGAAACCCGAATTTGATGAAGTAAAACTGAAGCAAAAATAATTTAATGTCAAGTTTGAGAGAGGAGCTAACTTGGACCTCGATCTGTTGGATTTCTTGAAATCACAAAATGGGCAATTTGGACACAAAAACAAATGAAGAAGATGGTAAGCAAAACCACATTTTTACGCGTTTTTCTCAACTGGGAATTGTCTATGGAAAGAGGGATAGGAAGTGGGAGAAAAATCTTGGGTTTTACAGTCACGAGATTATTGTATAATAGTGCAATATGAAGAGAACTTTCTAGTGGATTGACATGAGGAAAATCAAATGCTAGTAAAATAGGAAAAATAAAATTTGATAGCTGAGAGAAAGTCAAGCTGAAGGTTCGTGGGTTTGTATGTTCATTTAAATATGATGAGCAAAATTTCTCTGCAAGTTCTGTAGTCTAAGTCCATGTATTCCATTGTTGTTCTTGTCAACTTTTTTATTTATGGTAAATTTTTCTTAGTATTTGATGTGACACAACTATAAGTGAATTACACTTTGCACCTTCCAAGATTTAAAAATATTTATTTTACATTTTCAAATATTAAATTTTTCACATTACATTCTCAATGTATTAAAAATACTATAATATGACCCTTTTATTAATTTTCGTCACTCATGATATCAATGTCAATAGGATAAGGTTTGATAGAATAAATAACGAAAATTAATCACATTGTAATATTTTTATCTTTAAGGATATAAAATAAAAAAAAAAATTAAATCTTTCATAGTATAAAATGATACACTCCCTAACTATAATAACTCGTGGGATGCAATAAAAAACTTATTACTCAAACAAATATTGTGGATAAATTCATAAAAAAAGAAAAAAAAATATGTTGAATGTAATACTATTTAGGGTTGATAATTTTGATATGAGGCCGAGTTAGTTGACTAAACCATGATGCGAACCGCGAATTTGAAAATAATATGATTTGTTAATACTAATATTCTTTGCTAATATGAATATTCAGCAGGTCGACTCATTGTAAAATAATAAAGTCTTGGTTTTGGCACAATAAATCTGTTTAATATGTATTATACAAAGAAAATGCATGACATTTTTTGTGTCTTGGTTAGTGCTATATGAATTCTGATAGAATTAGAAGATGAAGTAGATTTCTAATTTATGAAGAACCATTAAATAATAGGTTTGACTAAGAAAAAAAATGTTTCAAGTCCTATTCCTATTAAATCATGGCTTATCATTTTCTTTGATTATTGCGAATAACTATTCATCAATTTTCTTCATTAGTAAAATAATAAATTTTTAGTTTATCATATCTTTAAGAACACTTCATCTATTATTTAAAATATCAGTGATATCTCTTCTAGTTTATATTCAAACATCACTGGCATCCCCCGTTAACCCATAGTTTCTAACCAAAAAAAATTCATCTAAATACCAAAATTGCCCCTACGTAAATCTTCAACAATCTTTCTACATAAAATTCGATTAAAATTTATGTTGATTGAAATTTATTTTTCCATATATTAAATTTTGAGCTAATTAAAATTTATTTTTTTTACATATTTTAATTTAAACCGATTAAAATTCGATTCGAGCTGATTAAATTTTATTTTTTTATGTATTAAAAGTTGAGCCTATATAAAATTCTTTTTTTTTAACATATTAAAATTCGAACCAATTTGAGTTCTACCTAAGTTATTAGTGCCGATTAAATTTGTTTCAAGTTGATTAAAAATTATATTTTCTTACTTATTAAAGTTCGTGTAAATTAAAATTCAATTTAAGTTAATTAAAATTTATTTTTTACGTATTAAAATTTGAGTCGATTAAAACTTATATTTTTTATATTTCAAAATTCAAGCCGATTAAAATTTAATGCGACTTGATTAAAATTTGATTCAACTTGAATAGATTTTAATCGATCGGCTCAAAGTTTAATATGTGAAAAAATATAATTTTTAATCAACTTGGATGTTAATACGTAAAAAATGAATTTTAAGTAGCTTGAATCAAATTTTAATCGGTTCGAAAATTTAGAAAATAGAGAGACTCTCATTGAAAATATATTTATCTAAATGTGGTGTGGGTGAAGTTTTTTCTAAAATACAGTGATGAACATACCTCATCCTCATACCCGAAACATTTGCACCTCACATCCTTTAATTTATGACGAAAAATTAAACAATAGTTTAAATCATGTCTACGTTACTACCAATTCATAATATTAATAGTATAAATTAAGATTTTTAATATTTGATAATATAAATTGAGAATTAAAACATACTTGAAAATTTAAAAATGAGATTAACCCCAAAAAAAAAAAATTAATATGGAGGGGATCTGAATCCTACTCGAATATCATTTGAAAATGCCCTGAATTTCACCTCTAATAAACATGTACATTTTCTCTCTCACCGTGCAATTGACTATGTTGTCGTGTCCATAGCCATAGACCGTGGAGGATTACTATCCACACATAGCCTTAGTCGCGGTTCAATGCATTGCCGTGTTACGGATGTACGATGAGACCAAGGTCCAAAACCGTATAAAATTTAAAATAAGAATATAAATAAATTAAATAAAAACTAAATATGAATAATACGATTAGTTTGTATTATTAACAAAAATAGGTATTCTATAATATTTTTTTTTTAAATTTAAGTTTTTATTGACATCAATACAACATGATAAGAACCGAAAATGATATGACACGATTGAAAATGATACGATACGAAAATGACGAGACATAATTGACAAGCTTAAAAACGCGTTATTGTGTCTAATTTGTGTATAACGTGTATTTCAAAAGTATTTTTCTAATTGTTAGTAATAATTGTTGTTAAAATTCTCAAAATGAAATACATTTCCATTGTTAGTTTGAAAAATATTTCAGGGAGATCCTATTGCTCTTTTGACTTCAATCTACACAAGTTTGGCAACAAATCAACCACTTTGATAGATTCCTTTGGATATGCATTGACTTGCTCTTAGACTTGTTCAATGGAGTTCATCATTTAATTCTCTTCCATTACTCAATCCATCAAAAACTTATTTAATTATTTTTATTCTTAGATATCTATGTGCTACAATCTTCTTGATTATTATGTTTAAATATATATACTGAGCGTCGTCTAATTTAGCTCTTATATATATACATTGAAACACACATATAAAGAGAACATTTTCACGTAGATCATTCTATGATCTTTTATCCCACACTACTAATGATGAGATTCAAATCATAGCATATACTCTTTCATAGTCTTACGATTTAATGCTATGCCAAGATTCAAAAACCATGTTCTTGTACATTTTCGTATCCATCAAACCCAGATTCAGATATTTCTCAATATACTTATTTTCTCTTTAATTCTCTTATTGACACATCATTTACTATTAATAAGTGAAGGACTCACTTGAATACATGGTAATGTATAGTTCAAGGGATCAAAGTGTAATTTGCCTCTCTTTTTGCGGGGTGATTTTTTTTTTTTTTGGGGGGAGGGACTATGCCTTGGGGTTCAAGTTTGCTCTCTTTCTCTGTCCTCCTTTCTTTTCTTTTTCCCTTTTTTTTTGACTGGAGACCTTCAAATGAATGAACTAACAGTTTTTGTTTTTTTTGTTTTTGGTAATTAAAAAAGATGACCAGTGGAGACTGCTTTGGCAGCTGGGTTGGCTCTTCATGAGTTTATAGGCCTTAGTTAAGGTTTAATTGTAGTCAATCTTTGGGATTTTTTTAGTGTTATAGTCAAAATTAAGCATGTCTCTAGTCAATGTTCAACTCATTTGCATCTATGGCACTTTCATGGTTGCGTGCAATAAGATGTCAATGGACCATGTAGCAACCCATTCAAATGCTTAATTGATGCTTGTAGCACATTTCATTGTCGGTACAATGTTGTTGAAGAGGTCGTAGGTATACATAACTATTTTTATGGCGTTGACTTATATATATAAAATGTTATGTAAGTAAATTGCATCGACAAAAAAACCGGCCCAAATATGTCTACTATAATCATTGCTTATCTGCCAGAATGCAAACACATAGACTAAAGTTCATCCGATGCGAGAATATTAATTGTCTCCACCTATTCGACAAATCTATTTCCACACATTAAATGCCTTGATTAATTAGCAGCTTGGGCTTTCTCGCCCCCCCTCCCCCAACAAAACTCCCCTTTTTTATCCATCCCGGTATTGGTATTAGTTACGTGTGCTTACCTTAATTTAACCCTTCACTTTCATTCTATAGGCAACTCTATTTGTTGTGGGGGGGGGGGGGGTTCTTACTAGTCCATGCCTATCACAAGCATTAAGCATGAAAGAGATATTAAATATATTATGGCTGAAAAAAATAATAAAAGAGGAACCAAGGTAGAAAATAGTCGACATTTGCATGAGGACAACCATGAGTCCATTGCAAGTCAACAAACTCGATAGGATTAAGATAAATTACATACGAATAGGATTGGATTATAGATCACTGAAAAAGTCTTTGATCCTCCCCAAATTGTGTATTAATTGGATTAAGGTAAGCTCCATCTAGTATTGTGAATGGCCAAACAATCGTATTCGATCCTCCCCAAATTGTGTAATAACAGGACTAAGGTAAGCTATATCTAATATTGTGGATGGCCAAAAAACAAAAGGAGATTAACTAAGGTAGTAGGTGTTTTCTATGGTCTATAATAAACAAAATCTATTGAGTGTGTGTGGGCTTCATTCCAACTTTGAAAGAGCACTTTAAATGTCTTTTAGTCACTATCAAATGTAAAAAGGAACACACCAACCTAATGGAAAAAGAGTAAAGTAAGGATTCATCCAATAAAAAAGGTTGCCCCTTCTTTTTACTCTCTAACAAGAAAATGTGAAGATTAATATATTCAAACTTAAGCTAACAACCTCTTTTTTTTTTATTCTTCTTCTAATGGTTGACTTCCTAGGATTTGACTAAGGTGTTGACCTCAAATCATTTTCTAAATCACCTTATTTTTAAAAAAATTTCCAACTTCATCGAAGTTTCAATTTTTTTTTCAATCTTTATCATAGTTTTTAACTATGCTTAAACTATCGTTATTTCTATAAAAATGTGGTTTAAACTCACGTTTTCAGTGTAAAACAGTGTTTACAAAACATGTAAACAACGATAATTTAAAAAATAAGTTAAAAAATATTGGATAAATATGATTATTAAGTATGAAAAGGACAGTAATTCAAGAGAAAACATTTTTGGGTTGGGGGGGTAGGGAACAGGTCATTTCTTATGGCCAAAGTTTCCTCACCCACTCTCCTTTTGACTAAAGACCAATGGACTAACAAATTACTTTGATTAGATACGTGTTTATTGAATAATAGTGGACCTACTCATATGATAAAACTATGTCACATCATTTAGAATAAAAATTTAATAAAAATATTTGGTAAACATATCATTGTTCAATTTCTTTTAGGCACCTAAACTCTATATTCACTGGTCCACCAAAGTACCAACTCTTTCACAAGTTTGGCTCTTAATGAGTCATTTTACTGTGCCTCATTTAAGGTTAATTGTTGCCCGACTTCAAAATTTTGGTTCATATCTATATAATAAAGTAGTTTACAATTCAAATTTTAAAAGATAAACAAAATAATTTTTGTTATTCGCAGTTGAGATCGTTTTAAATTTTACTTTAAAGTTAATCTAACAGTTAATATTAATATCCTAAACGTAATAAAAAAAATCAACTTCTAAAGGTGTGTTTGGAGTGACTTTTTAAAATTACTTTTAAAAATTATTTTTCATAAATATTTTTTTAAAAATAGTGTTTAAAACCACTCCACCACTACTTTTACCTCTAACACCATCCCCACCACCACCCCCACCATCACCTCCACCGTCGCCGCCACCACCAACCCCATTGTCGCCACCATTATTGCCATCACCGCCACCACCACCACCACTGCCACCGCCACAACCATCGTCGTTACCACCGCCGTCAAAGTCACCCTCGCCGCCACCGCCACCACCACCACCATCGTCTCCACCACCGTTACCATTACCGTCGCCACCGCTGTCATCACCGCTGCTATCATCGCCATTATTGCCACCGCCGCCACCACCACCGCTGCCACCACGGTTATTACCACCCACCACAACTATCACCGTCTCCTACCATCACCATTGCCACCCATCACCTCTCACTTCTACTATAAATCAATGCTGAAATTCATTTATATCTTCTCTATGTTTGTGATTTGATTTTGGATATAAATAAAAATTTGTTTATTATTTACCATTTTTTATTACTCTATACCTTCAGGCACAGACAATAACTAGTTTATATAATAAAATACAATACAATTCAAATTTCAAAAGATAAACAAAATAACTTTTATTTTTTGCGATTGAAATCTTTTTAAATTTTACTTTAAAGTTAATTCAACGACTAATATTCACACCCAAAATTTAATAAGGAAAATAAGCCCTAATAGTGTATTTGGAGTGACTTTTTAAAAGTGTTTTTTGAATTTATAATTTCTCATAAGTATTTTACAAAAAAAATAATAATATTTGGAACCACCCCACCACCATCACCACCACGACTACCGCTAACCCACCACCACTATCGCCCACCCCACTACCTTTGCCACAATAACCAACATCGTCGTCGCCGCTATCACCATTGTCGCCAACCTACCACCACCTTCACCACTACCACCACCCCTACCCCCCCACTACTCTACCACCACCACCAACACCGCTATCCCCATCGCCTCCACCCCCACCCCCAACTGCCCCACCACCGATTGTTATACCATCGTCCACTGTTATCACCGTCGTCATCTCATTCTTATATTGATTACCATTACCACATCATCTTACTACCACCCGTCGCCCACCGTGAACACCTTCACCACCATTGTTGCCCACCACCATCCACCGCCACCAAGTACCATAACCTACCACCAACAATTGTCGCCCATCATCGCCGCCAACCACTGTCACCCACCTCCACCAACACTACCATCACCAACCACCACCACCCGTCATCGCTCACCACTGTCGCCACCCACTGTCACCCATCCCCACCACACCTACCACTCCCTACCATCACCATCATTCGTCACCACCCATCATACTGTCACCTAGAAGCACCCATCGTCGCCCACCACCACCATCGTCACCCCACTATCTCCACTACAAACCACTATCACTATTGCTCACCATCACCCACACCCATACTCACCACTCCCTTTACCGTCACCCATGATTGTAACTACCACCATCATCACTCAAAATCTATCACCAACATCATTGTTGTCACTCATAGTTGTCACCATCACCACGCTTGTTGCCACCCACCACAACTATCACCGTCTCCTACCACCAGCACTGTCGCCTATCACCACTCACCCCCACTACAATTTGTGCTTAAATTATTCTCTTTCTCATCTATGTTTGTGATTTTTATTTTGGGTGTGAATACAAATATATTTTTTATTGACCATTTTTTTTATAACTTCGTACATTCAGATACAGATAATAACTAATATACATATATACACATTTTCCCCAGCCTCCAATTAAATTGGGTCAGAACAGAGGACTAATCTTACAAAAATGGAATTGCAGTTTGCATTGGCCTCCATTTCTGCTCCGTTTGGTAGGAATGATGAAAAATATGAATGATAGAAAGTAGGAGGAATACACTTTCTATCATTCGAGGATGGGAAGTAGAAATGATACGCTTTTCTTCCTTTGTGTTTGGTTGGATGGATGGAAAATAAACATGACTATTTTTTTTAATTGTTTTTTGTGTTGACTAAAATTAAGGGTGACAATCGATTCGTGTTGTGTCAGATTTGTGTTGAACCATAAAATTATAAGTCTTTTATATTTCTTGTTTGCGTGTTAGATCATTTTTAAGTTCGTGTCAAATTATAATCAAGTTTGTGTCATAAAATTCGTATCGAGTTCGAGTCATGTCATTGTATTGAGTTAAAAATTTTCACCCCTAGTTAAGATGAGTTTTTTTTAATTTAAAATTTTAATTTTAATTTTTTATTGTATTTTAATTTTATTTTTTAAAATTTATTATAAATACATATTTTATCATTGTATTTCTATATAAAATTAATGTATACATAATATATCTATATAATAAAATAGGAGTATGTTTGAATTTTGTTCCAGTCATATTTTTCTCCTCAAAACTATCATCAATCACTTACCTCACCCATTATCCTTTTGTCAAACTCAAACGTCAAATCGCATTACTCTTTTCTATCACATATTTAATTATTTATATATTTTTTTCCTAAAAATATCACACCACTCATTTCTATAATATATTTAATTATTTAATATTTGATTAATTTATAATTAATGTATTTTGAAAAAATTTAATATAGTGTGATCGATTTTTTAGACGCTCGAATTTTATATTTTAAAGGCACGGGTTATAACTAGTAGACAAATAAGATACATCTCAACACAAATAATTAACTTTCTATCCACTTTTATTTCGATTTTGAAGGGATTGATTTTGGTAAGTTGAAAAAAAAGTTGATCTATCCACTTTTTCATCATTCCTATTTTTCTTTCTTACCAAACATAATGTTTTATTTATTCCTCTAACTTTCAATCTTTCCAACTTTTCATTCATTATACCAAACGGAGCATTAGTGTGTTTCGCCTCAAAACCAAAGGGAATAGTAGAATAGAGACAAGTTCCATTGTGAATGTAGTCTACATTTCATAGACTAAACTTCACGGTTATTAGAGTTCCAAAAGCTCCACCAAGTTCTGTCTATAGCTCGTTCATAAATTCACTTATATATACTAGTAATGTACCATGCACGTAAAAGTTTTTTGTTAAAATATTTCATAAAATACATAAAAATTTAATTATATAGCTAAATTAATTATTATCATGTTTATCATGCTTAAATTATTTGTATTGTAGATGAAAAAAAAATACATTTATCATTTTTTTGGCACAGGAGATGATATTGTATCAATAACGTTGTTGATATGTATTGAAGTTTTGGAAAAAAAAATAATGTTTTTATAGATCCTATTAAGTGTAACATGATCATCTAAAAATTTTGCAAAGATAGAGAGATTTGTATGATATACTAGAGGTTAATTTGTTACTTTCATGATTGCGTGCACCACAAGCCACAGATAAAATTTGACCCTTCAATACTATTATATGCGGGGACTGTAGACAATATCTTGGAATTTGAGGGGTCGATATTTGAATTTTTTGAAGTATAAAAATATATTGTGTTTTTTTTTTTGAAAGATGAAATGGGGGAGGTGGCGACTAGCAGGTAGTGACCGCCTTAGGCGTGACCATGAGGACCTCCCCCGATGTGGAATGTTCGGTTAGCCATAGTTACAAACCCTTTTGGAGTAGCCCGTCACCACACTAATACTGAAGTACTAGTGAGCAAGACAGGAGAACCCCGTGGATCGTACCCTGCTTTCTTACCTTCTGAGAGTCGAGGTACTACCTTAAAATGGACCTGTCTTACCACTAATGGTTTGTTGTTAATTGTAATTATTATAAAGCGTCTATTTATTATGTTCTCTCCCTTAAGCTATTGTCTTTATTTTAAAAATATCCCCTAAGCTTCTATTTGTCACACTTTATCTCTTGAACAAGGTAATTAGTTTTAGTTGACTCTCTTTTGTTAACTTTAGACACTAAATGATACAAATTCAAATTCCCAACTAACCATCATGTCCATCTTATTTAATGTCTAATATTAACGAAATGAGTCAATTAAAACTAATTACATAGTTCAAGAAATAAACTAGAATAAAACTTCAGGAGATATTCCCATTTAAAATATTATAATTAATTGGATGCGAGTTGTGACCGGCGCCGGGCCAAGAGTTTTTGAAAAATTTATAGCGGGCCCTAAATTTTTTTTTTTTTACTTTAAATTTTTTTATATCTAAAATAAAACTAGGTAAATAAGCCAAAGTCATTAAAACATTTATATAATGAGAGTGAATAGAGTCTTTTAATTTTTATAAAAGAACAAGTAGCAATTCAAATTTTGAAGTTACTTCAAAAATTAAATTTGTATTTTAGACCAACAAGGATATTAAGGAAGGGAAAAATAAATAAATGCTACATAAAATTTAGGGGAAAAAAATGCTATATATGTTTAGTTTGATAATACAATTTTTTTTGTCAATACTATAGAATATCTTTATTTTTTAAATTTTTATTTAATTATATAATTTTATGAGACGTAAAAGAAATGGGGGCCCTAGGCGATTGCCTAATTGGCCTTGCTGATCTTGGTTGTGCTAGATTAAATCAATAAATTAGATTCAAAAAATATTATTATTTTAAAAACAATTAGTCGATCTAAATTTATAAATTACTCTAAATTATACACACGACACTAGCCTACAGGTTTCTTCCCACTAGCCATGGCTTGGCCAATTGGCCTAATCTTTGGCTCTGATACCACTTATCACGGTGGTAAGTCCTTCAAGCCCACAATTACGGTACCCTGCTAATGCTCCACGGTACCCTGCTAATGGTCTGCTGTAGCAGCATAAGCTTGTTAAAATAAACAAGACTAGAAAAGAAAAGGTCCACAAGGAATAAATAGAAGATCGACAAGTTGGATCTTCACACTCATTTTATGTATTTAGTATTTATGTTAATCGATAGAGTTATTTTTAAAATTGTATTATATTGAATTCATCTCATATTTGTATTAATGGGTGAAATTAACACCCTAGCAAAAAAAAAAACTTCGTAGGATTTAAGATTGACCATTGGGCTAGTATGTGCAATTTTTTCTATTGTCATGTTGCTCACAGGGTCATAGCTCACATAACCAATTTTCTTGCTCTATTATAGTAAATACTGAGTATTTGGCCCAAAATTCGGATTTCCTAGGTTAATGTCAAGTCTTTCGTAATTATTATAGTTTGTTGGGACTAAATTTGTTCTTCACTGCAGATACTTGTGTAATAGTAAAATAGATATGTGGAGTGATCTATTTATATAAAGTAATGCACCAATAGACCTTTGGTCCAATAGTACTCCTTATTTTATCAATGCTTTGCTTTCTTGAGGTCAAATGTTCAAGTCCCCCTCCTCATCCCCAAAAAAAAAGAAAAAAAAAACATAAAGCAATGCTATTGAGATATAATTTGAAAACTTAATAATTGTGGTCATTAGAATATCAGTGAGTTCCAACACTATTAATTTAATAGTCATAATAAATTAAATTCCAAAATTATGTCATTATATCATTAGTAATTTACATATGTCAATTTAATGTTAAAAAAAGGATGAATTACATCGGAGGTCCTTACAATATGAAATTTATTTCATTTTAGTCTATAATATTTTAATTGCATTATTTTTTCGTTCATAAAGTATTGAATATATTTTTATGTGGTCTCTTAAGTAGATAACGTCCAGATTTCGAACAATTTTTCATTATAAACTTGTCATGTAAGATTTAAATATGAGTGAAAAAATAATTTGGATAATATTTGAACAAATTTTTATTCAAATTTTGGTTAAATACATACCCAAATTACACAGTTTTTATCATGAACTATCCAAGATAAAAAAAGAAAAAATCAAGAACTATCCAAATTTTAATCAAAAGTCATCCATATTACATCTTTTTGGTCAGGAGCTATTCAAATTTGGTCAAGAGCTAACTAAATTATTTTTTACTCTTAATTAGATATCACGTGACAAGTTTATAATAAAAAATTATTAGTAATTTGAATGTTATTTATTTGAGGGACCATAGAGAAATATATTCAACACTTTAGGGACAAAAAATGATACAATTAAAATATTGAGTTCTAAAATAAAACAAACTTTATACTTTGGGGACTTTTAATGTAATTAATAAAAAAAAAAAAACTTAAAAAATTCCCGCCAAAAGACTTTCCCGCCAATTCAAAAAACAGTCGAAGCCTCCAATTCTTCTATTGTGAAAATTTTGAAACATTTCGCGCCAAAAGCCACTGATACAAGAACACCCGCCTTTCTCATCTAGTCTCATTTCGTTCTTCAGAGAGTGAGAGAGAGAGAGAGAGAGGATGGCAAAATCAGTGACCCCGGATGCGATTTCCACCATACTATCAAACCCATCTCCAGATTCTTCGTCTGATATTCCAGAAATCGTCGTTCAGCTCGTAGATCTCAAGCTTACTGGGAAGAAATACACGTGAGAGTCGCTATCCTTACACTCTGTAGTATAATTTTGTTCTTTGGTGGTTATATTTTTCCCTTTACCAAGTTTTCTTTTTGTTCTATTTTTGCTATTGGGAGAAACTAATAAATAGAAAGACAACATTTGAAGTTTGTTTGTGCTTTATATTTTTGGTTTGGGTTCTGTTAGCCAAGGAAAAAAAAGTTTGAGGTGAATGCTTGTGTTTTCTGTAAGTTTCGTTGATTAATCTTAGGTAAATCATAGATTAAAAAAAAAAAATAAATAAATAAAAAGAGCTCGATTAAGAAAGAATCAGTGCACGAGCTCCTCTTATTACCTGAATTTGATTACCTTGATTAAATTTTTAGGTTGTGCTTTCAGATGGGAAGGTCTTAAATCTAACTTTTATTGGTGTTTTTGAATCCCTGTCTGATCTCTCAAACCAGGCTTAGTGTAGCCTATCTATGTTATTTGCTTAATTGTTTGATGTGCCATTAACAAGTTGTCAATTGATTATTTATGTGTAATGTATCTTCAAGGTTTCAATTTTTGAAACTAGGCATGTTTTTTCCAAATTGTCATAACTGCATTTCAATTTTTTGTGATATATCTCAATTGATATGATTTTTTGTGATATCTGTAGCTATTGATGGTGACCTATATTGGTTTTAGATAATTTTAATCCTTGATTTGACTTATTTGTTTATGTATGTATCTATGTATCCCTTCCCTCCCATTTCAGTAAGAATTGATGTGTTTGGTCTATCTTAAAATGTATTTCACTTGTGATTTACTTTCCATTGTCAAGTATTTTATTGTCCTTTCATTATTTGGTTGCAGGTTCATGGCTAGTGATGGAAAGATGAAGCTCCGAGCAATGTTGCAGTCTAGTTTGTCATCTGAAGTCCTCTCGGGAAGTATTCAGAATTTGGGTCTCATTCGCCTTCTTGATTACACGTTGAATGATATCCCAGGCAAGAATGAGAAGTAAGAATTGTTGCTGCCTCTACTCTTGAAAAAAACCCCTTTTACTTTTCTTGCGTCACTATTCTTGTAAAGGTATAAAGATGATTTAGTGTATTCTTTAATTGAATAGGTATTTAATTGTCACAAAATGTGAGGCTCTCTCTCCAGCACTTGACGAGGAAATCAGAACTTCGGTTAAAAGTGAAGAAATTGACATTCTATTTGAGCCAAAACAAGAAATTAATGTCCAGGGTGAGGTTAAAAGAGAACAGACTGGCATCTCTTTGAAGCCAAAGCAAGAAGTGGTTACCAAATCAGCTGCTCAGATAGTACATGAACAGAACGGAAAGTAAGCACTTTGTCCTATCGTAACTTATGCTTATCCAAATTTGCAGAAAACTGACACTGATGCTGCATTATGTGTTATATCAGTTATGCTTTTGACAACTTGTTTAACCATAATTCATCGAAATAAGAAAGAGTATCAAAACTTGGAACTCTGTATTACTTAAGTACACCAGGGAAGATAGTGAGATTTAGTATTCTTTGAGTATCACGAGCCGGTCAACTTATGAGTTAATCTACCTTCAAATCTTTGATTTTCTGAATTCCAGTATGGCACCTGCTGCACGAATGGCAATGACAAGAAGGGTTCATCCACTTGTTTCCTTAAATCTTTATCAAGGAAATTGGACCATAAAAGTACGGGTTACAGGCAAAGGAAACATGCGTACATATAAAAATGCTAGAGGAGAAGGTTGTGTCTTCAATGTAGAGCTTACAGACGAAGATGTAAGTGACATACCATTTTATCAATTTCTTTGACATATGTTGAACCATGTTTTGGAATAAGTGGAATGATAGATGTGACAAATCATTTTTTATGGTGCAGGGTACACAAATACAGGCAACAATGTTCAATGAGGCTGCAAAAAAGTTCTATGAGAAGTTTCATCTGGGGAAGGTCTATTACATATCAAAGGGAACTCTAAAAGTTGCTAACAAGCAGTTCAAGACTGTTCAAAATGACTATGAAATGACCTTGAATGAATATTCTGAAGTGGAAGAGGCTAGTAATGAGACAACTTTTATTCCTGAAACAAAATTCAATTTTGTTCCAATTGATCAGTTGGGTCCATATGTCAGTCGGAATGAGCTTGTGGGTAAGATTCCTTGATTGAAGCCTTTGATCTGTTTTTTCTATGCTCAGACATTGTTCTGTGAATTCAGAAGATACTTTCCCAACTGTATGAATTGTAGATGTTATTGGTGTGGTCCAAAGTGTATCTCCTACAATGAGTATTCGAAGGAAGAGTGACAACGAGACAATTCCAAAGCGTGACATAACTGTTGCAGATGAGACGTAAGCTATCTTCTATGTTCTTCCATCACAGTTTTTGGGTTTTGTTGTCTTATATGGTAAACTGAAACTTTTCCTATGATTTTCCAGGAAGAAGACTGTTGTGGTGTCCCTATGGAATGATCTTGCTACCAATGTAGGTCAAGAATTGCTAGATATGGCCGATAAATCTCCTGTAATTGCAATTAAATCACTAAAAGTTGGGGAGTTTCAAGGTAGTATAAATTTTCTTGTGCTGCTCATCAGGCATGCTTAATGAATGGCTATTCAGAAGTTAGTATCCAGTCAGTTTCATAAGATGCTCTATGTTTGCAAAATCTCAGGTGTATCTTTGTCATCATTGAGCAAAAGCATTGTAATGGTAAACCCAGACATTCCTGAATCCAAAAAGTTGAGATCTTGGTAAGAATTGTCCTAAAGGTGTTTTAAGTTGTTCATTCCCTAGGCAACATTTATTTCCTTTTTCTTTTGGTAAAATTCATCATGCCTTTCAAATTTTATCACCGTCTTATTTACAGGTACGATGCTGAGGGGAAAGAAACGTCAATGGTGTCTGTTGGTTTGGGCATGAGCCCATCAACCAAGAGCGGAACACGATCATTGTACTCTGACAGAGTCTCACTTTCTCATATAACTAGTAACCCATCCTTGGGTGAGGACAAGGTATTGGTATTGTAGCTGTCAGCTCTCCCCAGAATATTATGATATTATATGAACCTTCCTCTGGGTGACAAGTTCCCAAGTATATGTGAAAGTGTGAAGAACTATAAAAAAATCATACGTAATAAAATGAGCATACTTTTTAGAAAATTAAGTTGTTAACATATGAGTCAAAAACGTGGATATGCCCTCACAGCTTTGGCAAATCTTAAATGCTGTTTCAGTTTTAGATTGTCACACTTGATGTAAACTGGTAAATTGTTAGAATATTGTGAAAATTGATTTTCAGTTGGTTCATGATAACTCTGATCCAACATTCTGAGCTCTAATGTAAAAAAGTTCTGTTTTACAGCCTGTGTTTTTCAGCATAAAGGCATACATAAGCTTCATAAAGCCTGATCAGCCAATGTGGTACCGGGCTTGCAAGACATGCAACAAGAAAGTTACTGAATCCATTGGTTCTGGGTACTGGTGTGAAGGATGCCAGAAGAATGATGAAGAGTGCAGCTTGAGGTTTGAAACTTTATAAATCAATCACTGCAGTAGTAGCTTGTCAAAGCTGTTATGCAAGTGCCATAATCTATCACTCTTTGTTGTATTCAGGTATATAATGGTAGTTAGAGTTTCTGATGCAAGTGGTGAAGCTTGGCTCTCTGTGTTCAATGAACACGCGGAATATATACTTGGGTGCTCTGCAGATGATCTTGACAAGTTGAAATCCCAGGTAAGTTATCCATACACGTGAAACTCTTCCAATGCCTACTGAGACTGTTGTACACATCATGGGGAGAGATATAAATCTAGCTATAATAGGAAAGTAGTTTCTAATTTACTTTTACAATTTCAGGTGGGAGAAGAAAATTCTTACCAACTCAAATTGAAAGAAGCTACATGGGTACCTTATCTTTTCCGAGTTAGTGTTACAACAAATGAGTACATGAATGAGAAAAGGCAAAGAATAACGGTTAGAACAGTTGCTCCAGTTGATTATGCAGCTGAAGCCAGATCTTTGCTTGAACAAATATCAAAGATGAAAGTCTCTCAATAGGTGGCTTGATTCATTCTCAGAATTGCTAATCTAAGCAGCAAACACGAAGGCCAAATCTAATTAGAGATCGACTGTACTTGAGGTTCTCATACCAGTGCCTCTGGTATATATATATGTATGTATTTAGTCATGCTGTATTTTGACAATTGACTCTCATCTAATGAATGAATTATGTTCTTTCTACTTGGATGTTCAGCTTGAAGTCATTTTGAGTAAACCATTCATAATGCTTATTTTCTTTAGTTTGTAGAAGAATAACTTGTCTATTGCCTTCATAAGAGAAGTAGATTCTAATTTAGTTAATCAGACACTGGAGACAATACATAGATACACAGCTCAAAAGAAGGTATTGCTTTCAACTTAGTGTAATTGATGTGTTCTTCAATAACTAGTGATGTTACTTATGAAATATGAATAAAAAGTTGTATTATTGCATATGCAATTTTAGACTAGTATTGCTGCTAGGGAAAGTTCAGCAATAAGATACTCTAGTTTGACTGTCTTCTATAAATGAGTCTGTAGTGAAACCAAGTCAAGGTTTTAGCAGGTGAGAGTATAACAAAGGTTGTAGGTAGGGTTTTAAACCAAATGCAGTGGGTGGGTTGTGAGGTGGACTTGGACGTAATCCATGTTATAAAGCCCCTAATCTGAACATAACTTTAGCACGAATATTATAACACAAGTATTGCTCGTGCTTAAATTTTTGAATTTGAATTTTGATTTTGGATTAACATTACTTGTATGGAAATTTGCGTTTGGCTTGAATTTACAAAATTGATTTGTTGAGTCCCATAAATCTTATACCTCAACCTAACTGCCCGTATTCAAATTCAGTTGGATTAATCTGTCCAAGCATAACCCAAGTATTATAAATCTCCATCTAAGTACTGAATTCAAATCAGTTTCAATTTGGATTGAAAGTGCAAAGTTCAATGCAACAAGCCAACAAATCCAAGAGAGAGGCTAAGCAGACATCCCACTATGCAGTCTTGAAAATTTTCAACATAAGAATTAATCATTTACTCCTTGTGGTCGAAGAAATTAGATCTTCCTATTGCTTGGTGGGAAGGGTTCAAGATGCAATGTATTATAAAGTATCAGTTCTCCAACAAGGAGATAAGGAGTTAGCAATTTGGTAGCAACTGTTTGGATTGTATCTTCCTCTGTCTCTCCTTGACTATCTCTACTTTGGTCTTAGACGGACCTAATACACACACGGGAGGCAACGAATAAGAGCTCTCCAGCAAATCTATGACTGCGAGCTCTTCAAATCTATTGAATTCTTCGGTGATTGTTTGAATCTGTTGATTTCTTTGACGATTGCTTTGAATCTGCTTCAGATCTTTTTTTTTCCCGACAGCTTCAAGATTTGCTTCAACAAAGGTTGAAATTTTCTTGTTACATTTTTTTTCCCATTTTAACATGTTTAATATATTTTTTTGTATCCAAATGGGGTTTACAATTTTCTGCTCTGTAGAATTATTTTTAGAATCATGTAAGTCATAACTAAACAAGTTATGCGATACAAAAATATTAAAACAATTTTTTAGAACTCTTCTCAAAAACATGTTTTCGAATACTGTTTTCTCTGAAAAGCATCCAAACAAGCCTCAATTTTTTATTTTTTTTTTGACACAGACAACAACTATATTCATAGCTGTGCATTTTACTCTGATCACAACTTTTAGTACATACTTTTTTGACAGTCTCTTGCCAACTTAAAAATTTGCCATATGTATTGGAGGCGAAAGACTACCCTACCAACACTAGGGTATCATAGATCTATGTTGTATGCATTTATAATACTTTTTCAGAGCTTCAATCAACATTCAACAATATTTGATATAATCGATGGTTGGACTTGGACAAGATTATCATGTAGGTGGAATGTGTAAATGACAGCAATCTGAGTCATATGGTTGCAACAAGTAATGCGTAGAAAATTTCCCAAAAAAACATTCTTAACTCGAGAAACTAGAAATTCTGGAACTACTACGACGACCAAAATTGATTATTTGTTGGCTGCCAAACTTAGATTCAGAATTTATCAAAAAAAAAAACTTTAGATTCAGAAGAAAATGTTTAAGAAAAACTGATAAATCTAATCAACTACCTCATGTCTTTCTATACTTTGCGAGCATAGATGAAATCTTATGCAGTAGTTTAGATGCATCGTCTTCATTCTGGGATAAAGGAGAGGTCAATTCTTGGTAACGGTGGAGGCTGCCCGTGAAGTCTGTAAAGAGTCCATCAACTCCAATCTTGTTTAGCCAGTAATCATATTCCAAATATGGGTCTTGATTGAAGTTTAAATGTAAGAACGAGTTCTCATTACGGTACGTGTATGGGTGCACCTGGAATGAATTAACAAGGAAAGTGAATATTTCAGCAAACATGTATGAAGTTAAATAACAAATGAAACCTGAACCACACCCTAGTTGAAGAAAACCAGTAGAGAAATAGGAACAATTGCAACGATTACCCAATTTGCATATGACTATAACCATTAAAAGCCAAGCAACACAACTTTAGCATTCAAATAGAGCTTATTCCTTTCAAAATGATTACAGAAAAGCACAACTAGGATGTCTTTCCTAAACCCAAGACAATGTTGTTCCATTTGGAAAGCATTGGACACTCGTGTTATCCCAAAGAGTTTCAAAATCCCACTCTCAGATAATGCAACTAATTGAATAAACCAATCAAACACATCCTACAAAAGAGATGAGATCTCAATTACCTGAAGAACTTTCCCTTAAAATATCAATTAAACTAGGAGAAATTTCAATTATTCCTGAAAATTTTCCTGGAGAACTTGGGACTTGAAAGGGGATGAAAGGGCATACTGTGCCGGCTCATTTGGTTACCGTATTATAGAAGAAATGATTGTATTAGATAACACAGGTTAATTCTATATAAATGGATAAAATAAAAAATTAAATGAGATAAAAATACTATTCATTGTTATCTAATATTTGGTAAGATATTGGATTAAGAATGGGATAATAGAATACTAATTACATATTGACCAAAAAATTATCAATTTTTTCTGGTTACTAATATTTGTCTAGTTGATGAAAAAAATAATAAATTTATAACCTAATATGTTTGAACTGAATTATAATACCACCTCTCCAGGTAGTATTACAATTGACTCAATAGTACGGGCCGGGTGTATTATTCATATACTTATACGAAATAAGCCAATATATAATATGGAGTCCTTTTGGCAACCAAATGTAGTATAGTTTTAGATTAGTGTGTTTTAATCTGTTATAATTCCGTAATCCATCATTTAATACTACAATGGCCTTCACAAAATTTGTAATGCCAGGAAATGGAGGTCAAGCACATAAAAGCTGACAAATTAGCAGTTGGTTTTCATTTCAAAGGAGTTTCTTATGTAAAGAAATAGGGTCTTTGGGGAGTACAACAAAATGAATCATGAGTGGTGACAGAATGTTTCGGAACTCCCATCACTGGGAAACATGGATGTGCTTATTTGTCATGCTCAATATACTGGTCAAATCTACATGGCGATCTCGTTTTCTTTGACATTAGTAATACATCACACAACTAAGTGGTAAATAGAGCAGGTTTATTTAGTTAGGCCTACGTGATCATTGTCCAAGGAATGACAATCTGGATGAAACTTCATGCAACGAGTTCCCATTTTACCAAAGTCAAGCCTGAATATTTGTTAACATAACAAAGTGATACTTATTAGAAAATGGATCATTAGGACAAATGGAAAAGACATAACCTAGTATAAATTTGTTCTTAAAACTATCACATAGATAAGTTCAGATACAGAGCACGCGTACCTGTAGGTTACGGGCATGTGCACGGGCAACAAGATCAGTAGGTGTTTGCAGATAATTGTTTGAAACAGGAACCACGGTATCCTTCCAAGGTCCAATCCCAACAACATATTCCTTGATGAAGTCAAGGTAACTATCCGAAGTAATTTCCCAATATGACTGTAGATCCCAATAGTTGCATTATTTTCTCAGTTAACACACGAATAATTTTAAAGTGAAAAAGTACTTGCAAAGAAAGACAAATAAAAACAGAATTTGTAGCACTAAATAAGGTGGTGAAATTTTCATTTCTCGGAATCTGACATACTAATCCAACGAGATATTTATTTGGGAAATCTTAAGGTAACAGAGATTGGAGCAGACCTTGAGCCTTTGTCATGAGTAGGCATGATGATGCTTGACTTTCTAGACAGAATGTTATTGTTTATATATGATTATCACCACAAATAGTCCATTTGTATTGAACTAAACTCTCTTCTTTTTGTGTATAAACAGAATTTTATGGCTACTTGTAGATCATATTTGAGATACAGTTCACATTAATATTTGGTTACAACTTCAGCTAACATTCAAAAAGCAAAAACCAAATAGGAGAAACCTGATTTGTGTCTTCAGTATATATAGTCACATCATCAATAAGGAAGATCTTAGGCAGGTCTGTCTGGTTTGATATGTAAATTAGTGAAGATGGGGCAAAGGATTGAATAAACACTGGTTGTTTCAACCATTCCTTCGACATATATGAACCTCTGTATCCATACATCATAAGCGTATCAACAAATTTGTCCTCAAATCTCTTACCACCAGACCATTTCACCTGTTGAGAAAAGTAATAAACATAAAAGTTCCCTAAAATCAATGTAAAACTGCTATTTTTTCTTTTTCTATCTCCTCATAAAACCATTCTTCGTAACAGTCTAATAGCACGATTGGGGAAAACCACTCACATGCTTGTTAATAAAAACTGGGTTTTTTATTTCTGGATATATTCCAACAATTCTGGGAGCAGCCAATGCAATTGAAATGAACTCTTCAAAAGTGACAATAGGAAATTGCCCTGCACAGCATGGAAAACCAAAATCACAGGGACCATTAATTTATAGATTTATGAAAGAGAAAGATTTCTTCTACAAACACTAACAGGGCACATGCATAATATGTAAAATAAGATAATCTGATTATCTTACATTAAGAAGATATAATATATCAAGGCCTAGTGTAAATTGACTCGAGCCACAATCAAAGGGAAGCTAAACCATTTTTTATGATAAATATCATGACTTCATGAAAGAGAACAAAGTGAGGATTTTTAGTCACAGTCAGTTACGACAACGGGTCTGAATGAAGTGGACATAACCTAGAAGGGCATGCAGTAAAATTTCAGAAAAGATAGGAAGAATCGTTGAAGTTAAACCTATCTACAAAGGGTGTGGTTGAAATTTATCCAAACAATTTTGTTGAAACTGTTGAAAATCAAGTCACTTGACAAATAGACAGAATTGAGAATTGGGCTACAGGTGTTGATTACTTTTTAGAATTACAAACCTGAAGCCGACTCAGAAAATATATATTCAGGCATAACCAAGTGTAACTGTAAATTGAACGGATGACATCAACTAGTAACTTGCGGCCAAAGCATAGAAGGTATATTATTTCTTTCTTGTACAATGATTGTTAGCCAAAATATATTCAATTTCTATTAACGACATATTTCCCTAGGTTTGACAACTTCGTGATGCAAGAAGTTCATAAGAAGCAATTATAATAAATGACGACAGCTTATAAGACTCTGAAGTTCACTGATATTAACCAGCATTCTTAGGTATAAAATGGTTTTATTTGCTGGCTTTACACAGACTATTTTCACCTCAAAAGCATTAAAAGTAGAAGAAACAGAAACCTGATCTCGTGACATTCACTCCATTAAACTAACTAGGTCAAACCACGAAATCATATACAACAATAATATTCAAGCCACTAACGTTACAAGGTCTAACCCAACCCAACCCAACCAAGAGTATGGCAAGTTAGGTCATAGTTGTTTAACTGTGTTTGATTGAGTTCAAAACTGGAGCAAGCAAAGGTTGGGTTTGGCATCATTGAGGCCCTGGGCAACTGGATCAAACCTAGGTCCAGTCACATAGGCTGACTTTCTTGGAAGCCATCAAAATAAGTAATTGCAAAATGGTCTCATCAAATCACTAGCTTTACAAGAATCCATTTCCTATGTCATATCGGACAAGCTGCTTGATGTATACACTGGGACTTTATTCTAAAAATCAGGCATACAGAAATGTTTCATAAATGTACATATTGATTGGCAAACCAAAAAAGACTCCGCCTATGATTCAATCCAACAAACTTAAAGTGAAGTAAGAGCTACTTGATCATCAAGTATAGTTCGACTTGGTTTTTCTTCAACTTGATCCAGTGTGTGCCTTATTTGTAATTCTGAAGCCA
Organism: Ilex paraguariensis; assembly: GCA_963454935.2. NCBI lineage: Eukaryota > Viridiplantae > Streptophyta > Magnoliopsida > Aquifoliales > Aquifoliaceae > Ilex > Ilex paraguariensis. Next base: position 6,038,244 of record CAUOFW020001724.1, on the reverse strand, counting down.
GTAGGTCTTGCTATGACTCAGCCAGTTACTCAAGTAACTATAACAAATATCTGTTGGAATTATTAACATTTATTGTAATTTTTTTTTATTTCCTTCCAATTTTTTGCTAAATGATACTCGACTAGGAAAGTTCATGGTGTAAGGATTACCATGCAATGTCGATACACGACAATTTGTCCAATTTAAAATTTTTTTTTATCATGGCATGCACCAAATCACAAACTAGACACAATCCTTTTTTTTGTCCCCTGAACTGCAGCTAGAAACAATCTGAAAGTGGAGAGATAACATCGATAGTAATGAGAGAAAACATTAGGACTACAGAAGGAGGGTCAAATTTAGTGAATCCAAAAGAGGACTTACCGTTATATTGTTGATCCCGGAATGGATATCTCTGCTTTGCCCCTAATGACATCAGTTCTTTTAGAGTGAAATCAACTGCAAGCGGTAAAAAATCATTAATTATTTCCATAAAAATCAAATAATGCGATGAAAATGGTATCGCATAATGAGGGTAATAGTAGTTGACCATCCGCATCCAAAGATACAGACACAGCCAAAATACTAGTTATGGTAACTATAACATCGCACTTAGCACTATTTAGCAAAGAAATGATCATTTTCGGTAACATAAACAATGAGGATCACCATGTTCCAAGTATAAGCATAGGGTTTCAAGCCTGAAAAAATGGGTTTGAAGTTGCTGACAACCACTTTTGCACAAACATGGCCAAGGGGTACATGAGCTTGAGGGGCATAGTGTCCATACCAGTAAAATAGCCAGTTGTGTTAACACCTTGGACCTCATAAGTCCTCTTTCGGTTTGCGAACTCCTTGTGTTCTGCTATATCAGTTGTATCATCAAGGGTTACATCATGGTGGCATATAAGAACTCCGTCTTTGGAGGCTAAGATATCTGTTTCTATAAAGTCAGCACCTTCTTCAATGGCTCTCTGTGGAGATATCATTTGAGGAACAAGTTATGTAAAAGATGAGGCAGAATAAGTGAAACTAACGCAGAAAATATTGTGGAAACGAATCTAGTTTTATCATCAGTGGTGGAAACACCAAAAGACTCGACATGTTGGAAGACAAAATATTCAAAGTAAAGAATTTGTGATCAAACTTCAGACACAAGAAAACACCAAAACCATGCTTTTTTGACGATTGATAGTCACTAAGAAATTTGGTGAGTTGCACCACTACTATCAGTAGGCAAGTCTAATTCTTCTATGTTTTCTCAATCCTTGCATTCTTCTTTCTTATGTGGCAGTGTACACATGAATTTCGGGAAACATGGTAGCTGATTTCTTGTTTGGCATTCTTCTTTCTTGTTTAACACTGATTACCCACAATGGTAGCTAATCCATTTTGCAAAGTTTTGAAAAAAATTGGTAGTTAATGTCTTTAGAGCTGACTATAAAGAATTGGCTAATGTCCAAAAATCAAGTTATAAAAACAACAAGAAAGAATCGATGGACTTGCAAACTGCACAGGCACAAAACGTACCATGTATGCAGCAGCAGTTTCTTCAGGAAATTCTCCATTGGAACCTCGATGTGCTAGATTAAAGGGGCGAAAAGTCTGTAGGGGCTGTTTATTTTTACCATTGCTGCTAGGGAGTGTAAAGAGAGGCCTTGCACAACACCCACTGAGGAGTAGCAGAAAAATGAAAGGGGCAACACCTGCCAAGTGCATTACCAAAACAATATGCCAGTAAATGTCACCAAAAATAAATTTTGCAACACACATGTGATACCAAATTTGTAAGGTTAATGTAGCATGCAGAAGGGGATCCCCTGAGATTAGCATTCTTCTGTTTTACTAAGTCAATACTTTGTAAATTGAGGATATGTGCTGATGCATTTTGAATGCCCATCACAAATTCATCACTAATATGCATGGAATTCTTCATGCCCGAGCGAAATACCATTAAGTTGCATTTCTTCAAACCACAATTCTATAAATAAAAAATTGCCAGTAGATGACTCCCGAAACTAATCCTATATCATTTCCTTAAGGTCTATACTGTTCCATAGATTAAGAGTAATTTTCCAAATAAATCCTCATCAATTCTTAATATTGTACATCCAGTATAGCAGCTAGCTACATCATGCCAAATCCCATGAATAAGCACAGTATTTAACCAGTAATTTCCTCTAAACACAGGGCTGATTTGGTCTAAATATAATTGAATGTGATACTGCCATTTCCCAAAATTTTGTAAGTCTAGAGTGATATATTTGGCCAACACAAATTTTCCCAACAAACAATTAACAACCAAAGACAATCTCAGTATTCAGCATCAAACCACCCAAAATAGGAGAAAAAGGTTCAAAAGAAAGTAAGAAACACAACAAAGCAAACCAAACAATAAACCATAACCCAAACACCAAAGTACAAAACCACTTCAAACGCATCTATTTCCATACACTATAAGCATTCACATTCATGTATATAACAAAACCATGAAGGAACCAAAGAGTTTGGTTCAACTCTGAGATTTTGATGCTTACCATATGACACCATTTTCTTCCTCTCTCTCTCTCTCTCTCTTTATGTGGTTCTGCTCCCTTGACTTCTTTTCTTCTTGACGACCCTTTTTATAAACAAAAACCAAAGTACACGTTAAAAGATGGGTCAGTACATTGTGTATCCGTTAGCCATTTATAATGGTGGGTGGGAGATGCGTGTCCCCTGTATTTACTTGTGATTCTAAGAAAATTATCTGACTAGATGCTATTCAAGATAGACAATGGTAGAGAGAGAGAGAAAGAGAAATATGATTATCATATGTGTTCGTGATTTTCCTGTTTCAGAAAAACTAAGCTAGAGGGTAGTATTGGTGTTACATTAGGAGTCTACTTTTGAAACGGTTTGTTGGCTTTTGAAAACTTGTTTGGATATGACCTATCCATTTGTTGTTTGATTCTCGGTGAGATAAGGTTTGGGGAATCTTCCTTCTATTTTCTCTCTAATTATTTTCTTGGTTGATTGCATATTATTTATTTAAGTTGGACTAATTACATTTAATAATGAATGATTCATCAAGAAAAAAATTAAAAAAAAAATGTATTAGAGAAGTTCTGTACTCAATATTAAGATACCCAAAATTAATTTTCCATTCCATATATTGAAAATGATATTTAATCAATTCACATTCATTTTAGTATTGGTCTGTCAATTTACTCAATGTTATTATACTTATATCTCTATGTGTTAATAATAATAAATTGGGTTAATTGTACTAAATGTTCTTAAAATATGAATTTATCTCACTTTAGTCCCAATATTTCAATTGTATTATTTTAGTTCCTGAAGTATTGAATATGTTTCTATGTGATCCTTCAAATAGACAACGTCGAAATTGTTAACGATTTTTATTATAAATTTTTACGTAATACTTAAATATGAGTAAAAAAATAATTTGGATAAATTTTGACCAAATTTCTACTCAAATTTTGATAAAAAAAAGTTACCAAAATAATATAATTTTGATCATGAGTTATCTAAATTTTGGTCAAGAATTATTCATATTACGCATTTTTTGTCAAGAGTTAACCCAAATTTTGGCTGAGGTATCCAAACTATTTTTTGCCTATATTTAGATATCATGTGACAAGTTTATGATAAAAAAATCGTTAGAAATCTGGATGTTGTTTGCTTGAAAAAACACATAGATACATATTCAATATTTTTAAGAATAAAAATGATGTAATTGAAACATTAAAAATCAAAATGAGACAAATCCTATATAAATTTACTAGTAATTGCCCATACCTGAAGGTACTATGTAATAAACAAAAAAAAATTGCATATAATTGTCCATATTAAAAAAGAAAAATGATCTAAAAACATTCATACTAATTATTCTTTTAAAATGACTCGCCCCCATATTATTGGAACTATCATAAAAATGAACAAAAAACTCCCCAAGCAACACCACAGATATATAATTACCTCAGGGAAAAAAAAATACTAACAGAACCAAATCAAATTTATAATTTTTAAGTAATAAATAAAATCAATAAAATTTATCAGAATCATGTATTCGTCACCATTATTGTCAGTCAATTCAATAACAGAATATAATTACAAACTCAATCCACCCATGTAAATATCTTAAACAAAAAACTGCCCACAAATGCAACCATCTATATAATAAAAATAAATTCACAAATGTTGTCAAAAAAATAAATTTTGCTATTTAAAATTTCACCAGCTTCCAAAAGAATGGAATCAAATTTATAATCGTAAATTAAGAAATGTAATAAAATCAATCAAAATCAAGATATAAACAATATAGTTGTATCATATGACATTTAACAACAATCAGCTAATGTCAAAGCATCTACAACTAAAGCAACACAAACATTAAACATTATAACCAATAAACTCTTGCCAAAACATACACCACTAACATTTGGTGCAATTGATTTCATGTACTTTTTTTTTATATTGGTCGCTTATTATATTTTTATTGGTAATTGACTTGACTTTGATTTTTTATTTTATTTTTTTAGTGCGGTTAGTAGTGATTTATTTTTGGTATAAACAATAGCTTGAAACTCTTATTTATGGATTGTATATTTATATTTTTGTTTGTGTGAAAGTGGTGATAACGATTAGATTGATTTTGAATTTTTTTCTACGACTGCAATTGGTTTCAATTGTTTTGTTTTTGTTGGTCACTTGCTATTTTTTTAATTTATACTTTTTGTTTGCGTAGAAGAATTGGTAATTAGCTTGAATTTTATTTAATTTTTTTTGTTTTTTTGGTGTAATTGGTATCACTTTTTTTTATTGGTAATTACCTTGGACTTTGTGTTTTTCGGATCAATAATCGTCAAGTAATTTGAACCGCGATAAGTTAAAAATAAAAAAATCTAACTACTTTATTAAATAGATGGACTAGATTGTTTGAGAAATTTTTTCTAGTAAAAAAATAATTTGGATAACACTTGATCAAATTTCTATCCAAATTTTAGTAAAAAAGCTATCCATATTATACAGTTTTGATCATAAGCTATTTAAATTTTGGTCAATAATTACTCATATTACACATTTTTTTTGTCAAAAAGTACCCAAATTTGGGCCAAGAGGTACTTAAGTTATTTTTTTCCTATATTTAGGTATTACATAACAAGTTTATAATAAAAAAAACGTTAAAAATTTGAATGTTGTCTGCTTGAGGGAGTACATAGAAACATATTTAATATTTTAAAGACCAAAATGATGTAATTAAAATATTAGGGATTAGAATAAAATAAATCTTATATTTTGAGAACCTCAAGTACAATTAGCCTATATACATTTATGGGCAAGAATTTTTTTCTATTTAAATCTTATTTTTTTTAATTTTAAATTACTTAATAGAAGCGTTTCTATCTTTTTCAATAGAAATGTTTTGTCTTGTATGTAATTACTTTCAACTCTTTTTGATAATTCTTTCTCTTTTGAATTTCACACCATCTTTACTAATTACTACATATTTAATCATTAGCATGGGATGGGTTGAGATAAAGGTGGAGGTGGGGGTGGGGGTGGGAGTGGGAATAGAGTGACAATAGAGAGAGATTGTAAAATGTGTATTGTGGAGGACACCATTAGTATCATTTATATGAATCAAATCTACCATACTCAAAAAGTTTTTTTCAGTTAATCTATCATAATCAAGTTGATTCCTCATTGTCACATGATTAGTAATTTAGTACTTTGCTCGATCCTTATCCTGGAAATTATCTCTTTCAGTGCATTATCATTCTAGAAAAAAAATTATTACTTCTCTCAAATAAAAACAGAGAAAAAAATTAACTTGATTTGTGATTGACTCAGATACATATGAGACGATTTGATTGTCCCGTATGACACTAGTCTTGGATTTTTCGGGTCGTCGAAAAATGGCGCGACTTGGAACCATTTATCTTAAAAATTAAGTGAAAGTAACGCCCGGGTGGTGTGTCTACGTCCAAATTTGAAGGCTTCCATACATAACATGTATGATTGAATTTAGGGATATTAAAATATAATACAATTTATTAATACGATATAAATACGATACGAAATTAGAAGATTTGAATTTTCTTGAAACCAACCATTTTGAAAAAGAGTGGACTCAACATATCACGATTAATAAACGAATTGAATATGAGTGAAGCCAATAAAAAAAATACTGCATAAGTTGTTTATATATCAAATTATATACAATTCATATATGTCACGATTTATTACATACAAATTAATAAGTAAATTATATATAAATTAAATATTTTTTGACACGAATCTGTTAAAACCTACGAAAATTCTAACTCACCCGAGACAATTAAGAAGCCTAAGAACAGTGTTGATGTTTGGTCAAACTAGACAAAACATGAGTCCTATTATTACCCTATATTTGTCCCCAGCAAGTACAAAGCTTCCCCTATTTTTTTTTTTTTTGTCTTTTTAATAACTTTTTAGCATCCTTATAATTTTTCATGATGTCCAATAATGTAAATCTAAATGCGAATTCGTATATGATATATTTTATGTATTCAAATTGGAAGGATAAATACTTGAATCAATTGAATTTTATTTTTTTTACATTGGATTTGAATTTGAATCTATACTATATACTAAAAGAATTAATTTAAGAGAGAGTATTTAAGAAACCTTTTTATCCCTAAATTATATTCTCTCTTAATTTAAAATAACTTAATAGTGACGCATTAGCCACTTTCAATTAAATTCTTCCATATGACCTATTTAACCTACTTTTAATATTTTGAATAATTATTTCATATTTAAATTTTTTACTATCACTAACTACTTTGTTTTTAAATATTTTTAAAAAATTAATTCGGTACTAGCTAGTGCAATTAGGGTATTTTCGATGGCTACCTAATTGTGATGTCATCCGGACAATCTCAACTAGTTGACATCTAATTGCCTCGGGGATGAGATTGTCTTAGGGGTGGTAGCATAATGAGATTGGGGGTGATAGTAAAAAAATATTGTAAATTCCGTACATTGCCCGACTAGAATAAACTATGAAAATGAAACCCGCATAAACCTTAAACTTGAGTTTTAATTGCAATTTGATTGGTCAAAATCTAATCTGTTGATAGACCCAATTACTGACCATGTCTAAATAGCATCTCCCTTAAGCCACGATGGTTATGATTTAAACAGCTTTAGCAACATAATCTAAGCTTACTGCCATCACCTAATTATGTGTTTGATATTGATTTGTCTTTTTTTTTTTGGGTATTGCAGGGGTGTTTGCATCAAGTTATGTGCACCTTGATTAATTATCTTTTATATCCGATCCAAGACAAACTATCTACGTCGAGACTAAGGAATAATGAGGGATAAATCTCTAATGACCTTACGAGAGATTGCCAAATTTCAAACTCTGGCCGTTTGTGTTTACGGCTTGTCCCAATCATGGTTCAAAGTATCGACCGATACCGATACGAATTGATCGAGTCGTATCCACCTCGTCACCTTTCGAGACGATACCATTTTATGATATAAAAGTCACCTTTCGAGACGATACCTCAGATGATTCGGTAGAGTCACTGACTTGTATAAAAGTCACTGAATTATCGTCATCGAATAGGCCAATACGGCTCTGCGATGTCGTAGTATGACTTGAATCTCTTGTCACATTCAATATTTTTTTTTAGGTTGTATCGTCCGATACCTCGCCGCGTCCAATATATCTCACAACTCTCTAAATCGATGACCAATACCGCAACCTTAAATTATGGTCCCAGGCTTACTAGACAACCCCCGGGGTTGATGGCAACTAGGCAAAACAAACTAATCACCAACTCAAAAGTCATGAACACCTTAACAGAGAATTTATTTTTTTTCATTCTCTGATTTGAGACTGTAATTGCATTGTTAAGAGTTCTTCCATAAAAATTGCATCAATCTATCTAAATAGCCCAAGCAAGAGTCTATCATTTATGCCACTCTCCTCTCCAAAAGCACAAAAAAGGTCCATCCTCTCAACACTCTCGATTAACTAGGACCAAACTAGGTAATGATCGTTGCGCTTTTGGAGAGGAGAGTGAACCTATGCCAGATTACTCTCATAACACATATAGCAGAAAAACACACAACAATGACAAAGAGCTCCAAAACATACAATTTTCCATCTATACCATATGTGGAGTTCTTTAGATGCTAGTTTTCAGCAGAATAGGAAAATATAAGGTAAACCTTGACAACATCACATATGACGTTTTTATTTTTTCATAATAGAAAATAGTCCGAACCACGCACCCTAGCTTATGAAGGGTTGCTACTTGAGAGGACATTTTTTCAGTCTTAGCATAGGGAAAAACAAGGAGGTGGAAATTAAGAAGCTACTTAGTAGAGTATGAGTCTTCTTTACCTAAGTTGCAGACTCTTTAATAGGGGTGACAATTGCAACCACCACCATTACTTATATGGAGTTTGCCACGACTTTAATTTGCTTCATCGGGTTCTCCACCTCAGCGCCACTGGCATGCATCACAAACTCTGCCGGAGTGAGAAACTTTCCATGGCAAATGCACACAATACACACTTTCCCGTTCCTGTACTTAAACAGGAACCCTTCAATTTTTCTGCCATTCGGGTCACCTCCAGTAGTAGTTACGGTGGGCATTGATTTTATCAACTCCATCCCGCATTCAGGCATCTCAGGGTTGCAACATTTAGCCTTCTTTGATGGACTCCCTAGCTCAATTTTGGAAGGCTCCATTGGTTTTCCATTTGGCACCGTGCTTGAGGTGGCTACAGGTTTCGGCAAGTAAATCAGACCGTTAACTGATTTTCCATCTTCCATTTCACGGGAGGAGACCTGACCTGAATAAGGATCAGAAGGGCCCTTCGCTGCAGCTAAATTACGAGGACCTATACAGAATTATTACAATTTATTTAAAGAAGGAATAGTATGTATGAACTGATACACGCCAATTATGTTTATTGAATTAAGATATGCAGGCTCATGCATGCAATTGCCAATCAATTAGTGAGATTCGAGACATCAATACCTTGCGAACTGAAAGAGTAGGAATATTAATGATGATGAAGCAGTACTTCATCAAGTAAAACAGAGGAATGAACATACTAGTATCTCTTATTTTCAACTAACAAGAATGCAAACTCTCCACTGCACCAGGAGAGCAACAGACTGAGAATTTGTTGGAACTTCCAAGCCCCCCCAAGCTCAGTTAGGGAGGTTATTGGATGCCAATATTGCTAGCACCTCGTTTGTGAGGGGCACCGCTTAGTAGTATTTAAACTTTCCACTATACCAAAAAAAATTGAACCTAAACAAACGCTTCCAAATGTTTTAGTGGTTCAAAAGATATTATTCTGAAGACATACTCTCTTTGAAATAACAGAATTACAGCGATAACGACGGGAAACCGGTGACATTCATTCAATTCAGTATTCAAAGAACAATGTTTATGGCAATTAACATGTCAAATATCTGATAAGCAATCAGGGTGGAATTTTCTCTCTGCCTAAATATATATAGATTCGCCCTTAGAGTGAGATGATAAATCATGTTCTTTCTTTTTGTTCCTTTTTCAATCAGAGTAGGAGCAAACCAGCACATTCATATACAACATAAACAATGACCACTGACATTTACTTCCTTTCTAGTAAGGAAATTCTATCAATAGAAAGGAGCAGATTGAAAATAAGACCCAAGATGATTTATTATGATGCAACAGATCAACAAAATAACACATTTTGCATCTATTCAGTTGAATAATTACTTGAATGTTGAAGTAACACCTATCCTGGACAAACTGTTTAGAGTTTCAGACAGTGATAACACTAGACCACATGTAATCACTTGTTTGGGTGAGACGTTCATATCACCGCTTCATTTGGCAGGATTACGAGGAACAAAAGATACTTTGTCGATATACGTGGCTGGTTATTTGTTGATTTGTGCTCGGACTCAAATAAATTACTGCCAAGCTTGATTCCATTAGAATAAGTAAAGTGGGAGTGCGTTAAAAATAGTACATAGCACACATATGGAAATAGAGATATAAGGTTAAATGAACACTCTCAAACTAAAATACGCGTGAAAAGACCAATAAGTTACATGCAATTCAAGTACTATCAACTCCAAATCATGTATGTATCTCAAACTGTATCCCGCACTGGCACCTGTTCAAGTGTCGGATTCTAAATATTTTGAGTAACAAGTAGCTAACATGCAATAAATAACATTGGTTGAAAGTTCGAATATTAGACTTTGTGGATTGAATTATGACAATAAAGTCTTTAATTTGTCGATATGTGGTTGGATTATGTTAACAGATCAGGCTTACATTATTTTTGTCGATTTGATAGCACTCAAACAGTTACCAAACAGACTCGATGTATTTTTTGTCGATTTGCTTCATTAGTTCATCACCATTGTTAATAGATCAGACTTCCGCAATTTATTTTTGTCGATTTGCTTAATTACTTTTTTGCACTTTTTGCTGGACAACAAATTGAAAATGTCCGCGTGATTATACAACATAAATATCTCTGTTTAGTTTTTAATAAGCTCTGTTTGTTTCCTCTCTTTTCATTTTCTTATGCTATTTTTACTTTATTCATAGAATTTAAGACTGATTACAAAATCTAATTAATAAATTATTGAAAAGGATATATGATCATGTGGGCACACACACACACATATATATACACGCACGCAGGCACGCGTGCACACACACACACATATCTTATGATAACAACAAACGATTTTGGAAGAACTTAAAATAATGAATTTCAACCTACTTTAAAGCGATATTTGAAGGTTTTTTTTTTTTTCAATCATGACAATTCATGAAAATACAATGTAGCCATGCCAAGGATCAAATTTTGTTGGATTTATGTTGAAACGGACAGTAATTGAATATTAAAATTTAATTTGGGTTTTTTAAAATATTATTTCAAGGTATTTTGACACATATTTCAAAGTTAAATTTCTAATTTTTTTCAATGTGTCTATTTTATTTCTAAAATGTTTTCGAAATATTTTCGTTTCTGACCCGACCCGACCAACCAAACAAAATTCGGAGTCTCAAAAACAAACATAATCAAAATTCATGAATAAACATTAAAAACTATGAAGGGAAAGAAACATATACCTTGAATTGAAGGGGTCGGATATGAAGGGCACAGATAGGAAGGGGCACGGCCCTCAGTGTTGATAGTTTGGATGGCACGAAGGAGCGCAGTGTTCTTCGAAGCCGATTCAGCAGCCCAAGCCTGGACTATAGGAGGTGGCGCCGCCACCGTCACCGCCTGTGACTTCTCTCTCTGGGAAACTCCGCCACCACCCATTGGGCGGCTCTCCGACCGCCATTTCATGGCATCGATTCTCCTCATTGTCTGATCTTCCCTAGTCTGCACCGAGGAGGAACTGCCATTATCGTCTGAGATGAGAGAAAAGTAGTTAATTAATGGAGACTTTTCGCTGACAACGGCATTGTAAGGGCCACCCAGAGAGAGCTGGAGGTTGAGTTCTGGTTCGAAGTGAGGGAATTGGGGTTCGTTGGAGCTGTAGGGTTGAATGTTGTCCAAGAAATTTCTGGGTCTAGTATTTTGTTGCAGGGAGAGTAGAATTTCAGCAACCCCATCTTGGTTTGGATTAGCCATTGCAACTACTAGCAAGAAAGTGAAGATCAAAAGTCAGAAAAATCTGTGCGTGTATGTGTGAGCATAACACTTCTTGCATGCTTTTTTTTTTTTTCAAAAAAAATCATGAAAGAGTCACATTGATAGATTAATCTTGGTCAGATACAAGTAGAAAGTTGATATTTACAAACATCACACATGAAATATTGGGCCGAGGGGAGAGAGAGAGAACCCAGAAAAGATTATATCACCTGTTGATATCAGCTCTTCTTTGTTCGTTCTGATACAAGAAATCAAAGAAAAGCACATGCGTGTACAAAATTATGTTAGACATACAAGTTACGAAGTTGAAAATCAGCATGAGATCACCACACGCAGAATAAAAAAGCCAGCTTAAAATGCTGTGTGTGTGTGAGAGAGAGATGATCTAATTTCAGAGAGTGTGCTTATGTAATCAAACTTACTATAAACCAATATCATGAAACATGCTGTACACTGACTGGACCCTACAGAAAAAAGTGTTGCATGGTATCATTGTGTGTCTGAGAGAGAGAGAGAGAGAGTAGCCAGAAAAGCTTACTCGCTTTTCAGAACGAGGTGAGCAAAAACTGCAAGAGAACCTCAACAATGACAAAGCATTCCGGTGATAATCCACCGGAGGAGCAGAAACTAAAAGGGTGAGATTGAGAGAGAGAGAGAGAGAGTGGGGGAGTGGGATTATAAATAATAAATGTCTAGAGCTGGAAATATCCACGTGGATATAAACAGTAAAGTGGAAAGGTATCGTGTAGGGTTGCATCTTTTCTTCTTACTTAACGGACGCCACATAACCTTGTCACTTTATGTTTACTCTGTCCTACTCTGTCTAAGACCGTAATTTCGGAAAAAGCACTAGGGGTATTTTGGACAACAAAGAATCCTATACAAATTATGGTGAAAAGTTTGCAATAAATGAGACTTGTGAATGATGCTTTAATTTACTATTTTTTTATTTGTTTAACACTTTATCAGACTCAACCTCGGACATATAAGATATAACACGTTTAAAATTTGAGTGCGACGGAAATGAAAATATCAAAAAATATATAATATGAAATAAAAAATAATAAAGTTAAAAACTAATATATACATGAAAAAGTATATGTTTGGACGTAGACATATACAACCTACTACGACACCGGCTAAAAATAGTGACATTGAATTCTTTAAATAAGTAGAGTGGAGTTGTATACTTTAAATGATAAATTTTTAGATAATATCTTTAATAAATAAAAAGGTTATAATGTTGGATTAGTGTCTTTTGTTTTATGTTATATTAGAGGTAACTCATGTCTAAAGATACGGTGTAATGTGAATAATTTTAAGAGGAATGTTGGTGACCATCGGATAAACTTATTGAAATCTGTCATGTTTTATATTATAGATATTATTTACATCTCACTTAATTTTAAGTATTTTACATATATTTTTTATTTTTTGTTTGTCAAATCTAACTATATTACTACCTTTTTATTTAATTAAATATTTAATTATGTATTATTTTTAACAATTTGGATCACATTATTATCTTTTTATTTAAATAGCGGTCCAATATAAGAATCCAATCTTTAAAATTAAAATTTTTTGAGGATGCAAAGTGTCATTGCTCTAAGTTAAAAAAAAATTAGCGATATATTGAGAAGAAAGACCGAAGTCTAACTATAATGGCAAATAAGACTCTTAATCAAATCAAGCTTATTGAGCTCGGCTCCGGTTCAATTTATTTTTGACTCGTTTAAACTTGACTTGTTTTTTAAATTAGGTAAACTTGAATAATTTTTTAAGCTCGATTAAAAAATGACCATGACAAGCTCGGCTTGAACTCGACAGACTCGACCCGTTTATTTGTAAATGTTCGGGCTCGGTTCAAGTTTGACTTATTTTAGGCTCGTTCAGGCTCCATTCGTTCTCTAAATGAGATAAACTTAAACAATTTTTTAGGTTGTATTAAGAAAACAAGTTTTTTAGAGCCCACTAAACATAATTTACATTCAACACAAACTTTACACTACTGAACAAAAATAAGCTAAACATAAATATAATCCTATTTTTGACACCATACAAAATCTACTGCAACTCAAATTTGACACGGCACAAAATCAATATTGACCCAAGTTTAAGGTAAAAAAATAATGTATAATTTGTACATATAAAAAAATGAAAAATTATTACCATCGCCAAAATAAAAAATAAAAAATGAGGTTAATTGTCATTTTGTAATTAAAAAATTATTAGTTATTCAATTGCCTATCAAGTAAATTTATTCGATAAACTATCTTCAAACATTACCACTGAGATATTAAAACAGTAAACTACTAAATTAAGATATAAGAAAAAAAAATAGTAAAATTATTGAAAATACATAATAAATGTTACAAACAATAGTTAAATAAAAATAGGGACAAGTTTTCAAAAAAATAAAAGTCAATTAAAGGTCAATGACAAGCACTTTCACTTTCAAAATAATAAAATAATTTAAAAAAAATATAAATATAGGCATACAATAATTTTTTTTAAAAAAATTGAGGGTGTGCACCCACCCTATCCCTTAGGGTGGGGTTATTCCTACCCCATAAATTTCTATTCTCATCCAATTTAATTTTTCATTATCAAACTATTAAGCCCACTCTTCTACATCCACCTCATTAATAACTAAATTTTTCATGCTATATACACCTTTTTTTAATAAGTATACCCACTTTATATTTTGTCATAATTAGGGTTCTATTCTTTATCTGATCTCATGCACTCACAAAAATACTTTTTTAATATGAATTTATTCAGTGAAATACAGGGTAGTATTACTGTTCAATTTAATTCTATATTTGATTTGTTATATGAATTTTCATTATTTTCAGTATGTTTACATATCTCTGTCAAGTTTGATAATTTTTTATTTAAAATTTATATGCGTATCATATATGTATGCTTTCAGATTATTTGTTCTTTTTTATATGTTTGTTATTTTTTTTGTTCGATTTTGTGTATATACTTGATGCTTATTTTTTTTTCATATTCAGTTTTGCGTCTTTTAATTTTGTTTATTCTTTTAATCTTTACTTAGTTTTTTTTCCTTCTTTATTTTTTTTTGTTTTGTTCTTTTCGTTTTTCTTGTTTCAATTTACTTCTTTCTTTTTTTTTTTTTCCTTATTTTGTTCTTTTTTTTTTTCTCGTTTTGACATGCTTGTTTTTCTTATTTGTTTCCTTTTTGATTGTTTATTTTTCTTATTTCAGTTTTGCTTGATTTTTTTTTCTTGTTTTGTAAATTTATTTACGCATTCAAATTAATTGTCTACTTTTATTTATTTTTTTTTACGATGACTTATGACGATCCCAAATTTAACCGGATTAGACCTAATAAATCAAGTGAGCCCAAATCAGGTAAAAAACGGGTCAAGACTAGTTAATAAATTCGACCCAGCCTAAGGTTCAAGGAGCCCAAGAAGATTAAAGCATGTGGGAAGCAATCATTGAGATACCCACTCTCTAAGATGAAGACAATCTTTAATTATACTTACCTTTTGTAACTATCCTCCTCGAGGAACTAATGCTCTCACCCTCACGTCACTGCCTCAACTAAAACTTTATACATATAAATTGTAACCTCTTTTTACATGAGAGGACATTTACATAGCTTTATACCTCTCCTAGCTATCATATTTCTTCCGGAGCTAACCATTGCTTTCTCTTCCACTCGCTAAAATTTATTAATAAAGGTTCTCCGGCCACTGTTGTTGTTTTTTGGAGTGGAGTAGATTACTCATACCAAACCACTATATATCTGTGTGTTGACCCAATATTTACTTTTTTGTCATTAGTTGCTTTATTAATTGTCTCATTAATTCTCTTCTATCATTTACTCAATTGTTGATATTGTATAAGTCTATTTTGTGCATTATCAACTTCTTTCATTAAATGAGTGTATATAAAATGAGAGAGTTTTACTATTAATGATGTGTATTGTCACAGGGTAACTTTTGTTTTTCCTTCGAGGCTACCTGTGAAGGCGTTGCTACTGCAACCAGCCACACTCAAACTCAAGAATAAGGGACAGAAACTCATACAGAAGGCACACACGAATTTACTGGGATAAGACTCCAAACCTTATATATTGAACTCAACAATTTACAAGGACTCTCAAAGTCAGAACACTCTCTTCCCATCAGAATTCTCAAGCACCCCTATTTATACAGGAGTAAGGCAGATGACACCCCCATCTGCCAAGGGGTAGTTACACACGTTTTTGCTATTCCATAGTATACTGGTTCGCAGACTTGGTCTCTGTACGACACCTGACAGGCAGTTCCACCACTTTCAGTAACTGCTGTGGAACTGTCCTTCATCAGCATGCATATAGATTGGATTCAGACTAGAGACGCCCAGAACTACCTCAACAACTGCCTTGACTGTGTCTCAGCATCATAACCGCCCACATCCTCCTGGTCACATGCATTGAATAGTCATGTGCCAGTCAAGTGCCCACATTCAGCAGTCATGTGCCAGTCAAGTGCCCACATTCAGCAGTCAGCCTGGCTACACGACCCAATATGCATGCTGGGTTCAACTCATGCCATGCAATCTGAAGCTATGCACCCACATTGCTTTAATTGAGCCCACCACGTGTTGCCTTGCTCAACCGGGTGTTCCCATGTTGCCTTGGTTCGCCCCAATCTGTCGAACCACTTAGCCGCATCACCTTGATTCTAACTTATGGCATGCCTTGGTTCAAGGTGCCACCAAGACTGGCCATTTGCACCCAAGTCAGTTAGGGTGTGACAAGCCACCCCCACCTGAAGTATCCAACGACCTCGTTGGAATGGAGGCATGGTATTGTTTGATGAGATTCTCGAATTGCCACAATGTCGTCTATTTCTCCCAAGTGGCTTCCTCCGGTACTTTCCCTTTCCACTTTACTAGGTAATGAGTTCTTCTGTTTTTCTTACTTATTCCTTCGGTCTTGTGGTCAAGAATAGCTTCAGTTATTTCTGTGAATTGCTTCCTAATTGTTGGAGGAGCCCGACGCTGAACGTATCTGTTAGGGTCCTCCGGGTCCTCAATATAAGGCTTCAAGAAAGCAACATAGAAAACTGAATGAAGCTTGAGACGACTGGGAAGATCCAGCCTATAGGCTAGCCTGCCAATCCTCATTGTTATAAGGAAAGGGTCGTCATAGCACTGGATTAGTCCCTTATGTACAGACTTTCGAGAGATCTTGTTCTAGATTGGTGGGGTCAATTTCTGCATCACTTTGTCACCCACTTCGAACTCTACTACCCTCATCTTCTCGTTTGCCCATTTTTTCATCCTTTTCACCGCCTTAGTTAAACAGTCTTTTGCCTCGTCGGTCTGCTCTTGATTGGCTCGAGCAAAGCGGTATGTTGCAGGACATCTCCCTTGAGACTTCTGATTGATAACTTCATGCGGGATAAGAGGTTGTTGGCCAGTTGCCAACTCAAATGGGCTCATTCCAGTGGAAGAGCTCTGTTGGAGGTTATAACTGAATTGGGCTACATCAAGTAAATCTACCCAATTGTCTTGGTTCGCTGTGACATAGTGTCTGAGATATTCCTCCAACATTGCATTAACCCGCTCAGTCTGCCCATCTGTCTGCGGATGATTACTGGTGGAAATGTTGAGCTGTGTGCCCAACAGTTCAAATAAAGTCGTCCAGAACCGGCCAGTAAACCTAGTGTCCCTATCACTGACTATGTCCAGCAAAATACCCCAAAACTTCACAATATGCTTGAGGAACAACTGAGCAGTAACTTCCGCCGTACATACTTTAGGGGCAGCAATGAAAGTGACATACTTCGAAAATCTATCTACAACCACAAATATTGAAGTAAAATCGTTCACCTGAGGCAAGTCATTGATGAAGTCCATTGAAACACTCTCCCAATGTTTGCTTGGAATGAGAGGGGTTCCAAAGTACCCGCCACCTTCTTCCTCTCTATCTTGTCTTGTTGGCACACCAAACAAGTGCGCACATACAGCTCCACATCTGTTTTCATGCGCGGCTAATAATAGCTTTCTGCTAGCAAGGCAAGAGTCCGTTGCTGCCCTGGATGTCCTGACCACAGAGCATCAGGAGTTTCTTTCAGCAACATTTGTCGAAGTCTGCCTGACTTCGGCACATAAGGTCTCATTCTCTTGGCATAGAGAACACCATCCTCTACCCAAAACCGCCGAGTCACCCCTTCATGGACCTACTTCAACAATAAGCTGGTCACTGGATCATCTTTTGTCTGATCCTGAATTCTCTGCAGTATGTCTCCTTCAATCTGGCTAAGTGCAGCAATTGTCCCATCAGCAACTGGGATTCGACTAAGAGCATCAACAACCTGATTTGCACTACCAAGCTTGTATTGCAACGTAAAATAAAATTGGGCAAAAAAGTCCTGCCATCTTGCTTGTTTTGGTGTTAGCTTCTTTAGGGAATTGAAGCAACTGGTAGCCACATTATCTGTCAGCACAAGGAAATGCTTCCCTAACAAGTAATGCCTCCATGCATTAATGCAGTGAATGACTACTGTCATCTCCTTCTCATGTACTGAATACCGCCTCTCGATATCATTCAGCTTCCTACTTTCAAATGCCACCGGATGCCCATTCTGCACCAGCACCCCTCCAAGAGCAAAGTTTGATGCGTCTGTATGGACTTCAAAAGACAAATCGAAGTCAGGTAAGCGTAAAATTGGGCTAGACGTCACCACCATCTTCAATCGATCGAATGGCTCCTGGCATTCGTAGGACCAGTTCCATGTCCTATCCTTTCTTAGAAGATCAGTCAGCACAACGACCTTCTTTGAATAATTCTTCATGAATTTTCAATAATAGTTTGCCAAATCAAGGAAAGAACGCAGTTCAGTAACCTTAGTAGGGACAGGCCAATCTGCAATGACCTCAACTTTCTTCAGGTCCATCTTCACCACGCCCGCAGAAATAATATGCCCAAAGAATGAAATTTTCTTCTAGGTAAACTCACATTTTTTTGGTTTCAGATATAACTAGGTTTTCCTTAACTTTGTCAAGACCAGCCTAAGATGCTCAACATGCTCCTCAAGAGTCTAGCTATAAACAACTATGTCATCCAAATAAATCACCATGAAGCGGTCTAAGTATTCCCGAAATACATTGGTCATCAAGTTACAGAATGTAGCAGGGGCATTGGTTAAGCCGAAAGGCATAACTAAAAACTCATATAACCCATACCTTGTCACACAAGGAGTCTTTGCCTCATCTCCCTCTGCAATTCTGATTTAATGATATCCCAGCCGCAAATCCATCTTGGTGAAGAAAATCGCCTTTCCCAATCTATCAAATAATTCGTCGACAAGCGGTACGGGATAGTTGTTCTTGACAGTGACTTTGTTGAGGGCTCTGTAGTCTACACAAAGCCGTAAGGATCCATCCTTCTTTTTCTGAAATAGAACAGGGGTTCCATAGGGTGCCTTGGAAGGTTGAATGAACCCAATGTCCAATAAACCCCCCAAGCTGTCTCCTTAGCTCCGCCAACTCTGATGGAGACATTCGATAAGGAGCCTGCGCAGGGATTTTTGCCCCTGGAATCAACTCAATGGCATGGTCAATCTCCCGTCTTGGTGGTAACCTTGTTGGCAATTCTTTAGGTGCCACGTCCTTGAACTCCACCGGCAATTGTTGCACTGGTTCAAGGACTTGCAATGCTTTGGACTCCTCTTCCTCAAATAGAACAACCAAGTATGTTGCTTCCCCCTTTCGCAAGCCATCTTTTACTTGCAAGGCAGACAATATTTTCCCCAAAAATTTGGCCTTAGTGAGGGAAACAAAGCAGGGATTGGGCATGTCCATCACGAACATCCCATGTAAATGCGGCAAAACAGACACCTTTGCCTTTGTAAGGAATTGCAGTCCAAGGATTACCTGAAAATCATCGAGAGGGACTGCCATAAAATCACATGATCCTTGTCAATCACCAACTTTTAAAGGGACTTCTCTTGCGACGCCGCCTACTGGTTTTGCCTCTGAATTCACAGCTTTAATCTGGCTAGAGTCTTTCACCAAAGCCAGACCAAGCCGTTGTACTTCCCGATCAGAAATAAAATTATGGGTTACCCCTGTATCAACCATTGCCTGGACAGTCACATAGTTCAGACGAATCTGCACAAACATCAACCCCCTCTTTTTCACTGTCTCCTCTTTACGAATTGCATTAAGGAGTTGTAATGGGTTGACTCGTGTTGGTTCATCAGAACAATCAATTTTCTTAGCCATGAGGGCACTGAGCTTTTCTTTCTTGGGGTAATTTCTGGCACGATGAGGGCCATTACAGATAAAATAGTCTGAGTCAACACCTCCCTTTGATGAAAAGGCTTTGTCAGACGATTTTTTCGAATTGCCAAACTTCTCAACCTTTTTCTTCTGCTTGTCCTTCTTAGGGAACTTGGCTTTCCCTTTCGGCTCCTTCTCTGGAGGATTAGCCTGCGTTTTGTAGTCAACCAACGCATCTGCTGTGGACATAGTAGCAGGTAAGTCCTTCACCCCTTGTCGACGAAGTTCTGCCTGTGCCCAAGTTTGGAGACCAGACATAAAGTTGAACAGCTTGTCTTCCTCTGATATATTTTTAATGTCAAGCATCAGAGACAAGAATTGCTTCACGTACTCCCTCGCGGTGCTTGTATGACGAAGTTTCCTTAATGCATCACGGGCTTGCCAAGCCGTGTTGCTGGGAAGGAATTGCTCCTTCATTTCAGCGGACAGAGACTCCCAAGTAGTAATTGGAGGATGAGATTTGTCCTCAGAACGTGTTCGCCACCATAATTTAGCATTACCAGATAGATACATGCTAGTGAGATCTACCTTCTCAACATTCGAAGTGCAGACTGCTTTGAAGTAGTGCCCCATATCTCACAGATAATTCTTGAGTTTTTTAGCATTACGACTGCCTGTGAAAGGCTTAGGGTCAGACACTTTGGCTTTTTGAGTGCTTTCACTGCTAGAAGCCAAATAAGCATTCTGCAGTGCCTTCTTGAGCACTAAAACGTCTGTCTCGAGGGAACTCAATCTTTCCCCCATATCATCGGTCCATGTGGAGATCGTAGCCAGCACGTCAACAACTTCGTTCTTCAGTCGACTGAAGTGATCAGATTCAGTCTTTTGAAGTTGTTCATGTGCAACCTGCATCTCTTCAAATTGTTGATACAGTAACTCAAGTTGCACAGAGAGAGCCACAACATCACCGGACTGTGGAGGACCAACTAATTCCTCAAAACGTGCCACCCTTTCCCTCAAATCAGCATTCGTTCCGTCAGCCATAGTTGATTTGTTGCCAAAATCACGCTCTAATACCAGACTGTCACAGGGTAACTTTCGTTTTTCCTTCGAGGCTACCTGTGAAGGCCTTGCTACTGCAAGCAGCTACACTCAAACTCAAGAATAAAGGACAGAAACTCACACAGAAGGTACACACGAATTTATTAGGACAAAACTCCCAAACCTTATATATTGAACTCAAGAATTTACAAGGACTCTCAAAGCTAGAACACTCTCTTCCCATCAGAATGCTTAAGCACCCCTATTTATACAGGAGTAAGGCAGATGACACCCCCATCTGCCAAGGGGTAGTTACACACGTTTTTGCTATTCCATAGCATACTGGTTAGCAGACTTGGTCTCCGTACGACACCTAGCAGGTAGTTCCACCACTTTCAATAACTGCTGTGGAACTGTCCTTCATCAGCATGCATCTAGACTGGATTCATACTAGGGACACCCAGAACTGCCTCAGCAACTGCCTTGACTGTGTCTCAGCATCATAACCGCCCACATCCTCCTGATCACATGCATTGAACAGTCATGTGCCCACATTCAGCAATCATGTGCCAGTCAAGTGCCCACATTCAGCACTCAGCCTGGCTACACGACCCAATGTGCATGCTGGGTTCAACCCATGCCATGCAATCTGAAGCTATGCACCCACATTGCTTTAATTGAGCCCACCACGTGTTGTCATGCTCAACCGGGTGTTCTCATGCTGTCTTGGTTCGCCTCAATCTATCAAACCACTTAGCCGCATCACATTGATTCCAACTTATGGCATGCCTTGGTGCAAGGTGCCACCAAGACCGGTCATTTGCACTCAAGTCAGTTAGGGTGTGACATGTATGTAGTATGAAGTAAGTTTAGTTACTGATGAGGTGAGTATAGAATTGATAGATGTACTAGTTTGATAATGATAAATTAAATAAAATGAGAATGAATATTTATGGAGTAGAAATAATTCAACCCTTTACCCTCTATAAGTCCGCCGGTGGGTGGGTTGCTCGTCATGTGTGTTGGATTGTGGATGGACACGTCTCAATACTAGAGAGAGGCGTAACGGTAGGAACTTTAACTTATATGCTTTTTGCATGTCACTAAAACTAATGTAATTCAAGTCTTGCGCCACTTTCGGCACAACCCTCTTTTTGCAAGTTTCAGCTTCACTGTTTGTTTGTGTGCCAAACGCGCACACAAACAAAAAGAGAGAGGGGGAGAGGGGTGGGGTGGGGTGGGGGTGGAAATTAGGGTTGGCATTTTTCGCTTTAACACGATGACATAATTCGAATTCAATATAAATTTTAGAACACGAATTTAATTATAATTTGACACGAATTCAAAAATGACCCAACATACGAACACGAAATATAAATAGGTCATGTTCGGGTTCAACTCGTTAAACCCAAAATTGACATGATCAACCGATTTATTTAAGAATTGACATTTTCTCTATTCTCGCGTTTGTATGGTAACATGAACAATACGAATTTAACACAATCAACATATTTAATTATTATTATATAAATAAAATATTAATTACTTGTAATTATTTATTAAACACTGACTTAATTATTGTATAAAAAAAGATATTTTTACTCATTATTATTATTAAGTTAATTTTTAGTTTGTAAAAAAAATATGAGCATGAATTCAATTAAGTGAAAATAAAATCTTAGCGTTAAATTTTTTATTTAAAATTTATGTAAGTCAATACAAATACGAAAACGAACACGACATGAAAATAAACAGATCAACTAGACAAGAACTCAACGCGACACCACTCGATTTTGACCTTAATAAAAACTCGAATGAATGGGGATTTATTTATCGGTGGGTCCCATTACATTTTTATAATAGAACCCATGCATCCATAGATCCCTGTTTATTTGGGTTCCCAAATATGGGATGCAGAGTGCTTTGCAAAAGAGAATTGACTTTTATTTTTTTATTTTTTGAGAAGCAACGAAGATATTAATATTATTTAGAAATATCCGAAATAAGCACAAGCAAAATGAAGTCCGGTGCTTGCACCAATCGAACAATACTGCTATCTAATGTTCTTTTTGGTAGGAAAGATGAAAAATAGGAAGGGTGGCAAGTAGGAGGGATATACTTTCGATATTTCAAGGATGAAAATTAAAAAGAATACACTTTCTTTCCTTTGTGTTTGGTTGGATGAATAAAAAATAAAAATGACTATTTTTAATTTTTTTTTATTTTTTTGTGTTGGTTAAGATTAGGGGTGACAATCGAGTCATGTCGTATTGAGTCATTACGGGTTTGTATCGAATATTAGTTAAACCTAACTTAATTCATTTAACTAATTGTGTCGTGTTGAGTTGCGAGTTAACATGTTTATTTTCGTATCGAATTCGAGTTGTGTCATTGTGTTGAGTCGAAAATTTTCACCCTTAATTAAGATGAAAAAATATTTTTTTAATTTAAAATTTAAAATTATATATATATATAAACAAATAAGATACATCTTAACACAAATAATTAACTTTTTATTCACTTTCCTTTCGATTTTAGAAGGATTGATTTTGGTGAGTTGAAAAGAAAGTAAATCCATCTATTTTTTCATCCTTCCTACTTTCATTTTTTTATCAAATATGATATTTTATTTATCCTTCTAACTTTATATTGTTTCAAATTTTCATTCTCTCAATTTTTTATCGTATCAAATAGAACATAAAGAAATAAATTAACGAGCGAATTCATGTGCAACTTAATTCCCTCGAGACACCTCAAACGTTTGAAACCATTTCGCCTCACAATGGCGCCCAAAGGATCCGCCTCTATCTCGCAATTTTGAATAGCCTGCATAACTTCGACCGAGTCACCTTCCAAAATCACATCATTCAGTTCTTGTCGCCTAGCAAATTGAATGGCAACTCTTGCCGTTATAGTTTCCGCCGTTCTAATGTCACAACTGATAGAAACATTCTTTTAGATAATGCCCCCACAAATTGACCTCGGTCTCTTATGACCACTTTCACTACCAAAATATTTTGGGATTCGAACAAGGTGGCATCGAAATTAACTATAAAAGCACCAGACCTCGGGTAACACCACTTGCCGGTAGACTTAGCCTTAGGAACCATGACAGAGGAAGCTATCGATTCCTGGTACTGTCTCCAATATTTGCAAGCATTCTTGCTCACTACGAAGGGTCTTGCTCCTCGTTCTCAATCTCAAAAATCCTTACATACCTATTCCTCCAAACAAACCAACAATGTATAAGGAAGAGAGAATAGTCTTCAGATGTGAGAATCTGGTGAGCCACGCGAAGCCATTCATTTGGGTCAAAGGCGTCCTGTCGAACCACTGCACCTAGCAAACTAGAACGCCACACAGCAGCAGCCCATGGACACTCTTTGAGGCAATGGATCACCATTTCGTCTCGAGAGCCTCGTGAGGAAGGAAGATGTCATTCACTAACTGCTCCTTCCACCGCTTGGGATTCTCATCGATTAACTCATTGACAGTGGCTCCGTCGTCAAGCATCCTTCTTGGAGACATCGGTTTAATCGAAACTAGAGTGGGAATCCACCTATCTGACCAGACTTTGATTTTGGAACCATCCCCAAAACGCCATCTCAAACTAGCCTCCACCACTCTCCTCACTTTGCATATACTCTGTCACCATCGTGACTCGGAGAGTCGGGTCTCGTGAGTTGTGCCAGACAGAGTATGGTTATGAGTGTGGTGACGAAATTTTTTTAAAAAATATTTAACAATGATAGGTTATTCGAACCGCACAAATCGAAAGTATAAAAATGATTGAGGTTAGTGTGCTAATTCAACCGACGAAGGGTTTGAGGCTCGGTGTGTGTAATTCAAATTGGTTTGTGTGGGTCTCGAAGATCATTAAATTAATGTGTTTGAAATAAATTAAAAAAATAAACTTTTCAAAGTTGTGAAAGATAAGTGTGATTATATAGAACTTTTGGTTAGTCATGCTCAATATATGGTGGGATAAAATACATAGTATTTCGTCATATCAAGCAAACTTAAACTTTATTAGTAATTGATGATGTATATAACACGACATAATAGAATGATAGATTCAATGCATACTAAAGAGTTTAGTCAGAGTTTCAAGGCTCTAGGGAATAGGGTTCTTGGACTAGTGGATAATTACGTACAGTGTTTATATTGATTCACCAGTTCAGGAACTCGGATAATCCACTCTTAAAGAAGTCTCTTGCTCTTGAATATCTTAGCAATTGTGAGAGTTTTACAGAGAGTATTTGGTAATGCTACAATGGCTATATCTTCTCTAGAGGGCTCAACCTCTTATTTATAGATGTTCTTGAGATTTGCTTGATCTGGGGCGAGATCCTCGCCCCTTCCTTGTAACGGTTCCTCTTTATTGCGTAAAGAAACTTGTGCCTGTGGGGTGATTGACGCCAGAAAGATGGGGAGACTTGGTGGGATCCAGCTAATATGGATATATGAGAATTGAGGTCTGAGGTCGAGGTCTACTAGTTATACTAATGAGTTGAGCTCCCGAGCTGGGTAGTATGACCTGGGGAACCGAACTCACCCTTAGATATTTTGTGGTACCATCAGTAACAAAAGTTTATTGAGGTTAATGCGTAATATATTTATATATACATTAAAAATTCTAGAATTATGCTTTGGGGCAAGATTGTGATTAATGAATATAAAGAATTTGATTGGAATAGTATTATCTTTTGTACGGGTTAGTTGCTAGCTATGAAGTACAGATATTTCGTGGAGGTTGACGTACCCGTATTGAATACTGTATCGGATATAATACTCGTCGGATATTCGAAGATACGTATCAGATACACCTTCTACATATTTAATAATAATTAAATATTAGAATACTTCACGGATACTTTTATGATCGACCAACATATATAAATTTTGAGTTGAATTTTTAATTTCTCTTTTCGAATTCACATACCATACAATACATTAACAAAAATTCATGTTACTTTAAAGACACATGATTGTTTCTTAAATATTATCTACAATTACATATCAAAAAATAATAAAATAAAGCTATTAGATAATAATCTAAGTTAGGGGTGTCAAATGTGTCGGGTTAAACGGTTATGTGTCGGGTTAAACAGGTAACGAGTGAAAAATATATAAACCCGTACACGATACGTTTAATAAACAGGTAAAAAATGTCAACACGAATACGACCCGTTTAATAAACCGGTAACACGACACGACTCGTTTAACCCGTTTAATTTTAAAAAAATTATATCAACAAATTTTAATACTCAACTTTTTTTTATTGCCAATTGAAATTACCTCAAGAAAAGAGGAATTTTTAGCCAAATTTCATAAAAATAAGACTTGAAGGCTTAAAACAAAAAAAATAAGAGGTCATTAGTTTTTATAGGCAACTTTGCCCTTCCCATCTCTCTTCATTTTTCAATGTAGGACAAAAAAAAAAGACATTGATTTGTCTTTGTTTTTGAAGCGCTCCCTATCTCCCCTCTTTTGTCTTTGAACTATTACTTTACTTTTTTTTTATTATTGATTTTTTTATTTGTTAATTTTTTAAAATAATTATTAATTTATTATTATATTAATTTTATTTAAACGGGTAAACGTGTGATAAATGGTTTGATAGGTTTTACCAGAACACGACTCGTTTATTAAACGTGTTTGGTGTGTCAACCCGTTTATCACCTAAATTCGTTAAGATCTCACTCAAACCCACTTAATTCGTGTCAATTTGTGTCGGTTAGTCATGTCGTGTCGAATTTTGACAGCCCTAATCTCAACAAAAATTACTTCTAAATACTAGATAAATGTGACAACCCGTATTAAAATTAATCGCTAACATGTAATTTAAGTCGTTGATTATAATTTTATATAATTAATGATCATTTTTAAAAATTTTAAATAAACAAATGAACCTCAAATATAAATCTTTTACGTAAAAACGAGTCGAATGACTATAATATAGGTTATATTTCGTGTTAAAAAAATATTATATTGTTAAAATGATATAATATATGAGTAATACATTCATTACATATCTAATTTATGTAAGTGTGTGTGTATATATATGTATTTTAGATGTACAAGTGTCAAAGAAAGAAAGGAAAAGAAAATGGTCATATACATAAGTGGTGCTAAGTGTGTTAAAATAGACACGTGGTCTATTAGGAAAAAAATAAAAAAACTTGCGAACAAGATATGTATAAGTATCCATAGTGATGCCAATTGCTCATGTCACTAAGTCACGTTGGGAGGAAGGGTCTTGGCTATAAATAGCCGGCACTTGGTCATTTGACCTAGGCAACAAAGAGAAAAAAAGAAGAGAGAGAGGGACGAAGAGAGAAATTTATGAAATTTTAGGGTCAAAAATTGAGTGGTGATTTTTTTTTTTTAAATTTAAGTATTTGATTCTTGGTATTTTAAATTTAATATTGATCGAAATTATTGAGGGATTTGAGGTACGTGATAGAACATAATATGCTCCTGCCTTTTAAATTTTTTTGTAAAAAATGTCTTTTGATTATTGAAAATTTATATTCTTATTGATTATTCTGATTGATACGAAATTTTGACAATTTTATAGGTTGATCTGTACGTTGGACTAAATAATTTGGAATTGATTGATACATATACGAAGTGTACTTAGAGCATAATTGGTGAAATGCGTTCATGGCCCATGTGGGGTGTGATTGTGTTTACAACCCTGCAGGATATAATGGTTTGATATAAGTATGAATTTTAAATGGCCAAGTGTCACCTGTCGTGTCACCTGTCATGTCACCAAGAGGACCCGAGTATGAGGCTATGTTTGATAGAAATTGAGCTATGTGATTTATCGAATTGGATTCTTGATTCTCTTATCTATGATTGTCTATCGATTAAATTATTTGATCATTCATACCTTTTTCTCGTTAAGCATATTGTTTCCTATCATATTGTATACTTTTTCGCTTTTAATATATTTTTTTTAGGATAATCTCAAAATGAATGATCAAAGTTGATATTTGAGAAATCAAAAATAGATGAATTTTGATATAATTTTTAATTTTGTGGATTTATTGTGGTGATATATAACTCCGGATGGAATGACCAGAGTGGAGATATGAGAAAATTTCAAATTTATAACTTTGTGGGTTTATTGGGAGATGTATACTTCGAACAGATTCATTTTTATATTGAGGATATTATTTTTATAA
This sequence comes from Ilex paraguariensis, assembly GCA_963454935.2. Taxonomy (NCBI): domain Eukaryota; kingdom Viridiplantae; phylum Streptophyta; class Magnoliopsida; order Aquifoliales; family Aquifoliaceae; genus Ilex; species Ilex paraguariensis. The sequence goes on along the minus strand of CAUOFW020001724.1, from coordinate 6,010,093 downwards.
GTATTTAGAGATTAAAATTGTGATTATAAATATATTAAGACAATTAGAACTTTGTCCCTATATTCGGAGATATTTGTAGTTTATTTTGATCGATTGATTTAATCAAGTAATGCGTTTTCAAAAACGGGGTGTTATGTCACGTCTCGTTTTCGAGATACGTTACTTGATTAAATCAATTGATCGATAATAAACCACAAATAAATCTCTACATGCAGGACTAGAGCTTTAATTGCCTCAAAAAATTTATAATCACAATTTTGATTTCTAAATACCAATAAAAATAATATCTTCAATACAAAAACAAATTTGTTCAAATTATATATTACCCCAATAAAACTACAAAGTTATAAATCTGAAACTTTTTCATATCTCCACTTTGGTCTTTCCCTCAGGAGTTATATTTCGCCACAATAAATCCACAAAGTTAAAAATTATATCAAGATTTGTCTGTTTGTGATTCCTCAAATATCAACTTTAGTTCTTCCCTCTGAGATAATACTGAAAAATATTAAAAGCGGAGAATTATACAAAATGACAAGAAAAAATATGCTCAACGATAAAAAAGTATGGATGATCAAATAATTCAATCGATAGACAATCATAGATAAAAGAATCAAGAATCCAATTTGATAAGTCACATATCTCAATTTCTATCAAACATAGTCTCATACTCGGGTTCTCTTAGTGACATGATAAGTGACACTTGAGCATTTAAAATTCATATTCATATCAAACCATTACACCCCGTAGGACTGTAATTACAATCGTTCCCTGCAGAGCCATAATCACATTTCATCAATTATGCCTCAAATACACTTTATACATGTACCAATCAATCCCAAAGTATTTAACCCAACGTACAGATCAACCGATAAAAATGAGAGAATTTCGTATCAATCAGAATAATTAATAGAAATACAAATTTTAGATAATCAAATAATACTCTTTGCAAAGAGATTTAAAAGATAGGAACATATTATATACTACTCCGTACCTCAAAATCATTAATAACTTTAATAGATAAGAAATTCAAAGTACCTCAAACAAGACACTTCAATTTGATAATGATCGAAAGTAAAATTCACTATTTTATTTTTGACCCCAAAATCTCCTAAATTTCTCTCTCTCTCTCTCTCTCTCTCTCTCCATCTTTTTCTCTCTTTCTTCTTCCTTCCTCTCTCTCTTTCTTCCTTGCTTTGCGTTTTGCTTATTGATAGCCCTTACTTATAGGGTGCAATGCTTGGCCTCCAAGTTATTTACACAAGGTTAAGAGCATGTGATGATGTAAGGCAAATAAAGTCATTGGACAAATGTCCATTATCTCATGGTTGCTTTTTTTTTTTTTAATTTTATATAAAAACACATGTCACTTAATTACAAATCATGGCCCCCAGGGTGACACTTGTACCTTGAAAACATATATTTATATGTATCACAAATTACATATATATTATTTGTCTATTATATTATTTGAATATTATAATATTTTTATTTCTATACGAAATATGACATATATTATAGTCATTTAACTCATTTTTACGTAAAAAATATAAATTTGAGGTCCATTTATTTATTTGAAATTTTAAAATAAGCCTTTATTATATAGAATAATAATTGACTACCTAATTAGTTTGTTAATGTCAAATTGTTATACAAGTCATCATAGTAAATATTAATTTTAATTCCTTTAATTAGTTACTTCACTTTGTGAATATACTATAGTGATATCAGTGTTTTAAAACCTGGCCTGGTGGGTTGACCCGGTGATATAGTGAACTGAAGCCTAAACTGGGTCGGTTCTTATATAAGATCGTTTATGTAAAGAAACCAGATAAAACTCGTTAAACTAGATGGTCCTTCCCCCAACCCGTTGACCCGAGCGATTTTTGTCAAACCCGTTGAATTAAGAAAAATGTTATAAAATCAGGCTTTTGGGTATTTTTGCCCTAATTTGATTTTTATCGTTCTGAGCAGCTGAACCTCTACCTCTCGTTATCCTCTTTGCCTCATTTTTGGAGTCTGAGATTTGATGACTCTCAAGCTCTCAGCCTCTCAATTCAATTCAGTCCTCTCTCTTTCTTTCTCTTTCTGCAATGTGGCTGGCTAGCTCACTTGAACAGTCGAACGAACTACAATTTTACGAAGGTAGGACAAGACTCGTTCAAATCTTCAATGGTGAGTTGTTTCACTCCTCATTCTCTACGAATTTCATTCTCTAAGACACAACAACAGGTATCGTCTCTGTCTTTGTCTGTCTATCTGTCTCTCTCACTCAATCAAGTGTTGAACTCGAACAGTCAAACAAATTATCGGCTTACGAAGGTAGGATAAGACTAACTCAGATCTTTATTGGTGATTTGCATAACCTTCTCCTTCTCTTTGCCTTTCTCTTGAGGCTTGAGAATATTGAGACATAGCAAGTACTTTCTCTTTCTCTGTACTGGTTAGATCTAATATGATTTGTATGAATTCTTATGAAGTTGATTTCAAGAACTATGCAATTAAGAACATATTTGATTTGGTTAATAGTAGATTAGGCAATTGTATTAGAATTGAATGTATTGGTTTGATAATTTTTGAGTGTTTGTTTGATTTAATATATATTAAACATGTTATTTTTATAATTATTATATTTTTTTAGCCTATCTATAATCATTAATAATTATTTTTTATTTTTTTATTATATCATTGGTTCGACCAGTGACCTAGTGGTTGAACCAGTAACCCATTGATCAGGTCCCTTTGCTGGGTTGATGTCCGGGCTGAGTTTTAAAATTATGAGTGATACGATATATATTTTCTTAAAATTAAAAAGAATTACTAATTTTTCTTATTTTGTATTAAAAAACTACCAAAATATATAAGTATTAAGTTGATTGAAAATAATAAAAATATTTTATTATAACCGTATCTTGGTCGTACCCGTATTCTATTTTTTAAAATTTTGTCGTATTGCTGTATCTATATTGTATCATATCATACTCGTATTTCGTATTCGCATCCGTGCTTCATAGATTGCTAGTCTTCCATAAGTTCTATGTTTTATAACCTAATAGAGAAATAAAAGTCGAGCATAATAAAAAGAAAGGGATAGGTGTCTACCTTAGAAGTTTTCAAACATGAGATGTAATGTAGGGGTGTGTTTTGGTTGAAACGTGTAACTAACCTAAGGGGGATGGGAATGAGTCAGTCGTCAAGGGAAATATAAAACAAATCAGTAATGTTATGCTGACCAATAGGTGTAACTTATCTGATTATTTTTGAAGATAAGCCATTAAAACAACTTCATACATTCTTAATAGAGTTTTTAGCAAATTTGTTTCAAAAATACCTTTTAAATTATGAACCAATAGGAAACCAAACTTTAACCATTTTCGAGTCTGGGGTTGTCCTACTGAAGTCAAAATCTATAACCCTTTTGAGAAAAAGACTGATTCTAGAACTACTCGTTGTTTCTTCATAAATTACCCAGAACATTCTAAAGGATACCAGTTCTATTGTCTTACACATGGTACTAAAATTGTTGAGTCCTTAACAACAAAAATTTTAGAGCTTGATGTTACTGATATTGGTTGCTCACAACCTGTTAGTGTGCATGACCAAGATAAATTTATTTCTATTCCTTTACTTGTTGTGCAAGAGAATATTATACTTGCTCTTGTTATTAATTTTTCTGCTCTAGTTGTTGATTCTTTTATTCCTACAATTGAACCTTCTGTTCCTATTGAGGCTCCTAAGTATTTAGAGTCTATTACTGAAATTTCCTTGAAAAGGTCTTCAAGACCAAGGATACTTGTTATTTCTAATGAATATTATGTATACCATGGGAAAAATGATTATGATATTGTTGATCCTGTAACATACCATGATGCTATTACTTTTCCTCAGTCTGATATGTGAGTGGGTGTCATAGAAGACGAGATGCATTCTATGACACATAATGAAGTGTGGGAATTTGTGAAACTTCCTAGGGGATGTAAACCCATTGGCTGCAAATGGGTGTGTCAGAGGGAAGGTATAAATTTTAATGAAACTTTCTCACCTGTCTTTACTAAAGATTCTTTAAGGATCATTATGACATTAGTGGCTCATTTTGATCTAGAACTTCATCAGATGAATGTGAAGGCAACTTTCCTGAATGGTGAGCTTAGTGAAGAAGTTTATATGATACAACCAGAAGGTTTTAAGGAGAATGGGAAATAACATTTAGTGTGCAAGTTGAAGAAGTTTATCTATGGTCTCAAACAAGTTTCTTGTCAGTGGTACTTGAAATTTGATGATATAGTAAGTTCTCTTGATTTTGTTGAGAACAAGATAAATTAATGCATATATCTTAAGGTCAATGGAAGCAAATTTATTTTTCTTATTCTTTATGTTGATGATATTTTGCTTGCAAGTAATGATTTGGGCTAACTTCAAGAGATTAGACAATTATTGTGTAAAATATTTGACATGGAAGATCTTGGGAAAACATTTTTTATGTCAGACATTCAGATTCATCGATATAAAAGTTGTGGATTGTTGGGACTTTCCCAAATGACATATATAGATCGTGTGCTTGAAAGATTTAATATGCATAATTGTAAGTTTGAGGATTTACCTATTGTGAAAGGTGATAAATTCAGTCTAAGCCAATATCCCAAAAATGATTTTGAGGAGGAGTCTATGAACAATATACCTTATGCGAGTGTTGGCAGTTTAATGTATGCACAAGTTTGTACCAGACCTGACATTGCTTTTGCAGTTAATGTTCTTAGCAGATATCTTTCCAAACCAGGATTAGATCTGGGTGGCAGCTAAGAAAATTATGAGATACTTGCAAAGAACAAAAAATTACATGCTTGTTTATAGGAGAGTTAATAGTCTTGAGGTGATTGGTTACTCAGATTTAAATTTTGCTGGGTGTCAAGCTGATTTAAAATTCACTTTAGGATTTATATTCATGTTAGTTGTAGGAACAATATCATGGAAGAGTGTTAAACAAATTCTCACAGCTTCTTCCACTATGAAAGCTGAATTTGTAGCTTTTATAGAGCTGCAACACAAGCTATACGGTTAAGGAATTTTATTTCAAGACTTATGATTGTTGATTCCATCTCTAAATCACTAACAATTTATTATGATAATAGTGCAGTCATGTTCTCCTCAAAGAACAACAAACATTCTAGTGGGTCTAAACATATGAAAATTAAATATCTTTCTGTTAGAGATCTTGTGAAGAAAAGTGACATTGTGATTGAATATATTGATACAGAATCAATGCTTGCCGATCCTTTAACCAACATGAGCATTTTGTGGTCTTTTGATGTACTTGGTTAGTGAGAGTTTTTTTATGTATTAAGAACTTTAATATTGATTTAATTTCATATGTGATATTTGATACTCATTATCATTGAGATACATCTATTTGATGATTATTCTTATTGTTAGCACGATATTCTTGTTATGTTATATGTGTACATATTTATGACATGTCATTTTATACAAAATCTTAAGACTTAGTGTATATCTTAAATATGACTGTTTTGTCAATTAAGTATGTCTTTAATTACACAATTTGAGAAAATCTTGTGATTTTAAGTTTGGAGACATACTAGCTTATTATTGAAGCTAATGGATTTCTCTAGCTTATTGTTGATGCATGTTGTTAAAGAGAAATCATTTGGAGGACTAGCAATGAAAATAACATGTTTATCAGATCACATATTGAAATGTTATTTTCTTACTATAGTACCACATCTTGATCCATGTCAATAGAATTGTTATTTTTTGTAATCATGGATTGGTCCTATGTCAATAAAGGATGTAAAGACCGTCATGGTTCGAAAATATTAGTTTTATTGGACTGGGTTGAGTTTGAGATGTTGTCTCAGGACCATGTTATTTTTATTGTAACCACATTGAGTTTTGTTTGATTAGTCCGAAAGTCGTTTTAAAAATATATATATATATTTATATATATATAATATTGTTTTATTTCTAAATTACTACAATTAATGTTGTCCAAGTGGGAGAATGTTAGAATTTTTTCTATATAGGATTTCCATTAATTGATCGTTAATTTTTAGTTTGTGAAAACAGACTGAATTTATGGTCTAATGAAATGAGCCCAATATTATTAAGTGATCTATTTTGATGGGCTTATGTACATATTTTAATTAATGTGGTTGAGACGGTTTAGTGTAGACCTTAATCTAATTATGACCCGTAATGGGAGAGCCCATTAGATTTTATTATAAATATCAAGATAGGTCCCCTCTCCACTTTATAATCCTAAATTATTTTGTCCTATTGAGAGCCGTCTATTGCTTTGAAGAAGGAAAGGAAGACCTTACCCTTTCGCGAAAGAAACCAGAAGATCGAGTAACATGACTCATATATGTATGTTATAAACATATATGATCCAAATCTTGTAATTTAAGTGTTTTAAATTTTATATACGAATCATTAAAATTTCTTATATTACGTTCCAATTTGAGGCCATAGATGATACTCAATGAGTTCGTAAATGCCAGAGTGACCCTGTTGGTCTTTGGGCTTGGGTACCGTATTTGATTGTATTGACTTGACAGCGTATTTTTCTTGGGGTGCAAGTCCCCTAAATTATTTGATCGTATGTTCGTATGGATCGTATTGACTTTGAGTGGTCTATTAAGACTATTTGCGCACTGGTGTGACACTGTATTGATGTTGCGATCGTATTACTGTTTTCAAACTTAAATGTTTTCGCTCAACATTTATTATTTCTCATATATATATGTATCAAATGCTCATTTTGATGCCTAAACATGTCAAACTATGTTATTTTCAAACTCGTTTGTTTGAAATTTGAGTTACTCTACTAAGCTGTTGATGCTCACCTTACATTATTTTCCATTTTTCATATTAGTAGGTGGCGAGGAAGTCCACAAATATTTGATCTGTCGATGTTTTCTTTAGTGAAGATTTGAAAATATGTTATGTTATAAGGTTTGAGTTGAAAGAGTATTATATCTAAGGTGTGTAAGTTATAACGGTCTAGAAGTACATGTTTGAAATGTATATGAAATTAATATCAAAGTTTATTCATTATTTGGATATTGTATCATTTGGTGATTGTGAAGGTTATTAGCACTATGGATATTACGTGATTGGATCAGGGTTTTACATACTCCTCCAAGTGTAAGGTGGTCTATACCCCAACTCTGCCTCCATCAAGGTAAAAGAGGGAAAATACCTCGCCTTAAGTATTTGATAGAGGGGAGAGTTGGTCTCGACATTGACATTGATTCTCTATGCTTGTTTAGCTAGCAAATTCAGATTGAATGCCTTCAAATCGCTAAAGCCCATACCACCTTTTTCCTTTAGTGTGCACATCCTACTCCAGCTAACATAGTGGATTTTCCTTTTGCCTTGTCCCTATCCCCACCAAAATTTGGCCGCTAAAGATTCCAATTCATCACAAAAATAATTCGGTAGTTTAAAATAACCCATTGCGTATGTAGGTATAAATTGAACAACTGCCTTAATGAGGACTTCCTTCCCTGCTCTGGAGAGTTTTTCTTTCCACCCTTGCATCTTTTGCCAAACTTTCTCCTTCAAGTTGCTGAAGACATCCTTTTTGGATCTCCCCACCACTGTAGGCAGGCCCAGATACTTGTCGTGTTGATGAGCCCATGGAACTCCCAAAATATTCTGAACTTGACTTGCTTGCCTCTCTGATGTATTGCTGCTAAAGACCACTTCATACTTATCCAAGTTCAACTGTTGCCCCAAAGCTGTTTCATAAATCTTAAGTATTGACTTCACCGCCCCAGCTTCTGTAGGAGAAGCATTCAAGAAGAGTAGGCTATCATCAGCAAACAAGAGGTGAAATATCCTCGGACTGCCTATACCCACTGCTACACCAGTAATCTTTCCATTCAGCTCTGCGTCACTCAACAGTGCTGTTAGACCTTCTGCACACATAAGTAACAAATAGGGCAATAAAGGGTCTCCTTTTCGAAGACCCCTTGCAAGATGGAAATAACCCAATTGTTCATTGTTCAAGATAATTGAATACGAAATAGTTGAGACACAATTCATAATCTAAGAAACCCATATTTCATCAAAACCAAGAGTAAGCATCATTTTTTCCAAGAACACCCATTCCACTCCTATCGTAAACTTTGCTCATGTCAAGCTTCAGCGAAGCAAGATCCATCTTCCCCCAACTCTTACACTTTAGAAAATGATTGACTTCGAAGGCAACCAAAACATTTTATTTAATCAATCTTCCAGGGAGAAAGGCACTCTGAGTTTCAGAAATAACTGAGGGTAGAATAAACTTCAAACAATTAGCTAGAATTTTAGAAATTATTTTTGTAAATAACATTACAAAGACTAAGTGGACGAAATTGAGGTAGAGAATCTGGATTTTCACATTTAGGAATAAGCACTATATGAGTGAAATTTATTTGGTAGGACATGGGCCACCATTGAGAAAAGCCAAACATAGTCTGACACATCCAGACCTACAATATACTAAAACTTTTGGAAAAATAGTGGGGGCATACCGTCTGGGCCAGGGGAAGTTGTGGGGAACATTTGAGAAATAGTTGAAGTTGCCTCATCCAAACGAAAAGGCCGCAAAAGTCTCGAATTCATTTCACCAATCACCTTGCGATCCACTTTGTTAGAACTGCCTCCAGGTCTCGGTTATGTCGTCTAATAGATGTAAATAGATTCTTAAAAGTACCCACTGCAACAGACTCCATATCAGCTGAATTTTCGCAATATCCCCCTTGACCATATCTTAACTTCATTATAGTGTTCCGTCTTCTCCTTTGTAAAGCCCATGCATGAAAGAAAGCAGAATTTCTATTGCCCTCTTTTAGCCACTGTATCTTCGATCTTTGCGGCCAACAAGTCTCCTCCATGTCAAGAAGCTCGTTCAATTCTGACTCAAGAATTAGTGACTGTTGCTTGGATGCAATTGTTAAACCTTGCGCCTTCAAACTCGCCAATTGAGATTTTAGAGCTTCAACTTTCTTAGGAATGTGCCCAAAGTGGTCTTGTTTCCAATTAAGTAAACCCACTCTACAATTCTGCAGGTTATTTGAGAACCCTTGACTGCCAAGAGTGCCCCACGCCCTGTTAATGGTATCTTCACAATCCTCCCTACTAGTCCATGCAGCTTCGAACCAAAATCTCCTTTTTTTTAAATCGCTTTGCAATGTTTACGGCTCCTATATTGCTATAAACACTCTTGAATTTGGGAATCTAGCTATCCACTCCACGTTTGCACATACCCTGTCCAATCGTTCCCACACTGTATAGGGAATCATCTAGTTATTACACCAAGTAAAGGGGAACCCTACAAACCTCAAGTCCAACAAAGCACAATTATCCAAAGCATGCCGAAAAGCCTGCATATGCCATTCGGCCCTACTCCGCCTTCCTTTCTTTTTGCTTTGTGAGGTATTCTCATTAAAATCCCCCACAAAAACCCATGGTAAATTAATAACCATGCATAAATGAGCCATCAGAGACCTGGTATCACTCCTTTTGATGTTTTAGGCTCCCCAGAAATCCATGTGAATCTCCACGATCCCAGAGTGTTTGTTTCATTGATCACCACATCGATGTGCCCATGCAAAAAACTCTGCAAAACCACCTTTATTCCTTTTTGCCAAAGCAATGCCAAACCTCTAGAATTCCCGTTTGCCTCAACAGCCACCCCATGCATTCCTAATACCATTTTCAAGAAATTAATCTTCCTAGCATTACACTTCGTCTCCGATAGGAACCCGAAGTCGGGCCTCTCTTTATCCATGAAATCACGAAGATCCAGAATTGTTCGAGGAGGCCCAAGTCCCTGGCAGTTCCAACTAAGAATTTTCATGGCGATCGGTGGGCTTGGAGACCAACACCCACCGTTGAATTTACCATATCAGAGGACAACGAAGAAATCTCATACTCACTAACCTTAGTTCTTTTGTTCGAGAAGACTTCCAAATCCGCCCAATGACTTCTCTAGAAAAACCTTGTGACCGAACTGTAGGCGGTTGAACAGCCACAAGTTGACGCGTGGACCATTGTAGCCATTAAGGAGCGCAAACAACGCCTGGGGGAGACGTCGAAGAGTTATAGCCTAGAGGGCGGAGTACACCCTCAGAGCCTAGTATTAAAAGGATATCTCAGCTCATTAACTAGGGTCATGAGTGGCGGTAAGAATTATTAATGAAAATCCAGGTGTTCAAGGGATATGAATATAGTCAACATTACAAGACATTAATTGTCGTTATGCTAACTTGATGTCCTCAGCAAACCCCGAGGAGACTTAATTTCGAGCAGTGAATGCTTGAACATAGGTGTCAAGCACCAAACAGAGGTAATTAATGATTGGGGATTGGACCATGAATGCACGACTTTGCCTGAGCAAGGGTCTATTCGCCTGAAGAGATTAGTCTTGAACATATTTGATGGAATGACACTCATTGTGCTTAGATACTAGTGCAAGTGAGTTGAGACTCAGATCTTTTAGTCATTATTAGCCCAGAAATAAATACCTCTCAGGAAGCTGAACAAAGGTACGAAAACCTAAATTCAGAAAATACAATGTGCTAATAACTCTCATTCCGACTGACTTGAGTTTCAGAGGAGATTAACCGGGTGTTTACTTAGCCCTTTTCTTAATCTTTTGATTGTTTCAAATTGACCATGTAACACCTCAACCTAGGGTACAATATCTGTAATCCTTGTTTTTTTTTTTTCATACACCTTTCTTTATATAAAAATAAGCATATAATAAAATTCATCAAATCCCTTAGTAGTACGGCTTGTCATGAGCCTGCTTATTTACGGACCGTAATATTGATCTCAAGAATATGATAAATAATAATACAATTTAAATTTAAAGGACATATAAAAATGAACCCCATGATGACATCTCAATTGACCCTCTAGACTCGGAAGTGGACTCCTCACGTCTTTATGATTTTTCCTGAAAAGTCATTAAGACCATTAATAAAAGCAAAGATGCAATTAATATTTAAGAGCACAACAAGTGATAAAAGAAACTTTGTTTATTTAGGAACAACCTTAACTACGAATTAGATACTGACTTTCAAATTACACTTCACCTCATATACATTCGTTTACATCGTATAGACATAACATGTATATATCACATCGACAAAATATACAACACATATATTTACTTCCATATAATTAAATTATTCTTCACAATGAATACTTCACACGCATACAAACTAATCGCCCTAAAAACAACAACCACCACACAGACTATATTTAATTGTGCAAATTCTTGCATAGATATCATTCATTGTTGAGACAACTCAAACCACATTAATGGTTTTTCTTTAGACGACCCACATCACAGAGAGTTTTTGATCACGTTATTTAGACGACTCCACCACATAATCAAATTCCATCACGTAGACGACTCAAGCCATATAAATAATTCATGTTACTTAGACGATTTATCTTACATAATCCTCTCTCGTCACTTAAACGACTCTCATAACACTACCGTATGTCTCTGCTCAATTAATTTATTCACAACAATACCCGTAGCAAAAATATATGTTTAAAAGTCTAATAAATTATCACAAAAAATTGTAGGGTGGTGCACCTACCTTGCGTGATGTCTTAGTCGTAGATGATCCCTCCGCCGGAGCTTTTAGTGCAGCATTTTTAGCGGTGTTCGTCTCCAAACCTGGCATAACCGATATTCACAATTTCATTCATACATGAATACATAATACCGCTTAAGTTCAAGATGGTTTACTCGAACCTAGTTTAATGATTATATCCCTTCGAATTAAATGATTTATTTATATTAAATAACCTTATCTATTCGAATCGATTAAACTATTAGTTTGATAATCAACTCGAGTCAAGTTAAGTAATCAATTCGCATTGAGTAAAATTATATACTCGAATCAAATTTAGTTAATCTTTTTGAATCCGTTTAGAAAATATTTATTCGAATCAATTACACCCAAATTTAACATTTTTCATCAAGTTTTAAACATCACAAAAATATACTTAAATTTGCGTAATTTTCTATTCAAGCATAAAATGACATGTTTACTTGTAATAACTCATATTCATGGATTCATGAAAATTCAAGAATAATTCACAAGATTTCTAAACTACCCACCAAATTACTATGTTAATTTTTCCAAGCAACACCCATGGTACTATGCATTCATAACAAGCATCCCAACAAACCCACATGCAATAATTTTACTCTTCTATTTTTCATGCAATAACATTAACTTAATTTACAAATCCACATAAATATTGAGGTAAATCGTTTATGTATTAACCAAAGTTCTTACTAAGCATTATATTTATAAGATATCATACTTTAAATACATGCAACACTCAAAATATATATACTAGAGTTGGCTTCCTACATCATAGAGGAAGAAAATGAATTATAATTCTTACCTTTGCACCCACACTTTTTTCTTCCTTCTCTTTTTTTTTTTCTTTCCTTCTTGTTCTGGTTCTCGCCGAAAATGTCTAAGTAAGACTTCTTACTTCTCTCTCTCTCTCTTTTTTATTTTATTTTTATTTTTTGCATGTCTTCCTAAGTGGAGACTTCCATCATTACTTACACACACATACACATATATCCATACATATATTTTCTTATATAATGTATAAGTATATATACTTATATTTATATGTCTACTTTTTCTTTATATGCATATTTATACATAGACATGTGTGTGTATATATATATATCCAAATTATTGATCACCCATTAAATTCGTATTTTAGACCCTTAACCACTCCTTGTATATACTAACACATTTTATCTTAATAACAATAAATTGATGTCACATGCTTTCCACCCAATTAATTCCACATGCGCTAGCGTACATAAAATAATAAACTCATATCTGTCAATATTCTTATTTAACTTTTCACACTTGAATAAAATAATTCTCCATATAATCATTATTTTTAAATTATTTTTGAATATTAAAATATTCATTGTTTAGGTTCAGGTTTCATATCATTACTTGTAATTAAATACTGGTTGTCACTCCTACGGATGAATGTCACATATGAGTATGCTTATTAAAAATATTACATGTTTGTCATGCTTGTTCAGGTTTTAAAATTTTTTCTTATTTAAGAATTTTGTCCCCAAATTTCGACTTATCAATTTGAAACAAGTAAATATATATATATTTTGCGTTTTTAACTATTTTAATTTTAGATATGATGACTAAAATAAGTACTTGTCTCTAAACTCCCGACATAAAATAGAATGCCTAATAATTTTTTTCGGGTCTCACATGCCATCCAACGGATCCCTATCTCAATTCATAGTAGGAAATCATCCGTGCATCTTGCTTTCTTTTTTCTTTTTTCTTTTTTCTTTTTTCTTTTTTCACTTCGGTGGAATTTGGTAGGGAAAACGTGGAAGAGCCTTTCTCTCTCCTCCTCTATCTCTTCGTTTCTAAAAAAACCTTACTGAGCACCTCTTATCTTAATTCCCTTTTCCCCTTATCCCCTATTTCTAAAAGCCTGTTGGGTTGAACTGACGGATTAGACTTCCTTTGCAGCTCAATGGGACTCCAGATACATTGGACTAGTAGCATGAGTTTCCCCATCCATCAACGACCCTTCTTTTGACTTTCCATCTCCAGCTTGAGAACACCAATCAACAGAATCTTTCACCCCATCCATCATACCACAATTTCCCGCCTCCAAAATTGGGCACACACCTTCATTGTTTGCTATACAAACTATTGAATTTGGGAATCCAGCTATCCACTCCACGTTTGCACATACCCTGTCCACGTTTGACTGGGGATTGGGCCATGAATGCATGGCTTTGCTTGAGCAAGGGTCCACTCGCTCGAAGGGATAAGTTTTGAGCATATTTGATGGGATGACAATCGATGTGCTTTGATACGAGTGCAGACAATTAAATGCTAAGGTGTGACTCAAATTCTTTAACCATTATCAGCGCAGGTATAAATACCTCTCAGGAAGTTGAACAAAGGTACGAAATCTAAATTCAGAACATACACTGTACTAATGACTCCCATACAGACTGACTTGAGTTTTGGAAGGGATTAGTAAGGTGTTTATCTGTCTTTGATTGTTTCAGATTTACCATCCAGTGGATCGCTTTCTCAATTCATCGCAGGAAATCATCTGTTCATCTTGCTTTCTTTTTCCTTTTTTCACTTCAGTGGAAGTTGGTAGGGAAAACGTCGATGAGCCCTTATCTCTCCTCCTCTGTCTCTTTGTTTCTAAAAATACCTTACTAAGCACCTCTTATCTTAATTCCATTTTCCCCTTATCCCCGATTTCTAAAAGCCTGTTGGGTTGAACTGACAGATTAGAAAAAAAAACCATCTCTTCCTTTGCAGCCCAATGGGACTCCAGATACATTGGACTAGTAGCATGAGTTTCCCCATCCATCAACGACCCTTCTTTTGACTTTTCATCACCAGGTTGAGAACACCAATCAACAGAATCTTACACCCCATCCATCACACCACAATTTCCCGCCTCCAAAATTAGGCACACACCTTCATTGTTTGGGCAAGCAATTAATTCCTCCTAACAAATTTGGTAACCCCTGAGATAGCTCTGTTGATATCGGGATCTGGGATATCCAATCCCAAATTAATAGGATCACCCTCCTTCGACTCATGCTCAACTCCTTCCTCCACCGTGGTTGGGTCACCGGCTGGACATAAATCACTATTAGTCTCCACGGGAGAGTTTTCCATCGACTTCTGACTATACGACTTCTTTGTTTCCACCACAAGAAATTGTACTTTTAGCCGTTAGATTTAAATTACAGCTAAAAATGTTGACACTAAATACATATTTTTAATGACAAAAAATTATTATTGCCACTGAGTATATGATATTCAAATTATTTAGTAATCATAATTATTGATTGCCACTAAAGATATATAACTAGTGGTGAAAAATTATAATTGCCACTGAAGATATAGTAGTAAATATAGTTAGTGACAATTTGAATGTTGCGGCAAAAAATACATCACTAATTCGCCACTAATTCCAAATATTCAGTGACAGCAATTAAAATTTAGTCACTAATTAAATTTAAATTTTTAGTGTTAAAAAATAATTATTGTTACTATATATAATATACTAAATTTAATGAGTTACAGTTTTATTGTCGTGGCTAAAAGCTAACTATTTGTCATTAATTCTTGAAGGAAAAATAATTTAATGGCAACAATTTTTTTTATCACTAATAATCCAGATAAGCAATTATTTTTTTTACTGCACCTGATTCTTAGCACTCCCGTGGTTTTTGCGTGAAACTTTATATACGAGCTCAGTTCACATATAGCTTACAATGTTTGGATTATGAGAAATTAGGTATTAAGCTACTGCTTCAAATTAGCTTCGTATTCGTTTGCTGATTTCTCTCTCTCTCTCTCTCGATCGATCGATTGTGGTCAAGTGATTGATTGAAGTGTCTTTTTTTGTTATGCAGCTGTTTTGGAATTCAGATTTGTTCGAGTTGTGAATTGTATCGAATCAGAAGGTAGTGAGTATAATTAAAGATATAGGTTAGTCGGTGTTTAATTGTGGTACTAGGATGCTTTTTATGGCTGGTTGTGTATGTCTGCTCTTTTTGTAAATGCGACAGTGATTAATTGATGCTAC
Source organism: Ilex paraguariensis (assembly GCA_963454935.2). Lineage (NCBI taxonomy): Eukaryota > Viridiplantae > Streptophyta > Magnoliopsida > Aquifoliales > Aquifoliaceae > Ilex > Ilex paraguariensis. The sequence goes on along the minus strand of CAUOFW020001724.1, from coordinate 5,994,427 downwards.
CTTGTGCCCTATATATGGTGTTTATGCTAAGTTCAGGCATCAAGAGCAAGGCTTTTCAAGGAATACAAAGAGGTTCAGAGGGAGAAAGTGGCTGATCCAGATATTCAATTAGTTTGTGATGATTCCAACATATTTAAATGGACAACCCTTACTAAGGTATGTATGCTTTTGAATTTGGATTGGTGGAGAAGATTGATTGTACTATGGTGTTGCTTGACTTTGTTGTGTTTTCAGGGGCCATTAGAAACACCTTAGGAAGGTGGCGTTTTCCAGCTTACTTGATTTTTTTTTACCATCCTTGAATTTCTTAAATAAGAGGTTTGGTAGTCAATCCTTGCCAAGGTCTGAATTTCTTAAATAGGGGTATTCTATGATGCCCTTTATTCAGGCTTCTATCTGGCTCCTCTTTCAATGTGTCCTGCTTTGCTTATCACCCACCAAGTCTTTATTTTTTCTTTGATTGTGTGTTTGTTTGATAAACATCTTTGAAAGTTAATGAAGATTGGCCGGACATGTGTGGTTATTCTTATGTATTGGTGTCCACTGGTTTTCCTTTTCGTTGAATGTTTTCTTTCATTCCTCATGCCTAAAATTTGAGGACTGCAACGCTACCATAGATCCAGATTACCAGACTTACAAAGCTGCAACCTCTTGATTTTTAATGCCATGCCTTGTGAATTATGTTCCACCAAACCATTAGGAAAAAAAACAGAGGAGAAGCAGTAAGACTATTATTTTCAGCAATGTTTTCAAGGGTGTGTAGCTCCATATTTTATCAATGTCATGGTGGTTAATGAAGATATTCTGCAGGAGGTGGTCTTAATGCAGGTAAATCTTAGAACAATCATTTTGTTAGATATCCCTTCAATTAATATGTAATCCTTATAGGGTCACTTGTTTCATTTCTTCTACACTTTGTGTGAATTCAGGGGAGTTGCAAGGGTTGGGGAACACTTGAGCTTTGAAGCATGCATGGATATTATGGGTATTCTCTATGAAAAGGAGGAGACGTCTGTTCTTTATAGTTCTTCCCGTTCTCTAGTTGCATGCATATTGGCAAGTTCTCTAAAATTTTCTACATTTACTAAAGTAATCTATTGCATTTTCCCCTTGTTTTTCTTTCTTTTAAAAGAGTTCTCAATCCTTTGCAGGTTGCATCATATGTTATTCCAATAAGTTATGGTAGTGTGAGTTGTTTTTACATGTCTATTGCACTTCTGTGATTAGCTATACACATGTATACATGCATATTTATTTAAAAATTTTCAATTAATGTTTAATTTATGATAGCGTGATCTCGAGATTGAAGAGCAGCCCAACCATTACCAAGTTTAGTATAAAGATGAATGCTTGGGCTGGCAGGAGATCAGGAGAAGTCTATGTAAGTTATCCTATCCTTATCCATTTCCTTGAAATATTTTATTTTCCATCATAGACCAATATTGATGAAAGCTCTTTTTACCCGGTTCTCAATTTGATTATTTGGTAAAAATAATTGTTGTATTTGGGGCTAACTTCAACATCCCCAAGTTAACTTCAATTATTGTTTTACTTTGTTTTTGTTGTTTGCTAAATTTACGAATGTTCTGTTTAGGATTGAATTGCTTTAGATATAATGGATTGTTACAAAAATTCTTATGTCATCTGTGGTTGATTGTTCATATGGTAGATAAATTCCTATTTGATCTATGTGATCTATGGTTGATTATTAATATGTCATACTCTTTGTGCTTCCTATTAATGTTAAGTAATTTTTGTTAGGTACAAATTAGTGGAAGCTCTGAAAACAGCTTTGGAAGGCTACCCTCCAAAGACTAAAGACCATAACCTTTCAAAAAAAGACTTTATAATGATTTGTAGTTGTGACTCGAGACTTTATGATGATTGTTATGAAATTACTTTCTTTTGAGTGAGTATCATTGTGTAGTTGCAACGACAATTTGAAATTGTGATCATAACAATTTTTGTTCATTTATATTCTTTGATGATGATACGTTGTACACATGCAATTTAGTGATACTAATATCAGAAGATTATTTTCGCATGATTTGATTTGAAAATTATATCTTTGAAATTGAGTATTTATTATGTTGTTTGTTTCCTCATTAGGTATATATATATATATATTAAATTATTTATGTGAAATTGGAAAATATTCAACAATAAATTCTTTCAAGTATGTGATAGGTTTTTTCTATTAATTTCAATGTATTAACCGTGACAATAAGTTGTCACTAAAAACATATTCTAAATTTTAGTTATAGGTAAAATGTATACTTTTAATTGCAATTACTTGTTGCCACTAAAAGTCAAATTTTAATTGGTTTTTTAGTGGTGACAAGGTACATTTTAATGGCATTATGGTAATTTGTTATAATAATTATTGCGGTTAAATATTTCATATTTAATAACATTTTTCATGTTACGGCTAAAAAATTTGTTTTTAGTGGCAACAAATTAAATGTTGTAACTAAATGATTTAGCAACGGACATACAGCCGTAACCTAGTGGCAATAAAAAAGTTGTTACTAAAATATATATCGATAATTTTTATACATTTAACCATCATAATGCTTGCGGCTAAATGACAAATTTCTTGTAGTGGCCATTGAAACAGGCAATCGAGAACCAAACTGTTACGAGTCTTTTGTAGAACCGCTTGCTGATTCCAGTTTTAAGGGACACTCTCTGTCCCATGACCAAAACATCCACAAAAATAGCATATATTAGATAGTCTACTATATTTGAAGAAACATTAATGTTATTGGGATATAATTAAATGATATAATTTGAGAATATAATGAATTGTCACTAATGAAATGATAATAAAATGCATTTAATGATAGGTCCCGTTTTAACTTTAATGAATTCATTACCATATCATTGGTGACAACTCTTTATGTCCTTAAATTATATTCATAAATTATGTCCAAATAGTATTACTCTTGAAGAAAATCATGGACTTTTCACCCTATTTAACCATTAGATTCATCCCTCTGATGATTTTCACACGAACTCTCAAGCATCTTCCCCAACCCACTCCTTCACATATCAAGTTAGCATCCATAAAACGACCTATGTTGTTGCCTATTGTTTCTGTCGTTGCTTGGTTCATTCTATTGAAGGGAAGATTAAAAATTTGAACCCAGAAAGGGCACCAATTAAAGCAAACAGTAGAGGCTTCAGTCCTTCCATCATACTCCTTTAACTGGATATCAAAAGACCATCGTATGCTCTCAAGTACTCCAACAAGCTATCAAACTGAATAATGAACAAGTTATCACCGGCCTCTATGAAAACCGCATTAGTAATGTTCCAAACCAACCTCAAAAGTGTTTTTGCATGCCGCCTTATTGTATGGCTTCGTTGACAACACCTTCCCGAATAAACTTAATCTGCCTTTCTCCATTGATGTTCTGTCTCCAAGATCCGAAATACTCACGCTAGAACTCTTCTCTTCTGAAAGAGAGAATTTCCTCCATAACGGAAGAATCTCCTTATCCATTATTACATCTAATAGATCACACCCCCTGCTGAAAGGAATTTCCAGCAAACTAGATGCCAGAGAATTAGTGAAACGCTTCAAGACCTACACAACCAAAAGAAACAAGAAGACAAAAACGGATTAAAAAAGCAAGAAAAAAGATAGATGGAAGAAGTACTTCAAACCCACAGCCCGATGCAGACGATCGAGATTATGTTCCCACCCAACCTCTACATGAGAGAAATAGACACAAGGAGAAAACCTACACTTTCATTAGGAGATCCTAAGAAAACCAATACTCTGACATGCAGAGAGAGAAACCTCTACCCCCTATTTTTAATTTCATTATAGATGAAGTTTTGATCAATTTATTTTTGACTTATTTTTTTCAATTTATATAAAACGTAATTTTCATGCAAAAACATATTTGTAAACTATGTTCATTTTTACTTAAGACTTTCTTTCTTTACTTTTTTCAAATAATAACAAAATGTTTAGCTCACGGATTCAAAACCCAATTTACTAATAAGAATTGAGTTAGAATAGTGTACCCACTGAGTGAGCTACTCTATTAATGGTGCGAGGCTGAAACAAAAGAATTAGATTGAGTTCACTAACAATATGGATGTTATCAACAAAAGTCATAACCTACGATAATGCCTTTCCATGTGCTAATAAGATAGTGGACATTTGTAAATGAAATTGTAAAACACATCAATTAATAGCATGTCACAACCATAATGCCTTTGCATGTGCTAGTAAGACACTGTACATTTGTTTTTTCTTAGAGGGTCTTCCAAGCCTTGAGATCGCTGAGTGTCGCACGCTTCATTAATAACAATTATACACTGACTAGGGCAACGGGGAGCTACCGAAAAATCTTGTAAATTGAAATACCTTTTAGCGAACGACAATTTTTTCTATTTGTAATTGGGCTAAAACATGTTGACAGATTGATTTTTTTTTTCTTCCCATCATCAGTTAGGAGCATAATGATGAATTTTTTGATTAAAGGAAAATCTGATTTGTTTTTGTACATACAAAGTTTACAACCATTATTATTATGATTGTGAATTTTTTTTGACCATTAAATTGCCCCATGACTAATTCAACATGCTGAAAACCTAACTTGCGTTACCTAAGTCGTTTTTCAAACATTGATAAGAAGACATTTATTGCACATTGTAGGTGAGGAGGTAAACTAGCCAGAGTTTAAACGTGTCTGATGATTATGATACAAAAGGAGTGAATGGAAAAGATACTTGAGATGAGATTACTCGAACTGCCCATTAATGAGGTGACTTGATATTTGGGTAAAAAGATTCTCAGAAGGGGTGTAATAACTAATAACTCGGTTATTAATTAAAAAAATAATTATGATTCTCTATTATCAAAGTTTATTTTTATAAATTTAAAATAAATAAATGGATCCCAAATATAAATTTTTACGTGAAAATGAGTCGAATGACTATAATATTGATCACGCTTTGTGTAGAAATAATCGTGTCATATTAAATATTCATAGTGTACAAATAATATAATATGTGTAAAGTTTATGTCATATAATCATAAGGGTGACAATTGTCATTTAAATAACTAGGGACAAAATTAAAATGTGACAAGTGTATTACAATCAATACACTTATAAGATTTTGGATTAAAAATTGAGCGATGATTGTACTTCAAATTTCATATCTATCAGAGTTATTGATATATTTGAGGTACGAGTTAGCAGAAAATACGCTAATGTCTTTAATCTCTTTGTAAATAGTGTCTTTGATTACCTGAAAATTTTATTTCTATTGATTTTTTTTGTTGATATGAAATTTTGCAAATTTTGTTGATTTGACCTATATATTGAGCTAAATACATTATAATTGATTAATACATGTACCAAGTGTGATTGAGGCATCGATTGTGAAATATGATTGCAGTTCTGCAAAATGTGATTGCTTGGTCTGATTATGGCCCTGTAGGGTGTAATTATCTGATATGAATATGACTTTATATATCTAAGTGTCACTTGTTATGTCACCAAGATGAACTAAGTATGAGGCTATGTTTGATAGCAGTTGAGCTGTGTGACATATCAAAATTGAATCTTGATTATGGTATTCATGATTATCTATAAATTGAGTTTTTTTTGGTATTTAATCATTCGTATTGTTTATTGTTGAGCATATTGTCTTTTTTTTAGCAGGTTGGGCATATTATCTCATGTCATATTATATATTTTTTCGCTTACAATATTTTTCAGGATGATCTTGGAGGAAAAGACCATAGTTGAGACTTCAAAGAATTGCAGATTTATAACATTTGATTTTATTGATGCAATATATTTGACGAGATCTATTTGTATATTTTGAAGGTTATTTTTATATATTTTCAATGTAACTAGAGCTCTGATCTTATATTTGGAGATGTAATTTGTGATATATTGTGATCGATTAATTAATTGATCAAGTAATGTATTTGAAAAATTGGGATGTTATAAAGTGGTATCAGAGCTTATGTATCAAATCTTATATAAGTCTTGTGGAGAGTGAGTTAATTAGTTTATGTTGCACAAGTGCATAAGTTAGAATTGGTACCAAAATTTTAGGTTATATAGTAAATAATTAAAAGTGGTAAGAGACCACACAACATAATCAATTAATTTAGGAAATGTAATCTAATCCATGGTTATTACTTTTAAGGAGGATAGATTGTAATAACCTTTTTATTAGTTAAAAAAAATAGATATAATTCAATATTGTCGAAATTCATTTTCAGAAATTAAAAATAAATAAATTGACCTTAAATATAAATTCCTTACGTGAAAACGAGTTGAATGACTATTATATTAATCATGTTTTGAATAGGAATAAATATGTCATATTAAATATTCAAAGTGTATGGATGATATGTGTCATATATATACACTAGTCATTACTTGTGTCTGAAGATATTATACGACAAACAAATAAAATCTTAAATAATTACCCAAATTTAAAAGGAATTACTTAAAAATATTCATACCAATTCTTTTTTTTAATATGACTCAAAATATATTGTTGGTCATATCCTTCGTATTAATGACATTATCATAAAAATATATAAAAACTCTCAAAAACAATACCAACACCATATATACAAATATCTCTACAAAAAAAAATACTAACATAATTCCATTGAAAGTTACAATTTTTAAGCAATAAATAAAATCTTACTCATTTATAAGACTCACGAATTTATCACTTATGATGATATCTCAAAATAAATCTCAAACGCCAGCTCAGCCCAAGAGGTCAGACTAGACGAACAGAACTCGGAAGAGTCGAGTTGGAGGTCCCTTCGAGATAAGCAAGGGCAATAACAACCAAGACAACAGCTGAAAGATCATGAGAGGTTCCTAAAAACGTTAGGAAGCAATAATCAAGGCACCTAATCTCAACCAACCAAGATATTTTTCTGTAATCAAGGAGAACCCCACAAAATAAGGGCAAGAATCTCGGCTAAAATCCCACTGAATAGGGAACAGCCCTATAAATACTATGTAACTCCCCCAAGGGAGAGGGGGGACCCTAGAGGCAAAAATTAGTCATTGTACTCTTGCAATCATCATTGAAAGACAAGGAGCAAGAGTCTCTATTAAAGAGTGGATTAACCGAGCTCTCGAGCTGGTGAACCACTATATTTCTACTGTGTTAATTCTCCAACTCCCCAACAATTCTCAGTATCATTCACTCGAGTCTAGTAACTCAGATCTCAACAATTTCAATATTGTTTCTTTCATTTACTCGTCATTATAAATTTGCATCACGTTGAAATACACCATCAGTTTGGCGCCGTCTGTGGGAACAACTGTTCCTGTTACAAATAAAGCTGATTTTCTAGTGACTGATGGTATCAACGCGAAACATGAGCTGAAATCAGACCAATCCTCTACGGATGCAAGATCAATAGGAAGCCGCAAATAACAAGCAACCTGAAAATGCTCAAGAAGCAGATCCCCCCATGGAGGGCCTTCCCATGAATAATGAGATGGAGGCCCTTTGTCTTGTCAATGAACGTCTGATAAAACAGAACGAAGAGCTCTTAAAGCTCCTACAACGCCCGTCGGAGGCACGACCGGCCCAAGGAAGCCAGAATAATCCACCACCAAGAGAGCAACCACATCTCGACCCCCTCAGAGAAGTTAATGAGGTGGGATAGAATAGCTAGACCTTAGGGCAAGAACCTTGCCTACCCCTTAGGAATGGACACAACGAGGAAGTGCAAAGTTAATATAAGGAAGGGGAGAGGAACAACTTATTCCCTTATCAACAAGAGATAAGAGAACACCACTGAGAGCAACGTTTCAAAAATATCTAGCAAGAGCTCAGCCAGATGAAAGAGGCAGTGAAGAGCAAGGTCTCAGTCACTATGGATGCTTTGGTGCAGCAAACCGAATCCTCATTCACTGCTGGGGTGCTGCATTTCCCTCTCCCACATAAATTCAGAATGCGCAGGTAGATGTTTTTGATGGGACAAAAGATCCCGTGGACCACCTCAACACCTACAAAAATCAAATGGAGTTGCATGGATATCAAGATCCAGTGAGATGTAGAGCCTTTGCTATCACCCTGAAGGGCTCAGCCTTAGCATGGTTCAACAGACTCCCCCCAACCTCGATTTCCTCTTAAAGAGCTGTCAATCTAGTTTGTGTCCCACTTTATTGGAGCTCGGATCTATAGGAAATCGAGCTATCATTTGTTAAATGTGAAATAGGGACCTAATGAGAATCTACAGTCTTATGTCCAACGGTTCAACTCAGAATCCTTGAAAGTCGATGTCCCAGATGAAAAATTTGTTATTACAGCCTCCATAGCAGGTCTGGGGGTTCAGTCAAAAGACCTGATATTTTCTATCTCAAAGAACCCCCAGGCTAGTATGGCGGAGGTGCTTGCCAAAGCAGAAAAATACATAAATGGTGAGGAAGTGCTCCTCTCCAAGGTCGGGAGCTCTTCGTCGAGAAAGGAGAAAGGGAAGGAAGAAAAGAAAAGAGAACAAAGTCCCAGAAAGGAAAGAGAACGAGGCAGGTCTCCAAGAAGAGACAGAGAACGTTCCCCGAAGAGAAGGAAAAATGTCAAGGATTGTCTCGGTCCTCCACAACCAGAGCTACAACCAAGGTATGCACCCCAGCAGCTCACACCCCTGACTGCTACAATGTCTTAGATACTGTATGGGGTACAAAATGAGAAATTCTTAAGATGACCACCCCAGATGAAAGCAGACCCGGCAAAAAGGGATCCTATGAAATATTGTGACTTCCATAGAGACCATGGTCATTACACCGACGACTGTATCCAATTGAAGAGGAAAATAAAATTTCTAATCCGACGAGGGCAGCTGCGACGCTATATGGCCAATGATAATCAAAATCGAGCTCTCCCACACCCACCCCCTCAACATCAAGCACCAGAGCCACACCAAAAACCTATGGGGGAGATCAGAGTGATATCTGGAGGATTTGTCGGAGAAGGAGGGTCTAGCTCTGCCAGAAAGGCCCACTTGCCAAAAATCAGAGCCACAGAAGCTCCTGAAGTATATACTGTGTCTAAGTCTCCATGCTTAGACACGGCTATCACTTTCTCAGATTCAGATCTAGACGGCTGCCAACATCCCCGTGATGACCCTTTGGTGGTAAGAGCTGTGGTAGCCAATAGGACTATCCATCGTGTTTTGATTGACAATGGTAGCTCTGTAGACATTATTTTTACTTCTGCTTTCGACAAAATGGATATAAGAAGGAAAAATCTTGAACCAGTAAGTGCCCACCTATTGGGATTCTTAGGAAAAAGGGTACTGCCCTTGGGTTCAATCCAACTCATCTTGACCTTAGGTGACCCACCCTGTCAGACTACAACAACTGTGAAATTTCTAGTGGTTGATGCGCCTTCAGCATACAATATGCTCCTTGGAAGACCCTCGCTCAATTCTATAAGGGCTATTCCCTCTGCCTATCACCTGGTAGTGAAGTTTTCAACAGAAAACGGAGTTGGATTGGTCCGAGAAGACCAGCGTGTAGCACGAGAATGCTACATGGCATCCATGAGAAATAAGGAGGTTGAGAACATCCAATTGGATGAGCTTGACATGAGGGATGAACTTGAGACTAGGCCAACACCATCAGAAGAATTAGAACCTGTTCAAATTGATGAGGAGCCAGAGCATCTTGTTTACGTTGGATCCAAGCTGAGCAAGGAGATCAAGGATCTCCTCATCTAATTCTTGAAAAGGAACAAGGAATTTTTTGCATGGAAGCAAGAGGACGTGAAAAGGATTGATCCCTCTGTCATCACTCACAAGCTCAACGTGAATCTAGCCTGTAAGCCCATTAAGCAGAAGAGGAGGAGCTTTGCCTCGGAGCGTCAGAAAGCCATCAACGAAGAAGTCAGCAAGCTCCTTCACGCGAGAGCCATTCGAGAAGTGGATTACCTAGTCTGGCTAGCCAATGTAGTCCTAGTCAAGAAGACAAATGGCAAATAGCGTCTTTGCATTGACTTTATTTTACAGACCTCAACCGTGCTTGCCCGAAAGATAGTTTTTCTTTACCCCGAATAGATTTGATTGTAGATGCCACTGCGGCTCAGCTTCATGGATGCCTTCTCGGGGTACAATCAAATCGGGATGGATCCTAGTGACCAAGAGAAAACCTCGTTTATAACCGAGCAAGGGACGTACTGCTATCAAGTGATGCCTTTTGGGTTAAAAAATGCAGGAGCCACTTACCAGCGCCTAGTGAATAAGATGTTTCAAAAACAGATTGGGACCTCCATGGAGGTCTATATTGACGACATGTTGGTCAAGTCACTGAAGGCAGAGCTCCACATTGGGCACTTAGTAGAGTCATTTCAGGTCTTGACAGAATACAAGATGAAGCTCAACCCAGTTAAGTGTGCTTTTGGGGTGTCAGCAGAAAAATTTCTGGGCTTCATAGTTAATAGCAGAGGGATAGAGGCTAACCTAGAGAAGGTAAAAGCAGTGTTGGATATGCAGCTTCCCTCCAACACGAGGGAAATACAACGTTTAACTAGGAGAATAGCTGCCTTGAGTCGCTTCGTTTCCAAATCAAGCGACAAGTGTCAGCCCTTCTTTTGAGTCTTAAAGAAAGCCTTTTAATGGGATGCTCAATGTGAAGAAGCCTTCAAAGCATTGAAAGAATACTTAAGCTCCCCACCTATCTTGGTAAGTCCGTTAGAAGGAGAAGTACTTACCCTTTACCTGGCTGTCTTAGAGTTCTCAACCAGCGCAGCGCTAGTAAGGGAGAAGGACAGAGCTCAGTAATCAGTTTACTACTGCAGCCGAGCTCTGAGGGGGGCAGAAGAAAGGTATCCTAAAATGAAAAAACTCGTTTTAGCCTTAGTGACAACTGCCAGGAGACTAAGACCCTACTTCCAAGCTCATACTATTGAAGTCCCAACAGATCAACCTATGAAGTAGGTGCTGCACAAGCCAAAATCATCGGGGAGACTGGTTAAATGGGCCGTTGAACTTAGCGAGTTTGACATCAGATACAAGCCAAAGATAGCTATTAAGGGGCATATATTGGTAGATTTCATTACAGAATTCACAACTGGGATACCTGCACAGACAGGGTAGTTAGTACCTGACCTCCCCACGTGGAAACTTTTAGTAGATGGAGCTGCCAATGCTCAGGGCAGTGGAGCTGGTTTGATTCCGACCTCCCCCAATGAGATAGATGTTGAATATGCACTGAGATTTGGATTCAAAGCTTCAAACAACGAAGCCGAGTATGAGGCAGTCATAGCAGGGCTCAACTTAGCTCATTCAATGGAAGTCGAGCAACTGGAGATCTGCAGTGACTCACAACTCATGGTGAAACAGATAAAGGGTGCTTACGAGGCTAATGGTGAGAATATGGTCCTTTATCTTAGGAAAGTGCAAAAATTGATCAAAAAATTTATGCAAGTAAGATCAGACATGTCCCTAGAACTAAAAATTTGAGAGCAGACGTTTTGACAAAGTTGGCAACAGCTTCTCAAGAAAATCTGGACAGGTTGATCCTCGTGGAGCATCTGGCAGAACCATCTGTGTGTATTAAGAATGCAGAAGTTTTTCCTGTGCAGAGTCCATCAAGCTGGATGAACCCCATCGTGGAGTATCTCCAGAACGGGACTTTATCGGAAGACAACAAGGAAACAGCAAAGCTGAGAACCAGGTCAACTAGATTTTCCATTTTTCAGGAAAACTTGTACAGACGAGATTTTTCAGTGCCACTCCTTAAATGAGTGAGGAACGAGGATGCTAATTATATACTTAGGAAAATTCACGAAGGAGTCTGTGGCAATCACATCAGAGCTTAGGCTTTTACAGGAAAGACATTAAAACAGGGGTATTATTGGTCCACTTTGCTCAAGGACTCAACAGACCTGGTCAGAAAATGCAAAGCTTGCCAGATACATGCCAACATCCCTCACTGCCCACTGGAGTTCCTGACCTTAGTGATAAGCCCTTCGTTATTCCACCAGTGGGGTCTAGATATACTAGGACCTCTTCCCACTAGTGTAGGACAATGTAAGTTCGCCATTGTATGGGTGGATTACTTTACCAAGTGGGCAGAGGTAGAGCCCTTAGCAACCATTACACAACAGAAGGTTCAGAATTTTACTTGAAAATCCATAACCTACCGATTTGGGATCTCCAGAGCAATTTTGTCGGATAATGGGAAGCAGTTCGACAACTCGAAGTTCAAAAACTTTTGTGCCGAGCTCATAATAAAGAACTACGTTTCTGTCCCAGCTCATCCTCAATCTAATGGATAAGCAGAAGTCATGATCAAGACTATAAAGTCCGCCCTGAAGACCAAGCTGAAAAATCTGAAGGGTAAATGGGTGGAGCACCTCCTAGAAGTACTATGGGCTTATAGGACAACCATTAGGTCGGCAACACAAGAGACTCCATTTGCTTTGGCTTTCGGTTCTGAGGCAGTGGCGCCTGTGGAAGTTGGGCTCCCTTCACTAAGAACAAAATTAGCAAACGAGGAAAACAATGATAATTTCCTTCTGCTAAGTTTGGATCTATTGGAAGAAAAGAGGGAGGCAGCACTGAACAACATAAAGAGCTACCAAAGGAAGGCAGCTAGGTACTACGACAAGAAGGTCAAGCATAGGAGTTTCAAGGTTGGAGATCTGGTGCTGAGGAAGCTTCTGCTGCCAAGAAAGGATCCCACTCATGGGAAACTAGGGCCTAACTGGGAAGGTCCATACATAGTCTCTCGAGTGATTAGACCGAGAAATTATGAGTTACAAACGGAAGAAGAAAAAGTCTTGCCCCATTCATGGAATGCAGAACATCTTAGAAAAATTTTTTAGTAAGTTTGTCTTGTATTATGAACCATTGTTAAAAAAAAAAGAGCCCTGGAGCTCAATATGAACTCATTAGTTCATAAAAAGAGCCTTAGAGCTCACGATGAACTCATCAGTTCATAAAAAGAGCCCTAGAGCTCAGTATGAACTCATTAGTTCATAAAATAAGCCTTAAAGCTCACGATGAGCTCATCAGTTCATACAAAAAAAAATAGCCTTAGAGCTCACGAAGAACTCATTAGTTCATAAAAAGAGCCCTAGAGCTCAGTATGAACTCATTAGTTCATAAAAAGAAGCTTAGAGCTCACGATAAACTCACTAGTTCATAAAAAGAGCCCTGGAGCTCAGTATGAACTCATTAGTTCATAAAAAGAGCCCTAAAGCTCAGTATGAACTTATTAGTTCATAAAAAAAGCCTTAGAGCTCATGATGAACTCACTAATTCATAAAAAGAGCCTTAGAGCTCACGATGAACTCATCAGTTCATAAAAAGAGCCCTGAAACTCAGTATGAACTCATTAGTTCATAAAATAAGCCTTAGAGCTCATCAGTTCATACAAAAAAAAAGAGCCTTGGAGCTCAGTATGAATTTATTAGTTCATAAAAAGAGCCTTAGAGCTCACGATAAACTCACTAGTTCATAAAAAGAGCCTTAGAGCTCACGAAGAACTCATTAGTTCATAAAAAGAGCTTTAGAGTTCATGATGTGACGCCCCAAAATCTGGGGGTCCGTTGATTACCTATCAATCTGCAGAATATCCGTGGATACCGAATAGCTCGATATCACACCGTTTTGCCCCATTTACCGAGGTTCTTAATTTAACAAAATTCGAGCAGAGTCTCCTTTGTACAGGGAGCTCTACCCAAAACACAACCTGTACAATATACATTAACATGACTCATCCGATGCCTCATATAACACAATGACCACACAAGGTCCATTTATAAGTAAAACTTGACCACACCGGGTCCAATTATAATTAAACATTGGCCACACCGGGTCCAATCATCCATATAAGTTCTATTACAATTTAAAAGATGACATACTTAAAATATTCTTTCCACAAATATTATACATCAACACAAAATAAAGCCACATTTGGTTTTCTTCAAACATGTGGGTCCAAATTTGAGTCATCCACCGGTGTACCTGTCTCACCTGAAATGTTTCCCATATAGGGTGAGCCAACGCTGAGTAGAAAAACTCCTACAGAGGCTACTTCCCACCTAAAATGCGTATGCAATGCGCACATGCCACAAACAACTTCTTCCAAATAAGAATATGTTATTCAAGATAGAATTTTATGATATCATGCCAAGTAATGAGATAAAACTCACTCATGCATGCTATCTCGAGCCCATACCGACTCCCACAACATAATGCGACTCATATGTATAAAACAAACGTCTTTGATGAAACACATCCAAAGATCATTTTGAAATCAACCATATGTCATAAACCAATTCATTCTTGGATGCTTCCCATCAAATAAATAATTTATATATCAAAATCATGTGCCTTTATGGGGTATCGGATTCAGGAATCGCACATCCGGCTCTGTAAACCGTTACACTTTTCTGAAATTTTACCGCCGGTAAGTGTATGAACCAAGTAGCAGCGTTTTTCACCCGAGGAAGTGTCTAGCCCTACTTGCTATACCCGACACAAGTTTTCTTATGCATGTAACCGCGCGACTCCGTAGGACATTCCATCCCACTTTTCTGAGCCCACCATCAAGCACCAATGTTGGTGTTGATCACCCCATTCAACCATACACCCACACTCATGCATGTAACCCTTGAATGTGATGCTATGTCATGCCCAATGTGCAATGTTGCCCAATGAGCTAGATCAACTACATATATAGACAATCCCATAGTAATTCATATCATAAGCATATAAATTCTATGAATAATTACAATGTCAATATATATAAACAACACATTCTATAAGCATGTTATACATTGTCATGTCATAACAACCTTAATTCACACTTAGGCATTTTAGCAAACACCTTCTAGGCAACAATCATGTAAGCATACAATATTACCCCCTCACACATTAAATATCATCAAGTATCAAGGAATTATTACAGAACTCCTCCATAACAAATTTAACTAGAACTTTGTCCATACTTAATTCACCATTTCCATGACTATAGGCAAGTTATAAAACATTTTATACCACTAACCATTTCATATGGGTATTCTAGATTAAGATTCGATCCAAATAGAAGAAATCCTACACCATACATATAACATTTTAAATAGGAATGAACCAAAGTAGGAGAATCCCTACCTTAATAGAAGTGAAAAATGAGTGTAGAAAGCCTCAAGAACACTTCCTCTCTTGTTCAGTTTTAATGTCACATGTAGGGTTCTTTTCCAATTAATCATAAGCGTTTAACATTTTTGAACATTCTGCAGGTAACCTACATGAGTTAAAACAACTCTAACTCTAGTTATTAAAATCCAATTCTAACAAAATATGTGGGAGATGAACATAGACTCATAGGAATTATCTTTCACCAAAAATCACTATTTTTGAACACTAAATACCTGTTCCAGGTAACTCCTAAATTAAGTGTAAGTTACAAAATTTTCAGGTTCTAGCAGGTCATAATCATTTTTAGAAATTCACCAAAAATAGAGTTTTCATCCTTTTGGCATGCGACCAAAGCCAAAATAACCCTTTATGAATCTATTTTAAACCCTCAAAGTTTAAAATTCATAAACAAACTCTAACTCATAAAACCAATTACGAAACCATATGTTGTCCAGATTTTCCAGATTAGTTTCTATAGGCTGGGGCTAACTTTCAAAAATCACCAAAACTCGTATTTATCTCCATTTTACTTGAAACCAAAACCAAACGAATCCTTTTTCAGTCTAAATTATAACCTCAAAATCCCAGAATTATTAAATAATCGTAGCTTATGAAATGAATAAGAAACTCATCTACTGTCTAGGATTGACAACACCACCTCTTCTTCTTCCTTTCAGTTTGAGCTCAAGAAAATATTCACTAAGACTTAATTTCCCCAAAATCTCTCCTTTAGACCTTTGGTGAAATCCTTCATTTTTGGTACCCATGCGTAGCCCTCGTCGCATAGACCAACTTTAATTCTTAGTTCAAGCGATTCCGACCGACGTAGCCTAGCGGATCGACAAAAGAAAAACTTGAAAACTCTTTTTGTCTCTTATCTTCCTCCAATGTCTGAAACCAGCCAGCAAATGGATAGAAAATAGCTGAATTTTCAGATTTTGTCCCTTTTATACTTTTAAAGACTTGACCCTCGTCGCGCCAAGTGTCTTCTTTTGTTCGAGTCCGTTTTTCGTTCCGAAATAATTAAATTTCATACCGATTTAAGTTTAAAATATTTTATATAAAATTTATTTAAAATATTTTTTAACTTTCAAAATTTTTATAAAACTTTCAGTTTTAGGGGTCATCGGACACCCGTCACCTCGAAAAATGTAAAAAATCTGACTATCTCAGAATTCGACAAAATTTGTTTGGGTAACTAGATTTCACGAGACGAATTCGACGGTGAGGTCCGTTTCATCGTCCGAGGTCTAAAAAAATACTTGTTTTTAACCCGCACTATAATGATAAATTACCATTTTACCCTTTTTTAAGAAAAAGTTAAAATTTTTCCCGAATTTCACACATGATAACTTTGTCAGTTCATAAAAAGAGCCCTAGAGCTCATAAAGAACTTACCTGTTAATAAAGAAAGCCCTGAACTCACGATGAATTTATCGGTTCGTAAGAAGAGCTCAAGAGCTCGGAATGAACTTACTAATTCATTACAAAGAACGATGAACGCATTAGTTCATGGTAAGAACCTTAGGGTTCGCGATGAATTCATCAAAAGAGTCATGGAGCTTAGAAACATCAGAGATTACAAAACAAAAGACTTTTTCAAATCACAAATCGTTCACGATATGCAGCAAATATAGGAGAGTTGAGGTTTTTAGAACATCAGCAGTCACAAGGAAACAATCAAAGCAAAATTTCTAGTCGTCTCTCCAACTCTGTTATCCTTTCCTTCAGACGAAGGTTCTCCTCTTTCAGCTCATCCCTTTCGTTCTCAGCTAATGACAGAAGATCTATCAGCTTTTGCCCAGCAGTGGAGAACAGAACTTCCCCCAAGCCAGAGTCTAAGGTAGGAGAGGAAGAACCACCCCTCTTGCGCCTCTTCGAAGGGGCTCCAGTGTCTTCGCTTTTATCAGATTTTGAAGAAAAAGAGTCAGGTTCAGGAAAAAAAAGGAAAGTCTTGTTCAGCCGCAGCAACACTAAATAAGAACAGATTGTCTGATGTCATGAGCTCAGAGAAGGACATGGGCTCAGCTTGGGTCATTAGTTCCACCCTCATCAATTCAAGTAAGTCCAGATCAGGAACACCTGCATACCAAGAAACAAGATGAGCAGAGAACATCATAAAATTTGATCCCAACAGAAAGATCCTCATCGCTTTCACCTCGGTAAGAATAACTCTTCCAGGACCGAGGGACTCTACACTCTCTAGTGCCCCACCTCGAAGACCTCCATGAGTCACTTGAAACAAAAAAGAAGCGCTAAGCCCGTCTTGAAGGAAGGGAGGGGAGACCAAACACTAAACGACAAATCCGAAAATCTCTCAATCGAAAGCAGACGAAGCATGGAACTTCATCCTCCTCAAGGGTAAAAAAGTGGAGAAACTCGGCAACCGTAGGAAACTTGTCATTACCTCGCAGATGCTAGAAGAGGAAGAAACTAGTCATGATAGCCCATCACATGGCTGAAAGACGAGAGGGACACAAGCCAATATAGGCCAAAATAAATCTAATAGAAGGATGAATGGAAAGGCACAGACCTAACTCCAAAGCTGCTTCAAAGAGACATGTCTCCCCAGGGGAAGGTAATTACAAGATTCATCGGAGCTTGGAGCACGTAGAGGTAACTCCAAATCAAGAAAGAATTTCTTCCTTATCCTCTCTAAATCGAAGGACGTCACCATTGAGGGAACAAAGTAGCGAGTATGCCACATCCACTCAACCCCAAAGGAGGTTCGCTCTTGAAATATAGCAGAAAAGGGGGCAGACATAGCGGATTCGGGCGAAAAAGAGAAGAGAAGGAAATATAAGGCGTTAAGCCCTCAAGAATAAAAAAAAGGATACTTGGGGGGAAGTGATAGCCAAAACTTATAAAAATTCTTTGAAGACCCCAAATTTTTAGGAAGTTGTTAATTACACGAAACCTTAAGTCGGTGGGTCTCTATGTTTCCAAATTAAGGAAGCAGGAACCTTTTCGGTAGGAAGGATATGCATTGAAAGTAGACATCAATGACACCTCGGGATAAAACAAGTAGACCTCCAAAGAGGGGTCCAGAACATTAAAGAAAGGTCAAAACAGACCCTTGCAATTCAGGAGTTCAGCGAGTCTGAGGTGAGGAATTCAATGCACACAAGCAGCTGCATCTAGCCATGCTCTTTCAGGTTGTCACCTTGCCAATGGTACATGACAGTCCTGAAGCTTGGAACATCGGCATAAGAGGACAGAGTATGATAGTATACTCTCCACCTCGCTTAATTAGAACGGCTGAACTCATAAAATAGGGAAGAGAACCTAACCAATGGCAACGTGTGCACATATCCCCTAAGGCTTGCCAAAGGGACCCCTCAAACCGGGTCGGTGGTTATTTAGCCTTAGCAACAAGTCAGCACCCAACCAGTCTACTGCACGTGGAAAGGATGAACCCTCACCCTGAGCTGCGTAGAGCTCGGTGGTTATTCAACCATAGCATAAGTCAGTAATTTGCCAGTCTGCTGTGCATGGAAAGGATGAACCCTCACCATGGGACAAGATGAAAAAGTCTACTTTTTTCCAACATGATGAATCCTGACCTTTGGATCGGCCACACCAAGGCAACATTTTGACCTAGGATCCTATTTGTCTGTCAAGGTCAGTTATGCAAGTCAGCAAATGTGAGCTCCTTAAGGGTAAGACTTCAGGTACTCCTTGTCTTATATTTCAAACAGCTAAAAACTAGACCCTTACTGTGTATGCAAAACTGGTCATGCAAATCTCCTATCTATTTGCTAAGAGAGGGAAAGGGTTAAGAAGATTGCACCACGCAATAGAAGTTACATAGTTGCATTCTGGTTTAAAATTGTCACAACCATGAGTTGATAAGTTTAAAAAATTGGCTTCGTATCCTAAATCTTTGAGGATGAAGTAAGGCTAGAGCTCTGGTGGTCAGTTGCTGGAGTTCGGACAAAAGCAAGGTGAGGAGCTAGAAGCTCAGCTAGGTACATCAATAGTTATTTCTTAACCTTTTTACTTTAAGGAGATCTGAATGATCCCTGAAGCAAAGGGGAAAGAGTTGAGGAATATCATATTTGATAAATGATAAAATAAAGTAACAAGTTAAAAGCAAAGGGAAAGGAGGAGAGCTATAAGCTGTAAATTAAAGATACAAAATACTACAATTCTGAAATTTTTGTTTTAAAATGTTACAATTTTGAGATAATTAGCCCAAAGCTACAAATCCTAAATTTTTGAAGGAAGAGTAGATGAAGGGCCTTGCAGTGCAGTAGCTAATGTCTCAGCACGAGGCATGGAAGAAAGACTCTCCAGCTCAGCAGGCGACCTCTCTAGCACAGCAACAGTTGAAGTTTCATGAGAGCCAAGAGCAGGCAAAGAGGTAGGGACCTCAGATTCAACCAAGGCTCTTGTGGCCAGCTCAGCAGGGAGGGAAGAAGTAGGCTCAGCAGCCAAGGGAGTAGAGAAGCCTGAGGAGGCAGAAACATCTTGAGCTGAAGTCCTAACTAGAGGAATGAGCCCTCCAGAGTCTATGGGCACATCTTCAGAAACAGAAGGAGCAGGAGTATCATCATCTTCTTCATCAGACCCCCCGGCCTCTTCCTCAAGGGGAATTGAAAAGTCAAAGTTTCGTTTAGGGTAAGTCCTTTCAGCTATACCCTGGAAAACAATCCATCCCTTTGCCCACCTGGTGAGAATGTTATCCTCCAGCTGGGCAATCAGCTCATTCTTTTTCTGGATGGTAATGTCTCGCACCTCCAGTGCCTCCCTGGCAGCCCCTAACTCCTCCCTGACAGCATCATTGACCTCTGCTAGCACCTCGTACTCCCTCTTCATGTTCCTGAAGGAAGCTAGAGCATCAAGGGACTTTCGGCTCTCCTCTATCTAGTCATCGGTTTTTGATCAGAGGTCTTCCTTAGTCTTGCTGAGCTCCTCTTGCCTGGACTTGGCAAAGGAAGACTGCTGCTCCACTTGCTCTTACAACTCCTTTACTTGGACTTTAAGGTCATTATTCTCAAAGGCCAAATCGGCACACTTCATCTCAAAAGCTTTGGAATCATTGGCTGACCCCTCCAGGGCTTGGATTCTCTTTAACAAGCTACTTATTTGAATAACGATCTAAAGACAAGCATGAAAAATTAGTGTAAAGGGAAGAGCACAGGACAACCAAAAGAAAAAGAAGGAATTTGATAAATTAGGATCTCACCGAGGTGCAACCATACAGCGCAGTGGAAACACAGGTTCCCATGGGTACAAAAGTGGCTACATCAATGTCAGACTCCGGGATAATGGAGGCAATGACCTCTACAGCACATTTCACGTCAGTAATGAGGGAATTCTCAGACTTCGGGAGGACCCTTTTGCCTTCCACGAATCTATGAGAAGAGATTGGAAGGCCTCTTTGGTTGACACAGAGGTAGTACAACCAGGGAGAGTGCAAACAGTCTCCAAGGCCCTCTCAACTTCAGATGCAGAAGGGGAGGACCGGTCTTGCCCAGGAGCATCTTCAGTGGTAGGTCGGGTCCCTTGGGGGAAAAGAGGTCCTGAGGCTGGTGAAGCACACAGGGGGGATGGTGGAGCCTTCTGGACAAAGGAAGAGGAAGTACCCATTTTCTGAACCTTAGCTCGAGTAACTAGGCTCCCACCAGAACTGCCCTCAGCCTTGCGCTTGGTACCACCCTTGCTTTTCTTCTTCAATAGCTCTACCTTAGCTTGGAGCATCTTAGGGGTAGGCTTCATCGTAGAAGACCCTGAGCGATTTGACTTAAGCTGGTTAGTCAAAAGGAAAAAGAAAGGGAGGAAAACAATGAAACCAAATAGGAGAAAGAACATTACCTTCTATGTCCTCAGGTCGAATAAAGGAAAGTGGGATTGGAGGACGGCCGAATCCCTGCCTTTCTAATTCCCAGGGCTTAAGGAGCTCAGAGTACCTCTCTGGACTACACTTAGCCAACTTTAGCTTCACCCGATTGTCCTCGGCACTGAGTTCAGGTCGTATGCCTAACAAAGGAGGAACACCAAAAACGCAGAGGTCAGGAAAACAACTTATAAATCTTCAAACCACAGTTCAATCAGGCAAGAACTCACCTAAGTTATCTGGGGCTGACCAGGCTCGGGGAATCCCAAGAGTGTCTGTTTTATCAGCAGAGTTGTATTCCCAGTTGACACCCCCAACAAAAAAGAAATTCTTTTTCTAGCCTATATGAGAACTCGGGAGGTGTGTGATGATTTGCCTAGACGAGGTCCACCTAAAAACATATAGAAAGCCCTCCATTGAGGTAAGCTTGACATTGAAAAGGTCCATAAGTAGAGAAATGGTGGGAGTCCCAAGCCCATGTTTCTTAAAGAAAACTAAAGGACCCACTAAAACACCGCAGAAGTTAGGAGAAAGCTAAGTAGGGCAGACGTTGAGGTGCTGCAGAACATTTTTGATGAAGGGGTGCATAGGAAAACGAAAGTCATCCTCGAAAGCGGCCATAAAGAAACAAACTCTTTTGTGCACTTGGGCAACGTATGAGGTGAATTTATCCGGGCACCAGGGCTGAACAATAGGGGGAAAATCAAAATGAGCACTAAGAGCTTCCATGAGAATAGGATCCACCCCACTAGGACCCACGAGCTCAGCATACCTGAAGGCAGCCCCCATACCTGCTGTACTATCAGGAATCCCAACCTCACTCACCTTGTCCTTTCCCTTGTCAGCACTAGGAGGTAAATGAGAGGAAGATAAGGGGAGTTTCTTGGAGTCCACCTCGGTATCAATAGCCTCAACACTGGAAAGTTGTCAATCTTATCACCTGCATCCCCTAAATCAAAATCTCTCTCAATAGACCTGTCGCCTAGGAGGGAAACAGAGGAGGGAGTTGCTCCAGAGGAGGCAAACATGATTGACAAAGAGAAAGACAAATTGAAAGAATTATAAAAAGGAGGAATACTAACTAAACACCCCCTGATAATCCTAGGGTCAGCACTGTACCTCCCGATAATAAGAATTCGCACAATGGAGTTCCAATCCACAAAGCGGGGAAGAGAAAAGAGGCAACGATCGCGATTCCAAAAGAAAAAGAACCAAAAAATCCAAAAAAACAATTGCCAACTCGAAGTCGAGGGATCCAAAGTGAGGAAAGGCAACAGAAAGAGAAAGGGGCATAAGGAAGCGTACCTAGACATGGAAGAAGAGCAACAAACAACAGTCAAAGAACAAAATTGGAGGAGAAGAACAAAGCAGGACTTCGAGTCAAACCCAGAAAGCATAGCCTAGAGCAGAGAATAAGGGAATTGCATGGAGGAAAGCCTAGAAATCACAGAGAGAAAAAGCCGGAGACAAAGGTGAACAACGTAGAAGATGAATGGTGGTTTTGTACGTTTTCTTTAAGCCATTTTGAGCATTTAAGGCTTGACAGACATGAGATGAGACGAAAGCGGGAACCAAGGGAGCCATGATTGCTACTACCGTCAAAAAGCCCCTTCCACGTGCATCTCACATGCAAGCTAAGGTCAGCTAGGTGCAGGTCTGGTCCAAGGTAAAAGCAGCTCAGCCCATGCCCAAGCTCGCTTGGGCCAAAGGCTGGGGGGGCAATTGATGATACCTCAAAATAAATCTCAAACGCCAGCTCAGGAAGTCAGCTCAGCCCAGGAGATCAGACTAGACGAACAGAACTTGAAAGAGTCGAGTTGGAGGTCCCTTCGAGATAAGCAAGGGCAATAACAACCAAGACAACAGTTGGAAGATCACGAGAGGTTCCTAAAAGTGTTAGGAAGCAATAATCAAGGCACCTAATTTCAACCAACCAAGATCTTCTCCTATAATCAATGAGAACCCTACGAAATAAGGGCAAGAATCTCGGTTAAGATCCCACTGAATAGGGAACAGCCCTATAAATACCATGTAACGTCCCCAAGGAAGAGAAGGGAACCCTAGAGGCAAAAACTAGTCATTGTACTCTTGCAATCATCACTGAAAGACAAGGAACAAGAGTCTTCATTAAAGAGTGGATTAGCCGAGCTTCCGAGCTGGTGAACCACTATATTTCTAATGTGTTAATTCCCCAACTCCCCAACAATTTTCAGTATCATTCACTTGAGTCTAGTAGCTCAGATCCCAACAATTCCAATATTGTTTCTTTCACTTACTCGTTATCATAAATTTGCATCACGTTGAAATACACCATCAACTTCTATTACCACTCAATCTAATAACACAATATAATTATAAACTCAACCATTATATTTCTAATCCACCCTATCTCCATGTAATAAATACCTCAAGCAAAAAAAAAATACTAATAGAATACAATTAAATTCACATTCTTTAAGCAATAAATAAAATCAATCAAATTTTACTTAGTTATAAAATTTTTGAATTTATCACTATTATTACTATTCAACCCTGAATGACACAATATCATCACAAATTTAATCACTAAATGTCCAATTCCCCACATATAAATGTACACAAAAAAACACTCACACACATTTTTTTTTTTGGTTACCAAAAAATCCTCCTAACCAATAAATACTCAAAATTTTTAAGATATAATAATAATAAATTAATGTTTAATTAAAAAACAGGATAAAAATCATGGACATTCCTTGAGTTTTGACAATATTACATGGACAGCTACTAACATTTTATAAATAACACAGAGACCTTTTGAAATTTGAATTCATTACCTAGAGATCCCTTTGTCTCCCTTCCGTCAATGTCGCTAATGAAAATTGATAATTTTATCCCAAAATATTTTATTATTTCTACAATTGTCCTTCTCTAAATTTAGTACCAAAAAAATTAAAAATTTAATAAAATCAAATAAAATTTAATTTAGTACCCAAAAAATTGATTAAATGAATTTTAATATTAATTTAATAACAATAAAAATTAATTTGACAAATTTTAATATAAATTGGAAAAAACTAAATGTCTATTTTATATAAAATTATATATTGATTTACAATCTAAGGTTCATTTTGTGTTGAATATTATTTAGTGTTTTTAATCAATGTGCTATTTTTTTTATTTATATTGAGTGTTATTTACAAATTAAGAAGTAAGTGGCAAAATACATCTTGTCATATATATAAAAACTTTGAATTAGTTTTATAGAATAAATAATTTTATAAATAATAGTATGAGAGAGAGAAAGAGAGATAGACAATTATATAAGAGTTGGGAGTCTTAGAGTTACACAAAAAATGAAAGACCAATTAGGACCATCGAATCAAAATGATCTGAACTGCGAAAATCTCAAGACAAACAATCTAACTACTTTATTATGTAGATATTATATATATAATTATAAGGGTGACAAATGTCATGTTAAAATACAGGGGATAAAATGCAAACGTGACAAGTGTATATAATATATATATATTAGTCATAACCCGTGTTTGAAGACACTATAAAATATAAAATTCGAACGCCTAAAAAATCGATCATATTATATTAGTTTTTTTAAAAATATATTAACTACAAATTAATCAATTATTAAATTATTAAATATATGATAGAAATAAGTAATGTGATATTTTTAGGGAAGAAATATATAAATGATTAAACATATTATCTAAATAAGTACTGTAATTTGACGTTTGAGTCTAACAAAGGGATGATGGGTGAGGTAAGTGATTGGTGATGGTTTTGAGAGAAAAAATATGACTGGAATAAAATTCAAACGCACTCATGTTTTATTATATATATATATATATATATATATATAATTTAAGTATTTTGTTTGTGCTACTTCAAGTTTCATATTAATCGGAGTCACAAATGAATTTAATGTACGGGGTAATATACAATATGATTTTGTTTTTAAATCTCTTTGTAAATAATATATTTTGATCATCTGAAATTTGTATTTCTATTGATTAATTTTTGTTAATATGTTTGATAGCATTTGAGCTATGTGACATGTCGAAGTTGATTCTTGATTCCAATGTTCATGATTTTTATTATCTGAGTTATTTGATATTTGATCATTCGTATCTTATCGTCGATCATATTATTTTCTGTTATATTGTATATTTCTCTATTTTTAATATCTTTCAGGATGATCTCAGAGGGAAGGATCAGAGTGACTATATGAGAAAATTGAAGATTTATAACTTCTAATTCTATTGTGATGATATATAATTTGAATATATTCATTTTGTATATTGTGGAGATTATATTTTCTTTATTTTTGAGGTAATTAAAACTTTGACCCAAATATGTGGAGATGTGTTTGTGATATATGGTGGTCGATTAATTAGTTAATGTATCCAAAAAATGGCCACGTTAAAACTATAAAGGTAAGTAGTGGAGATAATTATACATAGGTACGAGGGGTAGTTCGGGCTGTCCATAGGTTGTCACCAGTTTCCTTTGTACACTGAGCATACCTACAGCCACCTTTGTATGGAGCTCGTGCAGTGCGCGCCAAGTGTCCCAATATTAATTAGACACATGTGACACAGGGCTAATCCAATAGAAAGGCCACTTAAACAAATGTTTAGGGCCCCAAAAAAAAAACCCAAATAATAAATATAGTTTTTAATTGTAATTTAAATTGATCCAAAATTTTTGATTTAAAAGGCCAAATCTAATGGAAATTCTTATCAGGCCTATATTAAAATAAAGGCCCAATTTACATCTCTCTCTCAATTTTTTCAACGGTTAAAAAACTTGAAAGTTTTAAAAAAGATAAAAATTAATTTTTCACAATTAAAGCCTAAAAGGCTACTCTTTCTCTCTCTCTCTCTCTCTCTCTCTCCCCCCCCCCAAAAAAAAAAAAAGTAAAAAAAATGTCATATAGCATAATTATGTATTTCTCTCTTGCAACCTAGATTAAATTGAAAAGGTACATATTCCTTTGATTAGTAATTTAATTTTTTATATTTATTGATAGGATTAATTTAATGCAATTATTCTTTTTTATTGTCAAAGTTTGAAATAATAGATGATTTGGAGGCAAACAAATCGTCAATTCAAAGGTTATACAATTTTTATTTATTAGGTGATATTGTCTTTAATTCTTATTGACTTTTATAAGATATTAGATTGTTCTCCAATTATAATTATTTTAGTTTGAAATATGTTAAGTTTTTTTAAAATTAAAACTCATAAAATTCTACTAACGATCAATTATAACACAAGAAAGATTGAATGGATTAGTCATATTATCTGTACTAGCAAAACTTAAATATAAAAATTTGATTACTAAATTTGCATCACAAAAAATGAAAAAAATAAATTTTAAATAAAATTTTAATCATGCAATATATATTTTTTTTGATAAATTTTGATTGGCCTCCATTTAACACTTTCGCTTATGGCCCTAATTTTCATTGGGCCAGCCTTGATGTGACATTCCAATGATACAAGTTGGACGCGCGGATTGGATTCATGCAAAACTCATGACTACCGAGGGCCATGGTCATGGTGCTCCTACGCTGTGCATACCATGAAGCCCTTCTGCTCAGAATCCTTATGAGTACTCGCAATATGCCCGTTCAAGGAATAGTTTGGGTTATCTAACCGTCAATTTACATGTCCCAACATCTCATATGTTGACTCGGCCCACATTAACTCCTTATACCTTAAAAGTCCCTCCAGATTTCAGTCAAGCATAATCGAGTGAGTTGTGAACCATACATTATGAGGTTTGTTCGAATTGATTAGTTATCTCTTGAGGAGGGTCAAACTTCCTTTTTCCGACCTCTCCTCTTGATACCTTGGGCAGTCGAGCAATGATACCAATTTGTTAAGTATATACTCTTCACTTTATGTGTGATCCCAAATGTGTCCATTTACCATTTTCGCAATTGGGGAGTGTAGACTGGCCATGGGACATAAGATTACCTCTAGATACTCATGATACCACTCTTGTTCTTTTGTATAAGGATCCATTTATTATTTCTTATGATAACATATTTGCGGGCCACTCTCGTCTCTTGGATAAGGATCCATTTATCATTCTTATCACGATATGCCTCCAGGCCACTCTCGTTTCTTGGAGGAGGACCCATTTACCATATTCGCTGCGATATATCTACACTCTTACCCTTTTGGACAAGGCCAATGCTGCTCAAGGTAGGATATCCAAGTCAAGTTGCCAGTTGCTCCTCAAAATGATACGTGTCCACTAGTTTAGTTGTTCCATGTGTACATATTTTATGGGCTATTACACATATCAATATACATTGAAAAATATCAATGAAAAATTGTCATTGATAACAAAAATTAGAATAAATTATATTCAATTTTTTTGAGATTTGTCTCTAAATCACATGGTCCCCTTAAGGTATTGACAATAACATCACCACCCCTTGATCTATGTATATTTATAACACATAATCCCTTGTCAGCATCTCTAATCAATTTACTGTCAAAGTTCAATGACATCAGTATATTATTTTGCTAAAAATTTCTAAATTACCCATTAACATTTTAGATAAAATATATAACCCAATAACTATCCACCTAGCCCACCTAAACCCTAATCCCAAAATTGCAACAAACTCGCCTTCCTCCCCTCCGCGTCCAACGCACGCATCCCAACCCCCATCCCATTCTCATTTGTAAAAATTATTGGACCAAAACAAAATTTTTTGGCTTAAAAATCTAAGGGCATGTTTGGTAACTGTTTTGTCCTGTGTTTTATGTTTTTGTTTTCAATTTTCGTTAAAAATAAAAACAAAAATATTTTTAGTAACTGTTTTTGTTTTTGTTTTGTATTAGTTGTATTGGAGACAAAGACAAAAAAATGAGAACAAAAAATTTGTGTTCCAAGAAACACGCGAAACACAAAATACGCGGGATTGGGTTTAATGAGGTCTCACCTTCGACTCCTGCTAGCCACAAAATACCACTCCATATGAGAGACTATAAACATGGAGTCTTAACCGTTTGTTCTCACCAAACCCACGACTCAAGAGATCGACAAATTCAAAGAGATCTTACCGCCTCTTTTCTCTTCTCTATTTTAGCAAGCTCTCTTAGCGACGAAGAAGGAGCTTCCAGTCACTGATCGACGAAGAAGGAGCTTCCTTTTGCTGTGAAGGTAAGTGTAATATGTATACTTGTACAGATATATGTATATATATACATAAATCTGTGTGTGTGTATATATATATATATATGCATAGATCTACATAGATCTGTATATTACAGCCCCCATTTTTTGTTTTATTTGTATATATATGCATAGATCTTCCTTTTTTGTTTGTTTAATTTGTGTTTTTTTACCACAATATACATAGATCTGGGTTTTTTTTTCTGTTTGTCTCTCTATCTTTCTATGTCCATTTTTTTGCATACATTGCTTCACATTCTTTCTTCTCTCTGTGAAGCACATGATTTCTTGCTCATCTACCTATTTAAACTTTATATTCTCAGTTATGTTAATTCATGTTTCATGCTTTAAAAAGTTGTATTCAAAGGAGCTCAGTTAGATAATGTTTGATCTAATAATGGAGATGATTTTTTTTTTCAATTTTTGAAAAAATGTAAGTAGCTTAAATTAACAAATAAGTAGAATATAAGACTGAAAGTTACTATCTATTCCTTATCCATGTTTTTTCGTCTAGGAAATAAAACTTTTATTGAAGAACAATATGGAACGTACAATAGTATTGGACTTTCATTTTTGGCTTTGGAGAAGGTAGAGGAAGGAAAAAATAATAAAGTGAAAGGAAATGAAAATCAAAACTTTTTGCTTATGGTTGATTGGTTCATAAAAAAAATTAAATAGTGGGTTCAATTAGATTTTACCAAATCATTCGGCTCCTTGGTGAGTTGAGTTTTTCTATTAGTAGATACAAATTACAACTTCTTTACTTTCCCTCATTTTCTGATTGTGTTTGTTGGCTGTCGAAATTGGCTAAGTTATTTGGTTTTGTGTAGCTCTTAGAGGCTAGAATTAGTATGTTTTTTCATCAATATATATATTTTTTGGTGATTATTTGTGAACAAAAATTAAAATTTTGGAAATAATGCATGCACTCATGCACAATAACCATATCTACCTATTTTGCATCCCAAAGACATGGCTTATAATTCTAACAAAAGAATAGGAGTGAGTGGTCTAAAAAGAATAGAAATATTGAATACCTACGAATAAGAATTTTTTTAATTTTCAGGGCAGACTACCTTTATCTAGTCAGTGTCTTGTGTAATTAATTCAAAGCTTCAATATTTTCGAAAAATTGATGAAATTCCATTTATAACTCAGTAGCTACGACCTTAAATTTGATTTGTTTACTTGTACACCTTGATCCATGTTGCATTTGTTAATTAGTAGTATGATTATATGTTGAGAAATTGTTGTAGATGGAAACGGGTAACAACGAAACTCACGATGATGAAGTTGTAGAGATTGACCATGACAAAAATGTAGTCATATGCACGTCCAATAAGAAGGCAATTTTCATTGACTTGATGGATAAGGAAGTCGCAGCGGGAAATAGACCAAATACTACTTTTACCAAACTTGGGTGGAAAAATCTCAAAACAAACATGCAATTAAGCATGGGGTATAGCTACACGTATGAACAACGACGGGGAAAGTTTAATAATTTGAGACCTATTTACCATGCTTTCAAGAAACTGTTGAATCAAACTGAAGTTGGTTGGGATCCCGTGAAGAAAACAATTGTCTTGGAGGATGAGGTTTGGAAGGATTTGTGCAAGGTAGGCTTTAGTATTGATTACTATCCATTTTTTTTTAACCATAATGACAAATGGTTTTAGGTTAGTAAGTATTTCAACTCATTTAGAAGCCTTTGCTCCTTTCTTATTTCAGCTCATTTAGCAGTCTCAGTTATAGCTCACAGCTCAAGGCTTACCAATCCACTCCTTCTCTCAATAGGATCCCCTCTGCTCAGTCATCTCTCACTGCTCAGGCTACTAGTTCTTTAAATTCCAATTATCAGCTCAATTATAATCACTTGCAGCTGGTCTTTAATGCTGCCCACACCTCAGTTGCACTTTCTAGTTGATTATGTTATTTTAGGAGCTGCATGTTTAGGATTTATTTTCTTTTATTTATCATGTACTAAACATGCATTTTTGCTCATTTTTCAAT
Organism: Ilex paraguariensis; assembly: GCA_963454935.2. Lineage (NCBI taxonomy): Eukaryota > Viridiplantae > Streptophyta > Magnoliopsida > Aquifoliales > Aquifoliaceae > Ilex > Ilex paraguariensis. The sequence goes on along the minus strand of CAUOFW020001724.1, from coordinate 5,964,223 downwards.
TTTATTCTATGTAATTGGTGTCTTTATTCCAGTTTGGCTGCTTGAATTGACTTTAAACAGTTGTTGTCTGCTGGGATGGTTTTGAGGTTAGATGCTTGGATATTGATGATTGAAGTGATTTCTGTGGAAGTCTGCTTGGTTGCTAAACTGGTTGCTAATTTGTTCTGCTTTAGTGATTTTCTGCTAATTGGCAGATTGCTGCTGTGAGCTGGGTTGTGAGCAATGGTGTAGGAGTTATGGTGGGGTTTATCTGAGTAGCTCTTTAAGCATATGGAAATGAGGCAGGTCCAGTTTCTTTGGTGATACATGCAGGCAGTCTGAGGTTGTGAGACCATGGACTGTTTCTGCATTTGATTTTTTGGACTGTGGTAATTAGTATTTGGTTTTAGTTCACCTAAAGGATTAAAGCCAACTTCCTTGTAATAAGAATTTTCAATTCTTTTGCTTCTTGTAATTTCTTGGTTTTCATGGAATAAAATTCTCCCATTTTCTTAAAAAAATAAAATAAAACTATTTACAGTTGGTTCAGATTTAGACTATTTCTGCAGTCTGCATTGGGACTGTTTTGGAAACGAGGTTGTTCTGCATTGGTCTATTTTTGAGTATGGAATGGGGCATGCAGACAGGAGTTTTTTAAAAATCAGGGGGGGTCATAAATATAATTAGAAATGGTTTAATCCATCTTGAAGGATTAAATCCATTTTTTCATGCTTTTAGAAAATTTGTTCTTTGATTCTTGTAATTCTTTCATTTTGGAAATAAAATTTTCTTTTTCTTAAAAAAAAAAAAATTGGTCAGGCATATTTAGGATATTTTTTTAAAAAAATTATATATTATAAAGCATATTTAGGATAAAAGTGAAATAGTTACCAAACATGTTTTTTTTTTTATTCTCAAAATTTGATAGACAAAAATTACATCCAAACATGTTTTCTGTTTCAGTATTTATCACAAAACAGAGACAAAAATTGTCTTTGTTTTTAATTATTTTGAAGACACGAAAACAAAAACGTTACCAAACGACCTCTAAGTTTTGGTTAATTTTGAGCTTAAATTAAAGTGGTACTTATTTATCGTTTTGAATAAATTTTTTTGAGTTCATGTTTTACTCTGCGAGTAGATTAACATAATAGATTCATTCACTCAAGTATCAAGTAAAAGGTAAATGAGCAAATAAATTTTGAAGTGATCCACTTAAAATGTAAAAATAGAGGTTGGAACATATGATGTTTAAATCCAATCTCATATTGGTTGAGTAAACAATCTTGAATGAGCATATATATACTCTTAGTTTGCTTTAGAGTTTGGTTATTGAAGCGCACATTGTAATCAGAACTGGATTGGATCGGCTAGTTAGATCGTGAACTGAGACTAGACTGGTCTGATTTTTGAGTTGGATCGCATAGGCAAGTGAACCAGAAAAAAATAGCAAAATCGTCGATTTTGGACAAAACTGATGAATCGGTCAGTTTTGTCAAAATTCAAATATAATTTAGGAAGAATTACATCTATATCTCATGAGGTTTGTCATTTAATTACTCAGACCCCTGATATTTAAAATATTATACACAGATCTCCTAAAGTTTGTACACGCGTAACACTTAGTCCTCTGTTATAAATATATCCGTTAATAAATTACAACAAAATCCCCTGAAATTTGTAAACATATATTACTTAGACCCCTTAAGTTTAAAATATTATATTTAGACCAAAAATACTTCAATCAAAGATAAAATATCAAATATTTTAAACTTTATAATTAAAATTTATGTTTTATTATATCATTTATTGAAATAAAATCAAAAATAAAAATTTATTTTTTCTTAAAAAATCATAATTATTATACAATTATATTGTCTATTGGAATTTAATTTGGTCGTTTAAACAACAAAATTAAAATACCAAGCTAAAAGATATTGTATCAATTACAGTTTGATCTCTTATTTAATTTTTTAATTTTATTCTAATAGATAGTATAATTATATATTAACTATGATTTTTTTTTTATTTTATTTCAATAAATGACATAATAGAACATGAATTTTGGATGTAAAATTCAAATTCTATTAGGAATGACTTAGACCCATTGTTTGATTTTTTAGTTTTATTCTAATAGATAGTATAATTGTATACTAATTACGATTTTTTAAGAAAGATATTAAAATTAAAATTTTAATTTTATTTCAATAAATGATACAATAGAACGTGAATTTTGGTTATAAAATTTAAAATATTTGATATTCTATCTTTGATTGAAATATTTTTGGTCTAAATATAATATTTTAAATTTAAAGGGTCTAGATATTATATACTTATAAATTTTAGCGGATATAAGTATAATTTATTAACATATATATTTACGCCCAGTCTACGTGCATAACATGTACAAATTTTAAGGGGTTTATGTATAATATTTCAAATGTTAGGGATCTAAATGTAATTCTTCCTACTATTTATTTATTATAAGAGCCAAAAATTCCCAAATTTTTCCTCAAGGGCCTGTTTGCTTCAAGGATATGGGTGGTATAAGGGAGTGGTATTAGGGAAATAGTACGTGGGGCTTACTTTATGCCTTGTTTGTTTGACATTTTTCGCTCGGTATTATTTTTCGAGTCGTAGTATCGATCCGGTGTGAACAGTGACTTTAATGTTTTCTATATGGTACTAAACAATACCACCTATTAGGTGGTATTGTCTTCCCAATACAAGTGAAAGGACGGTATAAACGAGTAAAATGATACAAATGTCCTTCTATGTGAAGAGTTCACATATAAAAAATTTATTTTAAAATTTTTTTTGTATTATATTTAAGCGTACGGTGTCACCGATTTTTTTAAAAAAAATTATTTTAAAATTTTTCTTTGTATTATGTTTAAGAGTACAGTATTACCATTTTTTTAAAAAATTATTTTGAATTTTTTTCTTGTATTATGTTTAAGCCTACGGTGTTACCGGTTCTTTTTTAAAATTTTTTTTAAAAATTATTTTAAATTTTTTCCTTGTATAGATGATTAAGGGTAAAATGGAATGGAAGATATTAAGGGTAAAATGATGTAGTACCTATTGAACAAACAAACAAGGGAAATGATGAGATACAAGTTTAAGACCGGGTATAGTATACCATTGGATAGGAGTGGAATGAGAATGATTTCTAATACCACCCAAACCTAATACTGCAAACAAACATGCCCCAAATGTTATCAGTTCATCTGCTTCGTTTTCCTCTAGCCTTCTCTCTCACTCTCAAGAGATAAGTCAGGCTTCTCACTCGATGTTTCTCCTCATGTGGTTTCTCCAACAGATCTGTGAACTCTACTCTGAACTCTAGCCACCGATGCCTCTTGAGTTACAGACACAGCGAAGAAGAAAGGTGGTGGGGTTTTCCAGACAAGAGCATGTACAGAGAAATGGATAGAGTCAGAGGTGTATGATGATTGATGAAGGTCTTCTCCAACAAATTTGTGAACAACTTGTATTTTATTTTATTTTTTTTGTCATTGTAAAAATACTATAATTACCTCGAGGAGACAAAAAGGCACAACCAAGTTGTTGGTTATTTTAGTCATAGGATTATGTATTTATGGTATTAATTTTTTGTTAAATTTTGATGGTGATAATCAACGTGGTGTAGATTTATGAGCAGATTGGATGATCAGTATCTGGCTCTGAGGATCTGAGCTATGAGGTTTGAAAGAACGAAGACTAGTATCAATAGAAAATTGGGGGATTGACATAATGAAATTATAGTGGTTCACCAGCTCGGGAGCTCGGTTAATCTACTATTTAATGGAGACTCTTGCTCCTTTTCTCTCCTTCAAAAAGTTCACAGAATAGAGTTTATGTTACTAGGGTTCTCCTTCTGCTTTGGGAGAGTTACATAATATTTATAGGGTCGTTCCTAGTTCTATGGGATCTGCACCGAGATCCTTGCTATTTATCCGAGGACCTCTCCTTGATCTTAGGAGAGGATCTTGACTGGTTAAGGATTTTATGCCTTAAGTATGACTCTTTGCCACCTAACAGATTTATGTTATCATCCAGCTGTCTCCTTATCATTTCTGCTGTTGGCGCGTCTAGGGGGAAGCCCTAGCTCTGACCTGAGCTCTGCGTGTCTTTCCTAACTTCTTATCCAAACTTGCTTGTCTGACCTCTTGGTCTGACCCCTTGGTTCGATCTCATGGTTGAAAATTATTCTGAGTACCATCAATTGCCCCCCAGCCATTATCCTAAGTGAACTTGGGTAGGGGCTGAGCTAAGGCTTAATCAGGACAGACCTCCAGATGCAGACCTTGATTTGCACTCGAACAGGGTTTTGATGGTTTCAGGCAATCATTTCATTTCCTAGTTTCTCATGTACGTTCTCCACTTTGTACCGTTAGCTTTAAATGCCTCCGAATTGAGTGGGAACAGTTCATTCCATCCTTTGAACTCATTCTCTACACTTTTTCCCTCTCTTCTTACTGCGACTTTCGATTTTTCGATTTTGTTGGTGCCACTAGGGTTTCGCTGAGGAAAAGGTTTTCCCAAGTTCAATCCGAGGTTTCAAAGATCTTTGCCCTTTGTCCCTGATTCTGGCTTTAGCCTACTGTTCTTCCTCTCCTAGGTACGCTTCTTACCCTTTATTTGTCTCTTCGTTCTGGATCCCTCGAATTTGAGGTGGTTCTTGTATTTTTGGACCTTTCAATTTTGCTATTTTAGGAACCGAGGTTGATCGTTGTCTCGAATTCCCCTTTTCTTGGACCCTTACTCGACCGCTAGGGTCTTCCTTGTTGGGAGTTATTGTGTTGCTCCCCTAACCCTTAAGGAGTATTTTGTAAATATTCCTTTCCTCTATCGTACCTTTAGACTCCCTTTTTCCTACCCCACCATGTCTGCCTCTTCTGAAGCCACCCTTTCCTCTGTTTCCCTTCTGGGGGATAGGACTGCTGAGGATAACTCGAATTTAGGCAAGGTAGGTGAGGAAATTGACAAATTCCCTGGGGTTGATTCTGCTGAAGTCGAGGGAAACACCGAGAAAAATCCCTTATCTGCCCCTTCTGCGCCCAAAGATTCTAGTAAGGGCAAGACTAAAGTGAGCGGAGTTAGTGTCTTAGGCAGTGCCGAGGGTGCAGGGGTTGCCTATAGAGCTGCCGAGCTCGAAGGCCCCAGTGAGGTCTACCCATCTCTAATGGAGGCCCTTAGTGCTCGCTACGATTTTCCCCTAGGAGTTCAGTTCTGGTGCCCCGATAAATTTACCCCATATGTCTTCTAGGTTCATAAGAAGGTTTGCTTCTATATTACTGCCTTTGAGAATGGTCTGCGCTTTCCCTTACACCCTTTTGTCAAGAGGGTTTTTTAACATTTCAACGTCTGTCCTACTCAGCTGTCTCCCAATTTTTGGGGTGTCCTGGTGGGCCTCCTTGTTTTCTTCAAGCTACACACGCTCAGTGTTTCCACTGTCTCCTTACTAATGGAACTTTTCAATGTTAAGTATACCCTTACTAACAGCTTCTTGTATGTTTATAAATGGGTAAAAGCTAAACAGATTATTTCTAACCTCCCAAATTCCCACAAGGGCTGGAGAAAACTTTTCTTCTTCATGTGGGGAGAACACTGGGAGTACAATCCAACTGATAAAATAGATACTCTCCCCATTCCTAGAGTCTGGTTTGCCTTTGATAACTTGGGTAAGTTCTTGCTCAAACTATCCAAGCTCAGATTTGGAGAGAACTCCTAACCTTGTCCTATCTTATTTTGTTTTTCAGGTGTTCGACCTGAGCTCAGTGTTGAGGATGAACAGGTGCTGCTAAGGTTGGAGAAGTGTAAACCAGAAAAATACTCTGAACTCATCAAGCCTTAGGTTCTAGTAAGGGAAGGGTTAAGCCTTCCAGAGGTAACAGTAGAAGCCTCCATCCCACTCTCCATTGTCAGAGCTAAGGAGGTAGTAGGTTCCTTTTCACCTTCGCCCTTGCCCCTTTTTTTTTAAACTTGCCTCCTCCCTTCTCTTCTTTTCTCATGTTGGTTCTTTCTTGAGTTTCTGGGCTCTTCTTTGATGGAACCAACTGCAAAAGATCGAAATGTCAAGCTATCTTTGATGAGAAAGAACAGGAGTGGAAGTAAGGCTGAGGCTGGATCAAGGAGTGACTCAGCTTCCAAAGTTCCAAGATTGGAGGTGACCTCTGTTTCACCTCAAGCAACCCTGGTGGGGCCCCCAACCTCCTCGATCTCCCCAAAGGCTGTGCAGACCTCTCTCTCCCAGGAGACTAGGTTGCCCCTTCTAGTGGGGGCCCTAAGCAAGATCTGCCCCCCACATCACCTTCTTCAGTAGAGGTTAAGAGAGCTTTGAAGATAGTTTCTTGCATTCTGCCGGGAACTATTCCCCCTTGTTCCTTTGAGGGACCGTCTCTAAAACATTCTAAGATTTGCAAGAGTGAAAAAATTGGGAGTGTTGAGGCAAGCTCCAGCTTTCTGATTGATAACGTAAAGCGAGATGCAGAGGCCATTGCTTCCATCCTCCTCGAGTCGGACATCCAGCGGGCTTCCGCCATGCCACTTGGGAGTTGCATTTTTACTGCCCTCTTTGTCGTTACTTCCGTAAGCTTTGCTATATATATATATATATATACGTTTCTTTTTTATTTGATCGTTTTGATTTGAGCTTCTCTTGGGTTGGGTTTGCTCTCAGATGACCATCCATATTAGCGGGCTACTGAAAAGGATACAGGCTATGGAGGGTTCTGTTTAGGCTACTAGGGCTTTTGAGCTTAAGGTCGTAGAGTTGTCCTTTGAAAACAACGACCTCAAAGCTCAGATTTAGGATTTGCAGGAGCAAGTGGAGAAGCAGACTTCCCTAAACAGGGACTTAGAAGCCGAGAAAGAAAGGAATGAGGGTGAAGGTAGGAGTTATAAAGAAGAGGCCAAAAAGACTAAGGAGGAACTCAGGAAAATCTCTGGGGAGCTCAGGCAGAAAACAGATGAATGGCTCAAAGTCAATCAAGAGTCCCTTGAGGCTTTGAGCTCTTACCGAAATATGAAGAAGGAATACGACCTCCTTACTGAGACAAATAACACTCTTTGGGAATAGCTCGAGGTGGAGAGGGCAGCAGGTAAGGAGAAAGACAGTTTGATTGCCAAGCTAGCTGATGACGTCACTACTTAGTGGGCTTCCAGGTGGCTCACCTTTCAAGACAGAGCTGAAGAGCTCTATCCTGGACAAGATTTCAATTTTGATCCCCCCACTGAGGAGAGGGCTGAGGCGGCCGATCCTGAGGTTAACACCATGCCTCTTCCTACTTCTGAGGTTGCCTCTTTCTCTGCCAACCTCGTCTCCCAAGCTCTAGCTCTGAATTCACCATCTACAGAGGTCCCTGCCTAAGAAATTCCTGAGATTCCTCTTTCCCTGCCTTCCTCAGAGCTTACAGAAACTCCAACTTCTGAGCTCCCAGCCCCTTTACTCTCAGAGCCTCCAATGGAGGATTTGCCAGCTACTTCCTCTACTGAACTTTTCCAGGCTCCCTTCCTGCTCCTGTTGCTGAGACTTCTCCTACTGAACTGTAGAGTCTTCAGACTACTCTCCCATCAGGAACTTAGGGCTCTTAAAATGAGGAAATTTTGTAACTCTGAAATGTAACTCTTTTCTATTTTGAAAAGCACAATTGATTCACAGCTTCTTTTTTCTGCATTATATTTATAACTAGGTCTTTAACTTTTGCCTTTGAGTTGCGTCGTTTACTTCATATTATCTCCTTACCCCCATTTCTTTGAGGAGAACAGAGTTCTTTTGAAAGCAAATCTGTTGAAACTGCGAATTTAAACGAGCTACTGGCTCACTGAGCTCCTTTCTGATGAAGGGAACTGAGGTCTAGCCTTGGGAGATTGCTATACTTGTGTTTGTTGGGTTTGGTGAAGAGAGTGTGTAACTTGATGTTGAGGTCCATAGGTATCCAAAAAGTAGGGAGTTACCTTGGAAGGTCCATGCAGTCATACAAGCTGAGCTTAGTTCATAGACATCTGAGTAGTTAGGAGCTCAGAAAGTCTACCAGGATTGCCAAGCTCTATTATGGACTGGGTGTTAGCTCCCAAGTTATGCTGTAGCTTATTGTACTAGACTTCTGTTGGATTGTCGAGGGCTGCTAATGTTTGAGATGGATGAGGAGTATCAAGAAAATGTTGAGACTACTAGGTCCGAGCTCCTATGGATGTTGACCTTGTGTGAACATCCAATCGGAACTCTCCCTCTTTTTTTTTTTTTACGCTCTTCCCCAACTGCTTTTCAAAAGTGTAACCACCTTCTTTAATTGGAAAACCCAAAGGTCCGCCGACTTTGGTTCTTGTGTACTCTTTGATTGCATTAAAGTTTGGTGTCCCAGCGGTTTAACTATATCCTCTTGGTTCCTCCCTATTTTCGAAGTATCTTCTTGATTCCTGAGGGTTTACTATTCTTCTGCTTCTTCTCCTTCTTTTCCTTCTTTGAATCCCTCAATGGCTGTCCCAATCTCACGTCTGTTCAAGGAACGAAGCTCCTTTGGAATTGAGTGAGAGTGACAGACTCGTTATTTAGTTCCTTCGTCAATATCATCCTTAGATTTAGACGGGATAAAGAATAAGTTCTTTCTTTACGTGGAACTAGCTCTACGGGCCCCATTTTTCTGACAAACCCTGCAATTATCTCCCTCGAGGGGAGACTTGTTTCTTTGAGGGGGCTTTAGACATGGGACTATGTCTTCCCATTCACCCAGTCGTTGGATACGTCTTGGCTCATTGCGGTTTGTGTTCTTCTCGTCTTTCTCCAAAGGGATGGGCCACAATGATCAATTTTTTCCTATTCTGGTGCTTGCGAGGTGATGCCAAATTTCCCACTGTAGGAGAATTCCTTTACTTTTTTTTACCTTGAAGAGGATGAGGTTCCATGTTTTATTTGTTTTCGATGGATGCATTTCAAGCTACGCTGTTTGATGGTTGACCTTCCTTCTCTACTTGAGGGGTGGACTCACCGTTTCTTTTATGTTTCTAGGGACTCTTGGAGGTCTATTAAGCTGCATTATAGAGATTGTAGGGTTCCTAGGTCTTGGAAGAGCTATTCTTACTCAGGTAAATATCTTGACTGCTTTTACTTGTCCAGGTCTCCGAATGTCGTTTCCTAATCGACAGATTTGCCCTGGTTAGCAGGTCCCCCTGAATTGGACTTGTTAGAGGAGATGCAAATAGAACAAATGATCGATGTCGAGCCTGTGCCTTATTATGAGCTGATGATATCAGACAACCTATTTTTGTTCAGCGTTGCAGGAGCTGCTATGGACTTTGTTTCTTAACCAGATTTTGCTTATTCCTGTCCTTCCGAATCTGATGAGGATAAGGGTGTTGGTACATCATCTAGAGACATAAGAGGAGTGGCCTTGCCAGTGATTCCTCATCTTCATCTGGTTCTTCGCTGGCCACAATTCTGTTCACTTCAGTTGGGCAGAAACTTATAGGTCTTCTAACTGAGGCCCAAAAGGAGAGGGATGAGCTAAAAGAAGAAAACGCCCACCTGAAGGAGGAAGTTGCTGAGCTCCAGAGACGACTCAAGGGCGATTAAGAATTATGAATGTTTCTTGTTAACCTTTTTGTTTTCTTTGACGGTGTTGCTACTGGATTTCTGAACCTTTGTTTTATCTGATTATTACATTCTCCTCTATTGACCGCTAAGCTTGTAATTTTGTTTTGCATTTTGTCGTATGCTTTTATCCTTGAGCCACTAAGCTTGTTTTTATGAGCTAATGAGTTCATCGTGAGCTTTTGGGTTCTTTTTACAAACTGTCTAATTCATCGTGAGCTACTGAGCTCGTTTCATGAACTGAAGAGTTCATCGCGACCTATAGAGCTCTTTTCATGAACTGAAGAATTCATCGCGAGTTATAAAGCTCTTTTTATGAACTGAAGAGCTTATCGCGAGCTATAGAGCTCTTTTTATGAACTGAAGAGCTCATTAAGAGCTATAGAGCTCTTTTCATGAACTGAAGAGTTCATCGCGAGCTATAGAACTTTTTTTATGAATTAAAGAATTCATCGCGAGCTATAGAGCTCTTTTTATGAAATGAAGAGCTCATTGTGAGCTATAGAGCTCTTTTTATGAACTAAAGAGCTCATCGCGAGCCATAGAGCTCTTTTTATAAATTGAAGAGTTCATTGTGAGCTATAGAGCTCTTTTTGTGCAATCTCACAGGGATGAATCAAAGACTTGCGATTTTATTGAGAATGATCAAATTACAAAATTGACTGACTGAAAAAAAATTGAGATGTTCTACATTCCAAGAGTGGGGCAGGATTTTTCCTTCTTCCGTTTGTAACTCATAATTCCTTGGTCTGACCACCTGCAAGATGATATAGGGACATTCCCAATTAGGCCTCAACTTCCCATGAGTGGGGTCTTTTCTTGCTAACAATAATTTTTTAAGTACTAGGTCACCTACCTTGAAGCTCCTGTGTCTGACCTTTCTATCGTAGTACTTAGTCGTCTTTCTCTAGTAATTCCTGATACGATGCAGAGCTGCCTCTCTTTTCTCTTCTAAGAGATCCAAGCTCAATAGAAATGACTCATCATTGAGCCCATCATCTGTGAATTCAGTCCTAGGGGATGGAAACCCAACCTCCACAGGTGCCACTGCTTTAGTTCCAAAGGCCAAGACAAACAGTGTTTCTTGAATAGCTGACCTGACAGTTGTTTTGTAGGCCATAACACTTCTGGGAGGTGTTCCAGCCATTTGCCCTTTAGATCTTCAATCTTGGTCTTCAGAGCCACTTTTATGGTTCTAATAATGACTTTCGCTTGCTCGTTAGACTATGGATGAGCTGGAGCTGAGAAGTAATTCTTAATTCCGAGCTCAGCATAGAAGTTTTTGAACTTTGGATTGTCGAATTGCTTCTCGTTGTCAGAGACGATTGCCTTGGGAATACCAAACCTACAGATTATGGACTTCTAGGTAAACCTCTGGACTTTCTTTTCAGTAATTGTTGTCAAAGGCTCCACTTTCGCCCATTTGAAGTAGTCTACCCCGATGATGGCGAACTTGCACTGCCCTACACTGGTAGGAAGGGGTCCCAATATATCCAAATCCCATTGCTGGAAGGGCCATGGGCTAATTACTGAGGTTAGGAGCTCTGGAGGACAATGGGGGATGTTGGCGTACATTTGGCAGATCTTGCATCTTTTGACCAAATCTGTAGCATCCTTGAGCATTGTGGGCCAATAGTACCCCTGCCACAACATCTTTCCTACTAGAGTCTGAGCTCCGATGTGGTTGCCACAGACTTCCTTATGGATTTCTCTGAGTATGTAATCGACGTCTTCGCCCCCCACGCATTTAAGAAGAGGTGTTAAAAAGCCTCGCTTGTATAAGCTTCCCTGCAAAAATGGAAAATCTGACTGACTTGGCTTTTAGCTTCACAGCTTCTTTGGGATCTTTTGACAAAGTTTCATGCTGAAGGTAGCCCCGGATGGGGTCCATCCAGCTTGGTGGGGCTTGTACAGGCAACACTTCTTCATCCCTAATGCATACAGATGATTCTGGTAAGTGCTCCACTAGAACCAATCTGTCCAAACTTTCCTGTAAGGCTGTTGACAACCTCGCCAAGGCATCCGCTCGTGAATTCTCAGCTCTTAGGACCTGTCTAATCTTAACTTGCACGAACTTCTTGATCAACTCTTGTACCTTTCTAAGATAAAAGACCATCTTCTCACCTTTAACTTCATAAGCCTCCTCTATCTGTTTTACCACCAGCTGAGAATCATTGCAGATCTCCAACTGCTCACCTTCCATCGAGTGAGCAAGATTAATTCCGGCAATGAAGGCTTCATACTCTACCTCATTGTTTGAAGCCTTAAACCCAAATTTGAGGATGTATTCAACGTCTAATCCATCTGGAGAGGTCAGTATCAGGCCTGCGCCACTTCCTTGAGCATTGGCAGCTCCATCCATAGAAAGGTTCCATGTAGGGATGTCAAGCACTAGCTGTGTTGCTTCCATAGGTGATGGTGTTGTAAATTCCGCGATGAAATCTACTAAAACTTGACATTTGATCGCAGTTCTAGGCTTAAATCTGATATCGAACTCGCTGAGCTCTACGGCCTACTTTATCAGCCTCCTACAGGACTTTGGTTTATGCAACACTTGCTTCATTGACTGCTCTGTTAGGACCTCGATGGTATGAGCCTGAAAATATGGTCGGAGTCTCCTAGTCGTAGTCACCAATGCTAAAACAAGCTTTTTCATTTTTGAATACCTCTCCTCCGCCCCCTCAGAGCTCTACTGCAGTAGTAGACTAGTTGCTGGGACTTGTCTCGCTCCCTCACTAGAGCTGCACTAGTTGAAAAATCTGAAACAACTGGATAAAGGGTTAGTACCTCCCCCTAAAAGGGACTTACTAGAACAAAAGGGGAGCTCAGGTAAGCCTTCAAGGATTTGAATGCCTCTTCACACCGGGTATCCCATTGGAACGCCTTTTTTAAGGTTTGAAAGAAGGGCTGACACTTATCACTTGACTTAGAGACAAAACGACTTAAGACAACTATTCTTCCTGTCAAGCGCTGGATCTCCTTTACAATAGAAGGTGGTTGCATATCCAAGACAGGCCTCACCTTTTTTGGGTTAGCCTCAATTCCTCTACTGTTGACTATGAAACCCAAAAATTTTTCTACAGATACTCCGAAGGCACACTTTGCAAGATTGAGTTTCATCTTATATTCCTTAAGGACCTAAAATGATTCTGCTAGATGTGCAATGTGGAGCTCTACCTTCAGTGATTTGACCAACATATCGTCGATGTAGACCTCCATGGTTGTTCCAATTTGCCCTTGGAACATCCGATTCACTAGACGCTAGTAGGTGGTTCTTGTATTTTTTAGCCCAAAAGGCATGACCTGGTAACAGTACGTTCCTTGCTCGGTTATAAAGGAGATTTTCTCTTGGTTGGCTGGATCCATTCTGATCTGATTATATCCTGAGAAAACATCCATGAAACTGAGGAGTTCATGTCCAACTGTGGCATCTATTATCAGGTCTATCCGAGGTAAAAGAAAGCTGTCCTTGGGACATGCTCGATTGAGATCAGTGTAGTTAATGCACAGTCGTCACTTGCCGTTGGTTTTCTTGACAAGAACCACATTGGCTAGCCAGGTAGGGTAGTCAACTTCCCTAATGGCTCTGGCATGGAGAAGTTTGTTGACCTCCTGATTGATTACCTTCTAGCGTTTTGGGGCAAAACTCCTTCATTTTTGCTTGACCGTTCTGCAAGTGGGATTCACACTTAGCTTGTGTGTGATAATCGAGGGGTCGATTCCTTCCATGTCTTCTTGCTTCCAAGTGAATACTTCCTTATTCTCCTTTAGGAATTGGATGAGGAGGTCTTTTATTTCCTTGCTTAGCTTAGACCCAACGTAAACAAGGTGTTCTGGCCCCTCATCAAGCTGAACAGGCTATAGCTCTTCTGATAGCGTTGGCCTAGTATCCAATTCGTCCCTCATATCTAGCTCATATAACTAGACATTCTCGACTTCTCTCTGCTTCATCGAGGTCATGTAGCACTCCCTTGCTACTTACTGGTTTTCTCGGACCACCCCAATTCCATTTTTCCTAAGGAACTTCATAACTAAGTGATAGGTAGAGGGGATTGCCTTCATTGGATTAAGGGAGGGCCTCCCGAGAAGCATATTATATGCAGAAGGGGCATCTACCACTAGGAATCTTACTATGGTGGTGGCTTGGCAAGGATGATCTCCCATAGTGAGGACGAGCTGGATTGAACCCAGGGGCAAAACCCTATCTCCTGTGAAACCCAACAGGTGAGCACTAACCGGCTCAAGCTTTTTCCTACCTATGCTCATTTTGTCAAATGCAGAAGCAAATAAGATATCTGATGAGCTCCCGTTATCAATTAAAACTCGGTAAATAGTTCTGTTAGCCACAACATCTCTTATCACCAACGGGTCATCATGGAGGTGTTGGTAGCCTTCCAAATTTGAGTCTGAAAAGGTGATGGCCGTGTTTAGCCGAGGTGCCTTGGACACAGTGTATATTTCCAGCGCTTCGCTAGCTCTGATTTTGCGCAAGTGAGCCTTTTGGGCAGAACTGGACTCCCCACCCCCTGCGAACCCTCCTGAAATTACTTTAATTTTGTCTAGGGGTTGTTGATGTAACACAGGAGCCTGTTGCTGAGGGTGGTGGAGGTGGAGGGGCTCGGTCTTGATTATCCCGAGCTACATAACGACATAACTAACCTCGCTAGATCAGGAACTCAATCTCTTTCTTCAATTAGATACAATCGTCAGTATGGTGGTCATGATCCCTATGGTATTCGCAATACTTTGTGGGATCTCTCTTTGCTGGATTTGTTTTCATTCAAGGTGGCCATCTTAGAAACTTCTCACTTTGTACCTCATATAAGATTTGAGATCTCGTTGCAATGAGTGGGGGAAGTTGTCGAGGTGTGTACCTTGGTTGTAGCTCTGGCTGTAGTGGACCTAAGCGATCTCTGACGTCTCCCTTCCTTTTGGGGGAGTGATCTCTGTCCTTTCTTGGAGACCTATCACGCCCTCTTTCTCTTCTGGGACTTATGTCCCTTTTCTTTTCCTCTTTCCCTTTGTCTTTTTGCGTAGATGAACTTCTCACCTTTGAGAGGAGAGCTTCTTCACTGTTTATGCATTTTTCTGCCTTAGCCAATACCTCAGCTATGCTTGTCTGAGGGTTCTTTGAAATAGAGAACATCAGGTCTTTGGATTGCACGCCTAGACCAGCCATAAACGTTGTAATGACAAACTTCTCATCTGGGACGTCCCTTTTCAGGGACTCTGAGTTGAACCGCTAGACATAAGATCTGAGGTTCTCTTGGGGTCCTTGTTTCACGTTCAATAAGTGGTAGCTCGGCTTCCCGTATATCCGAGCTCCTATGAAGTAAGATACGAAGGATATAGAAAGCTCTTTAAAGGAGGAGATCGAGGCCAGGGGGAGCCAATTGAACCATGTCAGGGCTGACCCTTTTAGCGTGATAGCGAAGGCTCTAAAGCGCACTGGGTCTTGGTATTTGTGGAGTTCCATCTGGTTCTTATAAGTATTCAGGTGGTCCACGAGGTCCTTTGTCTCATCAAAAGCTTCTATTTGCGGCATCCTGAACTTTGGGGGGAGGGGAAAATGCAACACACCTACGGTGAATTGTGACTCGATTTGTTGCACCAGGGTATCCATTGTAACTAGAACCTTGTTCTTCACAGCCTCCTTCATATGGCTGAGCTCTTGTTGGATGTCATTAAAGCGCTGTTCCCAGTACTGCTCTCTCATCTCCTGTTGATAGGGGAGAAAATCATTCCTTTATTCCCCAACGTTTTGACTTTGCACCTCTCGTTGCATCCGTTCCTTAGGGGTGGGTGAGGATCTTGTCCCTAGGTCTAACTATTTTTTTCTCCTTTATCAACTTCTCTAAGGGGATCAAGATGTTGTTGCTCTTTGTGAGAGGGGTTATTCTGGCCTTCTTGGGTCGGTCGTGCCTCCTCAGGACGTTTCAAGAGCTTCAGGAGCTCTTCATTCTGCCGTATCAGGCACTGATTAACTAGGCGAAAGGCCTTCAACTCATTATTTGAGTGGGGATTCCTCATGGGGGGATTTGTCTCTGGGACGTTCTTAGGCTGTCTGTCGTTAGCGGCTTCTTGTTGTTCTTGTATTCGTGGTAGATTGGTTTGACTTCTGTTCATGTTACGAGTTGAAACCATTAGTCACTGAAAGATCAGCGTATTTGTAACAGGAACAATCGTTCCCATAGACGGCGTCAAACTGATGGTGATAATCAATGTGGGGGTAGATTTATAAGTAGATTGGATGATCAGTATCTGGCTCTTAGGATCTGAGCTATGAGGCTCAAAAGAGCGAAGACTAGTATCAGTGGGAAATTGGGGGATTGACACAATAAAACTATAGTTGTTCACCAGCTCGGAAACTCAGCTAATCCATTCTTTAATAGAGACTCTTGCTCCTTTTCTCTCCTTCAAAAAGTTCACAGAATAGAGTTTATGTTACTAGGGTTCTCCCTTCTGCTTTGGGAGAGTTACATAATATTTATAGGGCTATTCCTAGTTCTATGGGATCTGCACCGAGATCCTTGCTATTTATTCGAGGACCTCTCCTTGATCTTAGGAGAGGATCTTGGCTAATTAAGGATTGTATGCCTTGAGGATGACTCTTTGCTACCTAACAGATTTTTGTTATCATCCAATTGCCTCCTTATCACTTCCGCTATTGGTGCGTTTGGGAAAGGGGGTAGGGGAGAAGCTTTAACTCTGACCTGAGCTCTCCGTGTCTTTCCTGACTTTTTATCCAGACTTGCTTGTCTAACCTTTAGGTCTGACCCCCTAGTTCGACCTCATGATTAAAAATTATTCTGAGTACCATCAAATTTTATAGATTGTGAATATGTTTTATATGTTTTTATTATTTTTTATGTATTTTTATTATATAGTCGGTCTGACTAATTAAATCAACGGTTGAATCAATGAACAATTGACTCGATACTCCTATTGATTGGATGTTTGATCCGGTACTAATAACATCATTGAAGAGTACCTTACTTTTGTGGACCAGGGAGGACATAAATGAGTTTAGTTTGGATCGCCCATCTGCCTGCTTGGCCGGGCTTCGACTCGAGTGTGGGTGTGATACGATCTTATTTTTTTTTTAGTAAAATTCATATATTAAATGAGCCTTTAATTTTTGTCTTCCTTTCATCGATTCAATCATTAATTTTGAATTGAATAAATAATAATTATTTAATTGAAAAATA
Source organism: Ilex paraguariensis (assembly GCA_963454935.2). Taxonomy (NCBI): domain Eukaryota; kingdom Viridiplantae; phylum Streptophyta; class Magnoliopsida; order Aquifoliales; family Aquifoliaceae; genus Ilex; species Ilex paraguariensis. The sequence goes on along the minus strand of CAUOFW020001724.1, from coordinate 5,947,441 downwards.
AAAAAAATCATACAACAAAAAATATTATATAAGACGCATTCCTATTGGTTGGAATGCAGAGATAGGTACCAAAATGGCTTTTGCGGGACTGAATAAATGGCTGTCGGATGATATGAATAAGAAATAGAGAGTTCATTCTTAATAATAACCAGCTCTTGGCCATTTCTACACAAAACGACGTGTTTTTGATTGCAAACGGCACCGTCTTAGCACACTTTTCAGATTTCTCCCTTTTTCATTGCCGTTGCTCCCACCTCTGTCTCTCTCTCTCCAGAGCCCTGACCACCACAGATACCACCGTCCCCGTCAGCGACCACCGATTCGTGGTGAACATCCGGCAGCGTCGGGTGATGATTTGTATGTAGCTCAATTATCGAGTTTTTATGTAGATTTTTGCCATAGGGACTTCAAATATTTAAATGCATTTGGGGATTCTATGTTTGGTTCCCGAGAAAATTTCATTTTCCAGACCGTCCCAAACACGAGAGAAAAAATATTATCAAGAAGGAGCAAAATCAACACCCTCAGACTAAGACGCTACAAATAAGGGCCCCAAAATTTGAGAAACAGTCAAAAAGTTTGAAGCGAGAGCGATGTGTTTCGGAGGATTTGGATGAGGCACTGAAGGAGATGAAGTTGAAGCGAGGTGATTCTCTCTCTTAGCGTTAAACATGGCTAACAAATTCTCTTCCTTTCGAGTATTGTCGTTTCGATTTGTTTGGGTTGGAATTGGATCGTTGATTGTTTTGGTGGTTGGGTTTGGATTGATCGCTCAAAGAAAAATTGAATTGGGGAAAAAGAGAACTGGGATAAAGTGAATTTCTTATTTTTTTGTGATCTTGATTTACAATTTCGTGACGGAAGACGGTGAACAGTTGATTGCCTTGGAGATGGGGTTGATAGCTAAAGTAGTTCTGAAAATTCTCTTTTAAGTGCTTGTCTCCAATGTTACATCCTCTATTAATAAAATTCAACTTGTTATTGTACCCGAGAGTATGAGTTACTCCGTATTAGTAATTGGTAAGTTTCTAAATAGCTGAGTTCAACAGGTGTTCGAACAGTTGTCAATGATGAACTGATAAAATCAAGGAATACTCTGAATGCAAGTCTCATTTTTCTACTATTTTGCAGTATGCACGCTGGCACTACTTCTAAGAGATTTGTTTTACGTGTTTAGTAAAATGCATTTCTTGCATAAAGGATGACAATTACATGTGCGCGGTCTGGACTATTTATGTGTATATTTCTTATATTTACTTACCCAAAAAAAAATGTATATTTCTTGTTCCAAGTACATGATCTGAATTATGATCACTCATCAGTCCAGTTCTACTTCGTATAATCAGTTTTCTCACATTGAATTTTTATGCCATCGAGTTCCTTGGTAAGTTGGCTTGATATATCGTGTCATTGTTTTTATTTGTTGTAGCTTCTGTAATGGTCTTGTTTAAGCATGGTGCTTAACCTGGATACAATTCCTATTTTTATATTCTGATCTATGGTCCAATGCTTGATATAGGTTATAACAGAGCTGCAAGGGGCCTGATAATTTTTTAATTGGGCATGAGAGAGCTAAAAAGGTTATCTTGCTAAATTTGAATGTGGATGTTTATGTTTGATTGTTCATGCATGCCAAATATGTTTTTTTATTGTCACTATTGTCATTTTTTATGCATATAATGTGCATTTTAGATGATCTTATCCTGCATGTCTTGTACCACATTTACAATTGTCTATGTTTGAAATTCAATTCGATGCTAAATAACGTTTTGAGCAGTCATGCTATGCCTCCTTTTGTCAATCCTTAGTTGGATTATCCTACTCTACTGTGTGACCATAAGAACTCGAACCACTGTTTAATTTATAATTCCAATTAAAACTAAATGTATATATTTATTTCTTGGTTTTTAGCAAGACAGGACACAGCTGAAATACATATCACATCTGCAAAAAATTAGTTGTTCCTTAACATTGTGTTTTGCCTCAACTCTCAGTGTAATTGCATAGTTCCACCAAGAGAATGTATGGATTGCAATTATACCACATACATTTGTTGCCTGGTTTTGAAAAATGGCTGTTATGTAACGGTAACGCCAAGCTTCGATCCTATTACACCCTGATAAGTGGATAGAATAAATTTCACAGCCGTAATGGCCGTTATGGTCCTGTAATGGACAATATGGGCAAAATTGGGCCGATTTGATCCGTTACAATCCAAAATCAGTTCGAGGCCCTTCCATCTAAAACCCAGATTTAGTCGAGTTCTCCCTCATCTTCCTTTACTCAGATCAAGATCTACACACAACCAGATCTAGAAAGTCCTTCAAATAAATACAAAGAAGACATTAAACCCACCTATAAGTTCCAGATCTTGGTTCTTGAGGTTGCTTTCAGATCTTTAATTGCTGCGAATTGTCGAAAGACTCGAAACCACATATGTCAAACGGTTGTTGAGGTTGCTTTCATTGCATTTCGGATCTATGCTTGCTGCTTGCATTGAACGGTTGAAGATGCATCGAACGGCAGAACTCCAAGCTGCTGCTCCAATCTCCAACCGCCCCTTTTGGATTTTTTTGAGACATGATTTGTTGTTTTGTTTTATCTTTTGGTCAAATCTTTTTGTTACTTTACTAATTATTGTAATGGAGTTTGTGTGGGTCTCACAATTTAAGAAATATTATAAGGACTTTTAATATTTTATTATCATGTTTATAATATAATAAAAATCCCCAGAAAATCTTTAAACACACTTTGCATGATTTTAGAGTTGAAATATGTTAATATTCATGTTTCAAGGGGGGTTGTGAGTCGAAAAAAAAAATCACGCTTCTGATTTTCGTTACCGTTACGTAACGTCCGTTTCGCCTCGCATTCGATGCACTGTTATTGTTACGGTTACGGAGGCCGTTACCGTTATTCAGAACCATAATCTGATGAGCTAATAATCCCTTTGAGAAAGAGCTCCATCATCGTGCCCTCACTGGAGGACTCAAGTTACACCTTCAGACTGAACTAACGAAGCATTATTGAACTACAATTGGAAAGCTGAGAACCGGAGAAGATCAAGTTTAAGAATAACTTTAGGAACATGACTCATGTAGCCGACCTAGATAGTTGAGATAAAAGGCTTTGTTGAGTTGAATTTAGGACACTCATTTCCAATATCACAATTTATATAGTGTAGACCAGCCGGCTTAGTAGGCCTAGTAAAGGCGGTGTTACAGTGTACATTATTACTACCCTATATTTCTATAAATTAAATTAATGCTTGGAATGGGATTAATTTCAATATAACCTTTTGGGACATTGAACACAAGCAACTTGCAAGTTTGCTAACGTATAAAGATTGTGTTTTTTTAGTTAATCATCTAAATTGCTTTCACTCTTCGACAATATGGAAGTAGTAGGGTCTTGTTTTTTACATTTAAGTATGAATCAGTGAACTGGAGTTGAACTTTTATGTTCATAATTTGTGCATCTTTTGACAGCTGAAGGATCATTAACTAGCTCTTTAGCATCCATAAACATAATTTTGAACTAGGATTGAAAATACTTAAAAAAAAATCTGCACAATACATTCACAGTTGTGATGTAGACTAGGAAGGAAAAAATTAGGAATGAAAAGAAAAGAAAAAAATGATGATTAAAGAAGAAAAAGGGATAAGAAAAGAGAAAGAATTTGAAGAGGAAGCGATATCGGTATTCAATAATAATCAAAATCTAATATAAATAAAACCCTTACATGCATCCCTTTATATAGGGAAACTAAAACTCTAAAACGCATAAATAATAACAAATTAACCCTTAAAAGTTAAAAAAAAATACTTAAAAGATAAATATTAAAAGTATCTAAATAACTCACATAATTAATCTAAAATATCTATCAAATTCCTACATGATCCCCATCATTCTCCCCCGGTTGAAAAAAACTCTCATCCGAAGAGTTTTCAAAGCAGAAGTACCCTAAGAAAGCAGCGCGAAGATGACATAATGCCTCATTTTGAATGAAAGAACTATTAATTTTGTTCTATCGATCAAGATAAATGCAAGAATCTCCATCTGTATGAACACCTGCTAATAAAATAGGAGGTTCTGGATTATCTCGATTAAGTAGCATGTCATCTAAATAAAAATTTTGACTAATACTAACATTCAATAAAAAATTAAGCAAATAAGCATTAGATCCAAATTAAAGAATAGGAAAACAATTCCTATTAGACTTGAACAATAAGCATTCAGTGGGACAAGACTTCAATGATAAAGGAGTGACAATAACGCCTTGGTGCTGAAAATAATTAAGTACAAACTTAAGTGAAATCTTGATAGTAGGAATTGGAAGGTGTCCTGTCAGCAGGTTGTGATTGAAAATCTATCAAACTATAGTTGGATTTCTTATGAAATCTCTCAACCTTTAGAACATATTTATAGGTTGCAACTAACGTATTAAAAGCGTATTGCTTGACCTCCCTACTAATTTTTTGTCTCAACCCAAGAATAAACTGATCAATTGTCTAAGGTTCTTCAATAATGTCACACAAATACATGAGATAATCGAACTGGGCAAAGTAATCAGAGACACTAGAAGACTATTGTCTAAGATTGAGCCATTGGACATAAACTTGATCCATGTAGGAAGTAGGCAAATACTTCTTTTTCAATCTATATCTCATTTCAACCTAAGTGATAGGTGATTCCCCTAAGGGGTCTAGGCTTGTTTGGATTGCTTGCCAATACTGCTTGGCAGAACCCTCCAACATCAATTTAGTAAAATGGACGCAATGGGAATCTAACATGTCATGCCAATCAAAATATTCTTTTAAATTAGCTAACTAATTCAAGAATTGATTGGAATTCGGAGTAGCACAAAATGTAGAATGATCTTTAATTGACTTGGTCATAGGTGTTGAATCCTTGTGGACATACCTAGACTTACTATGATGATGACCTCGAGGAAGGACTCTTAAACTGGAGTAAATATGTGGATTAAAGGCATCCTAGATTCTCACGAGTGACTCTTGGAATAAGGGAATGACATCAAAACAAGTTCAAGAATGTAATTGACAAATGTTTTGGACCCTTTGCAATTTTTTTTAATTTTTCAATGAATAAAAATATAAGTTACAAATTTCTATAGGAGTATGCATACCATAATTCAAGCTTTATTTTGAGGAAATTTTAAAATTCAGAAACTTTATGGGAATGATTACGCATTTTTTAGAACTTCTGGGGATATTTTTGCAATTCTAGAACCTCTGGATAATATTTCTGTAATTTTTGAAACTTTTGGGGGTGATTTTGTAACTTCTGGGACAGTTCTTTTTTTTTTGGCACGATAAACAGTTTTGTTGTTGAACAGTGCGTGCGATGAATAGTATTTTTCGATGAACAGTGTTGATGTGATTTTTGTAATTTGTACGAATCGAAATTGGGTTCTGATACCAAATTGATGTAGACTAAGAAGGAAAAAATTATGGATAAGAAGAGAAAAAAAAGGGATGAGAAAAGAGAAAGAATTTGAGAATGAAGCAATATCAGTATTCAATAATAATCAAAGTCTAATCTAAATAAAACTGTTACATGCATCCCTTTATATAGGAAAATGAAAACCCTAAAACACATAAATAATGACAAATAAACCCTCAAAAATTAAAAAAAAATACTTAAAAGATAAATAATAAAAGTATCCAAATAACTCTCATAATTAATCTAAAATATCTATGCAATTCCTATACGATCCCCATCAAGCTGTGAGCTGAGAATTCGAAAACCACACTTCTCAACTAGCACTAACTTTAATTATATTTACCCCAAGTAAATTCATTACATAGAACAATTTACTAATAATTAGTGTGGAGAAAGCTTGTATTCCATATCTAAAGACAAGTTATACTCAAGATTGGTTTATATACTTGAGAGGATCACTTCACCCATTACTAATTGGTTTTGGATTTGATATTCTAACATGGTATCAAAGTTAGGCTTGTGGGACAAGTCTCTGAACCAGTCTATTTATCAATTGGTTTTAGTATATTCATCTTTCTGTTTCACTTCTATTTGTTTGTCCACATATGTGCTCGGGTTGCACGTTAAGGAGTGTTTGAAGAAAGGTTGTATATGACATCAAAAGATAAGTTACACCCAAGTTTAGCTTGTATACTTGGGAGGCATTCCACCCAATGTTATTTACGGCGTAAAGTGAACTGAAGCGATCAAGGGTCCAAAAGTCTAGGCGAGAAACAAGAAGCAAAGCGAAACGCTTCATCAAAGTGAAGCAAACAGTTAAAAAAAAGAAGTAAATATTGTAGTTTAATTACTTCTAAATATCTAAGTTTTAATTTTATAAATCAAGTTCAAATGTATTACAAAAAAATCAGCATTACAGAAAATTAGCATTCAATATTACAAAAAATTAGTATTCAAGATTACAGAAAATCAGCACTACTATCAGTAAAATCAGTATTATAAAAAATCTGAATCAACAGAAATAAGCAACACATAATCAGTAGTACATAATCAGCAGAAATAAGCAGTACTAAAAATAAGCAAAAGCATTATAGAAAATCAACAAAAGCATAAAAAAAAAAAAGTAGAATCAGCAAAATAAGCATTTACAAAAATTCAACATCAAGCAGAGAGAAGCAGAATCAGAAGAAGAGAAGAAGCAGAAAAGAGAAGAAGAAGAAGTAGCAGAAGAAGAGAAACAGAAGCAGAACCAGAAGTAGAACAAGAGAAGAAGAAGGATCTGAGAAGAACTAGAACCAGAAGTAAAAGAGGAGAAGAAAATAGAACCATAAGAAGAAGAATCAGCAAAAGAAGAGAAGAGGAGAGAAGAGAACGTACCTCAGTTGTCGAAGTAGAAGCAGGAGAAATAACAGGAGAAGCAAGAGAAATAGAGAAGCAGTAGATACTGTATTTTCTGTCAAAGAAGAAGAAAAGGAAGAATTAAAAAAGAAGAAGAAGAGAATAGGAGGAGAGAAATAGAGAAAAAACAGGTACCAGTGTGTGGGTGTTTTCTGTCGAAGAAGAAGACAGAAGCAATAGATGCAAAGCTGTGGAGCTAGAAGAAGAAGAAGAGAAATAAAGAAGAAGAGGAGAAATAGGATGAAGAGAAACAAAAGAGAGAAGAAGAAGAGGAGGCAAACTTGTGGACTAGCGAGGAAGGAGCAGTAGTAGTAGTCCTCTGACCCTTTAGATAAAATTAGGGTTTGGGTGTTTTATATATTGGGATAAGGGGGTAATTGGGTGTATGAGTATCTCACAATTTTGTTACAATTGCCCCAATCCAATGGTCCATAGTAAAAATAAAACAATCCAACAGTCCATAATTAAAAAATAAAATAACTTTAAAAACTTAACAAAGGCGTCACTTTTATCGCCTTTCGCTTAAGCGAGAGCCGCTCGCTTTTTTCGCGTCTTAATCACTTCAATCATGTTCGGTTCGCCTTGGTTGTTCAAGGCGAGACAGCCTCGCTTCTCGCTTCTCGCCTAGGCGAGCTTTTCATTACACTAATTCTGCCAATTACAATTAGTTTTTGGTTGAATGCTCTAACATGTATAAAAATATATGTCTAGGAAAAAAATTGAGATTTCTTCATTCTATTGCACTTAATCAACCTATAAGCTAGAGAGGGATTGATTGATTTCAATATTGCAATAGTTTCTGTGAGATTCTAAGACATTTTAAATTCTGTACGAAAACATAATGAAATTCAATTTCCATACCTGCTAGCAGTGTGGTAGACTGAGAGTTAATTGATTGACAACGCTAAAAGAATAAAGCGGATTACAAATTCTGATATAATTCAACAATCAGCTGCTAATTTTTTCATCAATGTTAGTTGAATTTCAGCGTCTTTTCCTGGTTTAAAAATATTCATCTCAAACAAATTATAGATTTATATATATATGTCCATTTATTGAAGGATGAGTTGGGACCATCGAAATCCTGCTTGTATGAGGGAAAGCTGGGTTGGAGGCCATATTTTTATTATTTTCTTCTCTTTTTCCACTTATTTTTTGCTTTACGTGAATCGATCTTTGACCTGTGCAATTGTAATTCCTATCTTCTCATAGTGAAAATTTCTAATTCATTGAAACATTAAGCAATGCTAAAGTAAACTATTATCTTTTTTGCAAAAGTGATAGGTACTGTAGTTGTAACCAGTGAGTATATGTATATATGTGTATGTGTGTTTGTATATATATATCTATATCTATCTAACATTACAGTTAGAAAATTGAATTCTCAAATTATAAAAGTGCAACAGTCAAGATTGATTAAATTTTCATTTATTTTGATCCAATGGTAGAAAATTCATTTCAATTTTTTTCCCCACTCAAAAACATCATCTTCTTTGCACGGCTCCTAATGTCACACAACTCAACTAACACACTCCCCATTGCCAAACAACTCCATTAAACCACACCTGTCTTTCTCTTCTCTCTCCCCTACCTATCTCTTTTTTTCTCTATTATCACTCTAATTTTAAATTGCGTAATTAAAGAAAAAAATAGCTATTTAAAATATAAATATTGCACTAATGTCCGATTTTTGGTATTGCACAGAGAGGATTTTGTTTGAGTGTGGAATATAAATCCAGTGTTGGTTCTACTTTTGAACATGCATTCCATATTGGTTAGATCCTCTACAAGAATTTCTGTAATATCTGATGAATTTTTGAACAATGATGGCCTTGTTATATATTTGAGAAAATTACTTAGAAACCGTAAAAAAATCCCTAGATTATTCTCCTTTGTTTTAGAAATCCAGGTATCCAATAAAAATTTATGAACACAGGTAGTCTAGTTTTTTTTATGTTTTTCAGAGAAGTACTTAGAAACCTTACAAAGAAAATACCAAAATTATTTCCTTTTGTTTTAAAAACCCAGGCCTTAAACATCTAATACCTAAAGACGAATATTTTGACCTGGTGCAAATGATCCTCTGGCAATGCTGTTTTCAATATCAATGAGAGCTTTCATGGGGTTGCTATGACTTTCAAATATGCAACTTATGGAGAAAGTGAGCAGTTAAGCAAATAAAACAATACCTTGAGCAATATATGGAGACTTATTAAGTTATTATAATTCTTTTTGGGCGTGTCGTTATCTTGTTGAGCAATCTATGGCGATCAATTAGTGTAATGAGTAATCCTCTATGGTTCATCATTATCTTACTGAATCGTTGTCACCGCGGCCATCGCCATTTATGATCATTGTTGCTCAATTTGCATAAAGAGTGATGAAGGCTATTATTGTTAAAAAATAGCTTTGTTAGATGTGTTTCTAGTAGGTAACTCTTGGCTTTTTGCCTTTCTGGATTGAAATTTTTATGTGATGGGTCTTTAAGCATTTTTCCCTATAATTTTTTCTGCTCATTACCAGAAGTTGGATCAGATTACAGTGAAGACAGCTGCTCGACAGTTCCTGAAATGGTTGAAGAAATGGGATCACTTCGCTCTTCTGGATTTGGTGACCCTGGATGGGAGCATGGTGTTGCCCAAGATGAGAGGAAGAAGAAGGTAAGATGCAATTATTGTGGGAAAGTAGTTAGTGGTGGGATATACAGATTGAAGCAACATCTAGCTCGGCTTTCTGGAGAAGTAACCTATTGTGATAAGGCTCCAGAGGAGGTATGCATGAAAATGAGAGAAAATCTAGAAGGATGTCGCTTTAGTAAAAAAACAAGGCAAATCGAATATGATGAACAAGCCTATTTGAATTTCCATGCCAATGATGAATTGGAGGAGGAAGAGAGTGTTGGCTATAAAAACAAAGGGAAGCAATTGGTGGGTGACAAAGGTTTGGTTATAAATTTAGCCCCTCTTCGGTCACTGGGATACGTTGACCCTGGGTGGGAACATGGTGTTCCTCAGGATGAGAGGAAGAAAAAGGTGAAATGCAATTATTGTGAGAAAATAGTTAGTGGTGGTATCAATCGATTTAAACAGCATTTAGCTAGAATACCAGGAGAAGTTGCACCTTGTAAAAATGCTCCAGAGGAAGTGTATCTCAAAATAAAAGAAAATATGAAATGGCACCGAACAGGAAGGAGGCATAGACGACCTGATACTAAGGAGATATCAGCTTTTTATATGCACTCAGATAATGAAGATGAGGAGGAAGAGGAAGAAGAAGATGTTGTACATCATATGAATAATGAAAAACTGTTAATCGGAGATAAAAGATTTGGCCGAGACTCAAGAAGAAGTTTCAAAGGAATTTCTCCTGGTAGTGGTTCTGAACCATCATCCAAAAGACCAAGATTGGATGTTGTTCTAAAGACACCAAAGAGTCAGATGCAAACATCTTGCCAACAAGTAAAAGCAGGTTCTAGCAAAAAGTCTCGCAAGGAAGTTATTTCTGCAATTTGCAAGTTCTTCTATCATGCAGGAGTTCCTTCACATGCGGCAAACTCCCCATATTTCCATAAGATGCTGGAGTTGGTAGGTCAATATGGACAAGATTTGGTGGGTCCTTCTAGCCGAGTGTTATCTGGTCGGTTTCTACAGGAAGAAATTGCAACTATCAAAAGCTACCTTAATGAGTATAGGGCCTCCTGGGCAGTCACAGGTTGCTCCATTTTGGCAGATAGCTGGAGAGATACACAGGATAGGACATTGATCAATATATTGGTGTCTTGCCCCCGGGGTATGTACTTTGTTTGTTCTGTTGATGCCAGTGATGTTATTGAAGATGCGTCATACTTATTCAAGTTGCTTGACAAGGTGGTGGAAGAGATGGGTGAGGAAAATGTTGTCCAGGTAACTCTTTAACCGTTTATATTAGTCAAATTATGCAGAGTTTGTCATTGTTAGCTTTGAGCATCAGCTGAGCACCCCCCTCCACTGTAGGTAATCACTGAGAACACGCCCAGCTATGAAGCTGCTGGAAAGATGCTTGAAGAGAAAAGAAGGAATTTGTTTTGGACTCCGTGTGCTGCCTTTTGCATTGACCGGATGCTCGAAGATTTTGTGAAAATAAAATGGGTGAAAGAGTGCATAGAGAAAGGCCAAAAAATCACAAAGTTCATTTACAACCAAATCTGGTTGTTAAATGTTATGAAAAAAGAATTTACTGGGGGGCAGGAACTTCTGAGGCCATCTGTTACACGGAATGCTTCAAGTTTTGCCACTTTGCAGAATTTGCTGGACCAGAGGATTGCCCTTAAGCGTTTGTTCCAATCCAATAAATGGCTTTCATCTAGGTTTTCAAAATTGGACGAGGGTAAAGAGGTGGAGAAAATTGTACTGAATGCCACATTTTGGAAGAAAATGCAGTATGTTAGGAAATCAGTAGACCCTATAGTGGTAGCGCTTCAAAAAATTAATAGTGATGAAAACCTTTCGATGCCATTCATTTATAACGATATGTACAGGGGAAAGCTTGCAATCAAAACCAATCATGGTGATGATGCACGTAAATATGGAGAATTTTGGAGTGTGATAGACAATTGTTGGAATCCATTGTTCCACCACCCTCTATATCTGGCTGCTTACTTCCTGAATCCAGCATACCGCTATCGTCCTGATTTTGTTCCGGTGAGAAAAAATGGTGCTTGTTTTATGTTAAATGGGTCCTACTTCAGTTTGGGTTTTATTTCACATTTGCTGTATTGTAGCATCCCGAGGTTGTACGTGGACTAAATGCATGCATTGTTCGACTGGAGCCAGACAGTGGAAGAAGGATTTCTGCATCCTTGCAAGTGCGAAGTGCTTTATTGAGCTTATGATTTTCTTGCCGTCATGAATTTTTCTTACTGTCTTATCTCCATTATTTGATGTCTACAGATTTCTGATTTTGGTTCTGCTAAAGCTGATTTTGGAACTGACTTGGCTATAAGTACCAGGACAGTGCTTAATCCAGGTTGTATTATCAAGATGCTTAACAACAACCCATCATTTTTGGAATTGCATGGAAATGGTTGGATGCATATGTATACATTGAGATTCAAGACATTTGTTGCCTTTATCAATTTCAAATTTCAACTGACAAGTGCTTTTCCTTTTTAGCTGCATGGTGGCAACAACATGGCATAAATTGCTTAGAGCTTCAACGCATAGCTGTACGCATTTTGAGTCAAACATGCTCCTCTTTTGGCTGTGAGCATAATTGGAGTATATATGATCAGATCCATGGCCAAAGGCGCAACCGTTTAGCACAGAAAAGATTGAATGACTTTATTTATGTCCACTACAACTTGCGACTTAGGGAACGCCAAATAAGAAGAAGGCCCAATGATGCAATCTCCCTTGATAGCGTTCTGCAAGAAAGTTTACTACATGACTGGATTGTAGAGACAGAGAAACAAGCCTTGCAAGAAGATGAGGTACTTTTTTAAGCTATCATTCTGTTCAAAGATGCCAATTAGATGACTGTTTCATGCAATTGTTCACATGTCTTTCAGTAGGATATGTGATTTGTATAATTAGCCGATATTTTGGATTCGAAAGGTTCTGTCAGTTGGTCACTACATGGGCTAGATGGGGAAATGAAATGCAACCCATCTGCGGTTGTTAGGCCAAACAAAGGTCTGGTTGGAAAAACATGACCCGAAATTAATAATCCAAGTACTCACACATATTGTGGCAAGAGCCAAAATTCTTGGTTTTCGTTTTCTTTTTAACCACCGAACTTGGTGGTTGCTGCGAACTGAGGCAGTATTTATGTGAACTGGGCCTTTTCCCTCCAATATCTGCCCCTACCTTCCAAACTTGATATGAACAGTATCTATGACTATGTAGCCTGTCCATTTGTTGATGTGAGCAGTTTTCTATAGGCAAAGAGCTGACATCTTGTTGGCCTTCAGAGTATATCTATAATGTTTTCTAAGTTAATAATAGATTGCGTATATTATATGATATAATTGGCCTTGGAACTGGGAATTTAGTTCAGTGAAGTCTGAACTGATTTTGAACATGCTATGCCTATTTATTTTTATCTTATGATGACCTTTGGGTGTTTTTTTAGGCAGACCTAGGTTATGCGTATGAGTGTGTAATCTGACTTGAGCTTACATCTCCTATCCTTTATTTTGTATTGTACAGTGCAATCCCATCTCTCTGATTTTGCCTAAGATGTGGTTGTACTGGCATAAATTTGAAATGGAAACTAATTATCTTTCATGTTAGTTAATCTATCTGACATTATTTGCAGGAATTCCTTTATAATGATGTGGAACTCGCTGATGCGTATGAGAATGATTTGATGGACTATGAGGATGGAAATGCAGAGGCTCGGAAGGGATCCTTGGAGATGGTGACTCTGGCTGATGTAGTAGAACCCTTGGATGTTAATCCTGCCAATGCTGGTGCTGCCACTGATGATGATGCTGATCTTAATTTCCTCGATGATGATTTGAGTGATTAGTTGAGTGACATTGCTCGAATGACACAGATGTTGTATCCCTATAACGCATTCGTGGTATGTATAGGGCGGAGTGGGTTGAATTTTCTAGGAAGTAGTTCTAACAATGTAATTTATTGTCAAATAAACTATTTTTTTGAGGTAATGAATGAAGCTGCTGTTACATCTTCTTCTTCTTTTCCTTAATTTTGGGTAAAGTAAGTTTATCAGTTAACTTGCTATATAACCAACCACCTCCAACATGCAAATAGACATGTTTGTCATGAGAGGATAATACACAATAGCCACCATGTTGTCAGTGATCATTTAAACAAGCTTGGCTCTAGGTGTTTATAATGATACACTTCCAAAATTTATACCCATTTTTTTGCACAAAATCAATATGATTTGTTAGATTAATGGGTTCACTAACTTCACCAAATATTCAATAATTGAGAGTTATTTGGGGCACAATGGTACATATAAGTTGCTGTCTATTCATATTGTTCAAAATTGCAATCGTTGTGGCGATTTTTTAAGTGCTGGAAGTGACTCTCTCTCTCTCTCTCTCTCTCTCTCTCCACACACATGCAAACACATGCACACGCGTATATACATGGGGATTGCTATATCAACTGTTTTTGATTTGATACGTACACTGGAATCAGAATGTCTGAAAGGCAATTAGCAGCAAACGCATTTGACAGTTCTATTTCCGCTGGCATTACAATTGAGAATGCCTTTCTATGTAACCACCTCATTTTCTATCAACGCCAACAAAGCACATTTTGAGTACCACTGTCCAGAGAGCTGAGCAATCTAGAAAGCAGAAAGTCGACATCAAATGAAAAAGAAAATCATTTCATTCGTTTCCAATAGCATACGAGAGCATAAATATTACCCCCAGTAGTTAGGATATTGAGCTTTTAACTTCAATGTCATTATCAAAACCAAAACTCATGTCTTAGAAATAACTTCTTTTGGGGAAAAAAGCATTAAAAAGGAACAAGAAACTCCCAACTAGACCATCTAGATTATATGAAATCCAATGTGTAGATACCCTCCATTCAATTTTCAGATAGCCATGAGATCACCATACTGGCGCATCAAAATGATTGAGCCAGCAAACAGTCCTACGGCACGGAGTAATTTCTGCAAAAAAAGAAAAAAAGAAAAAGAAAAGATTAATTAAAAAAAATACTTATTACAGCAACAAAATAAACAAGGTAAATATTTGAAATAGATGGAAAAAACTCATAATCTGGAGATAGTAGCTGAAAATAACCACTTGCAAACAAGTGTGAAACAACATTTATAATGTACTAAGTAGCGGGCATCAAGTGTTTAGTTTCCACATGTTCTTTTAGTAAACAAGAAGTTTCCCGGAACAACAGCAGAATATCAACTAAAGCCGATAAATGTAAGCAGTATTCACAACACCAAAGCTATACTTCTTCTCTGTGACAGAGAGAAGAATCATCTCAAATATAGATCTCCCTCTCTTTTGTTCCTAAGCTGATATTCCAAATACACATGCTTTTCACGAAAGGAAGAAACAGTATCACAGTAGTTTTTACTTCCACTGAAGTGGGAGGGTATCAAGTTTATCCAGTTCAAGTGTTTAATTATCATGGAGAGTTGTGACAGACGTCCAACTCCTCACATGAATCTGCAACAACTACCAAGCTACTAGAACAAGTCCAGACCACAAGTAAGCGAGTGTTTAATGAATCAGCAGTGACTCAAAGCTCTAGTCAGTTTCAACCACTTAAGAAAAAGAAAAGAAAACTCATACAAAAAGGTCACCCTTTAATTAACCCACTTTCAGTCCCAATCAGTGCAGGGGTGCTAGGACTTTCAAAAGATTTAAGTCCTCCTTTTGGTGCTGTGAACTTCACTCGAAAAGAGTAAGTTTTTTGTCTCATTATTCAGGAGTTTGCAGTCCCAATACAAAGAAAAGAGGAAGGGGGGGGGGAGGAGGAGAAGGGACGATTGAAGTAGAATTCACAATTGCATCACCCGATCAACTTCTAGGTGGGTCGCTTTGGGTAAGACATTGCTTCTGCCAAAAGGGTAACACGCTATAAGGATCAAAAGCCTCATCACCCAACAAACCCATAACCAAGCCTTTATGCATTATATCATCATACACATGTCCCAAGTAAGGCTTTACCTATTTAATATTACTCAAACCAAGGCAAAAAAAAATCATCATATTTGAAGCATTAAAGCGCATTGACACAAATATCTTCAAAACGGATTACACGAAAACAATTACCTATGGCCTATGGCTGTATGATAAATTGGTTGGTCAATTCACAATTAAAATAAGCAGAAACTTCATGTAGAACACACAGGCGCTTAACCTATATATTAAACATAAAAATCCTCAATGATTATGTGACGCCATCTGCCGCACAATGAGAAGACAAGACAAATATCAATACGACTACTTAAAGAACATATAGAGGACAACATCCCTAGGGATTCCCTCATCCATGATTCATCGAAACAAATACATCAAAACCCTAAATTTCAAACATCAATACCTTTTTTTTCCTCATATATTGGTATAGAATCAACGAAATAGACACAGGACAGAGTCAAACAAATGTATGTGTGTGTGTGTTCGTGTGTGTGTGTGTGTGTTCGTGTGCGTGCGTGCGTGCGTGAGTGCGTGCGTAAAACAGGCACATGGAGGAAGATAATCGAGAAGAGAGATTACCACGTTGAGAGCCCACTTCTCTTCGTCATGAACTTGAGAGTGCCAGAAAGCTTTGATCTTCTCCATTGAGATCACTGTGTCCGCCATTAATTGATCGCTTGTGTGCCTGAGAGAGAGAGGGTTAAAGCCCTAGGGTTTTGGTTATGGGGTTTCAATGGGCCTGGAAAGAACTTATTCGTGGCATGGGTGGAACTTGAAATTACTTAGAAGAGAAAATTACACTTTGATCCCTCAAACTATAGATTTGATTTCACGTTGCCTCTTGAATTTATTACATTGCCTTCTTAATTACTTGAATTATGTCACATTGTTCAAACGCAAACATCTACTATCTTTTTTGATAGAAATTACCAACATATCAGAGCAAAATCAAAAAAATTACATAGTTTAAGAGATAAAATAAAATAATATTCTATTAAATTTGTAATCAAAATTAATAATTATGGTGATGCGATACTAATCACATAGTTAAGGGAGCGATAATATATTCACTTATAAAAAAAATACTGTTGAGCCTATTTTAATGTTATTTCAAGAATACCCGGATCTAAATGTGGGTTAGGGGGGCACTGGCCCACCTCAATTTTTTGATGTTATATATATGTTATTTAATTATTTACTTTGAATTGGCTTTAATTTGTATATTTGTAAGTTTTTTTTTGTTCCAAATTCGTAATTTGAAGATAAAATTATTTGCAATTAACCTATGACTGATTTCTTTTTTGTCTAAATTTAATGATTGACTTATTTCAATTGGATTATAGTGTATTATTACCCTTACTTCTTAAGTTTTTTATTTGATAACTTTGTAATTTTAATATAAAAATATAAAAAGACGTCAATTATAAATAAATGTAATAAGTTTTTCATTTTTTGTAAGAGATATAATATATTTCTTTTTATAGTTTTTTTATTTATACAAGACATGTATCTTTTGACCATTTTCAACTTAACGAGCTTTTATTTAAAAAATATGATATATTGTTCCTCTAAATTCCGCATGACCTTTTATTTGGTATCAGAGCCATTTGACGGCCTGGTGTATTACCTCTGCAATTTCATTTGAGTCATCTAACTCATCTAGAAATCTTTATCTGTTTCTCATTTTAAATTTATTTGTAAGAAGAACACTATACCCAACCTTAGTCCAGTCTATCAAGAGTACGTAAGCCGCACTTTATCCCGACCGTAAGTCCCGTGTGAGGCAAAGAGTGGATCGCAGGCGAGAAGTTGAGAGAAAACCAGGTTAAGGGGTATGTCTAGTGTTGTCTTTACATATTAATTTAAAATTTGATAACAATTTAGATTTTAAAAATGAGTAGATTATTCAGATCTAATTCTAGAGCTAGTACATCTAGATCTTCAGATTATTCTATGTCACATAGAGTAAATGAGGAAGAATTAGAAGTAGAAGAAACTAGAACAGACTGGAAGAAATGGAATATTCCTCCAGTTAAAGAAAAAAATATTTATAGTACAACTTGGGTTCAGAAAACCTTTAGTGAAGAACACCAAGTAAAAACTGTTGAACAAGTTCATCCTCTCAGAAAAGAAGATGAGCTTTGCGAGCTCCTCAGTAAGGAGACTCTTAAAATTCACAAGACTAAAGGATTTAATTTTATCCACATAGGTCTTGTCCAAGTGGCCATTAAGCCTCTTATTACCCAAGGCAGGAATGCTGCTGCCTTATTAGCACTAAGAGATGCGAGGTTTCTTGATTGGGAACCAAGTGTCTTGGGAATCATGGAGACAGGACTCCACCGAGGTCCAGTCTACTTTAACTGCTTCCCAGACTTTACCCTTGACCTCCATTGTCCTAATACCCACATGGCACTAACTCTTGGTATCCGTCTCACAGGCGATATTACCAGGTTAGTACAAAATACTAGTTCCTTAGTACTTATTTACAGGATTTATTACAAGTGTATTCGTACCAATTTAAATGTACAATGCCTTGACCCAAGTCCTAAAGGAAGTACTATGTTAATTCAATCTAGTTCTGCACAGGCTAACATCCAGGTTCCAAAGCAGCTACTTTGGAAAGATGTGACTTTACCAGAGTCATGGACTGTACAGAATGAGAATTTTGACAAGGAATCTAGTGCCGAGTCAACAACAACTGATCTGGAGACTATCAGACAGCTCCCTGACGGATCAGTAAAAATATCATTTGACACTGCCAGATCCACTAGATCTTGCAGATTTACCCCCAGGCAAGATCAGATTTCTGAAGGAAGAAAATCTGATTTCTCATCTGTTTCCCATAGAGACAGAGAGATTGCCAAAGAACTTGACCATAGGTTAAAAGGAATCGCTAATTCCTCTGACCCTGTAGCTAGACCTGTATACACTCCCATAAGTGTCCCGTTAAAATCTAGATACACAGAGTTCAAACAAACAGAGAATGATGCTTTTACTCCATCACCCTTTCTGTCACCCACTGCTAGTGCCTTTGATGGAAATGAAGCCTCAAGCAAAGCCCATCAATTATACACTATCAATAGGGAAAAAGAATTTTTTATGCCTGATGTTTACAAGTTAAAAAAGAATTTCAAAACCCCTGAGAACAGACCTCTTAGGAAAGCTTTTGAATCTCTACCTTGTAAAACCCAGGAAACCATTAAAAAAGAATGGGTTAAATTAATGTATAAATTAGAATCCGAAATTACTTTTGAAAACTACTTAAGTAACTTCCACAAAGAAGTAAAAGTAGTAACTCAGCAAAATTGGAAGACAGAAACTGCCGTGGTAACCGCTAGTCACCCACCAGCAGAAACTATTGAATTTAAATATTCTAATAAAACTGTCACAACTTCTCCCTTTAAGATTCCAGTTATAGAATCTGAAAAGAAGATAGTTGAACAAGTCAATTTCACCAACCAAAGCCTAATTACCATAGGTAAACAGTTGGATAAAATTGAAACTAAAATTGATGAGATTAAACCTTCTTCTGTAGAAAGACCAATAGTCAACCTACCTGAAGAAAGAAAGAATTTAGGATTAAAAGACAAAAACCTAATTCAACAGATTGATGCACTCTTATTTAGGAAAGAATCCACTAGTACTTCCCAGATAACAGTCATCAACCAAACTGTAGAAATTTCAGAGTCTAATTCAGAATCTGATAGTCCACAAGACACCACTGATTCTGACTCTGAAATAGAAAACTTAGAAAGTCAGTTTAGGGATCACAGTATGACCCAACCTGATTCTAAAATCAATGCACTGGTTAGAATCCCTACCAGCTCCACGAAGAACTGGTATTCTAAACCTACTCCACCAGATCTTCAATATGAAGAGAAGAATGTGTTGAATCAGTTTTATGTTCAGTCTAACAGACTCTATGAATGGAACATAGATGGTCTAAGTGAACAGGAAATTATTAACAAAATTAGTCATCTATCCATGGTTTTAAATAATTATATGACCAATCTAGATAGCCCTGAACCTGAAATTGTCAAACTAATTGTTTCAGGATTCACAGGTGTTCTTAGAAGTTGGTGGGATAATTATTTAACCCAGGAGCAGAGAGACAGTATCATTAATGCTGTCCTCACAAATGATGAAGGCATTCCAATCTTTGATGAAAGGATTGGAACAGCTAAGCCTGATGGTTGTAATACACTTATATTCACAATCATCAAACACTTTGTTGGTACTCCTAGTAGCATTACTGCTAGGATACACGACCAGTTGACCAACCTAAAATGTCCCACACTTAGTGACTTTAGGTGGTATAAAGATGTTTTTGTTTCCCGTGTCATGGTTCGACCAGACTGCCAGAAAGCATTCTGGAAAGAAAAATTTGTTAATGGTTTACCCAGTCTCTTTGCCCATAAGGTAAGAGAAACCCTTAGCAAAGACACAGGAATAATTGAGTACGATAGTCTTGCTTATGGAGAACTCATTAGCACCATCCAAAATGTAGGATTGAAATGGTGTGTTGATTTGAGAATCAATAAGCAATTAACAAATGAAAAACATAAGGCTAAATATGAATTAGGAAATTTTTGTGAACAATATGGGTTACAGCCATTAGCTCCTTCCCATAGGAAACACAGAAAATCTAAATCACACAAGCCTTATTCTAAAAACAAATCTTATCAAAGACATTTCCCACACCACAAAACTGCCAAAAGATCTAAACCAGAATCTTCCAGAAAACCTAGAAGAAAATTTAGATCTAAACAAACAGTTAGCAAAGGAAAGGGAAAAGTCCAAGATATTACATGTTTTAATTGCGGAAAATCAGGCCACATTAGTCCTGAATGCCCAATTAAAAAACGAGTAAAAAGGTTAAAATTATCCCAAGATGATGAAGACAGAATCCTTGAAATCTTTAGGATAAACAATCTTGACAGCTCTGAAGAATCAAACAGTCCAGTAGACACCTCAGACTCTTCAGACTATTATTCAGTTTCTGATCACCCTGATGCACCTAAAATTAAAATAGGATGCTCTTGTCCGAAACAAGTTAGGGTAATCACAAAGCAAAATGAAGAACACATACTTATAGACTTGATCTCTAAGATAGAAGATCCAGATCTAAAGGATAAGTATGTCAAACAGCTTAGAAACCTTTTCACTAAAAAGGATAATAAGCAACCTGTTATAGAAAAACAATTAATAAGCCTTAACAAAACTATGGAAAGATTTAGTAAGGAAAAGAAAAAAGAAATTACCTTACAAGATCTCCAAAGTGAAGTTAATAAGCTTAAAATTGAGATAAAAGATTTAAAAGCTCAAGACAAGAAATTTGCTGAAGCTTTAACTCTTTTACAAACAGAGAAATATTCTGAAAAATCCCAGGATTCTGGTCCAGAAGATCAGACTGCAGATTTTATCAATCCTTTTGATCATCAAGGCTATACACAGGGGATACCAGTAACCTCCTCCTATCAGACGGAAACTTCTGGTGTAACGAACCTACCTTCATTCCAGGAAGGAGCCACCTCTGATGACAAAAGAATTAGTTTGATTCATTCTTTAACTGTCCAAAAATGGCATGTTGAAGTAAAACTGATCATTAACAATAGTTTTCATATTACTGTTATTGCCCCTATTGGATACTGGAGCAGATGTTAACTGCATCCAAGAAGGATTAGTTCCAACCATGTTTTATGAAAAAACATTGGAAAGAATTAGTTCTGCCAATGGTAGCAAAATGAATGTTAAATACAAACTTCCTAAAGTTCATGTCTGTCAACAAGATGTATGTTTTGAAACATCATTCCTTCTTGTTAATAACATGACTGATGCTGTTATTCTTGGTCTTCCATTCGTATATCTTTTGTACCCTTTTAGTACAGATACTGATGGAATATCAACCAAGCATTTTGGAAGAAAAATTGTATTTCCATTTATTACCAAACCTGAAAAAAGACATTTAAGGCAGCTAAAAGACATTTCTGTCTCACAGTCCCTTAATGTTATTAACAGGAAAATTAAGCAAGTGGAATTTCTTAAACAAGAGATTAACCACCTCAGAACTAAAGAAAACCTAACCAATCCAATCTTACAGCAGAAGATAGATAGGTTTAGGGAAAACTTAGAGTCAGAAGTTTGTTCCTCCCTTCCTACAGCATTCTGGCATAGGAAGAAACACATGGTCAGACTTCCGTATATTAAAGGATTTACTGAGGACAATATCCCTACTAAATCCAGACCAATCCAAATGAACCATGAGACCACTGAGATCTGTAAAAAGGAAATCTCAGAGTTACTCAAAAATGGTATCATTAGGAATAGCAAGTCACCTTGGTCTTGTCCTGCTTTCTACGTAGTCAAAAACGCAGAGTTAGAAAGAGGAGTCCCAAGGTTAGTCATTAATTATAAGCCTTTAAACAAGGTTTTAGAATGGATTAGGTACCCTATACCTAACAAACAGGATTTGATAAAGAGACTCAATAAGTCCACTATCTTTTCCAAATTTGATCTCAAAAGTGGTTTTTGGCAAATACAGATCCACCCTATGGACAGGTATAAAACCGCTTTTACTACTCCCTTCGGACATTATGAATGGAATGTCATGCCCTTTGAGTTGAAAAACGCCCCAAGTGAATTCCAGAACATAATGAATGAAGTATTCAATTGTATTAGTCATTTCTCTATTGTTTATATAGATGATATTCTCATCTTCTCCAGAACAATAGAAGAACACTGGAAGCACCTTTATGCTTTCCAGACAATTGTTAAACAAAATGGTTTAGTACTATCTGCATCTAAGGTTAAGTTATTCCAAACCTCAGTAAGGTTTTTAGGATACAATATCCAGGATTCTACTTTCACTCCTATAAGTAGAGCCATCCAATTTGCAGATAAATTCCCAGATGAAATTCTGGATAAAACCCAGCTTCAAAGGTTTTTAGGTTCCCTAAACTATGTTTCTGACTTTTATCAGGATCTTAGGCAAACCATCAAACCTCTGTATGACAGGCTCAAAGGAAATCCTCCTCCTTGGACCACTGTCCATACTTCTATTATTCAGCAGGTCAAGAAGTTCATCAAAACTCTTCCCTGTCTTGGTATTCCGTCCGTTGATTCTTTCAAAATCATCCAGACAGATGCCTCCGATATTGGTTATGGTGGAATCCTCCTTCAGAGAGAATCTCCTAATTCTCCTGAACAAATTGTTCGATTCCATTCTGGTATTTGGAATAAGACCCAAAAGAATTATTCCACTATTAAAAAAGAGATTTTATCTATTGTCCTGTGTATCTCTAAATTCCAGGATGATATATTGAATCAGAAGTTCCTTGTGCGGGTTGACTGTAAATCAGCCAAGGATGTATTAACCAAGGATGTCAAAAATATAGCTGCTAAGCAAATTTTTGCTCGTTGGCAATCTATTTTAAGTATTTTCGATTTTGATATAGAATATATCAAAGGAGAACATAATTATATTCCTGATTTCCTAACCAGAGAATTTTTGCAGGAACCTCATGGCGGACAGGAACCCTAGTACATCCGGAACCTCCTCCAAAAATTCCAGGGGGAAGGGAAAGGATAAGATAATACCAAAATCTGAACCTGACTTACCATTAGTTTTGTCAAACAGATTTCTATTACCAACTACTCAGCCCACAAGGCCAGTAGCCCAAGCCCAACTTAAATTGAGTCAGATAATGGCCAATGAAATAGCCAGAATAGACTCAGCTAGTACCCAGTCGGCCCTGGTTACCCGACCAGTAGCTATATCAACCACTGTTAACCCAAAAACCTTTACCCAAATGGCCCAACAACAACCTGTCAGGACCACTAGTGCCATGACAAACCCTTATCAGGCCGCACAACCTTTTGTAGCCCCACTAGGCCCAAAGGTTGACTATGTCAAAGCCCATTCTGAGAATGTCCTAGCTATTGAACTAGCCCATTCCAAATACAAGGATCCAATAGACCTTGTACAGGCCTACCTCCCAACAGGTTGGACCTATATCCCAGTAGACTTGGAAAAACCCCATAGTTTTTACCAAGATATTCTCTACTATACCAAATCCATATTTACCAAGCCCATTTATGATAAGATAAACCCAGCTAAGGTTATCTATCATAGCTTGTATATTACCAAAATTATTTCTATTGATGAATGGGGTTCTCACCCTTCTTTACTCAGAGAACTTCCCTATCACAGTAGACAGTTTAATTACTATGACTACATTGAGTCATGGTCCAAAATATTACTCTACCAGAATGAGGATTTGTCCCATTCCTGGTTCCTTAATTTTCATAAAGATTTCAGAAGCCATATTCCTGCATGGTTTGCACAGTGGTGGCATCTACACGGCCCCATTGATGAAATCTTTCCAGCTGATCTTAAAGATCAGATTAATATCTTTTACTCCCTTTACCGTCCTAGTAAACAGGAGTCCCCATTACCTTTATTACTAATATTTTTATGCAGGTACAAAGTCCCGTGGATACTCAAATGGCATTGGGAAATTGTTGGATTCAACCTAACCCGACAATACTATGCCAAATGGTGGCCCAGGTTTCAGCACAGCGACACTATCGCAATGGTGAGACGAGACTTCCCAGTAAGGGTACCAACTCCAATAGTAGTTCCAGGCCCCTTACCACCAGCAACTCCGATGAAGGAACTGCCCGCTCATTCAAGCCAGGCTAACCTTCCTACAAAGCAAGTCCAACCAGAAGAATCTTCATCCAAAGGTTCTCTGAAAAAGTCTAGCAAGAAGAAGTCCAAGGCAAAGCTCCTCCAGAAGCTCCTTGAACAGCTTGACTCAGATAGTGATGCATCTTCTCAAAGTTCCTCCTCAGAACTCCCAGCAGGATATGCTCAGGATCCTTTTGAAGGAATAGAGGACTTTGATGTCGATGACCTCACACCTGACCTTGCACTCCCGTGAATTATTATTTACATAAAGTGGCTTCAATCACTACTTTCTTCAATAAAAAAAGAAAAGCTGACCACTCTGTGTAAAGATAATATCACCAGTTTGCATAGGATCCCCTTTCTCCTAAAAGCAGGACCCACAGATTTGCTTTTCCACCGAAAGTAAGATGCCTCTGACAAGTAGGGCCCTCTAGTCCCTTCAGGTTGACTACTTTCCACCGAAAGCAGAGATTCTTCAGACAGCTAGGACCCCTAGTCCACTCTGCCTGTCCTTTTACCCAAGTAAAAGAATCTTATCTTACTTTTCAGCCAAAAGAAGTCGAAAGTAATGACAGAGACTTTTAAACAAATTGAAGACTCAGTTGAAGTCCGGAAGCCCCTTACCTCTATATAAGGCAGCCTCCTCTACTCCAAAACTCAAGTCTTCAGAGAGACAAAAATACAAGCCCTTTAGTTCTTGTAATCCTACCCTCTCTGTAAAAGGCCTTCTTCACTTATAAAGAAGAGCTGACTCCAATCCTGTAGCATACACATTTATGTCTGCTGCAACTATCACCGCTTATTTCCACTAGACCTTTAGTTCTAGTGTTGTAAGTGTTTATTTTCTTTAATCGAATATTTTGTATTTTTCATATCTGTTCCATATTCTTCTTTGTTCCTCTAAATTCCGCATGTATATATATATATATATATATATATATATATATATATATATATATATATATATATATATATATATATATATATAGTCTTATCGTTATCTTATATATCTCCATATACGTGTGAATTAAGTATAATTAGCAGTTGACTTCAATATGACCATTTGGTAAATAGTCATATTATTTGGTAATGACCTTTTTTGTTTGCATTAAAAAAAATTGACACTAAATTTTTTTTACAAGATTTTTTTGTGGGCATTTTAGATTTTAATAGAGTTTAGATTTGTGATCTATATTATTTTATTAACATATATGAAATATATGATTATTTTTTAGAAAATTTAAAGTTATTAATCTCTTTATGCTCATTCTTTTAGATGGGGCTCTATTTGTAGTTCCGCTGTAAAAGGGACAAATTGTGTGTCGCCAAGTTAACCTTAATGCGGTTGGTGATGCTCTTGCCCCTTTGGAGAAGAATCAAGGAGGGGGCATGAGCTTGCCATATCAGTTGTCCCATAAACTTTTGTAATGTTGCATTGTCTTGTAGACAAGGATCATGTACTCCATAGATGGATGTGTGCTTGCCCCCTGAACTTTTTGTTCTCGGGCCGCTCTGAGGGCAAGGTGATTATTGCTCAAGGGAGGATGTGATCTTGCCATGTTAGGTTGCCACCTCTCCCTCGGAATGCCACGTGTTCGTTGGTGAAAAGTCCATGTGTCCAGATTTTATGGGTTACTGCACAGGTGAATCAAAAATTTTCTAAAATGCAACCTTTGAAATCAAAAATACAAATAAAATGCAAATGAGTGGATGGCCACGGGCTCTTTGAAAGAGTAAGCGGACGAGTCAAGAGTGAGCGGACCACTCACCTCATTTTGGGAGGAATAACATTATTCAAATTTAATTTTTACATAATTTGTTATATCTAATTCATTAATTTTGTTAGACTACCTCTGAGTACTAATTAACAAGTCCAAATTTACATTAGGTTTAGACCCAGTTTATAGGTTGAGTTCAAATCATCAAAAAGTAAGTCAAGCTTAGCTCATGAGTTCAGGCCAATCCAGAAGTCTAAGAGACCCAAGAGGATTAGTGCACGTGGAAAATAATTACTGGGATAATCACTATTCGGAATTCGAGACTATCTTTAATTATTTTTACCATTGGCTATAACTATCTTTCCCAAAAAACTAGTAACTTATCTCTCATGTCACCGCCTCAACTAAGGTTATATGTCAATAAATTGTTAACTCTCTACACATGAAGGAGAGACCCCTACATCTCACACAAAGATACCTCACCTCACCTTGAGCATACTTTTGCTCCCTCTTTCTCTCCCACCTACCACTTTATCAATAAAGTCCTTCGACCACCATTGCCGTATTCAAAGTGAAATAGTCCATCCTGACCGAACCACTCTGTATCTGTGTTGGTTTGTGTTGATCTTATCTTTATATTTACTGTATTTATTACTTATATTAATTACTCGACAAGTGGTACATAAATCCATTTTTGTGTATCATCAGTTTGACGTTGTCTATGGGAATCGATTTAATTCTCACCCTACAGTTTTTCTACCTTCACTGACAATCACAACCGGATTCATGAACCACCAAGCAAAAGATGACCCACCACATCATGACGAGGTCCCACCACCATCTGCAAAAAGTAGACACAAGAAAAATCTATTTTTTTCACTAATTTGTATTTAAAACTCAAATTCAATGAAAAATAAGCATTTTTTAAAAAATTTTGGTGCCCAAACTACTGTTGGCTATTTTGGTAGATCTCAAAAAAATACTCGAATTAAAAAAAAAATTTTCTCAAACAGACAATTGAGCGCAAAGTTGTGGATGTTCAAAGTTTGAATTTTTTCATGATTGTCTAACACTCCACCAAGCGTTGTTGCCCAGCATGCCAAGACGTTGCTCGTCGCAAAGACTGGCACTACCTAGAAGCTTGCAAGGAATGGCGCCACCATCTAGCTAGGCTGCTCAGTCCAATACTTTGTCTGGTGTCGCCCAGGCCAGCGCCCCTACCTAGCTTGCCTAGGCTGCTAGCACTCAGCTACTCTTGTGCGAGGTGTCACCCAGCCTATTCCCCTACGCGAGGCGCCACCTGACTTTTCCTCTGTGTGAAGGCGTCGCATACGCCTTACCTCCTCGCCCATGCAATCGTTGCTTGCCTCACCAAGGACGATAATAGTCGTGCCATGGGCACCATCCGTCACTCCGGGGTTGCTGTTACCCGTGCCATGGCACCGTTCGCCACTCCGATGTCGCCAGTCCCACTTCTACCCGTGCCATTAAGTCACCTAGCATCACGCAATTAGCGCCAGCACTACCCTTGCCACCCTAGGCGCTGCCTTCTCCCATGCCACTCTTCCTTTGGCACAACCTTCTCCCGTGGCACGGCTTTCCTTGGTGTCGTTATCTTCCAAATGGTCGTCGAACAGCTCATTGTCATCCCCTCTAATGCCTGGCCTTGCCTAATGGCGCCCTTGCCCAGTGGCACCCCTACGCTTATGCTCAGTGATGCTCGAACGTATGCCTAATGGCCCCTACGTGCCCTTGCCTTGACGACTGCCTCCTCGTTCGCATGCGCACCTAATTCCTTGCCCCGTTGGGCACACCGCCTGCAACGCGTGCCCTGCTCGTCCAGCACTGCCTTTGGTGCCTCTTGTCACCCCTCCCAGTGCATCAAGTGACCTTATCTCTTGCGCTAGATGCCCAACACCTCCAATTTTATCCTATTGTCGCCCTCTGGCTACCCTCACGAGTCATCTCCCTCCTCCTCGCTATCTCTTGGGAGTGAGCCACCCGAGTTGCTAGAAGCTCAATCTACCTCTGCTCTCATGTGGACAACTCAGTCTTTTAGCTTAGCAGCTCTCACGAGAGTTGCCAAAAGTTCAACCTCTTTTTGCTTTTACTCTCACGCAGGCAACCTATGTCTCTAACTTTGCATTCTCTTACGAGAGTTGTCAAAAGCTCGTCCTTTTCCTATCTCTACTCTCACGCAAGCAGCCTATGTTCGAGTCGTCAAAAAGCTCGGCCTAATCCTGCTTCTACTCTCAAGCAATCTATGTCTTCAGCTTAGCGGCTCTCACGAGAGTTATCAAAAGCTCGGTATCATTTTGCCTATACTTTCAAGCAGTCTATGTCTCCAGCTCGCATTCTCTCGTGAGTCGAGAGAAAGCTCGGCCTAATTCTGCCTTTATTCCCACGCAGACAGTCTTAATCTCCTGCTTAATGGCTCTCTCACGAGTCGCCAGAAGCTCGGTCTAACTCTGTCTCTACTCTCACTCAAGCAGTTTATGTTTCCAGCTTTGCACTCCCTTGTGAGTTGTTAGAAAGCTTGGCGTAATGCTACTTCTACTCTCAAGCAGTCTATGTCTCCAATTTAGAGACGCTTACAAGGGCTGTCAAAAAGTTTAGCCTTTTTTCGCCTCTACTCTCATACAAGCAATCTATGCGTCTAGCTTAGTGGCTCTCACGAGAGTTGCCAAAAGTTCGGTCTCTTGCTGCCTCTGCTCTCACGCAAGCAACCTATGTTTTCAGCTTAACAGCTCTCACGAGAGTTGCTAAAAGCTCAACCTCACTTTACCTTTACTCTCAAGCAGTCTTTGTCTCTAGCTTCGCACTCTCTCATGGGTCGCCAGAAAGTTCAGTCTAATCCTACTTCTATTCTCAAGCAGTCTATGTCTCTGGTTTAGCGGCTCTCTCATGAATTGTCAGAAGCTTGGCATCATTCTACCTCTACTCTCACACAAGCAGCATTGGTCTCCTAGAAGTTCAAGCTCATTCTGCATCTGCTCTCACATAAGCAGCCTCAGTCTCCTAAAAGCTCAGCCTCAAAAGGTGTTGCCATCTCATGAGTCAATCTTAACACTCCTTAGTATCCTGACGCCCACCCATCTCTCTTCCACCAAAAGCTCTTGGCATTTCATCGAGTTTGAGCGTCCTCAAAAGTACAAAAAATTCGCAGCCATCTGCGAATATCCGAAAGCAAAAATATCAATATGACTGAAACATACAAAAGACAAGCTTCCACATAACAAAGGAGTACCATAGCAAAACTCCCCATCGTGGTATCGATGTTACTCTTAGGATCCCAACAATTGACTTATCTAATATTTGAAGTTGTCACAAACCTCCAAAAATGCTCCTCGTCCAAATTCAGGTCTTGCATCACAGACACCGAGCCACTATTAGAAGCAAAACAATGACATAGAGCTCTGGTCTCAGTGAAAGTCTGCACATGAGTCTCAATCTCTAAAGTAGTACTACGACTAACCCTAAGACTCAAAGGGTTACATGTTGAGAAGAAGCAGGGACACCATTAGAAAATAGTAGAGTCATTAGAATTTGGCTGCAAAGCACTAGGGACATTAGACTTCAATTGGAAAGCATTGGGGGTATCGGATCTCACTTTTTTAAGAAGAGGGGAAGTCACCATCCTAGTTACATAGAGACTTCACCATTGATCTATCAACCATAGGATCACATGTGAAAGAGAGAATTTTCATAAACCAAGGACATTATCAATTTGTTTGGGTCCTCCTGGGTGTCGCCCATAGCACCGCCCAGCCTCGCGCTTTCCATGATGTTGCCCAGGTTCATATCCATGGCGCCACTTACCAAAGCATCTCCATCTCCACGTGCCGAAACGTTCATGCTTCTCTTTATTCTCTCTCCAACAATAACGTTACCAAATAGAGAAATAAGAATAAAAAATTAATGGAGTGGAAAGCTGAAGAAATCACCATATAAAACAAAATATATGTTTTACTCGAAATAAGGAGTTCACTCATGGCCATAACTCCCGATCACTACTAGGGTTTGAAGCATGGGCGCATCACTTTTCATTATCAAATTTGAATCTGCCTTATTAGCTCTTATCTCTCCACCATTTAGATTTGGAATCCTAGTCTTTGAACGGGGTCAATGGTAGAAAGTTTTAATTATTCTTTAGATGGGTGTTTATTGAAAAGGTTTGATTATTTTATGTTATTTGTGTTGATCTCATTTTTATATTTATGACATTTATTACTTATATTACTTAGTCGACAGGTGGTGTATAAATCTATTTTTGTGTATCATAACTAGTATTTGATACTGTTCAAAAAAAAAATACTAATTTTTGATAATGCAAACTATCATCGCAATAATTCAATAAATTTAAAGATGTGTTTGATAACATTTTCGTTTTTATGTTTTTTTTTTAAATAAAATTTTTTTTTTGCGATAAAAATTAAAAATATAAAATATCATTTATATTTAAAAAATTATAAAAAAAAAACATGTTTAGTATTTACCGAAAACCCACCACCCAAACCATTGAAACCTATCACCGAAACCCACCGCAACCAACCCCTACAAAATCCCCCACTCAAACCCCTGCAAAACCCCTCACCCACACCCTAAAAACCAACCAACCAACCAACCAAGACAAAAAAAAAATAGATAGAGGAGAGAGAGAGAGAGAGAACGAGAGAGGGATGAGAGAGACAAGGCTACAACTAACCACCATGATCTCTTCCGGCCGCCTTCACTTATTCACCACTGGGAATCTTCAATCTAGCCACATCCATCTCCAACAACCCAAACCATTTAAACAAACACTCATCTAAAGAATAATCAAACCTTTCTACCATTGACCCCCATTCAAAGACATGGATTCCAGATCTAAGTGGCAGAATGATAAGAGGTAATAAGACAGATTGAAATTTGATATCCAAAGGTGATGCGCCGAGTCCGTATGGAATGGGTTGTTGCACTTGGTTTTAGCAATGGTTGACTCAATCCATAAGAGAGAGAGAGAGAGAGAGAGAGAGAGAAATAAAGAGAGGCGCAGAGGGGAGACCGGGAAAATAAAAAAAAAAGTAAAAGAGCAAAAGGGAGTTCTTATGCTCAAACAAAAAAATTAAGTTGGATCGAAATCAAAATCTCATTAATTTCACTAAAGTTTTCCTTGTGTTTTTGATTTTCGGGTGTTTATGAAAATACTTTTTTTGTGTTTTAATTTTTTGACCTTATTTTTAAAATAGAGTTTCTTTAAAAAGAAATATATATATATATATATAAACATATTTTTGTTTTTATTTCTGGCAAAAATTTTAAAAAAAAATACAAAAACAATAGATTACCAAACGCAATCTAATTATGACATTTGATAACGTTTTTGTTTTTAGGTTTTTTTTAAAATAAAAAAACCAAAATTAGTTTTTATTTTTTTATTTTTGTGATAAAAATTAAAAAT
Organism: Ilex paraguariensis; assembly: GCA_963454935.2. Classification (NCBI taxonomy): domain Eukaryota; kingdom Viridiplantae; phylum Streptophyta; class Magnoliopsida; order Aquifoliales; family Aquifoliaceae; genus Ilex; species Ilex paraguariensis. The sequence continues at coordinate 5,916,104 of CAUOFW020001724.1, read as the reverse complement.
ATAAAATATGTTTGGTAATCATTTATATTTAAAAAATTATAAAAAAAACATGGTTAATATTTATTTTAGGTAATATTTTATTGATATTATTTTTTTTAATATTTTAATCCTAAATACCTATGTCACAATTGGAGATGTTCTTTATAATAAAAAACAAAATAAAATTTGGAGATGTCAACAACAACACACACTCACCGGCGAGATCCTCTTGTTGGGACACACACACATATAGATTTATATACGGTACACATACACACACAAGCACAAATAAACACACACACATAGATCTATGTAAAAAAATACATCATATATGTAGATCTATGCGCATATATATATATATATATATATATATATAGATTTATGTATATATGGTATAAAATTAAGGAAAATGGGAAAATGAGCGAGAGAGACGATTTCGTCTTCGTCTTCAATTTCGTCTTTGGTTTCAGAAGAGAGAAACCAGCGAGCGAGTGAGAGAGAGATATGAGACATAGAGATGAAAAAAAAAAGGCTTTTTATAGGTTGCACAAAAAAAAACGTCATTTATTCGCTAATGAGATTCGAAAGTTGGATTCACTAGTTTTGGATGTTTTTAAAAACATTATTTTTTATGTTTACAGATTTGAACCTTGTTTTTAAAACAATGTGACTTAAAAAAAAATAAAAATATTTCACAAACACATTTTTTTTTTTTTGCAAGAAGTTTAAAAAAAAAAACACAAACACACGGTCACCAAATGGCACCTCAATAGTACCGGTCGTTGGGCGGAGGGGTTCCGTATGTAATGATTTGTAAACTCAAGGGGTGTCGTGCAATTTTAAAAATATCAAAGGGTCTGCTTGTTATTTGATCAAGAGTCAAGGGTGTGAAGGAAATTTACCAAATTATACATTTCAAAATAGTGACTACCGGGATGATCCATTTGTGCATTTCCCACCATGTATGTGTGCATCTTTTCGCAACTTGGCAAGGATTCTTTATGTCGCAAAGTGATATATAGTTAATTTTGTAAAAAATAGAGTTAATTATTTATTTGACCTTTAAATTATACCATTTGTGTTAATCAAGTTTTTGAACTATAATTTATATTAATTTAGCCCCTAACCCATACCATTTGTGTCAATGTGGCCCTTTCATCCAAATTCGTAGTTAACTTTGATGAAATTCCACACGTATTTATCATGTGAGTAGGGAATTAGGGTATAATTTAAAGGTTATGTTATACACATAAAAAATTCCGTCAAACTTAACAACAAATTTAGACGGAAGAGTCATATTAAGACAAATGTTTTAGTTCAGGGGCTAAATTAATATAAAACATATTTTAAGGACTTAATTGACACAAATGATATAATTTAGAGGGGAATAAGTAGGAATTCTTAGTTCTACATTGATAATTTTTTTTAATCTTTTGTGGAATTAAAAGCGTATTGTAGCTGAAATGTATCCGAAATTTGGTGGTGGGCCCATGTGATGACTTGGTCACCTTGGGCAATAAGGTGGGTGAGATAAGTGGGCTTGGTCAGAATATGAAAGGGTATTTTCAGAAATCCGCAAAAGTAATAACACAGATATAGATTAGGAGTTATCCATAATGAGGTCAGGGAAATCCTAATTCTTGTCCAGATGGGGAACAAGTATCCTATCTACCAAACATACCCATGTTAGCTGGAGGAGAGAGGTGGAACAAAGGGTAATACAACAGCCAAGCATATGCTGACACGTGGACATATACAAACATCGTTCAATCCATGAGGCGCTCTAGCCATCACTCAATTTGTCAAAGAGTAAATATCATAGTCTTTTGGAGATCCCACTATTCAGAAAGAAAACCCACCAAACAAAGCCTTATAGTGGGTGGTTATTCTGAAGCTATTATCATTGTCGAGATGGCCCTTCTGGTTCAGTCCATGGCTACTCAGAAGCCAATTCCATTAGCCACCAAAACTGTTGGCTCTAAAAAGGTCAGTTTTTGCTTCCATAACTACTCTCATACATTCAATTCTTCTTATTATTGAGCAAATCTATGTATATGTGTTTGTTGGGGGGGGGGGGGGGGGGGGGAGAGAGAGAGAGAGAGAGAGAGAGAGAGGGGTGTATGTGTGCCTCATATTGAACAGTATGTGCCTATTGAATATTTGAATTACCTCTGTCTGTTGCTTTCTTGATTGGAGTTACCTTCTGTTCAATTTGGCTTTCTTTGGTAATCGAATCATTTCAGTCATGCATTCTCTAGATTCATGATATAGTCTTTAAAAGCGCACAGTCGTCCACTAATCATGCACATTGATTAAACTCGGGTTTTATGCAGCTAAGAGGATACATCTCGCCCTAAATCATATATGGTTTCTCTCTCACGTGGTTGAGTTGTTCTCTATTAAAACCCCAAAAAAAAAACCAAAAAAGAAGGAAAAATGAGTCGCCCATTTTTAATCCATCATTTTAACTTGGAAGTAATGTTCTTGTTAGCTACTTTAGAGGAGGATAAAATTATGTTGTGTTTTTGCGTTTAATGTGACTTATCTTATATGTTTTTCTTTATTATTGATAGAAATTCTCTTGTCAAGACCCTATGAAGCGATTAAAACCTCATATTAATCACTTAATATGAAGAAAATGCATTCATCAACATGAGCAATTTCCACCTTTTGCTATATTGCAGGCTGCAACAGTATTCCCGCTAGGAGAGCAAGGCCCAAGGACAAGTTACTCAACAACCACACCACCAGTGAAGCTACTAACAAGGGTGGAGCAGCTGAGACTCCTAACCAAAGCAGAAAAAGCTGGGCTCCTATCAGCAGCAGAAAAGTTTGGTCTTTCGCTGTCAAGCATAGAACAACTCGGTCTCCTCTCGAAAGCAGAAGAGCTAGGAGTACTTTCCACGGCTACTGATCCTGGAACGCCATCTGCTCTGCTGAGCCTGAGCTTGGTGTTGCTGGTTTTGGGTCCTTCCTGTGTCTTCCTGGTGCCCGAGGACTACCCCTGGGAAATCGCGTTGCAGATTGTGGTTGCTCTGCTTTGTGTGGTTGGCGGGTCTGCTGCTTTTGCAGCATCAAATTTTGTATCCAATTTGCAGAAATCAAATTGAAATTGCTGATACAGATGTGTGCTGCACTGGGTAGTTTGTTTCTGTGTTGCTTTTTTATTCTTTTTTGGTAACAATGGAAATTATGGGAGCTCGGAATTTCATGCTTCATGTACTGATGCAGCACAGAGAGAGAGAGAGAGTTATCCTTAAAAGATAAGGAGCATCACAATATCATTTTCCAAAAGAATATAAAGATGCACCAAAGATCCAACACACTCTTTTATGTCACTGAATAAGAGAAAAAACCCCACAAAAACCGAAGATGTTATCATCTGTTAAATCTAACTAATATCCCAAGAAAGGATAGGGATGGAAAAAAAGGGGCAAAAGGGTTGAAGTAATCAAAATCCATACGAAATTTCTGGTACCCAAAATTATTGAAATAATAATTTACTAACAAAAATTGTTTTTTTTTTTTTTTTTCTCTTATGGAGAAACACCATCTTTATTCGCACCACTTTGACGACCAAACCTTCCACTTCCGTTCTGATCAACACGTTGATAGGTCTCAACATTGCGTCCACCAGGACCTTTAGGTCGGCTTGAGAACTCACCCTGGTTTCTAAACTCATTCCTGCCATAACCCCTGCCACTGCCAAAGTTACCACGGCTCCTGAAGCTGTCATTCCGGAACCCACCCCTCCCTGAAGGGTACCTTCCTCTCCCACTGCCGCCAACTGCAAAAGAAACCAATATGCCATCATTTAGAGTAAATCGATAAAAGGTCCATAGCTTGTTCTCAGGTTTCTAAATTAATAGTATCATAAATTCAACTCACCTCGGGTGGTAGTTCTCTTCTCCTCAACCACAGCTTGGCGACCTCCTATCGTTACAGGTGAGGCCTGAAATAGTTACAGAAACTTCAATATAAGCCAAGGCAGCAGCCAGATAAATCAGCTACAGTAACCAGTGTCAATTCCATAAAGGTTTATTGGATCAGAAAGAATACGCAACAATACAAACAAGAATGTTAAAAAACATTTTGCTTAGCAATTTCAATCATCAACCAAGATTCAACACGAAGAGATATGCTTTGGAGTTGATATCATATCAATCAACTTTGAGTGACAGGCAAAAGTTTCCACATGAAACAAATTAATTTTAAGCCACATCTTGACAATATACAATATGCATGTTTTTTCAATCGGAACACTGCCTTAGATCATACAACCTTCCTAGACCTAAACTTCTCTCACAATGCTGTGATTTTTCACATTACTGATGCAATCCGCATGTAATGGTTTCCCGGTTATGATGTTTCAGAAGATCACAACCCTGGAGCACTTGATACCATGCCATGTACCCATGTAACATAGCGAATATTACAATTCAGCACAAAGTCTTTATGGACTTGTAAAGAACCTTTACAGCAGAACATATGGCTTCCCAGTGGTGTATGCATTGTGCCTATAAGAAATACAATTCTAGTGGTATTTCGGTTATCATTTGGGAAATGCTTTGCTTAATGCTGGAACCAAAATGCTAGAAAGAATTTTGACAAACTTCTAAGGCTGCTAAGCCCTGGAATAGAAGAACATCATAGGCTGCAAATAAGCATTACCTGGCTATAGATATATACGACCTCTTTTCCCAGCCTCTATATCAAACACTTTTCAGCACAGATTAGTTTTAACTCGAACTGAATTATCAAGAGACTCAAGACAAGGTTTGGATATCCATTTCCACCCTTATGACAATGAGATCAGCATGAACATGTATTTCCTTAACGTCACCTCTCACAGTTCTATTTTCTCTAAACTCTAAAACATTCAAGCTTGTACAAATGTGTGTACTATATTATAGGCAATGTCGAAGGTTGTGAACAAAGGAAACTGGATTATTTGTTGTTTGAGGAGATCATCTTCGACGTCTAGACACAGGAAAATACAATGGTACCTTGTGTCCATAACAACACTACCTAAGTACTGAATAATACAGAGCTCTTAAGTTAGATACGTTAGATCAGAAAGAACAAAGTAATCCAATCTTTGTTGACTGCAAATAGCAATCAACATGATGATAAATTCAGCTGAGGCTGCTATATTCTATTTGTCAACTTCTTTACAAGGTCAACTCAAGATACATTGATAGGGATCAAGAGTGAAGGGAATGCTTTGGTGGCAAACTAGGGAAAAGTATTATGGTGGTACCTTTATTGCATTCTGCATGGAATCCAACGATTCAAATTCCACAAAGCCAAAGCAAAATCCCTGCTGCTGGACAGAAATACACAGATAAACTGATGAATATTACTTGAAAAGAAATGCCAGAACAAAAAATGCACACAATAATGTCTGACACAGACCTTATTACTTCTGACTTGGATGCCAGAAGGCTTAATAGACCCAAATTTTTTGAACTCCTCCTCAAGTTGTGCAGGCATTGCATTCATAGGCAAATTCCGTACATATATGGAGTGACCTTCAGCTTCAAGTTGCATGAAGCCAATATCAGAATATGCATCAGTAACTGGAATTTTAAAAGCATCAAAAGACAATTTAAAAAGTTATAGTTGCATTTCGCACTAAAAAGTTTTATCTCATACCACAATGCACCACAGAAATAAATTGGTTGGAAAATGCGTATACAGGGTTAATAAATATGGAGAGGCAACTTGAAAGTCAAAATAACAATCCATATACTCCATGGAAAATAATAGATACCTTCCTCGTGAGCACCACTACTTTCAGGAGCACTGTCACTAGTAGGAGCTGATGCTTCTGGTTCAGGAGAAGGCTTTGCAGAATCAAGAGCCAGTTGATCAACATGGGCAGGTAGCCCCCTTACACTACTGGAAGGAACATAGACGACCATCAATGGCTTAGAAACCTTAGGTACCTTCACCTATAAGAAACTAAATGGAATAAGTAACTGCGATGGAGAGTGTCAGCACCAAAACCTGCGATATCAATGGACACAAACTCACAATTGATGCATAAGATTTCTTCTCCTCTTGGGCTGTAGAGGGATCTGAACTCACGATTGTGATAGTCTCATTCTGACTAAAATGAGCTGGAGGTTCATCAACGAGTTCTTCTTCGATAACTGATCCTTCCTCATCGTCTGAAGGGTCACAAACTTCTGCACCATCGTGTAGATCCTCATCCTCTAGAGTAGTTTCTGGATCAAATGCAGGATGATCGGGAACATGAGCGGGCTCTGAAAACAAGGACAAAAGGCATGCCAAGATTTACTTAGAATACTTGCAAAATAAATAGATCTAGTTATAAAATTAATATCCTATGTAGAGGACAAAGAATTAAAGCCAACCAGGTTCTGATGTCAAAGGAGCTGTTGGAGCACTGTCATAGAAACCATTAACTGATGCAGAGCTGGTCCCCAATAGATCACTTTCTTCAACATACCTAAAAACATCATTTAAGACAAAGTAGCCTTTCTCCTGTGGAGCTAGAAAGAACGTTTGTGTGAATTTCCTTCTCATGTCATCCTTTCCGGTTAAGCATCCTGTCACCAGAACAATAACCCCTCCCTGGTAAGAATCCTGAGCATCTGCAGTTTTGATCTCTGCCTTGTAGTTCTTGTAATCCAACGATTGAATCTTGTCGTTGATTGCCTGAGCAAGGTGAACATAAAAAAGTTTATAAAAAATCTGACAATTACGAATGTTAACAAGATCTAGCTGTACGCATATAAAAAACTTAAAAAAGTATATAATGGTCGTCCCGATGGAAGATGAGATTTCATTTATTATCGAAATGCCAAGGCACGCCATTTATAAGCCAACTTTCCAAGTTCAAATATTATAAGACGACAAAGAAAGCTCCAACCAACATGAAAAGGCCACATAGGTCACGCCTGTTAGCTTACATGCATTTCTCATGTTCGAGTATATCCTCCTACAGCTTAAACCTTTTCTTTCCTTTCAATCCAATAAATTGTAAACAAAATTTTCGAACAAAAGGTGCACTAATCTTAAAGAACCCAATGTTGCATTAAGACTAAACACTGAACTGGACAACACAAGGGCCCACTTCTGGTTTCACTAGTTCAACTTCAACCATCACAATCCAACACTGGCACACAGAGGCTACTTAAAATGATGCACTGCAGAGGCTAGGACTGCTATTGAGAGATGCTAACTCGTATGCTCCACCTAGCCCGCTTAACTAGGACAAAATAGGAGGTAAATTAATGCACAGATCGAGTGAAAACATAGGCATCATAATATTGCACTAAAATAGATATTCTCCCAACATATTATATTTGCACAATATTTCTTTATTATCCTAGTAGGCGACCAAAAATTATCAACCTACCCATTAAGATACATTACGTATTTACTTGTGCGATATCTTAATTTTGAACAGGATGCAAATAGTTGTCAAAATGATGTCCAAGATAAAAAGTGAACTCGACAAGTAAAACTTGCACGGGCACATGTCAATATGTTGTGATTGAGTGACCAACACAAAATTGACTTCGCAAGCTCAAGGAAAAATGATTTTACAGGAGCACACAACTGTTATGATATGTGGATATTTGATGAATTCCATGATAGCGACCAAAACTCACTAATGGCATCTACTACAGAAGTAGAAACACCCTTTGCTAACACACTACTCAAAATGTTGGACGGAAAGGAATGCAGGCTAGACTCAAAGTACTCAAGGGTCTCTGGAGTTTAAGACATTAGGCCATGGCACATGTATGTATGTTCAAGAAAATACATCTATGTACATGCTTTTGAGTTTGTTTCTTTTTGTGTTAGAACCATAATCAGGCGATCAAAGAAAAGTAGAGACTCTGTCACAGATGCACCTGAATATAGCAACACAATATTTTGCGCATGCTTCAAGAATTTAAAACTGCTATCCTGGGCACCTGATACAAGTGGAGTATGTATGTCAAATTACGCATCACCAAAATCCTGCTCTTTTGACTTGTTTATTTTACCTCGAATCTAGAGCATGGAGCATACAAGTCATTTAGTCTAACCCTTAAATAACGGATCATCGATTATAGAACACTTCCTGAAGCCATACGAACAAAATGAGCTTATTTTCACTTTTTAAGAGGTTGGCAGACAACCACCAAAGGGTTCTTAAAATGGAATCTATGCAGTGCCCAACAGAAGCTCCAACTATGACATTGCACACAAACTAACATTTCGGGACAAATTCATGTTGCATATCATCTCAAAGCATCCACATCCCACCCAAGGGTAAACTAGCAGCCAAATATCTGATACCCCCAAAAAATACCCATAATCAGAAGAAGCTAGATGGCACAGTAATCCAGAACAAGGAAAGAAGAGGAGTCAACCAACATTGATGTGAATGTGAATTAGTCAATTAGGAGCTTTAGAACCACTCTCTAGAAATGCAAACAGCCAAAGTAGATATCACAGGTAATAAATTTTATGGGTGGAACATGAGGATAATACCACTCCAAATCATGCAAGACGGTTATTTGAAAAGATGCGGGAGAAATACATGTGTCCAGCATGAAAGATATTTAGAACATGAGATATACACCTCACTTTGGAAAGATATGGGAAAGTGCACTGGATAATCTTTATCGCTTTAATTTTTCATACACTTGCAATTACAAGCACACACACAATGTGTTTGATGTAATGATTGTTTGAATCCTACATCTTACAAATTCATCATTGTGGTTGGTTGTTGGAGTTGGCGTTGTTGGAGGGATGGATTGGAGTGAATTAGATTGTTGGGCTTGTTAATTGACACTAGAACAGATCCAGATCTCTATAAATAGGGAGTTCTGTCCATTGAAAGACACCATATTCACACTAAAATGCACGCCGACATTGATTTTTCATGTTTCAAATTTAACTTAGCCATAAGAGTAACCTTGCAATTTTTCATTACCAGAAAGTTGTAGTTGTATGAGGCAGAAAAGACAAAGATGTCATCAGATGTTTTTCAAGGAACATAATTCTTTCTTCTGATTAATGATAGTGTAGCTAGACAGTTGATTTTTTTTTTGTATCGCACTCGGAGCAGTGTAGCTAAACTCAACTCCGATTAATATTGGAAGTTTTTTAAAAAATACTGTTGCAACTTGGTTTGGTAATCTTTGCTGTTGATAGGAGTTATTTCAAAATTAATCGCCATAATTTGGTTTGGTTTTGCCAGCAATAATTAGTTTAACCCTATTTTAAGTATCCAAGGCTCTTGTGGATCTAAAATAGTCACAAGTAGCACTTTGTTAGAAAGGAAAAAGTCCTTGTTCTAGAATGCAGGAGTATTTCTTCCCATTCCTTCACAATTGCCTGAAAAACTGTAAATCTGGGAACACCAGCTTGTAGGGAATTGATTAGGTTATTATGGATCTAGCAAAGAACTCTCTGTGCACCAGGAAATTAGACAAATGAAACTGACACACCCAGTGGGACACCACAATACCAAAGGGTGTAGTCATTTGTGACTTATTTAACAATAGTACATAAAGTGTGTCTCCTACATGAGGAGAGACGGGAAATATCTGGAAGTTGGTGAATCATACAAAAGTCACCACAGGGAGTTGTCTTGAGCAGTTTTAGCAGATCTCTGAACTAGTACGACCTTTAGCAGACCAGCTTGGTATTGCAGAGAGGAAATTGTGAACAATGTGGAAGAATCTAGAATGACATAATAGTCCATTACTGACTTGTACAATAGAAATCTTACACATGATGATGACTTTGGCACCACCCCTGTTTAGAAGGAGGAGATTTTCTTTGTCCAAAATATACCCTTTTAATTAAAGATGCCATGCGGCAAAGAAATCCAAAAGCAAGTAATGAAAAAGAGTTGAGCAACTCCCCTGTCTAAGGGTTGAGAGATGTGATTTAGGAGCATTTTGGCCAACAGCTAGAAATGCAAATAGCCAATGGAGGAGTTATTGTGATTATTCAACTGCACACAGGGAAAATGAAGATCAGACCATGACAATCATGCAAGGGTGATTAATTGAAAAGTTTCAGGAGAAGTACAAGTATCCAGCATGCAAGAAGTCCAGACAATGAGCCATACACCGTGTCTAGAACTTGGAAAGACCAGTGACGTGCACTGAAGATTGATAGGAACACTACTTTCACACTAAAACTCATCCAGACTTGCTCATTTTTGTTTCGGAAATGCAACTTAGCAGTAGGAATACCCTTGTAACTTTTGATTTCTAGACATTTTGTCGTTGTAATGAGGCTGAACTGACGCAAATGCGTCCTTGTGGATGTAACCAGTTCTTAAATGAACATATTTCCTTCTTCTGCATCTTTAATGGTAGTTTAACAATAGTTTAGTCGGTAGTGCAGACATAGCCTTGTACATGACGGTTTTCAATTTTCGACATGTTAATCACACTTGAAGTAGTGAAATTTAACTTGGCCTAGATCAATCTTGATACTCTCAAAATTTCACCTGTAACTTGGTTGAGAATCTTCAACATGGTTAGGAATAACCTAGTTGCCATAATTTTGTAATTATAGAATTTATTTTTGGTTTCTTTAGCTGGAGTGCGTTTAACTACAGTTGAAGTAATTGTAGAATCACAGTCCCAAAAGACCTAAAATAGTAAAAAGTGTTAACTTTGGTAGAAAACAAATAGTACTTGTTCTACTGGGTAAAAGGAATCCAGTAAAGATATTCTCTCCCTAGAGACTTCATAATCACCTGAAAAATCATAAATATGGCTGACACCAGCTTGCAGAGAATTGTTTTGGCCAATTGCACATATTTTGAGTCCATTAAGACTCTGGCACATCGAGCACCGAGAATTAGCCAAACCTATATATCCTGACAACACATATAGATGGTAGAGAAAAGTAAAGCACTTACTTGCATCGTCGTCACTGAATTCATTATGCCAGTGGAATCTGGTCGGCTTAACACGCTTGAATCTTGATAAAATTTATAAACTAATTCTGGAGATTGGTGAAGTATATGGTAATACTGCTCCACAAATGCATTGCCAATAACTTGGGCACTAGGAGCTGCCGCAGCATGACTTACTGCCTGCATTGCCATCTGCATAATCCCAACGTCAACAAATTATACAAAAGAATATAATAACAATTAGACAAAAGAATATAATAACAATTAGACACGACAAATATTTATAATATAATATGTAATAACGTACCCAATATACAACTAGCATTCATTGCAATTTCGGTGCATTCTAATATAAACTTTGCACGGGGTAAGGAGGTGTGTGCTGTGGTGAGTCAAAAATTTTTTAGAGTACTAAGCTAAATGTATCTATTTTAATAAGAAGACAACATATCTAATTTTTGCTCAAATTTCAGATGAGACATATAACTAGTCCATGGAACCAAATTCTTTATGGCATTTGGTTATTAAGAACAAATATGGATTACAAGCTACTGGATGGGAAGCTAATGAGAGTGTCCGTGTTTCATAGGTTTTAATACGTTTCCCTCTATTCTACTTCAAGAGGTACCTATAAGATCCTATATAAGCCCATAGCCCCATCTAAGTTCAATTTGATAATTTTGGAGCCAATCCCGTAGTGGTTCTAGCACAACGACACATAATGGGATCAATTACTTTCTGCCAAGGAGTCAACTTGCGTTTCTGTTAGGCTCTTGCAATTATTAGTATGAACAAAATATCCTTGGATAATAAGGGAAATATTGTCCCTAAAAGCAAGATCAAATTTTCCAAGGGAGTCAATTTGTATTATTATAGATTTTACTCTCCATCCTTTTAACTTTTGTGCAAATTGAAGGACCTAAAATTTAATTTGTTAAATTTCCAGCTGAATAAAGAATCTCAACTTAAAATTCAGGGTTTAGCCATTTAGGGTTTAATCCTTCCAATTCACAATCTAGACACTTGCTCTGGAATGATAACTACTAACCTGTGGTCGTAACAAGGCCTAACTGGGCAAAATTCTGTTTCCTTTTTCAGCAACCAAAAGGACGCCACTAATTATATTGAGAAAACAGAAAAGTTGAATGGGAGGAATGCTAGAGTAATGCATGCTAAGGGGATCATAGTACACTTTCCAAAGTGGTTTTTTTCCCTTTTTCTTTTTTTTTTGTTTGGGGGGGGGGGGGGAGGGTGGGCAGTGATGTGACAGTATTATTTCTCTTCACTATTTTCTAGGTGCTAAGGATTTTCTAGACTTTGGGAGGCCATGGCCCCTGCATGACCCCCTTACATTTCCCTATGCATCGTTCCCCACCCCCCAAAACACACACGCAAACACACAAACAAAAAATATCCTCAACTGCAAAGGAATAAATGGAGAGCAACCAAATAATTAAGAAGGTGACATTAAAATTTTCCTCAAATTAGAAACAAGTAGAAGTGTAGAACATAACTTCAATATGAAAGTTAAGCTACCCGAGTCACACCAACATAATTTCCCTTCATTAAATAGAAATGAGTCATAATAGCTTCAATATGAAAACTCAAAGATCTTATACATGCATGCCTTTAAGGGAGAGAGTTGACCTAGTAAAAACACCTTCAAAACAAAATATGAAATCAATAGTAGCTCTAAGAGCATCTCCAACAAAGTTATGTATTTTAACTATCCAAAAGTACACTTTTTTCTATTTTAGTAATTCACTATTTCAATACACACTCTAACGGATTTTCTATATTTTAACTGCTTCTTTTAAATATTATTTCACATACTTTGTACCTTTGTTGGGACTGTTGGAGTTAGAGAGAGAGAGAGAGAGGAGAGAATGGAGGGAAAGACAATGAGTGGATATTAGATGTGGGAAAGGACAGGAGGAGAGAGAAAAAAATAATAAAATATTTATACAAGTTGCTACAGTAATGCTATATATTCAGTGTATCACTGTGGCAAAAAACTATTTTAGAGCATGTGAACATATTATGTTGGAACATGGTTTTTGTCTTAGGTTAGCTAAATTTTAACTATTTTGGAACTTTATATGTTCTGTTGGAGATGCTCTTGAGATACCTAATAGTTAAAAGCCTACAGAAAAGTATTGATAATCAAAATATAGCCACAACCACAATGGACAATTTGCAGTCAAATGATGATGATACAGAGCATTTACTATAGGACATTATATATCACGGCCAACATATCTGCATCAAGGCTCAAGAGCATCTTGAAATTCATGCTCCCAAGTCCGAATCATCTTTCATGTGTGTAAAGGAATGTACATTGAAGCTATGAGTACCAGATTTTCAACACAGCTGTCCAGAATTTAAAAATTATTTCATGTTCTTCCCATCTCAGTTTTCTGAGCAGCCAAACAAGGGTAAAGATGGTTGGCATCTATGAGTTTGATGTGGATCTATCAATTAACACATATTAAGCGAGTAACATACAAACCGAAATGCTGGAAACAGAGCCAACCTTATATAAGAAGAAGCACCCCAAAATAGAAATTTAAATCCTAACATAAGCCTGAATCTACAAATCAGAAACTGAGCACACATATTCCCAATAAAGTCAAGGAGAACAGAAGTTTCTAGTAATAAGAAGCATAAACACCACAAAACACGTATACAACTGTAAAGTTAACAAATTCAAGCCAAAAATTCTCATGGTCTCATAGATTTCAAGAACTAGGGCTAATAATCAATTGAATAAACAAAACCCAGAAATACCCAGATCAGAAAACTTACTGATCTAATCAAAACACTGCTAAACTAACCAAGTTTTCTCTCTAAATAATCATTTCATACAGACAGTAACGTTTATAACTATGGCTAAAAACTCGAACCCACCAAAAAAAACACAGAATGATTCAGATAAAAGGTAAATCAACCTATAGTGGCTCAAATAGAGACTGATCAATCCAATTTAGTGTACAACAAAGCAAATCAATATATCAATCAAACAGAAACAGGGTATCCACGATGAGAGGGTGAAAATGAAACAAGAAAAAGTACCTGTTCTTGAGTGATCTGAGTAAGAAGAGAAAAAGATGTGGAGAGAGAAAGAGAGGGAGATCTGCAAGACTTGGTGCGGGAGGACGGAGGACAGTGGACAGACAATAACAGCGTATGTTGTGTTCTGTTGTGTTATGTACTTGGGTTGCGTTGAGACTTAAGATCATATCAAAAGCGACCCTTTTTGTGTTTTCTTTAAACTCTAAGCTGTGGAAATTTTTTTGTACCCCAAAATCTGAGGAAAAAAGATTTAATAATTTAAAAATTATGAGGCAAAGTTTCTTTGGGACACCTTCTTCTTTCTAATAATTTCATTGGCATGCTTTTTGTTTTTGAAATTATAAAAACACCCCTTTTCAGTGTCGAGACTTTTTTTTCTTCAAATTTACTCTTTTCTTGAACTAATATAAGATTAACCCTGAATAAATTTAATATCCACCAAGAACGCCATCCTCCGTTGTCATTTTTTTAAAAAAAATTTATCATTATTCTACATTTTTTGGTATTTTCTTTCATTTTTTAGTTTTAATTTTTATTTATGTCAATCCTTTGTTTTTATTTTTTCTTTTACGGTTTTCAACCTCACCTTTTTGGTTGTTTTAGTTTTGTTTCATCTTCTTTTTTCCTATTTTTATAATTTTTGGTATTCGATTATCTTGAATTTTCATTTTTCCGATATGTATTGAATTCTCATACTTATATTCCCATCTCTATTTCAATTTTCAACTGTATTTATGCATTTTTTTGTCTTTTTTTTTTAAATTACACTTTCTCATTTCTTATTTGACTTTTTTTAGGTGAATTGAGTAGGGAACGGGGGGTAGAATGTGATTTTGATAAAAATATGGAATGGTGTATGCAAAAATCAATGGTTGACCATGGTGGTTGACAAACAGATAAAAAATTATTACAATAACGGATGTCAACGTTTTTGGAAATTAAAAGAAACTCACTGTAATTTGTTTAAAATATAAAGGGTGCTGGTATTGTTTTGCTGATTATATAACATTGCCTAATGAAACTAAAATACGAACTAACAAGTTTTGAGAGAAGTTTTAGAATCAAACCGTGACTCAAATTTTTACTCAAATTTAAGTTAATAGTTGAGTAAAAAGTTTGATTTGATACAAATGATTCTAATAGACAAATTCAAATTTAAAGAAACAGAAACTCAAATTTAAATGAGGGCAACCCAAAATTAAATGAAAGTAAAGATGATCATTGAATTTTTAAAAGAGGGTGAAATATCACCATTAAAGATTTGAGTAAAGATTTGAATCTCCCTTCTTAATTATTAGTTGAAAGTCAATCGAAAATTAAAAAATTAAAAACGAAACACCTCAGATATTTGGGCCAACTCTGTAGTATGAGGGATGTTAGAGACGTTGGTGCTCGTAGAATCAAAGAATAAAAGATAAACTAGAGTAATGCATCTAATGTATTATGTAATTAACATCATATTTTAAGTTGAACGGTAAGTCGTGCAAAACAATTATTAGATAAGCAATACTTCAATATAAAATGTTGGGCAACTACTAAACAAAATCTTTAAAAAACTAAGTGTAATTGACAAATGATGAGAAGGTGCATGGTAAAATAAAAAAAGGGGTAAGAATTAGGGATGATCTATTTACGACGTACATAGTATTTAACATTTCTCAATTTTTTTCTTCTTGTGTTCACCTATCATTTTTATATAGACTATCTCTGGGGCCATGGTAATAGTGCCTGGGTGGTGGGGGCTGGGGCTATTTTACATCGAATAATTTTTGGGTGTGTGAGTAATATAAATATTTTCACTGGCGCTTACTTTGTTAGAGTAAGTGGTTAGTGTTGTGTTCAATATATATAGACCGTTACAAGTTGGGGGGTTATTTTGTGAATTTTTTAAAAATTACAAGATTACTTGTTAGTGTATAAATACTAATAATAAGTAAATAAAAGATTCCATGTAAAAAAAAAACTATTTGATGAGATTAGTCTCATCAATTAAAATCGAGAGAGAATTGAGGGGGTTAGAGAGAAACAAAGAAAGAAGAAGATGTGATTGGCAACTGTGTAACTCTCTAACTCTGGGTCAACGTACTCATGATTTCGTACTTGTTTGGTGTTTTTTGAACTGTAGGAGCCTTAATTGGTATGTAAATGGATGTTTAGTGATTGTATTGGCTTAGCACTTTCAACAATTGACATTAATTTGCATAATTTGGGATTTGTTTTTGTTTGTATTGTTAATTTAAACTTGAAATTGTCTGCAATTAGCCCAAGATTAGTATTTACCTTTTGCGGTCGACTTCTGTAAAAAAAAAAAAAATATATATATATATATATTGCCAATTTTTTTTTTTTTTTTTTTTTTATGGACGCCACCCATCACCACTCAGTCCTATCATGCCCTACTAGTACTCAATAAGTGCTGCACACAAACACACACATGTATACATATAAGCCCGCATATGTAGGTGGGTTTTGGTGGGAGGTTGCCATAGGATTTATGGATGTGATCATAAAAAAAGTGTCAAATTATTCACATATTTCTTTCTTTTACAAAAGTCAAGGGTTTTGGTAGTTTTCACATTACTTTCTTTGTCTATATTCAAGTTGGGAGATAAGTTTCTTTGACTAAAACATTAATTTTACATTCCCTTTTTAAAATCTTGTGTTGGTTGATACACAAGCACTTTTATTTACATCAAATCTAAGGGTGTAAATGAATCAACCCAACAATAAAGTGGTAACTTGCTCAAACTTGATTTTAAATTTGAATGAAGCTCGACTCATTAATATTATGAACCGCCCTTGAATGTGCCTTACAAAGCCAGTTGAGAGTTGAGTTCGAATCGCTTGATTTTCTATATAACCATTAGACACACAATTGAGCCGAGTACAAAAAAAATAACAAGCCTAAAATGTACTCAAGCTTGGTTTATCACACGAGTCGGTCTCAAAATAACTCTTAATAAGCCAATTCGAATCAAGCTCAAGTGAATGTGTTCGTTTCTACCCGCCTAGTCAAATACTGTTACAATCAACCACAATAAATTTAGATAGATACCCTTTCATTTCAACATCTATTGCACTTCAACATTACAATTAGTTAAGAGAATAAACTCCTATACCAGATTTTCTTAATTCCTTTTGTTGTAGATTGCTAACAGTGAATCCAAGCAACATCCATTACATGCAGCTGGATCCCTTACTAAATTGGAGGATTAAATTGAAATAGTTCAAAATTCATATCCTAAACTATAAATTGAGTTAACCTACATAGGTTGGTTCAGTGATCGAACAAGGGACAAAAAGTAAACTCGTATTTCGTAAGTTCAAGTCTTTCTAATAGAATAAAATTAAAATTCAACAGATAAACATAATTTATAAGCATATGAGCAAATCTTCACGCAGATGGATAGCACCACTCACTCTGTCAAGAGAACTAAAATAAAAGTCGTACTCTCTTCTTACAGCTTTGCCGGTCGCCCTTTAGTGGTATAGTAGGATAAAAAACAAAGCCGTCTTCGGCCACTCGCTTAGTAAATTCCACTTCGACTTTTTCCCAACAACTTTCATTCAAACGTTGAAGTATTGGGTTCGATCTAGATTCGTGGCCCAACCAATGCTGTCAATGTTATTTTTGTTATAGAAAATATCAGATAAAGCGAAATAGAGGGTTGCATTCAGAATTTTTGCAGTAGACCACCAACCATGGCCATTCCATTTGTCCATGGCTGTTGCACAACGTTGTCCCAAACTTCACTCACCATTCCAGCAATGTGTTGAGGTAGCAAATCTGCTGAAATTTAATCAACTAATTATTGCCTTGCAACTGCAGGATATGGGTTAGCCCATTCCAAAAAAAATCTAATAAATAGTTGTTTTATGCCATTGGCTGATTTGAAAAATGATTCGTCAAGGCTCTGGTGCTCCTGGTGGAGTTCCCAAAGGTGGTAACAGGCCTCTGTAGCACTCCAAGGTTGGAATTGATGAGAGATTCTACTAAAGGGATCTATCACCCAATGGTCATGAGTCTGTTATGTGGCAATTGGGTCAGACATAAGAGGTTTACTAACTTAGGAGTGCAGTGCAGTCCATTGAATAATCGCTCGAGTTTGGTTGTGCCCAATAGTCGTTTCAACCATACACCTTTTAAATTCATGGTTGTAATGTATATGTCTGGCACATGCAATCACATGAAAATCACTTATCCCTTGAACCCAGATTTTATGTGACAAGGGAGCTTAAACTTCAGATGTATGAGTTTACATCTTGTCCAGCCACTTAATCAACTTGTACGGGTCGCGAAAAAAACTATATGCAATAATATTCTATGGTGTATATTTTATATCTTATGTATCATTGAGCAGCTTTGTTTCAGAGAAATCACAAACTGGGGAATTCATTTCTTCAACTAGGTGAAAGAAGGGTGGCAATTATAAAATCACAATACCATTGGTGGGAATAAATTTGACTAAGCTTTTCTATACTCAAAATGAATTTAATATATTTGTATGGATAAGTTTGTTGCAATACACTTGGAAATGGATTCTCTTTACAACCCAATGAACAACCCCACTTAACATGAAATATAATTCTCTTACACAATAATGAAAAAAATCAATCACAGAAAACAAAAGGAAAGGCCACGAGGTAAACAAAGAGAAAACTTAGAACAAGGAGAAATACACTACTTTGTAAACAGCTGCCTGCATTGCTTACTTGGCTTGGCTCGCGAACCAGCTGCCCCACCAATCACAATCTCATCGACTAAATCTTTAAAGATCGAGCGCTCAACATCCAACACCAACCATGAAATCTCGCCATGGACATCCGTCCAACTCTCTGATCTAAGCATCACATCCTCCCACAAGATGCTTTTCAAACTATCATCCTCTTCCTCCAAGCTGCGTTCTGTTTTCTTAGCTTGAAGCTGTTCAATCTCCAAACACAATTCTCTCAGAAGCTTTTTTGCATTCGGGTTCTTCCTAGCTAGTTTACCAGGGCTTAACAATGGGTCAGGAGGTCCGACTAAAGCCAACTTTCTTACGAGGATCTCGTTAACAGCGTCAAAAATGATCTTCCGATGAATTCTTTCGTCGTCAGGTTTGGATTGGACTTCCTTTTCTGTGACATATTCCTTCTTTGGTAAAGTGCTTGCCTTGGTTTGTTCCAACACCAAAAATAACTCAGGGTTTATTGGGTGGCCTGACCGGTGGAACTGGACATTTGTCAGGTCTGAGCCGAGGTCTCTGAGGAGGAGACCTGAAGCTAATAGTATCTCAGAAATGTATCTGTGGTCTGGATCTGTATTCTCACAGAGTGATGCAATGTAATCTGTTCGGGCTTCATCATGGCTAGAGTTCAGTCTTCTAAGCTTCTGAACCAAATGCTCAATGTTCTGTAATTTCTTGCGACTAATCTCAGATGTTAGACTAGATCCCAAGGTGTCAAATATGAGACCATCTGATGGCTTCAGTTGCTCCTTCGTAGACTGGTCATCAGAATTTTGAGTTCCGTTATCTGTCAAACAAGTAGTGAGTGAGATTCGATGAGACAAACCATTGGGTTTCAGAAGAGGAAATAATGATCATGAGGGAAACCTAAATATTAATGCAGCATTTATAGAACGTAATTAGTAACCAAAGGCTATTTCTAGGTCAAATTATGTCAGAATTCACAATGGCATGCTTGCTGCTGACAAGCACTTGGAATATAGCATGACAATGCCGATTGAATTCTCATCAGCTTCGTCTCAATTTTTCTCCTTTCGTAAAACTTCTCCAAGAGTTTCCCTCCAACTTAATGGTATGAAGCATTAAGTACTACTCTTCTACTTGTTAAGCCTTTCAGAGAGTTTCCATCTCACTTTCAATGTGTTACAGACAACGAACATTTTTTTTTGTGGACAGATAATCACATTGTGAACCTATATGCGTGACAAATCTAAATGCATGCCCATGTGTTCAATAGTGCAGGATAGCCGTGATTTAATCATGCTATTGCACATACATCCCACGGCTGTAGATTAACCTAAAGTACCCAGCTGCAATAGCGAAGATCTGTGCTTGGCCTCAGTAAAATCCCAGAACAGGCCAAACATTTATGCCCTTTCAACCTATCCTTAATGTCAGACAGTCTGTTACTCAATATTTGATTCATCCAGCTTTTTCATGAAATCCAAGTGCAAAAAATTTTCAGAAGGGAAAAGCATTACCTTTGGGGGGCATTTGTGGCTCTTTCAAGGGTGATAGCGCATCATCTATACAGACCGGATTATCCAGAACAGAGACGGGGCTGGGATAATCAGGGCCAACTGTAGTCAGATACAGCAATGACTCATCACCTAGCATCGGAGTTGGCTTCTGAAACAAAAACACTAAAATGGTCACCCGATTGATTAGATTAATTATACAAATGTCTAAGGAAAGGAACCTACCTTTTGTACCATGCAAGGGATAGAATACTCTACAGCTTTTGTGGATGGGCTCTGACTGCCATTGATCTCAGCAGATCTGTTGAAACTGGTGACTTCTACCTTTAAGTCTGGGACAATATTGCCATCGGATAGCAGTGTAATGTCATGATCTTGGTAATTCACATTCCTCATTTCATTACAGATCTCACTTAATTGGCCGTCGCTTTGCTGAAAGTTCGAAGATTTTGGCCTGCTCCTACCGGAACTTGATTCGTGTTGCTGCCTGTTTGTCTGCCTTCTTGACTTGTTAGAATCAGAGGGAGGCGTGGGTGGGCGAGATTGCCTCTCCAAGTCGAGTTTCTTCTGTTGCATCCTTGGGCTGATGGATCCAGAGCTCTTTATAGAACCTGTGGCCCTTTCTTTTGGCAACGGTTGGGGCCTTGTTGAAGTTTGTGCAGACTTTACAGGTCTGCTGCTGGTTTTTATGTCGATGGAATTGAAAGTATGGACTCTGCGGCTATTTTTAGGAGTTTCACCTTTGCTCATCCTGCTATTAGTTGAAACTTTTCTGTCATTGACATCTCCACTCTGAAGTCTAGGGATGCTGGATGAGCCTTCAAGTGGAATTGCTGAAGAAGCATGAGTACCGGATTTTTCAGCAAGTTTTGCTGGTTTCATGATCACAATTGGGGATTCAAAAGCCCTCAAGGAATTGGGTCCCCTCTTTGTGAAAGTAAAGGCATTATCACTTTGTGGCCTTCGTTGGCTTATTGATACTGCATTCTGGAAGGGACTTGTATATTTCAGGTCATGGTCTTTTTGAGTTGAGAAGTTTGAATCTTGTCCTCCTTTTCTGGTATCCAGGAGTCCCTTTGCCTGCATTGCTTCAAGTATCTGTTTAAGAGCTCTGAGATCCTTGCCAGATTGTGTGAATTCAAGATCTTTTAATCTATTCTCAATCTCACTGTAAACAGAAGGGAAAGGGTTAGGTGCCCTTGCTGGAGCTTTCAGATGTCTGGAAGCTGGCTTTGGAGGACCCCGAGTCCCATCAAGCTGCCTCCATGGTGCTGGTTCAATTGGGAATCTTGACATGGGTTTCAGGACAGAATCAGGATTTTTCCAACGAGGAGAAGTTGGTTCCTTCCACAGGTTCTTCGAGGAAGCAGATATTTGGATTGGTCTGCACGGATCACTTGTTTTTGAAGACATTGGGTAGTGATCAGAATGCTCCAATGGGCAAGTTTTTGTTGAACCAATCTTACTGTCGGTGGTTGAGGCAGACTCTGGCAGTGCTGCCAAGCCCATTAACTTTGCTACAACACTGGGAGGTCGTGCCTGAGTTCCTGATGTTTGCTGTGAACTTGGAACCTTGCCACTAGAATTGCCTTCCTCTGAATTTCTCGAAAGAAAGCTAGATTTTGATTCCGAATTACAACTCCTCATTGAATTCTGTCTACTGTCCAAAGAAAGTCTTGGTAGCTCTTTAAGCTTTAGAGTAGATTTGTATCCGTCCCGTGATTCAAAAGATGAACAATTCGATTCCCTCCCATCATAAGAGAACCGAGGAGCATCCTTTGGAACTGAAAACAAAGATCCATCTTTTGAACCATAAGATGATGATCTAGAAAGTCCCTTAGCTTCATTGAAATACCAAGGTGCCTCTCGCAGTTTAGCAAGAACTCTGACGGACTCCTTGAGATCAGCAGGCATATTTTGCTTCCCATTAAGGCCCAATTTGTGAGATTTATCATTGGATTTGGTCAGCTGCGGAGGCCTTGGGGAGTCTCTTTGCTTCACCACACGGTCTGTTGCTTTCTCTTTGGTTGTAGTTTTTACACACAATCCCTGCACGTCTCTATACATAGCATCCCTGACCACATCCCGAAGATCTAGGGTTTGCCGCCCAAACTGTGGGGATCTGCTTGATTGGCCCATTACGGGGTCCCTTGAAGGAGTTTCAGGAAAAATGATTCGGTCGAAGGACGAGGGTTCTGGTTGAGTTGTTTTGTTGCAATCAAGAGAAGAGAAGGAAGATGAACGAGAGGACGACGAGAAAGAGGCTCTGGATGATTCTGTGGAGACTCTATGTCTCTCTTGAACATTCTTGTTTGTATGTTTTTCCTGCAATACAATTTCTATACATTAATATCTTCATACATAATAGCAGCACCAAACTAACACTGGTGAATTCAAGAGACAATTGAAAGCTCAGTAATGATTGAGAGCTAAAAACAGTTGAGGTTTAAATAATTGGAAAGGCATCAACCTATATCTCAGGATTAACTCATATGGTAAAAATTAAATAACAAACTTGTGTATCAATGAAAAAATGCATGTTAGACAGATATATGATGCATAACCATGCTGTAAACATTTAGCAATTTTGGCATCCTTGGAATAACATAAGAGACATGAGATTGTGTTGTGGTTGTTGATGAAATATAATGTCAAAACTCAAAACTCAATCTAAAAGAAACTTACTCCAAGTATTGACAACAGTGGATGAAGATATAATTAGGATCCCCAAATGGAACAACTTGTAATAAACAGTTCTTACCAATCCAGCAGATCGGCGATATAGATAATTGGACTCTGTGTCAAGATTGGCATTATTGAAGTGGGAACTACCTGCAGCAAATTGAGTAAAATTTGATGGTCAGATAATGATATAAAAAAGCGTTCATTAAACAAAGATGTAAACCACATAAGGTGACTGAAAAAAAAAATCCGCAAAAAAAAAAAAGGAGACTATTAAATATAATTCAATATCCAAGAAGAAAAAAGCACAAATGAGAAATCGTTAAGAATCAAGTTGGAACCAATTTGTCTTTTTTATAAAAATCCACACTTCCTGACAACAAAAAAAATGAAAATCTATCCTCATATATCAACTCATAAGTAAAGAAGAACTTTGAATCGCAAAAAAGGCAATGTTACTGCTACACATGAATTTTCTGTGAAGGATAGGTGGCAAATTTGATCACTGGGAAAGCATTCATAAGTTGAGAAAATTTTCATCAGAAATTACGTGCTAACAAACCTTGAGCTAACCTGTGGATGAAAATAATGAAATAAACAGATACCACTGAAACAATTTTAAAGCATTGACACAAGTCCAATCACAAACTGAAAGGAAAAATTAGGCAACAGATCTCTAACTAAGCAAATTGAAGAACACCCATCTTTACAATAACTTATGGTAAAACTTCTTAAGCAATAAGGATATATTCAATTAGAGGATTACCAGGAGGGAATCTCTTGGGGTTGTAGCCAGCGATGTGCCTACCTGTGACAATCTGGTGACGATCAAAGAGCTGAAAGATCCCAGTCATGCATCCTATTTGTTTTTGCAAATCTGGGTGATCATCTGTCAGTGACTGTAAAAGCTTTGCAGCCATATTTACCACCCTCGGTACCTACACAGTTGAATACTCCCACTTTCTAAATGTCAATCATCCTTCGCCAAAGTACTGACACATTCATACCCATCTCCATTGGATCCAGATCCAAGGCTCTTTAACAATGCTCAAACCAGTTGCTTATAGCCATTTTATCTCCTTTCTTCACCTACACAATTGAACTACTCTCAAATCTCAACCACCATTACCAAAACAGTGAGTTACAGCCTCACTGTGAATCCATGGTTTTGAAGACCATAAGGAACTTATCCCCTCTAAAACCAAATTCCAGTTTAAGGGTTGGCAATGCCAGAAATCAAACCCTACTCCTTCTGCTTTGTTCTTTCTCCAACATCCCTATAACCAGAAAATTATAGCACCTTACATATCCAAGTAATATCACTTTAAGCATTTCCAATGAAATTAATCAGTATAAAGTCAAATTACCCTCCACTTGTACATATACATATCACAAAACTCCAGAACTTTTTCTGTGATCCACTTATTTCCAGCAAATTACAGTTGAAGACAAAATAGTCAACATCTCAACACCCACTACACTAGAACTTCATATTTGCATTAAAACCCCAAATCCACAAAAACTATTATGTCTCCTGGGTTGTCTGTTTTTTATTCAGCAATCAGGAGAAAAAGCAAGAAGAATAGAAGATACCCAGAAACAAAATCAAACCTTTTTCAGTGTATCGAAGCCATGCTTTCGCAGAAAGAACCAGAAAATGCCTTCTTTGAAGGCCTATGAAGACCAAAAGAACAGAGGGGACCCAATACCCATTTGCGATTTCCCACCAAAATGAAGATTTATCAGCAACATTGCCTTCAACAGCCTTAAAAACTACCACCAATTCATAATCTGTTAAGGGGAATCACTCCAGATCAAAGAAGAGATGTTTTAGTGTTGTTTCTTCATAGAAGAATAAAGACAGACAGCCCAGAAGGGGTACAAGAAGGGCATTTGTGTGTAGAATAATGTGACGAGAGTAATCGTTGGCACGATAAATTAAATTTTAGTAAGTTCAGAGAGGGAGAGGAGTGGGTGGGTCAGATGTCCATGTCCTGCAGGCCTTTTTTGCTCACTCTTGCATGTGGGATGAGCATATGGGATGGGTATATACAACAGTCTGCATGAACATGTGACAATGTCGGAAAGAAAGATTATTAGAGGAAGACACTTAAAAGCTCTTGAATCTTGATGGTTTTTAACACTATTGCATTTGATAATACTTAACTTTAATGTGATTGTGTTTTTGATTGCGGATCATGTTCGATTTGATTTAAATTTGTAAATATTAGGGTCGAACTCAAATTAAAATTAAGTTAAATTAATGATAAAAGTTTTAGAATTGACCTCTACAACTTAATAATTATTCTTTTTTTGGTTTGGTTAAAAACACCGAAAATTAGAGTAATTATAAAGGATCCCCATGTTTTAAGGTTCAAAAAGTCAACTCATCCCTGTTTATAACTCTCCATTAAATATGCTCTTTATAACCAAAACTGACCCACATTCCATTAGACAGTTAGATAGAAAAAAAATTTGTTTAGGCAATTAACATTTCTTAAAGTTTAAAGGCAAAAAATAAGAGATGTACATGAGGTAATTCTCTAGGGGTATACGGTTTTTGTATATTCAATACTTTATTATTGTAGAGTAATGGGTTTGTTATAGTTGTTAAGAAATTGCTCGGTCTTCGCCATAATAGAGTAATCAATGTTTGCATAACAGTTCATTTCTTCCTCTTTTAGATTACGTTAGATTCTATCATTGTACATAAAGAAGATCGACTAAATAACTGCAACCAAATAAAAGATCGCCTTGATTAGTAGTTACTTAAACATGACCCAATATTGAATGCCAACTTGCTCAAGTGGGGGACTAACTCGAAGCTGAAACATCAAAAAGAAGTACAAGAGTAGGTGAAATGACTCAAATCCATAGTTCTAAATCTTGGTCATGTCACAAATATCATTCCTACAATTCTCTCAAGCAGAAGCTAATGAAGATTTAGCCAAAGGTTTTTTCAGGTTGTTCACCAGCACTATATGTCTTGCTTGCAGATTTATCTCCTAATATCATTGTTAGTAATTGTTAATTCCCCAGTAGGATGTAGCAACTTTACCTTAGAGGTGGTTTTGGGATCTATTGTTCATCCTTGAAGAGATTTTATAAAGAAATGATTTGCGAAAATAATTGTGAGATAGGTTTTTTTAAATAACAGTGGACACTCCCAATTACGAGACGTTTGAATTCGTGGCGATTATATAATTTAGTGATGCACGCAATCACTCGTAAGCTACGATTATGCATTAATTTTTGAGAAGTTGTTCAATTTTAACTTTTTTTAGAATTTGCAAATAGGTGTGAGATATGAACTAGCACCCAGAAACACTTATGAGCTAGAATAAGCAAGTGAAATAAATTGTTGAACTAATTGTACAGCAAAGTTTAAAGGGCAATTACATGGTACCCAAGATTCATGAGACCAAGAAGTCCTAAATACTTTTGAAGCTTCTCAACTACCATCATTTAATAATTTCAAGACATATATTATTAAATACTTCATGACTAGCAGGACAAATGAAACACCAACCCTAATGGACATATTGATTGACATTTAGTTTCTTATAATAGTTTTTTAATAAAATAACCCGCACGATTAATTGAGTAACAAAACAATGGACGAATTATAGATTTGCACGTACTTAATTCGAGCCACCCTAAGCACATCAAGCTCAAATTTAACTAAAACAAATGATTTATAAATACTTATGTGTATCAGAAATTTACATTGCAG
The DNA here is from genome assembly GCA_963454935.2 of Ilex paraguariensis. Lineage (NCBI taxonomy): Eukaryota > Viridiplantae > Streptophyta > Magnoliopsida > Aquifoliales > Aquifoliaceae > Ilex > Ilex paraguariensis. Next base: position 5,889,524 of record CAUOFW020001724.1, on the reverse strand, counting down.
TTATGAATTGAAAAAACACATAGTCGGAATGATATGATCCTATATAATGCTCACATCTCATTCTTTAAGTTTGAGTGCATGGTATTTGGAATGCTGTTGACTATATATACCATGATAATTACACTGCATAAGATAGCCAAAAAACATATATATTTGACATGCTTGTCATTTATGATATCTCTTTCTATCTACCTGTCTTGATGAAGATGTTGATTTGAATGGTCTTCCAGGTGCCTCTGGGCCATATTATATTGTGATTATTGCTACTAGTTTAACATGTCATATTATATTGTGATTATTGCTACTAATTTTATTTCCTCTCTTATAATGAAATATATTAAATATCTCCCTAAGGATTATTTATTCAGATTTTTTAAATGTGCATGCCAGCTAATGAGGTTGAATATAGTACAATGAACAATTGATGTTTCATATATGGATTTAGTTATGAAATTGAAACGTTAAATTTTGGTATTGTACTTCTTATTTTTGTAACGTGACACGTAGAATTTTTTCTTGTTTCATTATTCGTTATATTTTAGTACTCTCGTGATGAATAATGACAAATAATTTTAATCAAGATCTACAATTGAAATCTATTCAATAGATGTTGAAAATGGTAAATTAAGAATGAGCTCGGCAGAGGAGCTCTGTGGCTCAAAGGAGGAGCTCCATAGCCCGGAAAGGCCAACCCTCAACTCCTTGCTCACTAGCTCACCAACGTCATACCTCCTTAGCTCCGCACGTTTTGACTAATTTAAACCAATTGAGATATCCAGTTGTAGGACACTTTTGATGTCGCGTCGTTTAAATAACAGTTAAAAATCTTTTAACAATCCAATCTTTTAGCTTTTTAAAAGACCGAGCTTGACACAATTGAGCTAAGTGAACTACTTCCAGTTAAATACTATCACTTTTAATCATTCGTTTTTGATTTTATTATCGGAGAGTCGAACACTAGAACCCTTCTTGTCCACGACTTCTCTTGCCGAAACTCCACCATTGGTAGGCAAGATATAATTCCAATCAACTATGTTAGTGGACAATTTTTGGTATCAACAAATATAATATTAAAAAATTAAGATTGAGTACCATATTCTTATCCATTGTCATATAAAGTAGACTTGTCTTTATCTTAATTTCACTGAGAATAAAGGGCATCCACATGGATAGCATAGGGAATGAATAAAAAATATAACTATCAAATCATGACAATGCCTATGAAATAGGTAGCATGTGCAGCTCCAGGCAAAGCATTTTGACATTTCTTCCTCAGTAACATTCATCAAGTATGTTACTACCTACTATTACTACATACTATTAGACATGTAATAACAAACCCTTCTATTAGTTATGAATAATTATATAGGCTCGTCTTTCTAAATTTTATAAAAAATTTAAAAATCGTCTCTTGAATTCTTTCGTGGATCTATCCATATTTGCACGAGTTACTAAACAGACTTAAGTCCTAATACATTATCATTTACAAATTCATAATGAATTTTCTTCACCAAAATATTCTACACTTTATTTGTATGTTTTTGCATGCATGATTATACAAATGTACATATGCATATCCATGTTGTATGTATGTATGACTGCTGAACAATCAGCATGTAATATATAATGCATTCATGGAGTGGATTCTTGTGTGTGCATGGGGTGTTACAAAGCATGCATTAAATTTAACCACAAAAAGCCATTGAATTAAATTTAACCACAAAAAGCAATTGAAAAAGGTGATGGTGATACATATGGAGAGACAGAGAGAAGGATAGGGCAATGGAGATGGATCACCACATGCAAAAAGTAAGTGAAGAAAACCACATGTGGTATGCCCAAACTCTATTAGGCAGTTCCAACTAATACATCCCAATCATATTAGCGCATGTTCCAAGGAACATTGCTCATCCTCTTTGTTTTGATTGCCACATGATGCCTTACTTTTTTTTCTTCTTCCAAAAACTCTTCCCCACCAAAAATCTTCATCTAAAGTGACCCATCATAGATGATTGTGAGATTAATATTCAACAAGGTGGGATCAAGATTTGAGAGCTTATTCAATCAATGTTAGGTAATCATGGTGTGTGGGAAAGAAAAGGTGGGGTTATACAATGCAAAGTTATGAAATCATGAGTTTGAAATAGACCTCTCTCCTATTTTATCGTTTTTTTTTTATGTTTTTTTTGGGTGGATCAAGAATAGATCCAAAAAGTTAATTTGGGGAAGAAAGAGGGGTTTTCAAATTTTTTTTGGTAAAAATCTAGGACGGACGAGTCTGTGTAATTTTGGTGGAATTATGTTACTAATCCTAGCTTAATTAGAGAGAATTGTTAATTGTTAAATTTGTGATAGGTAATCAATCATTGCATTGGATTGAAGGAAATCTTACTCCGCTTCATTTTAACAGAAAAGTTTATGGTACCGAAAAAAAAAAGGTATCGTACCTTCAGTTATCACTTTTTATGGTAAAGTTACAATTTTAAAAAGAGAAATTATAATTGTTCAAGAGAAGATTATGATCGATTACAAATACCCATGATTGATCATGAACTCTCGGTATTAATTTCAACATTTTATGATCAATCATGTCATTTAAATTTGTAACTTACACCTCAAAAAAATTACAACTTTACCTTAAAATGTTTTAATTTTCGATACGATACCACTGATGGTACCGTAGTGTTTTCCCATTTTAATAAGAACATATTACCATAGCCTAAAGTTCAATCACATTACACATAGTATTTGAAAAGACGAAACGTAAATGAGAAATTATATTTTAGTCATCACCCTTTTTATTTGATGTGAGCGTAAATTGATGCATACACTCCTGATCGTTAAACGAAAAAAAAAATACTCTTTTTGCCCTTTTTGATTATAAGAGATTTTCATATGATTACTATTGACAAGGACATCACATTAGTGGACCATTCCCTTAATTATTTGCTAATGAAGATACGAGTTCATCGTGGAAATATAGTTTAGGTCCTAAAAATGGCAGTGATTAGAAAGCTTACTAAATGAGCCAGGTCACCAACAAAAGTATAAAATCTACACAACAAAGCTGCCAGATCAATGGAATCAAATTACATCTGGCACATCACAAAGTTGGTTATTGTTAGAAAGTCGCCAACTGTATCATTAATAAGTTGGGCCTTAAATATTTGCACCAACACCCTAGACTTTGTTTGCAATTCATAGGGTTGTTAGCCCATGTATATATTTGAGCTCCATTCGATTCGATTCGATTTTGACTTGTTTAAATTTAAATTGAATTTATATTGATTAGATTTTTAAACTTATTTTGTAAATGGATCAAATTCAAGTAATATGAACCCCGAGTGGTAGTTTAGTGAAGAAATGAATTAGATATAAATTTAAATATTCTGAGTTCAAATTTGACAACTATCTTAAAGTTAGATCATAAAAGATTTATTCATCATGAATCCTTTAATTTCGGTGTAAATTGTCTGTCTTTGATTAAATCGAAAAAAATTTTAGTTAAAATACGCTTGGTTCAAATTGGATTGTGTTCATGAGTAATGTTAATGTCATTGTTAAGCACCACCCAAGATAAACAACCATAAACTTATTTCTAAATAGTTTCAAACTTATTTCTAAATAGTTTCAAAGCATATATACTTCTTTCTTTCAAAATAGATTTTGGAAAGGTATGAACTCCAGCTAGAGTCTAATTTTGGGGTTGATTATATAGGCTTTGAAAGATTGTAATCAATAAATTAATTATTCTAGAATTGATAATTAAATTTTAAAATATTATTTTATAAATTTTTATATTAAAAATTGAGTTCAACTTTAGTTCGAGTTTGATTTTAATGTCCGCAGGTTTGAGTTAGAATCCAAACGTGACAGGAGAGCTCTGCTAATCAAAACCACAATAAACTTGAAGATATTCAAACTCGACATGCTCAACACGACTAATACACCTAATAATTAAATTATTAATCGGGCATGATGGGTTCTCCCTAGCTGTCTGAAGGGCCCAGCAATCAAACAATGACAATTTCTGTTAATCATTGTGGGGGGACTGGCGTGGAGAACCGTGGGTACAATATGAGCCATTTGTATAATAATAAGGGAGAATTTATTGAGTAAGGGTAGGGGTGAGTTCGACAAGTTGAGATGTTCACTCTAGTTTAATCTTTTAGGTATATAATTTTCAATTATAATTCGACTTCAATTCAAGATACTCAATCCGAGTATTGTCTGAATTTAATTCGAGTAGACTCAGATTGAATTCGGGTTATTTAATTCAGGTTAAAAATCAGACTGGGCTCGAGTTACTTGATTCGGGTTAGTAAAAAATAGAGGAGTGACGAGTGAGAGAAGGAGACTAAAAGTCTGAGATCAGATGAGAGATGAGTGATGATTAAGAGATGGATCTGAGAGTGATAGAGGCACATGAGTGAAGACTTGAAGTGAAGTGAATTCGGGTTACCCGAGACCTCAATCTCAGGCTTTCCCGAATTTAATTCGGGTTTGAATTATTTTACCCAAATATTAAACTTACTAACCCAAGTCCTTTTTTTTTCGAGTTAGACTTTGGTTGGCCTGGCCAAATTACAACCCTAAATAAGCGTGTACATAGCTGCTCTTTGAGGTTGGTTTAGGCACATGCAACCAGGGGCGGTTCAAGCCAATTTGAGGCCTAAAGCGGAAACATTAAATTAAGATCTTTCTATATTTAGTATTATTTTTAAAAAAAATTTATTTATTTTTAATTTTCTATGTGAGAGGGAGACAAAAAAAATGTGTTAATATTGTCGAAAAAGAGATTTTTATTTTTATTTTTTATCACATAGAGAGAGATTGTGTGTTCAATTTTTTTTTACTGAGAGAGAGAGAGAGAGAGAGAGAGAGAGAGAGAGAGAGAGAGAGAGAGAGAGAGAGAGTGGGTGGAAGTAAATATGAGTTGAATTTTAATTATTATTATTTTTTTTAATTTCTAAGTTTTTAATATTATGAATTGGATTATATAAGCCCAAATTATTACAAAATAAATTGAAAAATTTAAAGGCCGGTACTCCTATATGGACTTGTTTGGACTTAAATCTATCAAGAAAACTTATTTGCAATGAAGTCTTTTTTTTGTCAATTTTATCATACTATCCATTTCCTTTAAAAGTGAAATAAAATTAAAAATTAAAAACTCTTAAATCTTAGGAGTTTGATTAATATTAAAATATTTTCTTTCTCATATCTATCTATATTCATATATAGGTTAAGAGTTTGACTAATATTAAAATTTTTTCTCTTATATATATATATATATATATATATATATATATATATATATATATATATATATATATATATATATATATATAGTAACATTAAAAATAAAAAATTGTAACATTAAAATACAAAAAAAAATTATCATTTGGACACAAAAAATAATACATTTAAACACAAAAAAAATAATAACATTTAAACATAAAAAAATTGAAACATTCAATATTAATATTTTTAAAAAATAACAACAGTAAAATATTCAACAAAAATATTAACATGTCTCAAATACAAAAAATAGTAATATTCAAAAAAAAAAAAAATAGTAACATTGAATATTAATATTTAGGAAAATAATGGTAGTAACATGCTCAACAAAAACAGTAACATGCTAAAAAAATAATAGTACATGAACAGTAACATACTCAACAAAAACAATAATATGAACAATAACATAATAAAAAAAATAGTAATATGAATTTGAATTTTACTATTCAAATTCATAGTAACTTGTTTTTGTATTTTAATGTTACTTTATATATATATAGATAGATAAATAAGAGGGAGGAATATTTTTTAGTGTTACTTAAACTCTTAAATTATATATGGATATAGATAGATATGAGAGAGAAAAGATTAACTTCCTTTCAAGAAAGAGTATTTTTGAGATAAAAAAAAAATTGGACTTAATTCATTACATATAATTTTAAATATGAACTTAACCCCTTATAAGTTTTCTTGCAGGACTTATCTCCAAACAAGTACATCTAGGGGAACTCACTTTCAATTTTTACATAAAAATTTTGATTGAGTTTAGTTTTTTGGGGCTTTTTTTGTAAGATTTAAAATTTAATAGATTTAATTGTTTTTATAGGCTAGTGATGTACCTAAAATTATGGGACCTTCTAAAAATTAAGGACTTAAAACCCATACCTTTTTTCCGTACTGATGGGTCGGCCTTGCATGCAACCATATGGTTGCTATCTTCTCTTGTTTTGATTTATTTAGAGGGGTTTATGATATTTGTCCATTGAAAAATTTAAATAAATTTTCTTTTGACGTTTGATTTTTCGTATATAAAGATATCATAATATCACTTTCTGTTCTAAAATTGTCTACTAATTTTGTTTAAGATAAATGCACGGTATGTGTGGGATGTCAACTGATGAAAAATTTCAGGCCACCAATAGTTTAAAAAAATTCGTGGCATAAGAATTGAGATCTTCATGAATTATAAACACTCTTTAAAAAGGTTTGACTACTGACCAAATGATTTTTAGTCTAATGATATTCTTTATCTTATGAAAATTTTGCCTTTTTGATGTCAAGTGTTCAAGTCTCCATTCTCTCTCAAAAAAAAAAAATAGTATCGTACCACTTATCACTATTTTTTTTGATACCTATACCTTTTTTAAGATAAAGCTTTATTAATTTTTGAGGTGCACTCTCATTTTGAGTTCACTTATTATGTTATAGGTTCATTTATCAGTTTTTGGGTGAACTTTAGCACTTTTTTGGGTAAAACTTATTATTTTAATAACAAATGTTATAATGTGGGTGGGAATGAATATTTGTGGGATAGAAATAATCACACCCAATATAAATTTCTTTGAGATGTACATGCACACAATTACGTAGACACATGTAAACGCACAAAAATAACCAAGATGTATATAAAGTAGGCATAAGCAATTAGTCAAACACACAAATTTATAACCATCTCACCTCATCATCACCTTTTGCAATGCCGGGCATTGAAACTAAATGTTGTTTGCTTGACGCAACCATTTGGAATTCCCTCTCCTAAGGTGTACAAATCCTCCAAGACCCAATCAAGTCTATATGAATTATGGATAATCCAATAGTCATGATCGTATTTATTTGTCATATCCTACTAATAATACATCATGACCTCCCATTGAGAACTCATCAAAATTATATTCACAGTCATATTCTGTCATCTGCTTTACAAACTTCTCGTAATGACAATCCACTTCTCTGTCATAAATGCCCCCAGCGTACTTATCAAACTTGTATCCAACATTAATACAAATGCACACTGGGCCATCCTTGAGCACCTCATATAACATGTACTTATTCTTGATTTACATATAATTCAATTTATCTATCCTAATTCTTCTTAAAAAAATAAATAAAGAGAGAAATAGGCGATCAGAATGGTACTTGAATCCATTTACGATCTCGAGTTTCCAGACACATCGCACTTCCGTTCGGGTCGAGACTGCCACTCGGCCCTAAGACGGATCAAAGAAGAGTGGGGAACCTCTCGCTGGTTTTTGGAATTCGACATCAGGAAGTGTTTTCACACCATCGACCGACATCGACTCATCCCAATCCTTAAGATGGAGACCCCACATACCGATAATCCCTTTCTAAAGCTACTCCATATTTTTTAATCCACCTCAAACAAGCCAACGAGTTCCCATCTTCGTAGTTCCTGCTGGATGCATTCAACAGACCTGAACATGTTCCTTTTTTGAGATAAAATGGGCATACTATATGGCAGTCGCTGCGAATGCTGCAAAACATGCCACAGAGTTACCCTAGTATATGACATTTGGAGTAAAACCCCTCTGCCAATCCAGTCGATCCAAATGACTACAACTCCATTTCAGTTGCACATTCAGCAATCATTTTTATAAATCAGTTTGAGTAGTACACTAGCTGGTTGAATGAAAACATTTAATACTGGCAAGATAACATAAACAACTTAAGAAGAGCATAAAAAAGCATAATAGCTAAGTTGGCTGATTGAAAGAAAGAAATTCAATTGAAATGGTTCTAACATTTTAGAAGCAGACTGGCGGCAGGATTGGTTAAAAAATTGGAAAGGTGGTAGAGGAGGAGATATGAGAAGGCTATGTTGAAATTAATAAAACTGAAATCCCACATATCGACAATATATGCAAATTTTATGGGAGAAGTAGCCAAGCCATAAAGAAAAAAAGAAATTCATCTTGGTTAAAAAGTTTAGGCTGCTCATATAACACTTTGCTTCAACACTTATAGTGGTAGTACCACATTTTTTACTTGTCTATCTTTGTATTGCTCCATTTCCAGCCTCCCTACTTTGCCATGATACAATTTGTGTTTGATCAAAAGACTCCATAGACTCGCACCGAGTACACTGTGAAATAAGGTGTTAGAGTAGTCCTTCTTGTGGATTATGCTTATCCTCAGAAAAATTAGGACTTATAAAAACTTCTTGAGTTGGACTTTTGACAATCACTTAATTGATCAACTGTTTAACATCATGACTTGGAGTTCTTTAGCACAATTTCCTCTGGACATAACATTTGCCCAAAATTCTTGGACAATCACTTAACAAACATAAGATGTAAATTTCAAGCTATGTTCATGTGTGAAATCTTCTACAACAAGAAATGAAAAAAACAAATTGCATATTACCGAAGGGAGACGAGGGAGATGGTTTCAGGGTGATACATTGACTCCTCTATAGACAAAATTTTAACAGATAGATTTCATTTCTCTTGTAATAAATTCTTGAGTAATAAATACATGCAAATATTTATTTCTATAATTCAAAGGGTCAAAGGACGATTTATATGCAACAATGTATAAGTGAACAAACGATGGAACTGAATACTTACCTGGCGAGAGAGTTCCTTCAAAAATCGTTGAGGCGGCATTGCCTGTTAAACAAGCAAGGGCGGCCTATATAAATTGGGGCCTAAAGTAAGAATTTCACATGAGACTCTGATCAATTTTTTAGAAAGATAATAAAAAATTTCATGATTATTAGACATTTTACAGGAAATTTCGGTGTGGTTTAGTTTCAATGTTTTAGTGATTTTGGGATTGGATGGGACCAGACAATCAATTGGGTGCAATTATGAAGTTGGGATTTTACACATGAATAAATTAATTGGAGTCTTAAAGGGAGAACAAAATAGTTAGAGTTAAGGACAAAGAGAGACAAATACAATTAGAATGGGAGGGAGATAAAGATTTGGAGAGAGGCGGTGAGAGTGGAAGAGAAAAGTGTGAAAGGAATTTGCGAAACAACGTTAGTTATAGTGCTAGAAGTCATTACTTTTAGGTTTTTTTAGAAGGTTTTGTTACATTTTAGGGCTTCTATAAAGTTTTACATAAACTTAAAAATATTGTTATATTTTAGGATTTTCTAGAAGTCATTACTTTTAGGTTTTTTTTTAGAAAATTTTGTTACATTTTAGGGTTTTCTATAAAGTTTTACATAGACTTATAAAAAAATTATTATATTTTAGGATTTTCTATAAGGGATCGTTTATTTAGCGGGAGAATGGTAGAAAATGCAAGAAAGATAATTTTTTTTAAATTTTCATGTGTTTGGTTAACATGGAAAGGAAAATGATGAAAAAAATAATTTTCTTTCATGATTGAATTTTCTCACAAATAACAAATTTTTTTTTTCTTGTAAAAAACACAAAGAAATGCAAGGAATTTATGATCTATAACTAATTTCCTTTTTTACCCTTATTTTTCTTAAAATATTTTATTGGTTGTTAATTTTAAAAAATTTTGGTATGAATTTGATTAATCATATAATTTGACCCAAAGACCTTTATGTTGGTGATTGTCTTAAAATTAAGTTTTAGCCCACTTTTTTAAAGTTTTTTAATTTTCAATTATAATTACATTTTTTTCTTTTTTAGACCAATTTATTATATTTAAGGATAATTTAGACAATTATAAAAAATTTCTTATAACTTTACTTTCTTTCAAATAATAGAATGAAATTTTTTTAAAACTTTTCCATAAATTTTTCATTCGTACCAAATACATGTATGAAATATATTTTCTATCATTTTCTTTTATTTCACTTCACTTCACTTCACTTCACTTTCTATAATTTTCATTTTTCATCATTTTTTTCCTAATCGAACGGACCCTAAGACTTTACCTAAGATTGTGAAATACATTGGGCCTTAAACTTGGTCCATTCAAATGAACTCAAAATATGAAGCTAAACTAAGGACTAAAAATTAATTAGGGTCCTTATAGTCTTAAGGTCAGCCCTATTGTGCCTCCTCCCATTCAAAAGATCAAAGTATTTATGCATCTTGGAACGATCATAGTGTCTGCGAGTTTCTCACTGTCGAGTAAATTAATGTTTTATGTCTTTAGTTATTTAAAAAAGTATTGTACTCATAATAGATAAAAAAAAAATAGAAAGTAGGATTAAAAGGGAGAGATGATGAAATAAATAGTTTAATTTGTGTTTTAATTTTACATAAGGACAAAAATAAAGCTAAAAGGAAAACATGTGTGTGTGAGAGAGAGCGAGAGAGAGCGAGTGTGTGTGTGTGTGACTAGTGATGTCTAATGTACACTATTTTTTGTACCTTTTCAACTTTATTGTTTTTTTGTCAAATTTAATTTTTTGTGTCATTGGACTAGACTTTTGGACCCAAATCATTTAACTAAGTTTTTTTGTTGGTTGAAATTTTAATTGAGTTCTTTTGTTGAACTCAATTTTTATAGGTTTAAATTTTTGGTATAGACTGTGTTATATAGATTTATAAATTTGAGGCCTCTTATTTAGTTGGGGCCTAAAGCCCATACTTTAGTGACCTTCTGTATGTGCCGGCCTTGTGTGTGATGACAAAATGGATCCGACTTCACACATTTGTGGTTATAGGCAATTAATGATGAGCCATAGGAAGAACGAGCCACTGCTGTGTACTATATTCCCTAGCAGCCTTGAGAAATCGGCCTTAAAATGGTTTGAAAGCCTAGCCAAAGACTCAGAGGATGGCTAGGTTCAACTTTTTGAACAGGTTATGGCTCAGTTAATCACTAGTAGTCACCAACCTAAAGATGCTAGGATGCTACTAATGCTGAAAAAGAAGAATGAGAAAACGTTACGGGAATATGCCTATCGTTATTGGGAACCAATGAATGAAGTGGAAACATACAACCTAGAGATTGCGATAACGTCCTTCAAAATAGGATTACCAAAGGAAAACCTATTGTACCAATCACTTACAAGGAGGCCGACATTGGACATGGAAGAGCTCATGCCTAGAGTTGAAAAGTATGCCAAAGTCGATGATGATCTTAGAAGGGATGTTGGCCGAGAACAGTCTGGAAAAAAGCAGCTCGACAAGGAAAAATCGAGAGAACAAGGTTAAGATAGGGACAAGAGGAAGGAGAAATAAGGGTTTCCTTCTATTCCCATTTTTTGGTGTTAACATAGGGTTTAAGGAACTTATTTATAGCATTGTATCTCAAATCAAGGGAAAACCCTACTTCAAATGGCCAAAGAAGTTGGGAGGGGATTCATAAAAAAGAAATCCAAATTTCAGATGTTCGCATCACTAGGATGTGGGGCATATGACTGAGAATTGCCAATATTTAAAGCAACACCTTGAAGAGTTGTCCAAGCGGGGCATCTCTCATAGTTGGTGGAGAGCTAAGGAGGCAAGTACACCGAAGGAGGTACCGCTAACATCCCGCGCGAATGACCACCAGTGGCCAAGGTCATCGATGTGATCCACGTGGTCACAAATCCACACATGGCAACCAACAACTCGGCAATGAGGTATATCTAGAAGGCCACTCAAGTCATGGAGGTCTATCAATTGAGGTTATCGCCCGAAGTTGGAAGTAAGAAACTAAAAATGGATGAAGTAGCGGGAATGATCAACTTCTCTAAAGAAGATTTGATCGAGGTCCACCACCCACATAATGACGTGTTCATGCTCACCCTACGAATTGCAAACTTTGATGTGAGATGGGTGTTGACTGATCAAGAGAATCCTCTAAGATCATGTATATGGATGTTTTTCACAAGATAGGCCTCAAGAAAGAGGATCTCAAACAAGCTAACACCCCTCTTGTGGGGGTTTAGTGGAAAAATAGTTTTTTCGAAAGGAAAGATCACAATTTTTGTTCGCATCAAACTGGTTGGAACTATGGCAAATTTCTTTGGGGTGGATGTAGGATCAGTGTACAACGTAATCATGGGGCGCACTTGGTTGCACGAGATGAAAGTAGTCCCCTCAATATATCACCAAGTGCTCAGATTCCCCTCAGCGGAGGGGATAATCGACGTTCAAGGGGACCAAATGAGTTCACGAACTTGTCTTTTGGCATCGGTGAAAGGCAAGGGATGTATTAAGAAAAAGGATCCAACTGAGGAAACGAGGAACCAATTATTGAGTCGACCAACCAAACTAGGACCTGACTAGAGTACCTTTAAACAACAATGATGAAAGATACTTCTCCTAGGCTATTTTTTGGAAGCCTAGGAACGTGAAGGACTTGTTTTGCTCCTCAAAGAGTATGTCGACGTGTTCGCATGGACTACATATGCAATGGTGGGTGTCCCCCCAGAGACCGCTTGTCATCACTTGAATGTTGACTAGAACTTTAAAACCAGAAAACCAAAAGCAAAAAAGGTTTGCACTACAACATAGGGAAGCAGTGAAAGAGGAAGTAGCAAGGTTGCTAGAGTGAAAAACTATCCAGGAGGTTCAACACCTGATCTGATTGTCCAATACGGTGGTTGTTAAGAAAAAAAATAGGGAAATGGAGGGTGTGCGTTGATTTCACCAACCTAAATAAGGCATGCCCGAAAGACAGCTTCCCTTTGTCAAAAATTGACTAGTTGGTCGATGAAATCATTGGGCATGAACGGATGAGTTTTCTGGAGGCATATAGGGGATATCATCAGATTTCGCTTGTCGAGCAGGATCAGGAGAAGACCTCGTTTATAACTTCCGAAGGAAGTTACTGCTACAAAGTAATGTCTTTCGAGCTGAAAATTGTAGGTGCAACCTACTAGAGGTTGGTGACCAAAATATTATCGCACATGCTGGTTGACACCATGAAGGTTTACATTGATGATATGGTGGTAAAAATTTGAAAGGCTAATAACTACCTCTCAGATTTAAGGAGAACTTTTGATGTCTTTCGTAGGTATCAGATGAGGCTGAATACTTCAAAATGTGCATTCAATGTTGATTCCAAGAAATTTTTAGTCTTCTTGGTCATTCATCAAGGAGTCGAAGCAATCCTGATCAGGTTAAGACATTGACATAATTGCAGCCACCGAAAATTGATAAAGAAGTTCAATGATTAACGGGAATGGCGGCGGCACTTGACAGGGTTATATCCCAAGCTTCTGATAAATACAGATCATTCTTCCAATCCATCAAAGGAAAGGACGGTGCAATTTGGGATCAAGAATGCGAAGAGGCCTTCAACATGTTGAAAACCTGCTTAGCCGCTCCACCACTGCTAACCATACCGTCCCCGATGGAACATCTTTTATTGTACCTAGTCGTGTCAAAACACGTGGTTAATGGGGCCCTGATGCGGAATTCTCAAAAGGGCTTGAGCCCGATCTACTATGTCAACAAGATGCTCCTTGACGAAGAGACAAGGTATTTGCCACTAGAGAAGTTGGCACTAACCCTTGTAAGATTAGCTTAGAAATTGCATCATTATTTCTAGGCACACACGATTATGGTACACACCGACCAGCCACTTAAAGCTCTTTTTCGCAAGGCCAACCTATCTGGGTGAATATCTAGATGGACAGTTGAGCTCGACGAATATGACATCCTGTTTGAGCCTGGAATGACAATCAAGGGCCAAGTGGTGGCCGAGTTTATTGTCGAGTTCTCCCCATAGCACAATTCCATTGAAGAGACATTTCCAGATCCTAGAGCAAATTTGGCACCATGGGATGTTGGAACTTGTTCGTTGATAGATCGTCGAACCAAAAAGGAGTAGGAATATGGATCATACTTGAGAGTCCAAAAGGGGATGTACTAGAGAAGTCGTAAGGCTCGGTTTTCAAGCCTCAGACAAGGAGGAAGAATATGAGGCCTTACTGGCAAGGGTAAGACTCCTAACCGATATGAACGTTATGAAGCTTCAGATATTTTTTGATTCATAGTTAGTGGTGAATCAGATACTTAGGGAGTATACGACAAAGGACGAAAGGATGATTGCTTACTATAATTTACCTAAGAAAGAGCTTGGCCAAATCCCCGAGTACTCCATTCAGCAGGTAGGTCGAGCAAAAAATGCGCATGCCTACGCACTGGCTTCCCTAGCATTGGCTATAGACGAAAGAATCGGAAGGACTATCATAGTCGAGTATAAGGGAGACTATTACGTCACCATTATCGGATAAAGTACTCTCCAATAAGATAAAACTAAGATGGATAGATGCAATCATTGGTCATCTAAACAATAGAGACCTACCTAAAAATAAGAAGGAGACGTATAAGTTACGACTAAAGGCAGCTATGTTCTGGCTCTCTCCTAAAGAACAACTCTACTAACATTCATTCTTTGGACCATACCTATGATGCATTCATCTAGGAATGGTACATGATTTCTTGTTTGAGATCCATGAGGGAAGTTGTGGTGTGCACATAGGGGGAACGTCATTGGTCCACCGAGCACTTTCTCAGGAATATTGGTGGCCGTACATTCAAAAAGACGCTCAGCAATTTGTTAGGCGTTACAAGAAATACCAGATCTTTTCTTTGATACCAAGGAAGCCTGCCCAGGATTTACTTCCATTAACAAGTCCATGGCCACTTGCACAATGGGGACTGGACATAGTAGGCCAATGCCCCAAGTTGTCGAAAATAAGTGATTCCTGCTTGTCACCGCTGACTATTTCATGAAATGGGTAGGAGTCGAGCCTTTGGCAAACATACGGGACACGGACACAAGAAAATTCATGCGGAAGAACATCATCACAAGGTTTGGTATACCAATTGCCCTCATATCCGACAGTGGAACCCAATTCGAAGAAGTCCCTTCAAAGCCTTTTGTTAACAATATGGGATTCGGAACCACTACTCCACTCCCGTTTATCCATAAAGTAATGGGTAGGCCAAAATTTCAAATAATAACAGTCCTTGATGGAATTAAGAAAAGGTTGGAGAATGCAAAAGAAAAATGGCTAGAAGAGTTACCCCAGTGTATTGTGGACATACTGAACCACACCGTGACACGCAATGGGGAAAACTCCATTTGCACTCGCTTACAACATGAGGTTGTGATACCATTGGAAATTGGATTGTTGACACTCCGATCTGATCTAGTAATTAAAGGGGACAATGACACCGCAATTGGTTGGGATTTAGACCTACTTGAAGAAAAGAGGGAGACATTGATAGTTCGGATAGCATCCTATTAGCAATAAATGTCTCTGGCCCACAATAAGAAGGTCCACACTCACGTTTTTATCCTCGGGGACCTAGTGCTTAGACGTGTTATGGAATCAACTAAAAATTCAATGCATGGAAAGCTATGTGCTAACTAGGACGGGTTTTACAAGGTAACCCGAGTAGGAGGAAATGAATCCTACGAGCTCGAGACTATGGATCAGAGACAAGTACCTTGGACCTAGAATACAACTAATCTATGAAAGTTCTATTTCTAAAATGCTTTTATGAATACGAACTCCGAAGTACCTTTGGGAAATAGGGGTGCCCCCTATAAGATCGTACGTTTAGGAAAGAAGAGAACCTTCTTTAAGAATATTTTACTTTGTACTTTGAAAGCATTTAAAATAAAAATTCATTACGAATTTATCAAGTTCTTAGTTCATTGAACCCATCCTACTATTGTCAAGACAGGGAGGCAAAAATCTTGATAAAGGTGGAAGCCTAAATCAGGCATTGCCACCCAATTAGATTCAAGCCCAAGGTTAGGCATGACAATATAAACCAAACGGGTAGTGATTTGAGTTCGATTGGATCGGTGGGTCCGTGCGTGTACGAAAAAAAACTCTTCGAAGAAAGGCCCAAGAGGACCAAGTCTTCTTAAAGAGATTTTGAAGTATTGAAAGGTCCTTAGCTAGGTGCTAAGGACTAAATTCTTTGGAGAGAGGCTAGGCAAGGGACCATAACTTCTTAGAGTTTAAAAATCTTTCTAAGTGTTGGAAGGTCCCTAGATAGGTGCTAAGGACCGAACTCTTTGAAGAGAGGCCAAACAAGGGGTCATAACTTCTTAGAGTGTAAAAATTTTCTAAGTTAGAAAAGGTCCCTAGCTAAGTGCTAAGGACTAAACTTTTCGAAGAGTGGTCAGGCAAAGGGTCATAACTTCTTAGAGTGTAAAAATCTTTCTAAGTGTTGGAAGGTCCCTAGCTAGGAGCTAAGGACCGAACTCTTTGAAGAGAGGCCAGGCAAAGGGCTATAACTTCTTAGAGTGTAAATATCTGTCTAAGTGTTGAAAGGTCCCTAGCTAGGTGCTAAGGACCGAACTCTTTGAAGAGAGGCCAGGAAAAGGGCTATAACTTTTTAGAGCTAAAAAATTTTCTAAAAGAGGAAAGATCCCTTGCTAAGTGCTAAAGATCGAATTGTTTTAAGAGACGCAAGGTAAAGGGCCATAACATCTTAGAGTGTAAAATTTTTTCTAAGTGTTGAAAGGTCCCTAACTAGGTGCTAAGGACTGAACTATTTAAAGGGGGGCCGTGTAAAGGGTCATAACTTCTTAGAACATAAAAGTCTTTCTAAGCATTGAAAGGTCCCTAGCTAGGTGTTAAGGACTGAACTCTTTGAAGAGGAGCCGAGTAAAGGGCCATAACTTCTTAGAGCGTAAAATTTTTTCTGAGTGTTGAAAGTTCCCTATCTAGATGCTAAAGACCGAACTCTTTGAAGAAGGGCCAAACAAATGGTCATAACTTAATAGAATTTAAAAATCTTTCTATTTGTTGAAAGGTCCCTAGCTAGGTTTTAAGGACCAAACTCTTTGAAGTGGGACCGAGTAAAGGGCTATAACTTCTTAGAACGTAAAAATTTTTCTAAGTGTTGAAAGGTCTCTAGCTAAGTGCTAAGGACCAAACTCTTTGAAGAAAGGCCGAGCAAAGGGCTATAACTTCTTAGAACATAAAAATCTATCTAAGTGTAGAAAGGTCCCTAGCTAGTTGCTAAGGACTGAACTCTTTGAAGAGAGGCCAGACAAAGGGCCATAACTTCTTAGAGCTAAAAAATTTTCTAAGTGAGGAAGGGTCCTTATCTAAGTACTAAGGACCGAACTTTTTGAAGAGAGGCCGAGTAAAAGACTATAACTTCTTAGAACATAAAATTTTTCTAAGTGTAGAAAGGTCCCTAGCTAGGTGCTAAGGACCGACAAAACAAAGAAAAATGAAAAATGCGAAAAAAGCTTATAAAAATGATTTTCCATATACACATCAAAAAGGAAGAAGGTTACATATATATATATAAAAACAGGAGGGAAACACATGCAAAGAATTTTTTTTTCAAAAAGATGGCAGTCTAGAGGAGCTCGCAGAAGAATAACGAGAGAATACTTAGAGTTTGGAGGCACATCGCAGCTTTCAAGGTAGCAAACTAACCCTTTGAGAAGTATGCTTTCTCCAAAGAAGGAATTTGCATAGTCAAATCATTCTCCGCCTTCTCATTATCGAGGCCAAGGGACATATATGTTAACGCCTTCTTTTATGGGCATTCTTAGTGAGCGTAGATTGTTTAATCTCTCTTCAAAGGACCCGATGTATCTAGTCTTTGGCGGCCAAGTTTATTCAATTTTTCTCTATAATGACAGACTTATTTGAACCTTCTTTAAGGTTCAATGTTATTTGGTCTCTTCTCAAAGGATTCAATTATTATTATCCTCTTTAGGACCCGGCCATACTTGACATTCATCACATTCGATTATATTCACCCTTCATGAGGCTCAAATATTATTATCTCCATGAGATTTGGATACGGAGTAGCTAGGGTTATTCTAATCGGGATTTAGATCTCTCTAGCTAACATCTAGTTATCTTCAGCATTCCTTGATCCCTTTAATAAGGCACTTTGTCAATGACCGGCCTCAAGAGGCAAGTATGTTCGGGGCCTCTCTATTTGATCCCTCTTGAAGAAACTTAAGTATTCGAACCTCCCCAGAGATCAAGATTGTTCAGTACCATTCTGGGAACACAATGTATTCAGTCCTTCCTCGGCTTATTTGGTTGTTTGTTGAAAGCTAAGCTAATGTAATCTCTAAAGAATCGACAATATTTATTACTAGTTTGTCTTTATAGACATATTTGTCTTGGAAGATGCCTCATGATTGCCTTCTCTATGACTTGGTCATTATTAATCTTCTCGAGATTCAAGTATGAGTGTCCCTTCTCAGGATTTGGTTATGTTCATCCTTCGAATTCGATTATGATCATCCTTGTTAGGACTCATTATTATTTTCTTTAGGATTTGGGTATATGATTCATTTGTCGCTGTCATATTCAGGACTTGATTCTTTCCATTAGGACCTTATGGTTATGATTGGGGCTTCATTATCCAGCCCCTCAATAAGGCACTTCGTTATTGCTCGACCTATTGGATATCCTATGTGATCATTGTTATTGGTTGGGCCTAGTATTGATATGTTCTTTTCTTTGGTCGACCATGAAAACATCATCTACGACACTTGACATGCATTATTGAGATTATTACTCATTGATCTCGTATCTTATTAATGAAGACATGGATATTCTTAGTAGCTTCCATTCCCTTCTAGGATCAATGAAGGAAATAAAAGCTAAGGGGCAGTTGACAGACATATTTTGCATTAATGGGGACGCCCCGCATCACATGGATGTATCATAATGGGACTCATAATTTATCTTCTCAAGACAACACAAAGTTGTCTACTTTATTGACCGACCAATTAGAATCAAGAACAATTTTTTATATCTGAAAAGGAGGCACATATCTCGAGAATATTGCAACCCAAGGAGCATGGCCTTCGCTGCTCACTAGTAAGTAACTCTGAATTTTCTCCATAAAGAGGGGTGAAGACCCTAAGGTAAGGAGGCCTTGGTATGAGAACTCTTAGCTCCTTACCTCACACATTTTTACCGTCTTCTTAATATATAGACTAGTCTATTCATGTATTGATCGTAATACTAACTTAGGCAACTGAGGGGCCTTCCCCAGCTCAATGTCGGGGTACCTCTAACCTCTCTCTGATGTTGCAGCTCGTGGATTGGATGATAGTCAAAGACTAGGTGTGCACCTTCAACATTTTAGTAATTGTGCAAAGTTTTGCCCACACATAATACTTCATATTGTTTTTTTTTACTTTTAAAGATTTCACATATAAATACACGTGGGAAAGTGATAGGATTTGATTAAGAAAAAGTAATATAATATATTTTTATGTATAAAGTACTAGAATAAAGATAATTTTCATAGAGAATGTTATCTAACATATCAATTTGCGAGTGAGCTTGCCAATATTAAGATTTCGTGTGACGCCCCTAAAATCGGGAGTCCTTTGTTAACCCATTAATCACCCATCAATCCGCGGAAGTACCCGTAAATACTGCACAAACCGACACCACATGACAAACATCTCCTTTACCAGGATCATACCACACAACGTTTGGACAGAGTCTTCATTGTACCAGACACTCTCAAACGCATAATGTATGTACATTTCAATGACATGATCCATCCAAGGCCCAATATATATTAATGTATCCTTGATTATTGTCCATTTATATCATTTGAACAAAATAACTCATGACCCGAAAGTGTAGCAAAAAGCATTTCAAGTTTTTGAAATTTGAAGAAAACCTATTGGTAGAAGAACTCAGCGTTCTACTTGTAGAAGATGCCCACTAGAAAAGTTCTACAGGTCGGAATATCAGTGTTCTACCAGTAGAAAAATTCATTGAAAATGTTCTACTGGCAAACTCGATGTTCTACTGGCAGAAAAAGCCTACTGAAAATGTTCTACCGGTAGAAGAACTCATCATTCTATTGGTAGGTTTTCACAATTTTTCTCTGATTCCATCATTTTTCAATTCTGATTCATTCCAACCGCATACATCATCAACCAAAACTCATATAACATCAATTTTTAAACAAAATGCAGTTCATCCGAGTTCAATTAAAATCCATTTACATAACATTACATGCCCAAAATCTAAACAATATATTAGTTTTACAAAACATGATTTAAAAGTCAAATTTTGGCTTTTCTTCATCAATAAAGGCCCGAATGAGAGCCGTCTATCGGCGCATGTCCCGCACCTAAAATGTTGTCCCCATAAAAGGTGAGCCACGCTCATGCTCATGTCTTGACTAAAGCCCCTCTTGACCTTCCTTTAACTATTTCTTCTGCCCATAAGCTGCTTAAGGTCATTATTGATCCATCTGTAGAAACTTAGGACTCCTATTATTTTGAGATTTCCTTGTTTTCTGTATTGACTTTTATCTTGTACTTGTACTTTGTTCTTTTGAGGAATTGAAAATATTTTCATCTTGTGCTATGTTTTTCTCTCTCTTTGCCCTCTTGCTTCAAGGAGAACTTTGTTCTTCTGGAAGTGAATTTGTTTGAGTGTGAGGTCTGTCTTCAATCTGGGAAGCTTTAGCTGTCTGTTAGGAGCTCTTAGGAGCTGAAGGGCTCACTATTTTATGAGTTGAAGGGCTCATTTCAGTTTGCTGAAGAGCTCGTCGTTAGTCTATGAGCTGAAGAACTCCTCATTTGTACATGAGCTGAAGAGCTTATCATTTATTTATGAGCTGAACAGCTCATCGCTTGTTTATGAGGTAAAGAGTTCATCATGTGTTTATGAGCTGAAGAGCTCATCATGTGTTTATGAGCTGAAAAACTCATCGTTTATTTATGAATTGAGGAACTCATCATTTGTTTATGAACTGAAGAGCTCATCGTTTGTTTATGCTAGTAATAGAACAACGATCAAGCTGAAACTTCATCGCTTTATTGCTGATGAACTGCTACAAGTATTTGGATTATTGAAAGAATCTTTTCAAATGGTCAAACATTCCAAGAATGAGACAATATTTTTCCTTACTTCGTTTGTAGCTCGTAATTCCTAAGTCTGATTACTTTGGATATGATGTATGGACCTTCCAGTTGGGTCGTACCTTTACATGAGTGGGCTCCTTTTTCGCAGGGAGAAGATTCTTGAGGACCAGATCTCCTACTTTGAAACTCCTGTGTCTGACTCTCCTGTTCTAATTTTTGGCTGTCTTTCTCTAATAATTCAGGATGTGCTGGAAGGCTTTGTCCCTCTTTTCTTCTAAGAGATCGAGGTTAAGCAGGAGTGACTCATCGTTATGCTCAAGGTTTAGAGAGCTCTATTCTCGGAGATGAGATGCCTATTTCCACTAGAGCTACTGCTTCAGTCTTGTAAGCCAAGGCGAAGGGCGTCTCTTGAGTTGCCGACCTGGCTGTAGTTCAGTAAGCCCATAATGCTTCTAGAAGATGTTCCATCCATCATCCTTTCAAGGCCTCAAATTTGGTCTTCAGAGCTGCTCTTATAGTTCGGATGGTTACCTTTGCTTGTCCATTCAACTGAGGATGAATTGATGCTAAGAAGTAGTTTTTTATGCCTAGCTTGACACAAAATTCTTTGAATCTGGGATTGTCAAACTACTTCACATTGTCTAAGACAATTGTCATGGGTACTCCACACCTGCAAATTTTGAATTTTCAAGTAAAACTCTAGACCTTCTGCTTTGTGATTTTTGCAAGAGGCTCCAACCCATTTGATGAAATAGACCACCCCAATTATAGTGAACTTATATTGTCCAGTGCTGGTTGGAAGAGATTCAAGTATGTCTAACCCTCACTGTTGGAATGACTACAGGCTAACCACTAAGGTGAGGAGCTCTGGTGGGCATTTTGGGATATTGGCATGCAGTTGGCAAGTTTTGCACATTTTGACCAGTTCTTCCGCATTTTTGAGCAAAGTGGGCCATAAATATCCCTGTCTCAGAGTTTTTCTAGCCAGAGCCAGAGCTCTGATGTGGTTGCCACAGATGCCTTCATGAATTTCCCTTATGATGTAATCAGTTTCTCCATCTCCTACACACTTCAGAAGAGGTGCTAAGAACCCCCGTTTGTATAGGTTCCCCTGGAAGAGGGTGAATTTAGACGACCTGATTCTTAGCTTTGTGGCTTTTTTGGAATTCGCTAGTAGGGTTCCATTTTGTAGGTATCTCTTGATTGGATCCATCTAGGTTTGTTGGGATGTACAGGGAATACTTTTTCATCCTCGAAGCTCACCAGTGGTTCAGCTAGGTGCTCAACCGGAATCAATCTATGTAGGTTCTCTTAAGAGGCTGTAGTTAGCCTTGCTAAGGCGTCAGCTCGAGAATTTTTAGCTCTGGGGACATACACGACTTTAACCTGCACAAATTTCTTTATTAGCTCTTGTACCTTCCTTAGGTAGAGAACCATTCTCTCTTCCTTAGCTTCATATGTCTCCTCAATCTGTTTCACCACTAGTTGGGAGTCACTGTAGATCATGAGCTGCTCTGCCTCCATGGAATGTGTCATGTTGAGCCCGACAATGACAGCTTCGTATTCAGCTTCGTTGTTTGAAATCTTGAATTTGAACTTGAGGGCGTATTCAATATCTATTCCATCGGGGGAAGTCAGGATCAACCCAACACCACTGCCTTGGGCATTGATAGCTCCTTCTACTGAAAGCTTCCATGTTGGGAGGTCGGGTATCAGCTGGGTTGCCTCCGCGAATGCTTCTGGATCTGTTGTGAATTCTGCAATGAAATCTGTCAATACTTGTCCTTTGATTGCGATCCTGGGTTTGTATCTGATATCGAACTCACTAAGCTCTATTGCCCATTTGACTAGTCTCCGTGATGACTCTAGTTTGAGCAACACCTGCTTCATTGGTTGGTCTGTAGGGACATCAATCGTAAAAGCCTGAAAATAAGGTCTAATCCTTCTTGCTGTTGTGACCAAAGCTAATACTAGTTTCTTCATCTTCGGATATCTCTCCTCTGTCCCCCCTCAGAATTCTACTACAGTAGTAGACTGGTTGCTGAGCTCTGTCTCGTTCTCTGACCAATGTTGTGCTAGATGAGAAATCTAAAATAATAAGGTACAGGGTGAACACCTCTCCCTCTCTAGGGCAAACATGGATTGGGGGAAAGTTGAGGTAGTTCTTGAGAGCTTTGAACGCCTCCTCGCACTGTGCATCCCATTGGTACGCCTTTTTCAAGATCTAGAAGAAGGGCTGACATTTGTCACTTGTTCTAGAGACAAAACGACTCAAAACTGTTATCCTCCCAGTTAGTCGTTGAACTTCTCTGATGTTTGAGGGTGATTGCATGTCTATTACAACTCTGACCTTTTCTGGTTTAGCCTCTATTCCTCGGCTATTGACTACTAAACCCAGGAACTTTTTGACTGAGACCCCAAAAGCACATTTGACTGGGTTGAGCTTCATCTAGTACTTTTTAAGGATCTGGAAAGACTCTTCGAGGTGTTTGATATGAAGCTTAACTTTCAATGACTTCACTAGCATGTCATCAATGTATACCTCCATTGTCGTCCCGACCTATTTTTGGAACATTCAGTTCACCAGACGTTGGTAAGTAGCTCCAGCTTTCTTTAGCCCAAATGGCATAACTTGGTAACAGTAGGTTCCCTGCTCAGTCATGAACGACTTCTTTTCTTGGTCGCTGGGATCCATCCTTATCTGATTGTATCTAGAAAAAACGTCTATGAAGCTTAGGAGCTCATGACCTACTATGGCATCCACGATCAAATCGATTCTAAGAAGTGGCAAGATGTCTTTGGGCTAGGTGCGGTTTAGATCAGTGAAATCGATGCAGAGATGTCACTTGTCGTTGGTCGTCTTTACAAGGACCACATTGGCCAGCTAGGTCGGATAACCTATCTCTCTAATGGTCTTGGCATGGAGGAGCTTGGAGACCTCCTCATTTATTACTTTCTGACGTTCTGGGGTAAAACTTCTTCATTTCTACTTGATGGGCTTGAAGGTTGGATCCACATTGAGCTTGTGTGTGATGACCGAGGGATCAATTCCCTCCATATCCTTCTGCTTCCATGCGAATACCTCCAAATTATTCTTACTAAATTGGATAAGGAGGCTTTTGACCTCTTTGAGTAGTTTTGCTCCACATACATCAAATGTTATGGTTCTTCATCGAGTTGGATAGGCTCCAGCTCTTCCGAAGGCATAGGTCTTGTCTCTAGTTTATCTCTCATGTCAAGCTTATCCAGTTGTATAGTCTCGACCTCCCTTTTTTTCATAGACGTCATGTAGCACTCTCGTTCCACTCGCTGGTCTCCTCGGACCACTTCAATGTCATTCTAGGTAGGAAATTTCATTACAAGGTGGTAGGCAAAAGGTATGGCCTTCATGACGTTGAGGGAAGGCCCCCCTAGTAAAACGTTGTATGCTGAACGGGCGTCGACTACCAAGGACCTCACTATGGTGGTGGATTGGCAAGGTGGGTCTGCCATGGTTAGGACAAGCGGGATGGAGCCCAAGGACAGCACCCTCTCTCTTGAAAATTCGAGCAGGTGAGTTCTAATTGGTTTGAGCTTGCCCCTGCCAATATTCATCTTGTCGAAGGCGAATGCGAAGATGATATCAGTAGAGCTCCTATGGTCGATTAGAACCCGATGAACAGTTTTGTTGGCGATGATAACCCTCACCACCAAGGGATCATCATGGGGATGCTGACAACCCTCTAGATCTGCATCGGAGAATGTTATGTTCATGCTCAATCGAGGTGCTTTAGACACAACTTGTACCTCCAGTACGTCTTCCGCTCAGACTTTGTGCATATGGGCCTTCTTGGCTAAGATGGTTTCCCTACCTTCAATAAATCCTTTTGATATTACTCTGATTTCTCTTAGAGGCTATTGGTGTTGTGCAGGAACTTACTGCTAAAGTGCTGGGGTTGGGTGAGCTCGGTTCTGATTGTCTTGCTCTACAAAGTGGCGCAGTTGCCCCCTTTGAATCAAGAACTTGATTTCTTTTTTTAGCCGGATACAATCATCTGTTAGGTGGCCATGGTCTCTGTGATACTCACAATATTTTGTTGCATCTCGTTTTGTGGGGTCTGCCTTAATTCTAAATGGTCACCTCAGAAATTTCTCATTTTGTACTTTATAAAGGACATGGGACACCATGACATTGAAGGGAGTGAACTGCCGTGGTGCGAATCTTGGTTGTAACTCCTGGGTGGGGGACCCAGGCAATCTCTAATGTTTCTTCTTCTTTTTGGAGAGCGATCTCTGTCTCTTCATAGAGACCTGATTCAACTTCCCTCCTTTTTGGGACTTCAGTCCCTCTTCTTCTCCTTCTCCTTGTGTGTGGTTGAGCTCCCTGCCTTGGAAAGGAGAGCCTCCTCACCTTTGATGTATTTCTCTGCTTTGGCAAGGACTTCTGCTATGTTGGCTTGTGAGTTTTGGAGATAGAGAACATTAGGTCTTTTGACTAGACGTCCAGCCCGACAATGAAGGCGTCGAGGGCAAATTTTTCATCAGGGATGTCTACTTTCAGAGATTCTGAATTGAATTTCTGAACGTAGCTCCGTAAAATCTCATTGGGTCCCTATTTTACATTTAACAAGTGGTAACTCGACTTTCGATAAGTCCGAACACCTATAAAGTGTGAGACAAATGAGATGGAGGGCTCCCTAAATGAGGAGATGGATGCTGGGGTCAGCCTATTGAACCATGTCATAACTGAGCCCTTTAGGGTGATGGCAAAAGCTCAGCAATGTACTGGGTCTTGATACCCATAGAGCTCCATCTGGTTTTCATAGATATTAAGATGGTCCATGAGATCTTTTGTCCCATCAAAGTTCTCCATCTGAGGCATTTTGAATTTTGGTGGAAGGGAAAAGTATAGCACCCCCACAGTAAAAGGAGACTCCATCTGCTGAACTAAAGCATCCATGGACACTAGAGTTTTGTCCTTTACTGTCTCCTTCATGTGGCTAAACTCTTGCTGAATCTCCTTGAAACACTGCTCCTAATATTGTTCATTTCTTTCCTACTGAAATGGGGAAAATTCATTCTTATGAGTTTCCTTTTTTTGACTTTGTACTTCCTCGTTGTCTTTGTTCCTACAAGCTTGACAATGGGCATTGCCTACCATCTGGCTACGTTCATCCCCCTTGGTAATGTTTCTTAGGGGGTTGGTGTGTTGTTTCCCCTAAGAGGGAGATTTAATAACTTCTCATTTTATTAGAGGAGGCGTTGATTGGCTAAGTGAAGAGCCTCCAACTGGTAGTTTGATGATGGATCCATCATGGGAGAATCGACCTCAACAGTAGACAAAAAATCACGAGAATTTTCCTACTGTCTTCCAATAGTATCTTCTTGTTGGTTTTGTAATCGGAGGGGATCCATCTGATTTATGCTCATGATGGGCGTAAAAACCATCAATTACTGAAGAATTTCAATATATTTTTAACAAGAAAAGTAGTTCCCACCGACGGCGCCACCTGATGATGTTACTAACACGACATCGTAGAGGGATGAATGCAAGGTGCACTGAATAGATTAGTCTGAGCTCCAAGGCTCTTGACAATCGGATCAAGGGAATGAAGTTATCACACAGAGGGTTTATAATGGTTTACCAACTCATAAACTCGACTAATCTACTCTCAAAAGAGTCTTTTACTCCTGAGGAGTATATTGATAATGAGGAATTTTACAGAGAGTATTTGAGTGAAGCTACAATTGCTTGTTTTTTCTGTTGAGGGTTTTGCCTCCTATTTATAGTTGACCCTTGACCTAGCTTGATCTAAGGCAAGATCCTTACCTTTTTGTCATAAGAGTCACCTTTATTGCACACCGACTGCTGTGGAGATTGGGGCGGTTACGAATCTTGTGTCTGAATAAGTGTTGCTAGTGAGGGGATACTTGGTGGAAGTCAGTTGTCATCTACAGCGCTTTCCTTGAGATACAGATGCAAAGAACTTGAGGTCTGAAGCCAAAGTCTATAAGTAACTTAAATGAACTGAACTTCCGACTTAAGAGAGCATGTCTTGTATTACCAAACTCAACATTGGGCATATTCGAAGTACCATCAGTACTAAACATAAATTGGCAATTATGAACAATCGCCTTGTGTGTTGGACGGCTTGCTTCCAGACCTTTTCCTTTGCCCCGAGTCCTCGAGGAGTCGTCCAACTCCTGCTAAACCTCAACTCTCTGACACAGCCATCGCCCATGGAACAAATTGCCCAGTTCATCAGTGCAGCATCTGTAATAGCAGGATGTGCCCTACCTGGGCGTGGCAATAGAAAACCCTTCCAGAGAGGCCTACACAGGAACCCGCAAGCATTCTTTAAAAACGATCTGATTTATTATAATATATTGGTCAGGAAAGATTCAAGAAAAGGGTTAAAAAGTATCCCAGGCAACATTGCAACTAGAAGAAAAGTCCGACAAAATTAGCTGTGAATGAGTATTTTCTTATGACTTCTAATGCAGACCCCAAATAAAATAAAAGGTTATGCATGACTAGCAAAAATCATATGTGGAGTAGATTCATTGTCTACTACAAGTTGAAATGGTACAAAAAAATTATATAAATCCCACAAACGAAATCAACCTGAACATTTGGCTGGGATGCAAATTTCACAAGTTCTTTAATGCAAAAGATCTATTCACCTCACGGAAGCCAAAGACTACATCATAGCTTGGTCCACAGCCTGTGACGGTGTAGAACTGGAGCGCTATGATGCCCGATCAGGAAGGGGAAGAATTACACCATGTCATAGGGATTGCTCTGGCTTCTCCATACAGATGACCAACAATAACAAATGACAACATCCCCACTACTACATCAGTACAGTTGCAAAACTTTGTTTCAAAAATAATTTTTCACAGTCCATTGTCAGGTTCATTACTACTGAAAAGATGCCGAGTTACTAGCATTATCATTCAGCTGGGATGAGTTACTGCCAATAACCTTAAGATAGAAACCCCAGGATAAATTGGTTTTTGTAATAGGTCGTTGCCCAAAAGGATTTTGCTCTACATATTGTTGAACATCATCAGCCAAAGCTAACCTCTCCAGATAAACTCGAAGATTACCTCCTGGTCCTGCTACGGATAACAAAATCAGAAAGATCATGAGCTATCATGTCAAATTGTTTCAAAGTCACACACACACACACACATAGAGATAGAGAGAGAGAAAGCCAAGATAATAGATGACTTAAAGATAAAACACTGCCACAAGAACCCGAGATTGTAAGTAGGAAAGACTGGCACCAATCAAATGGAACATTACCTAACACCATAGAGGAATTTTCAGGGATTTGGAATCCTACTGTTATTTGAATATAGGAAATTACGGATTTACTAAATATAAACACAAGGAAAGCATAAATTCAAGAATAACTCACTGAAAGGTGGGGTGGGAAGCATATATGGTCACTCTATGGAATAACTAGGAAATTAAATATTGTTTTCCCCTCTTTAGAGCTCTGAAACAGCACTATTAACTAAGGGTTGATCCACAATTGCAAAATGAAGAACTAGCGAAAATTCAAAGAAAGAAAAAGGTGAGTTAAAATATATAAAGCTTACAATAGGAAGCCTGTTCTTGTCACTAATCTGTTAAGACAATAGAAGTCACAAAGTTTGGATTTGGATTAGACCCACATGGTCTTGGCAATCAGTGTTTAGCCATAGAGTATTAAAGACCAATCGTAACTTATCTACATGTCCCAGAAGAGCGCTCATCAAAAAAAGCACAAATAGTTCCAGTAAATAAAACACAATCTAATTGAGCATGACTCATAAAATGAGATGATAGATTTCTGTCGAGAAGAAAAAGGAAAAGGAGGGTAACTCACCTAATGATCTATCTTTCCCATCCCTGAACTCATATGTATAGGGAAAGATTGCTGTGCTTGGCTGTAGAACGAAAAACAAATAGATGGCATATCAATACATGCACTACAGTTGCTATAAATTACGAATCATGTAAAGGTGACGACAGATCGAAGTCAAAACCCCAAACAAGACAAATGAGAAAAAAGTTGATGAATTTACAGGGTTGCGTAACGCCTTATACGGAGAATCATCCAACAAAAGTGTATTTGATTCGTTATACTCTCCTCTCTTCCATGGAAGATCCGGTTCATGCTTTTCCCATAATTTTTTAAGTTCCTTTAAAAGAAGGGGCTTATCCTTGTTCTCAATGGTATTGAAACCTGTGTCAGTGCAGTGGGATTGGTCCTGTACAAAACCAATTTCCATAATAGTAAGTGTACTGCAATAGAGATACACTTATGAACAAAGTATAGGAAAATAGTGAATTGAAAAGACAGGAAATCTACAGCATGCCCATTCCTTTATTGATGCTATGTTTGATGATCATATTTGATAACATTAAGCCCCATCAGTTCTACAACATAAACAACTCAGCAAACACAGTTGACAGAGGTTACATCCATGTTTGCAGACAAAACAAAGATTGTCCAGAGATACCACAAAAAATAATACCACCAAATTGTCAACCTATTCTGAATTACTTTAAAAGTATCCTAGACAATGTCACATAAACCTCTAACTAAGAATGACGCATCAAGAGCAATTAGGTTCATCTCATACTAAGGAACAGAAACCACAAAGTTACTGACCGGTCATTACATGAAGAGGTCAACATTTAACCTAAAAAAATTCCCAAAGATGACTAACACGGTGATATGGGCATTGTTTATTTTGAGCCCTCCGAGTCATTCTACAGCACGATTTAGTGGAGTACCACCGTTACAGAAGAGCAATGACTGTAACAGGATTTACATCCGCTTTTATTCTTAAAAAATGACTCCATTGACACCTCTACAACCACTTGTCTTTTTCAGACCCCACAATAGGCAAAAACCTGGTGCTCTATATATGACCTTTTTATCTCCACAGTTTTGAGATCACAAGAAGTGACCCAAGGCAGCACAAGAGACAAGTAACAGGCAGGGACGGAACCAGAATTTGGTATTAAGGGGGCCGAATGGTGATGGAGCTGAGAATCTATTTCATGAAATGAGTCAAGAACTCGTTACTATAATTTCCTTAGGTGTGTATAACCTATCAAAATTTTCACTCGCTATAATGCAATGTTGTCGATTTCTAATACAATCGAAAAAATTAATTCAAACTTGTTCAATTTGATATAAAAAAAATTGGGATCAATTCATCAAACAATTTATAATTTCAGTATAATTCATCGTACAATCACTCGAGTACAACAATATTTTAATTCAATTTCTTCATATCATGAACAATTTCAAAACCAACACATCAAACAAGCCAATAATTTTAGCTCAACTTATGTCCAATTTCACCAAATTAAATTTAACGATACACACAAAATTCAAAATAATTTGCAAAAAAAGTATAAAGTATGTATTTACCCAAGAAGAGTCACAAAGACACTAAAGTTTTACATATTATATTCTTCATTACTTCTGAAACTTGAACCCATGACTATGAAATTTTTTTGTACTTTCATACTCTACATTTTTGTGGCATTATTCCTAGGGAACCAACTAAAGTGTAGGGATTTCTTAAAAAAAGAGTGGGGCCCATGCCTTCAGGCGCCGTACATGTAATAGAATATTTTGCAACTCAAAGGCCAAGCAAGCAGATACATATTTCGCCCCACAACTGCAAATTCTATTCAAATCGATATGAGTAGAGATTGGAAAGAGGTGAAATAGTTCCTGGGTCCAGAATCATCTAATCATAAATGAACTGTTTTTATTTGAATGGTTTAGTTGCTTTATTTAATTTTTTTGGAACTGCATGGATGTCAATCACCCTTTGAGCTTCAACTGATGGTTGAGATAGAAGATTAGACTTTTAAGCTATTTTAGCACTGCTTTTCTTCCCTATCGGTTATTTTATTTATCATCTGTTTAGTTATTTTTCCTCTGTTCTTAGAATTTCTAAGCTAAGTGACTTAATTCTTGATTCCATTACAGAAGTATAGATCCTGGAAGAGGAAAAAAACAAGACAACTGGAAAAGCGAGTTCACTATATGTGATTACCAGGGTAAGTTAGCTAAGTGGTAATATTTTAGACACTGCATAGAAGATACCTATCACCTAACAATAAAAAATTCACAAAAGTAAAGGCAAATGGAATATCAGTTTGGACATGCACAAATATGAACCAGACTTCAAACATAAAAGAGAAAAGAGAAATCAGGAATTTCACCTACTGTAGTTTTGAGTTGAGTCGAGTATTATCTATGCTAAACTTCAAAGGATTGCTGCTGGTTATTGTCATTGGTATATTGTTGTTATCTAGCTTTACCAAACATGGCCTTCAGTAGCCTTTGACTCGTTGAAATCAGATTGTAACATTTTATTGCAACTAATACCTATTTCCTTTAATTTTTTATTTTTGTTTCATAACCCGAACTCTTTCCCTAAGTTTTTAGCCTTCAATTGGAAATTCCACAGACCATTATTGATTGTCGTCCTTAATTTCCAGCAGCTACAACCTCACTTTCTGAACCAAGTTGATTCCGGCCCCATTCAATACGCAAACCTCCAACCTTTCTTCCAGAACAACCCTTCAACAACTACTTTAGCCCATCATAAACACACTCTTCCTTTTCCAAACACATTAATGTTTCTCTATATCACATACCTCATACATGATGTCAGCCTTGGTATTATAAGGAACATGTGAACTCAAAAACCTTCTTGTTGGCAATCTACAAAATCAAAACAGAAACCCCAAAGTTTGCTGCCACATTAAGCTCCAAGCGAGCCACCCAAACTGAACACAAATCCCTTACCAGCCTGCCTTAAAAACTTAAAGAACTACCTTCCCATATGCCCAAAGTTATGCTTCAGATTGGTTAAACTTTCCACAGTTGTTTAGGAAATACCAAAAGATTGGGCCCTAGAATTGCTTGCAGGAAAGAAAAGACAATAAAAAATGTTTAAGCCTATGAGGCATCCTAGTACAAGGCACTTTATCATTTGGTTATATGAAAAACTAGAGAAGGTGTAAGCCAAAAAGAGGTACATAAGAATATGCCTACTAACATCATAACTAGAAATGGAAATTGAAATTGTCGTGTTTGGGTCATGTTATTTGGAATTCGTATTGGATAATGCTCAACCCCAACCCAATCCATTTAACCAATCGTGTTAGGTGTCCTGACACTAATTCGACTTATTTCTTATCCTATCATATTCGGGTTGACACAGATAAGCCGTGCACCCAACATTCGAGACTCGGACTCCTATCACTCTCAACCAAACCACTATGCATAGGTTCCCTATAAATCAAAAATCCACTTGGCCGTTATAGTATCAAAATTAAGCAAAAAATTCCCTAATGCTACAAAAAATTCATAAATCATCTAATAAATAACGAAAATATTATATTTTATATATAATACTAATTAACAGGTTTGTCATGTTGAAATCAAGTTATATGCACTTAACATTATCACAACCCTTTTATTATTCCAGTTAGAAGTCCTATCATTATTGGGTGAGTGTCAAAAATATTCAACCTTAACCCACTAACTTCATGTCGAGTTTATGTAGAAGAAGAATGAGAAACAGAAGAAAAAAGAACAAAAAGAGAGAAGAAAAAGAAAGGAAATAGTATGGGGCACAAGAGAGAGATAAAGGGCAAAAACCAAATCAATTCCTCTAATGCTAAAGTTATTTGTCATCTTGTACTCCCTGGATATTTTTGATATGAAAGAAGAGGATTAACTCTTTGATTCCATGAAGGGGCTCCAACTTGCGCCAAAATGTCCAAGATTTAGGAGCGGCATAGACAGCTATAGCTCGTTAGATTGAAAGTACTTAGCCCCGGGGAGTTGAGACCAGATTCACAATACAATTGAGTTTTCTAATCTGAAAAAGTTGCAATAATTTATTTTTTTTTAAATATTGATTAAAAAAATACGATGGCAATCATGTGAAATGATAACTACCGTGCAAGCACAGAAATGCAAAGATCTCTCCACACCAAGGAAGCGAATCACAATGGATCGAGGCCCTCATTTTCCTTCCAATTAGAGAGATTCTATCTCTAATTTGGGAAATTGTGGTTGACCCCAACTACACCGTCCCCGTTTTTGGCAAGTGAACACCACTGTCACTTTGGATGATCAATCTAATGATTACATCTTCAAAAACCAGAAGGGGTTATGACTTATGAGCACATTTTTTAACATTAGGGTGGTAACAAAGTGATCTACCTCTAACTATAAAGGGGTAAAAATCAGTTTCCCTGTTTACTAATTCTTCAGTGACTATTGGAAGGCAAACTGATTCAAAAATCGCAACAAAATAAACTTCCATGCATTGAAATACTTTTCCAGTATCCCAAATCCCAATAAAACCTGTATGGCCAGTTTGGCCACATAAATTTAGAGACCCAGGTCCCAAGGAAAAAAAACATAAAATTCAAAGAGAAATGAGCCAAGTCTCAAACTTGATTGTAATCATGAAAACATTTGCAACATCGTTGTTGAACCTCTAGTTTAGAAATTCCAACACCCAAAAATCCTAAGAGCCAAAATTTACGATCTCAAGTTCCATAGTCAAGAAGGTCTTAATGTGCTGTATTTCCTTTTATCCCCAGAAACTGCTACTTATCCCACATAAGTCCATAACCAATAGTGACTTGCAACATTCATATGCTACATTTTCCCATAAATAATAAGCTTTAGCATAAAACTTTGTAACTGGAGCATCACAGATCAATCCAAGCTTCCAAAACAAACAAAAGGCAAAGAACTTCAAACACCCATGCCATTACAGGAAAAAGCAGCTAGTTTGCATCAATAATTTAAAAACTCGGGTAATTCCTTCAAAGTATGTTTTCTACTTTATTAAGCAAACATTTTGGCCAAAAAAAAAACAAAAAAGGAAATAGTAACTCATAAAGCAGCATAATCGCATCATTTATATTCCAAAAGGCCATATTTTAGTCTTTTAACTTTTTGCTTTAATTTACTATCTCTTGTGCAGTTGGTCCGGGTCATGAGCTTAGGTACAATTCATTGAATCCATTATTTTTTTCATTTTCACTGGTGTAAACAGCCATATCTCAACACAACCATGCTGTTGTAAAGGTTTTGGGTGATTCTAGTATTCATTTTTGAGTTGTTTGTGTTTCTTTGTCTACCTCATGTGTACTAGGAATTTTCCCTATTTAGTTTGCAAGTGCATTTTATTCATCAGAAAAACACAAGGAATTCAAAACAATTATTACATGCTGTTAAAACTATTAGGGTAGTATGTGTAAATTGTTAATAGTAAGAGGGTGTATGTATAATTCTTATTATTGTGAGTTAACTATAAATATAAATGATGTATGAGAGCTAGGTTAAGTTTTTAACCTCTCTCTGTTTCTCTCTAATATCATGTTAATCCTCTACACTTAATATGGTATAAGAGCAATTTTGATCATAAATATATTTTGAATAAATTAACTATGTTCGTGGTGGTGGTACTGTTGTTCGTCAAAGCCATCGTGGTGGTGGTGGTACTGTTGTCGTGGTTGATCTCTGTGTTGTGGGGGTTGTTGTCGTGGTGGTGACAGTCGACTTGGTGGTGCTGTGTTGTGGAGGTGTTGCTGTCGTGGTGGTGGCAGTCGACATTGGTGCAGTCGACTTGGTGGCGCCTTGCTTCATGTTGGTGTCGACATTGCTGCAGTTGACTTGGTTGTGCCTGGTTGTTTGTTTCGTGGTTGTGCAGTTGGCGTTGGTGTAGTCGACTTTGATGCAGAAATTAGGGTTTGGTTGAAACCCTACTCAATGAAGAAGACGAAGATTCAAGTGGGTCGATTTTTCGGGTAACGGATCCAAGTCCACGGGGATAACTATTCTTAAGCCCAAATTCAGATCCCAACCCGGATCCAAGACCCAGGAGACTTAGTCCGGATCAAGTAGCCTTCAAACCAGACCGGTCCAAGTCCAGCTCAGACCCGGTTCAACCTTGGTTTGATTCAGACTAAGCCGGTTCAGGTAGTTCTTCACCGGTCCTTCAGTTTTTGCTTCGATTCAGCAATCCAGTACGCTTCTGCAGTCCGGTTCAGTGGTCTAGTTCAGTTGTTTCTCCGGTTCATTGGTCTAATGAGTTTCTACAGTCCGGTTCAGCGATTCAGTAAGCTTCTATAGTCCGGTTCACCTAGTTTTTACACCGGTTCAACCCGGTTCACCTAGTTTCTACACCGGTTTAGCCTGGTTTAGTCAGTTTCTACTTTGGTTCATCAATTCTACGACCTCAGGTTGTCCGGTTCAGTGGTCCATCTTGGTTTTCAAGCTCGGTTTAGCCTTCCGGCAGACTCTTTTCCTCTGGTTCAGCATTGCAACACTTCTTATTTGCTATTTGCTGCACTATTATGGAACCCAAGCAAGATACCAAATCCCTTACTCCATCTTTGCCTCCTCCGACTCTTATCAAGGGTCCCATGACCTCTATCAAACTCAATGGGACTAATTACACTTTATGGTCCCAATCTATTCAAGTCTTTATTCGAGGCAAAGGATTTAAGAAATATTTGGAAGATCCTAAACTTAAGGAAGACACTCCTGGGTATGATCAGTGGGAACAAGAGGACACTCAAATTATTTCTTTGCTATTGAATAGCAATGAGCCCTTGAGCCTAGTATTAGTTCTACTCTACTCTATCTTGACACTGCCAAGGAGATATGGGATCACTTAACCACTATGTATTCTAGTACAGTTAATTTTACCCGAGCTTATGAGGTGTGCAAGGAGTATTTCCGATTGGAACAGAGTACTCTGAGCATTGAGGATTATTATTCTCACATTCGGGGAATCTGTGAGGAGATGAAGACCTACCATTCGTTTACTACTAATACAGCAGTTTGACAAAAACAACATGAAGACATGAATGTTGTTAGGTTTTTGGTAGGACTGAAACCTGAATATGAGACTATTCGTTCTCAGATTTTGAGTGATTCTAGTCTTCCCTCACTACTTGAGGTTTTCTCTCGTGTATAGCGTGCTACTTTGTCTACTTTAGGCATCAAGCATAGTGTCTCCACTGATCGCTCAGCTCTTGTGGTCCCTAATAGCCACAGTGATGGTCATTGAGGTGGTCGTGGTGGGCGAGGAGGTCGTACAAGTGGTCGTGGGGGCCGTAGTGGACCTAGTTCCTATACTCCCTATAGCCGTGGAGGGCACACTGTTGATTTCTGTTGGAATTTACATGAAAAACTTTCTGGTGCTGCGAATCAGGCTTCTTATCAGGATGACACCTCTATCGTTGCTTCCATACCTTGATCGGCTCTACCAGACATTGGGTCGATTACTATTACACAAGAGGAGTATACTCAGTTCCTGTCTCAGTAGCAGTCAGTTCCATCTCCCTCCACTGCTACTTTTGCTCAGTCAGGTACTACTTTCACTTGTTTATTGCCCTCCACTCGCAGTCCCTGGATCATAGACTTCGGCGCTTCTAACCACATGACTGGTGCATTTAATATTTTTTCTACTTATCAGTCTGCTATTTCCATACGTAGTATTACTCCTGCTCATGGTACTTATTCTAAAGTTTCAGGTCTGGAGATTACTCACTTGATCCCTGATATGTCCCTATCTTCTGTGTTATTTGTTCCTCAGTTTCCTTTTAGTTTACTTTTCACTAGCAAGATTACTCGTTCTCTCAATTGTTCTATAACCTTTTATTCATCTTATTGTGTCTTTTAGTATCTCAAGACGAAGAGGAAGATTGGTACAGGGCATGAAGCTGGTGGCATATATTACTTTGATTTTGATTCACCTACTCGGGTTCTACAGACCTCGTTGTCTCCTTTTCAATGACATTATCGTCTTAGACATCCCTCTTTCCAAACTCTGAAGTGTCAAGTTTCTAATCTTAGTTGTATGTCGTCTTTATCTTGTGAAGCTTGTCAACTTAATAAGCATCATCGTGTGTCATTTCAATCTAGAATCAATAATCGTGTGTCTAATCCATTTGAGTTGCTACATTCTGATGTATGGGATCCAATAAATAATATTTCATCTAATAAATATCCTTATTTTGGGTTATTTGTGGATGACTATGCTCATGTGACTTGGTTGCTTTTGATGAAAGCTCGGTCTAAATTATTCTCTATATTTAAGACCTTTTGTAAGGAAATAAAAACTCAGTATGATTGTCGTATTTATATTTTACGTTCTGATAATACTCAGGAATATGAATCTGATCATTTTTCAACTTAATAAAATTGACATTATTAATCAGACTTACTATGCTTACACATCTCCACAGAATGGTGTTGCTGAACACAAAAACCGTCATTTGTTGGAAGTCACCCGTGCCCTATTATTCTAGATGAATATTTTTTGATATTTTTAGAGTGATGCTATTCTTACTGCTTGTTATCTTATTAATTATATATCATCCTCTGTGTTAAATGGGCAAAGTCCATATTCTGTCTTTTTTCTTAATAAGCCCTTATTTTTCCTAACTCCTAAAGTTTTTGGATGTATCTGTTATGTTCACAATTTGGATCCTAAGTTTGATAAACTTGACCCTCAAGTTACCAAATGTGTATTTCTTGGTTATTCCCGCACACAGAAGGTGTATTGTTGCTACAGTCCTTCTCTACGACGATACTTTATTAGTGTCGATGTCACATTTGAGGAATCTGTTCCATATTTTCCTGCACCTTCTCAGTCTTTGGATCTGGAATTTAGGTCATCTATTGTACCACCATCTCTTCCCTATCTTTAGATATTCCGTTGTCCATTGTGTTACGATCTACTTTACCTCTTTGTGTATACTCTCGTCGTCCTCGACCATCAACTGAAGTGCCCATACCGTCTTCCTTGTCGCCTTCTGATCCTGATCCATCAGGTAATTTAGACTCTTTACCTATTACTCTTCGAAAAGGTACTCGTTCGTGTGTTACTAATCATCTCATTGCTCATTTTGTTTCATATAATGTCTTGTCTCCCGTCTTCTCTTATTTTACCTCTCAATTATCAACTATATTTATTTCTAAGCATTTACAGGATGCATTATCTGATCCGGGTTAGAAGAAAGTAATGAAGAATGAGATGAATGTCTTATATTATAATGGGACTTGGGATCTCGTTCCTTTACCTCCTAGTAAATGAACTGTTAGTTATTGTTGGGTGTATATTGTTAAATTTCATCTGGATGGTTCTGTGGAGCATCTCAAAGCCCGGCTTGTTGCAAAGGGCTCTACTCAGACCTATGGTGTTGATTATGAGGAGATTTTCTCTCCTGTTGTAAAAAGTTCCTCTGTTCGTGCCTTGATTTCTTTGGCTGCTAATCTTGATTGGCCCTTATTTCAGTTAGACATCAAGAATGTCTTCTTACATAGTGACTTGGTTGAAAAGGTATACATGAAACAACCACCTAGGTTTACTGCTCAGGGAGAGTATGGTAAGAGTGTATGTTGGTTCAAAAAATCTTTGTATGGTTTGAAGCAGTCACCGAGAGTATGATTTGGTAAGTTTTCAGATGTAATTTTAGAATTTGATCTTCTTCGATGTCAAACAGACTATTCTGTGTTTTATAGACAGACAGATGTTAGATATGTTCTATTGGTAATTTATGTAGATGATATTGTGATCACTGAAAATAATTCTGAGGGGATTGCCACATTAAAAATCTTCTTGCAAGATCAATTCATACTAAAGATTTGAAAAAACTTAGGTATTTCTTGGGAATTGAAGTGGTTCGATCTAAACAGGGTATTTGTTTATCACAAAGGAAATATGTGTTTGACATGATAGAGGAAACAAGTTTGTTAGGTGACAGACCGATTGATATTCTTATGGATCCGAATCAGAAACTATTGATGGATGATGGTGCACTGTTTGAGAATTCAGATTGGTATCGCAGATTAGTTGGGAAGCTTAATTATCTCACTATTACTTGACCGAATATTTTTTATGCAGTCAGTATAGCGAGTCAGTTCATGGGGTGTCCTAGAGTACCACATTGAGAGGCAGTTACTCGTATTCTGCGATATCTCAAACGAGCTCCTGAATTTGAATTGTTCTATCAAGCTAATGGGCATCTAAGAGTAAAAGGTTTCTCAGATGCTAATTAGGCTGGCTCTATTTCTGATCAGAGATCAACCACTGGTTATTGTACTTTCTTAGAAGGTAACGTTGTCTCGTAAAAAGGTAAGAAATAATTCGTGGTAGCAAGATCCAGTGTTGAGGCTGAGTATAGGGCAATAACGCATACGACGTGTGAGTTGACTTAGCTACTACACTTCCTCTAGTAAATTGGATTTCCAGTTTAACTTCTTTTACAGTTGTTCTGTGACAACCATGCAACTATCCATATCGCTGTCAATCCGGTGTTTCACG
Source organism: Ilex paraguariensis (assembly GCA_963454935.2). Classification (NCBI taxonomy): domain Eukaryota; kingdom Viridiplantae; phylum Streptophyta; class Magnoliopsida; order Aquifoliales; family Aquifoliaceae; genus Ilex; species Ilex paraguariensis. Next base: position 5,850,122 of record CAUOFW020001724.1, on the reverse strand, counting down.
AGAGAACCAAACATATTGAGATTGATTGTCACTTTATTCGGGACAAGATAGTAACTGGGGAGATTACAACTCCATTTGTGAAATCTGAATATCAGCTTGCAAATATGTTTATCAAAGTATTGAGTCGTACACGTTTTACAGCGATTTGTTCCAAACTTGGATTATATGATATATATAGTCCAGCTTGAGGGGGAGTGTTAAGAATATTAGGATAGTATGTGTAAATTGTTAATAGTAAGAGAGTATATGTGTAATTCTTATTATTGTGAGTTAACTATAAATACAAGTGATGTATGAGAGTTAGGTTAAGTTTTTAACCTCTCTCTGTTTCTCTCTAATATCATGTTAATTCTCTACACTTAACACATGCATTTCTAGATCCCTGAATGCAACCAACGAGATAATTAAATTGCAACCACACATGTTATGATTAACTGCATCCAAAAGTTACATCTCATAATGCCAATATTTGAATGTGAAGGTTGAGAAAATGCAAACAAAGAGGCTGACTGATAACAAGCATATGTATTTAGGATTTACAGAGAATTAAGCAAAAGGACCTCATAAGTGACACAGAAAATCAAACTCATAGACACTATGAATGGCTTACCCAACAAAATAGCAAATTGTGCCTGGTTTCCTTCATAAGAAAATCGAGAACCCACTCCACATTTCTCCTGTAAAAGATTGATAACTATATAATTGAGGTATAAACAGTAATATGAAATTAATATAAATTATAGTGTCCAAATTAACAAGTTCAACTGACAACTATTGACAAAAATTAAATTAGGAAGAGGCAAAGATTGAGGATTACTTAGTTCTTGATGACCAGACACCAACATTGAATCTCTCAAAGCAAAATTGTAGAAAATCATCACAGAAGGGCCTCTTAAAGACTGATACAATAAATGACAATCACGTTAGAACAGTTCTGGCCAACTAACAAAACTTTTGGGGGAAAAATTACTTTGTTAAACCAATTCTTACCGGATTTCGTCCCTATTATTGTGTCTGCTTTATATCCATAGGGTACATAAGATACAATATCAGCCAACAGTCCATTCACATCAAGAACAAGAAGCTTTTTTCTAAACGATCCAGTAGGAGCTCTCACCGGGGATGGCTGTAAGATATGCAGAGCGAGTTTGTCTTTGTTTATAATTTGAGGGGCATCATCCTCCACTGCACCTATCTGCATCAATGGAGGAATAGTGTCTTCCATCTTGGATTTTCTCTTCTGGCCTAGGTCTGCACTGGAAGGATCTCTAGCAGAAGCATCACAAGAAACTTTTCCCTTGCATAATATCGCAGTTTGATCGATGAGGTTTTCTGCAGAACCCGCATAATTCACTGCATTCAGGATGATATTGTGCTTAGCCCTCTTAGCTTGCACTGGATTTTCTCCCAGGACGTCTAAAACAGACACATCCTCGACACATCTACCTTCACTGGTAGTCTCTTTAGTATTCTCCATCCCCATTATGTTCCTACTCTCACCAGTTGGATGTTCAATATCAGAACAGCCATCTGAGGCTCTTTCTAATAACATATCTCCCACAACTTGTAAAGGGGCGCCACGTCCAGCAACCACTTCTCTTCCAAACATATTCTCCAAACAGCCAGATGCAAGTACTCCAACTGAGTGATCTAAAGAAGTATTTCTTGCAACCAGCACTGGAGTACCAGTAATCTCCTTGATGGAGTCCGAACAGTCTGCTAGCGAATCAGAGAGCTTTCTTCTTTTCCCGCGAGAGGTCTTAAGTCGTTTCTTCCTCTTAGAGGTTTTGATAATCTTCACCTCTAGTGAAGTATTCTCATCCACAGAATGGGCATCTTGTTTCTTCACGGAACTAATATCAACACATACGGGGGTACCGCTAACCTGTTCTGCAAGTTCAGAAACAGAGCTCACATTCACTTCACGAAACAGCTTATTGTTATTTACTACCGGGCTAGGCCCCACACCACTATCTTGAAAGTCAAGACTAATAACATTACTTTCCGTCGTATAATGCCTCTTATTATGATTTTTGCATTTATTGTTGTCCTCAGATGAAATTACTTCTGCATCACATCGAGTCACTTCTGAATCTGCCTCTGAGAACTTACCTACGGCTAGTTTTGTAGATAAATCCCTTTCAAGGGGACAGCGAATACACTCTGAATGCTCATGATGTATATCGTTACATTTCTGGGCGCTAGTCTTCCTCTTCTTAATTCTTCTCTTCTTCTTTCCTGGCCATGCACCCAAGCCAGCAAGACAATGTGCTACTCCGGAACTTTTCGCTGAGCTGACACCAACAGAGGGGCAGATATAAATATTACTACCTACTGCAGTGTTCTTCGATGAAGTATCCTCCTGAAGATCATGATCTACAACATTGCCACTACAAGCATTGTGCCTCCTTTTCTGTTTATTTCTTTTCTTTTTTGCCTGCCATGATTCAGAGTTAACATTATATTGCTGATATGGATGTATATCTAAAAGACTATCCTTCAGGGAAAAATTTCTGGTCCTCCCAGAAATCATAGCATTACCATTCAGAGATTGTTTCATGTTTCTTTTATACTTATTTTGATAAATATCTGTCAATACTGAAATTTCCTTCGCAGCCAAGGCCAGGACAACTAAAGGAGATGCAAGTTTAGTGCTTTCTTATTTCTTTTCTCCCTCTTCATCGTTCAGGAACTGCAAGAATGTCAACAGAAAATGAAGATGAAGATGATATGGCAGAAAACAACATGCAAGCATGGTTCAAGCGTAATTCATAAATCATTCAAGCAATGATAAATTTGATGCAATATCTCAACACTTCTGTAGTACCCCGACTCTGAATAGGTAAAAATAATAGTGGAATATATCTTGGTAGTGCTTTTTTATAATTTGAAAATTAAGTGTTGAGGTTAAAAGTTTCAAAATTTTAAGGGATGAAACTGTAATTATGGAATCTATTGCCCCACAGCATGCAAGTGAAAGGGCAAGATGAAAGTGATGCGGGCGGGATATGTTTCTGTTCATCAATAACCCCAGAGGGAGAGGGGCGCTCGCTCCGAGTCAGGCAAGTATCACCTTATTGGTTACAATTTGATCACTTTGTCAAATTTATATCAGGGTCCCGCCTTCTGCATAGAATCTATCCCTAGCCAGCCATCATCTACATGACTTGGCTTAGTGTCATGTGAGGTGTCAATCTCTTAAGAAGGCTGCAATATTCTGGAATAAAGGAAACAATAGAATAGATATAGAAGTAATAAAAAGGGGGGAGGTAGGAGGAGAGAAAAGGGGGACTTGTTCAAACGGTGGGGAAAGAAGAATGATGGAGAGAAAATAAAAAAAGAAAAGAAGGTGAAAAAGGAAGAAGAAAGAGGAGGAGCTGGGAAGGGGAAAATGAGATTTCTGCTATATATGGGAAAGAACTGAAAAACAAAGGAAGACACAGACTGGTATGGTATGGTGAACGTCCGGCATGTGATCGGACGATTCTTAACATGTATCAAGAAAATAATTAATTTTTTTTCTATTTATTGTATGTTGCTGATTTTAATTAGAGGAAGAGAATGGGAGCAGGGTGTGACAAATTGGCATCAAAGCCTAGGTTTGATGATTCTGTGGACCATCCTAAGAAAAAATTGTCTAAGATTACCACCTAAGGTATGAGAGTATGAATTTAACAGAGTATGATGTGCTATATATATACATAACAATATCTTTGACAATATTGTGGTTATATACATAGTTGTTAGTATCGTATGATACACAATACGTATCGTACGATACGTTACGATACGGAGGTAAAACGATACGGATCGTAGTTATGTATCGTTTTTACATCGTATCGTCCGATACACAATACGTTTTTACGATATGATATGTATCGGTACGATACGACCGATACGCGCAAAACCTGTTTTTTTTTTTTTGAAACGACGTCGTTTTGTCTAAATAAGACATTAATTTTTTTATTCCCGCCACTAATGAAACGGCGTCGTTTTGTCTAAATAAGACACTAATTTTTTTTTTTGTATAAAAATTTATGAATCTTGATTAATTTTATGGATTGAATTTAAAATGAATGTTATAAATTTGAATTAAAAGTCTCTTTGGTATTTGAAGTTTGAATTAGTGAACTATGGTTGTAAACTTTGCATTATAATATTAGTGAACTATGTTGATGACTTGAATAGGTGTGGAGAATTAATGAAATGCTATATTGGTATGAGTGTATGATTTTTTTCCAAAGGTATATATATTTTTTTATTATTTATTTAAAATTGCACTGTATCTTACGATACACGATACGATACACTATTTTTAAAAAATGATACGACTTCCGATACACGATTTAATAACTATGGATATATATATTTCAAAGGTGTGTATATGTATAGGTGATTCGGATAAGTGATGCGTGGAAGTGTGTCAACCAAGTATATTGGAGCAAATTGGTCTGATACTGAAAAAAAAAACAATCACTATAATACACCCTAACTGTCTAGGTAATAAGCTAGATGGTATATCTTATAGTCTTGTCATAAGGACATTTGAGCATGGGATTTCATTTCAGAGAACTTCTGCAAATATTATAATCATGACTCAACTGAGTTTTCACTATAATTATCCTGGAAAAGTCATGGGGGTTGATCATTATGAAGCTAAGTACGTTTCCACGGCTTAAATTTCACATGTCATGTCATGTACCTAGATTTGTGAATTGAATCTTTTTGTCTGTTGCTTATGCCCTAGAAGCTGAAACACTCAAAAAAAAAAAAGAAGCAAAAATCGTTGTGACAATATCTATTTAAATGTTACGGTACGGAACTACTGATGCTTGTCCTGTAACTTTTGGTTAGTAGTTACTAAGATCATTTTTCTTGAAAGCTTGGATTCTTGTTTTCATGCTGAATTTTTCTTCCGTGACGTATATATCTTTGCTGCATTTTACTGGAGTATGGAGTATGGTGTGAGATTTTATTTTCGACCATGTGATTAAGTTAGTAAGCTGCACTTCTTGGTAGTTGGAATTTGCATCGAAGACTATTTTTCTATTCCTATGGCAGGTATCCTTGAGTGTGTAGACAGCAGGCACTCCACTTAGCAGCTGAATTTCTAGCATATATTTTAACTACCAAGTATGTTGCTTCAAAATCTGTGGAAGCACTTCTATTTAATGTTGTCTTGGAGTCTACATTATAACTCCAACAACAGTGATGATATTACGAGGGCTTTGCGGAAAAGGATGGCATTGTGAATGTATTTATGCCAAATGGGTTATGTATATCATGGGTCCCATGGATGTGGAAAAAATGAATGTGTGGTACATTACAAAAAAAATAGCCATGACTTCGGGGCTAGATCGTGACTTCGGAGCGAGATACCAAAAATGAATAATACATAGTCATGACTCTAGAGCTAGATCCCAGAACCAAACATCCCATAGTTTTTAAGTATATGAGGAAAGGAAGTAGTAATCATCACCAGAGAAGGACTTCGGACTTTGCAACGCAAATCTCTTGAAAGGGAAATAATCCACTCAACTGAATATATGTAGTATAACACAATTTGGCTCATTTCAATGGATTTTTCTTCTGAGAACAAAACAGAGTGTTAATGTAAAACTACTTGCCTTTTTCAACATCTAAACAGGGGCCAAAAAAATCTACTCCAAATGCAAAATGAACCAATATGCCCCTAAATTCCATGGGGAAAAAAAACGATAAAACATATTTTCGAAGTGGTGAAATAAAAATTCCCTTCACATTCTGACTTTCGAAAGTCCTATGCTCATTGATTACTTTCATTAATCTCTTCTACTAATGAACCACTAGACTAAGAAGCCGCTATTTAGCCGAACATATTTTTCTTACTTAAAAACCGAGTGGACCAATTGCTATGAGTGGCCCCTCTATATATAGTTGGGCTAGCAATGACAAAAGACCTGTGATGAGAAAGTCACCATGGGCCATGTACGCAAGGACCATGGATCTAACTGGGGCATGTACGAAGGGAAAAGAAGAGACAAGACAATCATTGAAATAAAAGAGCAAAAAAAAAAAAAAAAAACTTCATAACCATAAGTTTGACGATCTAGAGAATCTCCCTAGGTTGTTTTAAATGGACAAAATACCTTGCGCATGAATAGCTTGTATGAATAAGCTTTGGGACTGATGACTTTCCTTGGACATTTACAAGTGTGTTAAATCATCAATTAATGTTCACTTTGGTTGAATCAATAGTATAAGATATCCCATGCACACGCACAGAAGAAGAAGATGCCCCGAATGCCCTGTTTTCAGTAATTGAATGCACTGTGGCACTTTCGGAATAATTAATCCGATCAAGAGTAAGGGAAGGGAGGATTTATAGATGGACAAAATATTCTTTAAATAGGGCAAGAAGAAACTCTTTGGTTGTTATGCTAGCATAAGTTGTAACAGACTTTGCTGCTATTGAATGCCCTGCTAGTCTTAGTGCTACAGAAGTAACTGCAACGGAGCGTTAAGAAGGTGATGAAAAGGATCTCTTCACTAAAGAGAGCTTCTTGAAAAGAGAGGATTCGGTGTCAAAGATTAGCATCTCATTCTCAACAGCAAGATAAATGAGAGCATTTGTTGCATCTATTAAGTCAAAGCTAAGAGACAATTGGGCTGATACAAGACCTTCGCCCTCAACTAGTCTTCTTTTTGGGAGATTAGGTGTCTACCCTCAGATGGAGCAACGCAGACTTCAGTAACACAGTATGATGAGTGTTTGTTTTGCTTCCACTAACGGCAAGACTAGTGGAATAAACACTTAAAGGAATAAAAGCAATGAGACTTCTTACTTTATTTGAAGCGGGTGGCATGGATTTCTTTAAAGGAGTTGCTTTTAAGCCACATCCTAGAAGAAGTGAAAAAGAAGGGGTAGTATATATAAGGCTTGTGCAAGCAAGTAACACTTTACTTCAAGTGAATAGTGCTACCTCACTTTCTTTAGCTAGGCTGAGAAGCTGATTGCTTGCCACATACTATTTCCTTCTCATCAAAAGATGAGTAAGACATTAACACCAAAATTCTTATACATGTTCCTCGATGAGCAATAAAGGCTGATGCTCTAAGGGGAGACAGATAAAAATCTCGATGAAAAAAAAGAATCAAATAGTGACAATTGGGCAAGGCATTGTGAGGAACTGATTGACCCAAACCAAATCAAATCAAACTAAGTCTTATATTCCAATCACTTGGCATCTACTATATAAGTCATTTCGATCATGCACTATACGCTCATTTAAGTTAAATATTTTGACATGTTTTCTTATTATTTTGTTTAATGTTAATTTAAATCTACCCCTACTTCCAGTACCATTAAGAGAGATTATCTCACTTTTTCGAACCGGTACCTCTATCGGCCTCCGTTGAATATGATCAAACAATCTTAATCTATTTTCTCTTAAACTTATCCTCAATTGGAATCACTACTACCATTTCTCTAATACGATCATTTCTTATTCTATCTTTTTTAATTTTGTCATACATCCATCCACCTCAATATTCTCATTTCCGTTACACTCATTTTGTCACTATATTGTTTTCTAATTACCCAACATTATGTCTCATACAACATTGTTATCCTTATAGCTATTCGATAAGACTTATCTTGCAATTTTATTGGTATCCTCCTATTACATAATATGCCAGAGGCTTTCCTCCACTTAAGCCAACTAGCGTTGATTCTATGAGTTACATCATCTTCAATCTCTCCATCATTTTTAATGATCGATCCTGGATATTTAAATTATTTACTCGTTGGTATTTCTTAATTTTCAATCTTAACTTTTTCACTATGTCTATTTCTTTTATTACTAAAATTGCATTGCATATATTCAGTCTTCCTCCTACTTATTTTAAACATTTTTGACTCAAGTGCCTCTCCAAATTTTTAACTTATTGTTAATCCCCCTTTGTGTTTCATATACTAATACAATATCATCTACAAATAGCATACAACGTGGAACTGATTGACCTAAGGCGAGGAATTATTAAGGGTTCGTGCCACCTAGGTCTTGTCTTGTAAGCCCTTATAGAAAAAACTGATATCCTCCAATTTTACATTTTAAGCAGAATTGTAAATGAAATTCTAGAAAATGCGAAGTCAAACCTGAGATAAAACCTACACGCAAGTCCCAACCAAAAAAAAAACCCAATAGTCCAGGCAGAGAGGAACTCAAAATTTTGATTCAATAATAATCGCATATGTATGTTTACAACTTCCAAAATTTTCGAAATATAGTTCTGTAGTTAATCAATCTCCAGTAGCAAACTTTCCAAGTTCTTCAGTGAGTTCAGTCCACAAAATCCGAAATTAGTTCTATATTGGCAAAATAATTAACCAAAAATAGCAGCACAAAACAATCACTACCACCATATATCATAGATACACACTCAAATAGTGAGAGAGTGATGAAGTACCTGCCAAGTGAAGGAAACGCAAGAGGGTATGGTATTAAAGCAAAACCTTCAATCTACTACCTCAGCAAAAAGAGATGAGAGTGAATGATTAGGATGCGGTCATGAATAGATTGACCATGGTGGTGAGATGATCGAGAGAGACGGCGATGAGACTCTGAATCTCTAGGCATGTAAAGAGAGAGCGACTGACGAGCGAGATGGACGGAGAGAACCTGGGAAGTCAGAGACCTGAGGATTGAGCTTGAGCGATTTGCGATTAGGGCTAAAATGTCCAAAAAAATCTTAATTTATATGATTTAATGACCCGCCCCGGTTTGATGTTAACCGCCGGGTCATAACCGTCTACACGAAAAATGGCCCTTTCCAATGGGTTTTGGGTGGGTTTGATTCTAAAACGATTTGCCATTACAAAAAAATAATTAATTACATGCTCGTGAAATGAATTTCTTGGTTATGCTCTCTGTCATTGGTGGGACATTACGAGAAGGTATGACGAATTATTTTCATGTGTTATGCAACAGAAAGATTGTTCTCTGTCATTGTCTAAATAGGTGTCGACCGAATCAGGGACGGATTCAAAACTTTATTATAAGGGGTCAAATATTTGTCTAATTCGTAATTTTTATTATTAAAGTTGTCGTTAATGTCTAATTTTTAGATATATAGAATCTATTAAAATTAATTTCACATGATATATTGTAATGTATCCATTTTCAATAAAATCACTAAACTTCGTCAAATTATATTTTTTATTTTTAAATAATGAATTTTATTTTATATATAGACTAATTATTATCTGTACCTGAAAACACTGAGTAATAAAAAATTATAATTAATAAACATATTTATATTCATATTCAAAATCAAATCACAAATATAGAGGAGAGATAAATGAATTTAAACATCGGTTCTAATGGGGAATAAGAGATGATGGGTGACAGTAGTTGTAGTAGGAGACGGTGATGGTGGTGGTAGCGATGAGGATGGTGGTGGGGGTGGTGACGGTGGTGGTGATGGTGGTAGCGACGATGGCAATGGTGGTAAAGGTAAATGTGGTGATAGTAGTGGTAGAAGTAGTAGTCGAACGGTTTCAAACACTATTTTTTTTAAAGTATTTATAAGAAATAATTTATATAAATACTTTTAAAAAGTTACTTCAAACACACCCTTAGGAACCTATTTTTCCTATTAAATTTAGGGTGTTAATATTAGTCGTTAGATTAAATTTAAAGCAATCTGAACCGCGAAAAGTAAAAGTCATTTTGTTTATTTTTTGAAATTTGAATTATAAATTATTTTATTATATAGATTATTGGTCGATTACATTACACTATTCAAAATAATTCAAAGTTTATCTATTTGTACACAATTCAAAATTTAACAATTTGTCCAAAATATAACAATTAGAATAATTAACGGTCCAATGTGGTCAAATCAATAATTGAGAGTAAAATAAAATCAAGATCATAATATGGTATAAAGTGTAATTTTCAAATTTTGAGAGGCATGAAAAAGAAACTAAAAATGTACTTTGGAGGTATAATGTGTAATTTAGAAACTTGAGGGGGGAGGGATAAAAATAACAGTGGAATAAATATTATGGTGAGTTTGGTAACTTTATGTTTTTATGTTTTTTTTTAATAAAAAAATATAACTAATTTTTATTTTTTTTGATAAAAATAAAAAAATATAAAACATGTTTGACAGTCATTTATATTTAAAAAATTATAAAAACTAAAATAAAAAGCATGTTTGGTATTATAAATTTTGAGTAATATTTTATTAATATTTTAATCCCAAATATCTCTCAATTGGAGATGTTCTTTGTGTTAAAAACACATGGAGATGTTGTTGTTGATAGAAACTCACAGACATAATATTCCCTGATTAATTTAGGGTGTTCGTTTTAATTAAAGTCATAGACTAAAGTCCACAACTAAATCCATGGAACAACGACTTTGATTGAGAAATTAATAATGGTCTTAGACTCAATATTATTATCCTTTAAAGATAGACTTTTGTCTTTATACAAGTCCAATAATTTTTTCATGTTTTTAGGATATATCCCTTCAATAACACTATGAGTTTCCCACCAATGATAAAATCAGTTAGGAAGTGTTTTACAAGTTTCAGTGAATTGAAAGAATCCCAAATTTATGCAGTTATATAAGATGACATTATACCATGCATCAATATAATCAAAATATTTATAATACATATATGAAGATTTTGTTAATGTTTTGGAGATAGTTAAATTAAGACTCCAGTCTTTAACAAATATCACTCTTTAATATGAGTGCTTTACTAAATTGTGGATATTTAGTATCATATTTATTGTTAAAAAATCTCTGGAATTTGACAGAATTAGTTTCGTCATAAATTGCTTAGCAATATAATATGGATCTGTAATCTAATTAATATATTCATTATCAAGAGTCATTATGCTGCTACAAGCAGGTAGAGTATTAACTCTGTATATTTTAACTTGGGTTTGACTATTCTCTTTAATTGATTTTTTAGATCTTACAACGGTATTATTGTTATTGTCTTTCTTACTTGATGATCCTTCTTTAAGAAGTTGATTATTAACACCTTTAAGTTATTTGAATTCATTAAGAGTGGGTAATATGCATTGATCTGGGTCCTTACCAGTATACCACCAAGTCTTATTAACATGAGGTTGCAGAACTCATCTGGAACAATGTTCTCCATCCACTGCTTTAGATGCCAGTCAAAATACCAATCATTTGTCTCCAGAAAAAGACGAAATCCAGGAAAATCTTGCTTAGCTCGTGCAATTCTTAGTAAAAAGATAGGCACGTGGTCAATTAATTGATCTTTCATGGCATTGCAATAGAGGCACCAAGGTGATATTCTGCAATAATGAGTCCGCTAGCTGGTAGCAAAGATAACAATATCTTCTCCATCATAATTGCAAATGCAATCAAGAAGCTCTGAAAAGTTTGCTATGGGAATGATTGAGAATGACCCCATGTTTGAAATTCTTTGCTCATTTCCTGCATTATTAATATAAAAAGCTCCACAACTCCATGGTGAATAGCTTTTTCGAATTAATAATATTTCCATTAATGAATCAATTTCATTTTTACAAAGTTCTAAATATTCTTTATTCATTTATGTTGGTTTAGCCTTAGTGGTAATATCCTTTTCATTAAATTTCTTACTATAAGGAAGAGTGACAACATGTTTTTTCCTATCCCAAAAAACAATAGGAATGGTATCACATATGTCTGTAGTTATTTTATTTTCAATTTCTCTTAATTTAATTTTAAATTCATGACAGTTAAGTTTATCGAATATTCTTAAGACCTTTATGTCTTCTTTCAAGAAATTTAATTGATTCTCTTTATGAATCAAATTTTATTTTATCTGAATTATCATTTTTATTTGTTGTGGAGTTATGAACTCAAATAATATATGTTGTTCATTTAAAGTGGTTAATATTCCTTTAGAATCTATTCTTTCTATGGGTTCAATCATAAATAAAAATGGTGTTACTAATATTACTAATTGATTTAAATTGGCTATAAGTATAAAAGTAGTAGGAATACAAATTTTTTGATTACAAATGTAAACATTTGAAAGTTGAAATTTTATATATAATCTTAAACCATCAGCCGTACTTAATGACTGAATTGTTTTTTCAAAATATTTAGTAGGAATTAATCCTTCTTGACTGCAGTTCATATCTGTTCCACTGTCTACTAAAGTAATGGTTTCAAAAGTGAATTCTGAATTTATTATTAGTATGATCTTAACATACCATTTTTGATGAGTTATCTTTTCTAATACATTTAAATACTCACACTCTTTTGTATCTTCTTCATTTTTAATTGACATTTTCTCAAGTGTCAAAAATCTTTGTTTTTCAACTTTAAGTTGATTAATTTTTCCTTTAAGATCTTGCAATGAAGCTTCTTGTTTTTCAAATATCATATTTTTTGTTCTATTAAGAACTTCTTTTAAAGAATAAGGTTGAGCTAGATAAGGTTTCTTCTCTTTTGGAGTTATTTCCAAATATTGTTCAATAGCTTTCCTTTTTAATACCGAATCGTGAAAAGGTTCTATAAGATTAAGAATTAATGTTTGTGATTTAATTAAAGTGTTTATACTTAATCCATTCATATCTAAAATGACCTTACAATAATTAGTTTGTGTTTGACAATATGATGAACATGCTTTATCTTGTTCTGGTTGAGGTTCATCAAATGAATTACTACTTATTTCATTAATATTACATAATTCTTCTTCTTCAGAAAATGAACTATTTGAAAATTCTCCTTCATCACTTTCTGAATTTAAAACTATTCTTAAAATTTATTGTTATCAACAATTAATTCGTTTATTTTTTGTTTAGTTAAACATTTAGAAGCAACATGTCATTCTTTTCCACACTTAAAACACTTAGACGTATTCTTCACCGGAGTTCAGACCTCAACCTCTTGATCTGGAGATTTGACTGATTTTCTAAACTTTCTATATATGAAACTTAGAAAGAGCTTAGGACTTCTCTCCAAGTAAAGAAAGTCAGATGACCGACACTGAGCACTATAGCAGCGAGCGGGTTAGCCAAGCAGCAGCTTCTTACAGGACGACTTCTGTTTAAGAATTGCACCCCACCCACCCCCTATTTGAGCAAGGTTGGAAAGAAAGAGGTCCTTACTTTATGAAACTTGGCTAGCTCTGCTTGATCACTTGTCTGTAGGTGATAGAGGGTTGCAACTTTATGTGTTACACCATATTTTTTCATTAAAGTTTCAAAAGGTTTATTACAAAAGTGCAATCCCTCATCACTGATAATGGACCGAGGTATACCAAATCTAGACAAAATATTTTCTTTTAGAAACTTCAAAACATTTTTATGATCATTTGTCCGACAGGGTATAGCTTCGACCCACTTAGAAACATAATCTACTCCCACTAAAATTTACATATATCCAAAAGATGGGGGAAAAGGTCCCATGAAATCGATACCCCAACAGTCAAAAATTTCAATTATTAAAATTATATTTAAAGACATCATATTTCTACGGGTCAACCCCCTTAGTTTTTGACAACGCTCGCAAACCTTACAAAACTTATAAGCATCTTTAAAAATTGTCGGCCAATAAAATCTACACCACAAAACCTTTGCATCAATCTTTTTCATAGAAGAATGGCCTCCACATGCTCCCAAATGACAAAAAGTTAAAATGCTACTTACCTCCTCATCGGGCACACATCTCCGAATAATCTGATCTGAATAGTATTTGAAAAGATATGGGTCATCCCAGAAAAAAAACTCTTTACTTCAACTAATTTTTTTTTTTATCCAAAACAATTCACGCTGGTGGCCTATTACTTCTAACAAAAAATTTCACAATGTCAGCAAACCATGGTAATAAAGAAATTGCCAACAACTGTTCATTGGGGAAGGTGTCCTTGATCGACACTGTCTCAATGGGCACGTTGCTCACAAGTCTAGACAAACGATCAACCTCTACGTTCTTTACTCCTTTTTTATCTTTAATTGTTATGTCAAATTCTTGGAGTAAAAGAATCCACCTAAGCAGTCTTGGTTTAGCATCCTTCTTAGTTAGTAAATATTTAAGAGCTGCATGATCTGTGAAAATAACAATAGGAGATCCTACTAAATATGACCTAAATTTGTTTATAGCAAATACTACTGCTAGTAATTCTTTTTCTGTAGTAAAATAGTTCATCTGTGCATTGTTTAAGGTTCTACTAACATAATAAATGATATGTGGCTTTTTCTCATTCATTTGCCCTAAAATTGCCCCTATGACATAGTCACTGGCATCACACATAATTTCAAATGAAAGACTCCAATTTGGGGGTTGCATAATCGGAAAAGTGATGAACATGCCCTTTAGCGTATCAAAAGCCTCTTGGCATGACTCATCCCACTCAAAATGTGTATCTTTCCCTAGGAGATTGCAAAGTGGTCTAGATATAGAACTAAAACCTTTTATATATCTCCTATAGAAACCAACATGACCCAGGAAAGTTCTAACATCCTTAAGGGCTTTGGGAGTGGATAAATTAGCAATTAATTCAATTTTGGCTCTATCTACCTGAATTCCCTCAGAAGAGAATGTGACCAAGAACAATTTCCTTTTTAACCATGAAGTGACATTTTTTCCAATTAAGTAAGAGGTTCTTTTCTTCACATCGTATAAGCACTTTCTCAAGATTGGATAGATAGTCATCATAGGAATCACTAAAAACAGTAAAATCATCCATAAAGACCTCAAGAAAACGTTCAACCATATCATTAAAAATACTAAGCATGTACCTTTGAAAGGTCGTCGGTGCATTGCAGAGTCCAAAATACATCCTTCGATAAGCAAAGGTACCTAAAGGACAAGTAAATGTGGTCTTCTCTGGCAATTTCAATTTAGTTATATCCCGATTAACCATCTAAAAAACAGTAGTACATATGTGATGCTACCCTTTCTAAAATTTGATCCATGAAAGGAAAAGGGAAATGATTTTTTCTAGTCATAGAATTTAATTTTTTATAGTCAATGCACATTCTCCAACCAGTTACTGTCTTAATTGACACAAGTTACATTATTTTCATTAGCAACTATAATGTCTCCAGATTTTTTAGGGACTACCTGTGTAGGACTTACCCACTTTTAATATCTGCAATAGGGTAAATAATTCCTACATCTAACAATTTCAGCACCTCTTTCCTTACAACTTCTTTCATATGTGGATTTAATCTTCGTTGCATCTCCCTAGATGTTTTAGCATTATCCTCTAAATAAATCTTATGAGTGCAAACCAATGGACTAATTCCTTTGATATCAGCTAAAGTCCAACCAATTGCATTTTTATGCTCTCTAAGAAGTTGTAGTAACATACCTTCCTGTGCTGAATTTAATTGAGAAGAAATTATTACCGGATAAGTTTCATCATCTACTAAAAATGCATACTTTAACTCTACTGGCAATTGCTTCAAATCAAGCTTGGGAGCTTTATCATTGGATGGGATTGGTGGTTTGGTTCTTGGTGGAAGCTCCTCAAATTTTTGTCTCTACTCTCCTATTTCAAATACTTGTGAAGAATTTAACAAATCAGTCAAAATAAAAATTTCAGAATTATTCACATCTATCTCTAACAAAGAAGATTGTTCCAGCAAGCATGCCTCAAGTAGATCAAATAAAGAAGAATCATATACTCTACTTGGAACAAGAGACTCAATCATGTTAACCTCATGCACATCTTCATCAACATTCCCTAGTTGTTTGCACACATAAAAAATATTGAGCTCTAATGTCATATTCCCAAAAGTTAATTTTATCACACCATTTCTACAATTAATTAAATCATTTGAAGTTGTTAGGGATGGTCTGCCTAAAATAACAGAAATTTGAGCATTAGTATTTAATATAGGTTGAGTGTCCAAAATTATAAAATCCACAGAAAAGTAAAACTTATCATCCTGTACTAAGACATCTTCCACCATACCCCTCGGTATTTTTACTGATCGGTCAACTAATGAAAGTATAACCGAAGTAGGTTTTAACTCCTCTAACCCTAATTGCTCATAAACAGAATAAGGGAGCAAGTTCAAACTAGCTCCTAAATCCAATAAAGCTTGTTCAATTCTATGGTTGCCTATAACACAAGAAATGGTGGGGCAACCTGGTTCTTTATACTTTGGTGGAGTCCTATGCTGTATGATGGAGGATACTTACTCAGTCAAAAATGCCTTCTTTTGCACATTTAATTTCTTTTTAACAGTGCACAATTCTTTCAAAAGCTTTGCATAAGAAGGTATTTGTTTAATGGTATCTAACAAGGGAATATTGATTTTCACATGTTTAAAAATCTTTAACATATCATTATGCATGTTTGGCTTGATAGAGGTAATCTATGAGGGAATGGTGCAGGTATGACATACTTTTCAGACTTATTAACTTCAAGTTGGTTAAGTTTATCACCACTCTTTGTGGGTTTTAAAATTTTCTCAAGTTCTTGATTTTTAGTAGGAATAGTTTTATCAATTTCTTTCCCACTACAGAGTGTGGTGATAAACTTTACCTACTCATGCATAGTGTCTAATGAGCCCATTTCATTCACATTGAATTGACCCTGCTGATTTGGTTGGGGTTGGGCTGAGAACTTACCTTTTTCCTGATGGCAAGGGTCAATAGTCAATTTAGTGATTGCATTCCTAATATCTTCAATAGCCTGAGTAGTTTGTCTGTTGTAATTTTCCTGTTTATTGTTAAGGTTTTTCTGACTCTACATGAACTATGCCAATACTTCCTCAATATTCTTCTTAAGGGGTGGGACGTAGGGTGCAACATTTGAGGAATTTTGTTGAGATAGTTGTGATGTATGATGTTCATTCCTCTAACTAAAATTGGGATGATTCTTCCACCCCGGGTTGTATGTATTTAAATAAGGATTATTGTAAGGTTTTGAAAAAGTATTTGCTTGATCATGCAAAACTTCTTTTAAAACAGGTAATGTTGGACACTCCTTCATAAGGTGTCCAGGGATCTCACAAAAACTACACACCCCCTCAACAGGTATTGTGTCAACCTCATTAACCTTTTTGTATTCCATGGCTTCTACCCTCCTAACTAAGGTGACAATTCTAGCTCCTAGATCATCTTCTTCTCTCAGCTAGTATTTACCCCCACTTGATGATGATGATTGTGCAGTTTTATCTTTAGGAGTTTCTTGGGATGTGGTATTCTAAGATTGTGCACTATCAGCTAACTGATCTAAATAGTCAAAAGTCTCATCTGGTTCCTTATTCATGAAGTCACCATTACACATCATCTCAACAAATTGACGCATTTGTGGGCTTAAACCCTCATAAAAGAAACTTTATCACCCTCCAGCTCTCATAACCGTGATGTAGAGAAGATGCAAAAAGATCTTTAAATCTATCCCAATTCTGGTAAAAATTTTCAGACTCTTTTTGAGAAAAATTCATTATTTGTCTTTTTAAAGAGTTTGTGTGATGTGTGAGAATTTTTTTTTCAGTAATTCTTTTTGCATCTCTGACCATGTCCCTACAGACCTAGATCTGAGTGAATGCAACCAAATTTTAGCTTTTTCTTTTAATGAAAAAGGAAAAAGTTTCAACCTGATTGTATTCATAGACACAGTTTGATCATGAAATGTGACACATACCTCCTCAAAGTCTCTAATGTGCAGATAAGGGTTTTCTGACTCCATACCATGAAATTTTGGAAGTAAAGCAATCATGACAGGTTTAAAAACAAAATTTGTGGCATTTAATGGGAAAACGATGCATGAAGGTGCTGTGTGACGTGCAGATTATAGATAATCATGTAGAGTCCTACCATGATTAGCATTTAAATTATTCACAACATTCTCATCATGATTACTTACTCTCTCCTCATGATCCTCATGTTCAAGAAGATTATTTTACCTATTGTTATTAGGATTAGTAGCCATTGTATGCAAAGAATGATTTGAATTAGATGAACCAAATAAATTGCCAAACAGGGTATCTAAATCTTCTCTTATCAAACAACCACTTAAGTCACAATGCCAAGAAATCATAAAACAAATAAACAAACTAAATAAAGCAAGAATCTAAATTAAATAACAAAAAAAAATTGCAATAGAATGAATAAAATAAATAAAAATAAAAAAAATTAGAACGAAGTTACTAGATCTCCGATGAATCGCAAATATCAAAAACCTCAAAAGATGTGATGACTCCTTATCTTTCAATTCTCCGGCAACGGTGCCCAAAACTTGCTTCAACTTTAATGTTGTAAACCCAAGCACAGGTTGAGCGAAGTAACATATTTCTCGGAAGACCGAGATTAAACCCTTAGGTAATTGTAAAAGAAAGCAATCACACAAATACTAAGAACTTATAAGTAAATGATTTGTTTAAGGAATTGTTGAATGGAGAAAATCAATTTAAATAATTAAAACAGTAATATAAATATGCTAGAGCATTAGATATCCCCTCTCAATTCCGTACAATAATGATTAAAGACTTAAATCTTAACTTGAGACAAGAATTAGATGTCGGTTAATTCAAGTAACAAATCAAGTAAGAAAACCTAAAGTTATAATCAAAAGATTATTCAAGAACCTGAATAATCAACTAATTATATTATTTTATGAAATAATGATAATTACCTCAAGTGTGGAATAACCAGTTATTTACTTGCAGGGAAATTCAAGTAATCAATATACATGACACAACGACTCAAGAATTTTTACAGAGCAAAAACTTTGCTAAAAGATCAGAAGTTAAATAATCAAAACATCATAAAACATTAAACACATAGTCAATAACAGTACTGTACTTCATTGAGAGTTTCTCCCCTAATCTTAGCTTAGTCTTTTAGCCAGACATGATTAACAAAAACTAAAGCCAAAAAAATTAAAGAATTCCTAAGAAAAAAAGGTTGATAGATTTACAAGATCTTCGACTCCTATTTATATCTTTATTCTCAAAAAGATTGAATTACATTAAAACTCTTAATCTGGCATTAGCAGACCATCACATGCGTCCGGACGCGCATTCTTCAACCGTCCGGACGCAACTACCAGTGTACTTCTCTCTCTGCGTTCATCTTTCTGCCTCTCGCGTCCGGATGTGTAACCTTCATCTGTCCGGACGCGCATTCCAGTAAGTTCCTTACCGGCTATGCTTCCTTCCTTACTCCAATTCTTTCATTCTTGCACCTTTTCCTGCAAAATAAATACAACTTACCCTTTTATTAGCCTAGCATCAATTCTTGAATAAATTACTATATTTATAAATCTTTCTTAACCAAATAGTTAATCTTTCCCAATAATTAATATAAATATTAGACCTTAATCACACTACGTACACCCCCATGCTGTTCAACACTCCATGCACCACCACCACACTGTGCACTACCACCAAAGGGAGAAGGAAAAAAGGAACTCAGAGAAATATGTTGAAGGTTCATCGAAGTTGAAGCCCAGGGGCAAAATCAAGATTTTTTCTTGGGGGGTCAAATAGTGGTATAATAACATATAATAATCAATCTCAAACGGTATAGTATAATTATTATTTTCAACAAAATAAATAAAATTAATCGAAATTAGTTGAATTATTAGATGTAAAAGTCAAATCAATTGCACTATTAATAATTTAAAATAGTCTAAAATTTATAAATTTACAATACCAAAATTTAACAATTTATGTAAAATGTCACAATTTTAATGGTTAATAGTTCAATATGGTATAATCAATAGTCGAGAGGATAAAATAAAATTAAGATTATAATTTAATGCATAAATTATAATTTTAAGAATTTGAGTGATATATAAATTATGAGCAAAACATTATCTTAGTGGTATAATATATAATTTCAAAAAGTTGAGGGGAGCTATAACATGGTTCCGCCGCTGCCTAAGCGTGTTTGTTAACCCAAATTTAGCATTTAAAATGATTGTATTCAACACTTATTAATTAAGTTCGTTTAATAAACAAAATTTAAACTCTCTTAATATGTTAAGTGCTCCTTAAAAATATATTAGAATATTAAGTAGGAAATTTTTTACTTAATTCTGAAAGCTGAAAACGCTCAACAAAAGCTCTGTAATAGTATTTACAACATGACAATTATGCCTTGAAATATTTTACAATCCTATTAAAACTCTAATTAGTCTTATCTCTAAAACTCCTAACATATCTATCCTCCTAGCCGATCATCTTCTTTAGCTAATAACAGGTAAGTTTGTTCCTTGTCGTTTGCTTTTTTTTTTTTGTTTCCTTCCCTTGTCTTTTTAAACAAAAATATACATACATAATTGCACACAAACACACACACGAAAACATACACACTATAGACACATATAGTTATACACACACACACACACACATACACACATACATGCACTGCAAACATAGTTACACACACACACGCATAAATATACACACATACATGTACTACACACACGCACACACTGCACACACGTTGTGCACATACACATGCCTTTTATTGTTCATTTTTTTTATAGTATTTTTCGGTTATTTATTAGTTATTGTTCTTTTTTTTTTGATTAGTTGTTATTGTTGGTTGCATATGTGAAGGCAATTTACTTCTTTCTTCAAATTACTTGGTTGTTTTCAATCTGGTATGCATAATTGTTTCAACTATACCGATCCACAAACCATGGAATTTTGTATTGGTTATTGAAATTCGATCAAATCAATCGAAAATCTCATCATCTGTTAGGTGAGTTGACCGACTGAGTTGGGGGTTGGGCATTCATTGCACATAACCTTTCTCTAGCCAAGAAGAAAAGAACAACGTTACACAATGCTATTGAACTTTTACTTCATCCATCCAACAAATGTCATGACAACGTTACAAAATGCTAAATTGGCTTTGACATTTTTTTTATGTTGATAAGTACCTTTTATGTGTTATCGAGGAATGAAGATTATGATATTTTGCACATTCATCAATTAAGATTACATATATCTATGTACAAATACACTTGAAAGCAATTACATAGTCATCTACCATAGAATGATTTTGACATGGTTATCGAAGCTTGTAAATTTTGTATTCATGCATATGAATCTATGAATATCAAGATTACACAAATGGATGTAGAAATATCTTTAGAAGTAGTTACATGGCCATTTGAAGCATTTGCATGGTCATCTGTGTGACAAATGGCTTTAACATGTTATCGAGGCATGAATCATGACCACTATATTAGCATAGTCTTGACATGCTATTGAGACATGTAGAGTATCATATTCTTGCATGTAAATCTATGAAGATTATGGATATCAGCTCACAAATTTCTTGGAAACAATTCCATGGTCATATATAATAACTCATGAGTGAACTCATGAGGAAGATTCTACATATGGTTAGAGTAATGTTGACTAATATTGCCATTAATACTTCTTCAAGAGGCTAAGGGTACAAATATGAATACTCTCTCTCCAAACCCCATCACCAATATTCACTTCCTTTTCATCTCTCCTAACTTCAAAACCAGAGAACACTGAAAATGGCTTATTCTCCTTGTTACCCTCTACTTCTTCCTCTAATGGTCATCGTCCTCTTCATCAAGCCTTCCATGAGTAGTGATCCCTTCATCGAATCATTGGTCAAAAAAATCTATAGCAAATGTTGTGTCCGACTTTTCTTTTTGCTACAAAGTTTATGACCAACATATGTATCGTCCACCAACAAATCTTGATGATCTTACACAAATAGCAATTTCCCAACTCGTACTAAATGCGACAAACACTCATCTTTTTATAGTAAAATTGATCGATCACACATCGAATCAAACACAGAGGACCTTGAAAAGATTTGTGAGGAAGGTTATAGTACAGTAACAAATCTGTTTTTGGAGGCTCTCCAATATTTCAATAATTGGGAGTACCACAATGTGATTTTGTTCGCATCCAAGGCAAAAAAACCAATAAATGACTGCAAAAATAATGTCAAGAATCCGCAACTGGATCTGATGAACTATCAAATGAATATACTCATCAACATGAAAATCACTGCTACCATCCTTCTTATGTCATAAGGCAAGTTACCCATGCAAAAATAATGATATGTGTGATGAACGAAATAAGAGATATTATCATAACTTTTATCCGTTGATCCATGTCTGTGTGTGCTGAGTGTGTTGTTTGTTGAAGGAAAACATATCAGTACAAAAGGGGTATGACTATATTGAATGTTGCTATAAAACATACAACCAGTGAGATCTAAACTCACAATCTTTTTCAGAAAAGTAAAATGTGAAAAGGGGCATACCTGCGTTTTGTTTACAAGCTGCACAAAACAAATCTGTGAGAGGTCCAAGCTTAGAGGTGTACCACAAACAGATTTGAAAAAAATCATTAAAAAAACTATTTAAACAGGGTTTAGCTTTAAGATGTTTCAACAAAATGCAAACAAAGCTAAACAAAAACATAATCAAACTAAACAGGAACCTAGGAGTTTCCATTTTGATTAGCAATGATTGGTTTGCAGTAGAATTCTCAAACCTTAGAGAAGTGACATGATCCGTCACTGATTGTAGGATATTCCTGAATAGAGTGCTAAAATCCTTGGATTAGTTTATGAAAATCCTTGAGTTCCTCTGTCTCCATACTCGATAGACTGCCACTGCTAGGCTCGGTCTAAGACGAACCACACAGAGATTTTCCTCTCCATTGTTGAGCAGCCCATGAGATGAAAGCAAGCAGAGCACCATGATTCCACTAAGTGTCATCCAGCTGCATTAGAAGCCTCCACACCCTTTGAGTGTATTGGCATTCAACAAAGACGTGAGAGTGAGACTCTTCTACAGCTTTGCAAATAGCACAATTTAGATCATGTTGAGGGGCATAACCATAGAGCCTGTCCTTGGCACTAAGTTTATTCATGACAACAAGCCCTAATAAAAAGCTCATTCTGTGTATAGATTGATTATACCAAATAAACTTATGCCATGATACCACATTAGCTTTGATTCTAATTTGTTCCCACAATGAAGAAGAGGAGAATGCACCATTATCGAGACAAGCGACATGCTACTATGGCTTAGATTTAAAATTAAACGAGTTTCAAATTTTCACCACATTCAATTCAATATAATATGAAAGAATTTAAAGAAGTTAAAACCAAGTCGAGATTAAGTGACTTGGTTTGTTTGTCAATCCTAAATGGAGCTAACGCGCCTAGTTTTGGACATCGTGATCGAACATCAGTAACTGAATAGGCACATATGTGATAGTTTAAAGCATTTCTGTACTACCTTTGCCAAGCAACAAAAGAAAAGAAAAGATTGTATGACTTCACCAAGTTGCAAATTAAAATTAAAAAAATAATAATAAAGCATGTCATATGTTATGGCTAGAATTTCATTTAGTAAAATGAAAGCTTTCAGTATGATAGAAAAATATGGAAAATCCAAAAATATGACATTGGATAGAAAACAATAGAGCAAGATGATTCACGTAACTAACCCGAAATAGTTGAGACATGATGTTATTGAATTGAATTTTACTTTGTAAAATATGGCATTTATATATTTTCGCAACTCTCCCTGCCCAAAACTAATTTTCAGCTGCCAATTTGTTTTTAGTAAGTAAGATGAAATTTTCATAAAATCAAAAGGGGATCATATACATAGGTGTATATCCAAAGGGATAGTCGATCTTCTAGACAGTTGGATAGAAGATCCTTCATCCCCATAGCAAAAGTAAAACAGAAAATTACATTTCCAAAATAGAGCAAAGCAAGAAACAGTGTACAAAACAGAGCACCCTGAACATCAAAGCATGAACAGTAGCTAAACAGAACCATCAAGAACAATGCAGCATCATCAGGATCATGGCAACCATCCACACAAGCTAAAAGAGACATCAAACACTAACACAATAGCAACACAGCCAGTGGCGGCTCAAGTCAATTTGAGGTCAAAAGCGAAAATATTAAATGAAGGTCTTTTATTTTTAGCATTATTTTTTTAAAAAATTAATTTATTTTTAATTTTCTATGTAATAGAGAGACAAAAGAAGAATATATTAATATTGTTGAGAAAGAGATTTTAACTTTTATTTTTATTTTTTACCATAGAGAGGGAGAGAGCATGTTTTATTTCAATTTTTTTTTTGTTTTTTATTTTTTTACGAGAGAGAGAGAGAGAGAGAGGGAGAGTGGGTGGGAGTAAATATGTTTGGATTATTGGCCGAAATTATTGTAATAAAAATTTTGTTTGGATTTAATTTTTTGGGGTTTTTTTGTAGGGTTTAAAATTTAATAGATTTAATTTTTTTTATGGGATAATGATATACCTAAAATGAGGCCTTCTAAAAATTTGGGGCTTAACGCCCATGCTTTTTTTTCCATATTGTTGGGCCGGCCCTAAACATAATAGCTAGTAGCCATTAGGCTCCTTTTCATAAAAATTATTAGGGATGAGATTTGAACTTGTGACTCCTTCTCCTGAAAAAATGAAGGAAATGTTTTATCAAAATGCTAGAACTAGAATCGGTTTGATATGTTATCGATGCCTGAAGATTATGATATTCGTGCCAATGAATATACCAAATTACATATAACTATAAGCAAATATATTTAGAAGCAATTATATGTGGTTACTATGTTAAGAAGACCTTGACTTGCAATTTACTAACCCCAAAAAAAAGCATGGACTTGCTATTGAGGCATGAAGATTATTATGTTCATGCATATGAATTCAAGAAGATTAGGAATATCCAGACACAAATGTCTTTAAAAGTAAATATGCGGTCGCTAAGTTAGAATGACATTGACTTTCTAGCAAGGCATGAAGATTATTGCGTTCCCGAAAACAAATACAATTTATAGACAAATATATTTACAAGCAATTCCATGGTCAAAACTAATAATTCATGAATTCACCATAAGGAAGATTTGTACATATAGTGAGAGTATTATTGCATTTATATATCTTCTTCACAATGTCAAGGGTACAAATGTGAGCACTCTCTCCAAACCTATCACCAAAATCCACTCCATTTCATCTCTCCTAACTTCAAACTTGAGAACACTAAAATGGCTTCTTCTTCTTCTTGTTACCCTCTACTACTTCCTTTAGTGATCATTGTCTTCTTCTTCTTCATCCAGCCTTCCATGAGTATCAATCCGAGAACCGAAGCACTAATCAAACAAATCTGTAACACATGTTGTTCATCTGACTTTTATTTTTGTTCCTCAGTTTTCACCCAACACATTTTAACTCCATCAGCAAATGCTAATGCTCTGACTCAACTAACAATTTCTCAATCATTATTAAATGCTACAAACACTCACCTTTTTATAGTGAAGTTGATAGATTCAACTTCAGATAAAACACAGAAAGACCTCTACACAATTTGTATTGCAGGTTACAGTATAATAATGGATCTTTTCGTGGACGCCTTCTAGGAATTCAATTCCAAGGATTATAGAGCTGTGATTTCTACTGAATCTAAGGCAAAAAGACCCGTTAATGATTGTCAAAATATTTTCAAGAATCTTCCTTTGGGTCCTAGGAATTGGCAAATGAAAATCCTCATCAAGATGGCAATAACCACTATCAATCTTCTCCTTAGTAGTGGCCAATGAAAATGTTGCTCATCAACATGGCAATGCTCACTAGGAATCTTCTTGTGACTCAATTAGCACATATCAGTCATGTAGTCTTTTTTCTTCTTTGTACCTTGGTTTAATCATGAGAGTTCTTCATTAGAAGGACATATATGATATATGAATGAAATATGATAATAACTTATATCTAGGTTGAACCATGTCTCTTGTGTGTGTGTATGTTTGTGTTGAAGGTAGTTTACACTACCTTTGATTACATATGCAGCGGTTCGGATAAGACTCGACTCAAGGTGAACCAAGCTTGAATAATTTTTTAGACTCGTTTTGGACTCGGCTAATTTTCTAAACGAGCCAAATTTAAACAATTATTTAATTTCGTTTAGAAAAACAAACTCAACAAACTTGACTCAAACTTGTAAAACATGGCTTGATTATCAGCCCTAATTAGGACCTATTAACTCATCACCAAAAATACCTTTGGAGCCAATTATGATAAAAATGACTTTGACATGTAATGGAGGCATGAGAATTCTTATGGGATTATGAGAGTATGAATCCATAAAGATTACATATATCCATGCACAATCATCTTTCAAAGCAATTGCAAGGTAACTATATTCTACTAATAAAAAGTACCTTAATATGAAAAACTTTTGATTCTCTATTTTATTCTTATAAAGAATTGCAATGATCTATTCTTTATATGTAAATATCAGTTTCTATGAAATTTTTTAATTGACTATATTATTTTTTTAAAATATGTGTATCATTATATTTTTAACAAAGTATTCAAAAAACTTTCAAAAACTCCATCAATCTAATATTACTCATCTCATCTGTAAATATAACATTATGTCTACATAAGTGTATTTCCTTTTTCATCGATAGGTTTAACCCTTTCATCTTTAACATAAAATATAATCTTGTATATAGTTTTTTTAAAATCAATTTACGTTATATCAATATAATTCTTCAGTTCCAATAAAATTTTTAAACTGTATTAAGATTTTAAGTGAAAATACATTATAGTGTATTTTTAAGTAAAGTTTTAATTTTTTAGAATTTTACTATATTTTATAATATATATTATAAAGTAGCATATTAAATCTTATCCCAATTGACTTAACTAATTCTTAATTATAGTAAACAATTAATTTTATTTTATTCAAGGAATTATTAGTGAAATTTTAATCTAATAAATTTCAAAAAATTTAATTTCTCAAACATCACTAAAAAAATTATTCGCAATCACAAAATTCTAAAAAAATAGAACTTTAATTATTTTTTTATATCTTTTTTCTTATAGTTTAAACAACGAATTTTGGGAACATATAAAGATTTCTTAATCTTATAATAGAATTTGAGCAATGAAAAGTTAAATTTGATAAATCAGAGATTATATTTTTATGTGCAAAACTTCATTGCACGTGGTTCGTTGCTAATAAGTCAAAAAAAATTTAGGGTGGGCCCAAGCCCCGCCTGACCCTTCCTCCCTCAACCATTGTATGCTTGACTAACCTTGACATGCATGTTATGGAAGCATGAAAATTATCGTATACAAAGATTACATATATTTATATCCATACATCTTTAGAAGCAATTGCATGGTCTTCATAAGCATATGCTTAGAGTAATGATAATTA
Organism: Ilex paraguariensis; assembly: GCA_963454935.2. NCBI lineage: Eukaryota > Viridiplantae > Streptophyta > Magnoliopsida > Aquifoliales > Aquifoliaceae > Ilex > Ilex paraguariensis. Next base: position 5,822,923 of record CAUOFW020001724.1, on the reverse strand, counting down.
TTGCATTAATGCTTCTTCATGATGTTAATGATATAAATACAAGCACTACTATCTCCAGAGCCATCACCAAAATTCGCTCCATTTCATCTCTCCTAACTTCAAACCTGAGAACACTAAAATGGCTTCTTCTTCTTCATCCAGCCTTCCATGAGTATCGATCCGAGAACCGCAAAACTAATCAAACAAATCTATAACACATGTTGTTCATCTGACTTTTATTTCAATTTTCACCCAACATATTTTAACTCCATCAGCAAGTGCTAATGCTCTAACTAAACTAACGATTTCCCAATCATTACTAAATGCGACACACACTCACCTTTTTATAGTGAAGTTAATAGATTCAACTTCAGATAAAACACAAAAGGACCTCTACACAATCTATGCGGAAGGTTATAGTATAATAACGGATCTTTTCTAGGGGGCCTTTAGGGAATTCAATTCTAGGGATTACAGTTCTATGATTTTTTCTGAATCTAAGGCGAAAAGACCCGTGAATAAATACCAAAACCTATTCAAGAATCCCCCATTGGGTCCGAAGAATCGACAAATGAAAATCCTCATTAAGATGGCAATAACCACGGTCAATCTTCTCATTAGTGGGGGCAAATGAAAGTGTTGCTCATCAACATGGCAACGCTCACTAGGAATCTTCTTGTGGCTTAATGAGCATCCATCATTCCTTTAGTTTTTTTTCTTCTTTGTTCTTTGGTCTAATCATGAGAGTTCTTCATTGGAAGGACATATGCTATATGAATGAAATATGATAATAACTTATATATAGGTTGAACCATGTCTCGTGTGTGTGTGTGTGTGTGTTGAAGGTAGTTTACACTACCTTTGATTACATATGCAGCTGTTACATTGTCACCATGTCTATGCATGAAGATTATTAAATTCTTGCCTATGAGTCTATGAAGATTATTGAATTCATGTCTACGAATCTATTAGGATTACATATATCTATACACATGTCTTCAGAAGCAATTATTCAACCGTTGCTATGCTTGAGACTGAGTGTCGAGGCATGAACATTGTTGTATATATCCATGAAAATCACATATATCTACTCACAAATTTGTCTAATATTACAACTAGTATATATATCTACAAGCAATGGCATAGGCATAGCCAAACCTAATAATTCATCCGTCCACTCAGAAGGAAGTAGGTCAATTAAGAAGAAGGCTCCTTGTTATTCAAACCAAAATTAAGAGAACTTGTCGTTACGTACCTCACCACCACCATGCATGCTCATATTAATATTTTCTCTTTCTCTTGATTGATATATCAAGGTGAAAATCTCCCATCAAAAGGAAAAAGAAGTGAACAAGTCTTAATATACTATGAATAGGCTCGTTATCTAATTTCAATTTTTAAGTGAGTTTCAATTCTAAGCATGCTTATTGGGCCAATTATAGTTGAATTCACTATCTGCGTGCAATTGGTATGGCAGCCATGTCACCAAATTTATATGATTGAATACCTTGAGTGTGGAAATACCGCATTAGAAAGAAAAAAAAATCTTAATATAATATGAACGAGTTTATCACCGTCAAGTTTACACTTTTAGGTGCCTTTGAATTTTAAACATACATATTGAACCTCTTGTTGAACTTCGCTAACCCCCCCCCCCCCTCTGCGGTCCAAACTCTCAATGTGTATACGTGACATGATTAAATACGATAAGTTTTATTTATTTAACTGTAGTTTTAGTTTATAATTTATTTTTCACAACTCTTCTCTGTATAAAAAATAAAGAAGAAGAAACCACATTATCTAATGGACACAAAAATCAAATCATACCTTCAAACTAAAATTTCAGCTACCACATAACTATGTAACATGGAACAATCGAGGGATGGAGATTGTTGCGTTTTTTTTCCAATAATTAAGATTGTTGTGTTTTGCATAAGGAACGTAGTATTGAGCAAGCTAACAACAAGAAGGTTATAATTACGACAACATTGTAAGAACTTAGTAATGAAGGAACACACGAGTCATACAATTGTTCTTAAATGATTGCGACAAGAATTTGTTGATTTGAATTTTATTTTGTAAAATATGGAATCTAGTGTTGGTTCATCGTTTCCATCTTCATGACTCTTCACAGCCCAATAGATAAACATACAAGAAAAAAAAACCATATTATTTGCTAGTCACAGCAATCAATCACACATCGAAAACTAAAATTTTGAAGTTTCAAATGTAACATACACCTAGATATCCGTAGGTTAAGATGTTAAGTCGAACTAAACTTTTGACGCCATCCTACTCAAGAAATGTCAAACAACATTTTCAACACTATGAATATATGAGGATATATTACATATGTCTATGCACAAATATAGTAAGGAGAAAATCACATGGTCACTATGCTAAAAATAAAATGGTGTTGACATGTTACCGAGGCATGTAAGATTATTGTTTTGATGCGTATGAAGATTAGCAATAAAAGCACAGGTACAGTCACTATAAGAATTATAGTTTTTTAAGACAAGTTTTTTGTTGTGATAGTTGTGTTCATCGTCATTAAAAAAAAAAGGTGTTTTGAAGAAAAAAAAATTTTGTGGTGATAGTACTGTTACAAAAGAGTTATTTACTGCTGCAAATACTATTTGAGACAACTTGTTGCTGCCATAAAGACTTGTGAGACTCCACTTATTATGACGGCCAATGCCACCACAATGGCAGTCATAATAAGTAGAGTCCTAAAAAAGTCTTTATGGTAGTAACTACCCGTCTCAAATAGTGTTTGAGATAGCAATAAACTTCTTGTGATAGTACTATTGTCACAAGTTTTTTTTTTCTTTAAAAACACTTTCTTTTTTTTTTGTGATGGTGAACATAATTGCTACAAAAAAATATCTCAAAATGGTTTATTCTTTGTGTTTCCGCCTTCTATTTTCTCTAATGGTTATTTTCCTCTTCATCCAGCCTTCCATTAGTACTAGTGAGACCGAAGAAATGATCATATGGATTTGTGACCACTGTTGTGGGCTTGATCATCATTACTGCTACACCGTTTTCGTCCATAACCTACCTGTTCCAAATACAAATGCTATTGGTTTAAATCAGATAGCCATTGCCCAATCATTGCTAAACGCGACAAGCAATCATGTTTTCGTACTAAGGTTGAGAGACAACACAAGTGATCCGAAACAGAAGGGCCTTCTAAACATTTGTGTTGATAGTTATAGTAGACTGACAGACATTTTCTCAGAGGCCTTCAGGCTATTTAATTTTCGGGATTACAAAAATATGGCTAGCTTTGAATCCAACGCAGCTAAACAAATAGATGACTGTCAAACTGCTTTGTTCAAATCACGAGTACCTAAGAGAGCAGGGACATTCAGACATCTTCTTTCTAACCTGAAACATAAGTTCGAAATTAATTAGAGAGAATAAATGATACTTCCAGTGTCATGGTGCAAAACAACAAAATCAGAGAGCGAACACTCAATGTCACCATGTACCAATATTGAAATAAATTTCTCAAAACTGAAATGACACAGTAAATCCTTTATGCCGACTTTCTCAGCAGTACTCATGCCCCAAAAAACAAAAAATAGAAAGCAAAGTTCCAAAACTGATATTCTTACGTGAATTCACCTTGGGGTCTTTCATGGCTTCTTTTGTTCTCGGTCTGATCCGCTCACGAGTCTCTGCAGATAGAGTATGGTGACTTAAAAATTGTTGAAATCTCTGCAGGAAATATATTGTGCATAAGAAAAATCTATAAACAGAGGTACCTGCACTATGTCTCTTGCCTTTGTTCCATGGCACTTTCCCCTTGTTAGCTAGCCCAATCTTTCTTCTTCTCTGGCTTTCCTTAAGATCCTCAAAATTAAAACTTTCTTTCGTATTGGGAATACTATCTAACTGGGTCTCTTCATTTGAAGTTTTCTCCTCGGATAAAATGAAACTAAGCTCTTGCTCGCAACATCCCAGAACATGGAACTTTTTTCCTGTATTAACACTGGTTTGCAATCCTCTACGAGAATGCAGTCTAGTGAACGAACAAAAAAAACCCAAATGAGGGAGATATCTTCTTCACCGGAGATATACAACAACTCAATGGCGGTATGTTTGGGTGAAATTGTGTGCATTCCACCATATAACTAAGAAGAAGCGGTGACAAAAGGATGTCAGGCACATTCTTGATAGGGACATAAGAGGTAGAGATTCTCCTGATGAAAATACAAATATATGCATCATAAGAACATTCTGTCATCAATTTGAGCCATCCTTAGTATGAAGTTAAACAAAATTATTCATCCCCAGTCTATTCTATTTTCAATAACTATACTAAATACTAATTCTATTGTGGAATTAACTTACATTACCATACCATTACGCCTATAATACAATCCAAATAGCAACAATATTAAAATTCAATTGCATTATGCAGAAGTAATAACCCTAGCAATCAAAATTTCCTTTATTGGCAAAATCAATTATAACCCGACACATCTCTCCCTCTCTTCGATGTTTGCTTGGAAGCTCTTTCACTCTCTACCTTGTTTTCTGAAATGCTATTCTCTCACTTGTAAGCTCTCTCTCTCTCTCTCTCTCTCTCTCATATAGATGTCAATATTATTCAGATGTCAAAGATTGTGGGTTGAATTTATAGTCGGAATGGATTTTTAACTGGACTTATTATGTCATGTTTTAATTATACTATCTATTAAAATATCAAACTATCCCTATTAAAGCTAAAAGATATTGTGTTCATTACAGTTTGACCCCTTACTTGATTTTTTAGTTTTATTCCAATAAATAGTATAATTGTATATTAATTACGATTTTTTTAAGAAAAAAATAAATTTTTAATTTTAATTTTATTTCAATAAATGATACAATAGAACATGAATTTTAGTTGTAAAATTTAAAATATTTGATTGGAGTATTTTTAATTTAAGTATAATATTTTAAACTTAAAGAGTCTAAGTATTATATACATACAAACTTCATAGGGTCTAAGTATAATTTATTAACGGATATATTTGTAGCAGCGGTCTAAGTTTTACGCGAGTACAAACCTCAGGGGTTTTGTGTGTAATATTTCAAATGTCAAGGGGTTTGAGAGATTAAGTAACAAACCTCAGAAAGTCTGGGTGTAATTTTTCAAAAAAGAATTTAGAAGGTCCTTGGGAGGAGTAAATATTGAAGGATTTTTTTGCTATGAGTACAATTCTTTAGACTTATTTGGGAAAAAGTGTATGAATAAGTTATTTACTCTATTAAGTTCAATTTAAATAAAATATATTGTGTTTAGGTACAAAATTCAAATAAAATCAATTTTTTTTAGCTAAATACCTTTTCTTAAATTATACATTCTTGATTGACAATTATATATCTGATTAAATATGTAAAGATTTTATTAGATTCTCTCACTATCTCTCCCCTATTTTCTCTTCATCTCTCTCTCCTCATTTCTTTCTCCATCTCTCCTCTATTTTCTCTCTCTATCTATCATTGATAATTTATTTTCTTTTCAAATATGTAAAGATTTAATTTAATTTTTCATCTCTCTCCTATTTTTTCTCTTTCCCCCTATTTTCTCTAATCATTTCTCTCTCTTCGTGTTTTCTTTCTTTATTTATATCGACATTACAACAACACAATTACACTAATCAGTTACATCAATCAATTACGATTGTCATATAATACACCAAATAGTTACTCATGCGTTCTAATAAACCAAACAATTACACAAAATTATAACACCAACTCAATTTGTCATTCAATTCTTTACATATTGGACCATTTAGTATCATGATATCATTACACCAATTATATATATACCAAATTTAGTATAATGATAAAGTCTTATGTGTAATGATAAACTCAATTTTGTGTATATAATTGATGTAACCATGTCGTGATACTAAATTTTGTAACTCTGTGATTTATGTAAATAACTAAATGACAAATTGAGTTGGTGTTATAATTTTGTATAATTGTTTAGTGTAACTATTTGCTTTATTAGAATACATGAGTAATTATTTGACGTATTATAGGGTAATTGTAACTAATTGGTATAACTAATTAGTGTAATTGTGTTGTTGTAACGTTAATATAAAGAGATAGAGAAAGGGAGAGAATAAGGAAATAAGAGGAGATGGAGTGAGACAGAGAGAAAAAATAAGATAGAAATGAAAAAATTAAATCAAATCTTTACGTATTTAAAAAAAAAAAGTAATTATAAAGAATCAAGAATCAAGACAGCCTAATGGACCAAGAATTGTCAGCCCAGGTCATTGGGCCATTATTTTAAGCCTGAATCTAATTAATGTTTAACAATTTCTATTTTAGGACCCAATGGTCTAAGCCCAAGTTTATGGAGTAAGCTACACTAAATGTGTCACAAAATCTAGCACGTCAAAGAGACCACAACATCTATGTATGTCAAAGAGTCCCAATGGACTAGTATCTTTAAGCACATTGAATGGAACTTAACTTTAAGGGTCATTTGAAAGTCGATACAATTTTTTAGATTTATTTGAGCAAAAATATAATACAAAATTTTATTTGAGCTAAAGTGTATATTTTTAAAAAATGACAATATTGACATTCAGTAAAAAGCTGATTAGTTGAAACCTTTTGTATTTTTTTCATATATTTTGGCTACAATCAAGCAATGAGAGGTAAAATAGGGGCATATTTTTTCTAACAATTTCTCTCTCTCCCTATTTTATGTTACTCTATTTATATTAATATTACAGCAACACAATTACATTAATTATACCCATTAAAAAATAATTATACCCATTAAAAAACAATTACATACATTAAAAAATAGTTACACCCATTAAAAAAATAGTTACACCTATTAAAAAACAATTACATCCATTAAAAAAATAGTTACACCTATTAAAAAACAGTTATATCAAATAAAAAAATAGTTACACCTATTAAAAAATAGTTACACCCATTAAAAAATAGTTACACCCATTAAAAAAAAAGTTTTATTTCCCTATATCCCAACAACGAACAACAATACATAATATTTAACAGAACATATTGGTCAATTCTCTCTTCTTTTTTTTTTTGGAAAAATTCAGTGTTTATTCACATATAATTTGTGGCATTCTAATCAAATTCCACTGCCATAGAATCTTGCTACCGAAGAAGAAGGGTTTTGATCATTAATGCCTCTATTTTAACTCTCATTGCTATTGTTAATCTTTACATATTTGTTTCCTTGAATAATTGTCAATGATGACTGCATAATTTAAGGGAGGGTGTTTAGATAAAAAGGTTTTTAATTCATTTGAATTTTGTACCTAAACACAAAAAAGTTTTATAAAAATTGTACTTAAAAGAGTAAACAACTTATTCATATACTTTTGCTCAAATAAGTCTAAAAAATTGTATTCACACACAAAAAACCCTAACTTTAAATGAAAATTGGAGCTGAGTCCTCCTTAAAGGACTTATAATGAGTTTAGTCCATCAAGGAAACTTATTTAGGAATAAGGCTATTTTTAATCTTACTAATAAATAGTTAAGTCCACTATTTTTTTAAAACTCCACAATACCCTTCCTTAAAAATAATTTTAAATTAATTTCCTGATTTGAGAATTATCATTCCTTAATTCACTATCAATGAAGATATGTCTTCAAAGAATAATTGATACTCTATCTTCCTCTCTCTCTCACTCTCTCTCTCTATATATATATATCTATGTGTGTGTGTGTGTATTTACCATATTATTATTTTTGTGAGCATGTTACTGTTTTTATTGGGGTATGTTATTTTTCGTGTTACTGTTTTTATTGAGAATGTTACTACTGTTATTTTTCCAAATATTAATACTCAATTTTGTTATTTTTTTTTATTTTGAATATTATTTTTTTTTTGTGTTTAAATGTTACTATTTTTTTTTTAATGAAATGGGTCATCTTAGAAAATCAATCCACAACAACTGGAATGGAATCATGACTACGGGTTATTTTAGTCAATTCTACGACAAAATCCATACTAAGGTCTCGTCATGGTGTGTGTGGAACTGGTAATAGTGAATACAACCCAGTGTTTTGTTTCCTAACCTTTGCTAACTGACAAATCCGATACTGTGACAATATCCTAGTAATGTCATGCCTCAAAATGAGCCAATAATACATGTCCTCAACAAGTGCAAATATTTTATCCCTACCAAAGTGTCCTACCAAACCTCCCGCATGTTATTCCCAAATTAGGAAATCCCTAAGTGAAGTACGGGGAATACATAGTCGCGGCCCTCTAAACGAGTAATCATCTCTAAGGAGGAAGTCAATGTACTCATGACAGTTACCAACCTGAACGTCCTAAAAAATGATACCAAAGTCAAGACAAGAGGCATACTCATCTTTAATCCCATCAAATTCGATCACATGGACACTCATAGTCTGTAAAACAACAACTACACGGCTAATATCATCTGCAGGCTTATTTTCTATGTCTGCTGGGTGGTGGAGAATAAAAGTTTACTCTTGAAGGAACTTAACCCACCTAACGTGGCTAACACTTAATTTTCTTTGGGAGTAAAGGTATTTCAATGTCTAATGATCATAATACAACATAAACTCATATGAAAATAGATAATACTTCTAATGGCGGAGAACTTGCACAACAGCGAAGAATTCTTTATCATATGTAGAGTATCGTTGTTTAGCTTCATTGAGTTTTTCACTGGAGTAAGCAATAGGATGACCCTCTTGACTCAAAACTCCATCTGTCCCTACACTTTATGCATTACAGGCAATCTCAAATACCTTACAAAATTTGGGTGTCGTAGAATGAGTGTCTCTGTTATCTTTTGCTTAATTTCTTGAAAGACTCTAGTTACAGCAAGTGTCCATTGAAACTCCCATTTTTTCATGCACTCTGTGATAGGAGCCATAATGGAACTAAACCCCTTAATAAATCGTTTGTAGAAGGTGGCCAAACCATGAAAGCTTCGAATCTCAGAAATTGTTCTTGCTCTGGCCACTTCCTAATAGTAGTAATTTTCTCTACTGTAATAACATGAGCAGAAATAACAAATCCAAGAAAAAGCACTTGAGTTTGCATAAAGGAGCGCTTTTTAAGGTTCGAATAGAATTTTTCTACATGTAATGTTAGCAAAACCTATCGAAAATGATCCAAGTGCTCTTCTTTAGACCGGCTATAGATCAAGATGTCATCAAAATAGATCACCACAAATTTCCCCTGGAAAAGACGCAGTATTTGAGTCATAACTCTCATAAATGTGTTAGGTGCATTAGACAATCCAAAAGGTATGACCAATCACTCATAAAGTCCATCCTGGGTTTTAAAGGTAGTTTTCAAATATCATAGCATAATAACACAAGAAATTAATTTAATAACCTTTAGGTCACAAATTCTGGATCAATATCCTAATCCGTTTCAATTCATCTTTGCATCCTCCACTATTCCTATTTCAATTGTCTCACCCGAATCTGAAAAATGGTAAGGAGCGAGCGTGTAGAGAAATCTTTTCCAAGCTTAACAAGGTTTTAAATATGGGAATTTTTATTTACATCTCTTATAGTTAGGTCTAAATTTAATGATACCCCCCTCCCGATTTTGAAATTTCACTGACACTCTCTGTTAGTTATTATCTACTTACAACATTAATGATGAGCATTGTTTTACAGAAATACCATTTAGTATTTTATAGAGTAAATTTAATCCACACCCCTATAAATAGGCCTAACTTCAACGATACTCCTTCCCCGTTTTAAAATTTCACTGCAATTCCTTTTAGTTCTATTATATTAACCTTCAGGTTCATCAATTTAATATTTATTTTTTTCAAATTAATTTCCTTTAATTCTTGTAAACTAAATTATTATTTATTTTTTTCCAAATTAATACGAAATTGATATTTAATTTGATCAAATTAATATTATTTCTTTAATTTAACACTAAATTATTATTTAATTTCACAAAATCATCACCAAATCGACATTCAATTTTATCAAATTAAAATTAAATTATATTAAAATAGAATATTAAATTCTATTAATGTAACATTTAACCTCATCAAATTAATGTCATTTCTTTAATTTAATACCAAATTAACATTCAATATCATCACAACAACATTCATATTTATTCAACTAACATTAATTTTAATAAAATTAATATTTAAATTTGATATGTGAATGGTCATGTGTAAAGAGTGGTTGAGTGACGTTATGGAGGACAAACGATATCAAAGGAGTTAAAAATGGGTGGGACTTTGACATTAACGTTATCGATTGTAATTTTTATTTTAGAAAAAATATTTTTAACTATAAAAATTATAAAAATTTGATTAAGTAACCAAATGAGAGATAATATGGTAACTAATATATATATATATATATATATAACAAAGTTATCGTACAACGCTTTAAAATGATAAAATTTCATTGAGATCAATTAAAAATGACTATAATTAACCTCATTTTTTGGTAAAATGTAAAAATAATTTTTTTTTATTTTGTTTTGTTTGTATGCATTTTTGACATTATTATGTTGAATGATTTTATTTTGTGTTGATGATGCACAAATTAGACTCGTGCAAAATCAACAGTCGAGTGTATAAAAAGGTGCAATTAATAGCAATCAATGGCAAAACAATAAATAATGAGTCAACACACAGATATATAGTGGTTCGGTCCGAATGACCTACTTCACTCTCGAAAACAGCAATGGTGGCCAGTGGCTCTTTTTTTATGAATAGAGTAATAGAGAGAAAGCTCCGGGAGAGAGGCGCTCTGGAAGAGATACAATAGCTAGAAGAGAGAAGTTATATGTGTAGAGAGGTTTTGGTGAGATACCAAGGTGTAGAGATGTGTGTTGAGAGATCTCAAGATGTGTCTCTCCATGTGGAGAGAGCTTATAATTTATAGGTATAGTGAGGCGGTGACGTGAGTAAGAGGGCACTACTTCTTTGGTAAGTACAATTAAGGTAGGATTGATTTTCATGGGTGTATATTCCGATTATCTCTCTCCCATGTGCTCTTATCTTTCCAGGCTCCTTGGACCTTGGACTGGGTCGGATTGATAAAGTGGGTTTGGGCTGCCTTTTAGCTGACTTGGGCTTGGTTGATTTATTGGGCCTAACCCAGTTGGTTTTGGGCTCATCATTGGCCCCCATGCCCCAAGACTTCGACTGTTTGTGAGAGAAAGGGTTGAGGGCATGAGCTTCTTCTTCACTTGGATGAGCAGAAATTTTCTTGTTCTCTACGGTGTCTGTTCACCTTCAAGGACTCTCTGTTGAATCTACTGACATGGGGTGTTTTTTTTGCATTTTTCTGCATTCCTTTTGCTAGGTCTTGAAAGAATCTTGCCTATATATAGAGACCTTTAGACTCCCCCACTTCATTTTCCCCTTCTATTTTTCTTTGAGGCTTCTCCTAGAAGCCATTCTCTTTTCCTTATAAGTTTATTCTAGAGGCCATTTTCTTCAAATCTTCTCTTCCCTAAACCAGAGCAAGATTATGAAGACCAGGAGCTCGAAGGAGATGAGAGTAGGTGGCACCCAAGGTGGAAAAGGCGAGGCCAATGCCTCACTCGGGGCCATGGGAGGCGCTCGAGGTGGAGGGGGCGAGACCCAAGGCATGGTCAGCAATGTTAGAGCCGCCCAAGGTAGAGGGGGTGAGATCCATCGTCTAAGAGGCATCATGGGAGGCGCCCAAGATGGAGAGGGTGAAACCCAGGCCTTATTCGTCACCATTGGAGGCACCTAAGGTAGAGGGGCAGCGCCTAGGTCTCGACTGGCACCATTGGAGGCGCCCGATGTGGAAAGGGCGATGCCCATACTTCATTCGGCTCCATGGGAGGCACCCAAGGTGGAGGGGGCGACGCCTATGCCTTATTCATCTCCATTGGAGGTACCCAAGGTGGAGAGGGTTGCGCCCAAGGCCCAGGCAACGACATAAGAGTCGCCCAAGGAGGAGAGGGCGGTGCCGGCAGTTTCTTAGGCACTTGGGGTGATGGCTTTGGCGACAAAAGGAGAGAGAAGGTGTTAGGCGATCCCAAGAAGCATGTGGGTAAGCCCAGCGACACCTTTGGATGCTTGGGTTGCATAAGAAAGTGGCCAGGCAGAGATTTGAACATACCAAGTTCTCGAGGTATGTTATCTGGTGCTCATATTTACCCCTTTGTTGGCATGGGTATTTTCTTAGTGTTGGCTTGATTTTGTTTTGGCAAGCGCCCATTCTGATGAGCGAGAGACTATTCAGGACATCGAGCGGGGCATGGAGAGTGCTGGAGACAGTGGCTCAAAGGTAGCCTCCCTATTTAGCTTAATTGACTGCGACGAGGAGATGGTTGGTATAGTGTATTCATACCACATTCCTCCCACTCAGTGTTTTAAAACCCGGCCTGACCCAGTTGGTTAACCCGGTAACCCTGTGAACCAGCCACTAAATCGGGTCAGTTATTTCATTGGATCGTTTCAGCATAAAACCCGGCAAAAATCCACTAAACTGGACGGTTCTTGCCTAAACCGTTCAACCCAAACGGTTTTAAACAAACCGAGCGAGTCAATTAAAGGCCTATAAAACCAGACATTTGGGCATTTTTCCCCTAATAGTTTGCAAATTTCTTTTTCTGGCTTCTGCTGTGCCTCTGCCTCTCAAGTTTGACTCTCTCTCTCTCTCTCGCTCTTCTCAATCGAAGGCTCGAACAAATCAACGAAGTGGCAAAGGTATGCAAAGATTCACTCACTCACTCACTCAGTAGGTATGTAAAGATTCATCAATCTATAAGTTTGTTTCTTTATGTTTACCTCTTCTTTTTTTGGTAGAATTTGGGTGTGTTTTCAAAACATTGTAGATTAAAAAAACAAAAATATACACACAAACACCCTTATATATATATATATATATATATATTGGTAAAAACTGAAAAAATAAAAAATAAAAAACATGATAACCAAAATCCAAATGATTACCAAATTAAGAATATCAGTCAACTTCTAACCAGAAAAGAAAAAAAAAATAAAAAACCAAGAAGATCTGTACATTAGGTAGTGTTAAAACTTTGGAGATGGTGGTTGTTCTTGTGTTAGAGATGTTAGTCACTTTTGCTTTTGATTTGGTTTGTTGATTAATTCAGCCGAAACTATATTCTGTTTCTCTATTTGTTTTTTACATATGGATATGTTAATTTTGACTATTGAATGTATTTGATTGATAATTTTTAGGTTTTTGTCTAATTTAATATATATGTTTTAATGATATTTTGATAATGTTTTAGTCTATTTATTATAAATAATATATATTTTTTTATTATATTACCGGTTGAACTAGTGACCCAATGGCTGAACCAGTGACCCATTGACCCAGTTTCTTTGTCGGGTTGATGTTCGGGCCGGATTTTAAAACTATGCTCCCATTGTAATGTGTCGTCACGCAAAGGGGGATGAGTCAGCGTGTTGTCACTCTTTCGGCGAGATTGTCCTTTATGAGGATATCCTAGAAGCGGGCTTGAGGCTCCTGATCCCTGGGCCCATATGTCAAGTTCTAGGGCATCTGTCGTTGGCACCTGGGAGACTAGTTCCCAATGGGTGGAGGGTAATTCTGACGTTCTTCTCATTATGGAAGTTGGTTCACAGTGCTGATGTCCATCCCCCCTTCGAGGAGTTCTTAGCCACTTATGTGCTCGTGGAAAATTCCATTCCTCATTAGGGTGGTACCGTTTTGCTCCGAGGTTGGGTAAGTTCCTCCCTGGGATTTCTTCACAATGTCATAGCTGGAAAGCCAAGTTCTTCTTTGTTGGAGGTGAGTGGACCATCGAGAGTGATCGTGACTTGGTACCCTCAAGGTGGGACATTGCTCCCAAGACCAAGCTAGGTAAGAACTCCATTTTTGGTTTTACTTCTAGTTGTCACATATTTTCTCTTACTATGCAATAGGTTTCTTTTGCAGCTTCGCCGACATTGTTCTCAGAGCAAGAGGGTAGACTCCAGATGGTGCGCGATCATCCATTCAAGGAGTTCTTAGGGATCATGTCCGCATCGGGTCATTTTGAAGCTTCTTCCAGGCCGAAGAAGAAAGGTATTTAATCTTTCCAAGGAGCTCTTTATGGTTACTTCGTTGTGAGATTTTCATTTTACACCAATTTTGTAGGTACCTCTATTGACAAAGCGGCGATAGAGGCAGTCTATGCTTCCAGGGAGGCGTCTTCTCCTCTTTCTTCTAAGAGGGCGAAGCCTGATGCCCCCGGTACTTCTCAGCTGGGGTCCGTTGGTCAGGCTAGTCCTCTAGGGGGGAACTTGGTGATGCCCCCCGTTCTTCTCCGATTGTTGTTCTTTCACCCCTAGAGATTATCCCAGTACTGTAGTGGAGGCTGAGGCCCCGGTGCGGTCTCTTACTAGAACGGAGGCTCTATCTAGCCATCTTGCTTCGGGCAGTATTTCAGTATCCATGTTGCAGGACGTGAAACTGGCCAAGGAGCAGCTTTGGGGGTTTGTGACTGGTGCGAAGGTTGAGGAGGTTGCCTCTCGAGGTCCAAAGGGTATTATTGATGCTACCATGGAGGGCTTTGCTTTGGTATGTCCTACATTTTTTTTTTGGTTTTGTACCTAACTTTTCTCCTTTATACTTTACTTTTTGACTTTCGAGTGCCTACAGGTGGCTGCTACTTTTCCCTACTTGTTCTCGAGTATGTTGAAGATTAGGAAGGCTCTTGATGGTCAGGCAGCAGAAAGGCAGACGCGTAAGGCTACTGAAGAGCAGTTGGGGCTCGAGCAGCAGGCACGGGAGGATGCTAAGGAGCAATCGAGGTTAGCACACTTGAGACCGAGCCACGGGCGTTCCGCGAAAAAGTCGCCCAGTTGGAGGCTGATAAAGATGTTGCAGTGACAAAGCTGCGAGTGTCCCGGGAGAGGGCCGCTATGTTAGAGGCTGACCTTCGAGTAGCTCTTGAGAGAGCTACTAGGTCGGAGACTTACTCCATAGAGATGGAGAAGAAGAGGGATGCTGCTGAGAGGGCCATGGCAGGCGCTTTTATTGATGGCTAGGAGGAGCTCAGGAGAAAGGTCTCAACAGCTTTTTTCGCTTATGACTTTTCTAGTTTCGTCCCTTATGAGGCTCTAGGGAGCGGAGACAATGAGTGTCTTTAGGAGCATGGTAGCTTTGTATTTACGTTTTTGTTGATAGGTCATGTTCTATCTTTTTTGTAAAAGCTCCATGAACTTCAATGAAATATAACTTTTTTTTGCAAAATTTTACTGCGTTCCACAAATGGGCCAGGAATTTTCCTTCGAAATTCTGGATTCTGTGGGTGACTGTAGTTTTTTCCTGCCTTTTTTCAAGAATGATCAAACTTGGAGAGGCATCCAAGGATCTGGCAAAAGAGAAGGAAACTTGAGAGACTGCTGAGGGGAAATTGAGGCTTGCTCATGAGAGAGTCGCACCTCTTGAGACCAAGCTTTTTGGCACTCCACAAGAGGGCAGGGAAACTGGAGGCTGGTAATGAGACTGTCTGCGTCAGAGCAGAGTCAGAGTTGTAGACGTCCCGTGTGAGCCTGCAAAGCTAGAGACCGAGCTACGTATAACTCGAGAGAGGGCTACATTGTCAGAGGGTTATAAGGAGACTACCTGCGCAAGAGCAAAGTCAGAGTTGTGGACGTCCCATGGGAGGGCTGTAAAGTTGGAGGCTGAGCTGCGTATAGCTCGGGAGAGGGCTATCATGGCAAAGACTTATAAAGAGACTACCTACGCGAGACCAGAGTTAGAGTTGCGGACGTCCCATGGGAGGGCTGCAAGAACTAAGGCCGAGCTACGTATAGTCTAAGGAAAGAACTGTCATGGCAAAGGCTTGTAAGAAGACAACTTGCACGAGAGCAGAGTCATAACTACAAACATCCCATGAAAGGGCCACAGGAGCTGAGGCCGAGCTACGTATAGTCTCGAAAAATGGCTATTGTAGCAGAGGCTTGTAAGGAGACTACCTGCGCGAGAGCAGAGTCATAGCTACAAACCTCTGATGAGAGGGCCGCAAGAGCTGAGGCCGAGCTACGTATAGTCTCGGGAGATGACTGTCATGGCAGAAGCTTGTAAGGAGACTACTTGCGCTAGAGTAGAGTCATAACTGCGGACGTCCTTTGAGAAGGTCACAGGAGTTGAGGCTGAGCTATGTATAGTCTCGAGAGATGGCTGTCGTGGCAGAGACTTGTAAGGAGACTACCTACGCGATAGTAGAGTCATAGCTGTAAACGTCCCATGAAAGGGCTACAGGAGCTGAGGCCAGGATACATATAGTCTCAAGAGATAGCTGTCATGGCAGAGGCTTGTAAGGAGACTACCTGCACGAGTAGAGTCATAGCTACGAACATATAGTCTCAGGAGATGGCTATCGTGGTAGAGGCTTATAAGGAGACTACTTGCGCGAGAGTAGAGTCAAAGTTACGGACGTACTATGGGAGGGCTGCAGGAGCTGAGACCGAGCTACGTATAGTCTTAGGAGAGGGCTATGTGGTAGAGGCTTGTAAGAAGACTACCTGCGCATGAGCAAAGTCATAGCTATAAACGTCCCTGTGAGAGGGTCGTAGGAGCTAAGGTCAAGCTACGTATAGTCTCGAGAGATGGCTGTCGTGGCAGTGGCTTGTAAGGAGACTACTTGAGAGTAGAGTCATAGCTGCAAATGTCCCATGAGAGGGCCGCATGAGCTGAGACCGAGCTACGTATAGTCTCGGGAGATGACTGTCGTGGCAGAGACTTATGAGGAGACTACCTGCGCGAGAGCAGAGTGATAGCTGCAAACGTCCCGTGAGAGGGCTGCAAAAGCTAAGTCCGAGCTATGTATAGTTTCGGGAGATATCTATTGTGGCAGAGGCTCATTCCATTAAGATGGAGATGACGAGGGAGGCTATTGAGAAAGCCATTGCAAGCACCTTTATTAATGGTTATGAAGAGCTTGACAGCTTTTCCTACTAGTGAGTTCTCTGGCTTCGTCCTGTATGAGGCAACAAGGGTAGATAGTGACGGGGAGAACATTGATGATAGTAACTCAGAGAGCAGTGACTGATCGTTGGGAGTGTGATGACTTTTGTCTTTTTGTTTACCTACTATAGCTCTTCAAGTGTTCGGTGTCCCATAGGTGGGCCAAGACTTCCCTGGCAGAGTTAGAGTCGCCTCCTCCTCCTAGCCCTTAGGAGATTGTCTAGATTTCTCCGAGGGGTTGTTGGCGTTCTCGATCATCTTGGGCCCGACCAGGTGCGGGGGCTTGTCCTCTATAAGCAACGTACTGTCTCAACTGGCCACACTGTATAAGTTCTTCGATCTTCTTTTTAAGATCAAAGTAGTCGTTAGTATCATGGTTGTGGTCGCAATAGAAGCGACAGTACTTGTTCATGCTCCTCCAATTCGGGGCAGTCTTCATCTTCTCTGGCCAGCATACTGTAGGGTCATCCTATATTTGGAACTGGATATGCTCCATGGAAGTATTGAGCGGCATGAAGGCTTGTCGCTCTCTCAGAGGTGAGAGACCAAGGCGATTCTTGACAAAGATTTTCTTTGTCCTATTCTTTTTATTCTTTGTTTCCCACTTGTCCTCAAGGGTGTCCTTCCTCTTCTCGCCCCCATGGGAGGACTCACGTCATCTAGCCTTGGTGACATTCTCGGTGTTCATGTACTTTTATGTCATTGACAGCAATTCGGGCATGCTGAATTATGGCTTTTTTAGGACACAGAACATGAAACTAGAGGAGCGCAGACCTGCAATAAGGGCAGCTAGGGCTACTTTATCGTCTGGCTCTTCAATCTGGAGAGCTTCCTCGTTGAAACGAGTGAGGTAGCTCCTGAGCTTTCATCCCAGTTCTGTTTGATGGTGAGTAGGTGGGTAACAGACTTCTGATGTTGGTGTCCTCCAATGAAGTGGGAAACGAAAGATTTACTCAGCTCCGCAGAGGAGTGGATAGAGAATGGTTTGATCTTTGCGAACCATTGTCGAGCAAACCCCTTCAAGGTGGTGGAGAAGACCCTACACATGATCTTATTAGGCACGTTGTGGAGTTGCATAAGAGACTTATACGTGTCAAGATTATCCAGAGGATCTTTGGTACCATCACAGATCTCGATGGCAAACATCTTGAACTTCGAGGGTAGAGATAATTAACAATGTCTATAATGAACGAGGTATTAGTGTGCCTTATAAAGTAATTCACCGTCTTGAGCGCCTGTGCCTTGATGGCGTTGAGGACATCACCGAGCTGGTTTTGCACTTCTCTGATCTTCTCGTCACATTGGTTGGAGACATCCTCTGTTGGGTGGTTGTACTGACTTCCATAATCGGCATATTGGCTTTCTCCTTCGTCTTCCTGCGTAGGTACATGAGAAGGGAAAATATTTGAACTTCTTGCGCACTAAGGAGGGACTCATGGGCGAGGGGCATCCTGGCATTGCTCGAGGGCATTCTAGCGAGGGGCCCTATAATGGGGGGCTGCTTGGCGCCCAGAGTGGATGGGTTGCTACGCTTCTATCGTTGGAGGGAGTGGTGTTCCTTCTACGAGCTGAGGAGCAACGCCGCCCTAGGAGAACATCAACTGAATGATTTGT
The DNA here is from genome assembly GCA_963454935.2 of Ilex paraguariensis. NCBI lineage: Eukaryota > Viridiplantae > Streptophyta > Magnoliopsida > Aquifoliales > Aquifoliaceae > Ilex > Ilex paraguariensis. Next base: position 5,804,380 of record CAUOFW020001724.1, on the reverse strand, counting down.
TGGCTCTGGTTTATCAACAGCTGCATGGTCTATAAAAGTTGTTGCCCGACAACGGGAATCACCATAGCGGATGGTCCCGAGGGTGCGAGTGGAGGTAGAACCTCCTCCCGGGGGGCCAGGTTGTTGTCTCCCAGTTGTTGACTCATCGACCTAGTCGTGATTGTCATGGATTTCAAGAGGGTAGCAAGGTAGTAGAAAACTTAGTCGTTCGCACAGACATCGACAAACTGATAATGCACAAATTGGACTCGTGCAAGATTAACATTCGAGTGTATGAAGATGTATAATTAATGTACAATGAATAAAGTAATCAATGGTAAGACAGTAAATAATGAGTCAACACACAGATATATAGTGATTCGGTCCGGGTGACCTACTTCACTCTTGAATACAGTAATAGAGAGAAAGCTCCGGGAGAGATGGGCTCCGGAAGAGGTACAATAGCTAGGAGAGAGAAGTTATGTGTGTAGAGAGGTTTTGGTGAGATACCAAAGTATAGAGATGTGTGTTGGGAGATCTCAAAATGTGTCTCTCCATGTGGAGAGAGCTTATAATTTATAGGTATGGTGAGGTGTTGACGTGAGTGAGAGGGCACTACTTATTTGATAAGTACAATTAAGGTAGGATTGATTTTTATGAGTGCATATCCCGATAATCTCTCTCTCACGTGTTCTTATCTTCCCGAACTCCTTGGACCTTGGACTGGGTCGGATTAATAAAGTGGGATTGGGCTACCTTTTAGCCGACTTGAGCTTGGTTGATTAATTGGGTCTGGCCTAATTGGTTTTGGGCTCATCATATGTAAAAAATAATTTCATTAGATATAAATATATCATCCTACTTATCAAAAAAAATAAAAAAACTAAACTTTATAAAATGCCAACCCAAGACATTTTACTTATTAAAATAAAAAGGGGTAATTTTGGCATTTTTAAAGAATAAGTAGTCAAATTGTGCACTTTATTTACTATCAGAGATGAAAGTTACTATTAGGGGTTGTTCATGATTTGACAGTATAAATCAGAAGAGGGGGTGCAATTAAGTTTCAGAATCAGAAAAAAGTGTCATTGAATTTAAACATATTCCCATTTAAATATTTATGAAAGCATATAAGTCACATTTCAAAAATATGTGCAACATTTGAGCAAAATCGTGTGGTTAACGATGATCTCAAGTATTTTATCCATGATGTACGATGTTTCAAGTAAACGATCGAGAGGATAAGTTATTTGATTATCAAGAATGTGACACACCGAAATACATCTGATCTAACTAGTACTTATAATTCCATTACAATTCTTGGGAGCTCTAGAAAAAACTGATATTGAGAATTCTATGGTGTCACGCAGGCCACCCCACGATTTCCAATATGTTTAACCAATTCTCCCGAACCTAAGGAATCAAACTCATCTACTAGCAATCTGTCTCAGTCTTTACGTGACGAAATAGTGGAACCCACATAACGTCACAAGCTATAACACTTATCCAATATAAGTGGTAGGAAACATTGGAAACCTCAAGGTAACAAACTCATGGAAAATATTGTGTACTTAAATTTGTATTTTAAATGAAGGGGACCATTGGATGAGTAGGTTCCATCAATTTTTTTAAATGAGACCCACTAATCCAATGATCCCTTTGATTTGGGATGCAAATTAAAAATACCTATTTTTTGCCTATAATATTCATTCAATAATTTTTTTTTGTCTACAATTGTACTATTCGTATCTAACTTTAATTTGATTTAAAAATATTTTTTTATTGACTCAAACACAACACGAAGATGTTATGATACGATACAATTGAGAGTTATTTAACGAGTATTAATGAATGCAATTTTTTCTTGGATCATAAATATAGAATATTTAAACTTTGCAAGGTAAAATTTATAATTAGCCTAAAAGTTATGGATGGAGTTAGCCTCAGGTGCACATTAATACAAATTTATGTCTTTTAGCGTGTAAATTAATATTTTTAAACTTTGAGAGTGCAAATTAAATTTTAAGTGATCTTTGGGGGTTCAAGTAAAAATTAGCCCTAAATATTTTTACATCCAAATATACTTTTTATAAAATATTTTAATTTTAAAATTTCAAACAAGACTTATTTAATAAAAGTATTTTTCTTATAAAACACTTTCGATAAACACTTATTGAAAAAATACTGTTTGAATTTCATACCATTCTTGTCTAATGAGACGAAGCTAAATTTTAATTCTTATCACCCAACATTCATCAAACTTGTAAGAGCATGGAAAATGGTTACAGCTTTCATTGCTTTTTCCAACTGTTTGTGTTGAACGAGTGGAGCGAGAGAGCAAAAGTGACTGTACAAATTGTGGCGTGGGAGGTTAGGTTCAATAAAGCAAGATGACTTGGTTTGTGCAATGCCTAGCTTGCTATCCAACAATTTCAACACTGGATTCATTCAATTCATTCCTGTTTCCCATAGCATGTCCAAAACTCAAATTTCAATTGCTCCATCAATCAAGTCAGTCTACAACATTTTTCAATCAACCATAAGTCCACAATATAGCCTCCACAGACATGTATAACTTTTTTTAGCCTAATCCCAAAACAAGATCAGTAGGCTGTGAAATTATTCATCAATCAAGGATTCCAAAAAGAACCTTTGGTGGTCACTTATGAAGGATCATGTTTACCACTCTCAGGTACAATATGGGTTTTGATTTTTTTGGTCTTCATTCTGTTGAAGGGCTTCGTTTTTGGCTTCATTTTCTCTACCTTGCTGAGATTGTAAATCCTTGATGTTTTATATCCTCTCTCTCTTAATATATCTCGTATATTTGCTTAACAAAAACATAATAAGGATCATGTCTTTAACCGCAACTGCCACAAGCACAGGGAAGATACAATTTTCCATTAGTGTAGTCATGCTCATATCAACACAAGGTTGTCCTACTCCCAACATAAGGTTGGACTTATCCAACCTTTTCCATGTACTCGTAACTCTAGTAATTTTTACTAATACAAGGTTCTGTTTCCTATTAATAGATAAAAAACAGTAGCTCACGCTTCGATTTCCAATCTAAGATTTCAATAAGCTTTGCCATTCTGAACTCAATTTCAAACTAATGTCAATGCTGAAAGTGTTGGAGAAACATATATCCAGCTGAGAAAATATTGTGAAACAGATTCTTTACAAGTAGTTCATAATATTTAGACAGGATCATGGAGTAACCACTAGAAATGAACTACATACAGGAGGTTCCTCAGAAGTTTGCTGAGGCTTGATTCAACTTCTTCATACAGAAACGCCCTCTTCTCATGTGCCTTGATGTCATGGGCGTAACTGTTGCCATAATTTAGCTTACATAGCAAACACTAACGTATCCTCCCAAAACCAGCTGCAGAGTCCTTTTCCATAGCCTGTCAGACAGTATACTTGTTTATAGAATATTTACCCAAACATTGCCTACTAATATCAAATGGGTGTGTGTGTGTGAGTGAGAGAGAGAGAGAAAGAGATCTTACAGACACAATCAAAAATTTCATCGTCACTGGAATCAGAATTTAAGCCAATTTTTACACTTTAACATACTTGTCAACATAGCCCTGCAGAGTAACATTGTAAGAACAATGTCGCTAATATGAGAAGAGATGATTTAATTAACTTATCATACAAACTAAGTCATAAGCAAGTTTAACTTCCCAGAAAATTTTAATCTACTCAAAACTTACTGATTTTGAGCCATACACATTCTCTGCCTGCAAAAAACTTATTTTTAAGAAAATAGCAGAACTTTCACACCTCAAAATTTACAAGGCGTCCCCCGAAACTTGCACTCTGATCTAATATTACTAGAAAGATATGTCCAATAAAAAATTGTTCATCTGAATTTTACAATAATTGTGAACACATCAACGCAAGATTAAAATCATCATAGACATCTAGCTCAGAAGACTCGAGAGAGACCAGACTAAATGCAAACACACCTTTCTCTATCAGTACAACAGGCTGGAAAACAAAAATTATCCAAGGATCATGGAGCACCTTCCAGTAATAAAAACTTGTTAAACAGTAGAACTCAACAATGGGTATGATGGTATCATTAATATCTAATTTATGCAATATTTTCTTTGCAATCTCAGACCAAGGAAAAAATTGACAACTAAAATGGAGGTTTACCATTACAAGCTTCGTCAATTTGCGCTGCGACGAGTCAATGTACTGGTCTATCTTTGCCTTGGACTTGGGTACCTGGTGGCTCTTCATAGCTCCAGATACTTTATCTACTGTCTTCTTGACAATAGTCTTAAATGCTTCCTTGCTCATGTTACCCTGGCGCCATGAGGGCTTTAAAACCTCTTTTACAAAATTAGCAAGGACACTCTTAAAAAGTCTCATTGATCTGGAATCTTTGCTCTTCTTGCTTTTTCCAGGAGTCTTAACCTGATCAATCTCAATCTCTCCAGCAGCTGTATTTTCAACATCAGTTGGATCGCTTGGGCTTCCATTTTCGACAGCACCCACTTCTGCATCTGCTGTCTCCCCATATTCGTCATTGTCTAGAGACACAGTAATGACAACAGCTCCGGCCTCTCTCTTTTTGTTGGTTTCTCCCACATCCAATGGCTTGTTGGATCCACTGAGCCTTAACATGTCCGATTCATCAGTGGTTTCACGCTTTTGATCATGATCAGCTTTCCTGAATGAGTTTGACGATGGCTCAATACTGTCAAATAGTGGATCATATTGGTCACCACCAGACCTAGGTAAAATCTGCTCAACAGCCCGGGCAGAATTTGGTGAGGAAGCCATATTTCTTGAGCCAAAACTACCAACACCTTGCCCATCGAGTGGAACATGGTTCAAACTGAATGAAGCACCATACTTGTGACCATATGGCATGGGCATGTCCTTTTCTAGATTGATAACATTCGAACTGAACTTAGAGCTTAGAGGCTTGTCAAATGTAGATGCATAAGGGTTGTAGTGATTTGAAATTCTGGAAACTCCAAAATTGGACACAAGAGATGGCTGATTCCTGTCAGGAAAATCTGATGTGTATCTCAACATTTTAGAATTTATCATTCCAGGCTCACCCAGATGCATAGAAACACTATCAGGTGCAGGGCGTTGCAAACCATAAAAAGGCTCTTGCAAATATGGATTACTCTGAGAAGATGGAGTAAGAAGATCACCTGGAGGCAGATTTTCTGCAGGAAAAGATTGCATTCTCCTTGTTGGTGATTCCCTAAAGAAAGCCACGGACTCCGGGTGTATATTTCCCTGAGAAAATGAACTGGAAGGAATTAAACCCTGTACCGGAAGTTGTCTGAAGCGATCTTCTCCGCCTAGACAAGGGCCACCAGAAGACTGACTCAACGGGTTGCTCACAGGCAATGTCCTTTGTCTGAAATCCTCCAAGTGCGATAGAGGTCGATCAGGCTCCTGAGCTGCAGGGTAGATTCGATGCTGAAACTCACCAACCTGAGAATGAGCAGGCAGTTCGGTAGGGTGAGGCCTGACAAACGTGTGAGAAGAGAGGTCATTCCTCGTAGGCAGCAGATTCTGCTGAGATTGTAATGAAGATCCACCATGTGGGGCAATTGCGGCATTTAAAGTTGCCTCGTTCACATATGGTGGACGTGGTGGTGGTGGCGGTGGTGGAAGTAGCAGCGGCGGCGGCGGCGGTGGTGGAAGTAGCAGCGGCGGCGGCGGCGGCAGAGAGCTTCTCGCAGAACTCTCTGGCATAGGAAAATGAGAATATTGGTAGGGCAATGGAGGTTGATAGGGAGGATAATTTTCCATAGAAGACGACTGAAATGAAAATGTTACAGTTGGTGGCATCAAGTTGTAATCTCTGGTTATGCCTTGTGTATCTGAGGGAATGGGAGGTGGTAAATGGGAAGGAAGATGTGGAATAAGCGAGGACAATTCCTTTGGAGCCAGAGACTCGGATGAAAAGGGCTTGTTGCTCACAAAATTCATTTCACGGTCTGACTGAATAGAAGAAATCTGATTTGGATTAAATCCCTTAATAGGAAGCTGATTTGGGATGGCTGATGATGTCTGCACAACTGAAGAATCGGATATAGAAGATTCACCCATATGCTGAGGTTGGTGATCAGAATTTTGGAGCACCAGATCAGAAAGATGAGTTTGAGGTTGCTGAAAGCCCAATTTCTCCTGTACAGCATGAGAACTGTCCCCAGGTAACTTCTTTGCATCAGCATCAGTAACTAGAGCAGGAAAATTATGGATCAGTGGGATGGTCTCCCTCACTTCCAGACAACTTTTATCATCAGGAAGCCCACTGGTGGGCTCCACGTGCTCTTCTTTAATGTCTTCCATTTGCAGCCCTTGTGCAGGGATCTCTCTAGGCCCCACAGATTCATCCATGGCAGTAACCAATGATTCACCATCTTCCCCCCCACAAGTCCTACCAGAAACTCCCATTTTTTCCTCATTCGTGTTCATATCCTTTGAAGGACTCCAACTACCTCCAGTTGTATCCTGAACGAGCTGCATCTCTTTATTCTTGACTTGATCATGCTCACAAACTGATTTTTTAGGAGGAATGGTCTGAGTCTCTTCATGGAAATCAGAAATTTTTGACCTAGGCAGAGCTTCTTGATACTGCCTTTTGCTCTTATACCACCTTGATCCCTCACTCCTGTCAGAGTCATTGTGCCGAAATCGACAGGATGCCCCACGGTAACATTTGCCACGACGGAAGTCAAAGCAATCTGGAAGCTGACCCTTGTCCCGTCTCATTTTGTCACCACCAACTTCAACACCTCGCCTAAAAGGAGACCGACTCCTGCTTCTTCGTTTCTTGGGAGACCAGCTGAAAGATAACCAGCAAGAAATTTAAAATTTACAAATGCCACACTCCAAAACAAATCAACCGGTTGAAAGCAAAGTACAGTACCTAAAGTCTGATATTACACAACTTGCAGTGGATAAATTCACCATATAAACAATTTAGAACATAAACCAAAATGCATACCTGCGAGATCGGCTGCGCTTATCATTTCTTCTCCATGGACTCCTCCTCCTCCTATCATGAGGAGAACGGCTTCGGCTCCAACTTCTGCCCCTCTTACCACGTCTCCTAGTATAGTATGAATCATCAGAGTCTGTGTCACTAGCACCTTCTCTGACTAATCTGCCAAACTCATCGACCTTTGCATCTTCCTTCTGAGGCTTACCACTTGCCGGCACAGCATCAAGACCCAAGGCATTTTTTTTAAGATTTCCATCATCATTAGTTGATTCTTGATTCCGATCACTATTACCAACAAATTCCTCAGCTTTTCGAGTTACAGGAGATGACGTATAAATTTCTTTCACATCCCTCGTAAATTTTACTGAAGAGTCCATAGATTCAGATGGCTTGTTCAGAGAACATGCCAAGACAAACTCAGAGACTCGCCCAAATCCTGTCTCAACCTCTGGAAGACTCTTAGATCCTAGATCTTTCTGGAAATCATGACCCACGTCGGTGTAAAAACTTGTTGGACCAGCTCTAAGTGATGGAGATACTGCTACAAGGCTAACATCTTGGGGACGAAGCTCATCATCATTTTCTGAACTTTCATCAGAAGCATAGTCTTGTATAAGTCTGAAAGGGCTAAAACCTTTAACAAATTGATCCTCAGAATTGATTCCAGATGCAGGTACTGACACTTTGGATTGGCTCAAATCTTCATGGGGGATTACCAAAGATCTCTCCATGCTGATGTCTACGGGGGATTCAGCAGCTCCAGCTGGATTCGTGACTGAGCCATCAACTTCACAAAATGACCTTCCAATTGTTGAGCAATCACGATTGGGAAAAAGATCAGGTCCTGTAAATATTGAAGGGAAAAAATGTCAAAACTCATTCAATAAAAAAAAATGAGAAAAACACAGCTCAAAAGGACAATCTAAAATAGGAACATAAAGAAATCCACAGAGGAAGCCCAAAATTTTGGGATAATCTGGATATTATAACATGATTTTTTTTGATAAGTAACAAATTTTATTAATAATAAGAAATATGTAGTACAAAAGAAGAATAAGGGTGGACAAGTAGTCCAAACCTTATGTTAAACAACCAAAACCAGTCCCACTAAGGCAGCAAGCCTAAGACAAAACAAAAAAACAATCAAATTATTCAACATATAAATACACTTTTTCACGTGTATTTAACATATAAATACACGTGAAAAAAGTGATAGGACTTAACTACGAAAACCTAATATAATTTTTTTTTGTATAAAGTATTATAATAAAGATAGTTTTCATAGAGAATAATATTTCGACATACCACTTTGCGAGTATGCTTGTCAATGATATAATTTTGACTCATCCGAATGGCAATAGTCTTGAAAACCCTTTCTGTATCTAATCTAATTATTCAAATGATTTCGTTTTTATAATTCCTATTAGAATCCATTAAATATTATGAATTTTATCAAAAATCCAATATAATATATATGTGTGTGTGTGTATCGCATTGTAATTTTAATTCAATTTTATCGTTTAGTTTCATCAAATATTTACATATACATATTTGTGTATGCATATTAAATTGAATCAAACTGAATTATTAAGTTGAAATGAATTGAATCATAATTAGATCAAATTTTTTTATGCCCAAATCTAAAATATTAGAATATGATATAGTATATTCGAACTTAGATAGTTGGTCAAAAATATTAATCTATGTCTTAGCAATCGCATTTGGAGAAGGATTGATTCGGTAACTTAAGTGAATCATTGCAGAAGGAATAGAGATAACTAGAGACTAAATAAAAAATTGTGAGATTAAGTCTGTATGTGCGAACCTTGAGTCTAAGTTTTTAGTTCATTAAAAAAATGAAAAGAGGCAAATTATTAGAAAATTTATTTTTTATTACAATTTTAAACTAATCCTAAAACTTTTCAAAATTTCATTGGGGTCACCCCACCCAGCCTCCACCCCAACCCTTCATAAAGTTGTGTTGAATCCTTCTTCTTTAGCCCGAAGAAAGTGGATCAGCTCTTTTTCAGGAGAATTCTCGTGTAAATCTCTTTTCGAGCCATTGACTAATAAACGTTGTTTCCTAATTTTCCAACTATCGTTAATGATTTGGAAATCTAAGACTCCTTTAAAGGTATAAGTTTTTGTTTGGTTGCTTGCACATAAGAGACTCAATACCACAGCTTTGCTACAAAAGAAAAGACCTTCATATTGTCTTTTCCCAATGGTGTTCAATGTGTAAAAGTGGGGAGAAAATTATGGATCACATTTTTTTTGCATTGTTCCTATGTCTACAAATTATGAAGTAGGTAATTGGGATTTTTTGGTATTCCTTGAGTGAGCCCAAAATATTGTACTTCAATATTTGAGATTCATTTTTAAGGCTTTAGTCAAAACAACAAAGCTAAGATCTTATGGAGATGTGCGATTTTAGCTTTTTCTTGGGTGTGTTGTTGGAACAAAACGGGCGAGTTTTTGAAAAACGAAAGGCTTCTTAGAAAAATTTATGGGATAAAATCACTTCCATGGCTTCTCTTTGGGTTATCGCGATGAATGACTTTGAAGGAATACCTTTCTTTTTTATTAAGGATCATTGGCCTCAAGTGTATGTGTCTATTTTGATATGCTCATAGTTTTGCTTTTAACCTCTCTTTTATTAAATGTATCTTTCTTGCATGAAACTTTTATCATGAGGACTCCCAGTCCTCTCATGAACTCTTTAATGATTTTATTGAGGATTAATAAATTTTCATGTTTCTTATCAAAAAAAAATATTTTATAACATTTATCAATTTTTTTCATAGGCATCTTAAGGATTCATCCTGAACTACAATACAAAATCTGCTAATCCACCCTAGTATTTAATCATGACTCCAAAATTCCAACAAAGGAAAAGAAGACTCAAAATGCTTGTAAAATGACACAACTCCTCCGTAACGACTGTGAACCATCAGTACATTGTAATAAACTGGTTCAGTACAGTGTAATAAACAAAAGGCTGTAAAACAAACTGAGCTACTTGAGCTCGGCTCCCTGTGAGTCTTGTTCGGAATTAGCTCGTATGATAAACGAACCAAATAAGAGCACATTTTTAAGCTCTTCAATATTTTAAGCTTGACTCAGTAAGCTAATTAGCATCCAAAGACTATAAAACCTTAAGCTACTCGAGCTCAGATCTACCAAGACAAGTTCAGAAACTACTTGTAACAAAAACAAGTAAAGCCTGAATAGCCAATGACAAAGTCATCTCCACGTTAGGTTTTCACGAAAGAGTTGACCTCGACGGTGAGATAGATAAGGTATTAGGTAGCCCAGGTTTCTAACATCTGCTGACAAAGAGTGTCTATCCCCAAGCAAGACCCAAGGAATGTGGGCAAAAGCTTCCTGTTTTGCCAGAACTTTGAGCTTCCGCCACTTCCCTTTATTAAAATTTGCCCAAATTTCCAACTAAGCTTGAACAAACTAATCATTTTAACTCGGCTCATTTACACCCCTGAGTAGACAGAACCCACCATTTTTGATATTGCGCATATCGTTTTTTGATTGTATTGAAACGTATCTCAAGATATGGTGAAAAACGATACAACTTGTAGATAGTATCGTTTGAGTACTATACTACGACGTATCATAAGATAAGTATCGTGTATTGTAAGATACTAACAACTATGGAAACCTCTACAATTGCTAATTGAATTTGGGTCGGATGCTTTAACAAGGTATCAAAGTTGAGTCTTGGATGTCCAGGAATCCAAGTCTCTTTCCTAGTTGAATTTCCTGGTATGCATGTCTGCTTGTTTGTTAGCCCAATGTGTAAGTCAGGATCCCACATGAGGGATGATGTATAGAGGGCTTGTATCACGAATGATTAGGACCAGCCAAGGGACTTTATATGCTTAACAAGTCTCTCCGCTTATTGCCAATTGATTTTAAGTTGGATCAGTCATCGACTACAGAATTCAAATGAAGCCATTGCAAGTCCTGCATATGTAAATAGCAAGGCGCTAGGGGGGTGAGTGCCAGCTTTCAGACTATTCAACCAATTACCAGTCCTTAGACTCGAAAAGCCATGTGCTTAAACTTGAGAATCTAAGCTTTTTCAATTTGCCCCTGCTATATGAAGTGTATACCTCATTCCATTACAGTATAACAAAATTTCAGTTACACTGCAGGACTTTCATTTCTCATTATCTCAACCCATGTTCTTCTCAGTCTTCTCGTCATTGCAACCTTGGATCCATGCCACTAGCTGGCTCGCACATGTATACTCTTCATTATAGTTATTTCTGTTAATATCCAACACCAACAATTAATATGGAAGCTTACCATAGTACAGGAAACTTTGCCCACAGTCGGTAAATATATCCCATTCCAAATGGTTCTTCAGATAAAACGATATGCCTTCTTGCATAACTATAATAAGATAACTTCCAGTTTCAAATCCAAAAAATCCACCTACCCTGATCTGACACCCCAAACACTAAAAACAAAGGCAGGAAAAAAATGTGAAAAGATGTAAAATCCAAGGATCAGTTACTTATATTCTACATGAAATCAGGATCAACCAATCAGGCAACACTTAGCCACCTGTTTTCTAGCCAATCCGGTCAACAACAAATTAATTGAGAATGCCAGGGTAGCATGCCTAATTGTTGCATAATGCTTTACCATTGCTGTATACAGCCTTCCAGTCACAACTATAGGCCACAAGGGTGTGTGTAATGGTGGGTTTCTGCATTTTTTTTGTTTGGGGGAGATTTGGGGTTTGGGTGGGGGGGACCTGCTACCTCGTGATAACAACAATGAACATTTTATACATGCAAAACACCAACAACCACAATAATAGTAATATTGAAATTGAAAAAATATTAAAAGCAATGAACAAAAAAGAGAGTGCATAGCTTGTTCATGAAGGTAAAAAAATTATAAAAAAATTAGAAAATTTTGACCTTTTCCTTCTTCCACTAATCTTGAGGACTTGGAGCAAGTTAAGTTTCCCACAGCCTTGACTGGTCTATGTTCTGCAGCATTCAGCTGTGGATGTAACCGCTTTTTCATATCAAGTTCAGTACCAGGTGAAATAGACTCATGGATTATACTTTCATGCATCTGCTGTTCATTAGGCTGAGTGATATCATCTGAGGGCATCACGGAAAAAAAAAAGATTAAGACAAGGCTTCAGCATTCCAACCAACATTAAATTACTTAAAGCTGATAACTGCAGAAATTACACTGACATGGATCAGTCAAAGACAATAGACCAAAATTTAACCAAGAAGGCTCAAGTTTATATGGCACAAAAAATTTAGCAAAGCACATGAAATACATTTCAAATTCAATCACAGAGATTCTTGGAATAAAAGCTCAAATGTGAAAATAATAAATTAAAATGGCAAATGAAAAGGCACAAAGGAACTTCAATGTCCCAGACAGTCTTTCCGAAGATAAAAACATTAGATACTACACCTGTCCACCGAGAAACATGTATAGTATCTGGAAAAGGACCTGTTGCCTACATTCTTTCTTTTTTTTCTAGATATCCATTGCCTATATTCATGGCCTACCAAAAACTCTGTTTACAAGTACTGCTGGCACAAAATAAAAACAGAAACCAAAAATGCAACAACTTTAATAACAATGACTTACTCCCATATGGTGCACCATGTTAACAGCACACAAAGAAGCAAAGAGTTGTTAAACGGCACAACAATTCCTCAAACACCATTGCTAAGTGGGAAGTGGTACCCTTTGCTATCCTTCTAGCTGGGTGTCTGGCATGACTAACACAGCATCCATTTCTGGCTTTTTGCAGCGCACCCTATGCAGAATTTCTTGGATCCATATAGGTTTTTGTTAAGGCTGAAATCTCCCTTCCCCTAGAGTTTGTAACCAAGGGAAAATTCAATGCTGGTTGCACTCTTTCTTTACATTTTTGCACCTCCTATAGTTTGCAACTGAGAGAAAATTCAATTGTTGGTGCACTCTTTTTTACTTTACCCATAATAAAGTTTGTACATGATGGAAAATTCAATGTAGGATGCACTCTTTACTTTTTTGTACATGAAGTATTAAAACAAAAACATTACGACCAACAGTTAACTTTTTTGTACATGAAGTATTCAAAAAAAAAACATTACGACCAACAGTTCCAATCCAAATATCCAATTATCACAGTTGCTAAGCCAGAACAAAGTGTGGATGTCGAGCCTGCTCATTTTGCATGACTCAATGTCTTATATAGAACCTTCAAAGTTAGAATTCATATCAGATAATAAGACACCTGAAAGCACTGTGGTGGAAATCCTTGGCCTCACTATCATACTTCCTCCCTCCAGTACTCGTCTAAACCAGATATCTAAGAACCAAACAGAAGCACAGGCCAAAAATAGAAGTTACTGATTAGAACATATACAGTAGTGAGTTCACAATCAGATGACTTCATCATATGCCACATCTACTTAGTTTCACCTAACCTACATAAATTGCAAATTATAAATTTACTTGCAGATTACCAAAAGGAATGTATAGATCTGCTAAATAATATTGAAACATCTACGCATGCAAAAACCCAAGTGGACAGCAAAATATTACAAAGAAGATATTGATAATAAGAGTAGAAAGTACGCCCAAGCAAACACATAGCACTCGCATAAACAAAGATTCATAAGTACAAAATTATCAATAGATATAAGCAAATAGGAAAAGACGGAACTACAACGCAATCCAACAACCAAGGCCACACCAAGCTAACTCATACACAACACAGATGGGAAAAGCATCTTTACACATCCACATAAAGAAGCTCACATGCGTACAAAAGCTTTAAAAATAAACTCACACATTCACACATATATAAACTCAAAAGGAGAGGTCTATGAATGCAGAACTACAAATAAGTAAGGATCAAAATTTCGTTTCGAAACGGTTCTGTTTCTTGGAAAACTAAAATGAATCAATGATAAAATTGAAATTCCAATAGTTTAACGTGTAATGAATTGTTTCGAGGTGTTTCCACTATTGTTTTGGAATGTTTCGAGGTGTTTCAAAATTTTCAGTATTTTTCAACCAACGTTTTGGAATGTTTTAGAAATAAATGCCCACATTTTTTATTTGTTTTCATTCCAAAACATTAGCGTTTCCTAGGCGAACAAAATAATCTACCGAAACAAAATTTTGATCCCTACCAACAAGCATATGCAAACGTAAAAATATAAATAAAATGCAATCCAGCAACGGTGGTCATACTAACCTTCCATATCCATGTCGGAATCAGCAAGCGAAGGAGATCCTGCAATATCCATCAAACTATCTGGTTGGATTGAAGAGCCAATCCCGGAGGGTCTCAATGCTAAATCACTGCACTGATGTCCTTTGTATAATTGAGTTGCCAACAAGCATTTCTTTTTCATCCACTCAAAATATTCATATGCAGCGGCAGCTTCACTTCCTGGCTTACCACCAAACAAAAATTCAAACTCTGGATTCCCAAACTCTTTTTTACGAGTCATGTCTTCAAATCCAGGACCATTTTTTGCAATATACTGGCATAGAACTTCAATCTTCTGAACAGTTTTATCATCCACAGGCTTGAGTGGAGATGGAGGAAGATCCAGCTTTATAGTTTCCCCGTATGGATAACCATCTTCCACTACAGAACTCACCTCAAAGCTAGTACCTTCTTCACGATTAGAAAGGTCACCATGTACAGGGGTGTCATTTATAATCTGCTGGGGCACTAAAGCTCTATCAGCAGAAACAGATGCCATCCCTTCTAGCCTAGAACCTTCATTTGAACTCACACCATACTTGGACTGATTGGGTGAATAAGAAGCAGTAAGGAGAGCTGTAGAAGATGAAATCATAGAAGAAGGAGGTGGAGAGGTAGGCGGTGGTGAAGAGGGTGGAAGGGGTGGAGGTCCTGGGGGAGATGGAGGTGGAGGTGGTGGTGGAGGAATGCCCATGGAAGGAATGTGAGGCTCTTGAGGTTTTAAGAATACGGAGGAGCCATATGGGGCTGGCGTAAAAAAACTAGAAGTGGGTGGAAGAGGAGGTGGTGGTGGTAGAGTATGTTGAAGACCCTGCACGCCACTAGGTGGTGGCAGATGAATTGGGCCTCTATACAATATTTGACCTTGTGAAGGAGGAGGTGGTAACATTCCAGGAGCCAGTGGGGGCCGTAAAATATCTGGGTGACTGGGGCCAGTGGTCGTTGGACCAAGAGAACTCGGTAAGGGTGGTGGAATGTGGTGCACATTTTGAGTCCACTGAGGATTCAGCTGGGTAGTTTGGTAGTTATGTGTCATTGGGGTACTTCCATGCACTTGTAGTGGAAGCAGTGGAGTCGCATAAGACTGACCTGAGTTCAATACTCCACATGGTAGAACAGAAACATTTGCACCTTGCTGAGCTGGGGCAGGAGGGGCATGCCGATATAAAGTGGGCCCTGGTGGACCTGCATGAGGTGGACCAGCTTGAGCTTGAATCAGAGGAGGTCGTGGTACTAGAGGACCTTGTTGCAAAGGAGGAGCCGGAGGGCGCTGTTGGAATGGAGGAATCGGACCCTGCCCAAACTGAGAAGCATAATTCCCTTGAGCATACATCCTATGGTCCTAATTAACTAGTACAATACAGAAATTCAGGGCTAGGGTTCTGCCACATAGATCCCCATTTCCACAATCAAATCATCAATTAAAGCCTCAGAAACACCCCTGTGATACATAAGCAGAACAGGCACTTAATAAGATGAAAATATTAAACAAAATAGCATATTCAATCGCTGATTAAAATTGGTATCATGAATTCGATGAATTGATACAGACAGACATACGAAGAAGAAGAGGACCAAAAATATTAAGCAATAAAAAAACACAAAAAATGCATGGGACACAAGTAAACCTTCAAACACAGCAAAATAATCACTTGGCTCCATAACCCAGTTGGGCTTCAACTCCAAGTTTGCTACATTGAGATTTATTCCAATTCAACACCATTTTGGACTATACTGTAGCTATATCGAGCAATCCTTGTTTTTCCATGACTTCAATCAAACCGTATTTAATCTAATTACACCTCCGCACAATGCTAATCCACAGACAGTGAAAATGAATTTCACTTCCATCTTTCTTCAATTAACACCTGAAATCCGATGAATCATTTGACAGTCTCAATGTTAAACAATAAACAAGTGCATAAAAATATAAAAAATCACCCAACAAGCCAAAAATCTAACCCTGATAGTATCACAAACCCTTTCCTAGTTTCCTAGGAAACCAATCCTCTTCATCATCAAACATCTATTCAACATTAATCCAATCCAGTGAACCATCAGATACAAGAGCATCTATAACTTTTAATTGGTTAAAAGCAACTCAAAATAAATACTTTCTAGCAATAAACTACAGAAACACTCCGGGCAGTAAAAATCTCTAAATTATTCATGAATATTCGAATTACGGAAAATCATTAAGCAAGAGCAGCAATTATCAAAAAAAATATATCGACCTTCATTCCTTTCTCTCGAAGTAACTCCCCGCATCGAAAACAAAATTACAAACCATATACTTAATTACTATACATATACACATACCACAAGTCATGGCTTACCAAAAGAATCGGGAAATAGAGTTGCACAGCATCAAGTGAATAAATTTTAGGGATCCGAACAGAAACCCTAGAGATTAGAATTAAACAAATTAGAACTATTTAAAGGGTTTTCGAAGTGTCTGAATGATGAAATGGCGAGAATTAGATTTATAGAACCCTCACTACAAGGTTGGCTTTGTTGTTGTGATGGTCTCTTCAGATTCTTTAGTTCGAGCTCAGCGTTAGCACAGAGAGGTTTTGTCTCTCTTTTTTTTTTTCCTTTTTTGCCTATAAAATACTTTTTTGGGGTCGATTTAGCATAAAGGAAAGGTTCTAACAAATAACTGCTATTTTATCTTTTGGTTAATTAGTTCTTTTGCCTCCATCAAAAAATAATAAAATTAGTTCCTAGTTTGAGAAACATTGCAAGGTATCAAATAGACAATAGTATTGCAAGTTGTGAAATTACACTTCATCCCTTTCAATTTAAGTAATATTAGTGACTAAAATAAGACATGGTGTAAATGTTAGGGGTCACCGCCATAATTAATCTTTAAGGGTGTGTCTAGATGGCAAGATTATACAGGATTGGAGATTTAAAAAAAATATCATTTTCTATCTAACCTAAACCCGCCTATTATTGGACTGATTAGAATTAAGTACTATATTATATCATTTCTAGTATGTGGATAAACACATAAATACTTATGTAGGACCTATGTAGAAGGGTGATGGAATATGGTAATACTAGTCATAATAATTTGTAAAATTCGAACGTCAAAAAAATTAATCTCACTATATTAAATAATAATTTTTATTTCCTTCATTTATTTTATTACATGATTTAAAATTTATTTTTACCCATTATTTTTTAAAAAATATTGACAAAAATACATAATCTGATAAATTTTCTCAACATGTGTATATTATCGTGTATGAATAATGTCTGAAATAAAAAATATGTTAAACTATAAATTAATCAAATATTAAATGATTAAACTTGTGATAGAAATAACAGATGTGATAGTTTTGGGGAGAATATATATGGAATAAAATTTCAAATATCTAGCCGTTTTATTATATATATTGATTGTTTTGTCTCTAATCTATCCAATCCAACACCACGTTTAGTTTGTAAGTTAGCATTTGACCAATTCCAAACAAATTTTTCTTACAAATAATTTTTAAAAATATTATAATTTCATTTCTTTTAGACAGGTGTTCAAATTTTACAAGCACTATTGAGAAGTAATTCAAGCTCTCATTAATTAGTTATTTTATTATTAGTTGTTAATTAATCTTAGTCCAAATAAGATATTATTTCATTAGAGTTAGTTTATTGTTTAAATTAGTTGTCTTGTTGGAGAATACGGTCTTGGTCTTCTTGAGGTATATCGGCAGAGCCTTGGTTTGATAAAGTAGATTTGTTGAAAAAAAAATCAAATCTGTGAAAAAATAGGAGGATGGGATGAAGTAGACAAGAGAGAGAGGGAGAAATGAATAGGGTAATTTAGTCATTTGCATTAGTTATCCTGTCTAACAAAAAAAAAATCCAAGCCCCTCCTTGGGTTTCTTTTGACCCATGTAGATAGGTTTAAGTTAAATTTTCAAACTAGATTAGTATAAAATCCAAATGAAATTTTTGATGCATTTTTTACTTACCAAACGTGGGATATATGAGCCCCCATATACTTTTTAATCAAATCCTAACAAAGTTAAGTTATCCCTCTTTAACCAGTGATCCAAACATACCCTAAAAGAATGAGACCCTATTTGGAGATAAGGAAACATAGCTTTCCTCGAGAGAGAACTAAG
Organism: Ilex paraguariensis; assembly: GCA_963454935.2. Taxonomy (NCBI): domain Eukaryota; kingdom Viridiplantae; phylum Streptophyta; class Magnoliopsida; order Aquifoliales; family Aquifoliaceae; genus Ilex; species Ilex paraguariensis. Next base: position 5,786,013 of record CAUOFW020001724.1, on the reverse strand, counting down.
CTACATGGACGTAGGAGCATGATTGTCAACCTTGGCATCAAGCAGGACTTTGAAAATTTAGTATGCTCGAGCAAATATGCCAACAAATGGCTTGTTCTCTACTAGGTTGTACTTGACAAGGATCTGAAAAGGCTTGGATAGAGGAATCATGGTCTACGTCAACATATGAGATGGTGGGATATATGGATTTTTGACTAGAGGATCAAAAATCTTATGAAGTTCCTTGAACAAGCCCTGATATATACATCTGAAGGGATCCACAGGAAAAGGAGGCTTTGCAGTACACACATGTCAGGGGCACCTCAGTCATGGCATGCCGCAAGAGTCCAATCGTGACGCTCCAACCTTGGATGTCGCCCTTTTCAGTAGTCGAGTCTAGGTTGTATTTGAGAAATGTCACATCTATCTAATTAATATTTGGGACAGTTGGCATGTAATGCATAACGTTCGTATAAATATAGTTGAGCTATTTGCATGTAGGCATAATTGGCATGAATAACGTTGATTTCTACACGGAGGCAATTGCAAAAAACTTGTTCGGCAGACTGGTCTTCTCAAGTATCTATGTAATGAATACACTTATTACCCACCCCTACGTTTACACACCTACTCATGTGGGACAAACATTCAACTGGTGTGAGGATATTTATTACCTCCACCTACTTGAGAATCATTTTGCCTAAAAATTGGTTCCTCGATTAATTGACAACTTAAGTATTCTCGCTTAACGTTCCCTCATACTAATCCCTTTGTGATAGAAGTAATAAACACTTGTGTCGACACCATGAATAAAAACACCAATGAAATAAAAATGAGCCACAAAAAAGTTTGTGCTAATGCGGGGACAACGGGAGCTTCTCCTTGAGCCAATGTGCTTCGTGGGCCATAGCGACTTCCACAGTGGCGCAGGTTGTACATGACATGTAAGCTCTACAACAACAGATGCTTGCTACAATACAAATAATACAAACTTAGATTTACACCTCATCAACAGGGGCACAAAATTAACCGGTATTCTTACCAATGCTCTTCCAATATCCTTTACTTCCACTCATCATTGCAATAATTAATCTCTTTTTGGTTATTTTTTGTTTGCATAGACTGTGTATATTGATTTTTGGTCCTTCTATGTTTAATGAATCTTTAAGAATAAATATGATATAAAAAACATAAGTGTGTAAGATTAATTTTATCTATTAGGAAAAACTTATGGTTAAGTGTGCTCATCCTTAAACATATTTTTGGCTCCGCTACTGGATGTGAGAGTCTCTCTCACAATTCATCAACTGAATCAATTGAATTAATTATTTTTTTAAATTTTTTGTTTAAATTTACATTTATTTTCATAGTGTCTGAGTTTGCTACACTTATAACACTTATGTTGTGACTTTGAACAATTTTTAGTTTTAGACGATTATGATGTTGGTGTAAATTTTGTCCTAGAATAATTTTTTGGGTAAATTTTATTTTGCACCTTGAAAGATTTCAAGTTTCTTATTTTGTAGTTGTACTATCAAAGATTAAATTTTCATATTGCACCCTCCATGTATCAAAGTGTTGTAATGTGACCCTTCTATTAGCTTCCGTTATTTTTTCAGTCAATTTTCTCACTTTGCATCTCTAAAGATTAAATTTTTCACATTGCACTCTCAATGTATCAAAAATGTCTTATAATAACTTTTCTTTAGTTTTTTTGTCAATGTCAATGGGTTGACTCTTGACGGAAAAAATAATGGAAGCTTATAGCACTTTGATATATTAAGGGTGCAATATGAAAATTTAGTTTTTAAGAGTACAAAATAAGAAACTTGAAATCTTTCACGGTGTAACGCGAAAAGCCCTATTTATTTTTTGATACTATTGAGGCATTTTTGTATTATATTTGGATGAATGTATTTTTTATCTATTTTGTACTATTAAAGGTGTATATTCAAATTGCTCGCAAATGTTTTCTAATTCATTTCGATTTGTTAAGCGAAGTTTCTCCAGGTTGTCCTTGAAGCCTTAATTACAAATATAAGGATAATCATATCATATTAATAATGTTGATTATGCCTCCGTAAGTAAGGGCATCTTATTAGATTTGATTATTATTGTGTCCCTTTATTTTGGCTTTAACCCTTTCAACAAAAATAGAAGAGAATCCATTAGCAAATTTTTTTTTCCAAAAGGATTGGCTACAATTGGATCTTAGCATGACTTTTTGTAATAAATAAATCTTTACACCATCTAAAATTTTCTAATTTTTTTACATAGTAAATTTGGAAAAAGTTTTAAAGATCTATCTTTAACAATAGAAGGATAACCTATAAATTGTTTAATTATTGCAAAAATCAGGGTATGTTTGACATCTTAAATGTCCTGACCAAATTCATTTTTTATTATAGTTTTGTCTCCTTATATTTTGACAGCAGTTTGAATTCTAAGTGATTCTTCGTCAAGGAAAAGGTTATCCCATCATCCTTTAATTTGTTTAGTGAAACCAGAAATTTTGACTTCTGCAATTTGATGATTAGTGTTATCATTAGTAGCTTTATAAACAATTGTCATCATTGTCATTTCTTATAAACTATTTAATATTTAGTAATCATTAATTTCATCTATATTCCAATCATAGAGAGTGTCACCAGTATATGTGACAATAGCATAATATAGTTTTTCTTCAAATTGTATATAAAGAGAAGTTAGTCTAGAATAAAAAAGTCTTGTAACTAGGCGATTAGGATGAGAAAATTTGTGTTGGTTATCATAAAATCTTTTTGGTGTAGATGTCTTAGTATGTTTAACAAGAGCACAATTGTTGATTCGTTGTTATGGAGAATTGGATTTTCTTTTAATCTATTCAATATTAAAATCAAATGTAGAGAGTAATGTTTGTAATCTCGCAAATATGTTTTGAAACGAAATTATGGAAATCCTTTTTTAATATACATCTTTTACAGTAAACATATTTGATTAAAAAGATCATCTTGAAATTTGAAAATACACAAAATGATTGATAAAAATTCTTTTTTTATAGTGATATAATTTTGTTATGTTGAATATCATGCGTTGAAGCTAATTAAGAGGTTGTTTTCTGCATATAAGTAGTGGCGGATCCACAGTCGGAGCAACTGCCTCCATTGTAATTTTGAAAATTTTATTAAAGATTTGCCCCAATGAACAGTTTTTAAAAAACTTATGAGTAGTTATTTATTTTAAAAAATATATGGGTTTCATTTGTAAATGTCAAGAAAAAGAATTTTAAAAGACAAAACATATTTCTAGCCCCTTGTCTTCCGTCATTCACCTTCAAAGAAATTAGAATACAAACCTCCTCCAAACTTCAACAACAAGACGAAGCCAACAACAAAAAATTTCTATCCCTCGTCATTTCTTAATTCTTTCTTTCGTTGCTTTTCAAATTCTTTGTTCCAAAGACATAAAATAGAAGTTTTTAAAGCCCTTTACCATGGTCGAGTTAAATATTCGTTTATTAAGATTGATTGAGAGGATGGTTTTGAAGAAAATAGAAGTTGACCATACCTAACCTTTCTAGAGGTAACACATCCATTAGGATTTTTTAGATTTTGCTTATTTTGTAAACTTTTTAATTGTTGAGCATTAATTAGGGTTTATTTTTCCCTACCCATTGAACTTTTCTTCTCTAATGATAGAAATTAAACAGTTGATAATTTCCGAAATTAAACTAAATTATGACCTACAGTGGCACAACTCATATCGACATCAACAAAAGATGATTGATATCATTTAGGTTATCTGAGAATCTAAGGATATGACTAATATGTTGTGAAATACTTCAGTCATCTCCTTTGTTTTATGTTTATACGTTGAATTGAATTTGGGCTTGTAATCCTCTCATTTGTGTTATGTTTTTATGTTGGAATTAAAAATTGGGGCTTGTAGTCCTCTCTTATGTTTTATTTTTTACATGTTAAATTAAAAATGGGGCTTGTAACCATTTCCTGAATTTTATTTTTTCTCTGTTGAAATGAAATTGGGGCTTGCAATCCTCTCATGTTGTTTATTTTTTATATGTTGAATTGATATTGAGGTTTGAAATCATCTCCCGTGTTTTATTTTTATATATTGAGTTGAAATTGGGATTTATAGTCCTCTCTTGTGTTCTTTTTTATATGTAAAATTGATATTGGAGCTTGAAATTGGGATGTAGAATTGATATTGTACTTCAATTTATGTCATCTTTAGTATCTTTATATTAATTATCTAATAAAAAAATCAAAATTCATTGCCCCAATATATAAACTTATCAAGTAAGAGACAAACCAAAATACTTGAATCACATAAGTTATTAAACCTAAACATAACAATACATTCCATTGTTTAACATTCTATCAAATACATAAATACTATCATTTCATTGTTCAACATATTACCAAATACTATCTTCAAAAAAAGTTTTTTACTACAAAAATTGAATAGATCTTCGAGATTAGGTCCAAGCAAATCCATCACTAGAACATTCTCAAATCTTTCTCCTTTCCAACCTAGAAAACCAAGTTTAAAAAAATAAAAAATAAGAAAGCATGAATACAAATAATTGCAATATCCAGATTAAATTGGCAAAAGCCTAAGTTTAATAGGTCAATCTACAATTTTTTTCACTATATAACTTCAGCCCTCCATTAACTTTAACTTTAACATGACATACATAATTACTTTTGAGAAAGGATATTTTATATTCAAGTTTAAATATACATACAAATGTCATAACTCTCATAACTCTAAACAAACTAAAATGACAGTAATACAAAATCAGAGAGCCAATGAAAGAATGCTAGAAGCCCTAGCAAATTTAATAATATCTTCTAATTTGTTTTTTTTTTTCCCATAATATAGTTCACAAGCTTTAATTTTTCCTTTCTCCTTCATAAGAGTAGTGAGGGGAATAGTTTTGTTTCATCTCAAATTAGGAATTCCGGTTACAATTATTAGAAGTATTGCAATTAGAACCCATCAAAGTAATCCACTTGATGTAGGCATAAAATTCATTTTTCCATCTAAATCAAATTCCTACTTCAAGAGCCAAAATAAAATAAAAAGAAAATAATTCTTCATCCTCTTTCTAGCACAACTTCAAATTGCAAGGAAACTTTTCAAACCCTTATACACTATAGTACTCTTAAACAATTCTACAAAACAGGTAGCACATAATTCCATACTGTTAAACAAATAATTCTACAAACAATTTTACAAATCTCATATTGGTTCCCACTGAACCTCAGTGGCTCATAAGATCAACAACAATTTTGATTGCGACTCTAAAAGAAAATATATTTTGATTCCTCACCTGATATCACTATTATGACATAGGTGTCTTCCTTGGAACTTTTGCAGTATCTTAAATCCACACCCACAGAAGCGTGCACACACACACAGATAGACCCACCGACCCATAAAACTGGAGACCCCAATTAGAAACACTAATTAGCACAAACAAACAAATAAATTCAAATATATGTATATACAGATCAATTTATAGATATATGTATGTGCATATAAATTATATGTATGTATTTGCATATATAAATATGTAAATCTACTCATATATTTGACCTTTAGGTGCTTTATTCAAAGAGAGAAGCTGTGATTGGGAGAAACAAACCGTGATATGGAGCAGAGATTGAAGCAAAGAGAGGAATGTCAATGACGAGAGCGACGTTTGCAGAGAGAAAAAAGAGAAGATAAATTGAGGGTTTTTATAGTTTATGCAAAAAATGCTACTTTTTGTTGCTAACAAGATTTGAAGTCCAAATCTTATTAAAGGGAAGACCCTTAGCACGCACTGTTTGTGTTTTTTAGATGTTTATGAAAACACCTTTTTTCTGTTTGTATTTTTTGACCTTGTTTTTAAAACATAGTACCTTAAAAAAAATGAAAACACATTCCAAGCATATTTTTATTTTGATAAAATTGAAAACAACAAGAAGTGGTTACCAAACGCAACCTAAGTTAGTTTGGATTATTTGTTTAACTTCAATGATGAATGCTAAGTTTATAACTGAACAAATTAATTTTTTGATAGTTATGAATAAATTTCTTAAAAGAAAAGTAACATTGGAACAACCGCCACGTACTCAAGAAAGTGATGATCATGGTGGTGATATCTGATATTCGAAGTAATTTCATAATAAAATTGACTTAGAAAATATTCTCAGGGATCCTGGGCTACGAGTTAAAATTTTGGATTATCATCTGAATGATCGTGATAAAATTCGAACAACTTATCTACAAAAAATGCCCATGTCAACCTTGTGAACGTAATTTTTCACAAAGAAAATTCGACAAGTTGTTACGTCGATTCAATTCAGCTTGGTTCCATAAGGTGGTAGTTGGTCCGAGTATGGCATAAAAAAAAATGTTTCTTATTGCCCAGGGGCGGAGGGACAGTTGGGCCAGTGTGGGCAAGTGCCCCCTCTTTAATTTTTTTTTTTTATTAGTAGGGTATATGTATTAAATATTTAATATATTATGTGTGCCCCCCCTCATTTATATTAGACCCACATTATTTACCCAAAAAATTAAAAAATTTAACCCATGTAAAACAAGGGTTTTGAGGGAACCGGTACCCTTTTTAGAAATTATAGGGCAGAAAGTACTACTTTTAAAAATATAGATCAAAAAGTACACAACCCCTAACAAATCTCTAAAATATCCTCTTCAGTAGAATGGGAACCGATTTCTATATTTTTGCTTCCACAATCGAAACTTAAGGGATCTCAACTGTTACACACAAATCACTTCAATATCGCCGAAAACCCCATTCTTTCAAAAACTTCCATAAAATCACCTTTTGGATTTTCAAAACTTTATGTTGATCGTTGTTAAAGAAAGAATCTTTTAAAAACTTCACTATCCAAATCTTCACATTTGTCTGCAACATAAAGACACCAACCAACCACAACTCAAATTTAAAGACAGAAGTTCTAGAAAATTTACCAACATTGCCGTCAATAACTCTGACGGACTAGAAAATTTCAGAGATCCAAAAGTCATGAGTTTCTAGCACTTTTAGCTCTTCTCTGTAGAATTGGTTGGAGGAAAAATTAGGAATTTGTTCAGGTGGGGTTTCACTGGGATTAATTGGGTTTGCTGGGGGTGATTGGGGGAGGGGTTTGGGAGAGGGTTTTGAGGATTTTGGGGTGATTGGGGGATGGTTTTGAGGATGAGAGTGGTTGAATTTTTTGAAAAAAAAGTTGATAACTCAAAAAAATGTTGTTTTTATCTACTTTTTTTCTCTCAATTACCTTTTTATTTATGGTGCTTGGTATTACATGCACACCAAGTGTTCGATCATTTGCAAAGAAAAAAAAATCAAAGAGGCCATATACATTGTGATATGCGTTATGTCAATATATGCAGTGTGACATTGACTTGCAATAGTGTGACATTGGTTTCTAGCAGTGTGAATTTAGTTTGTACCAGTGTGATATTGTCTTGTAGTACTGTGACATTATCGTCTGAGGTAGCAAATCATCTTCCGAATCAGAATCATCATCTTGATTATTACGATCATCCTCATTTGAGTCATCATCATTGACATTTATCCTTACATGAACATGATTGTTACATGAACATGATTGACGTTAAGAGATCATAACAATTTTTTTTTTAAAAAAAAAAAACATATGGACGACATTGTAGTAGTGTGAATTTGGTTTGTAGCAGTGTAAAATTTTCTAGTACCAGTGTGACATTGTCTTGTAACACTGTGATATTATCGTGCGAGGCAGCAAATCATCCTCCGAATCAGAATCATTATCTTGATTATTACGATTTATAAAAAAAAATAATGGAAAAGACATTAATGTTTGAATAACTTAAGTTAAATGAAAGAAAAAGATATAATTTAAAATTCAAAAATGTTATTCCATAAATTTAAAAAATTGAATCCCTAATATAACTGTTATATTTGTCTCCCATTAATAAAGGAAAAAGGCAATTTCGTAAGAGAAAAAAATACAATTCAGCAAAAGTGTACCTCTTGACAAAACATTTACACACAAAGGTACTTATACACATATATTTTATATTGAGATACTTTTACACAAATAAGTATAAAATGGTGTACATTTTCACAATTTTCCCTTAAAACAAAAAATTTGAGTCTAATATTATCTACCCAAACCTATTACAAAAACTTTTAATCCAACATTAAAAAAATAAAATTTTTGGCTCAACATAACAACACATTTTATATAGAAAACTTTTTTTTTCTTTCTCTCACAGTCACAGCTCACTCACTCCCATTTGGCCACTTGCTCAGCCGATGAATAGAGACTAAACTAAAGAGTAAAGGTGATTCTTGTCGTTCCTTGCATCAACACAACAAAACCACCACCGACCGAGCAGGCAAGCACCGACAAAATAAAAGTAAATACTCTCTCTCTTTCTCTCTCTCTCTCTCTCTCTCTCTCTCTCTCTCGCGATCAACACACATGCACACAACACAGTCTGTGAATACACACAAAATAAATTAATTTTTAACAACACATAGTTTATGCATTTTTAACAACAATGCACAGTCTATGCATTTTAATTTTTAACCCTAATTTATATTTTTGTGCATTTTGCTCTTATTTGAATTTTTATGCATTTTTTCATAATTTATTTTTTTTGTGCATTTTGCCATAATTATTTTCTTAATTTGTTATAGCCCAGATTAGTAATTGGGGATGCTTTGAAAACCTTGAGTTGTAGTTATTGAGTTGACAGTGAAAAGTATTTTTTGGTAACTCTCAATCCGAATCTATTTTTAATACTTTGAATGATATTGCTTGGATTTATTAAAATTATGAATTGAATATTTTTATGCATTTGTATTTGTATTTGTTTCCTAATACAATATATTCTTTAGAATGATAGCGTTTAAATTGACAAAATAGTTTGTTTAATTAATTGTACAAGTATATGTATAAACCCATTTTCTTGAATAATTTTTTAAAAATAGTCATGGTAAAGTACTTCAAGAGAAAGTTTAAGTCAGAGTTATCACCTCTTTCAAACAAAGGTGATGATTCTTTAAAGAAAAGTCATGTAGATATTAATTTGGCGAATCTTTTATCAGATCCTAGAGTATGGTCTCAAATTATGGATTATAATCGTAATGATCGAGACCAAATTCGTAGAGCTTATCTACAAAAGAGTTTTTGTCAACCCCGCGACCATAATTTTTCACAAAAAAGATTTTGTGTTAAACTACGACGGTTTAACAAAACTTTGTTTTCTCAGTTTGGTAACTGGCTTGAGTATAGTGTAGCAATAGATGCAACATTTTGTTTGTGCTGTTATCTTTTTAAATCAGATATGGGAGAACAATCGGGTGGCGAAACCTTTGTTAGCTCGGGCTTTTCAAATTGGAAGAGAATAGAGAAGTTTCAAACGTATGTTGGAGGCGTTAATAGTTCTCATAACCAAGCTTGGAGAAAATGTCAAGATTTATTAAATCCAAAGCAAAGTATTGAAGCTATTTTCTTCAAACAGTCAGACCAAGCTCGAAGTGAGTATAGAACCCGGTTGAATGCATCCATTGATTGTATTCGATTTCTTCTAAGGCAAGGGCTTGCATTTTGTGGTCACAATGAATCTGAGAATTCAAGTAATCAAGGAAACTTTCATGAACTTCTTAGATTTCTTGTGGATCACAATGAGGATATTAAAGATGTGTTGAAAAATGCTCTTGAGAATCTCAAGTTGACTTCGCCTATAACTGAAACTTCTGTTGAAACGTGTAATGCTATTGTGACCCGCCTTGGTGATGCACTTTTTTTTGTTCTTATTGATGAATCACGTGACATATCAACAAAGGAGCAAATGACTGTTGTGTTGTGATTTGTGGACAAGAAGGGACATGTAGTTGAACACTTTTTAGGTTTTGAACATGTTACTAATACTAGTGTTCTATCATTTAAGGCAGTTGTAAAAGATTTATTTGCTAAACATAGGTTGAGCTTGTCAAGATTGTGCGGGCAAGGTTACGATGTGACTAATAATATACGAGGTGAGTTCAATGGTCTCAAGACACTTATAATGAAGGAGAATGAATATGCATATTATGTCCATTATTTTTCACATCAATTACAATTAGCTCTTGTGGCCGTTGCAAAGAATCATTTTCAAATCGCAACTCTTTTCAACTTGGTTGCTAATATTGTGAATGTTATGGGAGCCTCATGTAAATGACGAGATATTCTTAGGTATAAACAAACGACTAGAGTTATTGAATTACTCGATAATGAGGAACTTTCAAGTGGACGAGACCTAAATCAGGAAATTAATGTTACACGTGCTTGTGATACACGTTAGGGTTCACATTATTATTCTTTGATCAGTTTGATTGATATGTTTTCATCAGTGGTTGATGTGTTTGATATGGTTTCAGATGATGGTATAAATGAAGAACAAAGAGGGGAGACAAATGTTCTTTTGAATTTGCTACAATCTTTGAGTTTGTTTTCAATTTTCATTTGATGAGAAGCATTTTAGGAATCACAAATGAGTTGTCACAGGCATTACAAAGGAAAGATCAAGATTTCGTGAATGCCATGACATTAGTTTAAGTATCCAACCAACGACTTCAAATGATGAGGGAAAGTGGTTGGAGTTGTTTTCTTGATGATGTCACATCTTTTTGTGAAAAACATAAGATAGTTGTTCCAGAGATGGATGATATTTTTAAAGCTCGAGGGAGGTCAAGACGTACTCAAGAAAAGATAGATTTGTATCACTATCAAGTTAAGTTATTTTATACCATCATAGATATGCAACTTCAAGAGCTACATAGTCGTTTTACCGAGTCAAACACTAATTTACTTCTTTGTGTGATATGTTTGAGTCCTTCTGATTCCTTCGTAGCTTTTGACAAGGAAAAATTTGTTCGTCTTGCTTAATTTTATCCAAAAACTTTTTTTTCACTAGAGCTCATGATACTTTCTGATCAGCTGGATAGTTATATTTATATTATTGATATGCGCTCCAGTATTGAGTTTTCAAATTTGTTAGGGATTGGAAATCTTGCTTAGAAAATGGTTGAAACGAAAAAATGCGTAGTATATCCATTGATCTACTTACTTGTGACATTGTTATTGATCTTGTCAATTGTGACTGCCACAGTAGAGAGAACATTTTCAACCATGAAGATTGTGAAGAATGGATTACATAATCGAATGGGCGATCAATGGATGACAAATAACTTAATTGTAAACATAGAAAATGACATTTTCAATTGCATTGATAATGAGGTTATCATGCAACACTTTCAAAATATGAAATCACGCCATGGTCAATTGTAAAAGACTATAGTTAATCTCATTTTTTGTAAAAGGGTCTAATTAGAACCTTATTTTGTAATTTTTATTTTATTTTTGTATCCCATGTATATTGGTTTTTGGCTCTTTTGTCAATGAAATTTTAAGTATCATATATAATTTAAAAAATTTATTTGTCTTTAACTTAAACCCTTAAGAAGACAAATTTTTAAACTTTTAGTTAGTGCCTCTCCTCGTATAAATACCCGGCTCCACCCCTGTTATTGCCTATGTTGCTATCTAATGAAAGGTGATATCGGGGACCAAACAGGTGGCGATTCTTTCATTGCCAATGGATTCATTAATTGGAAGAAGTAGGAAAGATTTGAGATTCATGTCGAAGGTCCAAATAGTGCTCGTAAACACAATTGGAGGAGAATTTGAAATCCAACAAAAACCAGAAATTAAATTCCGGATTAAGAAATTCACACCCAATTTATATTTTCTCCAAAAAAGATAAGAATTGGTCTAAACCACAACCACACCTGGCCCAGCCCGTCAAGCAATGCACGTGTGTGGTTGAACCAATGACATGTAGATGCACACTCCGCTCATAAAAGTGTGATACCCATACTTGACATAAGTGAAGCAGATATATAGATTAGAAGATAGTATGGTAAAATTTCAAATAATAGAAGGATAGTTGTAGAGGATTCTATTCTACGTAGTTGTTCCAGACGAGTTTTCATATTTTGAAAAGTCTTGTATGATAATTTCATTATCAATGATATTTGAAACTTTTTTCTCAACATATGCAACTAAGCAATCATTCATTCAGATCTCACATACTGTATTCATTGCTAAAAAGATTATTTCAACTTTTGCAGTTGCAACAAGCAAGATGAATACTAGTTTTACAAGTGGATACACCAATGGATATATGATATTTTTTTTGTCTCAATTAACTTCTCTGCAAGTCCACCAATTCCTTTAACTTCTGAAACTTCATTGGTGCGCACATCAAGTATGTAAGTCTCAAGTTAATTGTTAAGTATCATAAGGCCCATTATGAAAAAATTTGAAGGGTAAAATTGAGCAAGACAAATCAACTTCCCTTTATTGAAAGCACATAATGAATCACGAGAATTTAGGCATACCACACCAAGAAGTAGCTCAGTATTTACCTCTGAGAAACGATTGTTAAGCTCTTAAGTATATCTAACACTATATACAATAATCCAACCTAAAAATGGAGTAGATTAGTGACTTTCACATTATGTCATTGACCTCCCTTGAGCTATATATATATATATATACACCATCATCCATTTTATCATCCATTTTGAAAAAAGGAAAAATGTCATGTTCACCACAAAAAGATGAAACCTCAGCAATTAAAGCTTCATAACCGTCATCCTTCATCATTTGTAATAGTTGTTTTGATACATTGACTAAGCTCATAGCATTTACTATGTCTTGATCTTTCCTTTGTCATGCTTGCGATAACTCATTTGTAATTCCCAATACATCTTTCATCAAATGCAAATTGAATATTTGATCTAAAGATTGAATTGAATCCAATGAGGTATATATTTCACCTATTTGTTTAAAATTTGTATTATCCTCTACTACAACCTCAAAGCACATCAACTACAGAAGATAACATAGCAATCATGTTTATGATATTGGATTGAATCAAAGTGGTTTGATGGAGAAAGACAAGGAATGAGTGAATATTTTCTTACAAAATGGTGTACTTTTAATGACATGATAATGAGTTTTCTTGTAAGAATTTTTAGATTCATGATGTCAAGAACTTGTATAAGGAACTCTATAAATCTTTTTTTCAATTTGAGCATTGTTGGAATGAGTCAATGTATCAACCCAAATGGATGAAGGATGCCCAATCAAAGAAGCAAAAAACAAAGCCTAATACAACTCTTGGCAGCTCTGCGTCTTCCATAGTGGACTCGATAAATTTAGGAGATGGCGGTAGGTTCTATAGATCCTTAGACCGGCCACCTGGAAGGAAAGTTGAGAAAGCATGACTACGAAAATCAAAGAGCAAAGAACTTGGATGTGATGCAACAAGTTCTACACTCGTGAATCTGTTAGTAGAGATGAAGGAAGAGAAAAAGGTAATGAATGAGAAGAAGTTCAAATGTTTGAGAAATGTTATCTTCGAGAACAGGAACATCTAGTGCAAGAGACAGAGAGAATGCAAATGGAGCAACTGAGAGAGAAAGAGCGAAAAATGTCGATAGATATGAGTGACAAACCTCCGTTGCAAGTTGAATATTTTCAGCGCCGCCATATAGAAATCCTGGGAAAAAAGATGTAGTTCTTTTTTATTAGTAGACAAACAACTTTTAAGTAGTAGTAATGATACTATAAGTATTGTAATGACATTTGCTTAAGTAGTGCCTAGAAGTTTCCATGCATATTCCATTGGTGCTTGACTAGATTAGCTTGGATTTTAGAATGAGTTTCTTTGTCTTTAATGCATTGTTGAGTATTAATAAATTAAAGCAGTTCTGAACTTAGCTCCGATATCACCATGGCAGTGAGACTCTCGTCCATTGTATCATAAATAAAGTCTAACTCATTAGAGTCCCACTCATCTTCAACAATTATGTTATATAATATTATGCATACCTTCATAATATCCTTAAGCACTTCAAGTGTCCAGAAACGTATTGGTCCATGCACTATCGTGCTTGGAGCACTTCAAATGCTCGCTCAATATCCTTTCTTGCTGACTCTTGAGATTTTGTAAAAAGTATTTCCTTATTGTCTCTTGGAGATGGAATTATTTTTAACAAATGTTACCCACTTTGGATATATACCATCAACAAGATAATATTCTATTGTATAATCGCTTCCGTTGACTAAGAAATTGACTAGAGAAGCCCGACATTCTGAAAAGAGAGTAAAAACAGAAGAGCATTATAGTACATTGATATCATTATGAATCCAGGTAACCCAAAAAAGGCATGTCAAATTCAGATATCATGTGAAGTCACTGCCTTCAAAATAATTGATGGTTCATGGGCATGACTAGAATACATACCTTTCCATGTTGTTGGACAATTCTTTCATTTTCAATGCATACAGTCAATGTTACCCAACATCCCAGGAAATCCCCGATTGATACCAATTGCTAATAATCCAGCAATATCATCGTTGTTTGGTGACCTGAGATATTAATCAAAAAAAATTGTTACTACTACCCTCACAAATCTTTTCAAACTTTCTATTGTGGTCCGTTCGTAAATCCTCACATAATCATCAACAACATCTATTGTAATTCCATAAGCAAACATCCTTATAGCGCCTGTCATCTTTTAAAGGGAAGACAAACCAGTAATCTCAGCAACATCTTTTTTTGGACAAAATATAAATCATTAGTTTCCACCATAGATAGAATACAAAGGGAAATGACTTGATTCATTTGAAACCTCCTCCGAAATAAATTTTGGGTATAGATAAGTGATTCAGCAAAATAATAAGTAAATGACCTTGAATGGAACCGCAATATACTCTAGAGTTTTTCTCGCTATTGAGTTTGTCCATTTCCATAGCACACATCGTTATCATCACCAATTCATCATTAGAGTCAGAATCATTAAGAATCATTTTGATTGTAGGGATGACGAGCCATAACATAAAAACAAAAGGAGAGTATAATGCCAAATAAATAGATTTTAGGTGTATGACAATGAGAGGGGGAAGATCTTATTTATGCATATCCAAAAATATGACCGTTGAAAATTTCAAATTTTAAAATTTTTGATGACGTGACCATTGTAAATATGACCGTTATCAATATAACCATTGAAAAATCTAAATTTTAAAATTTTGATGATGTGACATAACACATCATCATGTGATGTCATCAATATGGCGATAATGTGGCATGCTACGTAGTATTTTAAATTATAATTATTAATAGTCAGTTAAAGTTACTTGAAATAGTTAGTTAAAATAGAAAGTATTTGTTGGAGTGAATTAATAAAACTACTCTTTAAAATATATAGTGTAATAAAAATATATATTTTGACTAGCTATTTTAACTAGTATCCTTGGAGTTGCTCTTAGATAGAGGATCGCCAAAGTTGGAATCCAAAGAAGAGAGACGTTGGAGAGAAAAAAGGGAGGAAAGAGAAAGAGAGATATATCTGGTCTGGTCTGGCCTGGTCTGTGATGCTTTTAGAGGAGACGTGAGGTGTGGAAGTGATTTTTTGGGTGCGATATAAAAAATGAGGAGTGCCATTTCTATTAAAAACTTGGATTAACGAATCAGATTAATCCAAGTTTTTAATAGAACGACACTCCTCATTTTTGTCCTCAATATTACAATTGCATCATTTTAGTCTCTGAAATCTTGAATATATTTCTATATGATCCTTAAAACAGACAACATCTATATTGTTAACGATTTTTTATTATAAACTTATTGCGTAATATCTAAATATAAGAAAATTAATAATTTGGATGACTCTTGACCGAATTTTTATCCAAATTTTGGTCCCAAAGTTACTCAATTTTCATAGTTTTGATCATGAGCTATCTAAATTTTGGTCAAAAAGCTACCCAAATTTCACAGTTTTGATCATGAACTATCCAAATTTTGGTTAAAAGTTACCTATTTTATATATTTTTTGTCAAGGGCTACCAAAAATTTTGGTTAAAAGCTACTAAATTATTTTTGTTTATATTTAGGTATTATATGACAAGTTTATAATAAAAAATCGCTAGAAATTTGAATGTTGTCTGCTTGATGGATTACATAAAAATACATTAAATAATTCAGGGATCAAAATAATGTAATTAAAATATTGGGGACTAAAATAAGATAAATTCTATAATTTGGGGATTTTTAGCAAAATTAACCCTAAAATTTAGTTCTAAAAGTAATAATAAAATAAAAGAAAATTTTCATTCACGACCCCTATAGTTAGGTCTAAATTCACTGACACCATCTTTTGATTCTGAAATTTCACTGACACCCTGTCAGTTATTGTCTGCTGCTTACGTCGTTAATAGCGAACACTATTTTATAAAAATACCCCTTAGTATTTTATAGAGTAAATTTCATCCACATCCCCGTAAATAAGCCTAATTTCAACGACACCTCCTTCCGATTCAATTTTTTTTATTGAACTCTCTTTTTGTTCTATTATATTAACATTTAGGTTCATTAATTTAATATTTAAATTTTTTAAATTAATATCCTTTCTTTAATTTAAACTAAAATAACATTCAATTTCACCAAATTATTACAAAATTGATATTTAATTTAATCAAATTAATATTATTTATTTAATGTAATACTAAATTATTATTTAATTTCATCAAATCAATACCAAATTGACATTTAATTTTATCAAATTAAAATTTAATTATATTAAATTCTATTAATTTAACATTTAATTTTATCAAATTAATATCATTTATTTATTTTAATATCAAATTAACATTCAAATTTATTCAATTAATATTAAATTTTATCAAATTAACACTAATTTAATATTTAAATTTATCAAATTAAGAAAATTTTATTCAATTAATATTAAATTTTATCAAATAATATTTAAATTTGATATGTGAAGGGTGATGTGTGAAAATTGATTAAGTGACGTTGTAAAAGATAAACGAAAACAGGAGTTGAAAATAGGTGGGACTTTGACATTAACTTTATCAATTGTAATTTTTATTGTAGAGAAAATATTTTTAACTATAAATATTATAAAAACTCGATTATGTAACAAAATGAGTGATAATATGATGAAAAATATATATATTCCCGGTGGTATTTATAACAAAAGTTATCATATAACGCTTTAAAATGTTAAAAATTTATTGAGATCAATTGAAAATGCCAATAATTAACCTTAATTTTTGGTAAAATGTTAAAATTAAATTTTTTTTATTTTGTTTTGTTTTTTATGCATTTTTGACCTTGTTATGTTAAATGATTTTATTTGTGTGAAAAGTAATTTTATTATATATAAATATATCATTGTACTTATCAAACAGAGAGTATTAACATAACAGACGGTTAATAGACATTTTAGTCCGTTAACATAATAGATGGTAATTTTGGTATTTTTAAAGAATAAATAGTTAAATTGTGCACTTTATCTACAATCAAAAAGAGTGGAGTAAAGTTAAATTGTTAAATTGGATATCCATGATTCGATAGTATAAATCAGAAGAGAGTGGAGTAAAGTTTAAGAATTGAAAAAGAGTATCATTGAATTTAGAACTAAATATTGGGGGTGTAAATAGAATTTTCCCTAAAATAAATATTCATTCTCATAATTACTGACACTAATAATAGATTACTGTAACATTTAAATTTCGGATATCCTTTTATTTGCAAATAAATAACCAAAAATAAAATAAAATAATTCAAAATCTACCAGCTAGAAATCTTACTACTGCACTTAATTCGCTACGAGTCTCCGTCACAACGTTTCGCAAATAGCTCCAAACAGACTTTACATCGAGAAAATATTCATCTCAACCAACGGTCCATCCCCCTTTACATCCCCTCTATCTGGGTGGAGCTCCTCTGCCGTTGAGGAGTAACAGCAAACTTTGTTGTTAAGTGGGACGGCGCGTTTTGGCCAAAACTTCAGCACCCAGCAAATCCACAACACGACATCGTCTTCCACCTATACAGAACAAAGTGCAAAAACAGACTGCTCTTTCCCTCCAAAATCGACAACCAACCTCGCCTAAAAACATCTAAAAAACTCTCTGCAGAGAGCTTGTAATCACCCACAAAAATTCCATTGCTTTTTTCACTTTTTGTTTCTCACGAAATGTTGATATTTTATTCATAATTTTTTTATGAAATTCCAGTTCATAAAATTCATAATTTTTTTTTTAACACCATGACCCTGTATTCGTCATTGTCCCTACAGAACAGTGGTGTTTCATATTCAAATCAATTAAGCTGCATCTGAAAAGTGTGTTAGAAGTGTTGTGCTTCTTAAATTGTTATGAGCCTCTCTTAAATGAGTATGACTTGCCAAAAATGTTCAGTCTTGTAGGATTCATTTGACATGTTGGAAGTGGTATTATTCTATGGTGGAACAAACTGTGTATTAACTTGTTGGATTGCTTTGATTGTGTCATGTTTGATGCTATCATGTTGCGGGCTTGTGTTCGAGTTTTCTCTTCACAGCTGGCACTAGTGTTATATAGGCTCTTAGTGAAAGAACAACACATTCTTTGTTTCTAAATTTCTCCGATATGATTTCCTGATTTACATAGAAATGAGTGAAGAAGCAGAAATCAGGTACTTTATGTTTGAAATTTTCGTTTACCTTATGTCACAGTCACAGAGGAAGGAAGTTATGATACTTGTGGATATGAATCGTGTCCTTGTAGTTTATAAAAAACCTTTTTGACTTGAACACATTGCACAGCTTCCTTCAATTGTCTTGTAATTCTTTGTATAATATATTACATTGGGTCTGTGATATTGATATAGTTATAAGACTACCATCATTCGTTCTACAACGTTTTTGTGAGTATATTTTATTGTTTGATATATGAATATTGGTGTTTTAGGCTTTGGTGAAACTAAGTTATATAAGCTTTGATACATAAGATTTTCTTGCTGATAGGGAACATAAAAAATAAGTATATCCTTGTTCCATTTGTAATTGAAAATTTATATGGGGACCTAATCTTATATTTAATTTGTGCAACTGTTTGATTATTGTAGGGGACCTAATCTTTAGTGGAGATGGAATGTGTTGAGATTGATAAAGTAGACAATACTCCATGTATGAGAATGCAATTTGACTTGGAAGAAGATGCTTATAGGTTCTATAACAATTATGGTGGAACTGTGGGATTCAGTGTGAGAAAAGATTATCACAACAAGAGCTTGAAGGATGGTGTATTAATTTACAAAAATACGTTTGTTGTAAACAGGGACAAAGGAGTAAAGATCAAAGGGATTGGAAAACAACAAAAGCTCGGGTAGAGACTCGTACAAATTGCCCCGCTCACATGTGCATATCCCTACTCATGGGCATCAACTTATAGTTACTCAAATCCATTCTCAAGCATGTCTTCTCAAGCATCAAATTCTCAAGCATCAATTGGTTCACAAAATGCTCGGATAAATGTTGAAAATTGCTTCTTGGACAACGTTGTTGATTATTCTAATGAGGAGAATTGAGGTGGACAATGAATAGTTGCTTCTTCAAATTTCTTTTGCTATTTTGAAATGGGGATGGTGGATCTTTTGCTATGGTTGCAAAGAGTATTATTTTGCTATGGGGATTGTGGATCTTCTATTTTCTTGTCTTAGAAGATCTGTCATCCCTTTGGAAACACCTGTGCACATGATCTCATTTTTGTTTTTTTATGGAATTGACCTCATCTATGTATGATTCATGGTGTTCAATGTGTATTTTTTATCTTGGACAAGTAAATTTTTGTTATGTACCATGCACCAAAGCACCATGTTCAACCAACCAATACACCAATACATCATTTTCAACCAATCAATACGCTTCATTTCATAGAAAAGAATTACAATCAATAAGACAAGCAGACAAACCCTGCTCTGTCTTTATCCAGAAATGCAAGAAAAAACAAGAATTAACAAATGACAATCTTCTTCCTTAAAGTTTTGGTACCCCGCTGACATTGCTGCTGCAGCCTCCTTGCCTGATTTTTTTTTTTTTTAAGAAATAAAAAATTTTATTGAATAAAACTCAAAATTACAAGAATCAAAATAGAAACTGTTTTAGTGAAAAAACAGTAACTGTTTAACAGAAAAAAGAAAAAAAACTGTTACAGTAAAACAAATTTTCTGTTACAAAAAATGCAGACAAAACTCTTTAACTTCTCCTACACAACTGCACCATTTTGCTGAACTAGCTGAAAAAGGAACTGCCAGTGAAACAACTACTCTTCACCTTCCATCCTTCAAAATGTACTAAGGTAGCTTAGCAGCAGCTCATATCAAAATCCCATTGCTTGTAGCTAAACAGGCTGCACCAGACTGCATACAAACTGCACCAGACTACATAGCATCACAGCTCAACAGACTGCACCAGACTGCATGAATACAGCAACAGCTCAACAGACTGCACCAGACTGCATAGACTTCAACATCATCCTAACTTCACAGCATCACAGCTCAGAATTCTGAAAATTAATAAATTGGCTTTAATCCGTCAAGAGGACCAAAACCAATGTTAACTACAATTCTACATCTTCTGAACTTCACAATTAAGCTCCTAGCTCATTAAACAGCCCCCAGACAAGAAGCTCCAATCTTTACAAAATTGTAAGACAGCCTTTTAAGAATGACTGTGTGCGTGCTGGATCTTGCACAATATAAACACGAGAAAAGATCTCTCCCTTGGTGAACTCGAGTGAGTCAATCGAGTGATCAACCCTGTTGCTTGGAACAGCCTGTGAGGTCCGGTGGTAACCTGGAACGGTAATGGGAGACCCTCGTGGATCAACGGAACGATCCAGTAAGGCTGAGGAAGGTTCCTGGAACAAAGAAAAACAAATTAGAAGGGTGCTGGAGTGTTTTTCGGCGTATCCCCTCCGACGATCAAGTCAGTTTTTGAGAGAGAGAGGAAGAAGAAAACACTGAGTATAATTTTTAGCAAAGGTTTTTTGTTGCCCCCCCCCCATCTTGCCTTTTGCGAGGAGTATTTATACCTCAAAAACTCATGATTGCTGTCAGTGTAGTCAGTAGGTGATCATTAGGTATTGGCAATGTGCGCACTGATTCTGATGAGGAATGTTTTTTCTTTTAATTGTTCGGGATCCCGAGCAATCAATATTGTGTCATCAGGCTACCGACTGTCCAATGAGCTCCTCTCGGGGAGGATGCAATAAATGTTCAGCCTTAGAGACATTTATTGTCTTTCACTTCCGAGCCTTTCCGCATTGAATGCAGTCTCATCAAGGGAATGGTGTAATTAAATGTTTGCTTTCCCAAGTCGTGTGTCAGTAAGGGCATGCGGTCTTTTTGTCTTTGATGTGACACAATATGCCACGCGTCCATTCCTCATTGGCTGTGGCCCCTGCCTTCCTGTGCTTTCTAACACCAATTGTGTAAGACGAGGTCATGATAGCTAACCTAGCCTAGCCTAGGCTAGTGACCTGTACATCAATAGCCTCTATAGGAGCAGAGAACGCACCTTGGACAGAGGTACATCTCGGACCCGAGGGAGAAGTTCATCTCGGAGCCGAGGGGAGGTGCATATAGCGACCGATATACCCATATCAGACCGAGGGATACGTGTCGGTTCGTAAACGTACTGGATGCCACTTGATCCCTATGACAAAGTTCCTCAGGGGAGAGGGACTTGTGAACTGATGGATACGTAATCTCAATAACAAGATTTAGTGATACCGAGGACACGTGTCTTCATCTTAGAGTATTTCAAAAATATCCCATCAAACTGCTTGTTTGATTAGCTCTCTCAAAGCAAACAAAGGAACCAAATTTAGTATAGCTAAAGACAGTGGAGCATTAACTCACTTGTGCCTAGACAACAAAATCTAGACTTAGACCACCAATTTCTGCCCAACCAAAATCTCAGACAATACTAGGTATGTCCCAACGGTTCTCCAAATTATTCTCATGAAGTGTAATATAAGACTAGATCATTCAATCTCCATAACAATCAACAGTTATATAGAGGTATCCCAATTGTAAAAACCATCTGAAAAAACACTCAAATTTTTTCTTTTTTTCTTAAAGTGAATCAATTATCTTCCTTACCTCAATTATGTGGTCAACAAGTTCAAAAAACTAACAAAAAAAAATAATAAATTCAATTATACCAATATGGTGCCTCTGGCAGTGAATCTGATATACATAATTTCACTCAGACCAACAAACAAACACCTACACAAATGCACATACATATACATATGAAAATATGCACGGACAGAGAGAGAGAGAGAACCTTCTTGAGCTCTTTGTAATGGGCTCATGTTGGCAACCTCTTTGCGAATTTTGGATCGGAGAGCCCTATTTTCTGGAAAAATTCTTCCAACTGATTAGGATTGTCACCGTCGTTCATGGTGACGACGTTGCGGTGAGGGGATGCGTACGATAGCAGAACACAGTGAAGTGAGGAATGGAGAAGCCGTGGCCGATGCCATCTTGCTCGATAGAGTCATCAGATTCAGCACCCCCCCCCCCCCCCCCCCTCTCTCTTAGGTGGAAGACGACGTAGCGGGCTGAAATGCGCACAAATTAGACGACGTCGTTTTGTGGATTTGCGGGGTGCCGGTGTTTTGGCCAAAACGGCACCGTCCCACTTAACAGCAAAGTTTGCTGTTACTCCTCAACAGCAGAGGAGCTCCACCGCCCTCTATCTTCTGTGCTTCAGATCGGATCCGCAACAACACAGGTCATTCCCCCCCCCCCTCTCTCTCACTCTCTCTCTGTTTGTGTGAACTGGTACTACTGAAGCTGTGCTTCTTTACTCTGTCACGATCTTTTTTGTTCAGTTCATCTCACGCGGATCTGTGTCTTTTTTAGCCATTTGAACCTCGGCATTCTGTTCTACAGTTCTTTTGGTTTAATTTTATATAACTTGCGAGATCATCTCGACTAAGTTCTGTTATTTGAAGTTGATTTGTTGTGGCTAATCTCTTCACTTGAATAATGACATTTGCCGTTTCTTATTCATGATATAATTGTAGTTAGCGTTAGGGATTGCATATGTTTAGTTGTTGTTCGAATCTTAGCAACTTTTTAGAGGTCAAACAATAAGAGATTTATCTGTTATGAATATCCTAATTCTGTCGTAGATGACCTGTCTTTGACTTGATAGCGAGAGGGGATTAGTTGAGTGTGCACAAGTCGCAAGTTGGTCAATACATTCTTGACCATTAAACCAAAAAGAAAATAAAATGAAGTCCTTAAAATGCGAGGTTAGTATGTGTGATGTTGACCTTGGATTGAATAGGCAATGAGCCTAATTATTAGGGTCTTTCGAGACACATAGTCGAGTCTTCCGGAAGGGGCCACCTGCACAGGTGTTGATCTAGATTTTTACAATGCACAGCTCTTATGGGGTGGGTTTTGCACCAGAGGACCAGTAGGATGCTCTAAGAGTTCGGGTATCTTCATCACAGAAAGGAAATATAATAATCAGGGACATAAATATTTGTGACAATGCCCAATGAAAAGCAAGGGTTCATGTAGCTATGAAAATTCTTGAAATTTTGTTGTCTTTGACAATCAATTCATTTTTCTTGGCATTCTCCGACGGGTTAGTCCACTAATCACGGGTTATTGGATTTATATAGAAAGAATAGGTCCATGAATAACCTGAACAATTTCATGTGGGATGGGTTGTTTTATGTGTTTCATTTGTGGTGAATGTATTCCTAAATTTTGTGGCAAGATCAGTTCAAGGTCAGAAATTTGGTTGAGTTCTTTTGTGCTTCATATATGCTAAGCTCACACAATTTTGGTTCATTATCTGCTGGGAAACATGAGCAGGGTTTGGGGGTCCTTTAAGAAAAGTTAAAGTCAAAGATCATGGGTCGTGGAGTTAGCTGTGGCGGGGGACAGAGTTCTCTTGGCTATCTTTTTGGAAGTGGAGAGGCTCCGAAACCTACCATCACAAACAATGCTGAAGCTCCTCAAAACCCGGGACAGGTTGCAAATAGTGGCCCTCCTCAGAAGCCAGATGCTGCTGCACCACCAGTAGATGTTGGTAAACAAATTCCAGCTGGAATCCAGGGAAACACTGCAAACAATTATTTCCGAGCTGATGGCCAAAACACTGGCAACTTCCTCACGGTATGCTGTTAATCACAATTATTTTTTCCTGTTGGGTTTTTTAAATCTTCCTTCCTTTCGAACTTGTATGTGTTTGTATGAATGCCCACATTTATGTATAGTAGAGAATGGCTAGCCATAGGCTTCAAATAGAGATGTTATGCATTTTTAGTTTTCTGGAACCATGGCCAAAGGATAAGTGGGGGTGGATTGTTTTGAATCCAATGAACTATAAGGATCTACAGATGGTGTACTTCTGTACTATTTTCTCGACTTATTTTTTATATTTGGGATTTTGCACTGTTTCTGGGATATTTGTCATAAATTAAAAATTAACAAGCAAATAAATCAGGAAGTCGGAGCAGTATTAATTTTAATTTTTTGTGTTGATTGATTATTAATCACTCAATTATGTTGGTGATTCAAAGGCCCAAAGCATGCACACCAAATAACCCAATTGGATTGTTTGGTTGCCTTGGTGCACTTTAATCTATGTTATTTGTCAGGTTGCTGATAACCATGAGTTGTGGATGTGGGATGTTCAGATAATGAACATGAGAGAAACAGTGACTTTGATTGAGTGCTCAAATTGATCAGACTAGATAGTGTGTATTCGGGATTTTTAGATGATGGTAAGAAAAAAAATTGAGACATTTAAGCTTCAGGTGCTGTAGTCTTGGAAGTTTTAATAGGTGTATGATCTTCTTTGGGTGGTTTAATACAGTAGAGATGTGATCAGCAGTTGACCGATGCAAGTTTTTAAGTACTGGTAATATGCTGGCATCCCCGAAGGTGTATAGTCAGTAACTTCACAGTTTAAGTACATTATTGGTGACCAGGGTCTACTATGATAGGCCCCGCCCAGCGGTCACTTGCTTTAGGTTTTCTTTTCTGGACACTTTCTTGCCAGTAACTCCCTTAGCTATCTAGGATAGTTTTACTTGATATGCATATCTTGTCTCCCAACATTTCTCAACCATGATTTGCAAAAATGAGTGAGTGATTGTGTAGTCTTTCTGACAAAATGGAGGGTTCTATCGTTAAAGTTGGTATCAGGGGGATCATTTTTTGAAGTTTTACTATTTCCGTTTTTGGCTTGAAGCGAATTTTGATGCGCACAAAAGGCTCATTGTTTCGTACCAATGTTGGTCGTGTATACATTTTTTGTGCCTTACACATCACTCTAGTGGCTTCATTGAGTTTTTGTCCCACAGTTTCAAGTTTGACTGTGTTTTTCTCCTCAGGATCGGCCTTCTACTAAGGTCCATGCCGCTCCGGGTGGTGGATCTTCACTGGATTACCTGTTTGGTGGTAGTGGCGGCAGCAACTAATGCCCGGTGCCTTCAAGGATGACACTGCTCACTGTTTGTCTGGGCCCCATATAAGTTTGGGACACAATACTTCTGCTTTAGTTACTGCAGACATCCTAAAATTGAATGGAATTTATTGCCTGTCTTCCATTTATTAAAGAGAATCCTTCTTTACTACTGTGTTGGAATGCATGTTCTGATTTACAAGTCAGATCTAGAGTGACGATAAATACTCATTTGTAAAATTCTTCGGATTGGGGTATTAGTTTTGCCAAAATAGAAGTGAAGTAACTATCATTTATCTTTTCCATACTGCGCTATAAATGAGATCATTGGACATTGTGCATGGCTTTTTATCATTGTTTCACATAGCAGGCAGGGATGATGTTTGGTTTTAGCACCAAGATTTTCATTGAAATTGTCTCACAAAATTGGTTGTGCTCGTGGGCAGATGCTGGTTCGGGGGACTGGTTGGAAAGGGCGAGCTCTTAGGACCCAGTTGTTGGGGGTTGATGTGAAGGAGTCCCACTATATATTTGCTTGCCCAAGTACCAATCTTGGGACAGTATTGACAAAAAAGGATTGGTCCTTCACTTGCCATTTTTTGTAAGTCTGACTGGCTGTCTTGCCTTGACTTCCAATCCCTCGCATGAGTCGGACTCCTTCACTCTTTTGTTTAAGAGATCAATGGTTCTTCACTCTCTTGCTCACTGTCAAGCTGGTTAACTCCAACAACAGTTTGATATCCCATTAGCCTCTGTTCCTGCAAGACTCGACGTGATTTTTTGACTACGTCATAAAGAATCACCAAATCCCTAGTCCTTGAAAGCTCATAAAATGGCAAATTTTAACATTAAAAGCAAGTTCGAACTTTTTCGTTACCCAATTCTTAAATTTGTTTCCGGGCAAGCAAGAAAGCAGTCCTTTATAAGTTTGGCATTTCCCAAGTGACATGAAACGATAATGCTTCTTTTATGTATCTTTTTTTTCGAAACAAGAAGCTATTTTGTCCAAAAAACTAAAACATGTTTAGTTACTATTTTGCAACAGTAATCAAATTACATCTCCTCTTTCCCAAAAAAAAAAGAGTTACATCTCACATGTATAATTGACACTCAATATGCATGCATATGTATATTACAACAGTCGGACAAGGAACAAGCATGAACACAAAAACAAACGTCACTTTTAAAAAAAAAGCAAAAATATAAAAATACCAACGGTAATCAGTTACAGTGATATGTACATGGTATGAAACTGGGGAGAGCATCCGAGAATCATCAACAAAATAATCACCACAAGGGCGAATCCTTTTTCCTTTTCCCTACTACATCAGCTAGTTTCTG
Organism: Ilex paraguariensis; assembly: GCA_963454935.2. Classification (NCBI taxonomy): domain Eukaryota; kingdom Viridiplantae; phylum Streptophyta; class Magnoliopsida; order Aquifoliales; family Aquifoliaceae; genus Ilex; species Ilex paraguariensis. Next base: position 5,759,291 of record CAUOFW020001724.1, on the reverse strand, counting down.
TAAATTTTAACAATCCATTAAAGGAGAACCCCCCCCCCCCCCCAACCCCGAAAACCAAAAAAAAAAAACCCAAAACCGGGAGAAAATGGCCCAAGTCTGACAAGAATGCTGCAAGAGGGTGTCAGCCATCTACTGGGGCGGAAAAACTGACGGGGCATGAGGATCAGAGGATACCACTAGCAGATGAAAGTTTGCCAAAGTATAGACATTGATAAAACCCCCAAGGGCAACTTTAGATCAATTTCTTCGCTGCAAAAAGAGGAAATATTACCATTATAATTAGTCAAGTCTATTGCTATCGTAACAAACCATAACAGTCGCTGTTTTTTTAATGAGAAACTTTTCCCTTCTTGGACGCATTCAAATCTGAAGCAGTTACAGTACAAAAATATTGATAGCACATGAAATGCACAATCAGAGTCAAACATGGTTAGAACTGATATTGCTGATATAAAAATGGGAATACGAGTCAATGAAATCCCACCAGTCTGAAAGAACAGATTCTATAATCACCGGTCAACAGCATCTGTGATCACCATTGAACAAATGCACAAATGACCAGTGTTGCACATTGAGATATGGCCTAAAATGATCTCCAAAAGCATTCTATCAAATTTCTGCCTGAAACTGAACGTGTTACGTGATTCTTCATCGCTGGTCCATATTCTGGTCAATGCTCAGTCACCTGCTACAGAACATTCGGATGAAAATGACTTCACACGTAAAAGGCCTAGACAAAGATTTAAATCATAAAATTAAATTGGCATTGTTAATGATATTTACCAAGCACCATAAAATTCTATTGTCCACCAAAAGGGAGATTGAAAACGAAATTAATTATGACATTAAAAACTAGTGGCTAAAACCTTAAAAATGTGACATACTTAGACCTGTCACAAAAGATAGAACACCATAATCAGTGCAAGGAGCATGAAATTTATGTATCACCCAAGTGAAAGCAAACATCTGAGTACAAAGTTCAGTACACTAAGTGCAGGAATGCATGTGATCTATTTTGTCATTCATGTATACATCTCTCAAGTTTTAGGGAGAATTCTACAACATTGTCATTAGATTAGCAATGCTGAATAGTGCAAAATGCAAGATAATTGAGAAACATGCTCAAAACATTTAATATAGCGAAAATGACAATGCTAGATAGATGCGTGGTAGAACTAGATAGGATGCCTTGAAGCATGAGTACATTCGTGAGACAGTATCAAAGGAATATAAAACTAAGTAGCTTGGATATGTTCATCAAAGACCTATTGCTGCGACATTAAAGAGGAGTGATGCTACACCTATCAATAATAATGTGAGTAGAAGTAAATTATCTTTGAAAGAGGCACAAATATACATAAGCACATGTTAAACAAAAAATATAGCCATAAATAGAAATAAAATTTATATCACTAACACTAACTAGTTGGGACAAACTTAGTTGAGGTGAGTTGAGCCTCATTAATAACTGCCGTTTGTAAAACCCTTACAGTAATGATTATCATATATCATCTATGAAGATGACCCTTTTTGAGCTGTGCCTATTCGGCTAGTCTAAGTCCTTTTCCCCACCGCCTCCTTAGAATAAGAAGATAAAAAATGTGTTAGCATTGGAAGACTTATGTCACCTTTTAAATTTCTAGGAAAGTGCTTGATTTTCTATATTTAGGAAGATTAGGAACTTAGAAGCATGTGGTTTTAATTAATAAGATAATCTGTCTCTCATTCTCTTGACGTCTATGAGGATATCTTATCAAGGGATCCTATGCCCCACCATCACTTCTCTACTAATTAAGATTCCCAAGAAAACAATTAGATTCCTAAACATTATCAAGTACATACATACATACATATATGTGTGTGTGTGTGTGTGTGTGTGTGTGTGTATCCGCCAGTGCACAACCGGTTCCATGCCCGAATAAAGGAAGAGAGTTGTGTAGATAGCTGATAGCCAGCATAAAACTCAACAGACCAAACCTGAACATTTATTCAAAGAACATTCGCGTATGCGTTGCGTTGCACCTGCACCCAGGCATTTTGAAAATTGGGCAAGGGGCGCCGTATTCAGTCGCCCGAATGCGGTGAAAAATTCACATAGGATTTCTGCATCAACCTAGATGAGCGAGGGTAAAGAAGTTAGCCCAGGGTACTAAACTTAGGTTAGCAACTTGGATATAGGAACACTAGTACGTAAAAGAATGGAGCTAGTTGGGACCATGATTAGAAAATAGAACGTGCTTTACAAGAAACTAAGTGGGCAAGGGCTCAAGCGAGAGAAGTAGAGAATACCGATTATAAACTTTATTATATAAGAAAAGATAGACATAGTAAATTAGTAATAGAGTAGGAATAATAGGAGATTCACATATTAAACAAGAAGTCATAACATTTCTTAGGAAAGAAGAAAGAATTTTGGGAAGTATAATTAATATTATTATTGCATATGCACCTTAAATAGGATTAAATAACTACATTAAAACTCAATTTTGGGAAGATATGGATGAACTAATGAAAGCAAATACCTATAGGAGAAAGAGTATATGTAGGAGAAGACTTTAATGCCTACATAGGAAATGATTGGGTTTGATACAAGAGGGTACATGATGGACATTGATTTGGAGATAGGAATGCTGTTGGAGATTCTTTCTTAGACTTGCTATAGTGTATGATCTTATTATAGCAAGTACGTATGTTAAAAAGAGGGATGAACTTTCAATAACTTTTAAAAGTTGATTGAATAAAAGTCAGAAGATTTTTTCCTAACTAGATGAGGGGAGATCATAGAATATGTAGGGGACTATAAAATCATTCCAAGCGAGAGTGGAACTTAGAAGATGAAACAAATATAATGTAAAATATGATGGTAGAACATACTGAAAAAGTAGCTATTGAGGTTTTTGGAGAATCAAGAGGTAATGAAATATTAGGAAGAAAAACTTGGTGGCAAAATGATGAGGTCCAAATTGAGGTAAAAACAAAAAAGATGCTATAAAACTAAAAACGAGGAAAATTTTAAAAGTTACAAACTTGCAAATAAAGAAGTAAAAAAGAGGGTAAGAAATATTATGTACAAAACATATTACGATCTAACAAAGTGCAATTCCCCGTTGAATAATAAAATTATAACGACTAAGAAAATGTCCGATGAGTGGAGGAAGTGTATTCTAATATCTATATATAAGAATAAGGGAGATATACCAAGTTGCACAAACTATCGTGGTATTAAATTAATGGGTCATAAAACAAAACTTTAGAAGAAAATGATCAAGCAAAGATTTAGGTTTGAAACAATGCTTTCTAAGAATTGTTTTGGATTTTTGCCTAGGAGATTAATAATAGAAGTTATATATTTACTTCAGAGACTTGATGGAGAGGTATCCAGAGAATAATAAGGACCTTTTGTTTTTATATACTCAGAGAAGTTATATGATAGAATTCCCACATATATTATGAAAGGTTTTAGAGAAGGAAAAAGTTACTGTTAGGTAAACTGATGCGATTATGAATATGTAGTGATAGAGAACAGTAGAAGAAAGTAATGAATTAACAATGTCCGAGTCCATCTTTTTTTGTATTGATTATGAATGAATTGGCTAGGCAAATTTCAAAAGAGCTTTTCTGGTGTATGTTATGTGTAGACGATATTGTATTAGTTGATGAAAGTAAATAAGGAATTACTAATAAGCTAGAAATATGACGATAAACTCTAGAATCAAAAGGATTTAGGATAATAGGACTAAAACTAAATATATGGAATTTAATTTTAGTAAAAGAGGGAATTGGAATCGAAACCAGAACCAGAAAGTAGTAAAAATTAAAGATTAAGAGAAACCAAAGCATGAACACCTTAAATATTTAAAGTCTATTATTCGTATAGAGTGTGAGATTAGGGATGATATTGCTCATAGAATTAATGTTGGATGACTAAGTGGAGAATGGCATCCTATGTGTTATATGATAGACATATACCACTTAAGATAAAAGAAAAGTTCTATAGATAGACCATAAGTCGCGCTATGCTTTATGATACTAAGTGTCAAGCAACTAAGAAACAACATATTCAAGAATTGAATGTGGCGAGAATGAGAATGCTAATATGAATGTGTTGTAAAACTAAAAAATATAAAGTAGGAACGAATATATATATGAAAACATAGAGGTCGCACATATACGAGATAAACTTAGAGAGAATTGACTTGGGTGGAGTCAATTTGTCATATTTATAGATGGCTTACTATAGAACCGGTGAGAAAGAGTGATATGATAATGATTGGTAGTAAGTGTAAGGGTAGTAGAGGAAGACCAAAATTAACTATAAAATATTAAAGACATGATAACTTATGGTCTAATAAAAAACGTGGCCCTTAATAGAGCTAAATGGCGAAACAAGATTCATGTAGTCGATCCCAAAAAGGTTGGGACAAGACTTTATTGAATTGAGTTGAGAAATCTAAGAAAAATAAATCTAGGATATTTCTTGTTTTTGAAAAGCATTAAGAAATATGGAAACCAGCTAGACATATTGAAGGAAACTTCCTTACTAAAAATAGCCAAAAAACTGAAAACCACAATTTACTTGTCATTAGTAACTCACTTTTCTGTCTCATTTATGTTTGGTGGTCACCTGACCAAATGATAATCTGAAGCAATTCATAAGTACAAACTGGTTGGAATACATGTTTTGGACTCTCTCGTTTGCCATTCTAACCTTGATGAAGACAAGATTCAGCTGCGTAACCTAACTGCTTTACCAGCAAGCTTGATGGTTCCATCATTGCATCTATATCCTTTAGCATTCAAGTCCAATCTTAAATATTAAGCTACAAACCATCCCTCATAATTTAGGACGAAACAAAGATTATATAGCAGTAGCATCATTGGGCTTGCACCTTAATTTCATCCAAAGTGACACAATCCTTGGCTGCAGCTGAAGTATTCTCTTTAGGGTCTTCAACACCAGAATTTTGTGCATCACTGGTCTGATTATCTACAACTTTCACAGTTGGTGATATGGACAGTTTTAACTCTCCATGGACCTGCAGAAGGGAACACATTGAAATATGATATCAAAACATTCATCATTGCACATACCCCTCCTAGTACATAAAAAATCAGTAATGATTAAAAGATGTATCTTATTGTCTTGCACGGTTAGAAAGCAAGATGGGCAAATTTACAAAGAATGCTCACTGAGAGTTGAGATAAACGAGTTGCTCTTGTAGCCACAGCCATGGCTACTAAAAGGTATGTGAAAACAAAGACTTTTGATGCTTGTATGACAAGGACAAAAGAGCGAGAACTTGCACAAGACTGCTCACATGATCGTATGCAGATGAGACCAAAAAAAAAAAGGCAATTTGGTGTGATTAGTTTACCAAAAAATGGCACAACTTGCTCAATCAATTGTTTTCTAAAAAAATTTTAGGTCCAGCCAATTCAATATTATCTAACTCGCCCAACCAACAATTAAATTATATCTACCATTGTCTAGTGCAATGGTAAATTGTTTAAGTTGTGATTTCAAAAGTGAATGCAGACAATATGTGCATATGACACCAAAGGTCAAGTACATACACAACCCATCCTTCCCAACATCCCTCGTAATTGGGACACAATTCATAATGGTCTTTATCTTGTCCATTGACAAGTTGTTCATTTATTTAGTAGTTGCTTATCTTGTAAAAGGAAATGTTATAGTAACAACCTGATTTATCAGCAGGTTCAGTTTTTCTATATTTTGTCAAACCATCCGATGTGTTTCACAAAACGTATTCCCAACATACATGCAGAAAACACCATTTTGGTCAGAGCATTTCAGGTTAAGTTCTTTCCAAACAGGAGAAATTAAGTTTACCACCATTGACTTCCCAGCATTAAGTTCTTCTCATGCAACTCCAGGCAGAAAATCACTATGTTGGGAGAATATCTCTGATAACCACAGCATTAAACAGAATGTACAAGCACAGCAAAAGTGTCTAGAAGCACAAGCAATTATTTGACAGGCTAACACGGAAATGGATGGCCCATTTTGATTGTCCTGCTCTGAATTCTATACACATACAACAAGGTCAAGAACTATGAGCCAGAATACATGAAGCCAATTTGGTCTTAACCGCAAAAAAATTTCAAGATCTATTATTGTAGACTTGACCAGAGGGCGGCATGTCTGCAGGATGTGGTTGCCAACCAGTGAGATGTGTACTATGCTAAATAGAAGTTGGATCTCGGGTCATAATTCAGTTGACCTTTTGGAATCTAACAAAAAACCTGGTGTAATAGAACATGCAGTGGGACTTTTTTGGAGAGAGAGACTACAATGCACCCCTTATATGGCAAAAGCAAAATTTCATACTAAAAATTTATTCCGTCTAGGAAAAAGATATAAGAAATAACCTCCAGGGGCATAGAAGCAGGAGCAGCTTCCATCTGGGGCACAGGTGATATGGACATCTTATGAACACTATCCACCTGCATGTCAGTTATTACATCCTGCTTGAGAGATCCAGCATTTTCTGACCCAGAATTCTGATTATCATTCACCTTAGTATCACCAAGTTCCACAGGATACTTTTTCCTAATTTGAGAGCACAGTACACTTTCGAATCAGAATATGAATGATAGGTTTGTAGCCATAAGCTATAACATATTACGTGTTGCAACAATCAAATTAAGAACTATATAAGATGACCAGTTCTTACTTAGTGGAATCATCTTCAGCTGTTTTTTTAGAGCATGGTTTGTTAGAAAACAATACTCCATGAAGTGGCTTCCCATCTATCACAGTTTCAATAGTATACCCATTTGAAAGACTTTTAGTAACCTTGGCTTGGAATGTCCTCTTGCCTAAAGGCGACTGATATTCATTCAAGTAAATATTCTGTCTGCCTGCATGGAATAATGATCTTTAGATACGCTGCCGATGTCCTTAAAAATCAAAGTTAAACACTGTTGTGACATTTTCTCAAGCTATCTAAGAAACTTCTGCTCAATGCCGAGTGAGAATATAATGTGGGACGCTCAAAAACATGCCAAAACTACAATATAAGGGTACTTTTATGGACATAAATTAGGACCATAAATTAATAGTTTCCACATCAACATGACGTCCTGATTCAGTACCCCAATCTTAACCAGAAAATCATGTCTGGTAGAATGTTTGACCAAATCACCCCCAGATATCCATTTACAAATACAAATGCTAGACAAGAACCATTTGATCATTCCATGCAAACTCCACTGCTACATTCAGTCAAATGCCCAAACCTTACATAACAAACTTAACATGCATCTCCATGGAAAATTAAATTTGACAAGACAATTTTAATTTTTCGTCTTTGGGATATATAACATACATGAACCCATATCCCTACTAAGGCTCAAATCCTGCACCTCCTTTGGGAGGAGCAGGTATTTTAGCCAAAAGCTGGCAGGATAGAAAAATTTCATAACAATTTCCTCAAAGAAATCTTCCCAGTACTGTCTTGGTGCAGTATACCATTCTCATTCCTCCAAACAATAAATCAGCCACAGCATTCCCTGTGTGATATTCCAACTCTATCCAAACTCAACACCTTCAGACTTAAATTTTCATAAACTTTTCCCTTTCAAAATGTATATACTCAACTCAACAAACCTTTGTCCCACTACTGGGAGTCTAGGAAGCACGGATACTTCCCACAAGGTGCCGTGGCAGTATCGGACACGAGTCCAACACAGGCACGGCCGGACACGTGTCCGATACGGCTAGAAGTGTCCTGCATGGTTAACTCAGTCGGACACAGCCAGGATACGCCTAGAACATGGTCAGGATACATCTAGGATACGGCCAACAATTTTTTATTAAAAAAAACAACTTTTAACAATTAAAAATTTACTTGTTTTAATATATTTTTTTGTTACGTAACTTATATACTATGAATGTTAATAGATGCAATGATATTTGATGAAAATAGTGGATATTTAATTTGATCTATTTCAATTTTAATCAAAAAAATAATATTTGCTAAGTCTTATTATTAATATTTTTAAAATATATGCTTTATTTTTAATATATTACAACTTCATTATTATTTAAAAAATATATTATATTATTTTAATAGTCGTATCCTTGCCGTACCTGTATCCCATATTTTTTAACTTTGTCGTATCCCTGTGTCCGTATCGTATCGCATACGACACCCGTGTCCGTATCCGTGCTTCCTAGCTTGGAATATGTCATACAACATATATATCATACAATTTTCACCATGACTACACAATCAATTCTTTTATGGAAATCTACCATGAACAATCAACATAGAATCCTCTCATTCAGCAAATACTTTCTCTTGCTCCCCCCATAATAAACATATCCTGGTCTCCATTTATTTGTATTGGGAAAAGACACATAAGGCTAACAAACAGTATGGAGACCGATGAAAGTCAGCAATATGAATTCCTTTGAAAAATCTGCAAAACCACCAAAAAGTAACAAATATAGACTGCTATCCATACTATCCTCACTCTCAAAAATCCTCCTATTTAACACTTGTCCAAATGCTCTGCATGCAGAACCAAACACCAGTTTTACACATGCTTCCATAACCAAGGTAATGGAAGTACCCACATTCAATAAATTTGAATTCTACATGGATATTACTTTACATAATTCTTCGTCTTATTCTAATGAGAATGAGTTTGCTAAACCAGATGGCTAATGCTTCCAGCTTTTGCATTGTATATAATTTCAGAATGTTGGTGGACAAATCACAAAGTGAAAAACAAATCAATTTAACCATGAGACTTGCACAACATGATCAAATTGATTAAATCAATATTGTGCAAGCCTCATGATTAAATTGATTTTATTTTTCACTTTGTGATTTGTCCATCAACATTCTTAAATTTGGTGTGAGCAGGATGGAATTATCTTTGTAATGAGCATGTCTTGTAACTAAAAATGTTAGTTGTTGCACTATTAATTAGCCACGCATAGAATAAATATATGTTCCAAGCGAGAAAGACAACTAGCTTTAGGAGACGAGCATTGATGGACTGGGATACATAATACAAGCACCAGAAGTTCAAACTTTATGCATTGTGATAATTTTGAATTTAGAATTGGAGTTTTGACTTTGGTACATGACAATTAGTCTATTTATCAATGTGTTAGCATATCGCATACTGCTGTGAGAGATATCAAACTTGAACTTTTTTCTTCAACCATATTTTAGGTTCCGGGTTTGTATCACTATGACAATCATTTGCTGCAACATTTCAACAATTTCATATTTTTTTGTTCTCGTCTTTTCAAGAGTTACACTCCTAGTTTTAGAACTACATAAAGGTGTTCAAATTTCTGATTACCAGCAAATTCCGATCCAATCCTGTCCTACCCGAAAGAATCAAGTAGACCAAAGAAATATCTTTTGGTATTCCGCATAAAATCAAATAGGAATCTAGAATACCTACAAAATTTTTGTTTTCCTACCCTACCCTACCCACATATATATATATCTATACTTCTTATAAATGTCAGTATCTGAGAAAAACTTTTGATTTCCTATTTTATCACTAATTATTATAATAAAGTCAATTATACCCATCTATGAAACATGGACACACCCAAGAAGGTGACGTATCCATGTCAGACACCGACACTCTTTGGACACTCTCGGATACGTGTCCGATACTATTCATCTGTGTCCATAATTAAATAATTTTTTTTTAATTTTGGACACGTGTTTGACACTTTTTTGGTGACGTGTCCAACACTTCTTTAAAACGTTTCTACTACTAAACAATAAACATGTGTTAAAATGTGATTAACAAATTTTAAAATTTTGAGAACATAAAATTACTAATACTAGACATGTTAGAATTGTAGTCCAACTATAATAATAAAAATAAAAGAAGCATAAAAGTTAAAAAAAAAATGAGAAAATGAGAGCAATTATTTAAATTATATATTAGGTATACATTGTCTACAAAAATAATTAATGATTATTGACTATTATGATGATGTTTTAACTTAAAAATTCATACAAATTATTACACATAAGATTTACTTATCGTAAAATACTGAATCTTTTATGAATTTTACATCATTATCACTATATTTGCGATAAATTATAATGTTATATATAAAATATAATTTTTTTATAACGTATCTGTATCCTACTTTTTTGAAAAATGTCATATCTGCGTGTCATGTTGTACCCGTGTCTGTGCTTCTTAGATTAGCCACCTAAATACTTTCATCTAATTTTTATTTTTTCCTTCTATTTGACTTTCAACTAATTTTGGACTCTTTTATAAAGACATTTAAATTCTTTTGAACTTATTTATTAGTAATACAGTTATATCCAATTTTATATATTTATATGAAAAAGTAAAGTCTTATATATGTTAAATTATTATAAACATGAAGTTATCAGATTAAATTTCACGGTCAAACATATTTTATATTTTATTTTTTGGTATAAAATAATCTAATAATATTATAACCAATCCAATCAATCTATTTTATACTAATAAATTTCAGCATCTGCAAAAAAATTTTAATTTTCTATTTTATCTATAATTATTATAATAAAGTCAATTATACACACCCACATCTAATTTTTGTTTTTTACTCTTATTTGATTTTCAACTTATTTTAAACTCTTTTATAAGAATTTCTTTTGAACTCATTTATTAGTAGTACAGTTATATACAATTTTTTATATCTATATGAAAAAGTAAAGTCTTATTTATTATACACATGAATTTATCAGATTAAATTTCACAATCAAATATATGTTATATTTTATTTTTTGGTACACAATAATATAATAATATTGTAAACAATCTAATCAATCTATTTAACAAAATAAAAAATTAATAATTTTATAATATAATTAGATGTACAAATGTCTAGAGGGGTCGGAGAGATACCTAAATAAATAATAGATTAAGTACTCAAAGATTTATAGAATAAATTAATTATCCAAAAATGATTCAAAAATTAATAATTAAAAAATATATGTTTACCCGATTTCCTACCCACCGATTGTTTTAGACGGATTTCAGGTAGGAATAGTACACTTGATCAGAGGTAGAATAGGCCAAGAAAAAATTCTTCCGCAAAATATCGAGTAGAAAGATGAAATATCATAATTCCTACCCGTAGGGTAGGGTGAACACCCTAGAAGGCTAGAACTATATATCCTTATCATATTTACAGATTTCTATATTTAGTTTAGAAAGCGATAAAGCGATCAACTTAGACTTAAAGCCCTACGCAATAGTAAGTCAGACTCCACCACTCAGCATTTTATGTAAAAACAATTCTCTGGTATATTGGAAAAGATCAAACACCACCACACATAGGTGGACCTTCATCTATTTCTGAAGGGAAAGGTACAAATTTTTTTCCTAGAACACATCACACCTTTTTGCCCTATTCAAATAGGCCATTAAAAGATATCCAAATCAATTGGCCATTACATGCATTAGAACATTTCGCACTGACAGAAGAATCTCTTGCCATGAGAAATAGAACATATAATAAAATGAATATATATTTATCCCCATTTTGACTCATACAAAACTTTTTTTTTGGTCCAAACTCATACAAAACTAAGGACACATAATATAACCCTTTTTCCAACTGTGATACCATTCTCCAAGTGGTTGAACCATTGACAGGAGTTGAGAATACCGAATGCCTTGCAGACTTAAAGTATGGGCAAAATAACACGATTTCAGTAATAAGTATCCTTATAAATTACCGTTTGGATGTCATAGGTCATGAAATAAGTTCATTGGCAAATTGAAGGCAGGCATATCTCTTTATGCCTCAGCAGTAACACAAGAATTGACTGCTATGCACCCCTTTCAAAATCGAACATAGACTTCATAATCCCAAAATGCTTGTTAACTCAAAGCCATGCCAGATTACTGAGTATCACCTTTTACACTTCTCAGAATGATAAAAGTAACATGCAAGAAAAGTTAAAATAGAACAAAAAGAGAGTTGACATGATCGTCTAACACATAACAATTAAACAGATTCAGATATCCCAATAATGCATAAAAGCATGGTCATCAATGATGACAAAACCCTCACAGCACAATTCTGCAAGGACAGGCTGATAAGAAATTCATTCTAAAAAAGAGTAGATTGGACCTTACTTGGTTGCATATAAGTTGGCCCAGGCATGTGTTGGTAAATTGCTGAATCTGTCTCAACTCTGACCAGAGCTTTATCATGAATATGCTGTTCTTGGCACTTTAGCTTCAACTGCTTCCTCAAAGATAATTTCTCCAACCTCCGTTCATCTCGCTCATTGTCTGTTGCAATTCCTAGTATTGTAAATTCCATAGCATAAGATTCGAGGTTCACTTTTAAAAGAGAATTATCAAATTTCCAAAGGCTGGGTCTATTCCCATCCCTTAAATCTTAACACACCCCATTAAAACCAATAATCATCCAAATGAAATTCACTTTTCCCACACAATTCTTATATGCACCTTGTTGGTACTAGGGCGGCCACATCTACAATCACCCCATTAAAATGAAAAACAAAATATTACCACCCAATTTCACACTCTCCCTTTCTTAACTGCTCCAACCTAACCCTTCCTTCTCTCTCCCTTTCTTTTTCATTTCTCGTAAGAAGCATAATGTTAAGAAGCCTTCCTTTGCCGTACGCTTTGCCTCGAGTTGCCTCTATTGAAGAAGGTGCTTGAGTTGAACAATTACACTTGAAAACAATTTTTGTATCAAAGTTTTGATTCATGTTATAAACCAAAAAATGTACAATAACTTTAGTAGGTGATGGTTCTGGTTCATATATTCCCCTTTCCATTTTATTTCATTACTCTCTCAAATCACGAAAGAATTATGACTGCGAATAACAACCACATCCTTTAATTAACTGAAGCTACTGGGTCCTGAGAAGAAAAAGCTACTGATTCATGGAGTTGAAGGTGGAGGTGTTACACGGGGTTCACAACGTGTGTCTATATATATGATGATACATATATCACAGGATAGGTGTATGACTTGGGTTAGAGAAGAAGAGAAGGGATGAGCTAAGGTTAAGTGTAATAGTAAGGGAATGGAGTATATAAACTGGGGCTGGAATAAATTGTTTTTCATTTTAATGAGGTGGGCTTAGCATAAATGGGGGTGGGGGTAGAATGGGGTGGGTGGGAAAAGTGGATTTCTTTGTGATGATAACAGTTTTAATGGGATGGACTTCTAGATTTCAGGGGTGGGAATAGTCCCAACCATTTCCAAAACCAGATGGTTTACTAAGAAGTGACTAAGATATTCAAATTTAGATTTGAAATAAGAGTAAGTGAACCTGTGTATAAGTAGTACATATCATCCAATGCTTCAAGATTCTTGTTGCAACCACCTATAAATACAAGCACGCCTCCCTTCTGTGGATCCAAACTATCCCCGGCCATAGAAAACCTAGCAGAAGGCCCCTCGCCTGTAGCCATCACCTTGGTCCATACTCCAGTATCTGAATGAATTTGAAGCAGAAGTGAAGGTCAGGAGCTGATAAATATACAATATAATCGGATGATGTTCGAGACTGATCACCCACAAAAGTCAGACACTTAAAAATTCCAATATAACCCAAGGTATGCAAGACCAATAGTGACTAGGAGCCTGAAGTCAGTCATCCATACATTGTTTAGATGCCTTGTAGAAATGTTAATAAATTTATTGAGATAAATGTACGGGTGAAATGGTAAAATGTCAGGCTAACAACTACGATTTTATGAGTTCAAAATTTGAGAGCAGTCACTTTGTGCAAATAATGCAAAACTTTAGGGTTGTACAGAGTTTACCTCTCCCAGCACCATTGATTAATGAGGACCAAACAGGATAATGAAACATCATAGAGAAACATGCGGCCAAATAGGTATTTTAGCTCTGTTCAGTTGAGTTCATAATTGTTCTACATAATCTCCGAGAAGTGACGACTTCCACATATGAATCTCAACGCTATTAAATTTCTCCGCAACTCGGTCACACTTAAGATTCTTGGAGAAAACAAATATTTACCCTTAAGAAAACTAAACCTGCCCTCTGTCCCCCCTCAAAAGATCACTGACAGTTGGATATTTATGAAGATATATAACTGCAATCACACAATTACGTACCAACATCAAGCATATAAATGTCATCAAACAGGCTCTGCTCATCAGTGAAACCACCAAAGACAAACAAGTTCTTGCCTAAGGCAACAGCTGTATGCCCAGCTCGTGGTGGTAACAGCTCGCCTGAAGTACTCAGCTTTCCCCAAACAAGAGTATCTAATGAAACAGGGACCAACACAATAGTCACAACGAGCATATAACATATTCAATCCGAAGCTACAATCGCCAATTTGAACAAGGAATTTGCGATTTCTATCCTATATTAGCAATTTAGCAAGGAAAATTCAACAGAACGTGATACCTGCATCAAGGATATAGACATCGGACAGATAGTAATCACATGAGTCTTCACCACCAATCACAATGATTTTATTTTTCCAAGCTGAGCAAGTATGGCTGTCACGCTTGGCTGGTGGAGTGCCAGACGTTGCAGCACGTTTCCAAACAAATGTCTCTGAATGTGATAAGTATTAGCATTTCATTTGGCACTTGGCCAACTAAAACAAATTAGTAAACTGTTTCAGTGTTCAGGATCAATCCAAAACAGCCCAAATAAAATTTGTCTTATGTACCAACAGCTTTACAAAACAAGACTCAAGTAAAAAGAAAATCCCACATTAATGGGGTGCTCTAGAAAGGAAGGAAGGGGAAAGCACATTGTAACTCAACAATTTCTAAGGTTTAATCAAAATGATAAAAGAAAATGTTAGGGATAACAAAAAAAATGACAAGAAAAACAAGCAGCTAGTGTATTTTGCAATAGGTGTCCCTATGATAACCAATGCAGTATATATTACCTGTATTCAATATGTAAAGATCCTCATAGTATTCTTCATCAGAACTGTTGGAGGACTTTCCACATCCACCAAATATGAAAAGTCGTTTGCCAATAAGTGCTGCACTGTGGCCTTCTCGTGCCTCTGGTCCCTCGCCTCTTACACTTGGTGTCATCCATGTATTTGTAGCTAAGAACACACCAAACCACATCAGCAAACATAGTTCACTCTGGCAATACAACATGACAAAGAAATGAGTATGAATCAATATTTTAACTAGTTAGGAGTAGCTTTTGTTTTAGCTTGCCCCTTTCTTTTTATTGGTAAGATAGGTTGGCACCAATTTTAAAAATGTTTTTGATACCAGAAAGTAAATAACCAAGACAAGCGAATACATTTGGGACTTTAACTCCGACTCTGGCTATACTTGAACAGGCTGCAAGTTCACAAGGGATAAAAGTTTCAACCACTTCTAAAGCCGAAGGCCAGCCGTGACAACAAAAAATATAAACATAAAGAAAGAAAATAATGTTTTGAGGTCAGGCATAAGAGGCCTTCTCATGCAAGACAAATCTTCCAAATTCCAATTGTCAAACAAGCAGCTCAGTCAAAGTTTCAGAACACCGCTAACAACAACACAGGAACAATTCAATCGTTGAGCTACCAGTTTGGTCCAACTTTTGCAGCAAAACTTGACACTGAAACACAAAATGGGGACGAAATGTAGATTCCACGCTGTCACAAAGTTTAAGTTCTTCAACTATCAGTCCACTTGTCAGCTGATATCATTGTGGCTAATTCTAAACATATTACAATGTTAATTCCAACATTAAAATAACTGGAAAATTCAAAATAAATAAAAAAACAGAAATGTAGTTTAACTCACCCGTGTCCAAAATATGCAAATCCTTCAAAGGGTTCTTTCCATCAGTACCCCCAAACACAAAGAGATTGTCTCCCACTGCAGTACAGCTGTGGCTGTCCCTTGGCACAGGTGGTGTTCCTTTTATCGCCAGCAAGCTCCATGTACCCTTAACTGATTGTAACAACACACGAACCAAGGAATTTTAACGACCTTCGATACAACACCATATGACTATACAGTAAACCAATATACACATAGAAGAACCCAATAATGACTCCAGTAACAGTTAAACCAAAAACCAAAGCCAAAATATGTCAATATTTTGCAGAACCATATAAAGCACCGCATAATTTAAAAACCCTAACGATAGAAGTTTACACATTTCATTAAGTAGCCTAACAAAACCCCAAATAAACAACTCCAATAGCAACATATGGGCATTTACAAAACCCATTTGAGCATTGCCATAAACCCACATAATTTCAAACCCCAACAACACAAGCCCACAAATTTGATATATACACCCATCAAAAGCCCTCGAATACAAGATCAATACCAAAACTATTCAACAAACAATTTTAACATCAAGATTCCAATAACCATCGAAGAACGAGACTGTACATCAAATAATAATAAAAGACACCGAGAATGTGAGGAATTGCATAGAGAGACCCACCAGCGTCGAACACATGTACTTGGTTGGTCTGACAGTTATCTTTGCCATATCCACCGAAGACATACAGAAACTTGCCTCCTCTAATGGCGTTGCAAGTGTGTCCCCACCTCTTTCCAGGCCCACCACACTCCTCTGGACCACCTTTTATCTGCGACTTTTCCCACCTCATGCTGGAGGCTGAACACAAGTAGAGAGACAAAATCAGATGAAGTAAAATCTCTCACAAGAAACGAAACGAAAAGAAAATGAGAGACACGAGATGGGATTCTTGGGTTGGATACTTGGATTTGATTTTTGGGATTGGGTTTAAAGGTTAAAAAGGCTTCAGCAATTGTTACTGGTTAACGAGGATAATATTGTAAAGCGGTTGTCAACGGCGTCGTGTCGTATCCGTTTTACGTCGTGTCATTTTTTATCGTGTTATTTTCGTATCGTATCACTTTCGGTATTTGTCGAATTCGTATCGATATTTATGTTAATAAAAAATTAATTAATTTGACAACAACTAATATAAAAAATTATAAATTCTTATTTTCTATCTAAAATATTCATTAAATAATTATTTTATATTTATAGTACCTATTAATTATGTTATTCGTGTTGAACCTTAATTTGACCCATTTATTACTCGTATCAATGAATCGTGTTATTTTTGGGTTCGTGTCGAGTTCATGTTAAAGTCAAAAATTGACACCCCTAATAAAGCTACAGAGGTCATTTGCTAAATAATAAAAATTGACGATAGATATTCATGTATGGAAAATGCTAAATATACTTGAAAGCTTACTTAAAAAGTTGATTAATGAATTAGGTAGTGGGATTATATTAAAACTCAGAATTAAATCAATAATAAATATAATAATCACATAATTAAGTTAATTTTTTAAGCATATTTAGCATTGCTCTTCGTATATACGGAAAAGTTTTAGCATGAGCAAGATCAAGTAAATATTGAGCGTAAGTAGGGATGGCAGTGGGGCGGAAAAAAACAGATATTCGTTCAAACCCGTTTTTTTTGGACGAGGGATGGACTATACGTATTAGACGGTAGACGTATACGGGGATATCCGTATAAACACGTACTGGGATAAAGGCGGGGATGAACTTACCCTTACACCCGATCCGCTTTCACTACCAGTTAAATTATATATATATATATATAAACACTTTCAAGCTCTAACTAAACATATTTACTATTATTACTAATCTAGAAATATGGTAATCAAATTAAAAAGTGACATTGTTATGTGGTAATTTTATCAACTTTTTTCGCTGATTATTTTTTTTTTATTTGTGTTCACTGATTGAAATTGTTAGGAGTTTGGATTGACTATACACTAAAAACAAATAAGAGAGAGTAAGATAGTTTTGCATTTCATCGTAGGTAGAAATATTGTGAATGGAAGTTGCTGAATTTTCTCTATTAGAGTGAACTAAGAAATGAGGAGAATTATTGAATTAGCAAAATTTTAAGTTTTCATCTTTTAACATTTTATGGCTATAATAAAAATTGTAATAACAAAAAATTTTCTAGGAAACTTCAAATGTAGTGCTATCGTTTTTTTAGTTCAATTTTATTTTCCTTTTCTTCATTTCTTTCTAATAGTTTCATTTCTATTTTTCCGGTTCAATGACACTTTAAATAGAATACTATATTATTTTGGCTTTTACATTTTGCAATCTACATTATATTTGTGTTGGACTATGTTAAAATGTTGTTAGATTATTTAAAATATTGAATTTATTTAAAATTTTGGATTATGCTACTTGGGCTTAGGCTTAAGTAGGTAGGGGGGAAGCGGGGACGGGAACGAGAATTAGAAATTTACTCGCAAACGAAGATGAAGATAAAAATTATACTTGTTAACGGGGGTGGACCGGGGATGGACGAAGTTTTTTTAAACAAATACGGGGATGAAGATTATACTCTTCGTCCCTGCTTCGGTCTACTGACATCCCTAAATGTAAGGGTCACACCATAACATTAATGTTATGTGCTGTAAATATTAAATAATAAACTTATAAGCGGATAATGTAATTCCCACTTGATAAATTTCAAGAAATAAAATAAAATCTCACTTGAGGATTATTTTTAGACATTGGTTGGTTACTAATGATATGGAGGAGGGTTATTATAATACGTGGAATTTACTTGTTATACTCTTATTAAATGGTGACACTATGTGACCGTAATAACATGATTTCATTATTACACACAATATTTTTTTTGAGATAATTATATTTAAATCCCTTGTAATTTGTCATTTAATCACTTAAATTTTTTACAGTTAAAATATTACAAATAAATTCCTTAAAGTTTATGCGCGTATAACTCATAGACCCTAAAGCCATAGATCTCTATCGTCCATTAGTATCAGTTGATAAATACTATTAGACCCCTAAAATTTAAAGTGTGTTATATTTAAACCCTTTAAGTTTAAAATATTATATTTAAATTATAAATACTATAATTAGAGATAGAATATCAAATATTTAAAATTTTACAATCAAAATTCATATCCTATTATATCATTTATTAAAATAAAATCAAAAATAATAATTTATTTTAAAAAAAATTGTAATTAGTAGTGTTGATTCTGAATTTTAGATGACCTCCACACCAATTTGTTGAAATTTTGTCATCTGAAAAAGTAGTCAGAGACTGGAGGGGAGTTTCATAGGTCGACTTTTTGATGCCTAAATTAGTAAGTGACTCAAAGACATGAATTGAGTTTAGAAGTTATAAGTGACATTGAATATCTTGGATTAAATTGACTTTTCACCTTGGGTCAATTTTTTTTATCATCAAATATAAATATATGAAATAAGTCTAATCAACATATTTGCATGTTCCTTTATATCATCCAATGACAAAAAATTTAAACAAAACCTCAAATTTTTGAGGAAAAAAAAAATAATTAGTATAAATATATCAAATAACTCAATTTAACACTCATTTTTATACAAATATACTATCTATTAGAATAAAACTAAAAAAATCAAGTAATGGATCAAACTCTAATGGACACAATATATTCTATTTTTAATTGAACTACTTTAGTCGTCTTATAAATTTCGTTAATTTTATAATAATAAGGAGTTTAAGTGTAATATTTTAAACTTAATATGTCTAAGTATTGTAAGCCTATAAATTTTAGAGGGTTTGACGGTAATTTATTAATGACATGAGTTTAAATGTTACATGCGTACAAATTTTAAGAAGTTTGTGTATAATATTTAAAATATCAAAGTATCTAAATGATTAAATAACAAATTTTAAGGGATTTAAATGTAATTATCCCTATTTTTTTGTGGGAGATCACAAACTCACAAGAATTGGGCACGTGGAGCATAGCAGAAGTACTAAATGTAGGACCCATGGTTAAGACTGATCCACGTGCGACCATAACGACTATGGATGATAATTTTTGACATAATACATTTACACAATAATGGGATCCCTGACCAAATTAACGGGCTAATGACGGATTAGTTTTTATTATAAATTTGAAGTAAACATGAATAATAAACGAGTTGGATTAATGTTAAACATTAACTATTTAAAATTAATATGATTAATACATTTAACAAGTATTATATGAACAAAATGCCAAACTTTTGTTATTTATGATTAAATATTAACATGAATTCTTATAAAATAATAAACAAATTTTAATTATTTTTACTATCACTAGCAATGCACCACGTGCGTTGCACGTGAATATTTATTTGTACCAAAAAATTAATAAAACATATTAGGGATATGTGTTTTTATATTAAATATTATCTCAAATTTATCAAACTTAATTTTTCACTGCTCATATTCTATTATACGATTATGAAAATTTTGTCTGTTCCCAAAATTTTTTGTTTTAACTATAAAAAAAAAAAGAAAAACTAATAGTTAAATTTCTATTGTTTTTAGAATTTTGCGATTGAGATTGATTTTTCACTGACGTCTGAGAAATTAAATTTTTTGAAATTCATTTAATTAGGATTCTAATTATAATTTATTTAATAAAATAAAAGTAATTGTCAATATACTAATCACATTAGAATCTTAATGTAATTAGGAATTAGTTGAGTCAATTGAGATAAAATTTAAGATACTACAATTTCTCGTACTTATGTTTGTATCAAAATGCATTTCTTGGATATAAATTGTGAGACATATTTTCACACCTCATTAGAAGTAGTTGCTATTCAAGAGTCGTCGTACTCATACAATATTTAACATTTTCAGTTGAGGAACATTGTGAGGAGTAAGCTTATAGGCGTAGATAACTTGAAGATTTATTTTATTGTATGATTTTAGGAATTAGTATCATTTATGATTCTTTGACAATTATTTAATTATTTTGGGAATAATAGTGTTTACAATTGAAGTTGTAGACCTTATGGTTTGACTATAGTTCTATTTGGATTTAATAATGATGTTTAGTTTATTCCTCTAATATTCAATAGGTAAGTGGAGTGAATCACTTTATTATTTGTCTGTCGTTATCTTTTGAATTTACTATACACAAGATTGATTGGTTAAGTCATTGGTGGCCGGTTTGTCACCCACACTATGTGCTCTAGGTTTGGGTTGTGATATCAAGCATATGTTAGAAATTGACTCCCAAAAAATCATATAATGGGTGGTTATTTTACTCACCCGCTATACCATTCCTCCACTTGAAGAGAAAAGTTCATATAAGATATAACCCCCTTCTCCCATCCACATACACATCTTATATTAGGTGGGATTACACTTAATAGTGGTCTGACCAAATCAAAATTCTTAGCCAACTTGTCCAATCACACCCACTGTCTTCCTTTTGTGTAATAAAATCAAAATTAAACACAATTTTTGTTAAATAGATATATATACAATTGAGATCTTATTTTCAATTTTTTTATTCACTAATAATTAAAAACATTGAGGGCTATTTGGTCACTCATTCAAAATTTGATCATATTTTGTTATTTTTTTACTACAATTGCGTTTGAACGAGCCAAAACTAAATCAAATCCAAGTCGAGCTCAAGCAGCTTGGTTCATTTAACACACCGATGTGTTGCTCAAATAAGTGCAATTCTCAATTATAGTTTATATCAACCAAAATTGATCCTCAATTAGAGTTCCTAGTTAGTCAAAAAATAGCTCCCATAGTCAACTCCCACAAGTGAGAGTGATACTCTTTCTATCATTCAAGAAAAGAGAATTCTTCTTTCTCTCCTTTGTAATAGGTAGGAGGGATCAAAAGTAACAATGATTGATTTGTTTTGTATCTGGTAGGATGGAAAAAGTATAAATATATATATTTTATTATTATATCTATTTATGAAATTAATGTATACATAATATGTGACTATACTTAAGTTTTAATCTCAATTTTGGAGCGATTAATTTTGGTGAATTGAAAAAAAAGTTAATATATCAATTTTTTCATCCTTCATATTTTCCTTTTTTACTAATCAAGTTTTATCTATTCCTCTAACTTTTCCATCCTTACAATTGTTTGTCTTTCAATTTTTTCATTGTATCAAATAAAACATTAGTTTTCCTCTTTATGGTTTTCTATCGGTTGAGTTGTTCAACCGATTCAATTAGAAAGCCGACCTGGCTTTGGCATTGGGTGACCAATTTATCGGGTTGACCTGTTGGGCTGGATCAAGTTTTAAAATAATGTATAAAAATCAAATCAATTACTCCATTAATAATTTAAAATAGTCTAAACTTTATAAATTTACAAGATTAATTTAAAATAGTCTAAACTTTATAAATTTACAAAATTAAAATTTAATGATCTATGTAAAATCTTACAATTTTAATAGTTAATGGTTCAATGTTGTCTAATCAAAAGTTGAGAGGATAAAATAAAATCAAGATTATAATTTAATGTATAAATTGTAATTTTAAGAATTTGAGTGATTTATAAATAATGAGAACACCATAATCTTAGTGTTATAATATATAATTTCAAAAGTTCAGCCACTGCCCAAGCCCACTGATTTCGGTTCTGTAATCAGCGTCTTGATAAAATAATAGTTTTTAATTCTGTGTAATTCTATTATCCAACAAAAGTAGACAATGGGTGAGTGAACTTTCAAATGGTACAAAGATGTCTTTGATGGTACGACAATTAACAAGTGATATGAATGAATATTTTTATTGAAGAAAAGTGCATGCTTTGAGGAAATACAATTAATACTAGTTGTAAGGACAAATGCTTAGGACATGTTTTACAAGTTGAAAGTAGGATTCTGATAGTCATACATAGTAAATGTGGAAATCATGTAAGGTATGTGGATCTTCTTTCAATCTTTAGTCCTTGTATGTAAAACTGTAGCATCCCATCCTTTCTCTTAGACACCAATGGATTTATGTAGATAAAACACGCCAATGATATTCACCAAGAACCCATATTGGGAAGATATTTCTATACAGACGCATAATTAAAGTTACATGTCTTCATGAACACTCCTGCTAATTCCTGCATTTAAGCAATTTTTCCAACAGTGGCCAAAAGTTGAAAAAGTGATTATATGATTCTTAGTAAATTGAAAATATGCACATATACATTCTATATGTGATTAAACTTGAAAGCAGAGAGAAAGCTCAGACAAGGAATAATCAAAAAACAAATATATGAGAACAAACACTAATTAAAAAGAACTTGAAAAAAGGAAAAATATTTATTAATATAGGGAGAGCTCATCTTTTTCTGAAAAAGGAGAAAAAAAAAGGAGGTCACTGTTCATTACCTGCTGGGGGAAGTCTCCATCTTCCATTTGCGAATTTATCAAGACTCTCAGTAGACGGTGTATTGGAGTTGGATCCATTTCAGCCTAAGGTCAAGGTAGCATTCAAAGTCAGGATACTGATGTGTGTCTACACACGTATTGTAATAAAAGACAACTCATTACATGAGTCTCAAGGTCTAGGGAGAGAGAGAGGTCTAAGTCCGCCACATGATCTTTTTCGATTAATTGAAATTATCTTACTTACCGAAAAAAATAGATATCATAACCAATGATTTAATGAAAAGTAAGACGATTAATAAAACACAATATCTAAAATAAGATTCATATATTGACTAAAAATAGTTGAGGCAAAATATTATTAATTGGAGTTAACTGTAGAATGGAGTATGCATGGCAGAAAAACTTACTTGACCAGCACCAATGAGAGATAATAGAGCCCATGATGTTTGTGCTAAGTTGGACCTATTTCCTTCCAGATTAGTCCACACCTGGCAAAGGAAAGATGAAATGAGATATAAAACAGATGGTAGAGTTCCATCTTTCTTCACCCATTGCAGAAACTCTTTTTTCAACCACCAGTATGTTACAAATATATCACCACTTTCATATCAAAGATTAAATATTTACCACAATGATAATATCACATTAATATTGACATGTGACATTAATTTGTAATCATCACAATGATAATTTCAAATTCCACTTATTTCTTAGTGATAATTGTTGGATATAAATGTTTGTTATTGGTGGTTATAGGAGTAATGAGATTCACTATTTCTATATGATGGTTTGTTATTGATGGTTATAGGAATAATGGGATTCACTAGTTCTATATGGTGGTTTTTAATTGGCCATTGATATTATGTATTAACTATGATGGGGGCATAGTGCCGGCAACTATAGATATGATTTGTGAAACTTGACATGAAATCAACAAGGTTTAACGGATTTTGGTTTATTTTTAATAGGTTTAAAAGGTAAACGAGTGAATCTATTTGACTCGTTAAATAAACAGGTCAATACGAACCTGACTAAACACGATATATAAATGTTAAAGACAACTCATTTGCAAGACTAACTTGACTATATAGAGAGATTCTAAATGGATTGAGTACAATTTGAGCAAAATTTGACACCGCACAAAACCCCAATGTAGTATCACAGTTACATCTGGTATAATATTTTCACTCTATTCCAGGTGTAATATGATGATATGGAATATGTACATAGTCAAAGAAGAATTGAGACAAATTTTCATACCTTAGTTGTGCTCGAGAGATAACTCTCTCCCCATCCACCATCTGGTTGTTGTTTTGATAGCAAAAACTCACAAGCTTTACGCAGTGCAGGACTATTATGGTAGTTTTTCCCACAAGCCAACAACCCTTCCACTCCAAACCAGGTGCCATAGGTGAAACAAATTCCCCAACATCCGTACCTGTTCAAATATCAAGTAAATGCCTGTGTTCTTCATTCTGAATAGCACTTGTTCATATGATAACATATAGATCATTTTTATTTTTTCGATGAAACTGTTTTTTTGTTCATTAGTTTTTGAAGAACCTACGCACCATGAGGCATCAGGATTTTGTGTGTCTTCAATGAATTGTATTCCTTTCAAAATGCAGCTATCTATTTCTTCGCGACGGTGTATCGGATGTATCTTTCTAAAGAGTGTCAGGCTCTGGATGGCTGATGCAGTGCATTCCACATATCTAAAATGGTATAGCTTTTAGATGTCCGAGATAAAACAAACAACATCTCTACAAGTTATTTGTAAGGGAAATGCTGCATTGATCACACATAATGAGATCAGGAAAATATAGGACCAAAGGATATGATTCTCATATGGTGGCACTCACTAAGCACAGCCTTTTCTTGAATTTGAAGATGTGACACAAATAATAATTCTTTTCGCCGGGATGTCAGCATGTTAAGCAGCTCTAAGGTTTTTTAGGTTCGATGGAAGACAGGCTGAAACTATGCCCCAACCAAGTGAAACTAAGGGTCTGTAAGAGTTTAGTCATTTCATCAAAGTTTAAAACAAGCTTGAAACTACTCCAAAATTAAGCTCAAAATCGAAATGTTACTTAATCAGTACCACCACATTACTGAATCAGCATCCCACATTAGTGCATATCATTTGATCCCATTTTTCGATCGATATAGCATTGCCCACTTTTGTGAACTTTGAGTGCACCAGAGATCAATTCTAGTCAGGGAAGCTTACTCTCGCTCAATAACAACATCTGCAAAAAACTCTGAAGGGTTGAACTTTTGAAGTGACATAACGAGATATTGGTTAATAGAAGCTACTTTAAATAATTCTATGGAACTTTCTAGCATGTGAAAAAGGAAAATAAATATTTCTTAGGTAAAAATAATACAAGGAGTATATGCATATTGTTATGTACATACAACTAAGCTTGAAAGAAAATAGCAAACTCAGACAAAAATAATATCAAAACAAATGCTACTTAATTAAAAAAGACTAAAAAAAGGTATGAAACAAGTTTATAAAAAAAGTTACCTCTAACCAATGATACGCTCTTTGCGGCTCCCAAGCAGAAAAACCACCATTGCAACTCTGTATGGGAAATCTAGATGGAATTATACACTAAACCATGCAACTAAAACTATGTGAAATATCTAAAACAAGAGATCGGAAGTGGTGAGTCTGGTGACTAGTGAGTAGTGAGAGCAACTTTATTTGGGAGTTTATATGTTAGGAGAATGTTTCAATGAACTGTACTTCACTCGTAGGGAAAGAATGAGATTCACAGCATCATATAGTCGCTTTGTTTCTATTTTACTGCCAACAAGTTCTGGTGGCATCTGTGACAATAGGAGTGCAACCTGTAAAGAAAAAGTAGAGACTGTAACAATCGAGAAATATCATACATGCCCACTGATACTCTATACATTTAGTTAACTAACATGAAAAATTCAAGTACGCACGTTGTTGCCAGATCTGGGAGGATCAGATTGACTAATGCATCAGAATTCTAGAAAGCTCTCAATGATTTGAGCAAGATGAAACATTCACCTCTTCGTATTTAAGCCCAAAAGATGTTTAGGCCACTTTTTAAGCATGTTTCTATTTTATCTTGTTGTCTGGATATTTTCCTAACCTTGAGTATTTTTCTTGATTTTTTGAGTACTTTCACACCATTAGAGTTTTCTATTCATATTGGGCTGTAAGTATTATTCAATAACTTTTGGTATTCTTAGGAATCAATATTGAAGGACCGTCATATGGTATTATCGAAAAAAATCACAAACTATAGTTTATCCTAGTTAATTTATATTTCCTCTGTTGGGTGGAATTACCTTTAATCCTTCCGCAGTGCAATCAGAGGTTTGCCAACCATGGTCTTGCATTGAGAATGTCCATGCACCTTTAGAAGTGTGCCGATACATTTGGCGAAAGTTACCAGAAGGGTTATCTTGGACCTTAAAAGCAATGTGAAATATCAGACATGGTCTTATGCTAATCCTGGTTAAGAGATTTTTGGGTACTAAAATTCAACCTGTGAGGCTTTTAGAAAGTCATGTGCTTTCCGAAGTGTTGGACCATGTTCTTCTGTAAGATTACTGGATAGGATTGCTTGAATAGAAAACGTTAGATCCCACGTTTGAGAGCCAAAAGTCTGCATCAAAACTTAGGACACATAAATACATGGATTTAACGTTTTTTGCTTAGGCTTAAACTCCAATTTTATACAAGTCCAAATTCTAACATGTTTTGCATCTAGTTATCTAATTATCTTTCATCATCATGAACACACCCAAACACACACCCACACACACAGATTTGAAGGAAGACATGTAAATGTAGACATTAGGTTGGTTGGGTTCTAACAGATGACTGTACTAAACTGAATGAGGAGAAGTGAAATTCCATTTCTTGCATCTTCATCCCATCTTCAGCTAGCCAAAAGAAATCTGGGATTCGGGCAAGATGACGTTTGTATGCTTCCGAATTTTGATCTTCCACCCAACATGCCATCAGACATAAACCTGTAAAATTTGAAATATCTGTAAATCTATTATGCCATCGCGATAAATATAGTGTTGTGCATTACCTTTTCCACACATCCAATGGTTGGATATCTACTGTTCTCGTCTTCGTAATGCACGTGTTCCATTGCAACGTTTAGAGCCTTCTCCCTCAAGGTAGAAAAAGGCCAGCGCTTTAGAATAGGCTCAGCAACATTGTGAAGGAATCCCCAAAGCATATCTTGAACCAGAGGATGTGGGAAGTAGAGATCCTCCTGAAACCACAGATCTAGGTAGCTAGGATATATGTGTTTGATGTGTATCATTGCCAAATTACAATACGAGAATTTATAGCAGAAAGGATTAATCATTTGTGTGGGGGCAATTTCCACGCCCAAAAATGTCTATCCTCACATCTATTAACCAATACTACAACAAAACATCTAGGGTTCACATGCATCTCTACCTTATCATTATCAAATTTCCTTTCCCCCCCTAATTCCAAGGTTTGCATTGTTGCATTTTATGATACATGAGATAGGAAGTTTCAAAGGTTTGTTGAATGGTTGTGAGGATAGTGAATGAGAGGGACTTTTGAAAGAGTGGTGGGTGGGTTGGGTTTGTGGTGTAGATGTCTAATTTTGTATCTCGAGGTATGCAAAATAGTAACATTTTTAGCACAATGAATGTAAAAATGCAGTGGGAATACATATTTCATGGGTGCGAATAGACCAACTTATCTTTTTGTTTTCCTCTACCTTGCTTTTTCTTAAAATGGATATCGAAAAGTAAAATCATCTAACATGTGAAGTGATTTATAATAAGTTCCAGCTCCCCTTTGCACATGTATTCCTAGCCTTATTCCAATTTATCTCGTGATAGGGTTCAATGTAAAGCTCTTGTCTTAGACATCGAACCAATCCAGTTATTGATCCTACAAACCTCTTTCCATATAGGTATGACATGGGCATATAAACAAAGCGACAATAAGACAACATTTTCCCTGAATTATGAACGTAAAAAATGGAGAAATAAGTCTTTATGGTTAAAGAAATAGTGAATAACAAAATAAAAACAAGGGAAAAATACACTTAGACCCCTTGTACTATGCCTCTCGTTGCATCCGTTGTAAACTATACGTTTTTTCACATTGTACCATAAGTTACTAGTTTGAGTTTTACACTGCTCAAATCGTTGATTTGTAAGCAATTTTTCACAAAAAAAGGCAAAAAATTGGATCCCACAATGTGAAGAGAAGTTGTGTTTCCCTCCTCTTTTGGGCATAATTTCAAGTTTGTCTTGATTTGCCATGAAAAATTTATAAGAACTGATGGGGGGGCAATTTGAACTCAAAAAAATAGTTTAAGGTACAAGGTGAAAAGATGGATAGACTAGGGGGCAATGTGATATGAGGGATACGGTTTAAAAGGTCTAAGTATAATTTGCTCAAAAGACATTTAAAAGAAGCATATTATAGAGACTTGGATGAATAGGAAAGAATTTAGGAAGCAGCCAAAACTCTGGGGGCATTGGGTTGCAGCCTGCCCATTCATGCACTCCAAGTACCTAACATACACATGTTGTTCATGCATTGTGACAATATGCAAAGTTGCATCAAGAGAGAACATACATTTCCAAAAATATATTTATGCATTCAAATTAATTATCTTTTTTCATTATTTTTTTTTTCTTAAAATGACTTATTTCATTAACAATGTGTACATAGAATGAGTGAATTTAACTATTAATGAGGTGTATGTAGCATAAGATGGACTTAATTACTAATGTAGTGGATATAAAATGGGTGAACTTAGTAGTTTGATAATGAGAAATTAAATGAGAATGAAAACAGAGATCTGTGGGGGTGGGAATAACCCCACCCTTTTTAATTTCCCATAACATTAGCTTGGTTGTTTCATTGGTGGTGTATCAAGGCACGGATTTTTTCAGGTTGAGCACTTGCTAGCTTCCCCTCGTCTACATATTTTTCATTGTAGCACTTGCAATATCCTATTTTTTTTCCTCGTTATTGTAGCCCTTGTAAACTACTACTTTTTCTCTTCTTTTCTCAAAGAAGGTCTCAGGATCTCTTGGAGTCTAATAATACCCATTAACTATATTAATTATACAGTTGCTTGTGCTAAAGTTTAAGCATTAATTTTGTTATATTAAATTTATTGCATGAAATGCAAGAGCATTAGTCAACTTCATACCAAGTTTAGGTAAGATTACCTACTTTTGGAACGAAACTAATTTTGAGGCACATTTTTTTTCTTTCTTCACGTATCTATTTTTGGCTACTTGAAAACTAGAACTAGGTTGAGAAGTAAAAAATTTCTCTTTGCGAAAATTAGAGAAGCAATATATATTATTATTTCAGGTTTACGTGTTGATTTTATCTCATATTGGAAGAAGAAATAATGGGACGACTCTCCCGTCATAACTCAAATTTTAACTTAATTTTGATTTAATACGTGTTGATTTGATCTCATATTGAAAAAAGAAATAATGGAACGGGTCTCCAATTGTAACTCAAATTGTAACTTAATTTTGAGTAAAAGTTTGATTTAATACAAAAAACTCCATTGACACGCTCAAATTTTTATTCAAATCTTCTGAAAAAATTCCAAGTTCTTCGAAGAATCTAGTTTCTTTTCACTTTTTCTTCCAAAAGGTTTCCCATCTTCTCATTCCTCTACTTTTTTCCTCCAAAACTTATTTTCCTCTCAATTTTTTCTTTCCTCCCAAATTTCTTTCCCTCTCATTTTAATCCTTTCCCCAGATCAAATTTTCAGCAAATGTAATTTTCTATCTTACAATGAATGAAGTTTTGGGAATTATATTAATGCAAGGATTTGTTCCAATTAAAAAATATATTTTGTTGAAAGACAAACAAATTATGTGTTACAATTGCAAAGATAACCTCAAAAAACAAAATACCTTTGAAATTTGCTACAAAATAAAATTTAGTTAAATATTTTCAAATGGTGTTATTGCAAACGATGAGACCTACCAATCAAATAGCTAGCTAGCACTCTAAATTTTATCCCCACATAAGTTGAATCATTTAATTGTTGATAATTTGTGGCTCAATACATTTTTTATTTCAGACAATGTTCATATAGGATAGTGTACACATGCTGATATTTTTTTGAGATCACTTATTTTGAAAAAAAGAATTCTAGATTTTTTTTATGTAATTTTATCTCCATATATTTTTTTCGGCCATTTTTATCATATAACTCATTTCTATCGCAAGTTGAATAATTTAATTGTTGATAATTTGTGGCTCGATATACTTTTTATTTCAGATATTGTTCATATAGGATAATGTACACATGTTGACATTTTTTTGAGCTCATATATTTTGCGAAAATTTTGTTTATGTTTGATATAGTAACATCGTGTTTTTTGAGCGCACGAATTTTAAATTGTATCGTGCCTTTGAATACGGGTGATTTTTAGTATGTTAAAAAAAAACCAAGCTTTCTTTGCAAATGAGTCACGAATTTAGTTTGGTTCGGTTGATTTGTACCCTAACAGTTGTTGGCTATATTGGTCTGAATTGAAATTAATTTCTATACCAGTGAGGATAAAGTGAGGAAACCAACGAGCCTGAAATGTTCATGGAGCTATAATTTGACGACAAGTGAGGAAAATAAGTTAGTATTGATTGAGAACTAAAATATAGTCAACGATAAGAGAAATTAATTTCAGTTATGATTGCTTGGATAACTGAAAGCATAATGCTTGCATTCCCCTTGAACTAATTGCTACTTCATCAATCTCACTGAATAGCATACACTTTGTGTTTGTTTCTCGGTTAATAAAGAAAAAATTATATTTTCTGCTAGCTGCATAATGTAAACCGGATCAGCCTTTGTGTTAGTACAGCAGCATTGTCTGTTGAAACTTACAGTTTTGGTGATATTAATTTCTGAATGACCTTCTGTCAGTATCTGATCAAAACTAGTGGTGTTAATTGAAAGATGAGAAGAACTAAGTCTCCAGTTCAGATAAACTATCAACCTTCATATTTTTACACAGTCAAAGCTTACCTCAACTTTGGATTTGACTTACTATATGGTAAAAAAAATCAATAACAAAGCTGTTGGCTGAAAGAAATACTCTCTGAGAGCTTGTGTACTGGTTGTTAATGGTCATGAGTTATTAATTAAAAAAATTGTAATGTTGATGCCATGTCTTTTTAACTGTACAGACAGGAGGGTGGAGGAAGAAAAGATGACACTATTAATGTGAGAATATCATCAGAGCCTTTTTTGGGATAGAGAGGTTTAAGTTAGCTTGTTGACCTGCATTGCTTCATAAAGCCTCCTCTTTTTACGTGGCATCACCACCTTTGAAAAGTTGCCAACATCCATCCTCAGCAATTTGTTGGAAGTCAGGAAGAGATTCGCCTCCAGCCTCTCTGTGTGTCCTCAACAGAGGAATACTGGACGCCTTGAAGTTCTATTTTTAATTCATCATGATATTGTTTCTGTAGAATTGACACCTGCATCCATCCCAAAATTTGACAGCTAAACTAATCAGGTGGTGATTGACTTGAAAGAGAAAACAACCTCACATATTCTGTGACAAAACTAACAAAAGCAAAATGCATTCTTTTGGCGTGAATACAGCGAAGGATAAAGAATAAGACATAGCAACTGATGATACCTCAAAATAAATCCCAAACGCCAGCTCAGAAGATCAGCTCAGCCCAGGAGGTCAAACTAGACGAACAGAATTCGGAAGAGTAGAGCTGGAGGTCCCTTTGAGATAAGCAATGACAATAACAACCAAGGCAACAGCTGGAAGATCACGAGAGGTTCCTAAAAGCGTTAGGAAGCAATAATCAAGATACCTAATCTCAACCAACCAAGATCTTCTCCTATAATCAAGGAGAACCCCACGAAATAAATTCAAGAATCTCGGCTAAAATCCCACTGAATAGGGAACAACCCTATAAATACTATATAACGCCCCCAAGGAACGAGAAGAACCCTAAAGGCAACAACTAGCCATTGTACTTTTGCAATCATCATTATTGAAAGACAAGGAGCAAGAGTCTCCATTAAAGAGTGGATTAACCGAGCTCCCGAACTGGTGAACCACTATATTCCTATTGTGTTAATTCCCCAATTCCCCGACAATTCTCAGTATCATTCACTAGAGTCTAGTAGCTCAGATCTCAACAATTCCAATATTGTTTTCTTTCATTTACTCGTAATCACAAATTCTCATCACGTTGAAATACACCATCAACAACAAACATCTAACCATTAACCATTTCACTTAAAAATGAGCAGGAAAGTAATACTAAATCGAAAATATGACTATATGAATTTGATGCCCTACCGCATGCCACATATTAATGGTATGGGATAGCTAGGAAAGTAATACTAAATCCTCTCAAGCTTTTTCTCAAATAGGTAGAGGGTGGGGAGGCCGATTGTGGTGTCGTTGGGTGTGTGTGAGATTTGCTTGAGGGAGAGATGAGAAAGGGAGGGAGGCACAAAGATTACCTGTAACCGGTGGTTCATTGGTGCTTTCTCTCGAATTGGCAGAGGTCAATGGTGTAGATAATATGCGTGAAGTTATAATTCCGACGACTATTGGTTCGCTAGAGATGTATATTAGAGATTTATTTGACATGGAAATATAAGAGCTGAAAAGACAGATTGAACACCGTGAATAATCGAAGAGAAATAAAACACATCATACAACACTCAATCAAATCAAACTGAATCGAATCTCTGAATCCTAATTAGCCAGTATAATTTTTACCTCAGATCTGAGAATTTTATAAGACTGTTGATTTAGAGTTGAAGTGGAATAGACGGTAGAGGTTAACCAGTGCTGTGAGAGAAGGAATGACTTCCTTGGTGTTGAAACAGAGGATGTGTTGGCGTATGGAGAAACAGAGGTGTTGAAAGACCATTGCCGCCTCAGAGAAGTCAAGAGAATGAATTGGGGAATAATTTAGGTTTGTATCGGGGGGAGGGAAAAAAAAAAAGCTTTTTTGAATTTGCAGCGTGTGACTTAATCGTTGAAAATTAAGTGAATTTTTTTTATTATTTTTATTTTTGGCGTGTATGAACAAACGCCAATTTTAGTGGAGTTTAAGTTAAACGTCGAAAATTAAATGCCGAATTTTCTCATAATTCTTGTAGTGATGGTTGGGTTGGGGAGGGTATTTTAGGAATTATAAGTTATAATTTTAACACATTTATCTCTACTTGCAACTTTGAGCGCGTGATTAACACCTTTCGTTAAATTAGCAACGTCCATCTATTTTTGCACTTTATTTTTGAGTTGAGAGGAGTCCAATACAACAATTAAAACTATGAATAGGTCACATGCAAATGAACCTAAGTACAAGGAGGTTTTTTGCATTTTAACCTAAATTAAAACTAATTGCATTTGGTTGCCAAAAACACTCCGTATTCTGTATGGGCTTATTTCTAATACGCATATGAATAATATTGTTAAGCTGATTCTAATACTAAGTAAAGGTGGTATTTAATTCAGTTCACGCATATTAAGTTTTAAATTACTATTTTGCCCACCAAATAAACAAAAAATATGAATAACTAGACTAGATTAATATTTTTTTTGTTAATATATAAATAATACTCTATATCCCACTCTTAATTTTATATTTTATCCACTTATACGGAATTAACTTTAGAAGAAAACGGTGTTTCAACAAGTTGTATGAAGTATTTTAGTAGAAAGCGAGCTTCAGACTTTTGACGCATTAAATAAACCAATGTATAATAAGTATAGTCATCCACAATGA
This sequence comes from Ilex paraguariensis, assembly GCA_963454935.2. NCBI lineage: Eukaryota > Viridiplantae > Streptophyta > Magnoliopsida > Aquifoliales > Aquifoliaceae > Ilex > Ilex paraguariensis. The sequence goes on along the minus strand of CAUOFW020001724.1, from coordinate 5,725,285 downwards.
TCAAGAAATAATCAGCCCCAGAAAAGGAAAGCTGTTTGGTACCCACCCCAAATGTTAGTGTGTAGTAGCTCAAAAAGTGCAATGAATGAGATTGAACTTACAGGAAATTGAGGTCTTGTCGATTTTGCTAAAGGGCGTACTAGACAATTCTTAATATTTGAACATTCCATTTGAGAGATATTATGTGGAAGGAAATGTAAAACCTTATTAGATAAATGTCCTAAATGATGATGCCATAGCTGAGAAGAAGAGAGTTTGACCGATTGACAACTGAGCTCCCCTGAGACAGTGAAGTAATACAGACCATCCCGCTCGATTCCCATACCAATTGTCATTCTTGAGCATTGGCCCTAGATCATACAAGAATCAACAGAAAATATTACAATCCAGTGTGTAGTTCGAACAAGCTTATTGATTGAAATTAAATTTGCATGAAATGAACTAATGCAAAGAACATCAGTTAAAATCAAATGAGGAGAAAGTTCAATGGACTCAACATGGGTGATAGGTACTAAAATGCCATCTGATAATGTGACCGTTTGATTTGTCTTTTGGATAAAAGAAGTTAGATAAGACGATGAGCATATCAAATGATTAGTCGTTCCACAATCTACTATCCATGGAATATGATCATGAGATGGGGTAGAAGAAATTTGTTACCTGAAAAATTAGACATTGCAAATGTGATACCTACTTTCTTTTTCTTTTTTATTTTTAGTTCAACGGTTAGGGTGTCCGGACCAATTTTGCGCACTTCGACTAATTTTCTCTCTGGTCCAATCAAAGGCATGTCATTCACGTTGGGACTAGGGTATTCATGAGTGATAAATCCCTCATGGCTTGACTCCAAGAAGTTACTACGATTTGAATTCAAGATATCTAAGCTTATAACTCATCCCTATTATCACTTGAATTAACCCTTAGACTTATTGTGATACCTACTTCGTGTGTGATAGGAACTTGATGATGCAGAAAATGGTTTTGCATACCACCTGTTAAGTGTGAGTAATAAATGCAGTAGTTAAAAGTAGAGGAAGATGGAGGTGACGAGATTTATAGTGGTTTGGTCAGTGTGACCTACGTCCACTCTTAAATGGCTTCAGTTGCCGGGTATTTTATTAACTCAAGGGTGTAGGGAGCAGAGAGTACAAGTTTGGAGGAAGAGGAGAGAGCCGTGCTCAGGTAAAAGTGTGATGTCCCCCAAGTGTTGGTGGGACGTACAATTTATAGTGGCCCCCTAACAGGTTGGGGCTACTTTACAACAACTAAACAACTATTTCGGTGGAGCTCATGACTTCCTCTCAACGGGCGAGGTGGTTGAGGTACTCTCCATAAGATACGGTCAAAGATGAGGTGAGGGTGGACTGTTTCCTCAGCAGTGCAGGTAAGGTTCCCGTGCTCTCTCTTGATGACGTAGTCAAGCTGATGAGTTTGACTGGATTTGGATCATATTGGGCTTGGTGAGTCTTTGTAAGGTTGAACTCTTCAATTGAGATTTGACTTTCCACATAGATTGGGCTATTTGGGCTTGACCTATCATTTGCCCCCCAATACCCCGTGTCCAAGGAAACTTGGAGAAGGGGGCATTAGTTTACATCTTGAGTTTTAGGTGGTGGAGACTTCCTCTACTAGATGACTATTCCCCTGCACGATGCATTTTTGCTTTGGTGCACACCTCAAGTTTTTTTCACTTTTGCTTGGATTTTTAAGAGAACCCATAATTTTCAATTTGGGCTTTTCCCTCTTTAAAAACCCTATGTTATAAATATAACCTTCTTCTTCATTCTACCAATTTCATTTATCTTGAGAGCCTAAGTTTTACCCATTTCATTCACCTTGAAAGGGGGAAAGATTCCCCTCTTGAATCTTTCCAAGAATATTTACATATATCTATATATATAGGTGGGATTTCTTCCTTTTGAGTGGAGCATCCAAGTGGGCAATGTAGATTGAGGAGGGAGATGTGCAAAATTCCATTGAAATGGTGGAGATCGAAGGAAGTGAGGTGGAGGAAGAGACGAGGATCCCGTTGGCCGCTCGTACCATTGGCATGCGCCACAGCTCGCGAGGGAGGTGGTGGGCGCCACTTTAGGCGCTGAACTGGGCGCCACATTAGGCGCTGAACTGGGCGCCACATTAGGCACTGGTTTGGGCAATCTTGAGGAGTTGTATAGCTCAAAGAGGAGTGCAGAGGGCAGCCTGGACGCCAAGGGTGCTGGTCTGGACCACCTAGGCACTGAAAATGTTGTCTTGGACAGCTTGGGCGCCGAAAATGCTGTCCTGGACAACTTGGGTGAGTAGGGAGGCGGGCTGGGCAGCGGCACGAAGGGCGTGCAGGCCAAAAAAGGGGCTGCCTAGGCTAGCAGGTGTGAAGTTGGCGAGCAGGGCAGTAGCCTGGGTGCCAACTTGGGCTGCTTGGGCGCTGATCTGGATACCACTTTAGGAGCTGATCTGTGCAACTTTGGAGGGCCAGACAACATGGGCTGCCCTGTTTGGGCGAGCAGAGGGAGTCAGACACCTCTCCAGGTGCTGGGTTGTCCCATTTGGGTGAGCAAAAGGGGTTAGACACCTTTCTAGGTACTGGGCTGCCCCATTTGAGCGAGTAGAGGGGATTAGGCACCTCTCCAGGTGCTGGGCTGAACACTGCAGGCTACAAGGAAGTTTTGGGCGCCGTTTTTGGTGATCACGATCTGACTCCTACGAGTATGACTTCTCAAACTGACATCCCTCAGGACCTCTTGGGTGGTGGCTCAGGCCATTCCTTACGCCCCCGCAGTAAGAAACGCAAAGACAAAATGGTACTTGATGATGATGGGTCCAAGGTAAGTACCCTTTCCAGTTTGTTCAATTCGGATGAAGATATTTTGAGGCTTGTTTCTGCTTATCGTATTTCTCCGACCGTGTTCTGTCGCCGGACTGAGACGAGTGAGCTTGCTTGCGATGACCCCTCTGGCGATATCGCCCTTTACAAGGAGATGTTTGAGGCTGGGCTCAGATTCCCCATGTCCTCTCCCATTTGTCACATTCTGCATTACTTTTCCTTGACTTCGGGGCGATTAGCGCCTAATGGTTGGAAAGTCTTGCTGGGCTTTCTTGTTTTATGGAAGAAGGTGCACCATGAAGATGTTTCTCCTGTATAGTTCCATGCATCTTATAACTTGAGCAAAATTCCTGCACCAAATAGAGGATGATACTATTTTACCACATGAAGTGGGTACGGTGCTAACAGGATTATGCTCCAATTGTTACAACTGGAAATCTCGCTTCTTTTTTATCGATGGAGAGTGGGTTGTAAAAGTCGACAGGGCTTTGGTACCAATACGATGGAGTGCTGCTAGAAAATTCGGTATGCCATACATTTACTCTCTCCCCTTTTTTTTTTTTAAGATTTTTTTTATGTATATTCACCATCCCTTTGCAGACATGCCTGTGCTCTCCAAAGACCAAGAGTAGAAGTTGCAGGCCATGAAGGCTTGCCCTGACAAAGATTTGGGAGCTCTTTTGCCCAAGGATGCTAGGACTGTTGCTCCCTCCCCAGAGTCTGGTGGCTCCTCTTCAAAGAGGAAAAGTGAGTTGATTTCCTCTTTTAATTTTCTTCTTCTCTTGGTATTTTTCATCTACATAACACTTTACTATTTTTGCAACAAATAAAATTGTGGTAGTGTCCCGCTATTCTAGTAGGAGCCCTTCTATTTTCAAGGTGGCGAGGACGGGTGATGCCTCCCAAGTAACCCCTACGACGGTGCCTCCTCAGCCGACGACTTTTCCAGTTGTTACTCCAGATTCTTCTTTGCCGACCACACCTTCTACCCCTCGTTTGTCCCCTCCTCGAGTGGGACCTTCTATGGGAGGACTGATTTGGGCTGGTTCTATGCTGGGCAGACCGCTAGTCATCAGGGAAAGGCTTGAGAGGTTTGTGTTTGCACCTGAAGTCTGTCACCTTAGTACTTTGGGTACCGAGAGGATTGTCAACACATTTTTGGAAGACCTGGCTCAGGTAAGGGTCTGTTGTTTTCCTTTCTCCAATTCCTTCTTATGCTTTTTGTCATTTCTCCCCCTTTTATCTTTTTCAGGTTTCGACTTCATCTATCTACTTGCTTTCAAGGGCATATAATCACGGCAAGCTGAAGTTGGATCACGACACTGCACAAAAGGAGCTTCTTATTGCTCAGGGGAGGATTGCTGCTCGAAGCTATTGATGGAACTTCTCGGGATGAGTTAGTGGTGGCTCACGAGAGGGCGTCCAAGCTTGAGCCTGAGCTTTTGGCGACTTGTGAGAGGGATGCGCTCAGGGAGGGGTGAGCTTGATGAAGCCTGTGAGCAGACAATTAAGCTTGAGACTGAGCTTTTGGCAATCCGCGAGAGGGGCGCGCTTAGAGAGGCTGAGCTTGCAGAGACCCATGAGAGGGCCATGCTCAGATTGGCTATTATGGAGGCAGAGGCGAAGGCCGCTCAGGAGAGGGCTTCTCGTGCTGAGGTAGACTTGGAGAATGGCCTCGCAGATGCTTTTATTGACGGTTTCGAGGAGCTCCGAGGAAAGATTTCTGCTGCTTTCTCTGATATTGACTTCTCAGACTTCGTGCCTATTGAGGTGCCTGATGATAGTGAGGGGAGCTCTGATGATGCTGAGGATGATGAGGAGGAAATGGAGGAAGATTGTGAGAGCAATTAGAGTGTTAGGGACTTTTGATTTTTTTTTAGAAAGACAATTTATTGCCTTGCTTTTGTACTAATACTCCATTGAAATGAAATGCGAAAGATCTTTTTTGGAGTATAATATAGAAAATTTTATTGATCTATTGCTTCTATAAAGCAATGTTGGGTAATGATTCCCAAAAAAGCACATTGAATATTGGGTAATGACCCCAGAAAAAGTAGAAAAAATAAAAACAAGTCCCCAACTTCTACTACTTTGATGCTCTCAAAGTGTCATTGATAATACCTCTTCAAGTGCCCCGCATTCCATGGATGGAATAAGACTTTCTCCTTAGAATTCTAGATCTTGTAGGTGTCTGACCTCACCACTTCTGTTATAAGGTAGGGTCCTTCCCAATTTGGTCCTAACTTTCCTTTACGTGAATCTTTTGTGGCAAGGATCACTTTCTTGAGGACTAAGTCTCCTGGTTGGAAGGAATGAGGCTTCACCCGCGAGTTTTAGTACCTCACTATGTGTCGTTTGTATCTTGCGTTACGAACTACAGCCATCTCTCTTGCCTCCACCAAGTCGAGGTTCATGCGAAATCCTTCCTCGTTGGTGATGGGGTCGTGGTGCTGGACCCTTAGAGAGTGTACCCTTATCTCCACGGGGATGATTGCCTCAGTTCCAAAGGCGAGGGAAAAATGAGTTTCTCCAGTAGGAGTTCTTGGAGTGGTTTGATAGGCCCACAGTATACCTGAGAGCTCATCGATCCAAAGACCCTTCGCTCTTTCAAGTCTTGTCTTTAAGTTGTGTAGCACCGTTCTCACCATGACTTCTGCTTGTCCATTTGCTTGCAGGTGCGTTGGGCTGGAGTGAGACTGCTTTATCTAAAGTTCGGAGTAGAAGGAGTTCAGCAGCTTGTTGTCGAACTGCTTGTCGTCATCACTGACAATGGCGTGGGATATCCCGAAGTGATAGACTAGGTTCTTCCACATAAAATCTTTGACCTTTAAGTCTGTGATTTTTGCTAAGGGTTCAGCCTCTGTCCACTTGGTGAAATAGTCGACTGTCACCACCACGAACTCGCACTGTCCTTTGCTGAGAGTCAAGGGGCCTAAGATGTCGATGCCCCACTTGGAGAAAGGCCACAAACTTGAAATGGTTGTTAGCTCCTTTGGTGGTTGCCTGGGCACAATTGCAAAACATTGACACTTTTCACACTTCTTGGAGAACTCCTGGGCGTCCCTTACCATGATAGGCCAGAAATAGCCTTGTCTGAGTGCCTTGTGGGCAAGTGAGTGATCTCCAGAGTGGTTCCCATAGATCCCTTCGCAGATCTCTCATAGGGTATAGTGAGCTTCTTCAGGTGAAAGGCATCGTAGCAACGACAAGAAATAGTCTTTCTTGTACAAAGTGTCCTGTAGGATGGTGAACTTAGAGGCTTTCATCCTGAGCTTCCTAGCCTCTAGAGGGTCATCTGACAGCACACCTTCTTAAAGGTATGTCCTTATTTGGGTCAATCAATTTGACTCAGCTGATGCACAATTGACATTTATGGCCTCCATGTCTAACTTGCTTGGCTCGAATTAGTGACCGATGAATGTTGGTCCTCCTGGTGGGGCCTTCAAAGATGAGGCGAGCCTTGCGAGTGCATCGTCAGCCATGTTATCTTCTCTCAGGATGTGATAGATCTGAAAGTAATGGAACTTTGTGATCATGCTTTTCACCATACTAAGGTATTCTTGTATTCTGGCTCCTTTGGCTTCGAACTCGCCCTTCACTTGATTAACTATCAGCTGTGAGTTGTTATAAATGACAAGGTGTTGAGCTTCCATTTCAACTGCCAATCTTAATCCAGAAAGGAGGGCTTCGTATTTTACCTCATTGTTGGAAGCAATAAAGTGGAGCTTTACTGCATACTTAAGAGTGGTGCCATCGGGGCTAATCAAGATCAGGCCCGGTCCTCTTCCTTCATTAATCGAGGAGCCATCTACATAGAGTTTTTAGAGTAGTAGAGAGGAGGGTAAAAGATTAAAGTGAGAGACTGGGTGCCAGGTTGGGTGCCTTGGAGTGTTTAGGCACCAAAGGGAGATGTCTAGGCGCACGAGGGAGCTGTCTGGGCTCCAATTTGGGTGCCAGAGGCTGCCTGGGTGCCTAAAGGAGCTATCTGAGCACCATTTTGGGTGCCAGAGGCTACCTGGGTGCTTGGAGGAGCTGCATGAGGTTGCCTGGGTGCCTGGAAGAGCTGTCTGGGTGCCAGTCTAGGTGCTAAAGGGTGCCTAGAGGAGTTGCCTGGGTGCCAGTCTAGGTGCTAGAGGCTGCCTGGGCGCCAGGGGCTGCTTGTGTGCCTGAGGATGAAGGCTGGGTGGTTGGGGAGGAGATCTGGACGCCTGGAATGACCTAGTCACCTAGTTTGGGCGTATGAGAGTCCCATGCCAGGCTTATGGGTGTTCCCGTTGGACATCTGGGTTTCCCTGTAGCTCCCTTCCTCTTTTGGTGTAATCTCAGCAATGAAATTTGTCAAGGCTTGCGCTTTGATGGCTGCCCTTGGTTGGTACTAAATATTGAACTCGCCGAGTTCCACTGCCCACTTAAGAAGTCTACCAAATATGTTTGGCTTTTTCAAGACTCTTTTTAGAGGTTGGTCTATGATGACAACTATGCTGTGACTCTGGAAGTAATGTCGTAGTCGTCTTACTGGTCGTGACCAGGGCGAGTGCTAGTTTTTCTAGTCCCGAATATCTGACATTTGCTCCGCGGTATATCCTGTTCACGTAATAAATATGCTTCTGCACTCCATTATCGTTTCTGAAGAGCACGGAGCTTACTGTTAATGAGGAAGCAAAAAGGTATATAGATGAAGAGTTTCTCCTAGAGTGGCATGTAACAGGAGGGGAGGTGTAGCTAGGTAGACTTTGAGCCTTTGGAAGGCCTTCTCTGTCTCAGGTTTCCAATCAAAGGCCTTTCGGAGAATCTTGAAGAACGACAGACATTTGTCTACAGACTTGGAAACAAACCTATTTAGTGCTGCGATTCTCCCATTGAGGCGCTGGAGCTCCTTGGTCGAGGAAGATGACTTCATGTCAAGGATGACCTTGATCTTATCGGGGTTCACCTCAATTCCCTTCTGGTTGACCATAAAACCTAAGAACTTTCTTGACCATACGCCAAAGGCGCACTTCTTAGGATTAGGCTTCATGTGATAAGACCTCAAGACATTGAAAGTTTTCTGGAGGTGATCAATGTGGTCTACTGCTGTGAGACTTTTCACCAGCATGTCATCCATGTATACCTCCATCGTTCGCCCGATCTGAGACTGGAACATCTTGTTCACCAGCCATTGGTAGGTTGCTCCTGCATTCTTTAGTTCGAAGGGCATAACCTTGTAGCAATAGGTCCCCTTCAGACTGATGAATGATGTCTTCTCCTGGTCTGGGGGGTACATGCTAATCTGGTTATACCCAGAGTATGCATCTTGGAAGGTGAGAAACTCATGTCCCGAGGTGGCGTCGATGAGGAGGTCGATTCGTGGCAATTGGTAGCTGTCTTTCAGGCAGGCCTTGTTATGTTCTATGAAGTCAACGCAGATGCGCCACTTTTCATTAGCTTTAGTGATCATCACCACGTTGGAGAGCCAATCAAGATATGCTACTTCTCTGACTGTCCCATTTTTTATTAACTTTTCGACTTCCTTGTCTATAGGTTGGGCACTTTCAGTGGAGGCACCCCTTAGCTTTTGGCGAATAGGCTTGTGGCGTGGATCAACGTTGAGATGGTGTGTGGCTACTTTTGGGTCGATACCTTCAAGGTTTGCACGTAACCATGCAAAGACGTCTATGTTACGTCTTAAAAATTCTATAAGTGGGCCAACCAGATTTTCAGAAAGGGAAGAGCCAATGTATACTCTTCTGTCTGGGAGCTCCTTATCCAAGATCATAGGGGTGAGTTCCATGACTGGTTCTCCTCTTTCTAGGGTGGAGTCATCCCTTGGGTTAAGGACCTCAACTTGCAACGCCTCCTATGGCTTCCTGGTCTTCATAGAGGAGACATAACACTCCCTTGCTACTATCTGGTCTCCTCTGACCATTGACTCCATTCGGGGTTGGAAAGTGGAGGATGAGATGATAAGTGGACAACACAACTCTTAATGTGTTACGATCAGGTCGCCCCAGTATGATGTTATAGGCTGATGGGCAGTCTATTACCAAGAAATTGACCATAACTGTAGAGTTTCGGGGTGCTGCTCTGGCTATGATAGGTAGGGTGATGGACCCTAGGGGATATACTTTCTCTCCTGAGAACCCAATGAGGGGTGATTTGATAGACTGCAGTCTCTCCTTGCCCAGGTTGAGCTTGTCATAAGCTTATGCAAATAGGATATCCGTAGAGCTGCCGTTATCCACAAGGATCTTGCGCGCCTGAAAATTGGCCACAGTCATGGTGAGCACCAAGGGGTCATCATGGGAGTGCTAGATTCCTTCCAAGTCCTTATCCGAGAAGGATATAACCTCGTTGACGCCATGCCTGGGGGCCTTGGATGGGCGCAACTCGTCAAGGTTTCTCGCCTTTCTAGCATGGGCCTTCATGGCAGAGAGTAATTCTCCACCTTCAGCTAGTCCTCCTGAGATAGAGTGAATCTCTCCAATGGGCTGCTGATCTTCTTGGTTGTGAGGTGGTGGTGGCATTTGTCCTCTATCAGCAACATACTGGCGTAGGTGACCACACTAGATGAGTTCCTGAATTTGTCTTTTGAGGTCATAACAGTCATCGGTGTCATGGCCATGATCGCAATGAAAACAACAGTACTTGTTCGGGTTCCTATGGTTTGGAGGAGACTTCATCTTCCCTGGCCACTTTATCGCGGGGTCATCCTGGATCTGGAATAGGATGTGCCTAACAGCGGCGTTGAGGGGAGTGAAGGCTTGTTGATCCCTCTGAGGAACAAGACCTAGCTGATCTTTGACGAGAACCATATCTGTTCTGCCTCGATTGTTGCTAGTCTCCTTCTTGTCGTCTCTGTCTTTTTTCTTCCTCTTTTTCGCTGCTCTAGAGGACTCACCTCGCCTAGCCCTTGTGATGTCCTCAGCATTCATATATTTTTGGGCCTTTGCTAGTAGCTCCGACATGCTCTTTGGTGGACGCTTCATCACTGAGAAGAGGAAGCTTGACTAGTGGAGGCCTCCCACGAAAGCAGTCATAGTCACTTTGTCATCGGGCTCATAAACTTGGAGGACCTCCTCGTTAAAATGAGTGAGGTAGCTCCTTAAGCTCTCCTCTCGGTCTTGTTTTATGCTAAGCAGGTGGGTGACAGGTTTCTGGTCACGACGCCCTCCAATGAAATGTGACACAAACGATCTGCTCAGCTCAGCAAAGGAGGTAATTGAGGCTGGGGAGAGCTTAGTGAACCATTGTCATGTAGATCCCTTCAAGGTGGTTGGGAACGCCTTGCACATGATTTTGTCTGGGACGTTGTGCAGCTGCATCAGGGTTTTGTAGGTGTCGAGGTGGTCTAGCAGATCCTTCGTTCCATCAAAGGTCTCTACGGATGACATTTTAAACTTTTGAGGGAGTGGGTAGTTCGCCATATCATGTTTGAAAGGTGTGTCTGTTCGCCTTACCAGGTAGTCCACTGTCTCGAGTCCCTGTGCCTTCATGGCATTGAAGACGTCGCCTAGTTGATTTTGCACTTTCTTGATTTTTTCGTCCCAATGATTGGGGACTCCTCTGGAATGGTCATGAAAATGACTCCTATACTCCATGTTTTAGTTCTCGCCCTCATCCTCTTGGGGATAAAGGTCTTCACCGTGGGAAGCAAGAGGAGGAGGAGGTGGAAATCCCTCATGATAGGCTCCCCTGTGTGGGGCACCCAGACCTGCATGGGTGCCTAGATGTGGAGCAGTAGGGTGTGGAGCTCCTTGAGGTCCTCCAAGTTGTGCTCCTCTTTGTCCGGCGAGCATGAGTTGCAGTATTTGCTGGTTTTGGGCCACTAGCTGCTGCATGGTCTCCAACATTTGCTAAGAATTTAGAGCTGGAGCATTTGGGACAGGGTTGGTAGGTGGAGGAGCAACCTCCTCCTCTCGTGGAGGATTGTCTTTAGGTTAGTTCATGGATCAGGTAGTGTTGCCACTGGTTCAGCAAATGAAATGTTTAGAAGTGAGAATTTTGTCGTTTTTCACAGACGGCGCCAAACTAATGATGCACAAAATGACTTTGCACACCACCTGTTAAGTGTGAGTAATAAATGCAGTAGTTAAAAGTAGAGAAAGATGGAGGAGACAAGATTTATAATAGTTCGGTTAGCATAACCTACGTCCATTCTTGAATGGCTTTGGTCGCCAGGTACTTTATTAACTCAAGGGTGTAGGGAGCAGAGAGTACAAGTTTGGAGGAAGAGGAGAGAGTCGTGCTCAGGTAAAAGTGTGATGTCCCTCAAGTTTTAGTGGGACATACAATTTATAGTGACCCCTTAACAGGTTGGGGCTACTTTACAACAACTAAATAACTATTTCGATGGAGTTCACGACTTCCTCTCAACGTGCGAGGTGGTTGAAGTGCTCTCCATGAGATGCGGTCAAGGATGAGGTGAGGGTGAACTGTTTCCTCGGCGGTGCAGGTAAGGTTTCCGTGCTCTCTCTTGATGATGTAGCCAAGCTAATGAATTTGACTGGATTTGGATCATATTGGGCTTGGTGGGTCTTTATAAGGTTGAGCTCTTCAATTGAGATTGAGCTTTCCACATAAATCGGGCTATTTGGGCTTGGCCCATCAGAACTGACTCGTTGACATTGTTTAAAAGGACCAAGAGCTTTTGACATTGTTCTTGGGTGAAAGAAAAGGCATTTGATGGTGATAGGGTGAACTCACAAAATTAGTGGAATTAATTTTCTATGCCTACTTATCAAATTTAATAGGCGATGTATCAAACACAATCAATGAATAAATTAAAACAGATAATAAAATCAACCATAAGCAAGACACAAAATTTACATTGTTTCCTCAAATTCGGGGTACATCCACCAACTTTGATCTCAACCTTCCAGGATAATCAAATATTGGATCTACAACAATTCTTCTTAGAAAAATTCTTAGGGGCTATCAAAGTATTAATAATTCATCACCCGAAAATGGGCATCAACAAAATAACAAGAAGAGATCTCACTCAATAGGTCTTGCAAAATATCAAATTCGAGAAGGGTTTTGACAAAATAAATTAATCACTGCATAATACATGTTGTTGTGAACAATATACTTAAATTTCATCAAAATAGGATGTTGATTGACTACCCAAATTTTGGCTAGAAGAAATCCTACGCGAACACTTTCTATCTTCTCCTCTCAGTTTGCACAAAAAGCTCTGATAATTCACCTGCCTCTAGCAAGCCTTCTTTTGTTGGCGGAGACCTTTTCCCACTTGGTTTTTGTATCAAGTAATTTAATTGTCTTCCAATGTCATGTGGTCTCCAAGTGGACCACGATTTTACATCGAGTAATGCTATTGTGACTTAATTTACTGATCTAATGTTTTGACTTAATTTATTATAACCTTTGAATTGACTATGGGGCCCATCAATATTGAAACTTGGTGTTGATTCAATGGTTCTACTAAAACCACATCATTATATCAATAAATTAGATCAAATTTTTATGTCCAGATAGTATTACTCTTTTATATTGGCATCCCCTTTGTTTTTGATAACTCAGCTAATGAGTTTTAACACATGAATTATGGATTGGGCCGTCCACGTAGCCTAGACCCAAACCCAACAATCTCCCCCTTCAGCTCCTATGGGGGCTCAACTAAGTTCACTTTACTTCGACAAATTTGGAGTTTCTCATTGAGCAATGATTTAGTCATTATATTTGAACCATTCTCATTAGTATGAATTTTCTCAACCTGCAATAACTTCATCTACAATACATCACGGGTCCATGATATCTCATATCAATATCCTTGGATCTTGAGTGGAACCGTGGAAGGTTAAATTTTTGCTGAGATTGATAGCACTCTAATTGCCGCAATAAAAAACATATTTCTCTTGTTTTAAACTGAATTCTTGTAAGAATTTTTTAATCCACAATAATTCATTTCTGACCTCGGTAACAACAATATATTCAGCCTCTGTGGTAGGTAAAACAACTCACATTTGTAATTTAGACTACCAAGACATTGTTCCCCTTGAATAAGTAAACAGGTAACATGAAGTAGACTTCCTAAAATCAATATATGTTGCCATATTTGTATCTGCAACAATATCTTCATACCCAAATTTGTTTTTGCAACATTCAAATCTTTCATCTGAATTGAATCCAATAGTATTTTCAACTTGTTAATCTCTAACATAGTCTTACCAGCAATAAACATGGCATCCATATAAAGTAAGAATAACCATGATCTACCATAAAGGAGTCAAAACATTTGTACCCCTGCCTTGGAGACTATTTCAAACTATATAATGATTTCTTAAATAAGCAACATAATCTTTTTTATCTGGAATAATAAGTCCCTTTGGTTGATGCATAGTATAGTTTTCTCAAGCTCGCAATGTAGGAAAATTGTTTTTACATCAAGTTGCACGAGCTCTAGATTGATTCAAGCAATCATGGTAAGTATTTTACAAATAGAGCTATGTTTCATAACTTGTGAGAAAACTTCATTAAAGTCCACACCTTCATTCTGATCATAGTCTTTTGCAACCAATTGTGCCTTGTATATGACAGATTCAACCCCTAAAATTCCTTTATTTTTCTTGATAACCTATTTGCAACCAGTAATCTTCATGCCATTTGACAACTTCATTAATTCCCAAGTCTAGTTTTTGTGAAAAGATTGAATTTTTTTAGTCATAGCAACGACCCAATGTGCATTCTCACTACTTGTGATAGCTTCTAGATATGTGGAAAGCTCATGAACACCAATCTTCTCTACTATAGTAAAAGCATAAGCCACCAAGTCTGCATACCCATATTTCTGAGGGGTCTCAATTGCCTCTTTTTACTGCCTATTGCAATACTATATTGCTGCTCCTCCCATGAATCATCACTAGAAATAGAACCTAGCAAATCTTGAATAGGTTGAACTAAAGTACTTCTTGTGAACCTTCTACTTGTAGCTCTAACTCCTTGCTATAACCCTGTTATTTTCATGTAGAAACAACAAACTCATTTCTTGGATGAAACATAAAAGATTCATTAAATATAACATTTCTAACAAACTTATTTCTTGGATGAAACATAGAAGATTCATTAAATATAACATTTCTACTGGCTACAAACTTAGGTGATTTAGGATTAGAACTCCACAATTTATATCCTTTCACACCATTAGCATAATCAATAAATATACACTTTTTAGTCTTAGGCTCAACTTTACTGTCATTGACATGACAATAAGCAGTTCAACCAAATATTTTTAAATCATAATAATTAGTAGAGGTACCGGACCATACATCACATGTTGTCTTTAACTCAATAGCAGTGGATGTAGAACGATTAACCAAATAACAAACAGTGCTGACTTTCTCAATCTTTTATTGAAAAGGTAGAAACGATACAACTACTTTACTGTGAGGACTATGAATCTCAAAAAATAGTAGCATCAAAGATGCATGATTGGAATTCCATGAAATTAATATTGCCACTAAAACCAATACACGCCTGAATGAACATACATATAAGATAAATTTTATGGGATGAAAAAAACTTAATTAGAATAAAAGGATGATAATATCACACTCCGTTATTTTTACACTAAAAAGAAACGGGGAACTCAAAAATAGTCATAACTCAACTGAATCAAGTGAAAAGAAAAGCGCACTTTAGAGCTAACTTTGATTACTTCAGGATTATAAGTCTATCATTGTTCTCTTCTATGTGCATTATTTCTTAAGCAAACCAAAGAGTGTGCATTTTGAGCGAAATTCATTTGAAATACCAACTAAGCTAGAGGCTAACAAGAAGTCAAAGTCCCTACACATACAACAAGCGACATTCAAAAAATTTAAAGGGATACATATTTGGCCCTAAAAATAAACATAACTACTCAGACAATAAATATATAATATATAATTTATAATATCCCATGTGTCTAATGGCAAAACCATATTTCATATTCACCCATGGTGTGTGAGGGCATAAAATAAACACCCAATAACAACTAGACCGAGGATAGAGAAAAAAAACACCCAATCACTTAATCAAATAAAATTAATGCATATTTGAACCCAAAAAATAAAATATAACATTGTTGACAAACAATATAACATCTCACTAAATTTTTTCTAGTCGCTCCTATCTTTACTAATGTTGCCTAGGCATAAAATAAACACCCAATTACCGGACAGACCAAAGTCATTAAAAAAATAGTCAATGAAAAAGGAACATAATGTAAATACTTATGTTCCTACCATACTAATGCAGTAGTGGATATGAAATAGTAATTTTTCCTACCATATTAATTTTTCACCCCCAACTCTACCATACTAATGCAGTAGTGGACCTCACTTTCGACTTTGGCATCCTGAAACTAATAATTTTCTTTAGTAAACTAAATATCATAATCAAAGGAAACATAACAAAAAAATATGGATCAAACATCGTTCCACCAGAATATATTCACAATCTGAGGAGAACGACAAAATTAAAATGTTTTCAACTCACTTTGAAACTCAAATCAACTTTATATATCAAAATATTAAATATCCACATAAGTAGTGAGTCAAACAACAATATTTAAGTAATGTCAAACTATCAACAATATTTAAGCAATGTCAGACTATCTACAATATTCAAACAATGTCAAACTGTCTAATGACAATTGCGCAGTGTCCAAATCAACAACATGAAAGTCATGACAAGCTATCAACAACTCGGCATAGATAATACTTAAATCACAAGTTTTTCATAAAAATGCATTTGATCCATAATTTCAGCAACTCAACTCAAATTAATTCATCAAAAATTTCATTTTATATATTGAAAAATAATCCATATATCATATAATTTTATTTTTAATTACTATGAAACAATATATTTTACCTTTACTGCTGACAGATACCTCTCTTTACTTTACGATTGATTCATAAGTATAACTTAGATAGTAGTTTTCGACCC
The DNA here is from genome assembly GCA_963454935.2 of Ilex paraguariensis. NCBI lineage: Eukaryota > Viridiplantae > Streptophyta > Magnoliopsida > Aquifoliales > Aquifoliaceae > Ilex > Ilex paraguariensis. Next base: position 5,709,537 of record CAUOFW020001724.1, on the reverse strand, counting down.
TAACAATTAGCACTTTGATGAATGCAAATAAGTACCAACTCTAAAATAACTCAATCAATGCAAATAAATGAATATGAGTGTGTTTTCCGGCGTTTCGTATTTAATACAACTTAATCTCCCCAAAGAAACTTTAGAGTATTTCACGAATTATTTCATTTTCTTAACCATCGCCTTTTACACCCCCAAGGATCATTTTAACAATAAAAACTAAGATTAAGCCACATCTAGGTGCCGAATAAAGAAAAGAATTCAAAGCTACTAATAAAACAAATAGACACATGATCATGGGCAGAGCTAGAAAAAAATTTAGGATGGGCACACTAGTATGTTTTAATTTTTTTTTAATAGACCGTAAAAGTTCATAAAGTTATATTTATTAAAATTATATTTAATACTTTTTAAAAAATTAAAAATCGATATACAAAATGTGAACAAAAAAAATAATAATTAAAATTTCTTATCGAGAATGCAACTAATTACTATTACTTATAATTGAATATGATATATTTTTATTATTTGAAAGAGTTACAAATTAATTTTATCAATAATATTTCTTTTATATATAAAATCGCAGTAATAATCTTTCATTTAGGATCCTATAATTTACTACATAACGACACACATTTTTATACAATAACGAAATAACCTTACAATTTAAAAAAAAAATTATAAATAATATAAATATATTCAAAGCATGTCTAAAAGTTAACAATTATATTAGTTGTACATAATTTGAGATTTAATTGATGAAGACCCAATGATTTGTGACCATTGGATAGATAGTAGAGTTTATTAAATATTAAGACTCACTATTATACTTAATATCTCAATTTATTAGGTCCTTAAATTAGATTTCAATAATATTGTTTAAAAAATTAACAATCATTTATGCAGTGGTATATTCAAATCAATATCACTAGCATACAATATTAAGGTGGGTACATTTAAATATGTCGAAATTTTATTTCAAAAAACACATGCTTAATATGAAGCAAAAAAACAAAATTAAGGGGGGCCAAAAGTTTTGTTTTTAATGTTGGGCCAAAATTTTTTATTTTTTTTAATAGGTTTGGGTGAATTGTAATAGGTCAAATATTTAATTTTTTAATAAATTTGGGTAGATAGTGTTGAGCTCAAATTTTTTTTGTTTTAAATAGACTTAATTTTTTAATTCTTTTGGATAAATAATGTGGGTCTAATATTTTTATCTTGAATTTTGGGTGGACATAAATAATATATTATACAAATATATAATATATATACCTGACTAATAAAAAAACAAATATGGGAAAACATTTGCCCACCCTGACCCTTGTCTCCCTCCACCCCTGCACATGATTGATCCCAAATGACCGATTGACGATTAGAATGGTCAACCAATCAGTCCTCACCGATGATTAAGCGAATTTGTTGATAAGTAAATGATTTTACTAAGTTTATTTACTTGTTATCTTTTTATTTCGTATCCCATTTAACTTTATTTACTTGTTATTTTTTTTATTTCATATCCCATTTAATACAATTTAAATTGGGTCACATTAGTCCCAGTTTTTCTCATTTCCTTCACTCAAGTATTTTCTCAAACACGTAAGATGCGTTTAAGTAACTAGTGAATTTATCAAACGGCTTTACCATAAATAAGTCTCTATCTTTACCAAATTGACACAAAATCAAATTAATTACGCATAGACTTGTTAAGCTTCCTAATCATAGGTTATGGGTTAAAATCGGAGTTATATGTGAAGGGTTACATTCATTTGTTTGTAAAGGTACTAAGCTGATTTTTTTTTCCTAAGTCACAAATTTTTAGTCAACTTCAAACAGATGTTAGTTTTCATACAAATACAATTAGGTTCTGTACCATATATAGTTAGAAAGATCTATAAGTTTGTGTTATAACAAAGAAAACAATACACAAATTTGAATTTTATAGAGAAAGCTATCACTGTTTTTCCATCGACTATCCAAACTGTTTGTGAAAACCGGAATTACTACCAACCTTCAACACAAATTTCAGAACATAATTCTAATTTTCTGTAAGAAACTCCCCTTATAATCCAATGGTATCATCCTTAAGTATACCCACTTTAACATTGAAAGTACCCATAGGTTCTATATATCTATTTCGTACTCTTACTGTTTGAAGAATCTAGAAGTATATGGTGAAAATCCACAACTAGGAATTTCATGAACAATTTTTCCTTTTAATTCCAATAGTAAGAAAACTGTAAGAAGGATCCCGATCACTTTGATGTAGATAATTAACTCTAACAATCCAACTTCAACTCATGGATTTTTTTTATACAAAATGTCAACTACTAATCTCTTTACTTACCTCTCAAGAGATAGGAGATAACCCAACAAAATTCCTCCGTAATTCTCCTTTAATCTCCCTATTCAACCCAAGAGGAAACAAAGAAGCAAACAAAAGGAACAGAAAGATAAAAGTGTTCCAAGTGCTAGAACGTTTAAGAACCTACAAGAGGTTTCCAAGTCTTTAGAGCATATCAAGTTAACTATTTACTTATATATCCTTGTCTTTTTTTTATCCTATTCTTTTTAACCCCATAAAAGTTTAATTTAAAATTATATTTTTACACCTCCACAAGTATCTATTTTTTTCTTTTACCCATGAAAATTATATTTCCACCCTTACTATTAATTAAATGCAATGCAATGCATTATCGGGTCTCACACATATACATCATAAATATTCCTTTACCACTCTTACTAACATTCGAAATGTGCTTGCTTTTGTCAACCCGAATCAACTGTTTTGTCCACTACCAACATAACTTGATATCACAATTACCTTTGCTAGCTTCTTATTGATGCAAATATAGTAGTAATTAGTCTTCATATTGTTGTGATCCATAAGTAATAGATAGAGTGATGTAAAGGCTGATGATGATACCTCGGTACATGAACCATGTATATTGATGTTAATCCACCATCATATATAGAAAAATTAGGAATAATCCGTGTCTAAAGTCATAATACAATGTAAGGACTGATGGATCTGGGAAAAATTCAATGTAAATATTTTTAAGAGAGATATTGGTGGTCATTAAATAAGCCTATTTGAGACCGTTCGATAAGTTTGCTGAAATCTGTCCTGTTCAATATTATAAATTTACAACTATAACAAAAACACTATGAAATGGAAAGAAAAAAGCAGCAAACCAAACAAAATATCGAGATGAGAAAGAACAAACCAATGAATGGAAGAAGAATGAGTTTGAATGAATCTCATTCCTTGCTCAAGGATGTAAAAAATGATCGCAATAATTAGAGTTGCACGATGAATATGCCAAATTAATCATTTTTATCTGACAATGAATATTCATTTTGGTTGCCAATGAGTTGGGAAAAATGGAAGATCCAAAATTTAACTCTTTTGCTACAATAGTTGTAGGGTTTGAAAATTAAATGAAATGAATAATTATTAAATAAAATAATTGTTGTATTGAATTAGGCCTTTATTAGGTCTCCAAATTAAATTTATATAGCATAGATAATCAAGCTGAATTCACCATTTAGAGAGAACTTAATAGACACTCAAATGGAGAGAATTTGAGACTTGAGAGGGATTCCAAGCGTATCAGGTACATGGACTCAAAATCTATTAAGCCAATATGTTTATATATAAACTTAAATCAGTTATGAGAAGTTATTAAATATGAATAGAATTGCTTTTTGTGGGGATGCATTAAAAGTATTCTGTTTTCATATTTTGCATAGTCTAAGGATGCAATTGACTTTGAAGGATAAGTAAGGGTTAAAATAGAGAAATATTTTTTCTCTTAAGGGACTGTTATAAATAATATAAATATATATATATATATATATATATTGCGAATTGGAGTTTTGAAGTCTATTTGATACATTGAATGCAAATGGAATCCGAAAGGCCTAATACTTAAAATCTATGAGTAACGTTTAGAAACATCAGTGTCAGAATTTGTAGGGTCTAAAAACATTAAAAACTTGCAATATAAAACTGGAAAAAAAAAAATCAGGATTAAAATTATATATATATATATATATATAGATGTTAGTAGAAATCACATTTTTGTATCTTAAAAGATTTTAAATTTTTTTTTTGCATCCTGAAAAATTAAATTTTTTATCTTGCACATTTAATGTATTAAAAATATTATTATATGATTATTCTGTTAATTTTCGTTAGTTTTTGTTGCTCATTTTGTAAAAATTATCTCATTAACATTGATGGAACAGATAACAAAAATTAATAAAAGGATTACACTATAATATTTTTAATATATTCGGGACGCAATATACAAAATTTAATATTAAAAAATAAAGAGTAAAAATTCTTAAATTTTACAAAGTGTAATTCTTCCTAAATCATAACTCGTTTTTGCTCTTTCAAAAAAGTATCCGTTAACTTTGAACTACAAAAAATGAAAGTGACAGCCATGACCTTCAACATATGAGATAGACAAATAACAGCTGAGAAATTAATTTGTTACTTAAAATATTGAATATGTTTTTATATGATCCTTCAAGCAGATAACGTTCAGATTGTTAATAATTTTTTATTATAAACTTGTCATGTAATATCTAAATATAGACAAAAAATAATTTTAATAACTCTTAAACAAAATTTGGGTAGCTCTTGATAAAAAATGTGTAATATGGATAACTTTTGACAAAAATTAAAATAGTTCATAATAAAAATTGAACAATTTATGTAGATATTTAACCAAAATTTTGATAGAAATTTTTTCAAAAGTTATTTAAATTATTTTTTTTATCCATATTTACGTATCACGTGACAAGTTTATGATAAAAAATCGTTAACAATTTAGATGCTGTCTATTTGAGGAACCAAATAAAAATAAATTAAATATTTTATAAATTAAAATAATATAATTAAAATATTAATGACTAAAATAAGACAAATTCCATACTTGAGTAATCTCTCCTACAATTAACCCTAGATCCGAAACAAACTCAACTCTGGTTTGTGTGATGTGCTTCTTCAATTGGTCCAACCAACTGAGCATGTGACAACCAGCCAAAATAATGCGAAGCACCTTAAAGCCCCGTCGAAGGGTTTAGCAATCACCATTGAAAAAGAACAATGGGAAGGCTCAAAGCAAAGAGGGATTACGAAGACCTCAGGAAGACTCGCATTTTGGAAAACCAGGTCCTCTCTCTCTCTCTCTACCTCTGTCCCCGTGTCTGTGTCTGTGTTAGGTCATATATCTACATATTCTTGATATGATAATGGAGTGAGTAATAGGCTAGATTCGCTTCTTTGGGACTGCACAAAACCATCTCAGATCTTCGGTCCCTCACTTCTTCGGCTAAATCAGAGAAGACCCATGTGAGGAAATACTGCAAAGTTGATTATTCTTGCTCGATATTGCGCCGGTCCAATCGACTGAAGCGCATTAGTGCTGATTGCTCAACATCTGAACCCATTTCACTGCGTCGATCCAATCGGTTGAAAAGAAATTATGGCAGTTCAACTCCCTCACCAAAAGGTCTTTCCTTTAATTTCTTTTGTCATTATGCGCACGCACACACACGCACACACATACACACACAGAGTTTGTGGCATAAAGGGCATGATATGATGTCCTTCGTTCCTGTTGTTGGACAAGGGAAAAAGGGTATCTTCAGAATTCGCATAAGGATGAATTGCGCACTGCGTAGTATCACACACATACCCATTTACAGGGTTCTTCCTCTGATTTATTGTTTTATTTAGTTGTCTTTATTGCTTTTCAGCAAAAGTGGGTCCTTTTGGAGATGAAGGGGAACAGAAGAGGCCAACAAATGCAGCTTTGGTGAGGATAAAGGATTGGAGTTCATGGCTTTCGCCAGAGGTTTTATCCAGGCGTTGCAGAAGCAAGAGCAGGGGAAGTGTTCATGATCCTGTGTTCGGAATTTGTTGCCATTTCTGCAGGTTCTCTACCTTGAAAACTTTGGTCCAACAAAATCTTGTGGACAATAAAAAATTTTCAGATGATTAAAATACACAATAGGACGCCTATGTCATGCTATATTAGTTTTTGTTTGTTTGGTAATGTGGTTTACAATTATTTAGGCAATCCTTTTCCCCGAGTAGCTTTTGATGGGTTAAGCCCAAATAGTCCAATTTATGTGTTAAAGTCCAACTCCAGTTGAGGAGCCCAACCTCATTTTGAATCTACCAAGCCCAAGACAGTCCAAGACCGGTTAGACTTTTTGCTTAGCACGTCATCAAGAAGAGAGCATGAGAAGCTTATCTGCACCACCGAAGGAAACGGTCCAAGCTTTGACCACGTTTCATGAAGAGCTCCCCAACCTCCTCCTTCCGTTGAGAATAAGTCATGATCTCCACCAGAATGATCTCTTAGCTGCGATAAAGTAGCCTTGAGGATAAGTCATGATCTCTTAGCTGCTATAAAGTAGCCCCAATCTGTGAGGAGACGAGAGAGAAAAAATGGCACGCCCCACCAACACTTACAGAGGACAGACCGACGACCGGATACCACTCCTTCTTTGATTCTCCATTCTCTCAAAGCTTGTATCTCTATTCTCCATACCGCTGAATTAATAAAATACCCGACAACTGAAGCCATTGAAGAATGGACGTAGGTCGAATTGACCGAACCACTATAAATCGTGTCTTCTTTAATTTTCTCATTGATTTCACTGCATTTATTACCTACACTTGACAGATGGTGTGCAAAATCATTTTTGTGTATCATCAGTTTGGCGCTGTCTGTGAAAATCGACAAAATTCTCACTTCTGAACATTACATCCATTAACTAATGCGATTACTACTCGATCCATGAACCAACATGAAGAAAATCCTCCACGAGAGGAGGAGGTTGCTCCCCCACCTATCAACCCTGTTCCGGATACTCTAGCCCCGAATCCCCAGCAAATATTGGAGACCATGCAGCAACTGGTTGTTCAAAACCAACAGTTACTGCAACTCATACTTGCTGGAGAAGGAGGAGCACCACACGGAGGTGCACAGCATGGAGGACACCAAGGTGGAGCACCACACGGAGGTGCACAACGTGGAGGGCCCCACGGAGGTGCACAACATAGAGCACCCCAGGGAGCTCCACGTCCTGGACATCAAGGAGCACCACGCCCTGTTGCTCCACGCCCGGGCGCCCCATTGGGCACCCCACTTCGGGAAGCCCAACATGAGGGAGCTTCCCCTCCCCCTCCCCTTGCTTCCCAGGGAGAGGACCCTTATCTCCAGGAGGATGAGGGTGAAAACCAAAGCATGGAGCATGGAAGCCACTTCCATGATCATTCCAGAGGAGCCCCCAATCATTGGGACGAAAAGATAAAGGAGGTACAGAATCAACTCGGTGATGTCTTCAATGCCATGAAGGCACAGGGACCCGAGACTGTTGACCACCTAGTAAGGCGTACTAATACGCCTTTCAAACCTGATGTAGCAAACTACCCCCTCCCTCAGAAGTTCAAAATGCCATCTGTGGAGACCTTTGATGAAACAAATGATCCACTGGACCACCTCGACACTTACAAGACCTTGATGCAATTGCACAACGTACCAGACGAAATCATGTGCAGGGCATTCCCAACCACGTTAAAGGGGTCTGCCCGACAGTGGTTTGCTAAGCTCTCCCCCGCCTCTATTGCCTCTTTCGCCGAACTTAGCAAATCATTCGTCTCACATTTCATTGGAGGGCGTCGCCACCAGAAGCCAGTTACGCACCTGCTTAGTATAAAGCAGGACCGCGAGGAGAGCCTGAGGAGTTACCCCACTCGTTTTAACGAGGAGGTACTCCAAGTTGATGAACCCGACGACAAGGTGACGATGACCGCCTTCTTGGGTGGCCTCCGTTCATCAAGCTTCCTTTTCTCAGTTCTGAAGCGTCCATCGAAGAGCATGCCAGAGCTGTTAGCCAAGGCCCAAAAGTACATAAACGCAGAAGACATCACAAGGGCCAGGCGGGGTGAGTCTTCCAGAGCAGGGGATAAAAGGAAGGAAAGGGAGAGGGACGATAAGAAGGGGACCAGCAACAAACATGGCAGGACAGAGAAAGTCCCTGTCAAGGACCGGCTAGGTCCTGCTCCTCAGAGGAACCGTCAACCCTTCACTCCCCTCAATGCTTCCGTGGAACACATCCTATTCCAGATCCAGGATGACCCCGCGATAAAGTGGCCTAGAAAAATGAAGTCTCCTCCAAATCGCAGAAATCCTAACAAGTATTGCCGCTTCCATCGTGACCACGGGCATGACACCGACGATTGCTACGACCTCAAGAGGCAAATTGAGGGGCTCATCCAGCGTGGTCACTTACGCCAGTACGTTGCTGGAAGGGAACGAGCACCACAACCTCACAACCAGGAAGATCAGCAGCCAGTGGGGGAAATCCACACCATCTCAGGGGGACTAGCAGGTGGAGGAGAATCACTTTCCGCGATGAAGGCCCATGCCAGGAAGGCAAGACATGTTTGCGAGATGCGCCCATCTAAGGTGCCGAAGCAGGAAGGCGACATGGTCATATCTTTTTCAGACAAGGACCTAGAGGAAATCCAACACCCCCATGACGACCCCTTGGTGCTCACCATGACGGTGGTCAATTTTCATGTGCACAGGATCCTGGTGGATAGTGGCAGCTCTGCGGATATCCTGTTTGCAGAGGCCTATGACAAGCTCAACCTGAGCAGGGAGAGGCTACAGCTAATCAGGTCACCCCTCATTGGATTCTCAGGGGAAAAAGTGTATCCCCTTGGATCCATCACACTTCCCGTCACCGCCGGAGTAACACCCTAAAGCTCCACAGTCATGGTCAACTTCCTGGTAATAGAGTGCCCGTCAGCCTACTACATCATATTAGGGCGGCCAGCTCTTAACACATTAAGAGCTGTGCCCTTTACCTACCATTTCGTTCTCCGCTTTCCAACCTCAAATGGTGTCGGAGAGGTCAAAGGGGACCAAATAACAGCCAGAGAGTGCTATGTATCCTCTATGAAGGCTAGGAAGCCCCAAGAAGCATTGCAGGTTTGAGGTCCTTGACCCAAGGGATGACTACGCAACAGAAAGAGGAGAACCAGTCGAGGAACTCATCCCTGTGGTTTTGGAAAAGGAGCACCCAGACAGAAGAATTTACATTGGCTCTTCCCTTTCTGAAGAGCTGGCTCCCCTGTTGATTGATTTTTTGAAGCGTAATATGGACATCTTCGCTTGGTCGCATGAGGACCTTGAGGGCATCGACCCGGAAGTAGCTACCCACCGCCTCAATGTCGATCCACTGTACAAGCCTGTTCGCCAAAAGTTAAGGGGAACCTCCACTGAAAGGGCCCAAGCCATGGACAAGGAGGTTAGAAAGCTGATTGATAACGGGGCAGTCAGGGAAGTGGCGTATCCGGAGTGGCTCTCCAACGTAGTAATGGTTACTAAGGCTAATGGGAAGTGGCGCCTCTGTGTCGACTTCACAGAACTAAACAAGGCATGCCCAAAAGATAGTTATCCACTGCCGCGGATTGACCTCCTCATCGACGCCACCTGGACATGAGTTGCTCACTTTCCTGGATGCATACTCGGGGTACAACCAGATTAGCATGCATCCCCCAGACCAAGAGAAGACATCATTCATCACGCCAAAGGGGACATACTGCTACAGGGTCATGCCCTTTGGGCTAAAGAACGCTGGGGCAACCTACCAACGGCTGGTGAACAAGATGTTCCAGTCTCAGATCGGGCAAACAATGGAGGTGTACGTGGATGACATGCTGGTAAAGAGCCTTGCAGCAGTAGACCACATCGATCACCTCCAAAAAACTTTCAACGTCCTGAGGTCCTATCACATGAAGCTCAACCCTGAGAAGTGCGCCTTTGGTGTGGGGTCTGGTAAATTCCTGGGCTTTATGGTCAATCAGAGGGGAATTGAGGCGAACCCTGACAAGATCAAGGCCATTCTTGACATGAAGTCACCCTCCTCAACCAAGGAGCTCCAGCGCCTCAATGGAAGAATCGCAGCATTAAATAGGTTTGTCTCCAAATCTGCAGACAAATGTCTCCCTTTTTTCAAAACTCTCCGAAAAGCCTTTGAGTGGAAACCTGAGGCAGAGGAGGCTTTTCAAAGGCTCAAAGCCTACCTAGCAGCACCTCCCCTCCTGTCACATGCTACCCCTGGAGAAACTCTCCATCTATACCTTTCTGCTTCCCCATCAGCGGTAAGCTCAGTGCTCGTTAGAAACAACAATGGAGTGCAGAAACCAGTTTATTACGTGAGCAGGGCATACCGGGGGGCAGAGGTCAGATATTCAGCACTAGAAAAACTGGCACTCGCTCTGGTCACGACAGCGAGACGGCTGCGACACTACTTCCAGGGCCATCGTATGGTGGTCATCACCGACCAACCTCTTAAAAGAATCTTGGGAAAGCCGGACGTATCTGGCAGACTTCTTAAATGGGCAGTAGAACTCGGGGAATTCGACATTCAGTACCAACCTAGGACGGCCATCAAAGCACAAGCCCTAGCAGATTTCGTAGCTGAACTCACACCAACAGAAGATGGGAACGATGAGGATCCCCAAATGCCCAACGGAGACATCAAGAAGCCTAACAAAGACCCTCAAGCAGGCGCCCAAGTCTCCTCCCCAGGAGCCCAAACAACTTTTTCTGATGACCAGGCATCCCGGGCTGCACCTGGATGCCCAGGCACCACAGGCTGCACCTCTAGCTCCTGCACCACAGGCTGCACCTCTGGATGCCCAGGCACCACAGGCTGCACCTCTGGATGCCCAGGCATCACAGGCTGCACCTCCCCGGTCTTCCACTTCAAATTTCAAATTCTCCACTCATCTGCTTTGGAAACTCTACGTAGATGGCTCCTCGACTAGTGAAGGAGGAGGAGCGGGCTTAATCTTGATCAGCCCAGATGGCACCACTCTCAGATATGCGATGAAGCTCCACTTTTATGCTTCCAATAATGAGGCGGAATACGAAGCCCTCCTTTCTGGATTAAGATTAGCGATGGAAATGGAGGTTCAACACCTTGCCACCTACAGTGACTCTCAGCTGATAGTCAATCAAGTGAGGGGCGAGTTCGAAGCCAAAGGAGCCAAAATGCAAGAATATCTCAGCATGGCTAGAAACATGATCACAAAATTCCACTACTTCCAGATAAACCACATCCCCAGAGAGGATAATATGGCTGCCGATGCACTCGCAAAGCTCGCTTCATCCATGGAAGCCTCATCAGGGGAACCAGTACTAATTGGTCACCAGTGCGAGCCGAGCAGGATGGACATGGAGGCCACAAATATTGACTGTGTATCTACTGAGTCAGACTGGATGACCCAAATCAGGGCATACCTCCAAGAGGGTGTGCAACCAGATGATCCCCTAGAGGCCAGGAAGCTAAGGATAAGGGCCTCCAAGTTTGCCATCTTGCAGGACACTCTATACAAGAGAGGCTATTCCTTGTCGTGGTTACGATGTCTTTCACCTGAAGAAGCTCACTATGCCTTGCGAGAAATCCACGAAGGAATCTGTGGGAATCACTCTGGAGGGCGTTCCCTTGCCCACAAGGCGCTCAGACAAGGCTACTTCTGGCCTACCATGATAAGGGACGCCCAGGAGTTCTCCAAAAAATGCGACAAGTGCCAACGCTTTGCGACTGTGCCGAGGCAACCACCTGAGGAGCTAACAACCATTTCAAGCCCATGGCCTTTCTCCAAGTGGGGCATCGATATCCTAGGCCCCTTGCCTCTCAGCAAAGGGCAGTGCAAGTTCGTGGTGGTGGCAGTCGACTATTTCACCAAGTGGTCAGAGGCAGAACCTTTAGCAAAAATCACAGACGCAAAGGTCAAAGATTTTATCTGGAAAAACTTGGTCTGTCGCTTCGGGATTTCCCATGCCATTGTCAGCGACAACGCCAAGCAGTTTGACAACAAGCTGCTGAACTCTTTCTGTTCTGACCTTCAAATAAAACAACCTCACTCCAGCCCGGCACATCCACAAGCAAATGGACAAGCAGAGGTCATGGTAAGAACGGTGCTACGCAATTTAAAGACAAGGCTTGAAAAAGCAAAGGGCCTTTGGGTAGAGGAGCTGCCAGGCGTACTGTGGGCTTATCGAACCACGCCAAGAACCCCTACTGGGGAGACTCCTTTTTCCCTCGCCTTTGGAACCGAGGCGGTCATCCCTGTGGAGATAGGGGTACACTCCCTAAGGGTCCAGCACCACGATCCCATCACCAACGAGGAAGGACTCCGCAGCAACCTCGACTTGGTGGAGGAAGCGAGGGAGATGGCTGTAGTCCGCAACGCGGAGTATAAACGGCGCATGACAAGGTACTACAATTCGAGGGTGAAGCCCCGTTCCTTCCAACCTGGGGATTTGGTCCTCAAAAAAGTGATCCTCGCTACAAAGGATGCACGCGAAGGAAAGTTGAGACCAAATTGGGAAGGGCCCTACCGCGTAACAAAAGTAGTGAGACCAGACACCTACAAAATCCAAGATTCTGAGGGAAAAGTTTTACTCCACCCATGGAATGCAGAGCACTTGAAAAGGTATTACCAATGACACCTTGAGAGCATCAAAGCAGTAGAAGTTGGGACTTGATTTGATTTTTAGGGGTGTTACCCAAGATTTCAATGTATTTTTTTTTTGGGAATTATTACCCAATATCGCCTTTTATAAGCAATAAATTAATAAAATTTTCTATGCCATTTACTCCAAAAAGATTTTCTGTATTTCATTTCAAAGGAGTATCGGTACAAAAATAAGGCCAAATACCGCCTTTTCAAAAAAAAAATCAAAAGTCCTAAACACTCTAACTGCTCTCATGGTCGTCCCCCACCTTCTCCTCATTGTCATCAACAGCATCAGATCCCCCCTCATCACTGTCGTCAGTGGGCACGAAAGGTGAGAAGTCAATATTAGGGAAAGCAGTAGAAACCTTCCCTCGGAGATCCTCGAAACCATCAATAAAAGCATCTGCAAGACCATTCTCCAAGTCTTCCTCAGCGCGGGAAACTCTCTCCCTAGCAGCCGTCAACTTTGCCTCTGCAACAGTTGCCTCTCTGAGCATGGCCCTCCCATGGGCCTCTACAAGCTCAGCCTCCCTGAGCGTGCTCCTCTCGCGGACTGCCAAAAGCTCAGCCTCTAGCTTAGTGGCCCTCTCATGGGCTGCAGCAAGCTCACCATCCCTGAGCGCGCTCCTCTCGCGGACTGCCAAAAGCTCAGCCTCTAGCTTAATGGCCCTCTCATGGGCTGTAGCAAGCTCACCATCCCTGAGCGCGTCCCTCTCGCGGGCCGCCAAAAGCTCGGACTCAAAATTAGAAGCTTTTTCATGAGCTGCCACAAGTTCACCCTCCCGGAGCACGTCCCTCTCACGGGTCACCAAAAGCTCAGAATCAAGCTCGACAATCCTCTCCTGAGCGGTAATGAGCTCCCTCTGCACAAGGCTAAGATCCAGCTTCAGTTTGTCTTGATTATAGGCCCTCGAAAGCAAGCAGATGGAGGAAGTCGAAACCTTAAAAAAAAAAAGAGACAAGAGATTAAGAAAAGTCAAAAACACAGGAAACGACTGGAGAAAAGGAAATAACAGACCCTTACCTGAGCCAGACCTTCCAAATACGTGTTGACGATATTATCAGTGCCCGAAGCGCTAAGCTCAGAAACTTCTGGCCCAAACACAAACCTGCCAAGCCTTGCCCTGATAGCTGCCGGTCTCCCCATCATAGGACCAGCCCAAATCGGCACTCGGGTAGAAGTTCCTGAACAAGGAGGAGACAAAGGAGGGGTAGCACGAGGAGAGGATAAAGGTGGAACAGATGTGCCTGGCAAGGAAGATTCTGGAGTAGCAGCTGGAGAAGTTGCCAGTTGAGAAGGAGCCACCGTGGGAGTCACATGGGGGGCATCATCCCTCCTTGCCACTTTGGAAGAAGGAGGGCTCCTGCTAGAAAAGCGGGACACCACCACCCTTTTACTTGCTGCAAGAGTAGAGAAGGGTTAGATAAAAAAAAAAAGAAGGAGAGGAAACTAGCTCACCCCTTTTCTTCGAAGAGGAGCCGCCAGATTTCTGAGATGGAGCAACAGCTCTAGTATACTTGGGCAGGAGAACTCCCAAATCTTTACAAGGGCAAGCTTTGACAGCCTCCAATTTCCACTCCTGGTCCCGGGAAAGCACAGGTATATCTGCATGGAAAAAGTGAGCACACACGCATAAAAAAAAAAAAGGAAAAAGAAGAAGTGTGCAGCATACCGGGTTTTTTAGCAGCACCCCAAAGTGTTGGCACCAAAGCTCTGTCGGCTTCTGAAGCCCATTCTCCACCAATAAAGAAGAAACAAGATTTTCAGCCACCGCAATTAGAGCGCGTTCCTGTAAGCACTGTACCACTCCGTGCGGTAAAATAGTACCATCCCCTATTTGGTGTAGAGGTTTCGCTCAAATTATATGCTGCATAAAACTCCATAGGGGAAGCATCCTCGTGGTGCACCTTTCTCCATAATACAAGAAAACCGAGCAGGATTCTCCAACCGTTGGGCGCTAGTCGCCCCGGAGTCAAGGAAAAGTAATGCAAAACACGACAAATGGGGGAGGACATGGGAAATCTTAACACAGCCTCAAGCATCTCCTCGTAGACAATAATATCCCAGGAAGAGTCGTCGCAAGCAAGCTCGCCCAACTCAGCCCGACGGCACAACACGGTCGGAGGGATGCGATAAGTAAAAACAAGCCTTGAAATATCTTCATCTAAGCGGAATAAACTAGAAAGGGTGCTCAGACCCGTCATCATCAAGTCCCACTTTGCTCTTGCATTTCTTCTTCCGGGGCCTTAAGGAGTAGTCCAAATCACCATTGGGAGAGTCTTTAGGAACTTGAATCGGGGGAGCTACAATAGGGGCTTGATCACCAAGAGCAGCACCCAAAGCTTCCTTACTATTTGCAATGTCTAGCCCAACACCTGGAAGCGTGCCTGACTGCTGTTGCTCGTCAAAACAAAGTTGCCCAGTAGCTTGAAGGGTGTCTGGCCCTTCAAAATTGCGCAAAGCAGAATTTTCGGCGCTAAAATCAGCACCTAAGGGGCCCAAATCAGCGCCTCGAGTGAGAATCGGATCAGCCCATGCTCCCAGGCCACTGCCTAGCTCTCCCTGATGAACCTTGAACTGATTTTCAGCGCCCCTTGATGGAAAAATACTGCTACCCAGCGTTCCAAAGCCGCCCAGCGCAGCAGAACTGAAGCTGCCCAGCGCAGCTGAGCTGTCCGGGACAGCAGAAGCAGCAGCCAGGCTGCTGCCCAGCGCACCTGGGCTGTCCAGGACAGCAAGGCCAGCGCATAGGCAGCTGCCCAGCGCGCTTGGGCTGTCCAGGACAGGAGGAGCAGAGCCCAGGCAGCCGCCCAGCCCCCCACCGCGCGCACGCAAGCTGCCCAGCTGCGCGCCTGCGCTGCGCAGCCGCGCGCCTGGGCTGTCCAGTCGCACGCCCAGCCGTTTTCCTTCGCTGCCCAAGCCACTCCTCGCGCTGCCCATCTCCCCTTCGCTGTCCAGCCCTTCATTTACAGCCCCAAAGCTGTCCAAAACAGCATTCGAATGCTCAAAACCAGCCTCCAAGTTCTCCAAAATAGTGCCTACTTCCTTCCTTTCTTCAACCTCCACCACTCCCTCTTCAATCGACATTGTTTACTTGAGAAGCTCAACTAGCAAGGAAGAAATCACACTCTTGAAAGGATTCAAGAAGAACACACTTTGGCTTCAACAAAATGGGTAGGACTTGAGTTTTCAAGGTTTTCAAGAGGTGGGCGCTCAACCTTAAAAATGAGTGAAATGGGTAACATGAAGAAGAAGACTATATTTATAGTCTAGGATTTTTCAAAAAGAGGGAAAAAGCCCAAATAGAAAATTATGGGCCCTCTTCAAAATAAAGTGGCCAAATAGAAAATTATAAGTCCTTTTCAAAATAAAAAGGTCAAATAGAATATTATGGGTCCTCTTCAAAATAAAGTGGAAAAGACTTGAAGTTAAAAAAAAAAAAAGAATAATAATAATAATATAGTCAATGCCTCTTTCTCCAAGTCTCATTGGACATGGGGCATTGGGGGGCAAATGATGAGTTAAGCCCAAATAGTCCAATTTATGTGTTAAAGTCCAACTCCAGTTGAGGAGCCCAACCTCATTTTGAATCTACCAAGCCCAAGACAGTCCAAGACCGGTTAGACTTTTTGCTTAGCACGTCATCAAGAGGAGAGCATGAGAAGCTTATCTGCACCACCGAAGGAAACGGTCCAAGCTTTGACTACGTTTCATGAAGAGCTCCCCAACCTCCTCCTTCCGTTGAGGATAAGTCATGATCTCCACCAGAATGATCTCTTAGCTGCGATAAAATAGCCTTGAGGATAAGTCATGATCTCCACCAGAATGATCTCTTAGCTGCGATAAAGTAGCCTTGAGGATAAGTCATGATCTCCACAAGAATGATCTCTTAGCTGCTATAAAATAGCCCCAATCTGTGAGGAGACGAGAGAGAAAAAATGGCACGCCCCACCAACACTTACAGAGGACAGAACGACGACCGGAGACCACTCCTTCTTTGATTCTCCATTCTCTCAAAGCTTGTATCTCTATTCTCCATACCGCTGAATTAATAAAATACCCGGCAACTGAAGCCATTGAAGAGTGGACGTAGGTCGAATTGACCGAACCACTATAAATCGTGTCTTCTTTAATTTTCTCATTGATTTCACTGCATTTATTACTTACACTTGACAGGTGGTGTGCAAAACCATTTTTGTGCATCATCAGCTTTCATCTTGATATTTTTGGAAAGTAAATAGAAAATGCAGCAAAATAAAATAAGAAAAATTGCTTCTGATTATTAGTTGTAAAGATTGTGGTCATTTTCCAATTAACTTTTTGTACCATGGACTTCATGCATCAGAGTTTACATATCATGAAGAACAAAAATTATGCAAATTGGTAAGTCATGGTGCACATTGGGAATAATAAAAGCTGGAATGGAAATACTGTACATTCAGTCTTGTATTTGTAGAATGAGAATTGAGTCACTTGACAGATAGCTTTGATTATTGTGATCTTCTTTAACTGTCTAGAGCTAGTCGTTTGTGTCTTTTTTTTTTTCTTTTTTTTTATTTTCGTAATTTGGAGAAGGTACTGGGGATGGGGACTACAGACAACCGGGTTTGGAATTTGATCTTGAGAAATCAAAAGTGGCCAATGTGTTAAGTTTATATTTTCATACTCATTGAGGTGTGCTTGAAACTTTGATTTAGATGGGGTGAGATTTATCGTCTCTGGTTTAGAAGGCGTACAATACTTTTCATGGAATTAAAATAGACTGAAAATGATACTATTGTCAATTGAAATGCAAACTGTAGGCAGAAGACACTGTGTGGTGAAGAAGAGTGCAAGCGATGTGGTGATCTGGATATAAATCAGCCATGCATTGGTTAGTCTTGTAATTTGATATTCGTTCTTCATTCTTGCAAATTACTTAGATGGTGTTCAATAGTTACAATCTTCTCTTCTCCTATACAGGAAAGACAGATTGTGCAATATGCCATTCTAGCAATGATGTTCTCTGCCGAGCTTGTCTCAAGATTAGGTATGGTGAAGGTAAGAGCAACTCCAACTCTGCTCGCCAAAATAGCTACTCAAAATATATTTAAATATTATATTCTCTACTTTAGCTATTCACTTTTTCAAATTCACTCTAACCACGCTCTCTATATTAGCTGACTATTTCAACTAACTTTAATTAATTTTCAATAATATAATTCAAAAATTCAATTCAAAGCATATATAATCATTAACCCAACAAAATCATACAATAATAATAATTATAATTAAACTTTAAATAATACAACTTAATGGCAATTTAAAACCCATTTTCTTCAAATAACAAAAATCAATTGCACAATACATCTCATAAATTTAAGATTTTTCCAAATATTTACATTAATATTTGATAGGGGTTTAAATGTAAATATTCAAAATTTGAGGGGTTTCAAAATTTATTGGGGGTTTTCAGAATTTGTTTGGGAGGGGGGGTTTTCAAAATTTGGGGGGAGGTTTCAGAATTTATTGGGGGGTTTTTCAGAATTTATTGGGGGTTTTTCAGAAGGAAGGCAGCAACTGGCGAGTGGATTGCGGCGAGCAATTTGGCTTTCTAGATTTTGGCGAGCTGGATAGTCTGGGCGTTGGAGCACACGATTTGGAATTTTGCTTGCTAAAATGGCTAAAAGGCTGCACTAGCAAGGGGCGTTGGAGATGCTCTAAGCGAAAGCTGAAGGACTTAAGGAAGTGATATATAGTCCACTGATGTATGGGAAGAAGATAAAGCTGCTCTTTAACAACCTCGAAATCCTGATTTATGTTGTATTATTTGATCAGTCACCTTCGGGCATCGATTCATGTAATTTTCTGCCAGAAATGGAGGAAGTGAAATCAAACGAACAATGGATGTGCCCGCATTGCATTGAAGATAAAGGAATCAAACCTTACTGGATATGTAACAGGTACATACATCATATTTGTGCCCATTTTTGGAGTTGGTATAAATTCAAGTGCTTTAGCTTTATATTTTGTCATATACTAATGAATATGATTTCTATGATTTTTGACTGGGAAAGAATACTAGGTCATGGACTTGCTAAATATCTCATACAGTGTTTGCATTCCTTTTTGCACAGTTCATTGTGCCTGAAGAAGAGAAAGATGGTTCCAACTGGGATAGCCATATTCAGAGGTTTGTCTGAGTTAACAGCCTTAACTGTAATTTTGACCTGGCTTCATGTCTTACTTTATATTCTTCTATTTTACTGCTGGTTAGAACATATCATTGGTTTTTTATTTGCTCGGATTGAATATACAGCTCGGGAGATGGGATACAAGTCCGTGGCACAACTACTAATGGATGAGCTCCAAAGAGCAGGTAGATAAGAAAGATATCATGCATTACCAAAAGATGCAATCAAAAAGCAGTAAAATGAGCACCTAAATGTACCCTACTTGCAACCTTGTGTAGAACTAATTGTATTGATGCTATATGACTTTAAGAACAGATGTTTGTTTCAGCAGAACTAAATTTTTTCAAAACGGATGTAACTTTAAGAACAGATGTTTGTTTCCCCTCATGATATCAATATCTATTGTTTCCATCATGAAATGTATCTTAACTTTTGTAAAACAGTTCTCAATTATCCTCAACGGGATTATATAAAGGGGTCAAAGCATGAACCAAACAAAAATTCTATAGTTCAAGTGTAAGAAAATTTTGGAGATTCAAAGCTAAATGACTGAACAAAAAACAAAGTGGGTATCGTTCATCCTTAACAAAATGTGAACAAAAAGGTACAATAGTTCTTTTTTATTATTTTGTTGTGGTTTAATGGTCAGGGTTGTCTGGACTAGTTTACGTGCATCTTAAATAATATCTTTTTCGGTCCAACCAAAGATTGGTCATCCATGTCGGGACTAGTATGTTTATGAGGAATAAATCTTTCATGAGGAATAATTTTTCCTTTAAATCTCAATAATCGTTTATACTTGATTTAGTCTATGATAATTTTTTTAGCAATTTTCTTTTAGTGGACAAGATTAAAGAGTCCGTGACAAAATTATTCTTAATTATATTGCAGAAGTTTATTGAGATTATCCGTTACCTTAACGAGAAAATGATTGTTTGGAAGGGTAAAAAATCTATTTTGGGTGTAAGATCGTCTACTATTTGCATCTTACCATGTTTTATTGGGTTAGAGGCCATTAACTTACCTTAAACAAGTTAATGTCAGCTATGCACTTGCTTTTAAACGTTTAAAACAATCGAATGCTTCACAGCAGTAAGCTATCAAATAAATATATCCATATCACATGTAAATCATCTATCAAGGTAAGGAAATAAGAGACATCATGACGTGCCTTCGCATTCAATGGTCCACAAATATTGGAGTTGATAAGTTCTAGTGGCTGAGTAGCTCTAACAGCCTTGTAAAAGGCTTTCTACATGCTTTACCGGCCAAACAAAACTCACATATAGGTAGGTTGACTTTAGCGAGTGAGCTTAAAAGGCTTTCTCTAGCTAATCGGGTTATCCTATCATGTCTTATATGTCCTAGTCTAGCATGTTTGATAACAGAATCAGAATCTTTATCAACATTAGCCACATAAGAATATAAGGAACAAAATCAACCATATCAACTTCAAAGAAACCATCCATAAGAAAACCATGTCCAAATACAATACCACATACTAATATGTCTAACCTATCACCATTGAAATTAAAAGAGTACCCTAAAACTAGAAGTGATAAAACTGAAAGTAGATTACCCCATACCCCATACTTTAATTTGAATTTTTAAAGTCCTTTTGTGCTTCCTATGCACTTAAGAAGCATTTTTCTTTTTCTCTTTTTTTTTTGGAAACTACCCACATCTTAACTTATTCTGATCACATAAAATTCAAGTTTAACTAATGCACGTGATGAATAAAGTACTTTCATACGAGTTTTGTGTTGTAACCATTAGTCCGAAGAACCCTGTGGGAGGATGGTTTTCTATTACAAAAAAAAATTAAAATTGGTGCTCAGTACCCAATGCTAGAATTAATGTATCTTGAATTCACCCCATGTACCAAGAATTCTCCCGCCTGTCACACTAGTCAAGACCAAGTTGCATTCGTGTTACTAGGAAGGTTTACACATGAACAATGTTGGGGGAGAGAGAGAGACTTGTACTTCCTGCCTTGCGAAGGATTTGTCTTTTTGAGGTTAAGGGTTCAAGTTCCCCTTTCCCTTCACTTCTCCCCTTTCCCCCCAAAAAAAAAATAATGCTAGAGAGAGAGAGAGAGAGTGAGAGAGAGATGCTCCAAGTTTTTACACAGCAGAGTACCACTTCTTTTGGCCCTTTACATAGAAATCAAATTCAAGAGGTAAGAGTATAGTGTGAAAGACATCTATATGTCAAGATAATTGATCAATGTCAAATTGAGATATACATTATCCCGTGCATGGCACTGTCATTTACTAATTTAATCATGAAGAAAAATGCTTTGAGAAAATGCTTATGACATAATCTACATGTAGGGATCTGGCATGCGTAGCAAATGTGGAAAATCGTGTAAGGTATATCGATCTACTTTCAGTCTTTATTCTTTAAAGGAAAAACTACAGCAATCCATCCCTTATTCTCGACATCTACAGATTTATGTACACGTAATCCGCTGACGATATTCACCAAGAGCCCATATAGGAAAGATATTTCTGTATGATGAATAATTCAAGGTACAGGTTTTCATGAACACTCCTGTGATTTCCTGCATTTAAACAACAATCATTCAAAATGTGTGCGATTTGAAACAAGTACCACATACGTTGAAATACTAGTATTTTTTTATCAACTACAATATAAGGAGAGTTCATCCCCTATTAGAAGGAATAAAAATGGAAAACCTAAAAGAGGTTATAGTTCATTACCTGCTGCGGGAAGTCTCCATCTTCCATTTGTGCATTTATCAAGATTCTCAATCCACGATGTATTGGGGTTGGATCAACTTCAGTCTAATGTCAAGGAAACATTCAAAGTCAGGAAAATGTTGTATGCATATGTGTGTGTGCTGCTTCCTCATACATTAGTCCACCTTCGAGGAAGTAAGGGAACCCATATATCACTCCTACCTACTTTGTTAGACATATTACTGCTGTACTTGAGAGATACGTACTCTAATTTTATTCAATTTTGGGCTCTATAAATTCTTCACCCCATAGTACTAAATGGAATGCTATCTTGCAACATTTAACAGTAAAGAAATTATTCCAAAACCTAAATCTGATTGGCACCATAAAATATATTTGTTATTTCAACTATCACAAGGCTGATCCTTGGTGTCTTGTTATGTCTAACACAAGCATCTGAGTTCACAGGCAACATCTGCTAAAAAAGGTGAGATACTTGCATGCATGCAATGGCTAACATGTTATTTTTCATAACAGTCATAATTATGTGACTCTTCTATGACCCATCAAACTTAGCATACATGCAACCTGATCAATTTAATTTGTCACTCAGTAAGATGAATACGATCATTATTAATGTTTGAGATGTGACACTACTATTATTTTTCTCAACCCGTGAGGATGAGAAGGGGTAAAAAACCTGAAATCCTAAGTTTGAGTTTTGCAAGGAAGCCACAGCTTCCTAATGTGCAGGGTTTGTGTGTGACTTATATGCATCCAGTATACGCTGCAAAGCTGTAATCACAAGTATAAAAGATGTGCAGTTGGAATGATTATCAGTTACAAACAAAAAATGTTGTTTTGTTCACACTAACTGCACACAGTTATCAGAAATCGCTCAATCCGGATGACCCACGATCTAGGTGCAACAACCCCAAAAAAACAGAGTGAATTGGTGATACAGGTCACCTAAATTTTTGACTCCAAATTGTAACCCCAATCACTAATTGGTTCGCTTTGAAAATTGTATCACAAATATAAAACAAATTTCAATTGATTACGAATTGACTTCGTGTGTGAACATATAATTATAAATAACTTCTGTGATAATAGGATACTGATAAAAAATATAAAACAAAATTGTTCGTGTGTGTGAATGTACAATTATATATAATTCCACATCGTAATGAAAACAATCTAAATAAGAGCTTTCAAATGAATCACAACCCAAAGCATTGTACCAATTCAGTCTAACCCATCATATCGCGTACCAGAGAAAGTACAATGTGCATGTATTCATACCTCATACTAAATCGACCTATGGATTCTAGGTAACTTTGCAACTACTCAGCATCAAAATCAATCTTGCATATTTTTCTACGATTTCAATTAAAGATGATTTTCGCTGGTAGCATAGCAAGTTGACAACGCTCAAATCTCACTCAGTTCCCAAGTCATCATCTATCCCTCCGCATAGTCAAATGTGTTAACTTGTCAGATAGCTCCAATGGCCAGACTTCAATGATTAATTACTCGTGCTATCAAGTTTGTCTCATAAGAGTCACGTGATTTCTAGGGGTTTGTGTGTGTCCCAAATTTATATAAAGGCCACGAGTCCCGTAGATGCGTGCTTGGGATGGGTGTTGGCCATAAAGAAATTGAAATTTGTTTCTAGGCAAGTGTACAGCTGCTCATATAGCTAGGTAATAGTATGGATTATGACGACAAAATTTACCTGTCCAGCATCAATGAGTGATAATAGAGCCCAGGACGTTTGAACCAAGTTCGACCTGTTTCCTTCTATATTAGCCCACACCTGGCACAACAAATACAAAATGAGATCTCAGATAGAATTCAATCTCACAGTCCCATTCTTTCCCACAAAATAAAGAATCTCCTTTCTCAACCACTGTCATCACATGTGTAAACTATAGCATGGAATAGGTACATTACTGTCGAGGCAGAATTGAAACAAAATTTCACACCTTGGTTGTGCTTGAGAGATAACTCTCTCCCCATCCACCATCTGATAGTTGCTTTGATAGAAGAAACTCACAAGCTCTACGCAGTGTAGGACTATTCTGGTAGTTTTTCCCACAAGCTACCAGCCCCTCCACTGCAAACCATGTGCCATAGGTGAAGCAAATTCCCCAACAACCATACCTGTTCACATGTAAAATAAATGTTGTGTCCTTCATTCTCAATGGTAACTACATTTGAGTTATTTTAAACAAAGATATCCTAATGATTCTTTGATTGAAAATGTTTTTCATGTACTTTTATTTTACTGACAAAGAAATTTTGTGAAAAGAAAAGAAAGCAAAAGCATGACGGATTAGTACTTTACAAAAATGCATCTATGCATGTAAGTAATACACTTATCTATATCATTGTTACTATTATTATGAACTATTTCTTATAAATATCTCTTATCTTGAAAAACTATTGACTGCCCAAAATATCTTTATTAGAATATTTAGTGACACTACCTTTTGATAACCCAAACAGACATATACCTTCATACTTACAAAAGTCACTTAAAGGGCGTACCCAGTGCACGAGGCTCTCACCATTGCAGGGTTTAGGAGGGTTAGATGTATGTAGCTTTGTAAACAGAGAGGCTATTTCTACGACTAGAACCCGTGACCTCTAGCTCACAATGGAGCAACACTAATAAAATTTAATACCTCAAAAGACATATATATATATCCCTTCATTTGTCAAATAAACTAAAAACTGTAAGACATTTAACTTAAACTTTATTGAAACCATTACCCTAAATATGTTCAAGTGAACAGACGTGGTGCACTGAGATACACACATACACATATAAATACCACTGTAAATGTCATTAATCTTGAGCACGAAATTCGCCTCTCTGCAAGAATGATGCTATGTACATCTGATCGTCCCCAACCCCAGGCCGTAGTGAAGGTAACCTCACGCCCTTGGTTGTCCCTTTCATATATGATTAATCTTACATGTGACTAAGCTTGAAAAAAAAGTCAGTATCCGAACAAAAAGAAAAGCAAAAAGGCAAAAATAGAAAACAAATGCTACTTGACAAAATACTCAAAAATGGAAAAAAAAAAAAGAATGTTGTCAAACAATACATTAGTTGTGGATGGATTTTATTTTTCCGGAATATATAGCTTCAAAGGGATGCCATGTTTTTGAAGAACCTACCATGAACCATCACGATTTTGGGTGTCTTCAATATATTGTATGGCTCTCAGAATGCACCTATCTATTTCTTTTCGACGGTGTCCAGGATGTAGCTTTCTGAAGAGTGCAAGACCTTGGATTGCTGATGAGGTGCATTCCACATACCTAAAATAACACAGCTTTTAGATGTCTACAATCAGGAAAGATCTCGAGCAATTTTAGTATGAAATATACTTGCACAAGAGAGCATTGGTCAAGGAATCTTACTCTCGCTCAATAAGAACATCTTCAAAAAACTCTGTTGGGTTCAACGTCTGAAGCACATTATGATATATTGGTTAATACAAGCTAACTTAAGAAAGTTTCTTCTTTATTGATTATACACATAGAACCACAAAATTTTGGAATTTTGTAGCGAGTGGAGAAGGAAAGAATACTGTACTGTTCGATAAGCTTTTTTGTTAATTACTTTTTTAAAGGAGAAAGATGTTTGATTGCTGTTTTTAAAAGTGATCTACATGCATCTTAGTATGTAAATAATTCACCTATATCTGCACTTTTGTGTGCTATCTTCCATCCAACTAAGCTTCGAGCAAATGAGCAAACCCATAGAAGAAAACAAAAAGGAAAACGAAAATAAAAAATAGTAAAAAAAATTAATGAAATGAATATTTCGGAGAAAGTTACCTCAATCCAACGATATGCTCTCTTTGGCTCCCATGCAGGAAAACCACCATTACTACTCTGCATTGCAAACCCAATTAGAATTATTTTGTACAGTGAAACTATGCTACTAAAACTACAGGAAAAATATAAATAAGAAAACAGATGTGGGTTGTACTTACAAGCAAGCAACTTTGTCTTGGAATTCATGTTAGAAGGAGAATGTTTCAAGTAAAGAGTACCTGTAGGGAAAGAATGACATTCACAGCATTGTACAAACACCCTGTTTCAATTTTTGTCCCAACAAGTTCTGGTGGCATCTGTGATAATAGGAGTGCAGCCTGTCAATGAAGAGTCACCAAAAATGAGAAACGTCACTATAGTATTCCCCATAGTTACCTAATGGGGTGGGTTTGTGATCCAGCTCACAATTTATCTAACAAGGGTAAGACTGACTATGGAGGGTAAGATCTCAACTCGGAAGGTATTGTATGGATCTATCCTATATCTTTACGATCAAGCTGTTGCTTGTTCAAGATCCCATTTGAACTGATCCAACCTCAATTAGACAGATCTCAATCTCTATTGAAATTCTTTCGATCAATCAAGTATCTCTAGGATCCATCCCTTATTCACGTGTACAACCGGGCATTCAACAAACAGGTTTTCACGCTGTAAACAAAAAAAGGGATCTATTGCTACAAATAGCTGTAAGATATAACAATGGTTGAATTGACTTTTTGATATGGTACCCATAATGTTTCACTACTGTAGTTGAACCTGTCTAACAAACATGTTGCTAGAATTACCTTTAATCCTTCTGCTGTGCAATCAGAGACTTGCCAACCATGGTCTTGCGTTGAGAATGTCCATGCACCTTTAGAAGTGTGTCGATACATTTGACTGAAATTACTAGAAGGGTTATCTTGGACCTTAAATTAAAGCAATGTGAAATGTCAGACAATGTCTTATTCTAATTCAATATAAGAATTCTTCTGGTTCTAAAGTTCAACCTGTGAGGCTTTTAAAAAGTCATGTCCTTTCCTAAGTGTTGGTCCATACTCTTCTGCAAGATTACTTGATAGTATTGCTTGAATAGCAAAAGCTGCATCCCACATTTGACAACCAAAACTCTGCATCAAATAATTTAGGATTGCTCAGAACACATAAATCTATGTAGTTTTCTGACCAAAATAAATATATATGAATTTTCATGTGAACAGATCTAAAGTATTTGGTGAGATGGCTTAAAATTCAACATTGATAACTGAAATCTATCCGTTTTAATCATCATGAACAAAAACATACACAAACACAAATGATTTGCAGACAGACTCTATATGTGTAACATTAATTTAGTTTTGAGCCTTTCAACCGAAAAATGTGCAACTAAAGGTAGAGAAGGACAGTTCCATTACTTGCATCTTCATGCCATCTTCAGCTACCCAAAAGTAATCAGGGATCCGAGCAAGATGACGCTTGTATGCTTCTGAATTCGGATCTTCCACCCAACATGCAAGAAGACATAAGACCTGTAGAATATATAGCAAGGCTGTAATACTCATCATTTCACTTTCCTTGCATTTATTACATTAGAAAAGGAATGGGATGTTATATGCATTACCTTTTCCACACATCCAATGGTTAGATATCTACTGTTCTCGTCCTCATAATGCACATGTTCCATTGCAACGTTCATAGCCTTCTCTCTCATGGTAGAAAAAGGCCAATGCTTTAGAATAGGCTCAGCAAAATTGTGCAGGAATCCCCAAAGCATATCTTGCACTAGAGGATGTGGGTAATAGAGATCCTCCTGAAAGAACAAATCTAGGTAGTATTGATATATACTTCCGAAGTCTACCCCCAAATTATTAAATATCAGAAGATCATATGAGAATATCTAGCAGAAGGCCTTATCTCTTTTGCGTGGGACTATTCCCAACCCTATAATATCAATCCTTACTACATTAAACTGCTTAACATCCTTCGAAAGAGTATTACTATGTTGGACTTCCACTAATATAAATCTGCTTCAAAACTAGCTCCAATAACACTTTTTTTTGGGATGCAAGAAGGCTAAGATTGCATAGTCTGACTCTAGAAACACGATGGAAGTAGAGCAAGGGATTGAATACTCAATTTAAAATTTCATTCAAGTGGATTACAATCACTCTCAAGATAGACTCTTCACTCAGCCCAACCCTACTGGCCACAAACACTAGATTATATATGGCATTTATGAAGGTTTCAAATATAACTCCTAACCTTACATTAACACCCCATTTTCTCCACTAAACTTGTAACCACTAACGCTGTGTTGGTACAAGGTATTAGGTATTGGGAATAGAATAAGCACTCCTTAGTAATGTTCATTATTATGTTTGGTTGGGAGGAATTAAAATTCATTCCTATTCCTATGAAATAACTAATCCCACAAATCGTAGGATTGGCATTATCAAATTAACCATGGTATGCCAAATCTAACTTAAAAAAGAACCCGATCACTTCTCTTCTCCTCTGGTCCCTCTCGCTTCTCGTCGTCTTGCTGCTCCCCTCTACTGATCACTATTCTTCTTCATTCCTCACAAATCCGACCCAATCTCTGGTAATTTCTACCTACATTTAGTCTAATTATTCTCATATCCAACCTCAAATTTTTAGGATTTTAGAATTTTTTACCTTTTCAAAGGTGAACCAGTCTCTTCAAAATTACTTTAATTTGTCAGATCCTTTTTTTGTTTCTAATTTCCTTGATGTTTGATCCATGTCCTTTATGGTTTGCATATCTTCCAGAACTGTCAAATTGATATTCATTGTCCCGAAAATTCACCATAGTCCCTTCTGTATTGGAAATTATCATTTTGAAGATAATTATACTATTTCGGTTTGTGGTGGTACTGGTCAAGAACCGATCTTATTGTTTAGATGTTCTGCACAAGGAGAAGGTGACTGTGAAGCTTTAATTAATTTAATTGGTCAAAAGTGAGGTAATCCCACTAAAATCCTACACCCACCCAAAGTTTAGCAATGGATGTGCAAGACTTTTTCACAACCAGAGAGTATAAAAAGTAGAAAAATAAAAGAAGGTGAATTGGAAATATGGGTCTTTGTATTGTCCAATCTAACTGATTTTTTTGTATTATAATATGTTTACCCCGTTTCTGTTTTTTTGTAAATTGTATTAATCTTGGTTTAACTAGTTTGTATATCTTTTCAGTATCAAATAATTTTTTTCTTCCACTTTGTTCTTTAGTTGCATATTTAATCCAATCTGCCGTACTATTGTTCATTATCTTATTACAACACTGAAGCACAGGATTTACTAATTTGGTGGTTGTAATTTGTTATTGAATATTTAATTGATGAATCTTAAGTTTGGAATGTGAGATTTGTGATTTTTTGCTGCCAAAATCAGTTGAATCGGTTTTTTACCCATTTGATGCCATTGCAAGTAGTAAGAATTCCCAATGCTGACCATCATATCTTAGCTATAGTGATAACTTATCAGCAAAATGATTGAGGTGAGGCTTTAGCAGAGTCATGTTGCCAACCAGATTCTAAAAATGGTTATCAACTGCTACATATTGATATTTGTTGTCAATCTTATAGTTTGTGCTTGAGGTAGTAGTTTTGATTGAGAAAATGGGAACTCCTATGTTTTTCCATCAATCAAGGTGTGCTAATTAAATATGGGTCAAGTCTGAAAGAATTCAGGGTGGAGATTGACCATAGCTGTTTTTGTTACTACTTTATTTCTAATTGTCAATGGGAACATTTCCTACATCGAAGGTTGCCATATACTTAAGCAAGTGATGTCACATGCGTTGGGCAACTTCGGATGAAATTTTTTTTAATCATCTTTGTATTTTATGGACCAATTTTTTTTATCTTAATATTATTTTCACTTGGTTAAATTTATGGTACTTGTGTTTCTATTAGTTATGCATTTGTGCTAAAAAAAAATTCTCTGTGAAAATTTTGCCAATTGTTTATTTTATTGTTGCTCCAGGTTTCTCATGGATTTCTAGCTTGTGACCCCTCTCTCTGGCTCTTCACTAAATTGGAGCTGTGTTGCATTAAAGATTATTTTCCAATAATTACTCTGCTATGGTTGAGGGACCCTACAATGAACTCGGAAGATTAGAGGAAGATAAGGGACCTTCCTTACCAGAATAAGTAGATGAATTTGGATCTCTCTAACTCTATGTCTATTTTTGTCATATTGGGTTCTGAAGACAACCCTGTATATTGATTATAAATGCTTCAATGGTCATTGATGATTGTTGTGTATGAAATGATTTTGTATATTTACTGAAGTTGCATTGATCAGTTCCATCCAATTGTGTGGAAATATAGTTACTGGTATTTTATTTTCTCTTTCTTGTACTTATTTATTTTACAATCACCTAAAATGAGAGGAAAGTTTAGAGACAAACTTTCCTCAGGGCCCCAGCAAGTCTTGATAAGTTTGACATCCCTTCTTAGTGCCAAAATTAGGAAGGCAACAATTGTGTTTGCCAGTGCATCACTTGGATGAAAATTTTATTGGTCAAACTCCATTCCATTCCATTCCAGTCCAAGATATTATTTTATCCAAACAAAGGAATGGAGTGTGCAGTCCATTCTAGCACTCTAATACCAACCAGTTGCCAAACATTGGAATGGTAATGCACATTCCATTCAATTCTCTAGTTCATTCCATTCCCACGTAAAAGCATTAAATGCGTAAAGGTATTAAGATACCACTACTTGCTACAATAACATACCAGTAACACAAATCCTGCACAGATTGTCTTCCACTACCTTTAACAGCAAGACACGCCAAATTAAAACAGTCTAATACTAGAAGATAACTCCTAAATCAAGTTTACTTTCCAACATAATGTTCCCACCTCATCATTAAACAACACAGTGAACAAAACCATCATCAACCAACACTAACACCTCCACCAATAACCAATACCACAATTATCCATTAAAACATCTAGGGTTCACATGCATCTCCACCTAAATATTCTCGATGTTTTTCTCATTCTAGGGTTCACATTGTGGGCATTATTTGTTAGACTAGGAAGCATACATCACTTACAGTAGATAGGAAGCTTCTAATGTCAAACAGTCGAAAGATGGGGGAAAGTGGCTTTGTTAAATGGTTGTGAGCAGAGGTAGCAATCAAGTCGTGTTGCTTTGTAAGCGGATCGTGCCATTTTATATTTGTGTAAAGTTTACACAAATATAAAATGGCACGAACTGCTAGTCAAACCTAACCCGACATGCTTAATTACTCAGTGTCAGATGATCTAACACTAACCCGACCTATAATTAATCGAGTGACATTTAGGCTTGCAAGCATAACCTACGAATAGAAATCCACAATTAAGATTTCCTTCTCTCTCAACCCACAGTCAAACAGATGTTTACCCTTAACTAAAATTTCACTTGGTCCAAATACTTACAAAACTATGTAAAAATTCAATAATTGTACAAGGATTCATAAACAATATATAAGAAAATGGAAAAATAAAAAAACCATTAGAAATATTCTTCACATTATGCTAGCCAACCGTGTTTTGTTATGTCAAAATAGCGTTATTCGAATTTGGCACTAACTTCACCCGTTTATCGTTCGTGTTAGCGGGCAATGTCATTTTTTCTTCGTGTAGAGAATTAGTCAGCCCTAACACAACAAGTTAGTGTTGGGTCTGTGTAATCTTAACACGTCATGCCGAAAATTATCACCCCTAGTTGTAAGGATAGTGAATGGGAGGGAGTTTCGAACATGCAAGGGATGAGGAGTTAAGAACGCAAAAGGGTCAAAAACAACATGCAATTTTTAGCGAGGGAGTAGTAAAAAGGTGGGGATGGATATTTTATTAGAAGGAAAAAAACTTCTAACATGTAAAGTGATCTATAATAAGTTCCAACTCACCTTTGCAAAAGTGTTCCTGGCCTTATTCCAGTTTATCTCATGATAGGGCTCAGTATAAAGCTCTTGTCTTAGGCATCGAACCAGTCCAGTTATTTGGCCGACAAACCTCTTTCCATATAAGTACGACATGGGCATGTAAACCAAGCGACAATAACACAACATTTTTCCTACATCACAAATAAGGAAAATTTTAAGATTTCTTAGATATTCTAGCCTGTAAGAATCTGAAGAATTAATAAACTGCTGACCAGGATGAAAGGGAAAGAAATTAGGAAGCAGCCAGAACTCTGGAGGCATTGGGTTGCAGCCTGCCCATTCATACACTCCAAGTACCTGGACAAGAGGGAATAACGTACTTCATGCATATGACAATGTTCACAGTTGCATTGAGAAAATGCATACATATAAAATCAAGAAAAATGATGTGTCACTAATCTCAGATCAACTATTTTTAGGGGTGCAACTTGGAAAAATCACATGAACCTAATGCAAGTCTAACCTCAAATATTTAGCATTTGCGTAGAGATTTCTACTACTTGATTGAGTTTGAACAAAAAATCCTAACTTGACTTAAATTTGGACAGTCATCAAATTGGAGTCTTGGATTGTGGGGACCCACCTAAACCAAACTCGAGTTTTCAACACTAGTTGTGTAATCCTAGGATAAGACCCGATTTTAATCCAAAAATTGAGCCTGAGAATTGATCCCCAGTTTTAGTCTGAATTGTGTACTCCGAATTCAAAGATTTAAGTATGGGCACAACTCGAGGTGAAGTGTTTGGGTTGAACTCAAATTTAAAAAAACTTTATAGCTTGAGTTGAATCTGCACATTAACCATTGTATCCCTATTCATTGGGGCTGTTTGCTTGGTTTAAGTTAAGATTAAATCACAAATGCTGGGAAAAGAAGAAGAAGGGGAAGGGGAGGAGGGGGTTAAATGACTCAGAGGGACGTGGATACTAGGAGTAGGGGTACAATTTGGGTTGGGCAACCCGAGCCCAACCCGAAAAAATTAGGTATTGGGCAAGGTTTTTAATACTTGGGTTGAGGTTGGGTCAAAAAACTCCAACCTGAATTCAATTTGGGTTGGGCTCGGGTTACGGCCTTGGGTTCACGGGTTTTTTGTGTGAAAACAGATGATCAATAATCATGCACTGTTATGAATGAAATATATGGATTATGTTTTATGAATTTGTCATTATTTCCCCTTCTCTATGTCTTTCTCGCAGTGGACTAGTGATAATGATTTTTATGTTAAAAACTTTGTTGAAGTTATTGGTTGTTAATTTATGTGAATATTATGTATTATATGTATTAGGTTTAGAATAACAAGCTTATTTTGGGTTCTACCCGAACTCAACCAGAATTGACTTGTAAAATAACCCGAAATCAGCCCGAAATGATTAACCCGAATTCAACCCGAGCCCGCCCGAATTAATCTCGAGTAGTGCTCGGGTTAAGTTCCTCAACCCGAGGTAGAGTTAGGGTTAGGGTTAAAGTTAGGGTTGAAGATTATATACTTAGAGTTGGGCTAGGGTTGACTATCCAACACGCCCAACCCGCCCGAGTTGCACCCTTAACTAGAAGAGTAATGTTATTTGGACCTAATTTAGAACTAGATCAATAACAAGTGTCAATGTTGGATAAGAACCACCTTCCATCCAACTATAATAGATTAGGTATAAAAATTAAAATAGCATTTTCCTACTAGAAATAGAACTATGCCTTATTTGCCGAGAAAATTTGCAACGGTAATGTTACATCATCGTCAATTACACGTGATATCATTAATCAATAATAATATATAATAAATACTAGTAATTGCCTGTGTTTGAAGATACAACGTAACAAACAAAAAAATCAAAAGTAAATATGTGTGTATTAAGAGACTCTATGCCATAAAAATTGTCAATTAGAAAAAATAAGAAAAAACATTGATAAATATAATATGGACCCATTATTTTTTTAAAAAAAATTGGTAGAATACAAATCAAAACAATCTCAAATATTGTTCAATGACCGTTTAATTATTGATTGATATCCAAATGGTAGTAAATTCAAAAATCATTGTAGTATAAAAACAATCAAATAAATATGAAATAGAAAGCAAGGAAGGGGGATTAAAAGATGAATTATAACAAAAAATATAATAAACAACATCAACAATACCTAAATCAATTAAAATCAAAATTTTAACACTCTATTGAGTTAAATTACACTTTTTGTTCTCATAGTATGTTGATAGTTTAGAGAATATTCGTGCATCTAAATATAATATTTTTTTTCTATTCTTCGAAATAATTACAGCTAAATTCTCTTTAAAAATAAAACCCTACAAAATATGAAGATGTGCAAACCTTATCTAGTAAAGATGTTTTTCTTATATCATACTTAAACATATTCGTGTGGAGATAACATGTCATCAATGGAAACTGGTCTTGATCAAATTTTCATGATTAAATCCAAGTACGCTAACATTATCAAATTGAGAAATAGAATACATAAAATTTGAGTCCTATAAAGAATTCAAGTAAAATCCTCTAAAAACACAATTATACAGAACTATTACCACTAATACCACCATTATCATTATTCTCACTTAGCCTAAATTTTGATAACTAACAAATTTTGTGTTCAAATTGAAATTAAATCTAACCAAATCAATTATTTAAATTAATTTTGCCATTCAATTCAAACCAAATTTCATCAACTAAGTTAATTTTATGTTGCACAAATTTGTCCCAAGAGCTTTACCCCACCACCACCCATCCATCAATCACAACTTCGAGATTAACTATCATCACTAAAACTACTATTATTATCACTTCTAAACCTAAAACATATCTTCAGCAACCATTGGTACCGTTTTGAGAAGGCACTTTTAACTACAATCCAAGTCAAATAATGTATCAAATTGGTAACAAATCAAATGAACTATAAGACATAATCTGTGTCTGAAGGCACGATAGAACAAAAAAATTCTGAGTCTTAAAAAATCGATATCACTATATTAAATAATAATTTTTATTTCCTTCATTTATTTGATTAAATCATTCAAAATTTATTTTTACCCATCATTTTCTTAAAGATATTGACAAATATTTTTCAAAATATGTAATTTGATAAATTTTTTTAATAGATCTATACTATCGTGTATGGATAATATCTAAAATAAAAATTATGTTAAATTAAAAATTAATCAAATATTAAATAGTTGAACATGTGATATAAATGAGTGATGTGATGGTTTTGGAGGGGGAAAATGTGTAGGGGATAAAATTCAACTTTCTATGTATTTTATTATATAGATTTGTATCGATATAAGGGAAAATTTCATCCATATCCCCTGTAGTTTGATTTAAATTTAATGACACCTCTTTTTGATTTTGAAATTTCATTGTCACTCCCTGTTAGTGATTGTCGGATTACACCGTTAATGACAATAGTTGATTCATAGAAATATCCTCAAATACTTTATAGGGTAAATTTTATCCACACCCCTTATAAATAGACCTAACTTTAACAACATCCCCTTTAAATAGACCTAACTTTTAACAATACTCTCTTTTGATTCTGAAATTTCAGTGCACTCCCTTTTAGTTCTATTATACTAACATTTATTTTGATCAATTTAATATTCAATTTTGTCAAATTAATTTTTTTATTTAATTTAAACTAAATTAACATTTCATCTCATCAAATCAACACAAAATTGATATTTAATTTTATCAAATTAGTATTTAGTTATATTAATTTAATATTTCATTTCATCAAATTAATATTATTTCTTTAATTTAATATTAAGTTATTAATTTATCAAATCAACATCAAATTGACATTCAATTTTATTAAATTAAACTATTTAATTTATTAAATATAATATTAAATTATATTAATTTAAAATTTAACCTTATCAAATTAATGTCATTTTTTTTAATTTAACACCAAATGAACATTCAATTTTATTAAAACAACATTCAAATTTATTCAATTAACATTAAATTCAATCAAATTAATACTAAATTAATATTTAATTTTATCAAATTAAAACTAAATTAATAGTTAAATTTATCAAAATTAAGATCAAATTTATTCAATTAATATTAAATTTTATCAAATATTTTATAAATAAAATATGATGTGTGAGGAACAGTCGAGCGACGTTGTGGAGAACATATGATAGCAAAGGAATTAGAAATAGATGAGATTTTGACATTGACTTTATCAATTGTAATTTTTATTCTCTAACTATAAAAATTATTATGATAAAAAATATAAAAATTATAAAAACTTGATTATGTAACCAAATAAGTGATAATATGACGACTAATATTATAACAAAGTTATAATACAACATTTTAAAATAAAAAATTCATTTGGATAATATAATGATTGAAATTACGTATGTTCACTGACTGACGTCTATATAATGGGGGGAGAATTGATGACATTTTAATCTATTTACATAATAAAGGGTAATTTTAGTATTTTCACAAAATATTTAGTTAAATCATTAGTTTATCTACTGATAGAGACAAAAGTTATTGTTATAAGGGTTGTCATTGAATTTAGACTCAACTGCATGGTGTTTAGATGAAATTTTTCATAGATATAACATGTAGATATAATATTTTTTCGATCTTTGTACTATATATATATTTACAGTAAAGA
Source organism: Ilex paraguariensis (assembly GCA_963454935.2). Lineage (NCBI taxonomy): Eukaryota > Viridiplantae > Streptophyta > Magnoliopsida > Aquifoliales > Aquifoliaceae > Ilex > Ilex paraguariensis. The sequence continues at coordinate 5,673,679 of CAUOFW020001724.1, read as the reverse complement.
TGTTTGTGATATGAATAGTAAAGATAAAGAGCAGTTGTATTATGATAGAATTTTGGAGAGACATGTGTCTCAGTTTGGAAAGAGAATCATGAAATATGAGAGTGTGAGAGACAATCAATGTCTCAGTATAGAAAGTGATCATTTAATATAGGAAATAAAATTAGTAAAATAATGATAAGAGTTGTACTCTGTTTTTTAAGGAGAGTTGAAGAATGAGAAATCGCTTAATTTTCGAATTTGATTAGGTTGGAAAATTAAATTTAGGGATGTTAGTTTTGGAAACTAAAAGTTTTGAGCAACAAAAATTTTTCAAGTGGTAATGTGGTACGTCGAATCAAAACGATCTAAAACGTCAATAGTTCAAGACAGTTTGAGATAACGTCGTCCGTTAGATGATACTTTTTTGGAAAAATTTCAATCACACCCCTTCTAGTTTACCATATCTTCAAGGACACCCCCTCTAATTTCTGAATCTTCAATGACACCCCTTCTAGTTTAATTTAAACATCACTAACACTCCCTGTCATTAAACTACCATTTCTAACAAAAATAATTCATCTAAAATACCAAAAATGCCCCCACATAATCTCAAGTAATTTTTCTACATAAAATTTTATTAAAATTTGAGCTGTTAAAATTTTAAAAAAAATTCGTAAATAAAAATTTTAGTAAATAATTTGTTAGTAAATACTATTTTGTTATTTACTAATTCGTAAATTTTTAAAAAAAATCGTGTCTATTAAAATTTATTTTTTACATATTAAAATTTGAGCCTATTTGAACTCTATCCGAGTTATTAACGCCGATTAAAATTCTCTTTCGAAATGATTAAAATTTATATTTTTTTACATATTAAAATTCGATTTATTAAAATTTAAGTGAATTAAAATTCATATATTTTTATATATTAAAATTTGGGCTGGTTAAAATTCAATGCGAATTGATTAAAATTTGATTTGAGTCAATTAAAAATAATTTTTAATTAGCTCAAACAAAATTTTAATTAGTCCAAATTTTAATTAGCTTGAATCGAATTTTAATCAATTCAAATTTAATTACGTAAAAAAATTAGAAAATAAAGGGGGTCTCATTGAATATATGCTTATCTAGAGGGGGTGTGTATGAAGTTTGTCCTCAAATATATTATAAACAATTTAGTAAAATTGTACTCTACTTTATATTTTTAATCTGATAGAGAGTGTCATTGAAGATTCAAAAATTAGAGGGGATATCCTTGAAGATATAGTAAACTAGAGGGAATATGATTGAAATTTTTCCAACATTTTTTTTTGTTACGAAACAAAACCACTCTTCATCTCCAAAATTCAAATTCGTTCAATTTTATTATATAGATGTCATTCGTTATATTTTATTATATAGAATGGAGCTCACCATTTTAGTAACTTCTAATTACGGACTAACCAACTAACATCCTGGAATAGTAAGATTTGGTATCAGAGTTGCAATGAATATTTACTCTTGCCTATTTGTGTGAAGCGAACTTTTCATGTGAATTCAGTGTGACTCAAGGGATCACTCACCGTAAGCCAAAACTTTCCCCAAGATGGAATTCCGACGGCCCCGCCATGGTCAAGGATCCATTCACGGCCTCTTGCCATGGCCCTATCCTCGCCATCTTCAGGCCCTTCTCCGAGCAACCTCAAGGCAATGTAGCTGAGAATCGAACCGAAGATCGTACTGTGACCTTCTATATGCAATCCCCAACCGCCATCTTCATTCTGTCCAAACAATCAATCCAGAAGTGTATTCAGATGATCAACAATTTGTTCAGAGAGAAGAGAAGACTTCATGGAGAAATTGTGATCACCTGATGATTGTAAATGTAGCGAATGATCTCTGTCTGGTGTGCCGGCGATAGGATCGCATTGAGAGCTCCGGTGATGTGCAGAGCTATGACCTGCACGTTGCTAGATTTTAATTCATTCTGGGGGTCTCCTTCATCAATAACAACACACGTGTATAATTTTATTATTTTCTGTTCTTCTTGATTTAATTTTTTCAAATAAATAATTGTCGACCATGTATTAAATATTAATGATTGAGATAAGGTACGATGGGTTTGGATGCGTAATTAAAAAAAAAGAATTATATTACGGAATACCGGATAATTCTATAGATGAATAAAATTTAAAATTAAATAAAAAATAAATATAATATTAATTCTTATTAAGTGTGGGTTAAATACGATATTAATAGTTAGATAATAAGTATCAAGTTTAATCTAATATTTTGTTAAGTAATTTATTCAACCGTATTAAAATGAGTGGACTAAAATGCCCCAAATTATCTCTAATACGATCCTTTATAGTGGTCTAATATTTTATAGGACTATATCAATAGAACTAAAAACTATATAAATATTATTTATTATGAATATTTTTAAATAATATTAAAATTAAACAAGCGCACTTTAATTGTATAAAAGTGTATTTTGGATATATGTATTTGTTTATTATTAAAATAAATAAGAAAGAATGATCACATAAATTTTTCTTAAATTGAGAGTAAAATTATAAAATAACGATATAATACACATAGGTTGTATTATAATACCATCTCACTTGATGGTATTAAAAATAACTCAATAATACGAATAGATTACATCAAAATTTTGCGAAGGGACACTTATCTGATTAATCTTATATATAATATAAACTTGTATTAAGTAGTATTTTAATTCAATATAACTTTGTATACCCCTATAATACAACAATCAGACCACCCATTGAAAAATTATCACATAATTAGTTTGTGGAACATACAAATTAACCATTTTTTTATTAAAAAAAAATCAAAATGGTAGTGACAAGCATTCATTGATAATATACAATAATTTATTGGTCATGTATACCATCTAGTCCTCTATTAAATGAGTTCTTTGAAAGCCGGTACACCTAATTAGACTTATTTGAAAAAAAATACATAGAGCAAAATATTTTGGAAAAAAGTACATCGCTGAGATATAAAGACGTAAATGTCTATTTTAAGGTTATTTAATTCAAAATCTCTTATCTTTAATGCACCTTAATTCATGTGTATTTGTCAATACATATAAATACGTATATATATAAATATGTGTGTGTGTATATATATATATATATATATATATATAAAATAAAATAGAATGATTTTGAATCTAAGAGACAAAAAGCAACTGAGATCGTTTAGTGAATAAAAATGACATCATCCAACAGACAACGTTATTTCAAACTGTCTTGAGCTATTGACGTCTTAGATCGTTTCAATCCGATATACCATATTAACTCTTAAAAAAAACATTCACTCAACATTTTAGTTTCCAAAATTGACATCCTTAAAATTAATTCCCCTAATATCCCCCATTCCTAATTGGTCTTTATTCAATACTTTGTTTTGCCTCCAACACTGACCCTCGCTCTCTCTCTCTTGTGCAGTAAACCCACACACAATCTCCCTCAACACCATGCGATCTCCTCTGGTTTCCTTTCCATACCGGACATTACAATATATTTTCCCCCAATCATGCCCCTGATGTTGTCTAATTCAAACTCTAATCTCTTCCCCATATCGCCCCCTTCTCTCTTTTTATACTCTATAAAACCACTACTCTATCTCTCTCTCGCCCTTCCTATTATTTCCCTCCCTGTGCATCCCGCTACTGCTCACTCATCTCTGGGTATGTCTTCCCTCTCCACCCACGTTTCACGCCCTAACTATCTCAGTTTGTTTCTGATACTTTTTTCGTTTTCTCCCACTCTATCTCTGTCTTTCTGCTCTCATCTCCTCAGTGACTATTCATTCTCTCTTTCTCTTGCACAACTAGCCCATGCCACCAGCTTCACTCCAACGAACATTTTATTTTCTCTCCCTTTTTGTCTCCCTCACTCTGTATCTCTATTTCCCTCTCTCCACCGTCATGCACTGCCACAATCATCTCCCACCACAGCCATAAACTCTCTTTCCTCCTCTTGCAGCACTGCCACAACCACCACCAAAGTCTTCGCCACTACCCTATCACACCCTTTCTCTTTCCCACAGCCACTGCCACAACCCCCACGAAATTTTATTATTTTCTTCGTTGATTGTGTTTAATGAAATGTCTCAATGATTATTTAGGCTCCCTCTCTGTCGATTGTTTTATGGTTTGGTAAGGCGACAATTGAGACCCATAATCAAGTGACTTTTTCAAATAAAGGTTCATGCTTCGGTATCTCAGCGGCCATTCTGTGAGATTTCGAAGTTAAGGGCTTTGATTCACTTAGTTGACTTGCTTCATTTCAAATTTTGTTCTTAAATAAATTTTGCTTAGTGTTGTCACTTGCAGGCTCTATGGATGGGCTTGCAGTTGGATCCACAAAGCCTTAGTAAGAGATAATCGTTTTAGTGCTTCATTCTTTATGAATCGGCCTTTATATGTTGTATGATGTTTCATTTTTTAAACTTTTTTGGTCTTTAATCTATTTTTTTTAATCCATATTATGTTTGCTTGACATGCTAGGATAAATAGATTTTTTTACTTCTCCATTGTATTGTGATCCATTAATGGGATTAAATGTTAGATTTGCATCTTCAGATCAAAGCATATTGTTGGCATTGCGGCAAGAGACCTTTTAAAGAACCTCCATTTGTATATTGGGTGGGAAGAGATGGACAATATTGGCCTCAGAAAAGAGACAGGTGATCAGTTGCTACACCATTGAGCAGTGAAATGAAACAAGTATGAATTATTACTACACCATTTATAAGTAACTGATTTCTTTAAATTTTTAGTTTAATGTTTGATTGAAAAAATTATATTTCAATTTGTTTTGTTGTGTCACACCCCGATTTTTTTTTATTTTACAAAAAAAAAAACCTGGACGTGATTAAGGAATAAATTTACACCAAACTTACAATATCCTTCCTTGTATTATTATATTATGCGTACGAGTACATAATCCTCATATGATTATTTTAACTATTCTTGATACAACAGAAAGAGAAATAATAATAGCAGACTCTATCCATAGTCATTTCAGCCTATCCTCTGGCCTTCCAAACGACACACCAAGGAGAAGAAAGGAAGGGAAAGAAGAGAAAGGGAAAAAAAGGAAGGAAAAGATCAAAATTTTTTCGACCTAGAAGTGCGATTTTGCGATTCAAAGGTAGAGTTTCTTTTATCTTTTACTATCATTGATATATTTCATGTATATTTGGGGGTTTCATATCAAATATATTTTTAATTATATAATGTAATATTATATCGCTATAATCATGGGGTTAAACTAGGATTTTATAAATAAATCGTGATCATGCACGTGTTGTATTTTTATTGAGACCCTAATTATCTTATGAAATCATGTTGGATAATAATGTTTTTTTAATGTTTGATTTGTTGTGGGGTCTAGCTACGATATGACTTTATTTTGTAATTTTGACAAAATTGCAATGAATGCACATAATCGAGGGCAGAAAGTTAGTAGATATGTGACCCTTGCGAGGTTTCATGGGATTCTTACTAGTCCTTGGATTCATTGGTTAGTAATATCGGTTGTTGTGGTAGTCTGTGTGGCACCACATAATTCCCAGTATTGGTGTTTCCAGAAAAGCAAGAAGGGCATGGGTTCCCTAAGGTGTAAGACCCCAAAGTTTTCTCCGGAGGCGGTCATGCGTGAACCAGAAAATTGACGGATTGATATGATCGATATGTACTAAAATTTATTTATTTATTTGATTCATTACTTTACCCTATTCCTGCATTTTATCCGTTATTTAATTATATTATGCATTGTTTTAAAACCTTGGTAGTCTTTGATAAACGTTATCCTACTGAACTGGTGAGCTCATCCCTATCTAACATTTTTCAGATATATGAAGTCGGGCCGAAGGATAGGCTGAAAGGACCATGGATAGAGTCTGCTATTATTATTTCTCTTTATGTTGTATCAAGAATATTTGAAATGATCATATGAGGATTATGTACTCGTACGCAGAATATAATAATACAATGAAGGTTATTGTAAGTTCGGTGTAATTTTATTCCTTAATCACGTCCGGGTTTTTTTTTTTGTAAAAGAAAAAAAAATCGGGGTGTGACATGTTGCTACTAAAATTAATGGTTTCCTATTTTTGTGGAAGATAGGAGGAGTAGGAATGAGTGATGTAGGTGGTAATAGGGAGTGTTCTCTCTCTCCCTCTCGATTTCACCCTATTGCCATCCTTAAAATCACACTTCCTCCACACCACACCACCGAGGACCACACCACACCACGCGAACACCAGTGACAGTGATATTCCTCTCTTTGTGGGTTTGTCAATTGATGTCTGTGGGATTTTTATTTATTGTTTTAGTGGGTTTCTATAAGTTCTATGGGTTATTTAATGTTTGTTCTATTTTATGAGATTTGGATTTTGTATGCTTATTATACTTTTTACCAATGCAATATGAAGTTGTTTGCTTATGCATATTTTTATTCTTTGTGGGTTTTTTTTGATTGAATTCATTACTGATTCTGTTGTTTTCAGATCTCAAACAGTATACTGCCACACCATGCCTCTTTCCAAAGAAAGACCACCGCCATCTACTAAGAAGTTTAATTTTACGCAAGTCTTTCACGGCTAGTGAGGTTGTTGCTTTATCAGACTTTTGATTGGTGATGGAAGATGTTGACCATGAGTGGCTCGCTGCGGATGAACATATACACCCCCGCTAACTTGCAATGAAGGATTGAGGTTTGGATGAAGTTACTCATGTTGTTGACAGAGTGGAGTGTTTTTCTGATACTTTAGTGGTGTATGAATCTAAATGGAATTTAGATGACTCAATATTGTAAAGATTTGAATCCCCTCGAACACTTTGGTATTAACTATGATCTTATATTTCTCTCGGGAGTCATTTATGTAGTTATTTTTATTGCATGAAACTATATGTTTATTGGTAGTTGGCTATTAAGTATTTTTTTTTTTGTTGCATTGCATTGGATGGTAGGAGTAAATTTACTTCATAAGTTAAAAATTTTATCTATCCTATTTTTTGACTTCTCTGTTTATTTGTAGAATATCAGTTATTGTAAATCAAACATAGCACATGTGTTTTTGATTGACGATTTTTTTAGAGTTAGATAATACCTTCAGGCACGGGCATTAGCTAATATATATATATACTTGTCGTTAAATCTCTTCTCTAAATTTTGAATTATTTTTAATGCACCTTGATTCATGTGTATTTTTTTTTTAAAATAATTTTATTTTCAAATTATATTTCTAGACTGATAGAGTAGGGTATCGGGCCTATCTAGCACAATAGCCTACTGCCGTTGACCAGCCAATGGCTCGGACTAGTCCCAATTTTGGCGATCACACTTAATAATTCTGACAAAAATCACTCAAGATCTTTGGCAAAAAAATTTTTGACTGTTATCTATGAAAAATTAAATACATAAACTAATAACAAAAGCATAATTTGGATCATGTTTTTGAATTTCAAATTTTATGGACAAATGTTGGTGGCAGAATTTTTGAGCGTGATCGAAGGAGTATGATTTATAAGAATAAAATCAGAGTATTTTCTCAATTAGGGAACATAATTACTGTTTAAAAGCTATTTAAACATTATCTAAAGGGCATTTTAGAGTTTTTAAAAAATTATGAACTTAACTCCTTATTAATAAGAGTAAAATATGACTTATTCCCAAATAAATTTATATGATAGACTAAACTCATTAAAAGTCTCCTAAAGATGACTCACCCCCAATTCTCACTAAGTTTATAACTTACTACACATTAGACTGGCCTTAAATGTCCTTTTTATATCAAATATTTTCAACTTTGACGTATCCTTTAATTTTCTTTCAAAATTAAACCGGCCATGGGTCGGGTCATGGGCCTAACATATGGACCATCTTTAGAGGTGGTAGGTTATTGGGCCACCCAACGTCACGTTTTGGGTGGGTCCTGCTCAAAACCCAATTTTTGTAGAGCTAACGGGCCAGAGCACCAGCGCCGGGCTTCGCGCCAATCGATGTGACAAAAATGATAATCTTTGGATAATCGGGGGGTGGACTTACCAATGGAGGAGAGAAAAACAAAGGCCCAGCTGATTCAGCAGGCCAGTGACCATCATGGGCCTGAATGGTAGAGAAGAAGCTGATGGCCCTTCTCAGCGTAACTGTCACTGCTTCTTCTGTCACATCTTCTATCTCCTGCACTTTTATTGGTGGTGGAATGGGTCCACATGGGTTCTCCTTCCTAAGCTGTAGTTTGTACATTATAAAAAAAAAAAGAAGAGAGAAAATGGCTTAAAATAGGAGAGAGAGAAATGACCAAATGCAAATAAAAGTAAAGGCCATAGTAAGGGTGTGGAAGACTCTTGTGGTATCTAATTTGGGTGATAATCAAGTTGTATCGAGTACTTAGTAACCCTAATCTAATTTATTTAATTAATTGAGTTTGATATTCTAACACTAACTTGATTTGTTCATTATCATGTCATATTCGGATTGTCCCGTAAAATTAATGAATCAGAAATACAACATTAAAACCCTATTATTTCTTAATAAACCCACCACTCATAGTTTTTTTTCTCTTTTTGAGAAGGCTACAAATCTATTAAATCCTTCTAACATTAAATATAAATGAAAATAATCTTACTTTACAAGGATTCACTACCTGAGACCTGATAAGAAATGACAAAACTTAAAAGGCATTTTATTCAACAATGCCTATTACCCATGTCAAATTTAGGTTATGCGTGTTTGATACTAATCCGACTTTTTTATAATTTGTATTAATATATCGTGTCATCTTTTAGTTCGTGTCGAAAACTGGTTAATTCTTATCAACTAATTTTATGTCAGGCCTGTCTCATTTTAAAAAATCGTGTCAAAAAATTGTCACCATAATGTTTAATGATAGAGTCGTGGCGTGTCATTTAGGATTCATGTCAAGTTCATGCCCTAATCTTGTTAATGAAAATTCTTATTTTATAATAATTCATACAATATTAGATAAAAAAAATAAAGACCATGTATTTTTTTTCTTACAATATCAATTAAATAGATTGTTCATGCATAACATGAACTCGACCCACAATTAAGTATTTAATGAATCGTTATATGATACCATCACAAAAATTTAGTTCGTAAAATTTAAAGATTATTTTTCACTGATCATTAAAAAATTTAATTTGTGATAATTTCATGACCACTTATTTCCTCATTTATGACATAATTCAAAATTTTTGAATTATATACCATCATAAACATTTACGTAATACCATTGTAAACGTTAGTTGTGAGTTAGTGCATTATTAATGATATAAAGTCACGTACTTTATACCTTGATTTTGTAACACATTTCCTTCTTTCTTTCCGTTGGTCATCAAATTTGCCCAAATAAATGAGAATCAACTTGTCTATGAGAACAATATCCCCCATTTAGTAATTAAATGTTTAATGTGATGCTATTATGCTTTTTGAATACACTAAATGAATATCCAATGGGACGAGAAAATATTCAATAAAACGGTAATTCCACGTCAACATTGATGATATAGTATTACCAACTAATAATAAAATTTCAAATGAAAACAATGAACATCACTTAGGTAGTTATTCTCTTACATGAAAGAAAAGTTGTTAGCTATTAACTTTTATGGACATATAGTTATTGATTTATGTAGGGTCCCTTTTCTTATTTATATATTATTAATTTGTGATATCATATCATTAATGCTAACATAGTATCATCCTTACAATGAATATTAAGTAGTCTTGTTTATGCCAACTATGGAATTATTTACCAAACTACTGTCCTTTTCAAATAAATATACCAAAATACGGTATTTTTAAACTTATTTATTAAAATAGGACACTTTTTAAAAATTGAGTCAATAATTCCGCTTTTTAATAAAAGCGGAGTTAACAACCCCGCTTTTGTTAAAAACGGGGTTAATAATTCCGCTTTTAAATAAAAAATGTGGTACAAAATAATGAGCCTAACATGTGAAAAACGTGATTAGTAACCACGCTTTTCACGTGTTTCAACTGGAGTTTTTTAACAAACCTTCCATGAGATGAGTTTCTTCACAACCTTCCATCACAAAACCTACCCAAGAACAATTCCCATCTTAAGACCCATTAAACCCACATTTTTCACTCTTCCTAAGCTGTCAAGCTCAAACCCACCTTCCATCAGATGTGTTCATGGAAAATCTGAGCACTAATTTGTCTCTAGAATTTCAATGTGTTCATGGAAAGCTAACTGTAAAAGCAGGGATTCGAATCCAGAATTTCTAACTAACTGTAGCTACAAGAAGGTCCTTGACTACAAGGTCCGATCATCACAATCACAATTGGACACTTCTGATCTTTTAGAATCTTACTGGGTCATTGACAAACAAGAATGAACGAATCGAAATTTGCCCAACAGCATGGTTTTTCTAGTCTATTAAGCACTTAAAGAAATAGGTCAAAAGAAAAACCCACAATGACCTATTACTCTCCAAGAAGCTACGGTGACTCCTCTTGTGGTATATCCAGCACCACCACCAGAAGCTCCTCCTTCTACGGTTGCTTAGCCGACGATTTCAGATAAGTGAGAATGCAACAAAATTATTGAGGAGTTCATGGCTTCGGTTAGACCCATAGAGGAGGAGAGATAGGTGGGAATGAGTCCAACTAAATAGCAAAAGATGGCTTACCAGATTCCTGGGATTTTTTTGTGAACCGCGTGTTTAGTAAACACGCTTTGCAAAAAAATCTTAAAAAATGTGTTTAATAAACACGCATTTAATCTGTTACCATTTTTTTTGTTATTAAAAGAGACTGGGTTGTTGAATCTGTTTTTTATCAAAAGCAACATTGTTGATTCCGCTTTTAAAAAAATACCATCATTTGTTAAGTAAGTTGAAAAGTATAATATTTTGGTATATATGTTGTAAAATAACAGTATTTTGGTAAATAACTCGCCAACTATGTGGGAGAGAGAGAGAGAGAACCTGCATGCGCATGAATAGATCAGCACTTTGTTTGATTCGGAAACGATTCTTCTTGAACTGGCGGCGAACATTTTCAACTTGAGCTAGTTCTTCAGGAGTTCCGGCGGAGGGATCGAATTCCCAGTTTTGTCGGCCAATGTGATTGTTAGTGGTGGTCAGCCATGGTCCTTCACCTTCAGCTATCTTCAACTTCCACATTTTCTATGCCTAAGGTACGTAATCAATTAGAATGTAAATGAAAAACATTGGTTGCAGCATCACAAAAAAAAAAGATGAAGGCGTTTTCGAGTCAACCACGAGTTGAGTGAGTCATCATTGATATGAAACGTGTATCTTTATCTAAACAGAAGTGATTACACTAACATTTTGATGCATTGGTTGCACCATTGCAAATAGATGAAGGCGTTTTCGAGTCAACCAGTAGTTGAGTGAGTCATCATTGACATGAAATGTGTGTATCTTTATCTAAACAGAAAGTGGCAAGTTCACTATGCTTTGGCTTGGCTGAGTTGTATATGTAATGACCCATTTTTTGAACACCTGATTGAAACCCTCTCATTAGGGGAAACCCTAAGAATGAAAACAAACCAAAGAAGCATATATGTAAAAATGAATCCGTGTGTGTGGATATACCTTGAAGATGTAGAGAAAAATGTTACAGATTTTTGTTCTTGAAGTAGAGTGTGAAAGCTGAAAGCACAAAAGAACACTTCTGAGGTGCATATTCTGGGCAGAAGCCTAAACCTTTTATATTGAACCACAGAGAGAGAGAGAGAGAGTTGGTGAAGGGGGGTTGTTGTAACATGAGCTCGGCACTGATGTAATGTCCAGGAAACTACTCATTAACTTTGGCCCATCCTAACTCGCACGGATAGTGTGGTAGGAGAAATTTTATCATGTGTGCAACACACCATGCAACTTGGCTGGTATGGTTTTAGTTTGGGACACATCATAAATTTAAATATGAATTTAGATAGTAGTTTTAAGATTTAATCCATACTTATAATAGAATTAATTTTTTACAGCTTCCCTGTAAACTAGTTATTTACGGTTAGACAATAGAGTAATGCTACACTGATCAAATTTAAAGCCCAAATGACATGACAATTGATTATTTGAAATTTTTATTGGGGCCCAAATGATATGACATCAATTAAAGAAGTCCAAATCAACTGTCATGTCATTTGGGCTCTAAATTTAATCTCAAAATTTGGTCAATCTAAGATTACTGCAGACAATAATAACTTGACATCTCATCTTATTGATATAAATACACAAACCAATGTTCGGTAACTTAACTATTTTCACTTACCTTGGGTCATGTTGTAGTGGATATAATTAAACTGAATGGGGGCTTAAATTACAGGTAAAATAAGGTCATTAAATTAAATTAGACACAAATAACATTTCCAAAAAAGAAATAGAAAACTAAGTGACAGTCATCTGCTCCAACACATACGAGGGTGACCACCGATTATATCTTCGTCTTCTCTTGTCAAAATCGCGAGTGAGTTTTCTTATTATCCATTGTTAAATATCTACCTTTCCGAAAATATTTTTGTACTTAAGTTTTTTTTTCCTTAAATTTGACCCCAAAAAGAGTTTGTTATATTAATTTTTTGGTTTGGGTTTGGATATAAACTTTTTAGCTTCAGACCCAAATTATAAAAACTAAGAATGTCTGCTTGAAAGTCAAAAATTTTGTGTTTGAATCTTAAAATATAAAACCATGTTAAAGGAAAATTAAACCCCTACAATGGGTTATTGTGATTAATTACAACCACTCAATCTCTTTGAGATTCAGTCCAAATAGTCCCCCCCCCCCCCCCCCCTCCCTCCCCCTATATCAACAAAAATTCTGGATTATTGACTTTCATATTAGTACACTTTGCTGGTTAATATTTAAGGCAAATTACATTCACATTCTCTAATATTTGACTAAATAACACGGAGACCCCTCGACATTTCTAAAATTGTGTGATAGATGACCGACACTAACATGAATACTAAATGACTATTTTAACCCTTTAACTTAATTTAAAATAAATATATAATAAATAAAATATATTACAAAAAATTAAATTAGTAAGTCAAAAAAAATCTCTCTTCTATTCTTACTCATCCTTTCCCCCACCCCCACTCCTCCTCCTCCTCCTCCTCCTCCTCCCCCCTTTTTTTCTCTCTCTCTCTCAAATCCCCTAAGCCCCCAACCTCATTTCTCACTCATCCCTTAACCGCCACCACTCCTCCTCTCCTCTCTCTCTCTCTCTCTTTCTACTAACCTGCAACTCCTCTCTTTCTCTCTATTTCTCACAAATTCCTCAGACCCGCAACCTCATTCTCTATCTCTATCTCAGATCCCCTAGTCCTTGCTCCAACCCACCCAACCCAGCTGCCACCACCACTACTCCCAACCCCCTTTCTTTCTCTCTCTACCTCTTTTTTCTCTCTCTTTCTCACATTCCCTAGGCCCGCCCCTACCTACAGCAAACCCTACCACACCTAACCCTCCCAAACCCTACCACACCTAACCCTCCCAAACCCTATCACACTAAACCCTACCAAATCAAACCCCCTTGTTTGCATCTTAAAATATAAAACCATATTAAAGGAAAATTAAACCCCTACAATGGGTTTTTGTGATTAATTACAACCAATCAACCTATTTGAGATTCAGTCCAAATGGTCCCCACCCTATATCAACCAAATTCTAGATTATTGACTTTCATATTAGTACACTTTGCTAGTTAATATTTAAGATAAATTACATTCACACCCCCTGATATTTGACTAAATAACACGGAGACCCCTTGACATTTCTAAAATTACACAGAAACGCATTATCGACATCAATAGTTGACCGACATTAACATAAATAATAAATGACTATTTTAACCCTTTAAATTTATTTAAAATAAATATATAATAAATAAAATATATTACAAAAAATTAAATTAATAAGTCAAAAAAAATCTCTCTTCTATTCTCACTCATCCCTTTCCCCACCCGACCGTCATCGCCGCCACCACTCCTCCTCCTTTCCTCTTCTCTCCTCTCTCTCCTTCTACCAACCTGAAACTCCTCCTCCTCCTCCTCTTTCGCTCTCATAGATCCCCCAAGCCCCCAACCACATTTCTCACTCATCTTTATCCCACTCATCTGCTGCTACCACCACTCCTCCTCTTCTCATCTCTTTCTTTATACTAACTGGCAACTCCTCCCTTTCTCTTTATTTCTCACAAATCCCCCAAACCCCCAACCCCGTTCTCTATCTCTATCTCTGATCTCCCTAGTCCTCACCCCAACCCACCCCAACCCAACTGCCACCACTCTTAACCCCTTTCTTTCTCTCTTTACCTTCTTTTCTTTCTCCCTCTCAGACCCCCTAGGCCCCGCCCCCTCCCTGCAACAAACCCTACCACACCCAACCCAACTACCACCATGACCACTCCCAACCCACTTCTTTCTCTCTCTACCTCTCTTTTCTCTCTCCCTTTCAGATCCCCTAGGCCGCCCCCTCCCTACAACAAACCACACCACACCGATCCCAACTGCCACCATCACCACCATTCCTAACCCCTTCTTTCTCTCTCTACCTCTCTCCCTCTTAGATGGTATTTTTTATTAATCAAAATCTTGTCAACTAATTATCTAATGGTACTCCTTGTCTTATAAAGACTCTGCCTTCTTGAGGTCAAGGGTTCAAATCCTCCTCCCGAAAAAAATTGTCCTAGATGATGATATTTTTTTTTAATCAAACTCTAATGGTTTAATGTTAATTTTTGATTAATTTTTATAATTGCATAATTAATGTTGTTAAAATGATAAATTATTGATAATTAGTGGACAAGATTGTCTTAGAAAATGTTGGGCATGTTATAAAGAGGTAATTTTGGAAATAGATAAATTTTATTCCTTGACATCACTATTTTCTGTTAGTCAAACTAACGGCGAGAAGATGGAAGGGGTGTTTGTGTCATGATTTTTAAATCTCAGGGGGTCGCCGTGCAATTTTAGAAATGTTAGGGAGTCTCCATATTATTTGATCAAATCTCAGGAGGTGTGAGTGTAATTTATCGTAATATTTATCATTGAAAGTCTAATTTTCAAGTATTTTTTATTGTTAGGGATAATGTTGATATAGATATGTCAAATAACCACTATTTTTATGAGGTAGTTAAATTTTTTTTACAAACAGTGCTATGTCTTCATAAATAGGTTTTGTATTTAACCTTGAACTTTTTTCCAATGATGCAGGATGCACTGCCAACTGAGGTTTCTAGGCCTTCTATATTCATTGTATGTATTGTTATTTAATTAAAATACTTATCTATACTATTTTAAAATATCAAAATACTTAAAAAAAAACTTCAACTTTAACCCCAAATAATACAAGTATACCATCCTTATCTTTTAGAATTAACTCTATACTTTTATTTTGTCCTTAAATGATCTTCTCTTAAAAGATAATTATGCCTTAAACCAAAAATTTGGCTTAAATCTAAAAATAAAAAAAAATAAAATTTTGAGTTTCTATTTTCTTCATACATTTATAAATTATAAAAATGTATTATCTAAATCTATCATAAAAAAAACTGCTATAAATTCACATTTATCATCCATCTATTAGCTTTAATTTATTTATAGAATTGAGCCGGTTTAGAGTGTGCAATGACATGTCTTTAAATTGCAAGAATATTAATATACATTAGAAGTTGAACCAATTTTTGCATTTCCATTTTCCTCTTGTTTCACATTCTGTTATATCTGTATCTGTATTATTATTATTATTATTATTACTTCTAAAAGTCTTTTATCATGAAAAACCTTTATTTTTCTATTTTAACCTTAATTAATTCTTTCTAGACAATTTCATCCTTAGATTCTGAAAACTTGAGACATGTAGGATCATTTATTGTCCATTTAGTGAATCCTTTAAAATACAATAAATTAAAATTTCAAGAGATGAATAATGAGAACAACAAAATAAACTTTTTACATTTCCCTCAATGATTTGAGCCCTACCAATAATAGTATTTAACCTTTTAATCTGTCGTTTTATAACCCTACTAATAGTATTTAAGTCGTTATTCACATACCCCCACCTCTTCCTATTCCCACCAAATTAATTCAACGGTTGATACTCAAAACGTCGGAGCCGCCAATAGAGCCTGTGGTGTGGGGTTCTTGTGTTTTTTTATTGTTGCAGGTTGAGCTCGACTATGTCCCGCTGTACCAATCTTACCACATGGAGTCTAGAGTTTGGACCGAGAGATGTAGCTGAAGAACCACTTCACCTGGACAATTACATGGTAAAACTCATTCTAAACTACACTTTCCATTTCTAAATGTTCTCCAGCCCAATGTTTCAACAATATCTACACGTGATTTTTCAGAAATTACACTTCTAATTACTCGAGTTTCCTGTTACTATGTTGTTCTCCTAATTTATTATTGATCATAGTCGTTTCGTTGTATATTGTGACAAATTTTAGAAACCCAGTGTACACGGACAGTTTTGTTACTTGGCTAGAAAAGAAAAACGATAGATATAATGTGTATGTCATTGTTGAAGGTAGACTATTTTCTGAAAAGATATTTTCAGCGTATTTGGTTTGAAAATTTTAATTATCGCAATCTACTTGACTATTAGTTTTCAGAACTGGGAGTTTCTATGAGGTGTGGCTCCTTTGTTCAGCCAAATATCCTTAGGGAATTGGTATGTATGTGTGCGTGCAAAATCCTGCACAATATAAAAAACGAGAACAGATCTCTCCCTTGGTGAACTCGAGTGAGCCAGTTGAGTGACCAACCACGCTGCTTGGAACAGTCTGCGAGGTCCGGTGGTAACCTGGAACGGCAACGGGAGACCCTGGGGGAGCGGAAGAACGATCCAGTAAGGCTGAAAAAGGTTCCTGGAACAAAGAAGAACAAGTTAGAAGGCGCCGGAGTGTTTTTCGGCGTATCCCCTCCGACGATCTAGTCAGTCTTTGAGAAAGAGAGAGGAAGGAGAAAACACTGAGTGTGTATTGTAGTAAAGAGTTTTTTGTTGCATACCCGTCTTGCCTTTTTCAAGGAGTATTTATACCTTAAAAGCTCATGATTACTGTCAGTGTAGTCAGTAGGTGATCATTAGATACAGGCAGTGTGCGCACTGATTCTGATGAGGAATGTCTTCTCTTCTTAACTGCTCGGGGTCCCGAGCATTCAATGCTGGGTCATCGGGATGCCGACGGTACAATGTATTCCTCTCGGGGAGGATGCAATAAATGCTCTGTATTAGGAGCATTTATTGTCTTTCATTTCCAAACCTTACCGCATTGAATGCGGTCTCATCAAGGGAATGATGTAATTAATCGTTTGTTTTCCCAAGTCGCGTGTCAGCAACGGCATGCGGTTTCTCTGTCTTCGATGTGATATCATATGCCACGCGTCCATCTCCCATTGGCTGTGGCCCCTGCATTCCAGTACGTTCTGACACTAATTGTGTAAGACGAGGTCATGATGAATAGCCTAGGCTAATGACCTGTACGTCAATAGCTTATCCTGGAGTAGAGGAGGCGTCCAGGACGGGTACACCTCGGCACCGAGGAAAGACTCATCTCGGAACCGAGGGGGGATACCGACCGAGGTACCATATCAGACCGAGGCTACGTGTTGGTTGTAAAACGTACTGAATGCCATGATCCTATATGACGAGTACCTCGGGGGCGAGGACCTTTGTGCGCCGATGATACTTGATCTTAGCAACAGTGTTTTGGTAATACCGAGGACACGTGTCTTCATCATGGAGCATTTCAGAAAAGTCCCATCAGTATGATATGGAAAACTCAGCAACAATGAAAGAACTTTGGCCATTCTATAGTTATTTGATTTCCACATGACATCATATGGTTCTTGCCTTCTTTTATTTGTCTCAATTATTTTGTAAATTGCTCCATAGGATGCCACCTGATCTGCTCATTAAATCAAAGAGAAACATAATTGATAACTGGTTGAAGCTTTTTGTTTCATTTTGGTCTGTCTAAGGATGTGTTGGCATAATTAATGCCATCTTTGGAAATGACACAGAAGCTGTCTACATTCTGTCTAGAAATGGTGTCATATCTTGTGATGAACTGCACTGACTATAGTAGTTTAAAGTGAAATGGTTTACCTACAGTAGATGATGTTGAATGGTTCCTCAAGAGCAGCTGAATTTCTTGGTTGCATCTATGCCAAAGTGATTGTTGATTGAGATCCAAACTCAAGTTTTGGGTGGGTTTCCTAAGTTTATTATAAACAAGGTGATATAAAGATGCTTGTTAAGTATAAAATATTTTATATTTAAATTATTCACATATAACACACATGTCCATCTACTAGTTATTTTAAAATTTTAAATGTTTAATATACTTTTGAACATATTTTTTATTTTTTTGGTATTTGTTCTTTTTGCAGTATCTCATAATGGAAGCCACACAAAAAACATATGTAACTAAAATATTTGGAACAACAAAAGTTCACTATGCAGAGTTGTTGTCATGATAATTTCATGATTTGAAACTCCACAACCTAATTGTTGTTTTCTAAGTCTAGTACTTGGTTTTGTCTTGTTTTATGCCAATGAAAATTTTGTTTACCATTAGATGATGGTAATCTCTTTTGTGATGAATTTATTTCCTGTGAAACTAAATTTATGACAGTATTTTTTACTTATTTACACAACGAATTTATTGAATGATGATTCTATTTTGAGCCAGAGGTGTATTGAAAGTCGAACTCAAATGTAGGTTATATGTGGAGTTTTTTTTAAAAAAAATTAGTAATTGCAACAATTACGTATCTAAAATACTCATGAAAATATAATTTATTTTTGTGTTGATCAATTAATTTTATGATCACTCCAGTTATATAAGTAGCGAGTCAAACAATATCTTGAAAAAAAATGTATATTTTATTAAAAAAGAGTTGCAAGTTTAACCGCTTTTCAATTTTTTCCTGAACATTTCTACTGCCTATGTTTTTCTTTTGATTCACACTTAATCGCTTACTCTAATAGAGTAAAAGCCAAATAAAGACTTATAAACACATTCACACACCCAAAACTGCCCAATATGGGATAACCCAATCCCCCATCTCCCCTCTTTGGACCGTTAGTGCCCTGCCGTCGTCTATGTTGGATTGGACTCCAACTAGAGATTTTATTTTTAAATGTTCTTTTGGTTTATAGTTTAATTAGGAGTAGGTCAAATGGGGCCCAATAACTGCTTTAAGATGACACAAGTAACTAGGTAAGTAATAGACTGTAATATGGAGTGGAATTCCTGAACATTGGTTTATGATAATAAAATGAGCTGGCGAATTATTATTGGTTGCCTGTAAATGGATTGTTTACAAAAAAGTTGTAAAGAACTTAATCTCTCCTTATAATTAATGGGTGATTGAAAGTATTCGACACTTCCAAAAAAAAAATATTCAAGATTTATTCTATGTCCACAATGCATTACGCTCTCACATTAAATTCTTAAATTAAATCTCAATATCATTACTATTTTCTATTTGACTGAAAACTGTGTCAAGCATACAACTTTTTTTTTCTGTTCAAAACCAGCAAAGTAACAATATCATTAAATAGGAAAATTGAGGTTACAATCAGTCGCAAGATAAGCCTTAAGCTCGGGAGGAGGAGACCCTAACCAATCTGCTGGAAGTGAATTGTTTAGTTTGTTGGTCGGCACCCAGTGAGCAGCCTTGTTAAGGGCCCTAGGCTTGTGTAAAAAGTTAAAGTTAAATGACCTAACCAAAAATCTAATATCCTCCATAATTACACTAATTTTCCATGGGGGAACATCCTCATTTGAGCTTAAACTGATAATAGTAAGGCAATCATTAAAAATCGTGGCCTAATAAAACAACTAAGCTTCAGCAAGCAAACATGTCTGCCTTACTGCCTCCGCCTCAACCACTAAAGAAGAAGAAGCAGGGAAGATTTTGGAGCTGCCGAAGTCTAGAACACCATTCCTTTTGCAAAGAACAACCCCACAAGAAGTTTTAGCCAATTCGAATTTGAAGGCACCATCACAGAAGACTTGGGGAGCATGATCCTCCTCTCGAGTGATATCCTCACTCCTTCCCAATTCTTGAACACATGCAGACAAATCATTTCTGTCTAGAATGAACTGGTCAGCCCACATAGCCTTAGCACGTAACGCAATAGCAAAACCATTCACCTCTTTCTTATTGAAGACAAACTGATTTTGAGCTTTCCATATAATCCAACCTACTAAGGCCATTTTTCCCAAGACTTCAAGACATCGTTGTGTATCAGTCTCCGCAAGAAGCAAGGTCGTGGAACATTGGGCAATTGACAAAAAGGATGAATCTTTCTCCATCAAAACTAGGTCCATTCCAAACCAGACACATCTAGTCCAGCAACATTCAAACAAAATATGCTCAATGGACTCTGTAGCAGAATTACAAATCAGACAAGAAGACAATGCAGAACATTTTTTCTTGCACAAATTCTCTTGAGTGGCCAAAGTATTGTGGTAGGCTTTCCACTAAAAATGTTTAACTTTGGGGGCTGCCTTCATATTCCAAATGGACTACTATAATTTAGGATAAGGAGAGAACGAAGAGCTAGCCATCGGCTGAGCAGAGACCTCCTTGCAACCCAGAACATACCCAGACCTGACTGTGTAACTGTCTTTGCTTGTAGGCCACCAAATTCTTCTATCTTTCCTCTCAATCAGTGGCAAGGGGATTGACCTGATGGCCTTCAGCTCATCCCTTGATAATAAGCTTTCCATACATGCAATGTTCCAACACTTGGGGAGAACATAAATAGCATCAGCAAACTTAGACATAGAACAAATCTGGGGCCTTGGGGATTGAATAGCCATATTGGGGAGCTGGGGAATCCACTTATCATTCCAAAAACAAACCTCTGACCCATCACTGATTTGCCACAAAAGCCCTTTATCGAGGAGTTCCATGCCATAGAGCAAGTTGGTCCAAACCCAAGATAGACGTGCACCACGCTTTGCTTTCATCAGATCATTGTTTGGGAAATAAATTGCCTTCATAAATTTTGCCCATTATGAATCTGGTTGGTTCAAAAGTCTTCAACACTGTTTAGCCAAAAGGGCTTGATTAAACAACTTGAAATCTTTAAAACCTATCCCCCAATGGATTTAGATTCAGTCATTTTCTCCCACTTTTTCCAGCAAATACCTCTGCTCTCAACATTTCCTTTCCACCAAAAGTTCCTAACGTATGAATTAAGCTTTGCACAAAAGCTTACGGGAAATTCCACAACAGACATGGCGTAGTTGGGAATGGCCTAGACAATAGCTTTGATCAGAGTTTCCTTCCCAGCCTGTGACAGACAACAGCTTCTCCATCATTGTAAGCGTTTCATGACCCTCTCAAGAAGATATCCAAACACCTCATTTCTTGATCTTCCCCATGCCATAGGGATTCCCAAATATTTTGCACAGTGAGGAAGAGCCTACATAACCAAACGGTGGCATAAAGAAACCTTTTGCTCCTCGACTGTATTATTAGAGAAAATGATTCCAAATTTCTGGTAGTTGGCACACTAGCCCGACGCCGTACAATAAATTTGCAAAATCCTCAGCAATTCCCCAACACCCCCCATCACTAGCCTTGAGGAAGAACAAGGAGTCATCAGTAAATAAGAGGTGTGAGATCATTGGACTCCTTCTCTTGATTTTGATTCCCACTAGTTTCCTGTCATTAACCCCATTCGAGAGCATCGCTGAGAGAACATCAACAACTAAAAGAAAAAGATAAGGGGAGAGGGGATCCCTCTGCCTGATTCCCCTCTGGGGCGTAACAATGCCAATTTCCTTTCCATTAAGCATAAATTGTAGGGTGACAGTACTGATGCATTGCATAATGAGGCCAACCCAACGTTGGTCAAAACTCAGCTTTAACATTGTTACTTCCAGGAAGTCTCATTCAACCCTATCGTAAGCCTTACTTATATACATTTTAATGAAAATTTCAGGCACCTTCCCTTTCTTCTTTCCTTTCAGATGGTGGAACACTTTGTTGGCAATGACAATACTATCCTGGATTTGTCTATTTGGGACAAAGGTAGTTTGGTTTGGGGAAATGATGGAACATAACATTCCTTTCAGTCTATTGGCCATAACTTTTGATATCACCTTGTACAGAAAGTTACACAGTGCAATTGGTTTGAACTGTTTAATGGTTTCGGGAGCGGCTTCTTTTGGGATAAGGACAACATTGTAAAATTGATTTTCCTGTTCAACTGACCTCCTTCAAAGAAATCTTTAACCATTTTAATAATATCATTACCCACCACATACCCTTGTTGGCAAGTCATAATCTCTGATATTTTTGCCCATGCTTTCTAGAAAAGAGTTTATACTATCCAAGGTACATGATATACAGGTTGAGTGTTGATCCTTATAGATTCTCTTGAAGTCTTCAAACATGGATTCAAATTGATTGTCCCATAGTTTTCTTACATCTGAAGGTCCACAATAAACTAATATTGTCGCAAATAATCTACGAAGTGCTTGAGGTAGTTGAAATGTTGTCGTTTTATTCAAACATTATGAGATGCTTTCATCTGATTCAAGAAGTCCTCTTTTCTGTGCAGATTCTTTGAACGACAAATAACGCACTCCATTGACAGTTAATAAATCTTCAAACGATGTCGGGCCTCTTACATGAATCAATAGAATCCTTAGATAGTATCTTTCACCTTCGATAGGATTTGCTCAATTCACACGACCAATAACTTCTCCTTTTTTTCTTTTACTCCAACATTTACCCTGCTTGTTCCACGCATAATGTTTTGGGAATTCTTTGTATAGTTTTATCCTTGCGTCAATGTCATTTAAGCTAGTATTGAAGAATTCTGTGAGCATTGTTTTCATGATGTGGTCCCATAGAATGACTTGTTGTAGATTGTGAGTCTCCCAATAACACACTAATTGTTTGTTAGGGAGGTGTAATTGCAAGTTGATTACTGGTGGATACATCTCGTTTAAATTGAATTAAAAAATTCTCCATATTGATTTTTGTGCAGATATCTATCTTGCATCTTGAAACTGTTGAATTTCGTCAATTATGTTTTCTCCATCAGGAAAGGCAATATATACGACAACCATATCATGACTTTTGTAGATGTACTTATAGAGATATTTAACAGCTTTCAAACCAGAGCATATCTCAACATAAATGTGACAATTGTACCTTGTGAGAAGTTATGGATTGTGAGGAACTACCCATCTATTATTCAACATTTTATTTCGTACGTGTACTTGCCGCTTGTCATTTCTTCTTCTATAAAGTGGTTAGGCATCTTTTCCTTGCATTGTTTTTGAGCAAAACCCTCAAGGAAAATGATTCTTGCACTTTCCATTCACCATGCATGAATTATTTTTATTTAGTTCACCGCAGGGGTCATGCATCATATGTCTAACAACCATTTCATGTAGTGATGGATATTGTTGTTCATTAGGAATTTCTGTAGACACAAATTTAGCATATTTATCTGGTGTCATGATCTTGTATCCCGTCTTCATGATTATCAATATATGTGCATGTGATAATCCTCTTTTTTGAAACTCTATTATATGGACATGTGCTGCAACTTTTCCAAAGATTTCCTTGTTGAACAGTTGGTCATTAAAGTCATGCAGTTTTGCTCGAAATACCCTTGATGTCAAATATGGACGGTCTTGAGGAATTTGGCCTTCTTTCAATTCTTCCTTGATTTCCTTCCACTCAGGATTGCATGTCATAGTAATGAAAAGATCTGGTTTTCCATATCGTTGTACTAAGGTCATTGCATCAAGATATCTACGACGCATGTCCCGAGGTCCTCCAACAAATGATGCAGGAAGAACTATCCTTTGGCCGACTTGGTTTCCTCTAGTTTCTCCTGCTGTCACGCTATCAACTATTCCTTGGTATAATTCAACTCTTACTTTTGATTGTTGCCTCCGATAGTAATCTAACCTAGTAGTCTCAAGTTTAATATACATATCAACTACAAATTGTTGGAATAATCGACCAGCAGATAGGAATGTAGATCGATAATTCTCTCCTAATTTGTAGCTTGTAGGAATAATATTCCTGACATGATACTTTTCCTGAGCTTTCAGGTCCAACATCTACATTGTAAAAAATTTTAGGAATTTAATCTATCGAAATAAGATTCAATATATATTTGAGATATTTGTATTTAGTATTACCATCTTGTTCTCGATGAAAGATATTTTCTACAAATGTGAACATAGCGCTTGTTGAACTGATTGTATATCTGTTAGAAGTACCATTGTGATCAAAGATATTTTCTACAGATGTGAATATAGTGCTTGTTGAATTGGTTGTATCTCTGTTAGAAGCATCATTGCGAGAATCATTTTTCTTTTTGATATTCTGATGCCATCCAACCTCTCCTTTGGGAAACAACAGAGGATGTTGTAATGGATCATAACATCTAAAATAATGTTTAACTCTATGTCTGCAACCAGAGTGTGCAAGTACAATGATATCTCTTTCTAGAGGAGTATTAGGATTATTTCCTTCAATCGATATACCTGCAATTTGGTCTGATGAGTGGGAGTTGTAAACTCGTTGATCTAGTTTAATATCCTTTGTAATATGAATTTCAAAATTATCCAAAGATGGAAAATCTTTTAATCTACGTAATAATTGAGCATAAGGATTCCCTTCAAGGACTTTCAGCAATTTATTTATAACTCCCTCATCTAGGTTGATATCTTGTAGCAACGTCATTCTATTTTGCACTTCATTTTCGGTGTCAAAGAAATATAACTGAAAGTAACACGGACTAGTTATGATAAATCTGTTATTGGACATGAAATGTATAAACTCCTTGTCTAGTTGTCACAAGTTCCTTATTAAGATTAACTCCAAAAGATGTAAATGGAAAAATGCTATTATTAGCTCGAATGTGTCTACGAAATTCAATCGCCTCATCAGAATTGGTTGTAAACGAATTGTGCAGCTCTTCCGAAAATTCAACAATCGCTAGTTGTATTTGACCATTATAACAACATAATGTTGGAGATTCATTTTGCAGCTTCTTCGTGGTACAATGGACACAAAACATGGCTTTTTCTAACTGATGTAACACACAACATATTGGTTCATATATTGTTTGCCCTATAAAAGAACATATGATGATCAATAAGTAAAGTAATGAGAACTTAATGGTTTTCATTCAATATATTTTATTTAACTAACCTTTAGATGCATAGGAGTTTATCTGCCCAATTTGTAACCAATCAATCCTTTGCCTTATACATCTATTCTATGTACAATTCTCTTTGTTCCTGAGTTAATCGAGAATAACTCTTGTTTGCTCGTCGTGTTGTCATTTTTACAATTTCCTTCTCTCCTTCTATCGAGTACACTTTTTACTGCAACTTGTAGCAATATTATGATATTACTAAACTAAAATTTATGAATGGAAAAAATAGTACACATAGTAGAAAATAATTTCTTAGATTTTATTTCAGTTTTCTATTGTTGACCGCGCAGGGGTAGATTCTCTTCTTCATTTAATAACTCTGATTGCTTTCTCTTATTAAGATGACAACTGAAGTTTTTTAATTACATAATCGTATATGGAGGTTTTTAATTAATTTCTATTATATTAATATAATTCTTCAGTCACAACAAACTTTCTAAATTGTATTATAATTTCTTGTGAAAATAGATTGTAGTTTTTTTTTTTTTTGAGTAACTTGAACTTTTTAGAATTTTAATATGCTTTTATAATGTGTGTGTAAATTTTGGAAACTAGAGGGACTTTAGGCGGTCCTACAGCCCCCAGACTGACACGTGTGAAGATGGATCCGTTATAAAGGCCCAATAGGCATCGAGGAAGTAAGCCGAAAAATAATGGCTCGGAAAAACCGAGTACGACAGCTAGCACCGCATTTAATATGACTTGACTACTCATTTATGGCGATGTGGGTGATGGTGACCAAACATTAATGAGCGCCTACATCGTCAGAGCCTAAGCCTACTGTCATGACGGCTAGGCATTGATGGCTACTACACCGAATATATACACTCGGCTCTCTCCGAGCAACTGTTCCTCTGAGTATTCAATGCTCAGTTGCGGGTGTCAGACACCGATTTGAGGGATGTGGATACTCGGGGACAGACATAAATGCTCAGCATGGAGCCGAGCGCTCGTCCTATCATCTTAGCACTGAGTAGAAGACTTAAGTGAAGAACACTCATTACACAGGAGGAGGTGTGTCAGACATGTGTCAGACATTAAATGTCCAGATGGGACTTGAGGTCTTTGGCACTCATTGCTAATTCAGATATAAATATTCTTCAAAAAAGTGCACAGAAGTACGCGATATTGAACCGGAATAATCTATTCATTGAGCTTGAACCTCCTATCTTACACTGATTTAGGATAAGTCGGGTGTTTACCTAGCCCCCTTTTTCTAATCCTGTGGCTGTTACAGATTCACCAGGCTGAAGGCCGCTATCTCAAACTATTACAGGAATTATCTTGTGCAGGAACCTAATAGAATATGAACAATGAAAAATAAAGTTTGAAAATTTTGAAATGATATTTCATTCAACTACACGTATAATTTATATCTTTTATTAATTTTTGTGTACAAAAATTATTATTACAATAGAAAAAAAATACTCTCAATCACGAAATTCTAAAAGAATAGAACTTTAACCTTTTTTTTCAAATCTTTTTCCTTATACTTAAAATAAGGAATTTTAGGAACATGAAAAGTTTTCATAATCTTATAATAGAATATGAGCAATGAAAAATTAAGTTTGGTAAATTTAAAATGATATTTCATTCAGATACATATATACTTAATATCTTTTATTAATTTTTGTGTACAAAAATTATTACTATTAACCACTTAATAGCATTAAAGACATCTCTATTACCAAACAAAAAACGTCCCATTATAAGTGGAAAATAAACAGCTGTAATATATATAAAAATAAAATGCATACAATCTGACACTAAAAATAGCTTCATGTGCAGATAGACATATCATATAATCTACATAGGCAATTGGATTGAAAATTTTCTTTTTATGTTGGTAAGCTGTGGTAATAAAATCTGTCAATTTAAAGTTTTTCTGTATATGCTGGTAAGTTGTGATAATAATGTATGTGATTCTAATTTATTAAAAAAGGAATTGTGTTATATTTTATTTAGATCCATTGTTCTATGTTTTTAAGCAACTTTATTTTTGCCTATGTTTTAAAGATTTTTTTGGAAGGTTGCTATGTTTTAAAGTTGTTTTGCCTATTCATATGGTACATAAGAAGGGACATATAATTTGATATATAAAAAAAAGGGGGGGTTCATCATTCTCAAAAAAAATTGGCATTGTTGATTGAGAAACTTGAACTCAAACATACTTTTTTAACAGCTACTCATTGATAGGATAAGAGCCTTAGATATGAAGTATAAATTATACTTTTTTTTTTATAATGGTAGACTACCCATTTTTTGGTTGCTAAAGATGTGGTTTCTGAACCATGGCACCAAACTTTAACTATATTTTTTTTTTCTTTTTTCTTTTTTTTATAATTAAAATAATGCATTTTTGTAACCTACAATTTTTATTTATAATCCTATAATAGAATATGAATAATGAAAAATTAAATTTGATAAATTTGATTATAAAGTATTAAAATTTGAATCGATTCCAATTGCTCTTTTAGAAAATTTATCAAACAAGTTTGGGGTTGTTTGAGTGTAAATTCATGCAAGTCCTCAAAAGACTCATTCTTTATATTTTATCTAAAAATTGATAAACTCTGCCCAAAAAAAAAAAGTGAACCCAAAAATTGATAAATGAAATCAAAATACGTGTGCACCTCAAAATTTGATACATTTTAGCCAATAAATGATATAAATATTCAAAAACATGGTACATAGTACATTAAATTTTTTTTTTTTGTGTGGTACGTACCTAACTTTAACTATTTTTTTAAATTGTTTTTCTTATATTTAGAATAACAAATATTTAGAACATACAATTTTTATTTATAATCCTATAATAGAATATGAGCAATGAAAAATTAAGTTTAATAAATTATAATTAAAAAGCTGATGTTTAAAAAGTTATAATTAAAAAAATCTCTCAAAATTATTTGAGGTGCCCGTTAAAAAAATTAAAAAAAAAATCTGTTTAAATTAACTTTCTAACTAAAATATGAACTTCAAAATTTTTACATCACTAGTAATATTTTATGAATATAATACCCGCGATAAAACTATAAAAAATCAAAAAAATTAAAAATTAAAAAATCAATTTCTTAAGTCAGTCTAAATAAGTCTTTTTGGGTCCAAAAAACTATTGTATAAACTGATAAAAAAGTCAAGGTCCAAACAAACCTAATTTATTTTACTATTAAACCTTTAAAAATTACTTATTTAAGCTAACTCCAACTATGTCCAATATCTTATTTATTGGGATAGAGGCCTCTATATGATTTAGACCACTAATTTTGGTCCGAATTTTTTTATTAAAATAAAATTGCTGTAAAACAAAGGGAAACACCAAGGAAAAGTAAAAGACTGCTGTATAAGCTGGTCTAAAATTAGTTTCGCTGTCACTTTCTTCTACTATTTTTATCCAAGATTAGGGTTTTTAATGGGTTCTCTGTCTCGGAAAATAGTTGCTGATTATTTTATTTGTTTAGTCTTTCTTAGTCTTTCGTTTAGCTACTCAACGGAAAAAAAGGGGGAAGTATATAGGTTTTAAAATTTATATGTTTCTTTTTTAAAAAAAAAAAAAAGAAACCTCCAGGTTTTGAACTTAAGGTTTAGACCGTTGGAATTTTTCGGTGGAATTTTTTGGTTTCTGTGTACTCTTAATAGTACATGATCACCATTTCTCTATTCTGTGGGTTAAGTAACAGAGTTGCTGTCAAGGCCGGTCCAAGAGAAAATGTAGCAATCGCTTTAAATCTCATAAATAAAAAGGGTCCAAAAATTTAAAAAGTCTAGGAAAATAACTCAAGCTAATTTTAATCGATTAAGAAAGCCCATTTATGAAGGCCTAAACCAACAAAAAAAACTCTAAACTAATTTTGGGCCCAAAAATTTAATCCATTATTCTCACACAATAATATTTTATAAGAAAAATAAAATAAAATATTTTTTGTACAGAATTTAGTAATCTATCTTGTGATATGATGGATCATAACCATGGAAATGATAGTAGGCCCCAACTAATAATAGGGTCCACTATCTATCAAATAACAAAAAATGATAAGATCGGCAAATAAAGTCATTATATAAGGTTCATGTAATATTATATTTTTTTTATCATAATCTTAAAAGGCCAAATCAAACATATATTCTAACTCATAGAAAAATATTTTTATAAGAGCGTCAATGACGAGACAATATAACTTCTCAAATAATCTCTGAATTTGAAAGTTTTGGAATTTTTTTATATAATTTAAAAATTAAGTCAATTAGTTATATTATCAACAAAAAAAGATATGTTAGAAAAACTTTAATACGAATATTAAACAATTAATATGCATCCAGAAAGAAATTTAAATATTAAAAAATTTACATTATTATTAAAAAAAATTAAAATAATCTTAGTCGAATTTATCGTTTTAAGCCTCAAAACATATCAAGTCGCCCCTTGTTGTAACCCTTTACGGACAGTGTGATTGTATGCAAAATTAGTGAGTTATGGAATTATCTTGATGTAATATTCCAGGGAATTTTCTTGATTGGTGCTTACGGTTCTTGATAAAAGGTTGAGCTAATTTTCAAATGGACCGTGTACCCAGGGGCGGAGCTAGACATATTCTCTGGTGGAGGTAATTTAAACTATATTAATATTAAAATTTAAAATATTAACAAAAGTATAATTTTATTAATAGAACATCAATTAAAGACGCAATTCATATACATGAGCGATATACAAAATGAGCCAACAAAAAAAACTCATTATAGATTTATCTATAAGACCTAACAAAAAAAATTTGAACCGAAAAATTAGGCTCAATCATATATTAAATTTTAAGAAAAATTTTCATAACTAATTCAAAAATTAATTTGTTCAATCACAAACTTAATATTCATCATTAAATTTTAACAAACAATCGAAACTAACTTAAACTATAATTATTCTAGTGAACTAAATCTAGGTATATGAAGTACTTAACTTATCACGATAAAACTGTTCAAACTATCAAATCAAAATAATTTAGTCTAATTATAATGGAGGATTACAAGTCTCAATTCTAATTCTACAAATAAAAATAAAACAAATGAGACGACTACAAGTCTTAATTCCAATTCAACATATAAAAATAAAATATTAGAGTGGACTACAAACCCAAATATCAATTAAATATATAAAAAAATAAATCATAGAAGAGGATTACAAGCCCCAATTTTATTTCAACATAGAAAAATAAATACAAGATTACAAATCCTAGTTTCAATTCAATACATAAAAAATAAAATATAAGATATGATTACAAACCTCAATTTTATATTTTCAATTCAACATGTAACAAATAAAATACAACAGAAAGCACAAGCACTAATTTCAATTCAACATTTAAAAAATAAACCACAAAAGAGGGCTACAAACCCTAATTTTTAATTCTAACATATAAACATAAAACAAAGAAGAGGATTACAAGCCCTAAATTTAGTTCGACGTATAAACATAAAACAAATGAGAGGACTAACCTATTTCGTAACATATTAGTTAATCTTTAAATGTCCAAATTTTTGATATCATCTTCCATTGATATTTACAAGTGAGACTCATATATTTGTTAAAATAACATAACTACCTTTAAATCTTTTTAAAAAAATTCAGTAGGGGCAAATATCTAATAAATTTTAAATTTTTTAAAATTACACTTAATCCCCAAAAATTTTTAAAATTCCAGTGGGGCAGCTGCCCGCGCTGTGAATCCGCCCCTGCGTGTACCTGCATGATTTGAGGTCATGGTGTTTGCATTCTTTGATTGGAACCAGTTGTTATTTGTAATTTGTTGAATTTTGCTTATCCCATCCCCTGTGCACATGTAAATGAAAAATACTCATTGTATATGGGGCATTTGGTAATACAATTTGATGACCAGGTTTCAAAATGTTGGTTTGGTTTTGAGAGTAATCTTCTTCTTCAGATAATCCTGAAAGTGAGGTCTTTACTTTCCACTCTGTTAAACCCCAATATGTGGAAGAGTAGGGTGCTGGGTGGTGGATCCAAGAAGAAAAGTTCTCTTATATTCCCTTGGTTGAGTTGGTGGGACTCATGGTTTGAGGAGTTATACGTGCGAATGATTGAAGAGGGAAAAATAAAAAAGGCAAATTATGTCTTAAGTAGTTTCTCTACAATTTTTATGTGACACTTTCTTTATTAACGGGATTTGATTTATTTATTATTGAGTTGGTGAGACTCATGGGCAGTTGCCTCCACTGTAAATTCGCCCTTACGTATCACCTAAAAATTTCCAATATATTATACTTGGGGAACATTAAAACTTGCGCGCTCCTCTGCATGGATAAATATTTGTTCTAAGGGTTAAACTACGATATCAAGTGTTTTCGGTACATATAAAAATAATTTAAAAGAGAGAGCAAGAATAGTTGGGTGTAGCACGTTCTTTTTTAGAATATAGAGATGTGTTACAAACATATCACGTAAAACTTTTTGAAGCGAAAATAATTGTGTTATCATTATCACGTGTTGTTATTTTTAAATAAATTAAAAATATAATTATATATGTAATTAAATTAAATAATAAATTAAAAATCAAATCACCTAAAAATTATCAATATATGGTATTAGAATTTTAGTAAAGTTTGTAAGTTTGATCCCATTTTGGTATTAGAATCTTATATATCTATATCTATATAATAAAACAGGAGTGTGTTTGAATTTTATCCTGGTCATATTTTTTCTCTCAAAACCATCACCAATCACTTATCTCACCTATCATCCATTTGTTAGACTCAAACGTCAAATCACATCACTCATTTATTTCATATATTTAATCATTTATATATTTTTCTCCCTAAAAATATCACATAACTCATTTCTATCATATATTTAATTATTTAATATTTAATTAATTTGTAGTTAATATATTTTGAAAAAAATTAATATAGTTTGATCAATTTTTTGGACTCTCAAATTTTATATTTTATCGTATTTTTAGGTACGGATTATGACTAGTATATATATATATATATATATATATATATATATATATATATATATATATATATATCCACCGAACCCAAGCCATGGGTGGCACAAACCAGTTCCTGGGCAGGTCATGAGTCAACCAGTCAGCTCGACAGGTAGGCTTTGGGCTTTAATACTATAAATGTTTAAAAACAAATATTTTACTTAAAATTGGAACTGAGTTTTCCTATATGTATTTATTTGGAGATAAGTCCTGTAAAAAACCTTATAAGGGGTTAAGTCCATATTTAAAATTATATGTAATAACTTAAGTCTACTTTTTTTTTTTATCTCAAAAATACCCCTTCTTTGAAAGGAAATTAATTTTTTCTCTCTTATATCTATCTATATCCATACATAAGTTAAGAGTTTGACTAATATTAAAAAAATTTTTCTCTCTCTCTTATATATCTATATCCACATATAAGTTATATATATATATATAGTAACATTATATATATATATATATAGTAACATTAAAAAAAAATAGTAACATTCAAATACAAAAAATTATTATTATGAATTTGAATAATAAAATTCAAATTCATGTTACTATTTTTTTTGTTATTGTTCATGTTACTTCTTTTGTTGAGTATATTATTGTTCATATACTATTATTTTTGAGTATATTACTGTTTTTGTTGAGCATGTTACTATTATTATTTTCCTAAATATTAATATTCAATGTTACTATTTTTTTTAATATTACTATTTTTTGTATTTGAATAATATTATTTTTTGCGTTTGAATTTGAGAAAAATAATTATTGTTAAATATGTTACAGTTTTTGTTAAGCATGTTACTATTTTTGTTGAATATGTTATTGTTGTTATTTTTTAAAAATATTAATATTGAATGTTTAAATTTTTTTTATGTTTAAATGTTACTATTTTTTTGTGTTTAAATGTATTATTTTTTGTGTCCAAATAATAACTTTTTTTTGTATTTGAATGTTACTATTTTTTATTTTTAATGTTACTATATATATAACCTATATATAGATAGATAAGAGAGAGAAAAAATTTTAATGTTAGTCAAACTCTTAACATATATATGGATATAGATAGATATGAGAGAAAAAATATTTTAATGTTAGTCAAACTCCTAAAATTTATGAGTTTTTAATTTTTAATTTTATTTCCTTTCTAAAAGGAAGGGATATTATGGTAAAATTGATAAAAAATAGACTTCATAACAAATAAGTTTTCTTAAGAGATTTAAATCTAAACAAGTCCATATAGGAGCCGGCTTCCAAATTTTTCAATATTTTATTATTTAAATATTAACCTTAAAACTCGATGATAGCGGTTTTCGGGCCACTAAAGTTCGCCAAATGAGTAGCCCGTTAAAGGGCCATTAGGACTAGCTCGAGGGCAGAGTGTGGTCTAATCTATTAACCATTTGGGCCAACTCTGCCCGGGAAACTAGGATCCCTTCTTTTTAATTTAAAGTCATCAAATAGGGCTGTCAAAATATAATACGATTCATTATTACGACACGAAATTAAAAAGTTTAAATATTTCTTAAGTCACCCGTTTCATAAACGAGTGAACCCAAAGTGACACGATTAATAAATAAGTTACATATAGGTGAAATTAATCAAAAAAAATATATTACACGAACTCTATATAACACGGCTTGTTCGACACGAATTTATAATATAAGACAAAATAGATTTTAATATGTTTATCCAATGATCTTAAATAGACTTATTCAATGACCACAAGCTTCTCTCTCAAATTTATTCATATTATACCGTGACTTCAGACATGAATTATCTCCAATAAATAAATAAATCGAAGGCTGAGTGAATTTTGAAACGATCTAATATAAAAGATCTTTTTTTTTCGCTTTAAAGGTACTTTTATCCAACTTTTGGGGTTATGGAGAGAATATATTATCGTATCACAATGAACTCGTGTAGTCTAGAAGAATTGAAAAGTCTAAATTCATTGGGTTTAGGCAGAATTCAAAAAGGAAAATCATGTACAATAAGAATTTTAGAGAGACATCGAGAAGTATCCAAAAATGAAGGTGTTTAAATTTTTGATTATCTGTAATTTTTTATCCTACTCCACCCTACTGATCGGCTAATAGAAAAAATCAATAAAAATGTGGAAGATTTTTTTAATTTTTTGATTAAGTGAATGTAGCACACCCATCAAATTTTTATATTCCTACGCTACCCTATATAACTCTCACCTCTCACGCCATCTCGCCTCTCTCAACTAGTTGTGTAGCTCGCCCTCTCTCGCCTCTCTACTCTAAGTGTTCTCTGGCCTCTCTTTGAATTTCAGCCTCTGATGCACTCTTTCTCCCTCTCTCTGTCTCTGTCTTAGTTGACTGTTTGGGGGCAATTCAATGCCATCGAATTGATGGTCCCAAGTTTGTCGATGGTTGGTGGTTGTTTAGAGTTGTTGATTAGGGCTAACAATACTATGGTTTTTAAGACTTCGTGCTCTCTCTCTTTCCCTTAGTTGACTATTTGGGGGCAATTCAATGTCATTGAATCGATGGTCTCAGGTACTTCGTTCATCGAATCGATGGTCCCAAATAGTACTTCGCGATGGTTGGTGGTTGTTCTTAGGGCTGTTGATTAAGGCTGTTAGTTGGTGATTTTACTTAAGACTGTTGATAGTTTTTCTAAGAAATTTTGTGCTCTGTGATCATAGTATATAATTTCTGATTTTTCTGAGATTTTATAATATATGATTTATGAGATTTTGTATATAATTTTCTAAGAATCTAAATTAGAGTATATGATTTTATGAGATTTTGTTTGTGATTTCACTCAGTTTTCTACTCGACTTCCTACTCGATTTATTTGGACGAAATTCAGGTAAGAATACTACACTCTATCATGTATGGTAGGTAAAGAAAAAACTCTTCTGTAAAGTATCGGATAAGAAAATAAAAAATTATATTTTCTACCCATAAAATAAAGTGAACACTCTCACCCAAATAAGGCTCATTTCCAAGTTCTTAAAATATTTAGTTTTATACATTAAATATTATTATCAAACAGCCTCTAAGTTTTAAGTTCCAAGAATAGTCAATACAAACTTGACTAGTAATGTAACTTTAATCAAATTTATCCGACTTGTGTACTCGGGGTTTGAGCCCACAATATCATCCACTTAACAAAATAAAGCCAATCACAAAATTAGGTTGCTATTTTTGACAAAGTTTAATCTCTCACCCTTAAGAAAATAAGAATATCTCTTTGTTTTTGTTTGGTGCCACTCACCATAAAATTTTTAGCTTCGTCCCTGTTTACACCCAAAAATATGTTTTATGTCATTTTCATTGAAGTGTTGAACCAATTAGGACGTTATCGTTAACGATAAAATATCAAAATTCTATCAAAACTCTAACATATTTTATATTGCTTTATCATATTTTGAGATGTGTCGAAATATTTAGTCCAATATTTCCAAACATAAAATTGTAAATATTTTCTTTATTTTTAAAATATTTTTGAAATATTTTTTCTTTTGAGTTGACCAAAACACTTTTGCTTTCAATGTGACAGAAATTATGTACTGAAAAATAAAAATTTTGATTCTCACTTTTACTGATATGCCTTATAAGAGGAGGAAAAAAGGAGCGATGTTAGGAGTTAGTTTAATAATCATCGTTTTATGCTAAATCTTAAAACAAAAAAAATAAAAAGTCAAAGAACAACCCCTCGTAATAAAGTTGTAATAAAGTTAAGGCTATGAACTGCTGAGCAGCTCGACTAGAGTGAGCAGTGAGCCTCTGAACTTGTAATAAAGTTGACAGTCGTACCCCTTTTTCTTAGCCTCTAATCCCTACTATTTATAGGTACTCGTCTACCTATAAGTGAGCAATGGCTGGAATTAGAGATGAAAATCGAATTCTGCCGTATTAGATAAATATTGAGTCATTACAAGTTCGTATGGAATAATAATTAAATTTAATTTAATTTATTTAATTAATCATATCGTGTTAAGTTATTTTGTTTGATTTTGTATTGTGTTCGTGTTCGTATTCGTATTGTTTTATATAAATTTTGAATATAAAATTTAACTCTAATATTTTATTTTTACGTAATTGAAATCCATGCTCATGCTTTTTATATAAACTTTAAATTAACTTGAATAATAATAATAATAATAATAATAATAAGTAAAAATATATTTTTTATATAATAATATGTCCATGCTTAATAAATAGTTATAAATAATTAATATTTTATATCTATAATACTAGTTAAACATATTAATTTTGTATTAATTTCATGTTACCTTACAAATGAAAAAATAGAAAAAGTTGTTTATTCTTAAATAAACGAGTTAATGGTGTCAATTTTAGCTATGACTGGTGGAACTGAATATGAACCGTTTATAATTCGTGTTCGTATATCAGGTCATTTTTGAATTCGTATTATAAAATTCGTATCGAGTTCGAATCGTGTTGAGTCAAAAAATTTTAACCCTAGTTAAGATGGAAAAAATATAAATTTTTATTTTAAATTTTTTATAAAATACATATATGAAATTAATGTGTACATAATATATGTATATATTTAATGACATATAGACAAATAAGATATATTTTAACACAAGTAATTAACTTTTCATCCACTTTCTTTTCAATTTTAGAGGGATTGATTTTAGTGAGTTGAAAGGAAATATCATTCATCCACTTTTCTATCCTTCATATTTTTTTTTCCTTACTAAACAAGATTATCTATTCCTCACACAAACCATCCTTCCAACTTTCTATATTTTCATTTTTTCATCATATCAAACGAAGCATAAAAGATTAAAATTAAAATTATTATGATTAAATAGTTAAAATTTAAATAAATTATTATAATTAAAAGATATAAATTTAAATGAATTATCGTAGTTAAAATATTAAATCATAATATATATCGTCGAATTTAAACGATTTAAATTGTTGTTATACTTTTTTAAGTGAGAAGTTTAAATAGGTCAAACAGGAGACTTTCTTTTATTATTGTAGATGTTTTTCCTTCGGGCTCAATTACACTGTTGCAAAATAATTTTCTAGTGGAATTTTTTTACTAATAAAAATAATACACGTCTAAAGTTGTTTTCTTATTATTTTCACTGTGATCAATTATAAATACACTAAAATAAAATTTACGAAAAAATTTCATTTATCAGTCTGGCAAGAAAAATTATTAATTCATAAGTAAATAGCTATTGAATATAACTTTTTTTAGTTCAAATTATAATTAAAAAAGGGAAGTTATGATTTCATAGGACCACATTATGACAAAAAAACAAAAAATAGAATTAAATTAATTCTTCGTTTGGTATGATAGAAAAATGAAAGGATGAAAAGTTGGAAAGATAAATAAAACATCATGTTTGGTAAGAAAAGGAAAATAGGAAGGATGAAAAAATGGATAAATTAACTTTATTTCAAACTCATCAAAATTAATCTCTCCAAAATTGAAAGAAAAGTGAATGGAAAGTTAATTATTTGTGTTAAGATGTATCTTATTTGTCTATTAGTTATCGTCTGTGCTTCAAGACACAAAATAATAAAAAATGATAAACAATAAACATATTTGCATTCATATTTAAAATTAAATTACAAACATAGAGGAAAGATAAATGAATTTAAGAATCGGGTTGTAGTGGGGGGTAAGAGGTGATGAATGACAGTGGTTGTGGTAGAAAACGGTGATAGTTATAGTGGGTGACAATAATTGTGATGTCGGTGGTGGTGGCGGTGGCGACGCTGGTGGTAGAGTTAGTGGTGGTGGTAGAGGTAGTGATGGGCGATTTAAAACACTATTTTTTTTAAAGTACTTATGAGAAATAATTTTTATAAGTATTTTTAAAAAGTCATTCTAAACACACCCTTAAAGACCTATTTTTCATATTAAATTTAGGGTGTTAATATTAACCGTTAGATTAACTTTAAAATAAAATTTAAAGCGATCTGAACCGCGAAAAGTAAAAGTAATTTTGTGTATCTTTTGAAATTTGAATTATAAACTATTTTATTATATAGATATATTATGTATATATTAATTTTATATAAAAATAAAATAATAAAATATGTATGTATATATATATATATATATATATATATTTTATT
This sequence comes from Ilex paraguariensis, assembly GCA_963454935.2. Lineage (NCBI taxonomy): Eukaryota > Viridiplantae > Streptophyta > Magnoliopsida > Aquifoliales > Aquifoliaceae > Ilex > Ilex paraguariensis. The sequence goes on along the minus strand of CAUOFW020001724.1, from coordinate 5,635,345 downwards.
TATTTATTTTTTTAAAATAAAAAATAAAAAATTAAAATTAAAATTAAAAAAATTTAATTTTTTTTCATTTTAACTAGGTGTAAAAATTTTCGACTCAACACGATGACACGACCCGAACTCGACACAAATTTTATGACTAAAAAGCTTAAAAATGACCTGACACTCGAATAAGAAATATAAAAAACTCATAATTTTATGACTCAACACAAATCTGACACGACATGATTCGATTGTCACCTCTAATCTTAACCAACACAAAAAAAATTAAAAAAAAATTAGTCGTTTTTATTTTCCGTCCATCTAACCAAATACAAAAGAAAGAAAATGTATCCCTCATATTTTTCATCGTTCATATTTTTTATCTTTCCTATCAAACGAAGTATAAGACATTAATATTGATTGATTCCTTGTAAAAAATTAAAATCGATCCTAAACAATCATTTCACTCTTATTCATAACAATTTTGATTTTCCTCTTCTTGTGGGTCGCCGTGTGTATATTAATGTAGCTTGTATCACATTATTGTTTAGTTAGGGTGTCGATTTGATTATATTAATGTAGTTTGTATCACATTATTGTTTAGTTAGGGTGTCGATTTGATTCATCAATACGAAAATGATTCAAAATTGACACAACACGACTCTAAAATTTACATAATTGATAAATGTGGATAATAAATAAGTTAGAATGGACATGACTGTGTTGCGTGGTAGGAAGTTGTAATCTGCTTGGCGCAGAAAGAGAATCATCATCCTTAGTGTTGTTATTAATGGCTTCAACTTCACGGCTTGTATATCATTGATTGAGGATGGTCCCCAAAGTAAAAGGCTATGCGCTACCTATGTTCAGCAACACACTTCACTTATTGGTAGCGACGAGTGGCGCATCAGAAGGTTCGGCATGTTCTTAAATGAGAGAGACAGAATTCTTAAACACTAGCTCTAAGTTTAATTATTTTAAGTTTAAATTATGATAATTTTTTAATCGAGTTAAAGAGTAATTTAGTCAAAATACATGTAAAGTGTAAACAAAGATAAATTTTTAAAAAATATCCTAATTGTAATATAGATGGTTTTTCTTTGACTAATTCAAAAAGAGAATTAATCAAGATACGCGTAAATTAATCCGAACACCCCTAATCGTTGAACCAAAAATAAAAAAAACTAATTTCTTGTTGAATTTGGATTTGATTATCTGATTGTACAATTCGTATTGTATTTTGAGTTTAATTTGGATTCGTTAAGTTGAGGTGGATTCAAAATTAAATTACAAAAAAAAAAAGCTCAAAACTCCAATCTATATGTCACTTGAATTAAAAGTAGGATTGAAATATTTGAACAAGGCTTAACCTGAGTTTTAAAAAATATTCAAGTTAGACGTTATTTGAATTATACTCCGTAAGTAACTAATGATTCGAGTTAATAATTCAAATTGCGTTCAACAAGTTAGCATGGAAGAAGATGAGTAGTTATAATAAACACGTAATAAAAATATAATTAGAAAAAATTATTAATTTTTAAATTAATAATTTAATATGTGAATAATTTTTTTTTAAAAAAAAGGAGAAAAGATCTCACAAAATCTCATCCAAATAATTTATTTATGGGAAAATTTTAACCACACCATCTCAAGTTTATCATATCTGCAAGTACACCTCCTCTATTTTTTAAATATTCACTTACACCTCTGTCAAATTAAAACTATTAACTACAATGTAATTTTACTAAACTACTCATGATATATTTGAGGACAAACTTCATTCACACTCCCTCTACATAAATATATCTTCAATGAGACTCCCCTTGTTTTCTAATTTTTTTTTTATATATTAAAATTCAGGCAAATTAAAATTCGATTCAAGCTAATTAAAATTTATTTTTTTACATATTAAAATTTGAGTCAATTAAAAATTATATTTTTTACGTACTAAATTTGGGTTAATTAAAATTCTATTTGAACCAATTAAAAAATTATTTTTAATCGACTCAAATCAAATTTTAATTAACTCGCATTGAATTTGAATCATCCCAAATTTTAATACATAAAAAAATATAAATTTTAATTGACTCAAATTTTAATAAATTTAATTTTAATTGACACAAATTTTAGTAAGTAAAAAAATATAAATTTTAATCAACTCGAAAGTGAATTTTAACCGGTGCTAATAACTCGGGTAGATTTCAAATCGGCTTAAATTTTAATACGTAAAAAATAAATTTTAATAAGCTCAAATTTAATATATTTTAAAAAATAAAATTTAATCAACTTCAATCGAATTTTAATTAGTTCAAATTTTAATATTTAAAAAAATAAATTTTAATCTATTCGAATTTTAATAAAATTTTATATTAAAAAATTATTTGAGGTTTATGTAAGGACATTTTTTGGTATGTTAGATAAAAAAAATTTTGTTAGAAATAGTAGTTTAATGGTAAGGGTGTTAGTGATGTTTAAATATAAATTAAAAAAAATATCAGTAATATTTTTAATAATAGAAAGAGTGTTATTAAAAATATAATAAACTAAAAAAAATATGGTTGAAAATTTTCCTTTACTTATTAATAAATTAATGTGCAAAATTCAATAGTCAAAATTTATGAAAATATTTGAAAAACTTCTTGTTAAGTAAAGGGGATGGAAGAGGGAGAATCCAGGTGGAAAAGTTGTACCACACAAAAACAATGATAAAGGAACGTGGTTTGTCGTACCGTTTTCTATTGAAAACGTAAGAAACGCAGCAATAAAAACACTTCTGCACAATTGGAAGGCGGCGCCGTAACGCCCTGCTTCTACCGCAGGCTTTTCCTTGCTGCCCTCACTGTCCTTTCTCTCTCTCTCTCTCTCTATACATATGTGGTACATCTATTCTTTTGCTAACCACTTTAAATTTTAATTTTTAAAAAATTAAATTCACTCCCACCATTTTTATTAATTAATTAAGCATTAATGAATATTTACTAAACAAGGGTAGAAATGGGATGAAAGTGAAGACGTAATAAATTTTATACATCATATGAAATCGTTTTTAATACAAAGTGATTTTGGGATACACTTTATTTGTGCGGAGAAGATGTAGGTTCCATTTCTCCTATAATAGTATGATTGAAAATAAAAAAAATATGATTATATATATTATGGACATATTTTATAGCCGTAATAGTTATTGTCTGTGTCCGAAGATATAGAATAATAAAAAATAATAAATATATTTGTATTTATATCCAAAATTAAATCACAAATATAGAAGATAGATAAATAAATTTAAACATCGGTTGTACTAGGGGTAAGAAATGATAGACGACAGTGATGGTGGTAAGAAACGATGATGGTTGTGACGGTGGCGACAATAACGCTGATTGTGGCGACAATAACAGTTGTGGTGGCTGTGGCAGTGGTGGTGTATGGGCAGTGACAGGTGGTGGTTGGTGCAACGGCGATGACGATAGTGGTGATGTTGATGGTGGTAATGGTAGAAGTAGTGATGGGACGATGTCAAACACTATTTTTTTTAAAATACTTATGAATTTTTTTTTTTAAAAATACTTTTTAAAGATTACTCCAAACACATCTTTAAGGCTCTATTTTTCCTATTAATTTAGAGTATTAATATTACCCGTTAGATTAACTTTAAAATAAAATTTAAAACGATTTAAACTGTAAAAAATAAAAATTATTTTGTTTATATTTTAAAATTTAAATTATAAACTATTTTATTATATAGATTAACAAAAATTTGAATTTGTTAATTTTTTCTTTCTTTATTTTAATTAAAAGAATTTATACTAACCTAAATTCCTCTCTTTTTGAAAAATGAAATTAATAGAATTTCCTCTATTTAAGTCATGCTCAAAAAACGTTACATTGCACGGAAACGGCAATTGGTGAAAGGAAGATGGATACAAATTTTGAATTATAACGTTGGGTATTATTTGTTTAGACGATATCGTTTTATATGTACGTTATTTTGAAAACGGAATTCCTGGGGTACCCTATAAAATCCGGACCCAAGGAAAGCGTAAGAAACGCTGAACACGTGTCCTGGAGGGGGATAAGCTTTGTACTCATGATGATGGTTAATTAATCGATTTCAGCTAGCTGGCAAGGTGGTAGTAGTAGTAATTGTATGCGGCAGTTTAACCATGGTTAGGTATTTACGGTTAAAATTACACGCCCCTCCCCCTTAAAAAATGAAATGAATATTCATGTCTTAACAATAAATTTGATAAAACTACTAAAGTGATCAAGATTTTGTTATCTTTTCTATCCTCGAGATCTAAAAAGTAGTCCAAAGTACCACGTTAGCATATTATGTGGCAGAATCGTAATTTACCAGAAAATATCACCCAATAGTACGAAAGCTGATTCGCATAATATAGACAGGTCCCTAAAAAGGGCAAATCCGTCCAATTGTTTTTTTTTTTTTTTAAAAGGCCAATAGACTTTTTAATTCTCTAAAATCTAAAATTTAACTAGGGTTAAGTTTTCCTTAGCCACACATCACCTCTATTTAACCAGTCTCTCACACACTCTTCGTCTCCACGGTCCGCACCACTACTTCCACTTCCCATGACTCTCTTTCTTTCTCTCTGTCCGTGATTTTCTCTCATCGTTTTCTTTCACACCCTACTGTCTTCCTCCATTTCCGAACTACCCATCATCCAAAAAAACCTCATTCTCTTCTAAAATTCCAAAAAAAATGTCGTCAGAGTATGTCTCTCTCCTCATTCCTCCAAGTGGGTACTACTCGTCTGTGTTCAGCGTTGAGCTCTTCCTCTGTGCGATTCTCTTCATTGCCATCTTCGCTTTTGGGCTCTTCCCAGGAGGGCTAGCTTGGGCACTCTCGAAAGCGCAACCCCGGTCTAAGACGGCCATTCCAGGACCTTCTGGGTTGCCGGTTCTGGGCCTAGTCTTCGTTTTTACTGGTTCTCTGACACACAGAGCTCTCGCTAAGCTCTCTAGGAGCTTCAAGGCCGTACAGTTAATGGCGTTCTCTATTGGGTTCACGCGTTTCATCATCTCTAGCCACCCAGAGACCGCGAAGGACATTTTGAATAGCTCTGCGTTTGCTGATAGGCCTGTGAAAGAGTCTGCTTATGAGCTTCTGTTCCACAGAGCAATGGGTTTTGCTCCATATGGAGAGTACTGGAGGAACTTGAGAAGAATCGCAGCGACTCATTTGTTCAGTCCCAGAAGAATTTATTATTTCGGAGAGTTTCGGAGAATGATTGGGATCAAAATGGTTGAAGAAATCAAGGGTTTGATGGAGAAAAATGATGAGGTTGAGATTAAAAAGGTATTACACTTCGGGTCTTTGAACAATGTGATGATGAGTGTGTTTGGTAAAAGATATGACTTCGGGGAAAATGGAGATGGGTTCGAGTTAGAGGGTTTGGTGAGTGAGGGATACGAGTTACTGGGGATATTCAACTGGAGTGACCATTTTCCTGTTTTGGGGTGGTTGGATTTGCAAGGAGTGAGAAAGAGGTGCAGAGAGTTGGTGGCTAAGGTGAATGTTTTTGTTGGGAAGATCATAGAGGAGCACAGGTCGAAGAGAGCTGAGAATGAAGGACTTGTTGATGAGAGCTCTGGTGATTTTGTTGATGTCTTGCTTGATTTGGAGAAGGAGAACAAGCTTAGTGACTCTGACATGATTGCTGTTCTTTGGGTAATTTTCTATTTCACTTTTCTCTGCCAAATCTTATTCTCGTACCGAAGTATAATTTTCTGGGATAATTTTGAGATAATTTGTTAATTTCCTAGCCTGATATTTGTGCTTTGTTGCATATACTAGGTTATTCCTAATGAGTTTACGTTGTTTCTCAGTTGTTTTGGTGAATTTTGGTAAGTTATGCTGGTTATTGCTATGCTGTTTATGCATGTATTTTGGTCGATGTTGGTTCCCTATGGTTTTACTGGATTCTTCATCATAGGTTTGCTTCTGTTTTTTTCATGGAGTATAGATGCTGGAATGTAGATCTGGGCATTTTCTTTTTCTGTTATCCAAAAGATATGGGGAATCTGAATATCTTCCATCTTTATTCTTTGCCTGATGATGATGACACTGATATTTTCTCATGCTTTCTTGTTCTATTTACTGTTATTTTCTTGTTCTAGCATGACATGATGTGCATACCAAAAAAATTTACTATAAATTTTAGCAAATCATTGAATCAAGGAGTCCTGTCAAAAAAGGGAACCCCCACTAATCTCATGGGATTCTTCATTGATTCAACCATCTATATCGATATGGTAAAATGTTTTGGTAATATATTTTGAGTACCATAGCATTGCTCATTTTCTTGTTCTAGATTCTATATTTAGAACATTTAGTACATCTTTTAGTGTCTGTATAACAAATGGAGGTTTTCTTTTGTTTTGTTTCAGGAAATGATCTTCAGGGGGACTGATACAGTGGCAATCCTCCTAGAGTGGATTCTAGCAAGAATGGTTCTTCACCCTGATATTCAATCCAAAGCTCAATCTGAAATTGACGCTGTAATTGGAACAAAACGAGCAGTATCAGATTCTGACCTCCCCAACCTTCCTTACCTTAATGCCATAGTGAAGGAAACTCTCAGAATGCACCCACCTGGCCCACTTCTTTCATGGGCCCGGCTTGCAGTCCACGACACCCATGTCGGCGATCACTTTATTGCAGCCGGCACCACGGCCATGGTGAACATGTGGGCCATAACCCACGATGAGAAGTTCTGGCCGAAGCCGAATGAGTTCCGGCCCGAAAGGTTCATGGAAGAGGATGTTGCCATTATGGGGTCTGATCTTAGGTTGGCACCATTTGGTTCTGGGAGGAGGGTGTGTCCTGGTAAGGCCATGGGGATTGCAACTGTTCAACTCTGGTTAGCTCAGCTGCTTCAGAACTTCAAATGGGTTGCTTCTGATAATGGTGTGGACTTGTCTGAGTGCTTGAATCTCTCCTTGGAGATGAAACAACCCTTGGTTTGCAAGACTCTATCTAGGGTTTCCTGAAAGTTTGGTCTGCTAATTTGATCGTCTCCATGATTTTGAAACCTTTTATATGTGGAGATTGTAGATCTTACCTGTTTGTCAACTATGCTATATTCTCTTCGGATATTTTGGGTTTTTTTTTTTTTTTATTGTTTTTGTTTTTCTAGGGAAGAATCAAAAGTAGGGAACTAGTGGACATGTTGACAAGGAAGCTATGGTGGTTTTGTGTAAGGAAATTGTTGGTCTCTGATCTGGTTGAAGAGTGTTTTTGATGTGTTCTCATGCAGATAGGGAAGTCTCATGCATTGTCCACAGCTTGACTTGGTCATATGCATATCCAAAAAAAGTAGTTCTGGTTTTTGTCCTTAAAAGTAATGAAGCTTGGGTATGTTGCTTTTATGTCGGTTTCTAATTCTAGTTTGGTTGTTGTAGCTATGCTCTCTCTCTCTCTCTCTCTCTCTCTCTCTCTCTCTCTCTCTCTCTCTCTCTCTCTCTCTCTCTCTCAATGGAATTCCTTTATGCATTTAGTTACCTCATGTTCATTCCATGGGACCAGAACTTAGTCTCTGGTTTTCTATGATTCAATTGCAATCAAATTGTTGTGATATATATATATACACACACACTTGAACAAAATTGTTGTGATTTATTGTAGTTAAGTATTCATGTCAGGATGGTTAGTTGCGAAATTCAAGAGAGAGTAGTTGACGCAAGTTTAAATATTTTATAATTAAAAAAAAAAGAGCCAAATATCCATGACTAAAGAGAACATAGATATGAAGAAGCGCAAGGATATAAAGGAACTTGTTAATTTTTCTCAATTTAGGTAATGTTTGGTTCCTTTTTTGAAAGTATAGTTTTTCCCTTAAAAAAATCTTTTTAAATGTAGCATTTGTACTTTTTTGTTTATCCTTTTTGAGACTTGCTCCCTTCTTCTAACTATAAGCACATGTATTATTATATAAAATTCGAGTACATCAAAAATATAATTAATGTAACGATATGCATTTAGATTACTTTTGTGAAATAGTGCTTATTTTTACTTTTTTGATGAAAACATTTTTTTCCCTTAAAACAAATGCTTTAGAAATCCATTACCAAATGGTGTACCTAAGCCTTTATTCACTCTCATTGCACTTCCCTTTTTGCCTTTTATCTTTATTCTTAAGTGCTTTGTGCATTATTCCTTATAGCATAGCCTATAGAATGTGAAAGTAAAACCATGGGTGCTTATGTTTACAAAAAGCAAACTAAGATTCTCTATGTTTAAGGTTTGTTTTGATCATTAACACATCTTTTTCTCTCGTGTTTTGATCTCAGCAAAGAGCACAAGCTTCAAATGATTGAAGGAATAAGAACCTAAACCCAACAATGTATGGCTACTCAAAGAATATATGTTTTTTGCTGCTGATTGTGTGTGCCTGTGAAAAGCTATTCTCCTTTTTCTCACCTGTAAAGAAAGATGCACTTGGATTTGAATATTCAAAAACACAATATTTATTAATTTTTTTTGTCCAAATCAGTGCTTCTTGTTTGGTTACTCTTTATATTTGATTCTCAGCTATACCCATCTTTATATATTCCTTCTGCTCTTTCTCTCACCTCTAATTGAATAAACATTTTCAATTTCTCTGGCAGCCATGTCTGTAGAGTAGGATAATGATATGATACTCAAGAAAAAAAAAAAAAAATCTGCTACCATAAGAAAAATAATTTTTAATTATAGATTTGATTCATTTATAGTCATAAAAACAACAAAATAAAATAAAATTATGAAATATTTTTACGCATCACTGCCACATTTTCATTGGACGAAAAAGAATGATAGGTACCATAGTTGGACTTAGGGGTGTCAATTTTGTCATTTGATACAAACACGACATGAGTCTAGCACTATTCAAATTCAAAAATAAAAAAACTGAATAACACGGATAATAAATGAGTGAATTAGTGTTAGACACGAATAACACTACGTGAGATATGACGTGGTACAAATTGACACCCCTAATTAGACGAAGCTCCTGTAGAACTACCATGGTCCAAACAGCATATACGTACACAAAGTGCAAATATGCTCACTGAGAATGTAACGGGTGCAGTCCAAATTTTGTTTCTTGGTTTTTTTGTTAGTTAATTTGGTGTTGTTGAGTGTATAGAGATACCCACTTGTAATGTGTTTTTTTCACAAGATGTGGGGTTGTGATGTTCATGAACCATATCAAGATGAAATCTCTATGTATATATTCTTGGATACATAGAATTTTTATGTGATGTAGTGTGTGAAAAAGCTTCAAAAAGACTCACTCAATTATTTGAGAGCATCTCCTAATCTATTCGATTAGTGATGTGTGAGTTGCAAAGATGCACTAGGTAGTCCCAGTGCATCAATATGGCCATGTAAGAGAGATTATTCCTTTGACCACCAATAGGGTTTTCTCAGTATTATTCCCTTGTCTCCGCCTGCATTCCTGTATCAAACATTTTGGGCCCAATTTGTTATAACTTGTTTCATAGTTGCATACCGTACATAGTTTGTTGGGTTCCTTCTGATTTGTTTTACATTTGGTAATAGTTCAATATGGGGCTTCGGTACAAGCTTCGAAGGCATGCAGTGCGTGTGTGTGTGTGTGTGAGAGAGAGAGAGATGCCACCTTTTTTTTTTTGCTTTCTATGAAGCAGGAGAACCATTCTGATGATGCACAGAATTGATTTGTACATCACCTGTCAATTAAATAATATAAAATACAATAAAGTAAAGAGAGAAAATCAAGTTTATAGTGGTTCAGTCAAAGTGACCTACGTCCACTTGAAATGGCAAGGGTCGTCGGGATTTTATTAACTCCAGTGCAATGGAAAAACAGAAGATTACAAGCTTTCAGAGAGGAGGAAAGATTTATGTTCAAAATGAATGAGATACCCCCAAGTGTTGGTGGAGCTTACAATTTATAATGATTTAGCGTAGTAATTAAATAACTAATCTGATAGTCATAACGGGTTGTGGTCGTTTAATAGTCATAATGGATTAGGGTGACTTTAATAGTAATTAAATAGTTTGACGACCTCTCATTTCTTCAACGGGTAAGGAAGTGATGATACTCTCCAAAGGATTTGGTTAAAGGATGAGGGAAGATTGACTCTCTCCGAGCAGCGGGAGTGAGACTCCTGGATGCTCCCTTACTCTAAGGTGGTAGAGGAGAGTCTTAGATAACTCTTATTCGAAGGTAGGGGAGAAGGCTCTTGGATGAGCTCTTAGACGACCCTGCGTGCTCTTCTACTGATGTAACTCTTGGAACTTGATGAGTTTGACCGGGTGCAAACCCCTTTGAACTTGGCTAGCTGAACCTCTTAGAGTTGGACCCTTGGGTTTAGCCCATCCATTCTAATCCTTGATGTTTAGTTGTGTTGACTGATAATCGAGTCGGGCATGTCAAGCTCATTTTCTTAAACGATCTTAATAAATTATTCAACTTTGACTCGTTTAAAAAATGTGTTAAGTTCGGGCCGAGCCCAAGACAAGTAGAGTTTGAATAATTCGACTATTTTACATATAAGCAAACTAAATTATGCAAGTTCGAGTCGAATCTTTTTAGGATCATTTTTTAAATAAATTTAAAAAATTGATCGAAACAAGCCGAATTTGAATCAAGTTCTAATTTAACTGAGTTTAAGTTAAATTCGAATAACTCGATTTAATTATTAACTCTAATTAATCATGCCCCCAATAGACCGTAAAAAAAAGAGATTATTTTACACACCACACCGATGAGTACTATTCTAGTTTTTTAAATTAAACCTCAACGATGCGACGGCAGCCTTTACCTTTTAATTTTAGCCCACAACGGAAATTTAAGAAGATACAGAATTTAAAAATATAAAATTTCCTATAAACTAGCATGGGAACTCCTCTGGAGCTTTTGACAAAAAATCGGTTTTCCCACAAATTTTATTTTTAAACTCAATTAATTTTAAATTTATTTTTCAAACTAAGCCTTTTCATAAAAATGTCATTTAAAATGACATTTTTAACCTTAACAGAAGTGAACAAATATTGTGATAGTTAATGAATAAAATGTCATTTAAAGTGATATTTTTAAATTATTATTTTAAACGGCTTGATAACGACGTTAGACGTAATGTGAAATTTAATAAAAACGTCATTTGAAATCACGACTCTAAAGACGTCATTCTAAATGACGATTTACACGAATAAAATAAAGATTAATGCTACACTGACTAAATTTTGGGATCAAATTTGGAGCTCAAATGACATGACAGTTGATTATTTGAAATTTTTATTGGGACCTAAATGACATGACACCAATCAAAAAAGCCCAAGTCAACCGCTATATCATTTGGGCTCAAAATTTGGTCTCAAAATTTGATCAGTCTAACATTACTGTAAAATAAAATGAGATCATTCCAAATGAACTTTCTCAAATCACAACTTAGGTCAAATATTTCTTAAACAATTCATCCTCTCTCACATGAAGCTCTCCTTCTCCTCCAACCATTCTCACACACCATCTTCTCCGACAAGGAAGATCGATCTCTCCTCCTCCTCCACCACTCACCCACCATCTTCTCCGACGAGGAAGATCAGTTTGACGAAGACCAATCCGATGAGGAAGATAAGTTTGACAAAGAAGACCACTTGGTGGCTTAGTAACTTAACTCCGACAACACATTTTTTTTGGTGGTGCTTTCTGTAGAAGTCTCCCCAATTCAAAAATTGAACATTTTGATTCTAACTATGCTGAGAGTCAAATTTTATAAGATCCGTTCTTTGTTTCCAATTCTGAACTTTTTGATTATTTCGATTTAACTGATGATGGGTTTGACACTTTCATTACATCGAGTTTATATATATTCAGTAACCCTCCATGTTGTTTTCTACATCAACCATAATATTGACACACTGTAGTTCTTACAGTCTCATGTAATAAAATTATTTTGTTTAATGTATAAGTATTTTTTTTTATATTTTCATGTTTTGTACACTTTTGTAGGTCAACTCTCATTGTTCGATGAACTTATAACATAAAATTAGAATAGACAATTTTTTAACATATGCAAAATAAATTTCTCAAAATTAGTCACAAAATTCATGTATTACACACAAACAATATTTTAAGCATTTTTTTTTATGTATTGTACTATAATGAATTAAATTTTTTTAATTTATAAGTTGATTTTTTAGTAACTTTCAAAGTTCATAAATTTTTGTGCAAAACATGAGTTAATAATTTATTTTTTAGTTAAAACATAACACTACTAAACAAAAAATGTAATATCATCAAAATAATTAACAAACTTGTACAATTGCGTTATTAAAAAAAATTGAGTTAAATAATTTGGTAAATTTTTAAAAATGTCATTCTAAATGATATTTTTTAACCAATAATTTTTAACATCAGTTATGTATGTCATTTTATATTCATTTTTTTTAATGTCATTCTCATTTATACCTTAAAAGATGTTATAGACATTATTAGAAATGGTGATTTAAATAAAAAAAAATTAATTTGAAATTACCATTTTAAATAATGTTATGATACTTTTAAAAAGTGATTGAATTTGAAAAATAAATTTAAAATTGATTAAGGTCGAAAATAAAGTTGGCTTTGGTCAAAAGCTCAACTCCTCTCACACCGGTGAGTACTTGCTTTACTTTCCGCCGTGGAAGATGGAAGCTATCAGAGTCTAGACTACTTATTTGAAGTAGTTATGTACTTGATTGATAGATTAAGATTTCTTAGGATGGAGTATATAATCTCTCTAAACAGTTTAAAAGACTATCTCCCACCTACCCTTCTGTTATATTGATATGATGAATCGATGTCCTGGTCTTCTCGAATTAGAAATTTCAAAATCTGATCAGTACGGGATAGATCTTTTTTGGGTGGGGTGGGAAATGAACCCATTTCTGGCCTTGAAGTGCTAGCTTCTAAACACATACGAAAATGATGTTAGGCTTAGGAGAACCTGAAATTTGAGTGTTATTTTGGAGTGATTTTTCATGAAGTATGTGCCCCTAGGTTACGACTGTAGTACCGAAGGTTAGAACCAAACAAAAACTATTTATAACTTATTTGGACCGAGTTAGTATTCAATGGGATCAATTTATGACAAAAAAAAGTTTGAGATTGAGCCTACGAGTCTTTTAGACTCGGAGCGGCCCCAAAGATTCGATAGAATCGGAGTTGCTTCCACTTTATTTTTGAATAATTTTGATGCCATGCCAAAAAGTTAAGTTGGAATTGTCGTAGTCGAACCTTATGCTGTATTGAGTTCCTAATCATATGGCTATATGCACCACCAGTTCATAGTCATGTCAATTTTGGCAATTCTTACAGCTTCTTTTTGGTAGGAATTTGGTATTTAGCAACCTTATGAGTGGCAATAATAACACACTTGAATACTTAAAATAGTGGGAAAGAAAGTCGACACGTACAAAAAAACTGTCATATTTATTAGAATCTCTTTTTTTGTGAAAATATTCGACGATAATATCACATAATATTATCATTTTATAAAAATATAATAATATTTAATCATCTTTCATATCATGATTTCTTTGCTTCTTTTGTAAAAATGATTAGCACTACAGTCACCATCATGCCACACTTATGCTAAAGCTCCCCCCCCCCCCCCCCCCCCTGCTCCTACTGCTACCTTCTGCAGCCCATTTGCATATATTATTCCCTTTTGTGGATTATAATCCTCTTCATCATTGTTGTCATTACCACTAATTATATGGTGCCAATGAGTGGAACAAATGGATCAAATTGATCCGCCATGACAGTTTTGGATTATAATATTTTAATGGTTACCAAGGATAAAAAAAATTCATTTCAATCTTAGTCAGTACTTTAATATGAAATTTTATATATTTTGAGTTGTTTCAAAATAATTTGAGATATTTTAATTTTTAATTTTTATCTCATTTTCAAAGTGTTCTCAAAATATTTTATTTCATATGCAGTATGCGCCAATAGGTATTCGCCAATTGACTTTGCAACAGCATGGTACTGACATTTTGTAGACGTGGTTCGATTATTCTCAAATTCTCATTGGAAAATTTTCTAACCATAGGTCCCAAACATATGTATTTGGCCCCATTCTCCATTAATTAAGAAAATAAAAAGTATTTTTTTTTCTTTCTAATCAACCACACATACAGCTGGGATAAGGTTTAGATAAGATGAGTCCTTCATCTTCCCAAACAACAAAACATATTCTCTCTCTCTCTCTCAACCAAACAGGAGAATAAGTTCTTGCTAATTAATCTTCCTAAAGTAAATTGCCTTTTGGCAGTGATATGATGGTGGCCCAAAGTGTTTTGAGAATATTTTGTATGAAATCTTATATAAGCTGAGCAAGAACAATAATGCAATATCAAGTGTTTAATTAGTTTCTGATGCCTGAACCAGACTTGTTATATAAAGTTTGAATAGGATGGCAGACACTAAGGTAAAAGGTGTGGAGGCCTAGCTACATGAGGGTTATTAAGAGCATATGATCAAATCATAACCACGCAACCAGATCCATTTGCTTTTGATTTGGAAAACTAAATATAAATCTTTGAACGGTAACAAAGTCGATTTGCCTAGCAACATGAAGGCTATTAAGAGCACATGATCAAATCATAACCACGCAACCAGATCCACTTGCTTTTGATTTGGAAAACTAAATATAAATCTTTGAATAGTAACGTAGACGATTTGCCTAGCTACACGAGGGCTATTAAGAGCACATGATCAAATCATAACCACGAAATCGGATCCACTTGCTTTTGATCTGAAAAACTAAATATAAATCTTTGAATGGTAATGAAAACGATTTGTAAACTCAGACGTCTTAAATTTAGGACTTGACAATTTTTTAGGATCAAGGCATACGAATTTATCTCTCATAAAAACCCTAATCCTCACATGAATGGTCTGTCTTTGGTTAGATCAGAGAGAGGAGAAAATTAATTGAGGTGTGCATAAGTTAGGTCGGACATCCCTAACCGTTAAATCAAAAAAAGAAAATCAAATATAGAAACATAAAGAAGATGTGCCAAAGAACATTGTTCATAAAGATTACACATGACTAGGACTTTAATAGGGTTGATCTGACAATCATATGTGATCAACATATTCCCTTGCTGGATGCTTCTTTAATTATCTACTTAATCATGTCCAAGAAATAATGAGAAAGAATTTTAAGGTATTGTTTTATTACCTCTTTAGCTTTTTATTATTTTTTTGTCTTTTTAAGAAACTTTTGGTTTGTGTATTTGCTTGTTTGCTTTTCCTTTTCTATGTTTGCTCCCTAATCGAGAAGTCAATGAGGGCCATTACGGCATTTTAGAAAACAATAGTTAAACAAAAGAAGTCCATTAGGGCCGCCCAATGGGTAGACCGCCAAACGTCCATTTGGACTTGCTCGATGGCTCACCCCATAGATACCCATTAGTTCAAAACCAACAGAGCATCCTCAATGCCTAACAACCTCAGAATCCTTTACGCCCTCAACCAACAGATCTTCGAAGCCATTCTGACAAAAAACCTCATCATCGTCTAGCCCAGATGGAGCAGGAAGATGAGGCTCACAACAAAACTGATGGAGAAAGGAGACACATCCCTCAGTCTCCTCTTTGACAGAACCCTCTGAACCAATATTGGAAAAATCACATTAAGGAAATCTATGATGAACTGGGCAATGTGAAAAATATCGTTAAGAACCGAATTCCAGTCTCCATGGAAGCTCTGGCTCAATAGATAGAGTTCCATTCACTCAGGAGATCGAACACTTTCACCCTCCTACTAAGTTCAATATGCCTCAAATGGAGGCTTTTGATGGAACCAAAGATTCTTTCGATCATCTCAACACGTACAAGAACCACAAGGAACTCCATGGCTACCATGAATCGTACAAATTATACATTCCCAAAAATGTATAATTGTACAAACACATAATTTGTGTAGTTGATCCCGAAAATATTGGGAGATAACTTTGTTGAGTTGAGTAATTTCAATTCAGTCTTTAAACTGCATGTTATCTCATTTGAGACCTTTATTGACCCCATATGAACCTTCAATCTAATTCTGATAGATTTTGTAAGGAAAGGAGACATGATCCTTGTGATTGCTCATGAAGGGATACAGTAGATAAACAAAGTTGACCAAAGGGTTAGCAATGAAGTGGCTGGGCTGCCAGTCAATGTCCACGGCAGAGCCAATCCTTCAAGCCTAGCTGGCCAACTAGCGCCACCGGCCCTACCAGCCAGGCCAATGTGTCACAGTTGGAATGCCCCGTGGTGGACTGGGCTACTCATTAGCCTACTGGACTGCAGGGTTAGTGGGCCCGACCTCAAGAAAACTGACCCAACCCTGTACCCCCCCCCCCCCCCCCAAAAAAAAAAAAAATCTTATCATGAAGGAAGTTGCAGAAGAAATAACTGATTATTACCATGCACATCGCATAATAAACCTATGCAATTAAGCTTTTACTAAGACACAAACAGCAGGTAAATTTCAAATTCTCAAGGGAAAAAATGTTTGCATCTGTATAGAATGGATAGCCTTTCACAATTGAAATACATTTTCAAACAACAGAATGACCAAAACTCCCCAGTTCAAAAAGAATGACAAAAACTCAGCCTGGTACAGCTAGGAAGAAACAGCAAAATATGAGAACCACCTCAAACATTGACTATTTCAAATGAATCAATTATAGTGTGAAGTCTGTCTTTCATCTTTTCCCACCTCCTCTCATTGGCACCCGTTGTCAGTGTGTAGAACTTCCCTGCATCACATGCTACACTCGGTGAAAAATGTGTGCTCATACCCAAAGAGCTCAAGATACTGCACACTATATAAACAACTCTTGAGTGTTCTTTTCTAGTTCTCAGTTTTATTCAGAAGAAGGATGACTACCTAAATCACTCAAGATTGATTTGACAACAGAGCAATGGGGGGAAAAAGAAAAACATGAACCAACAGACAGAAGACTTGGTGAGCCTAAAAATCAAATGTTCTATATAAAAATGAGGGGACAAAGCATTTAACTATGATCTAGATCAACCTTGGTCTTTGATCTCAATCCCTCTAACTACAAGAGAAGATAAAGTTAACAACCACCCAATGGCTGGAGCTTTTTACTGCAAATGTGCATTATACAAGGAATAACCACTAGGGAACTACTAGAAAACTGATTTTTTCAGGCCATAGAGAAACTTCTAAATAAATTTTAAATCAATCTTGGCCCGTGGCTAAAACCCTTACTGTCTAGTAAGCAAAGGAGAGATTAGTCAGATCAGAAGTGATGTGATTATTAGCTCTAGTCTATCAGCCAAACATTTGAGTTGTTAGGTGGACTGCAAAAAGACGGTGAGGTGCTCTGCAGATTGTGAAATGATGCTGCCATTGCTGTGAGCTGTGTTGGATGATGTTTGCCTTGACTGTCATGCACCCATTTTTCTCATGTGTAAAGATGCGTTGATTATTTGGAAAATTTCAACCGAATTTTGTTCCCAGCCAATCTGGTAAGGAGAAGAAGGCTGAGGAAAATATGTATCATGTTGTCCTTAAATCCAAAATCCAACCAACTAGTTGAACAGATTGTTCTGTGTGTTGGAACAAAGTTCACACTCTATATCTTGTTTTTGACATGACACAACATCTGCAACGATCCTAACGCAGGGTAGGAACATGCATATGCTATGCAAGTGACAAATCATAGATAAGTTTCATACCGTTTCCGATACAAATTGTACCGAGAGCATGGCGAGTGAAATTTGGGGCTTGAGCAATGAACTCGAATGTGTAATAAGCTTTCCCATTAACATTATGCTGTACCATTATCAAAATACAATCAATCAGATTTCTTGTACATCTACATAAAATTATGGTCCCAAGAATAGAATTTCAATACAAAATGCGAGAAGAAAAATAATATACCGACATAAAGTCAAATCACACAATTATATTTCTTTCCGCTTTTTGCACTCTCCATGATTAAGCATATTGCCAAAGGATACTTCAAGTGATACAATTGCATGTATGTACTGTAACATGATTATGTGCCACGTCTAGCTGGCTGCAAACATTTATGCATGTTAAAAATAATAGTGTTGGCCATCGTCAAGGGGGGCTTCCTGAAATTATCAAGATTCTGTTCAAACTAAACAGTGAAGGCCCACCTTGGGGCTTCTTCTCAAGCAATATGGTATCAGCTGAAATTCAAGGAACAATCAAAAGGGTTGTTGTTGGCAGCAGAACGTCTATGATCACATGCAGTTTATTCATTGTGCCTGTACCATTTTTTTGTCCCCTTGGTGGGGCAAGGGAAGACAACATCTTGTCTGTCATGTGGAAATGAAACAGCTGAAATATAATTCATTGACGGAAACCTTGTTGCAAACCATTCTTAAAATGGCTGTCCCTGTCAACAGCCCATCCAGCCAAGCGGAAATAAAATGGAAGAAAAGTAAGGAGAACGGAAAAGAATCTATCAAATTGGTGATCAGAATTGAAGATGTGCATTGAAATTTATGAGTGGCTTGAGCCTATTGAGAAATTTCAGGGTAACTCCATTTTGCACATGAATGCTGGTTACAAACTTTTTCAATCCAATAATTTAAAAAAGTTAATCACAGTAGGTTACCATTGGTAATTTTGGTCTCCAGTGATGAAAATAAAAAGAGAAAAGCTTATCCATGACCACAACTACTGTAAAGTCGACAGTGCAATGTTCATAAATATAATAGTCTTGTGATAATTAACGAAACATCAAGAAATCCTACCTCATCATAATAACTTATAGGTTTAAGCAGAGACGAAGCAGATGTTTTCATTATTTATCCAAGTAAGAAAATTAATAGAATTTGCAGTTCTTTAACACAGATAACTTGGATGACAATATCAATCCCACACCTTAAAACTGGCAAAAGCATAAAGACACAATATATGCTGTAAGGAATGAAGCAGATCCTCCAAATCTAACCTCTGTGGCCTCTATTAGCTTTGTCTTCTGGGAGGGTGGAGACAAAACCTTTTTAATTAAAGTTTCAGCAACCTGAGAGAGAGGAATAATTATCATAGCATGCATACAAGGTTCTGGTTCATGTAAAAATTGAAAGATCCACCTGCCATCCAGGATAAGCAAAAGAAAGAACAAGAACTTAAAAGGAGAAATGGTTCAAAGATGAAAAAAAAAAAAACCATTGGCCCTCTTAGTCACAATTATTGAAGACAAAACACGGAACAGGTGGCGAACCTCTTGTGGTGGCCCTAGATCTCGAATGTCCTGTTTTCTGGTGGGGATCAGATTTACACTAACACTTTCCAATGGTTCAATGACATCTTTGAATACCTTGTCTTGGCCTTCAATGACAACTTCCTGGCTCAAAAAAAAAAATGAAAAATGGAAAAAAATAAAAATTTAAGCATAATTTAAAAAATTTATTATAGGAAACAAGCAATATAGTAGTTCTGTAACTGACCATCATTAACATAATACACCGACATACAGAATAAAGCGGAGAAACCATAGCAATACACACCTGCCACCCAAAGGGATATAGAAAAGAATACCCATCATTATTGTCCTTCACTGCCACAAATCCTTTTTTAGACTCTGCAGCAACTGAGTAACATAAATGTCATATTCTTAGGATATGAGCCATGATCATTCAAGAAACCAACTTGCTACAAAATTGGAAGGCGTGGTCAATGCTTTTTAAAGCAAAAAATAACAAAAAAGGGACAACGAAATAGAGCTTTGAAAATGAAAGTAAGTTACAAAACTAAACTAACATTTTTAGCACACTGGGAAGAATACCACATACATGATGATGAAGTCAGGTGGGAAAGCAAAAAACAAGGGATAGTGGTGGCTCCAACGGCAAGCACTTGGCGCCTTCCAGGTCTATCTGTAAAAGACAATAATGTGATAGTTGTTTAGCCCATTGACAAGTTTGAAAGGTCAATGTGAAGAGGAGAAGGAAACTTTTGTTCTTGGATCATGATCGTAAAATTAGTACATTGATCACTTGTGCAGTCTCAAGTGTGTGTGTGTGTGTGTGAGAGAGAGAGAGAGAGAGAGAGAGAGGGAGAGAGATTGAAAAATATAAATAAAACCACCTAATGAGAGCCATGAAATACATCCCAATTTAGAACGGAAGTATAAGTGACATCTTAATCAACAATGTCTCATGTGTGAAGTGTGCAAAATAATGAGATCATTGTATAAGTATACGAGGTGATCATTCAACTTTTTGAACCCTAATCACCACATATTGGAAAACAGCTGCAACATCTAAATGATAGAAAATATAATTTTCCACTATTTCTACACTGGTCAGACTATGTTGGTACTTGGCTTGAAAGCAAAAAAATGATAATTTTGATGGGTTATTACTATCTCTATGTAGAACAGTGTGTTGTGTGTGTTTGTCTGATCATGTATTATGTGCACCTGTGCAAGATGCCAAAAGCAAGAAAATGGATGGCTCATAGAAGGGAATTCTCTGAAGAAAAAATGGATTATGGGAGTGTGTGACTTGAACTATTGATTGGTCTGTGCAGATATATGCCTGCCACATTGGAATTCACAACCAAATGTGTCTTTGTTTCAACCCACATGTAAGCCCCACATAGAGGATAGGCTGGTTCACTTAAAAGAGAATTTTTCTATGATCAGATCCGAATCATGTCGTACATGAGTAGTACTGGATCACGATAATATCTCCTTTCTGTTTGTCACTAATAGAAACAAAAAGCCAAAAACCTAAACTCATAACCAAGTCATAACTGTGCACTGACACTTGACACGAATGTAGTTACATAGGGGCCATTCTCATCGTCTAATCTCTATTCCTGACAGCAAGTGATATTGAACAATGTTCTATTTCCGGGGTTAATACCATTGGTTAGTGCAGTAGTATCACAAAACCCAAAAAATGGTGATACAGTAGTACCTCATGCCCTAAAAATGGTGATCTTTCAGTGCAGAACAATGTTCTTATCTTTTTCTGTTTCCTTTTAGCCTTTCAAAAAAACAGCTAGGAGTTGCAGAGGGAAAAGGGGGAAGTTATTGGCAACAACTCCAAAGACAACTGGAAAGAGACATAAGCAACACCAATATATGAGGTTGATATCCATCCCCCGAAATTAAATAAAAGAAATAGGGCATTTAAAATATTATGTCTAAGGTTTCAGTTTATATTGAAGGTAAACTATTTCCCAATTAATGACCAAAAAAAAAAAACTATTTCCCAATTAGAACCATTACCATTTCTTGAATTCTATTTTAGCATTCTATATAAGCCTACCCTCATCACATCACACTTTGGGGTAGCTAGCAAACTGCATACGTGTTGGTGCTCTCTGAGTGATCAATAATCCAAGTAACATTTATTAGGTTCTGCCATATATGATAGTACAACTAGCATGAGCTGATGTAAGAAACAGAGTGGCAGGCCAAGATAATCCCATGTATAAATATACGTTTCTACCATCAAATCATTTCACCACAATATTTCCAAGCATGAGGGAGAAGGTACAGCAGGAATAAATGATTAAACCAAAAATCTCATATGTCCCGTAGCCTAAAATTCACACAATATGATATTTCGCGAACTCTATGCCTCCATGTTACCTGTGACATAGAACCTAACAAAAATCTCTATCAGATGAAGCAGAAATTTAATTAGCCAGACATGTCTAAAGCAAGCTGTCAATATTTACTGTTCAAAATAAGTTCCCACATTCATCTTCTTAACTGAGCCATGAATTGAGTAAAAAAATGCATTTCATAAAAGACCTTGTTGAGAAATGGCCGAAGCTGTCGATACTTGCTCAACCCTGACAAGAAAAGAAACACCTCTTCGAGATTGGCCATGCCTACATAACCCTAGCTGATGCATCAAGTCCACTTGCATAAACATAAAGAATGAAGTCTATGATACTGAAATTCAAGAGCAAGACGGAGAGAGAAAGAGAGCAACAACCTGAATAGATGCATTTGGGAACAAAGACTGATGGGTACAAAATGAGTTTTGCAAAGATATCATTTGTTTTTAGCTCTCTGCAGGACAAGAATGGGAAAAAAACTTTGATTTAGGCCCACAAAAAATGAATCAAAAGTTGCACAGGACATCTTTGTCACTTATGTAGCTAGGCAAAAGAGTGAATGCTGCATCAAGAAGTTCTTTCCTATTCTTCTTAAATTAATCTATTAGCTCATTGCAGGTGCTTAAGCAACTAATTGACTGTGGCGGCAATTCATACACTAGTTCACACGGTTATCGGTCCTAAATACCATTATTACTGGAAAGTAGTTGAAATTAAAGGGGTAACTAGATTTTCGAAACTTGGTATACAAATACATGCTCAAATGAAATTAAAGGAAGCTTGATTACATAATCTTATAAGGGTAAGAAAGTAATGTGGTCATCTAAAAAAACTCTAGTCAAATGTAGAAACCCATAAAGCACAATTCTTCAAACACTCTGCACATGCTATCTAGTCTAAAATTATCAAAATGACCAACCTTTAAATCAAATTCAACCCTGTCAAAGAAGAACAGTACATGACCTGAGAAATGAATGACAAGAAGATAGTGTAGTTGTAGCAGAGGCAGTACCGTTCTGGGTTTCTACCGGTGGTGGGACTTTATGGCTGGAGAGGGCTCCCAAAGGTGGGCTAGATACGATGGGGGGGGAGAGAGAGAGAGAGGCCAGAGGGTGGAATCAGTTGGGAGTTGGGTTCTATCTTTACCAGTACCACATCATCCAGTATCACTATATCCACTACTTCATGGTCTGCGGCCGTTAATATGAAAAGACACAATCACCCTTTACATTAGCCCGAAAATGACACTTGAATATGGTGGGCAAAAAAGTCTTTCTGTACTTGCATGGTGACACTGGGGCTCAAATTATTCTCCACTTTCTCACACAAAGCGAAATATTTCTCACTTTTATCGCCAATATTCAAATAATCCATAAATTCATATTTCTTCTTATATATATTTTCTCTATTTTTCATTATAAATAGATCATCTGTTATTAATAAGCGAGATACTCATTGATATATCATTGGTCTCACTTGAATTTAAAATAAATAATTCTAAAAAAAAAATATACAATATATTACGTGAAATTTTATTCCTAATAACAGATTTATCAACATACGAGTTTTTCTCAACGAGGAAGATGGTGACGTTTTACTAAATATATTAATCTATAAGATTAATCAAATTTATTATGCTATATGAAAAGTATAAAAAATTAAAGCAGTGAAGGTATAAAGAAATGATTTTGTAATTCCTAATATTATTCTGAAACAATTTTACACAAACTTATGAGTAATAATGCTATGTAAATTTAACCAGTTCAAATAATTTATTAATGTAATGCTTTATTATCATTGGATTAGAAATGAAATTTAAAGTTAAATATGATTTGTTATCAATTCAATAGAAATGATAAATTATATTAATAAACTATGTTACATAATTAGATGTAAAATAACATTATTATATCTAGGGAAAATTTTACTTTATCTCCTTTTGGTTTGTCTCTTTAGCACTTTACCCCCTTGTAATTCAAAAATAAGCTTGTGAAATCAAATCATTTTGGACTAATCTGCCACTGTTACAATTTTTTGTTCAAATTGACGGAAATTGTGAAACACAGGCTCAATGCTAGGGTAGATTTTCAAAAAAAATTAATCAAAATAAACATTTAATGTAAAAGGACCAAAATTTCCCTTTTACTTAACACCTCGCCCAACTACTAAGAGCAACTCTAACGGGAGTTGCCATCAAGGGTGACATCCCTATAACAGCTAAAATGACACTCCAACTTAAAAAATTCGGACTCCAAAGGGGGTGGCATCAGAGGTGGCAAAATGACATCTAGGGTTTTGAGATGACATATTTGACAACTTTAGAGAGAGAATTGAGAGATTGTAAAATAGTCGTTGGGTCTACTATTCCTTTCAACAGCTATATTCAACCCACAAATTCTATAAAAATACAGAGAGAGGAAATGAGAAGGAGGCTTGCCTGAAACCTAGAAAATTGTTTCCTTGAACCATTGCCTTTGAAAACCCTAGCTTCCCTGAACCCTTGCTATTGGTGTACTGTTGTCGGTGTTCCATTGGTGTACTGCTTCCTATCGATCCGTTTGTGTACTACTCCCTGAGAAATTGTTGCTTTTGTAATATCGTTATTGTTGTAATAAGTTGCAGAGGGTGTAGGAGAAGGGGATGAAGGGGAAGCCGATGATTTGGGGGAAGGGGAAGGGGAAAGGGTAGGAAATGTTTTATTTAAGGGAAGGGGAAGGTTTTGTAATTTATAATTATATCTGCCCCTATTCTTGTTTTAATTTATAATTAGTAATATAATTTATAATTTATGGTAGATTTATTTTTTTTTAATGAAGGGTAATTTTATTTATTTTTTAAATGATTATTTTATGCTCATTCTTTAAATTGATTATAATTTATTTATTTTTTCTGTAGATGGATTCGCAATTTGACGATTCTTTCACTAATTTACTTATGAACGACACCGATTTATATGATGATGCTATGCAGATCAATCCCACATTATTGACACCATTACAAAATGAAGCCGCTACAAGAGTGAGAAAATCGCAAATGACAAATAACTTCTCTCTAACAGAAGATAAATTAATTAGGTTTGTGTGGCTTAACACGAGTAAAGATGCAATTACTTGGAATGAACAATAAGGCGATGCTTTCTGAAAAAGAATATTGAAATACTTAGAATTTTATGGAGGCAATCAAGAAGAGCGTTCACAATCTTCTATTAAAAGTCGTTGGATTGATATATATGCAAAATGCGGCAAATTTGTCGATTTTTATGGTCAAATTGAAAGAATGTGATAAAGTGGACACTTCGAGCAAAATAATGTAATGATTAAGCTTTTAATTTAGACACTACTATAATTTGATATTTGAACTATTGACTGACTAATTTCATATGTTTTTCAGGTTGATGACGCAAAAGAAATGTTTGCTAAGATTATTGGAAGACCATTTCAATATGAGTATTGTTGGAATATATTGAACATGGAGCGAAAATGGACTGATAATCTCACCAGCAATAAGAGAGTAAAAACTCATTCAATTGATAGTCCTGTTGAATCAACTCATATTGAATTTTGCTATTCCACTCCATATTTAGGGGATGACATTGAACCCCCGTCCAATCCCAATCTCGATAGGCCATTGGGTAGAAAGATTTCAAAGGAACAACTTAAAAACAAAGAGAAGTAAATCGGTGTTGAAGCATCACTAGATCAACACCATTAGAATGAAAGAATGGAAGTGGAACGACAAAAAATTGAGCGACACGATAAAATTTATGCTCAATAAGAGATAGCATTGGAGCAACATTGTAGACAAATAGAAATTGAAGAAAGGCAGGTGCAAGAAATTGAAAGGTGGAATGACATGCAAAATGAAATGAAAATAATGGAAACTGACAATACTAACATGGACCCAATTTCTGCAATATATTGGAATAACCTGAAGATAGAGATTATGAAAAAAATGGGGTTTTAATTTTTAGTCGTTTTAATTTATGTTGCTATGTATTTTTAATTTTTAGTAAGTATTTATTATGTTGCTATTAATTTTAGTCAGTATTTATTATGTTGCTATTATTAATGAAAAACTATGTATTAAAAATACAACTTGAAATTGAAATTGGAATTGAAAATACAACTTGAAATTCATATTGAGAATATTACTAGTCGTCATGTCATTCCCACAAATGCTCAATAAGATCTGATTGCAGTTGAGAATGAGTTACACTGTCCCTGATCTGACAATGAGTTTGTATGAAGTCTTCCAATTCTGGTGTATACGCATGCGACACTTCTACAGGCGGATTTGCATCACTTCCATCAAAGTCATTGTTACCAATATTTCCTTCATCCTCAATGACCATATTATGCATTATTAATTTTAGTCTACAAGTGTTTCTTCATCTCAAAAGCATGCTGGTCCACGAACGAGTGCAAAACGGGCTTGAAGTACCCCAAATGTCTGCTCTACATCTTTTCTTGCCGACTCTTGTGCTTTAACAAAATATTTTTTGTTCAAATCTTGTGGACAGAGAATTGTTTTAATAAATGTCGACCAGTTTGGATAAATATCATCAGCTAGATAATATATCATTGTACACTCATGACTATTAATTATATAGTTAACTGGAGGAACATGACCATTTGCTAATAAAGCAAAAACGGGAGACCTATCTAGAACATTTATGTTATTCAGCGAACTAATAAGCCCAAAGAATGCATGTCATATCCAAAGATCTTGAGAAGCCACAACTTCCAAAAATGATTGTTGGTTTGTAACAATGACCAGTATACATACCTTACCACGTGGTAGGACAATTTTTTCACTTCCAATGCATGCAATCAATACTCCCTAACATGCCGAAAAAGTCACGTTGTTCCCCCATGTGTAATAATCGAACAATATCGATATTTTTTGGTGACCTCAGGTAGTGATCTCTAAACACTACAATAACAGCTTTCACAAACCTTCTCAGACTTTGTATGGCAGTGCTTTCTCCAATTCTGATGTATTCATCCACAGAATCTGTCGGTGTTCTGTAAGCAAGAATTCGATAAGCAGTTGTTATCTTTTGAATGGATGATAAACTGAGAACTCCAACGGTATCTGTTATTTGGATGAACTATGAATCGTGTTGTTCAACCTCATTTACAATTCGGGAAAAAAGAAGGTGACTCATTTGGAACCTTCTTTTGAAAAAACATTCATATACAGAAGGGGTAGCAAAATAGTCACGATAGAGTCTTTCGTGACCTTCAACTCTACCATGATTAACTGTTCTGTGGCCTGGAACGGAACCATGATGTCTTTTTATCCGTACCTGACTAGACCCTTTTGACCTTCTGGTTATAGTATACAACATATTCAAATCATCATTATTTTTTTCTTCAATATTGAGGATCTCCCTTAAAATATTAGGATAACGATTCATATAGATTGCCGAATGAAAATATAAAAGGATAAAGAGTCAAAGAGAAATGAGGTATTGAATTTATAGAGAGAATGTAATATAGATGGATAAAAATATGAGAAAAATGATCATATTATAGACAAATTATACATTTTTAAAATTTTATTTTGGTTGTTAAATTTTTTAATTTGAATTTCAACGGTTGAATTTTGAAATTTTAATTTTGGTGGATATAATTTGAAATTTGAAATTTAA
Organism: Ilex paraguariensis; assembly: GCA_963454935.2. Taxonomy (NCBI): domain Eukaryota; kingdom Viridiplantae; phylum Streptophyta; class Magnoliopsida; order Aquifoliales; family Aquifoliaceae; genus Ilex; species Ilex paraguariensis. The sequence continues at coordinate 5,608,105 of CAUOFW020001724.1, read as the reverse complement.
AATTTAAAATTTGAAAATTTAACCATTATGTTTAATTATTGAGGATTTCTCCTATACCCGTTAAAATATAACTGTTAAGTTTAATTATATTTTTTAATAAAAAATATTAAAAAATTTAAATGACACACTATTTTGGCACCTACTATTGAAGTAGATTTATAATTCAGGAGTGCCAAAACACTATTTAAGGTTGCAAAATGGCATTTGGCATCCCAAAAATGGCAACTCTCCTTGGAGTTGCTCTAAAAGCAACTCCAACAAGAGTTGCCATCATGGGTGACATCCCTATAACTGCTAAAATAGTACCTCAACTTTAAAAATTTGGACTCTAATGGGGATAGCATCAAAGGTGATAAAATGACATCTAGAGTTTTGGGGTGGTATATTTGGCAACTTTGCAGAGAGAATTGAGAGGTTGCAAAATAGTCATTGGGTCTACTGTTCCTCTCAACGGCTATATTCAACCCACAAATTCTATAAAATACAGAGAGAGGAAAAGAGAAGGAGGCTTGCCTCAAACCTAAAAAATTGTTTCCTTGAACCCTTGCCTTTGAAAACCCTAGCTTTCTTGAACCCTTGTCGTTGGTGTATTGCTGCCGGTGTTCCGTTGGTGTACTGCTCCCTGAGAAACCGTTGTCATTGTAATAAGTTGCAGAAGGAGTAAGTAAAGGGGAGGAAGGGGAAGCCGATGATTTGGGGGAGGCCAAGTGGTAGGAAACGTTTTATTTAGGGGAAGGGGAAGGCTTTGTAATTTATAATTATATCTACCCCCTGTTCTTGTCTTAATTTATAATTAGTAATATAATTTATAATTTATAAATTGCTTATAATTTATGGCAGATTTATTTGTTTTAATTAAGGGTAATTTTATTTATTTTTAAATGATTATTTTATGCTCATTCTTTAAATTGATTATAATTTATTTATTTTTTTGTAGATGGATTCATAATTTGACGGTTCTTTCACTGATTTGCTTATGAATAACACCAATTTATATGATGATGCTATGTAGATCAATCCCACAGTATTGGCGCCAATACAAAATGAAGCTGTTATAAGAGTGAGAAAATTGCAAATGACAAAGAATTTCTCTCTAGCAGAAGATAAATTAATTGTGTTTGCGTAGCTTAACACGAGTAAAGATGCAATTACTAGGAATGAACAACAAGATGGTACTTTCTGACAAAGAATATTGAAATACTTAGAACTTCATGGAGGCAATCAAGAAGAGCGTTCACAATCTTCTATTAAAAGTCGTTGGACTGATATATATGCAAAATGCGGCAAATTTGTTGCTTTTTATAGTCAAATTGAAAGACTGCGACAAATTGGACACATCGAGCAAAATAATGTAATGATTAAGCTTTTAATTTAGACACTACTATAATTTGATAATTGAACTATTGACTGACTAATTTCATATGTTTTTCAGGTTGATAACGCCAAAGAAATGTTTGTTAAGATCATTGGAAGACCTTTTTCAATACGAGCATTGTTGGAATATATTGAAAATGGAGTGAAAATGGATTGATAATCTCACCAGCAATAAGAGAGCAAAAACTCATTCAACTGGTAGTCCTGCTAAATCAACTCACGTTGAATCTCGCTATTCAACTCCATATTTAGGGGATGACATTGAACCCTAGTCCACTCTCAACCTCGATAAGTCATTGGACAGAAAGGCTTCAAAGAAATAACTTAAAAACAAAGAGAAGCAAACCGGTGTTGAAGCATCACTAGATCAACACCACTAGAATGAAAGAATGGAAGTGAAACGACAAAAAGTTGAGCGACACGACAAAATTTATGCTCAATAGGAGATAGCATTTGTGCAATATCGTAGATAGTTAGAAATTGAAGAAAGGCAGGTGCAAGAAATTGAAAGGCAGAATGAAATGAAAATAATGGAAACTGACAGTACTGACATGAACCCAATTTCTGCAATATATTGGAATAACCTGAAGATAGAAATTATGAAAAAAATGGGGTTTTAATTTTTAGTCATTTTAATTTATGTTGCTATGTATTTTTAATTTTAGTAAGTATTTATTATGTTGTTATTATTTATGAAAAACTATGTATTGAAAATACAATTTGAAATTCAAATTGAGAATATTATTAGTCGTCATGTCGTTCCCATGAATACTCGATAAGATCTAACTGCAGTTGATTATGAGTTACACTGTCCCTAATCTGACAATGGGTTTGCATGAAGTCTTCCAATTCTTGTGTATACACATGCAACACTTCTACAGGCGGATTTGCATCACTTCCATCAAAGTCATTGTTACAAATATCTCTTTCATCCTCAATGATCATATTATGCATTATTAATTTTAGTCTGCAAGTGTTTCTTCATCCCAAAAGCATGCTGGTCCACGCACGATTACAAAACGGGCTTGAAGTACCCCAAATGCCCGCTTTACATCTTTTCTTGTCGACTCTTGTGCTTTAACAAAATATTTTTTGTTCAAACCTTGTGGATAGAGAATTGTTTTAACAAATGTTGACCAATTTGGATAAATACCATCAGCTAGATAATATCTCATTGTATACTCATGACCATTAATTATATAATTAACTGGAGGAGCATGACCATTTGCTAATAATGCAAAAATAGGGGGCCTATTTGGAACATTTATGTCATTCAGCGAACCAGTAAGCCCAAAAAATGCATGTCATATCCAAAGATCTTGAGAAGCCACAACTTTCAAAATGATTGTTGGTTCGTGACAATGATCAGTATACATACCTTGCCACATGGTAGGACAATTTTTTCACTTTCAATGCATGCAATCAATACTCCCTAACATACCGGGAAAGCCATGTTGTTCTCCCGTTTGTAACAATCGAGCAATATCGATATTGTTTGGTGACCTCAGGTAGTGGTCGCCAAACACTGCAATAATAGCTTTTACAAACCTTTTTAGACTTTGTATGACAGTGTTTTCTCCAATTCTGATGTATTCATCCATAGAATCTGTCGGTGTTCCGATAGCAACAATTCTATAAGTAGCTGTAATCTTTTGAATGGATGAAAAACTGAGAACTCCAACGGCATCTGTTGTTTGGATGTAGTATGAATCGTGTTGTTCAACCTCATTTACAATTCAGAGAAAAAGAGGACAACTCATTTAGAACCTCCTTCGGAAAAAACTTTCATATACAGAAGGGGTAGCAAAATAGTTACGGTAGTGTCTTTCATGACCTTCAATTCTAGCATGATTAACTATTCTGTGTCCTGGAACGAAACCACGATGTCTTCTTATCCGTACCTGACTAGAACTTTTTGACCTTCTGGTTGCGGCATACAACATATCCAAGTCATCAGTATCTTATTCTTCAATATTGAGGATCTCTCCTAAAATATTAGGATAACGATTCATATAGATTGATGAATGAAAATATAAAAGGATAAATAGTCAAAGAGAAATGAGGTATTGAATTTATAGAGAGAATGTAATATATATGGATGAAAATATGAGAAAAATGATCATATTTATAGACAAATTATATATTTTTGAATATTTATTTTGGCGGTTAAATTTTCAAATTTGAATTTTAATGGTTGAATTTTGAAATTTGAATTTTGGCAGATAGAATTTGAAATTTGAAAATTTAACCGTTATGTTTAACTATTGAGTATCTCTCCTATACCCGTTAAAATATAATCATTAAGTTTAATTATATTTTTTAATAAAAATATTAAAAAAATTAAAATGACACCCCTTTTTAGCACCTATCATTGGAGTAGATTTATAATTCATGGGTGCTAAAATACTGTTCAAGGTTGTAAAATGGCATTTGGCACCGCAAAAATGACAACTCCCCTTAGGGTTTCTCTAAAAGCAACTCCAATAGGAGTTGCAATCAGGGGTGTCATCTCTATAACCGCTAAAATGGTATTTCAACTTCAAAAATTTAGACTCTGAGAGCAACTCCAACGGGGAATGCTATCTGGGGTGACAAACCCTTAACCGTCAAAATGCCACCTTAAAATCAAAAAAATTTACTCCAAAAGGAGGTGGTATTTGGGGTGGCAAAATGACAACTATGGGCTTTGGGTGGCAAATTTGCAAACTTTGGAGAGAGAATATGAGAGGTTGCAAAAGAGCCGTTAAGTCTACTGTTCATCTCAACAGCTATATTCAACCCAAAACTCCTATAAAAATACAGAGAAAGGGAAAGGGAAAGGGGAAGGAGGTGTCTATTTGCCTGAAAATTGTCTTGCCTCATTGGTATATGTTGTCTCCTTGCCTCACTGGCATATGTTTTAATTTTGGGTGATTTGGTTTAGGGCTTAGGGGTAGGTGAAAGGGAAGGGTCTGAACCGCAAGGGGGAAAGGGAAGGGGAAGGGGGTAGGGATTGAATTGCATGGAAAAGAGAAAGGGAAGGGTCTATCTGGTTTGGGGAAATGAATCGGTGCCTACAATTTATTTGATGGCAAATGACACATTCTACCCCAAAATTATTTTGTATTGTCATAGTACACCATTAATTATTTTGTATTGTCATATTACACCATTAAATTTTTTTGTATTGTCATATTACACCATTTAATTATTTTGTATTGTCATATTACACCATTAATTTTTTTGTATTGTCATTTTATCTTATCTTTTAAATTGATTATATTTTTTTTTTGTAGATTGATTCACAATACGATGGTTTTTTCACTGATTTGCTTATGAACGACACCGATTTATATGATGAAGCTATACAGACCAATCTCATAGTATTAGCACTAGTACAAAGTGAAGTCGATCGAAGAGTGAAAAAATCGCAAAAGACAAAGAACTTCTCTATAGAAGAAGATAAATTAATTATGTTTGCGTGGCTTAACACAAGTAAAGATGCAATTACTGGAAATGAAAAATAAGGTGGTGCTTTTTGGCATAGAATATTGAAATACGTAGAACTTTATCGAGGCAATCAAGAAGAGCGTTCGCAAGCTTTTATTAAAAGATGTTGGACAGATATAAATACAAAATACAACAAATTTATCAATTTTTATAATCAAATTGAAAGACTACAACAAAATAGGTACACAGAGCAAGATAATGTAATTATTGAGCTTTTTTAGATAGACACTACTATGATTTGATATTTAAACTATTGATTGAATAATTTCATATGTTTTTCAAGTTGATGAAGCAAAAGAAATGTTTGCTAAAATCATTGAAAAACCATTTGAATACAAGCATTGTTGGAATATATTGAAAATAGAGCAGAAATGAACTGATAATCTCACCAGCAATAAGAGAGCAAAAACTCATTCAACTGATAGTCCTGCTGAAAGGGCTCTAGGGCTATACGGACTCGAACCGTAAACTTTCTCGGTAAAATAGATCAAAATGGTTTTTATCAAAAAAATCTGATCCATTGTGGTTAGTAAGATTAGTGAATTAGCTGAAAGGACAGAAAGAGAGGGATTCGAACCCTCGGTAAACAAAAGCCGATCAAACCATGTTGAATCTCGCTATTCAACTCCATATTTAGAGGATGACACTGAACCCTTGTCCACTTCCAACCTCGATAGGCCATTGGGCAGAAAGGTTTCAAAGAAAAAACTTAAAAACAAAGAGAAGTAAACCGGTGTTGAAGCATCACTAGATCATCGCCACTGGAATGAAAGAATAGAAGTGGAATGACAAAAAGTTGAGTTGCACGACAAAATTTATGCTCAACAGGAAATAGCATTGGAGTATTGAAGTACAATTTGAAATTGAAATTGGAATTGAAAATACAACATGAAATTGAAATTGAGAAAATTATTAGTCGTCATATTGTTCCCACAAATGCTCGATAAGATTTGACTGCAGTTGAGAATGAGTAACACTATCCCTAATCTGACAATGAGTTTGCATGAAGTCTTTCAATTCTGGTGTATATGCATGCGACACTTCTACAGGCGGATTTGCATCAAAGTCATTGTTACCAATATCTCCTTCATCCTCAATGAACATATTATGCATTATTAGGCACACTTTCATAATATATGCATGTGTTTCTTCATCCCAAACGTGAGTGGTCCACGCATGATTGCAAAACGGGCTTGAAGTACCCCAAATACCCGCTCTACATCTTTTATTGCCGACTCTTGTGTTTTAACAAAATATTTTTTCTTCAAACCTTGTGGACAGAGAATTGTTTTTACAAATATCGACCAGTTTGGATAAATACCATCAGCTAGATAACAACTCATTGTATACTTATGACCATTAATTATATAGTTGATTGAAGGAGCATGACCATTTGCTAATAATGAAAAAATAGGGGACCTATCTAGAACATTTATGTCATTCAGCGAACCAGAAAGTCCAAAGAATGTATGTCATATCCAAAAATCTTGAAAAGCCACAGCTTCTAAAATGATTATTGGTTCATGACAATGACTAGTATACATACATTGTCACACGGTAGGACAATTTTTTCACTTCTAATGTATACAATCAATACTCTCTAAGATGCCAGAAAAGCCACGTTGTTCCCCCGTCAGTAGCAATCGAGCAATATCGATATTTTTGGTGACCTCAAGTAATGGTCACAAACACTACAATAGCAACTTTCACAATCCTTCTCAGACTTTGTATGACAATGCTTTTCTCCAATTTTAATGTATTTATCAACAGAATTTGCCAGTGTTCCATAAGTAAGAATTCTATAAGCAGTTGTTACTTTTTGAAGGAATAACAAACCGAGAAGTCTAATGACATTTGTTGTTTGGATGAAGACTGGATTGTGTTGTTCAATCTCATTTACAATTTGGAGAAAAAGAAAACGACTCATTCAGAACCTCCTTTGGAAAAAACCTTCATATACACAAGGGATAGCAAAATAGTCACGATAGAGTCTTTTGTGACCTTCAATTCTACCATGATTAACTATTTTGTGGCCTGGAATGGAACTACGATGCCTTCTTATCCGTCCTTGACTAAACCCTTCTGACCTTCTAGTTGCAAAATACAACATATCCAAGTCATTATTATCTTCTTCTTCAATATTGAGAATCTCTCCTAAAATATTAGGATAACGATTCATATAGATTGATGAATGAAAATATGGAAGGATAAATAGTCAAAGAGAAATGAGATATTGAATTTATAGAGAGAATGTAAGATAGTTGGATGAAAACATGAGAAAAATGATCATATTTATGAATGAATTATACTTTTTTTAATTTTTATTTTGGCGGTTAAATTTTTAAATTTGAATTTCAGCGGACAAAATTTGAAAACTCTATCTATTATATTGCGATCGTTATGAAAACTATATCCGTTAAAATATAACCATTAAGTTTAATTATATTTTTTAATAAAAAACATTGAAATATTAAAATGACACCCCATTTTGATACTTACCATTGGAGTAGAAACATTGTTCAGGGGTACCAAAACACTGTTCAAGGGTGCAAAATGGCATTTGGCAACCCCTTGGAGTTGCTTTAATGGGGGTGGCATCAGAGGTGGCAAAATGACATCTAGGGTTTTGAGCTGGCATATTTGGCAACTTTTGAGAGAGAATTGAGAGGTTGTAAAATAGCCATTGGTTCTACTGTTCCTCTCAATGGCTATATTCAACCCACAAATTCTATAAAAATACAGAGAGAGGAAAGGAGAAGGAGGCTTGCCTGAAACCCATAAAATTGCTTCCTAGAACCCTTACCTTTGAAAACCCTTGCTCCCTGAACCCATGCCATTGGTGTACTGTTGTCGGTGTTCCGTTGGTGTACTGCTTCCTATCGATCCATTGGTGTACTGCTCCCTTAGAAATTGTTGTCATTGTAATAAGTTGCAGAGGGCGTAGGGAAAGGGGAGGAAGGGGAAGCTGATGATCTGGGGAAGGGGAAGGGATAGGAAACGTTTTATTTACGAGAAAGAGAAGACTTTGTAATTTATAATTACATATGTCCCCTGTTCTTGTTTTTAATTTATAATTAGTAATATAATTTATAATTTATGGTAGATTTATTTGTTTTAATTAAGGGTAATTTTATTTATTTTTTAAATGATTATTTTATGCTCATTCTTTAATTGATTATAATCTATTTATATGTTTTTGTAGATGGATTCACAAATTGAGGATTTTTTCACTGATTTGCTTATAAACGACATTGATTTATATGATGATGTTATGCAGATCAATCTCACAGTATTGACGCCAGTACAAAATGAAGTCGTTACAAGAGTTAGAAAATCACAAATGACAAAGGACTTCTCTCTAGAAGAAGATAAATTAATTGTGTCTGCGTGACTTAACACGAATAAAGATGAAATTACTAGTAATGACCAACAAGGTGGTGCTTTCTGGCAAATAATATTGAAATACTTAGAACTTCATAGAGGCAATCAAGAAGAGCGTTCACAATTTTCTATTAAAAGTCGTTGGACTGATATAAATGCAAAATGCGACAAATTTATTGATTTTTATAATTAAATTGAAAGACTGCAACAAAGTGGACACACCGAGCAAAATATTGTAATGATTAAGTTTTTAATTTAGACAATACTATAATTTAATATTTGAACTATTGACTGACTAATTTCATATGTTTTTCAGGTTGATGATGCAAAAGAAATATTTGCTAAGATCATTGGAAGACCATTTCAATACGAGCATTGTTGGAATACATTGAAAATGGAGCGGAAATGGATTGATAATCTCATCAGCAATTAGAGAGCAAAAACTCTCATTCAATTGGTAGTCCTGTTAAATCAACTCATGTTGAATCTTGCTATTCAACTCCATATTTAGGGGATGACATTGAACCCTCGTCCACTCTCAACCTCGATAGGTCATTGGACAGAAAGGCTTCAAAAAAATAATTTAAAAAAAAAAGAAGAGAGAAGCAAACCGGTGTTGAAGCATCATTGGATCATCACTATTGGAATGAAAGAATGGAAGTTAAACAACAAAAAGTTGAGCGACACGACAAAATTTATGCTCAACAGGAGATAGCATTAGAATAACATCGTAGATAGTTAGAAATTGAAGAAAGACAGGTGCAAGAAATTGAAAGGCAGAATGAAATACAGAATGAAATGAAAATTATGGAAACTAACACTATTAATATGAACCCAATTTCTGTAACATATTGGAATAGCTTGAAGATAGAGATTATGAAAAAGTGGGATTTTAATTTTTAGTTGTTTTAATTTATGTTGCTATGTATTTTTAATTTTTAGTAAGTATTATTTATGTTACTATTAATTTTAGTCAGTATTTATTATGTTGCTATTATTTATGAAAAACTATGTATTTAAAATACAACTTGAAATTGAAATTGGAGTTGAAAATACAACTTGAAATTCAAATTGAGGATATTATTAGTCGCCATGTCGTTCCCACAAATGCTCGATAAGATTTGACTACAGTTGAGAATGAGTTACATTGTCCCTGATATGACAATGAGTTTACATGAAGTCTTCTAATTCTGGTGTATACACATGCGACACTTCTACAAGTAGATTTGCATCACTTTCATCAAAGTCATTGTTATCAATATCTCATTCATCCTCAATGACCATATTATGCATTATTATGCACGCTTTCATAATATTTGAAAGTGTTTCTTCATCCCAACAACGTGTTGTTCCACGCACGATTACAAAACAGGCTTGAAGTACCTCAAATGTCTGATCTACATCTTTTCTTACCGACTCTTGTATTTTAGCAAAATATTTTTTCTTCAAACCTTGTGGACAGGGAATTGTTTTAACAAATGTCGACCAGTTTGGATAAATACCATTAGTTAGATAATATCCCATTGTATACTATTGGCCTTTAATTATATAGTTAATTGGAGGAGCATGATCATTTGCTAATAATGCAAAAACAGGGGACCTATTTGGAACATTTATGACATTCAGCGAACCAAGAAGCCCAAAGAATGCATGTCATATTCAAAGATCTTGAGAAGCCACAGCTTCCAAAATAATTGTTGGTTCTTGACAATGACTACTATACATACCTTGTCACGCAGTAGGACAATTTTTTCACTTCCAATGCATGTAATTAATACTCGCTAACATGCCGAAAAAGCCACGTTGTTCCCCCATCTGTAGCAATCAAGCAATATTGATATTGTTTGGTGACCTCAGGTAATGGTCGTCAAATACTGCAATAACAACTTTCACAAATCTTCTCAGACTTTGTGTGACAGTGTTTTCTCTAATTCTGATGTATTCATCCACAGAATCTGTCAATGTTTCGTAAGCAAGAATTCTCTAATCAGCCGTTATTTTTTGAATGGATGACAAACTGAGAACTCCAACGACATCTGTTGTTTGGATGAAGTATGAATCGCGTTGTTCAACCTCATTTACAATTCGAAGAAAAAAAGGACGACTCATTCAGAACCTCAATTGGAAAAAAAACCTTCATATACAAAAGGGGTAGCAAAATAGTCACGGTAGTGTCTTTCGTGACCTTCAACTCTACCACGATTAACTGTTCTGTAGCCTAGAACAGAATCACGATGTCTTCTTATTCATACCTAACTAGACCCTTATGACCTTCTGGTTGCAGTATACAACATATAAAAGTCATCATTATCTTTTTCTTCAATATTGAGGATCTCTTATAAAATATTAGGATAACGATTCATATAGATTGATGAATGAAAATATGAAAGGATAAATAGTCAAAGAGAAATAATGTATTGAATTTATAGAGAGAATGTAATATAGATGGATGAAAACATAAAAAAAATGATCATATTTATAGACAAATTATACATTTTTGAATTTTTATTTTGGAGGGTCAATTTTTAAATTTGAATTTCAACGGTTAAATTTTGAAATTTGAATTTTGCTAGATATAATTTAAAATTTAAAATTTAAAATTTGAAATTTGAAAATTTAACCGTGATGTTTAATTATTGAGGATATCTCCTATACCTGTTAAAATATAATCGTTAAGTTTAATTATATTTTTTAATAAAAATATTAAAAAATTAAAATGACGCCCCATTTTAGCGTCTATCATTGTAACAGATTTATAATTCAAGAGTACCAAAATACTATTCAAAATTATAAAACAACATTTGACACCTTAAAAATAACAACTCTCCTTAGAGTTGCTCTAAACCCACTTTTAGCCACCATCAGTATCGATGAACCCATCATGTGAAACTCAATTGTAGCCATCACCATTGTCGCCGCCATTTCTTCCACCCACCAGACCCACTTTCAGTTACCACCACCAATCGCCTCCACTTAAAAACCCGTTTCAACACAATCATCATTTTATTATTAACTTTATTCACATCGTTGATTTTGCTGAAGACACCCATTTGATCGGAATTTCAAGGTTTGACTTTAGAATTTTAATGTCAAAATTTTGAATTGTGATTGGAACCTGATTTTGATTTTGATTTTGATTTTGATTACCCTTTTTTGGTTGTAAACACTAATTTTTTATTTGTGCTTATTTTTTAACTACAGGGGATAAAGTGTTACAGAGTCAAACCACAAGGGGTTAAGATGGAATTTGTCCTTACACTCTCCTTACTCCTTAGGTCTCCAAATCGTTGCACTCAGCCAAGGAAGAAGCAGAAAATCGCACAGCTCCACATCCGCCACCTCTCTCTCTCTCTCTGGCACATACCGAAATGCCGAGACCCGGAAGGCCATTGTCGCCTCTCCACCTGCGTACTCTCCTCCGATTCTTCTCTTCATCTCCACGACAATCATACCATTACCATCCCGAGCTTTGTCTCTCTCAACCCTCCTTTCTCTCTCCGCCACACTACCACCATCACAAACCCACTACCCACTTTCTGTCTCTATCCTTTTCTGTGTCCTCCAAATCCTTTTCTTCTGATGCCGACCAATTTCCAGAAACCCCCGACGAAGACATAGCCCAATCTCTTTCCTGCGAGCTCCTCAAAGACCCAAATTCAGACTCCCTCTCTGTCTCCCAGCGCCTTGACCTTTCATTCTCTCACATCACTCTAAGCCCTGCCCTAATCCTCTCTACACTTAATCTTTCCCCAGATGCTGGCCGCACAGTCTTGGGATTTCTCAAATGGGTCATTGCGAGGCCTAATTTTCACCCCACCGATGAAATAATTTCATATTTTGTGGATTACTTCGGCCGAAGAAAAGATTTCAAAGCTACCCATGATGTCCTTCTTGATGGCCGTGATATTTCTGGGCCTAAAAGTTTAGCATCTATTGTTGATAGGCTTGTTAGGGCTGGTAGACCCACACATTTTGTGTCTTTGTTTGACAGAATGGAAAAAGATTATGGGTTTGTGAGGAATTTGGAGTCTTTAAAATTGATTGTGGAGAAATTGTGTGAACATGGGTTTGCTAGTTATGCAGAGAAAATGGTGAAGAATTTGGCAAACGAGTTTTTTCCTAACGAATATATATGTGATTTATTGATTAAGGGGTGGTGTGTTGATGAAAAGCTTGAGGAGGCAAAGAGATTAGCAGGGGAGATGTATAGGGGAGGGTTTGAGATTGGTCCGTTAGCATATAATGCGATTCTTGATTGTGTGTGTACACTTTGTAGGAAAAAGGATCCGTTTCGGCTTCAATCCGAGGCTGAGAGGGTGTTGGTGGAAATGGAGACAGCAGGTGTTCCACGGAATGTGGAAACTTTCAATGTTTTGATTAGTAATCTGTGTAAGATTAGGAAGACTGAGGAAGCAATGAATGTGTTCTGTAGAATGAAAGAGTGGGGATGTCATCCTAGTGAGACAACATTTCTTTTGCTTATTAGGAGTTTGTATCAGGCGGCGAGGGTTGGAGAAGGTGATGAAATGATAGATAAAATGAAGTCTGTGGGATTTGGGGACGCACTTGATAAGAAGGCATATTATGAGTTTTTGAAAATTCTGTGTGGGATTGAGAGGATTGATCATGCTATGAGTGTTTTTGCAAAGATGAAGGAGGATGGTTGTAAACCGGGGATCAAGACTTATGACTTGTTGATGGGGAAGTTGTGTGCACACGGACGTGTGGATAAAGCAAATGCTCTCTATAAAGAGGCTGAGAGTAATGGGGTTGATGTGGAGCCCAAAGCTTATAAGTTGGATCCTAGGTTTGTGAAGAAGCCTACGGTAGTGAAGAAGGAAAAGAAGCGGGAGACGTTGCCAGAGAAGATGGCAAGGAAGAGGAGAAGTCTTAAAAAACTCCGGCTAAGCTTTGTGAAGAAGCCAAAGCGGGGGATGCGGCGAGCTTTTTGATCTCTCTCAAAATTTTACAATGAATTTTAGTTCTTTTTAGAATTTTGTGTACTTATTTTTATGTTCTTGTCATTTTGATCCTATCGCTGGCAAGATTAGGAATAAAACTTGGTTCAGAGTAGATTTTTATCCTTATATGGCTTCATAAGAACCATAGTTTTGTTCTGAGGAAGAAACACACCATCACCGGGAATCTTTATGTTGCTTCACTCAAAAGCCGCTTTAGCTATCAAATGCAGAATTTGCAGATTCATATGAAATTACTCCTTTTCCAAGAAATGTTTCTATGTTAGTAGTGGTGATGATATAGGTGTGGACCTTGTGGTTCATGTAAAATAGTTGTGGCATGTTGTGCTTCCAATGTGATTTACATAGTCCTTCCCAGTGCGATTTCCTCATTTTCTATTGGTTTCTTTCAATGCTAGCATTAATTGAATTTTCTTCTTTCCTCCCCTCTCCCCTCCCCCTTTCCAAAAAAAAAAAAAAAGAAGCCCAAGAAATTGTTAGATGTTGTATTGACGTTTGGGTGTAATAAGTTTTATATATAACCGTGGCAATCTTATACTAGGACTTTGACAGAACTTATTATTCCGCACTGTGATGTCTCTCTTTGATGTTATTATAAGGCATTGTTGTGTATCTCCCATTTTCTAGCCTGCATCCTGATTGACACAGATTTGTTTGGGTTTTTTTTTTCTTTATCATTTTTACCTGTGTATTGAAGCTAACTCTTGATTTAACCAAGTTTTGAGGTGTTAATAAGTTGGGTTGTGCATTTTGGGGCCAGGTAGCTCTTGAAATAAGAAGCTAATTGGATATCTACATGTATTTTGTTCTTTGGTGAAAAGGTACTGAAAATTGAACAACCTATTAATGAAGCAAAAAAACTCTCCCTCCCCACTCTCTCTGTGGTCTTTAGGAAGCTACTGATTGCATCCTTCCAAGTTTTTGGCACCCTCTGTGGGCATCACTTCTCAAAAGAATGTATGGAGCAATGCATTTGTTCTGCTGTAAATGAAGTAGGAGAATAAGAGATGTAATATTTTACGTTTTTTGATTGTATAAAAAGTCGTTAGGAGATGTATTATCTTACTGGCAATTGAAAAAAATTTAAGTTGTCGTAGGCTTGCAGATATGGACGTAAAATACATTGTAGGCGGAGATCCTTTCTAATTTTGGGAAAAAATCTATATAAAAAAAAAGAACTCATAATATAGATTCCGAGGAGCTTCAAATGATATTTCCCTTGGTCCGTTGGAATGTCTTGCAGTGGTATCTGTGTTAAAATTTTCCGAGTTTTTGCAGTTGTTTGTATGCAGTATGTGGCTCATCAGATACATAGCTTACCCTTTACAATTTTGTAGCTGATATTTTGGCACCTCTTGGTTTAGATATGGTCAGCAGTTTAGATTAGTGCTGTTAGCTAAACTAAGCAGCTTGGCTCACCAGCAAGCTTGTTCAATATTTTATAAGTACGTACATTTTAAGGTTTTAATTACTTAACAAGCCGAGTTACTTTCAGGGAAGAAAATGAGCCCTGTTTTGGCAAATCCAATTTGAGCTTCATTAGATCTGCGTAACAATTGGCGCAAGTGTTTTTATGAGGGACATAATACATTGGTGAAGACGAGAGAGAGAGATTCTTGATTGCTTTTGTATTTAGTTTCTGGACTTAAATTGTGATTTTACATGCAGGTTCACCCTGGAGTGGAGTGTGTCCTTGCTGTGATCTTTGTGCAGCTTGTTGTCGCGTGTATGAATGCAAGTTCTTTGGCTGATTTTGGTTGCAGATAAATGTCTCATGTTCTCAACTTGCTGTTAAGCTAAGGATTTATGCACACTGGGTCTTTTCTTGGTCATTTGTGTTGAAACTAAAGGAATAGTAAGTGAGTCATCAAGGAAAAAGTAATCCAAGGAAGCCATCAAGTTGCATGGAACTTTAGTGATGGCATTTCTATTCTCTGCCATGGAAGACCAAAAATTAAAATTGTTGGTATGTTAAATAGGTTGGAATTCTACACATGGCATTATTGTGATCTCTTCATTTGTTCGTTCATTCTTTGAAAGAATTAGGTTTACCTTGGCTACTGCTTTGGTGGGTTAATTTGGAACTACTTTTCTTGCCTTTTTCATCAATTAAAAAGCTTAATTTAGTCGTGTAAGTATACGATAATATTCTCCTTACAGATTAATTTTCAATGATTTTAGTGTCGTGATCATTTTACTTTGTCTAATAACAACCCTTTTTTAATGCCGGAATGTTGCTTTCAAGATTTTCATGGATCAAAATTTACATGCATGATGTTTCAAGAAAATCCTTACTCTATTCTTTTGTTCGAAAAACTGTTTTAAGTTGAGGTCATGAGTCGCGCATGTGATTTTATATCTATAATATAAAATATAACAGACTTCAATAAGTTTATTTGACGTTCTTATATCATAATCATTTATATTGCATTGTACCTCCCTCTTCAAGTACATATTATCTTAAGTATGAATACAAAAGGCCTCGTAATGATTGGGAATTAGATATTTTCACTTCAGTGTTGGGGCACGATTGGTAGTTAATGTCTTCTAATGGAAAACTCATTCCCATTTGACTGATTGTTTACACAGCGAGGGTAAATCTTATGAAGTTTGTAGCTTTTACTTTCTTTTTTTTTAATCGATTCTGCTTTAGTTAGACAAATTCTACACAAAAATAGTTTAATTTCGATTAATTTGGCCCGGAATCGTTGGAAATGCAGTAGGAAGCCCTTACATCCAAAAAACACTGCGGGATGAAAGAGAGGTACAAATAAATAGGAATTAAATATAAGAGTTAATTGTATCTGATGTCCTTAAAGTATGAGTTTTGTATCATTTTGGGTTTTAAT
Organism: Ilex paraguariensis; assembly: GCA_963454935.2. Lineage (NCBI taxonomy): Eukaryota > Viridiplantae > Streptophyta > Magnoliopsida > Aquifoliales > Aquifoliaceae > Ilex > Ilex paraguariensis. Next base: position 5,592,033 of record CAUOFW020001724.1, on the reverse strand, counting down.
ATTTTAATTGCATCATTTTCGTCTCTCGAAATATTAAATATATTTTTATGTGGTTTCTTAAGCAGATAGCGTTCAGATTGCTAATAATTTTTTATCATAATTTTTTTCACATGATACCTAAATATGAGAAAAAAATAATTTTAATAACTCTTGACTAAATTTTTACCAAAATTTTGGTTGAAGAACTACTCAAATTACACAGTTTTGATTATGAGGTATTCAAATTTTGGTCAAAACTATCTATATTACATATTTTTGATAAAGAGTTATCCAAGTTTTGTTCTAGGGCTAACCAAATTATTTTTTACCTATATCATATGATAAGTTTATAATAAAAAAATCGTTAACAATTTTGATGTTGTCTGCTTGAAAGATCATATAGAAACATATTCAATATATGTGTTTGTATGTAGCGTTACATTAATGACACATTTGTGACACTCACAGTGTGACATTGGCATCACAGTATATGTGTCACAATTTTATATATATATATATATATATATATATATATATATATATATATATATATATATATATATATATATATATATTTGTGTGTGTGTGTGTGTGTCACAAAATATTTAGTTATGTATACGTGTATATACATACATATGAGATATAAAGGGAGAGAGAAAGAGTTCTAATATAAGAAAACTTTAAAATTTAAGAGTTTTAGGTTTTAAATTAATTAGTTTCCTTATCTGGTTTTTTTAATAGTGATATGATGATAATTAGAAATACTTCGGTCCTTCTGCTTGTACATTTTGTCAAATATTTTTAAAGTTTGTATTTAAAGTCAAATAAGTTAAAAAAAAAAAAAAAATGGCTTCCCAAAAACCCCTCAAATAATTTCATTTTTATAAGCCCAGCAGATTGAATTATAATTTTATACTTTTTTTGTAATAACTTAGCGTATAATATCAATAGAATTCTTCAGATTCAGTCTTACCTATTACTTAATTGATATCTGATTATAATTATCTTCCTTTTAATTTAGAATCCTTCACACTTGCTGCCTAGAATCTGCATATGATGAATTCACATTGCTATGTATAGTTTCTTGATAACTTTTTTGGGAGGTCCAAAACACTTGATGGCAGCAGGAACTAAATATCATTTCGAGTGGGTTGAAACAGCAAGAATATTTCCATTTTCATAAAAACTGGAACAAATTAGAGATTGAATATGAAGCTCTTATCTTTCAAAGTGTTTCGGTATATTTAGACATGTTTCAATATATTTTAATCAATATTTCACAAATGAATACCCGATTTTCTTCTGTTTTCAGATTATTTTCGAAACATTTTTGTTTTCAAACTGACCGATAAGTATGCACCGAAACAATATTTCTATCCCTCCTTACATCCACCATCCAAGTAGTACTTGTAAACAGAAAAATCCTATCAAAAACACATCCCACCAAATTACTTTTCCACTTTGCCAGGTCCCCGGGGTCGCGATATGTCCACCAAAATCTTCCATGCACCTAAAGGGTTTCCTTCCAAAACCGTACGGACCTGTCAGTTCCACAGGTAACAAATGCTGCTTCCGTTGGTGAATGCTCAACCCAACGGGGTGCTCCGATATGGTTGGAAGGCCATCTTGCCACTCTCTCTGCTGTGAGGGCATCCCAGGTAACAATCTGTCGCCCGACCTTACGGTTAATTGCCACTGAATGACCTTAAAGCAATTGAAGACGAAACTCAAAAAAAGCTGAACTGACCTCATTGCTTGATTCGTCAACGGATAACACAAACTCTTCTGTATCATTAAAAACAGCCTGCGCGTAGAACACATACGTTAAGTCTTAAGTCTTGATTAGGAAAAGCAGATTTCAATTGTCTTGCAGGATTATAGGGAAGGCTGATTAAAAAAACAACAAACCAAACCCTGTCAAACTAATAATAAGCATTTCAACAATAATCCATGGGTGTGGTTCAGTGAAGATCACCAACCTCAGTTCAGAGTCAATTAAAATCTCAACTAAAGATAAACCCAAATAAAGGATTCAATTGAGGATATAAGAGATTTCTTTAATTGCATAATTCAAACGACATTAATCAGATTTGATGACTGCTACAGAAACTTCAGTATCCAGTATTCACGCTGGCATTGCATGTCCCATTTGAAGGTCCAAGTGAACAAGGACTCTAGAGAGAAACATTTAAGAGATATTAACAAATCTTGCCTTTAATTTGATATGGTTAAAAGACTACTAGTACTTATCAATTCCTACTCTCATGTTCCATTTTACCCTACTGTGGTTTCCCCCTTGAGCACTTCATCCCCTATGGTTTCAAATACAACCACAATCTCGTGTGACTTTGGACCAATCTGAACAATTAACACTGTTAACGTTGATGGCAAAATGGCTTTGATATCCTCACTAATTCTTCAAGCTCCAGCTACCATCTGTTCAAACACCATCCAAAACCCTAAGTTTTATTTCTCAAATTCGAGCTATACAAAGATCAACCAGGCCCACAAATCATAGGGCTCTTAATGGCCATGGAATTCTAAGCATTTTGGTGTTGGTTTTGATCGCTGCCATGCAATATTCTGGCCAAAATACCACTGCTCCTTTGGTGCTAAATATTAATTTGTTTGTCCTTATTTTATTTGTTGACTAGAAACAAAGATTTTGTTAATAGTACAAATGGATGCAATAAAAAATGAAGAGCAAAGTTGGACAATAAGTCCAACCATATAGCATTACACCAAAAAGGCGCTACATATAAACCATAAAAACAAACATTAAGATAAATGACATCTGCCCACAGCAGTCCAACTCGTCAAAATTCAAAAAAGAGGCAGATTTGCAAGCTCCTTCAAGACCAACGCCCAAAAGGAAGCTAAGAAATAGACAAAAAAATCCTAAATTTCTCTCCAACCAAACCACCCAAACAATGGCAAACATTGTGCAATTCCAAAGAGTAACTCCACTAATCTTCCATCCAAAGCCATTAAAATCCACGTGAAACATAGTTGAAATGGAAATTGGAACCACCCAAGAAAGCCCCACCATCTCAAACAACTTATTCCGTAAGTACCAAGCAACTGGCCAATGCAACAATAGATAATCCACTCTCCCAATCATCCCTACACATAACACACCATTGAGGGAAAAAGGAATTTACTAGGTCTTCTCTTTTGGAGAACATCATTGGTATTAGTCTTGCAGTGAGCCACAACCCATGCACAAACTAGCACTCTCAAAGGCACCTTAGCCTTCCAAATCTTCAAAGATGGATAATTTATGCTCATAACACACCTATTGAAGGCTAAACACTCTTTAAGGGTTTATTGTTAAAGTTTAAGAGAACTTACTCATGGGATTTTCCAATTGTTGGTGCCAAAAATTGGCAGAAAAGCTTTGGTATTGCACCAACTTTCCAGCAATATTCCTGGTGATTGACTGCATGAATTAGATGAGAAAATAGCAAGGGTTCCAACTGGTGTGGCAGAAATTTCAGGCCAAATTTCGGCCCTAATCTGGCACTGAGCCGAAGAAAAATCGGCATCAAAGTAGTGTGAATCCGTGGGTTACCAAATCCCTAAGGAGTTCAGGATTCATTGTCCAGTTGTGGTTTGAATTGGAGGGAAAAACAAAAGGCCTAGGGTTAATTGGTTTTTGTCATGGCAGGAAGGTTGAAGAAGAACTAGAAGATGAGTATTTTTTCCAATAATTACAATGACAATTTGTCTTTTTAGCATTTAAACGGGGATGGGAAATTTTTTTTTTATTCATGCTAAGTTGCTAACCCATAAATTACGTGTGTCCCACATGCAACATATTTTGGACTGAAATGATAACAATTACACATTGGTCCCAATCACTTGAGGCTATAAGCTCACCATAGGAGGGTGAAGTCCTGAAATGGAATACCGCTACTACAGGGGGAAATGGAAATTGTGCAGTGAAGTAAATCAGAATTGAAAAATCTGCATTCACTCATTCGTCACTCTATATGACTCTAGTAATTGAAGGGAAGTACTAGCAAATAGCCAGACAAATTAATCATTAGGCGGTTAAAAAATGGCGTCAAATAAAAACAAGCAAACAAGTAGATGCCCAACACACAGTTTTACAAAGAAAGTAACACCAGAATATTGGCATACCTGGCACCGGAGCTGTGTATGTGTAGCTCCAAGATATTGCTTAACCAGCCTTCCAGTGCCAACTTCCCAAAGCTTCACAGAAGAATCCTTCCCAGAAGAAAGAACATATCTAGAAAATGGGCACGTTAATTGTTTTGCAAAGCCAGATTCTCAAGGGCTTAACATCAGGTCTCATTGAAATTTAACAGTCTGTCAGCAGCAATTTTCCATGGCATCAAAAGCGACTCCTAATGCACAGGAAACACAATTTTGTAAAGTGTGTCCTCTAGTTTATGCAGCAAAAAGTCCAACATACATGGCCTAACATGCCATAAGAAATACATGATGTACATTACTAGTTCAATGCAGTAACTAAATGACTGCTGCAACAACATAGGGTTAGTTTCAGGGTAGATAGCACTTGACCAAAAAACCCAAGACACAAACTACTTGGTGTCAAGTTTAGCTTTTTTGAAGACATTATTGTCTTAAATACAGGGATTGTTATATTCTCCTGTTGTTCAGAGTCTACAAAAAGAAATCCCTGCAAATCTCTTCCTAATTTGAAAACCAGCATCCTAAGAAGCCCATAAAGAGTAAAATGTTTTCACATCATTGATTGTGTATGCCCCTGCTAGAAAATTGTATGTAATTGGCTAATTCCATGAGGTCACATGTAAATATCTCAACTAAATTCATGGTCAAGATGCTAGGAGGATGAAGATCGAGGCAAGGAGGTATGATAAAGTCCAAGCTACAAAGTCACAACTGAAGACTTTAATGGATCCTCAAAGCTTAGGTAAAGGTAAATGACCTAGATACCTAGTCGCCATAGTTTATTTTATTTTGGTTAATTTAGGAGAGTTAACATTGGATTTAGAATCAAATTCATAGCATGACTCTTTTGCCAAGTTGAATAAGATTTTTAAAACACTAAAAGATTTATTAAGCAACGCTGTTTAGTGCTCAATAGGGTTAGTTTTTGCTGATTTTTAGGCTTAAAAACTACTAACTGTTGGATGCTCACTGCCTTACGCCTCAGGCAATCTCTGAACACTTAGGTTGAAAGCTAAAAAGCCAACTAGTGAGGACTGTTGGCCGACTGTCGATGCGATTTGCCATATGGTTCAATCGGTCTTAAGATGGCTTGAGCGGTCTCCACACTTGTTCATTCCAGTAGCCACTGCTCCATGACCACTAGTCAAGAACTCGAGTGGTCTTCGCGAATTTGAGTTTTCTTTAGCTCCAGTTAAACTCTATTTTCAAGACTTATATACATGCGATGGTCTTTTCTCGCTAGGATAAGCCTCATTAAGCAAAGAGAAGCCTTAAAATCTATCTACAAAGTTAACAAAAACTAGACTCCCTAAATCCAAAAGGCCATAGATCTACCTAGATCAATCTTGTGCTTAAACCTTTAATTTACATTAGATAGAGATCTTGTAGAAACACACAAACCCATAGTGGAAGAAGGATCTTAGAAGGATTCCAAGTGTGAAGAGGAGGTTTTCAAGGGCGGACAATGGAGCACAATTCGTTGCCTAGTGAAGCAATTGGTCAAGAGCTTGACGTGGACTCCAGAGTGAAGATTGAAGCTAACAAGCGTCTAACCTTAGTATTGGTTGCGGTATAAGTTTTACAGTTTGTAATCTTACTTTGGGCATAGTGAATTAGGATAGGTGGACTTTGGTCCCATGGTTTCTCCCACAAGGTTCTCCATGTAAAATTGCTTATTTTGTGGTGTGTGAATTTTGCATTGTTTTTCATACTTGCCTACAATTTTACATCCTTCACATGTAATATGGTTGAATGAATCCAAATTTGTGGTTTTGACCGTGTTGATTGGGCAAATTTAATTGGATTGGGAGTATGCTTGAATTTGGGAATTTTGACTTAAATCTTCAAATTAGTTGATTGGGTTTTGTTAAACCAGGGGATTTGCATTTAATTGACTTGATTAATAAGTTCATAGAATTAAGTTTTGAATTGGGCATAAAATTTCCCAATCGAGCATCAGGACTTATTCACCCTCTAGCTCAATCACGTTTGAGTTCAGCGTGTTGGGGACATTCCATATCGCACCCTCAGCACCTAGCACCAAGATTTAATAAAATACAGTTTTTTTTTTTAACTAACACAATTAGTTGTCAACATGCCACCTGACATTCTTAGGAGAAAATACACGCAAGTAAAAGAACATAAACACTTGCAATTTGAAGAACATAGGTGTTTGTCCTCCAACTTGAAGCCAAACCTCTACCTTTGATCCTTTGTAAAGTTTGCACCCGTGGCCTCCATTGTTCCATGTGCACCAACTATGGAGCGCACACAACTGGCAGTTACCCCATCCCACAGTCGAATAGCACCGTCTTTAGATGCTGTTACATACATTCCACCAGTACACGAATATCTCACCTGCATGACCAAGTAATCATACTGCCATAATAAATGATCTTTGATTCATATTGAAAGTGTGGATTGCTGATACTTTTACCATGCACTATAGCAAGTTGACCAATTACCTGATTTATAGCTCCATTGATCTCTTGGACATTAGCTGATAGGTAGCATTGAAAAGTATTGATGTCATATAAGTGTGCAATTGGATGATCAGTGCCTGAAATCAATTTCACCCCATCAGCAGAGGTCAATTTGCAGTAGAATATGCATGTTGTGAATGAAATGAATTTGTAGAAACAGTACTGTATCAAATTATTAAAAAAAAAAAAACCCTAGGACGATTGTAATAGACAAAATATTGATAAAATACAAACAAACAAGGCATGCAGACCACAAATCAAGGGCATGCAAATCTCAGCCTATTGTCTAGCTTTCCAAATCAAACAACAGATTAAGCCACCTCCCTAACACATAGTCGTCCTCAACCCCCAAATCCTGCAACCACCAACTTGTGCCAACTATGATACATGGCAGGTCCCCCCCCCCCCCCTTTCTCTTTGCCAACATTCAGCCTCCTACAGATTTGGCATAACGACAAATAGGATTAACACCAGACTGGAATCCAGCAGTTGTAAAGCAAACCAGGACATTGTTCAATAAATTTTGATCCATTCATAAAAAATAGTAGGGAATAAGACATGCACGTATAGAGTATGGCATGACACGTAGAAATTCACATGTCATGGTTGATTCACTAATAGCCTATTCTTCTTCATAATGGTGTTTAATTACACACACACAAAAAAAAAAAAGAGGAAAGTAAAAATGTGCTAATTTCATTTTAAGCCAAGCGAATTTTTGGGGAGAGCGAGAGAGGAGGGAACAGAGGAAGCAAGTTTTTGGAAATGAAAAGAAAGAAAACAGAAAGAACTTAGATCAGTTTGACATTAAAAAAGGCAACAATTATTAAAATAAGATGTGTGTTGAAGAAAGGAGACTAGTACACAGTTCTGACAAGTTGATAGTGCAAATAAGGCACATAAGTGAGCCTTGTGCAACTTATTTAAATAAAAGTCAAGTTCTATCCCAACAGCCCTGATTAATGTAAGACCAAAATTCTGAAACAACTCTACCTATAGAACTGAGTGTGGACCAGCAATACAGCAGTACAAAATATTACATAAGCATGTAGGTTGAAGCAGGTTGAAACATAATTTTAAAACGCTGAACATAAAGAACATAATAACCTGCTAAAAGGAAATCTCCAGAAGGATGGAAAGACACAGACCGCACATTATGGGTATCCTGTTGAAACATGACTACAAAAATGGTGATACGACCGATATCACAAAATTAAAGAAATCATAAATTCCACCGCTGTGCTCGAGGAAAATATTTATGTCTGATATAAGAGAACAGAGAAACCTGGATAACTCGGACTGCTCTCTTCAGTATGGATTTTGAAAAATCAAAGAACCTGCCAGTAGAAAAGTATCATGTGAGCCAATATATTCTTCAAGGCTTTATAGATTGGTTTAAAAGGGAAAACTCTACAATTTGAAGTTGAAAAATTGTGTAAAATTATATGAAGCAATAATAACCAGAAAAAAATAACAAACACTAGAATATCAAAATTAAGACGACCTCAGATTTCATGAAAATGGAAGTCATACTTTATCGTGTGATCTTTGGCCCCAGATATCAGAATAGCATGTTGAGGATGGAAATCCAAATCATTTATTGGCTGCAATTGCGTAGGGAAAAAACTATTAGACAAAAACAGGGCTAAATACTGACACACCCTTCTATTATGTAAAACTAAAAGCATGACTACTACATGGTAATGAAAAGTTCCATATGGCAAATGACATCTTCAAAAAGACCACAGAAATGCAATTCCTATAGGCAACCATGTATCCACAAAGTTTTTAACTAGGCTAAAAATGAAAGTGTAGGACACTGCTTGTTTTTCTCTTTAGTTCTTACTTTACTTCTCCTTTCCCCCTTCTTTTAGTGGGTTGAGAGCCTACAAGCAAAAGCTGCATACAACAAGATTCAGGGGTGGTGACCCCTACCACTCAGTTATGTAGGGGACCACTAGGACCCAGAGAGATCTTGAGGGCCAAGTTGAACACATTGAGACCTGGAGCATTCTAGTCCATTTAGGAGTACACTTATCGAGAAGCTTCTTCAGGAACATGATATATGCATTACTTGAAATATCAGCACAAAAATCTCATCCTCTCATTGCTTCAAGAGGAATTTGGATACAATGAACTAGGAAAATCTTCACATGGTTGGGAGAATGAGCACGTCTAATCAGCAATCATTGACGAAGCACCTTTCAGTACGTTCGTGAACTGGAAGAAACAGGAAAGCAATATTTTGCTAATGTAAAAAGGAATCAATTCTAGAACATCAAGCAAAAACATTCTCAATAGGCAATCATTAGTTACCAGTTCACACTGACTGGTTCATCCAGGACATTAAGTACGAGATATGGGTGTGATCAATTTTATAGATTCAGTGGCAGAGCCAGCGTCACAACTAAAGGTAGCCAAAAGCCACACATAAAAATTTTGGGCACTGACATGGACAATATTTTCAAGTTCGCAGTTCCAACACATAAAAATGAACTGGTTGGATAGCATACATTATTTTTCATTTTTTTTCCCTGTTCTTGGTTAGAACAAGTAGAAAAAGATAAGCAGAAAACAACTTGACAAAGTATTTATTCTTAAAGTTTCCACTGACAATGTAACCGTCCAATCCTTTATCAAGAATGTGAAGTGACAAAAACTAACAGTGTCCTCATGCTCTGTAAGGTAAAGCAGCAGCTGCCACAGCTGAATAATTTACCCATCGCCAGAGAAGTCTACCGTTCATGCCTTCATGACATACACAAACACATGCACATATCTGATACAATATATTCAAAAACTGCCAGGGCATGCATTGGCCAATTAATACACCATATTTTAAAGAAGTCAATATAGATGATATTTATGTTGATGATATTTTGGGATTGTACTAGCAACATTTATTACTTAATTAAATAAAAGGGCAAGCTTATTTATCATGTTACTAGCTAATTTCATTTTAATATACATAACATAGTCCATAGAGTATAAGTTAAGAAGATTATTTCTCAAGAGTTGAGAAGATAAGACCTATACTTCTTAGTACATAACTCTTAAATGTTCTCAATCATAGGATTAATATGTGGGCACCAAGGATTAAAATATCGTTTCGGTGTATTGCTTCGGTCATATAGGAAACGGAAACAGAAATATTTCGACTCGTTTCGGAAACATAATGAAAAAAATAAAAAATTTAAGAATTATTTTTCTAAAATATTGATGTAAATATATCAAAATATCTTGAAACATTTCAAAACAATTGTACAAATGCATTAAAATATCATAATACATTTAAAAACATTATAAAATACCTCAAAATATCAGAATTTTGATTTCATCACTATTTCGTTTTGGTCTCCTTGAAAACGAAAACGTTTCGAACGTTTCAACCGTTTCAAAACGATATTTTGATCCTTGGTGGGCACTATGACTAGCACACACTTTGTTTACTCATATTTGATATAATATGATTCGCCCAAATCACTAGTGTAGGGACACTGAAGCAGGTGTGTAGGTGTTGTTAGAGAACAAGTTCACTGAACATGACCATTAACTAACGTAGGATTTTTCATATGGAATTTTACATATCAGTTAATGTTAAATCCTAAAGCTATAGTTATGCAACTAATCTTTAGACTTGAGACATCATAGTTGTCTTGTGCATGAACTTTTATGCTTTAACTATACAACATATTCATATACTAACCATATAACTTGGATATGTATTGTTGGATATAGTTAGATATGCATGGAGATTTATGAGTGTACAACATAGAATCTATCACTCTTGGTAAATAAAGGAAGAATGTCCTATGTGATCTTCTAGGATATGACTCAAGGAGTCCTTCACCAAGGTAGAACGACAATTAGAAAAGAGTTTCTAATTGATCATTAAGAGCCATAGTCCTAAGATCGAACACATAAGATTGAGTTAGAGGTTTGACAGTAATTCCATACCCTAGTAATTCAATTGGGGCATTGTGTGATAGAAGAATTGAATTGTATGACAACTGTAAATTGAATGGGTTCTTTACCCACTTCGTGCTATCTAGAGGTTGATCATGATATGCTGCTAGGTGTCACTCATGATTAATAGAAGCCCGAAGAATGAAATTAATATAAATATATTAATTGTTTTTCATAAAAGGAGAATTAGAAGAGTTCTAATTTAAGCTAAATTAAAAAGAGTTCTAATTTGAGATACTACTTGTAGTTAGTATCGAATGTCTACAACCGAGTATGCTTGAATCTATTGGGTTACACATAATAGAATTGATTGGAAACTAAAGGATAAAGAAGAGACAACCAATTAAGAGTTAATTGGGGTGAAAACCTAATTAAGAGTTAATTAGAGACTTTATTACAATTAATGGTTAATAAAGGGATTATATGTAATTATGAGATAATTGCAACTTGACCCAAACAAGAATTAAAGTCTTTAAAGCTCTATAAATACCTTTATATAGCAGGTGGATAAAAGATATAACAACTCTCTTACTAGTACAAGAAAAATCACCCCTCGTTCTCTCTCTACTAGTTTATCAATGGTTGAAGTAGATTCTTCAAGTTTGTCAATTCGTATGGATACCGATAGGTCAAACGTTTATGAGACTTGGAATAAAGATCAAATTCAGATTTGAAAATTTAAAGTTTTTGAGAATGTTTGAAGATTGTTAAAAGGCATACTTCAAAAGGTAACCCTTAATCTTTTTTATAGATCTTAGGTTTCTCGGTTTGTATTAAATATGAATAGATCTTGGTATTAGGAATCAAATTATTATTTTTAAATTCCGCAGCGTTTATTATATGATTCCTTTCAAAGGGGTGGCTCATAAAGGACTCTGTTACTTAACAGATAGTCATAGCAAGGTAGGGAATTGTGGCGCAAGTGAAGTTCCCACATAAATTTGCATCACAAGTGACTTGTTCATGGATCATTAACGTTTACTTTTTTGAGATTGTCTCATCAGAAGCTACTCAGATCATTTAGAGTTGCAAAGAATGCCAGGCCAGTATAAAGCTACCAGTGGGGTCCTTGGTCCAATAGGTCTGTCAAGTGACTTTTCAAAACCACTGGTTAACCGGAGTGGTACCACATAGCCTTGCCCAAAGGGAAGGATAGGAATTGAGGACAGCAGGGCCCCAGGGCTGGGACAGGGAAAACCAATCCAAAAATACATTGATTTTCAAAAGAAAGCCAGAACATGGCTCCACCACAGAATGCATTTAGGAAACAGATCCAATTAGTATGCCATAGGCATATACAAATGCATTGAACAATAGATAATTCAAATTGTTCAAATATAATATATCTGATGCCCATAAGCCAATTCCACTCCACGGTTTCAAATTTAACCAACTTCATGGCATAAAAAGGGGATAAACAACCTAGGTGGAATAATCTCAAAATGTCCATGCTTAAATTTGCACTAGTCAAAAAAAGGAAAACACTATGTCTGCTTGACTATTCCAAGACTAAATGTTCTGAGTCGAGATTTAGTCAGTAGAGTCACAACCAACTCCACAATAGGGGTTTTAAATAAATTTTGAGCTAAACAAAGGGTTTCAACTTTGAGATTACTAGTAAAAAGGAAAATCGGGGGATAGATCCTATAGAAATTGGTGCAACATGGATCACCTAAATTACTTTTTACGAACATCATAATAGGACATTGATGAGGATTTACTTGTAGATGGTCATAAAATGTTCGTGTGACAGGACGTACTGGGCCATCTCTTGCATCTGGCAGCATCATTTGCTTAATTTTTGATACCTGGGGAGAAGAATAGTTGTCAATGAGTTGGATAGATTCCAAGAAGAACAAATGACTGTTCATATAAGTGTCGGATGAACACCTCAAAAAGCTTAATTGATGTATCAGCACTACCGGTTGCAAGAAACCTTCCATCAGGACTAAATCTTGCGCATCTGGCAACATTCTACAAAATTTGATCAGGCAAAATAAGTTAGATGAGTGGAGCAAGTTGTCTGGAACATATTCAGGAGTAGTTAATGATAAAGAAATTAACACAGAGTAAAATAATTTTCTCTCTAGATTTATACTTTATGCTCTGAAACATGCCGTGTCTCATGCTTCGGAAAACTCTTCGATGAGCCTTTTGTATCATGCACCCCACTGTTTCAGAAAACAAACTGGTTAATGATTTTCTTTAGGACTTCTCAAAAAAATAATTCAGCATCCATCGATGTTTAATAATGAGAGTCCTGTGCCCGATGTGTCAATTAGCGTAAAAACATGTGAAAGTTTAGGGAAAGAGGCAATAGAAACAGAAGAAATCAATTCAGTAAGTGTGACATGGAAAAATGGAAATGAAAAGTATTAGATAAGTTCCTTATATTACACTCCTCTCTACCAATTCGGTAAGTTGTTAGATAGGACTGTAACATAAGTATTTATCTGATACTCCTTTTCACGTGTGGCTCCTTTTAGGTGATTCATCCACGTGATTGTATTGCGTAGTAAAGGAAGAGATGCTAGTGTGATTTAAACTCAGAAACTCTAGATTTCAATACCATGTTGAACACCACCTAATCTAAAAGCTTAAATTGATAGAAAAAAAAAAGTGTAATATATATTTATCATGTAGGAGAATTACAAATCCCATATGGAGTTTACTGGAAGGTAATAGAATGGAAAAATTGACAAATCACGTCAATAGGTGATCTCTTATTACATAGATCCGATCTTATTCCAAGAATACGAGCACCAAGACTCGTTATAAAGAACCTAGTTGCTAGTTGAACCCACTTGATTATTGTAGAAATTCCATAAGCTTTTTGCAATAGATGGAGTGATATAGTGTCCTAAGAATGTATCTCTAAAACTTTTTCAATGAATCTTTTAGGAATCAAATTTGCATCTTTAGAAAAGAGTCTCACCAAAACAGAAGTGTCTTCTGGGGATCACTGATTGTTGCTAACTTGTTCCACTAGATGTTTGTGCATTATTATCAACCCTTTGGCGGCTAGAAAGGGCCACCTCTAAGATCTATTAACGTGGATCACTTTGTCTACATTTTATCGAGCTTCCCACAAAAAACAAACTTCTTCTTAAGCAATCCATTCTGAAACCTGATTTGAGAAATACATGTCATTAAGGTAGTTGATCTAACTACAGTAATTTGAATCAAACAACTGCCTCCTAGCCTGTGTTTATGATCTCCACCATCTAGCAATCATTATTTCCAATTATCCCCATGATTCCTCGGTAAAAATTTCAAGGCATGAAGCAAACACCGCATACACAGCCAGGTTCATACACAGTTTGAAATACCATACAGGGAATAGATCCTCTATAAAGTTTCCAAGTTCAACACCTTCACTATTTGCCGAGAAGAAAATAAAAAGTGAATTCAATTGGACACGGCTAAGACACAGACAGGACACGGTTAGGATACCACCAGGATATGACTAGAATTTTTTTTTTAATCTCATGACTATTAACTATTAAGAGAGTGTAGGATTTTTTTTATTTTATTTTTGTGTTTTTGTTATGTAACTCATGGACTATAAATGTTAATAGACATAATGATTTTTAATAAGGACGTTGGATATTTAAGTTGATCTATTTTTATTTTAATCAAAAAATTAATACTTGCTAGGTCTTAGTATTAATATTGTTATAAAAATACACATTCTAGAATATTTTTTTAGTATTTCCATGTAAATCATGCATTAGAATTTTTTAATTCTTTCTTCCATTGTAATTAGATTGCATCGAGGGGTAAGGTACATACGTCCCCCCTAGTTAGGTGTAATTTAATTTTGAATCAATAAAAGTTTCTCACACCTTCAAGGTTTTCCAAAAAAAATATTGTTATAAAATATGCTTTGTTTTTAATATATTATATTTCTATTATTATCTAAAAAATGTATAATATTTTTCTAATTAGTCGTATCCGTATCCTATATTTTTTAACTTTGTTGTATTCTCATATCCATGTCTCTGCTTCCTAGCATAGTGATCATTTATCAAAAACTGACTCTGGTTATCAAATGATTGAACAACCGAAAGCCACTTTCTTACACAACTTGTCTTAAAAAAAAGGGGGGAATACTCATTTGCTTAAAATTCTCAGAAATTCTTTTTCCACTTCACAAGTATTTTCATTCTACAACACTGTCTAACTATTGGATACCAAGCATCAGTTTGCATGAGCTACTTTCTAAGAATTTCTATGGGAAAAGAGAAAGATCAATTTAATGATTGCTATTAATGTTTATTTCTTTTATTTCTTCAGAAATTTATGTTTTAGTATTCACCGACATTTCCGCTGTTGTCATAAGTACGTATGAGTAACCCATTCTTCAAACATAAATAGCATATACAACACCAAAGATTCACTCCCCAAGGAGGGAATTGATTTTAGATTCATGCCCCAAGGAGGGTAATAATTTGTAACAGATTGTCTTTATTCCAATCACTTTGTTATAGATCTTCATTGTCTGGGTATTAGGCCTTCATTAGTGCTTAGTAAGTGCAAGGATATCACAGGTTTTACCAACAGTTCACATTCTGCACAAATTATAAGGAAGAGAAGTGCATATACTCCGGATAAGAGTTAAAACGGGAACGTAAAGAAGCACCATAAGGTTATAACAAGATCCACAAAAGAGGAACTGAAAAATATCAGAACCACATCAGCTGTATGCGTGACAAATATCATATCTCCATGATATGATCATACACGTATCTTGTCTTGACTAGGGTGAGGCAAAGAAGGATAGATTTCACTAGGATGCATGGGGTTTCTATGGCCTAGTACCCAAGGAACGAAGAAAAGGGGAGATCAGTTCATAAACTTAAAACAAGTTGCCTCTCAGTCAGGTTCTGAAATGGAGTATTGTGCATTACTTTCACCAAATAATCTAATCCACAGCTATGAATACCAAAAATATTATGATCCCAGAATCCCAATCTTTAAGGTTTTTATAGCAGATGTCTGATATGGTCCAATTACTTTGCATAACACATACGGCTGGACCATAGAAATACTGTGCAAGACTAGTGAGAAAAAAGGAAGTTGATTTTAAGAAACAAATTACCTGAAATCAACAGCAACAGCACGAGGAGGTGGGATTGAGCCATATCCCGCAGGTATCACTGTATTTGAATCAAACAGCACAGATGAAGAAACACCTCTTAACATCTCATCTTTCTCCACTGCAATACCCTGTTAACTTATTAGAACCGCAATCTTTTTTCCCTTGTTATTCTTGCCTATGTAACTTTAGTCAAACAACCAGAGAACAAGTAGAACTTCAGGGAAAATGAAAAGGCTACAGCAAACAACCACAAACCTTGGTAACCAATTCGAGAAGCTTGTTAGGAGATGCTTCAACATTCAGCGGTGTCATTGTAGCCGAAGCAACTGCACTTGCAGCCTGTAAGGAAGAAGATAGTAGAATTCTTATAACCTTCAAAATATTATAATTTTTTTGGTGCAAATAAAATTGAGGAAATGACGAAAAGTAATTCCGAAGCGCTGCATATATTGTTACCCATGCAACAATGAACTGACACATGTGAAGGAGTTAAGTGCTGACTAATAAAGAACCCATTTGAGTTGAAGATTTCACTCTTAATTTACGGTGCTGAGCCAGTTAGAGAATGACCACCAAGAACATGGCTTTTCAGTCATGCGGCCATTCACCACTGATAAAAGTGTGATACTTGTACCCAGAGTCATATGCACACGAGGCCCTATGAAGGAAGTTTGTATTCCTTCGGATGTGGCATTTAACACATATGTGCGATAACACTTCATGTCTGCTGGAATGTTCATGGATTTTATTGCTGATGTGTCTATAGGGACACCAATGCTTTTATGTCAATGGAGATGCCCACACCGTCATTTAGATGTCTGGTAAAACCCCCAGTTGCTTAGATTACCAGTGTCAAATCCGTTGGCACCACCACAATGTCCAAACATATGGATCGCAGACATGTCCATTTATCTTCCTGCACTTTAGTGGCTTGTTCTATGGTAACTTTTTGCTTCTTAAGTACTAAATTTGTGCTTTTCAATCACATCAGAACCACCATTACATCAATGCTAAATTACGCTCATTGTTCAACGAATGGGTAAGACCAGTTCTCTGGCAAGAGGAGCCAAAAACATTTTTGTCCCCATTAAGGCATTTAAGGTTCTCTCTTTTCTTTATTTTTGGGTTTCAGGCTTCAATACATTCGCTGCTTCTCTCATATAATCAAGCTGATCACTGTTTTGCCTAATCCGATACAAGAAAATCAACAATTTCCCAGAAAGTTAGGAAAATTTAGTATGTGCTGTTTTTTATCAGCAATTAAACAGAAAAATGCGAGAAAATTTTCTGAACTAAAAAGGGTGGGAATGGGTGTACCTGATTGAGATTATTGTCGCGAAGATGGGCGACGATAAGAGCATTGACTTGGCGATACAGCTTTCCTTCCTGCAATGTTTGCTCCAAGCTGCCATTGCTGCTCTCCATTTTTCTGCAAGTACCCAGAAAAACCCTAACCTAAACCTCCCAGCGTAGTACTCACCGGAAAATTTTAATATATATAAAACCCCAGAAAGCTTGATTCTTTCAAGCTCGAATTTGGTTCTGCAATGAATATTTGAAAATCTCCTTCTTCATTAACATAAGAGATAATTACAATGTGAGTTAGATTTTTTTTTTTGTTCATTTTATGGTATTGAAAGGTAATTTTCAATAATATATTTTTATTTTTTAGCCAATAAAATCTCATCACGTGTCTTTTTTTTTTTCTTATGTTATTATTTTTTATTATTTTATTATCCTTTAAATCAATAGTCGTAGATTATTTAATTCAAAATTAATTATTGAAATTATTTTCGACATCATATTGTGGAGGCACCTTAGCCTTTTGTTTGATTGAATTATTATATATTTGTCCTTTTTTTTGGTATATTTGTCTTAGTAATCACTCATTAGTACTTTTTTTTCGTAAGTCACTATTTTTAGAGTGTACATTAAAATGACGAAAATAGATATCTCTTCTAGTAATAAAAAATGAAATCAACAAAAATTTACATAGAACAATAAAACTACTAAGAAATGGACATTAGAGTTCGAAGCTATGAGCTTAATCAAGAAATCATTCATCATCCCAAACTCTTCAGGATATTTTTGAATCCAAGGCATAAAGCCCTCCACTTTCAAGGTAATTTGTAAATATCACTTTCCTCTGATGAGTCCAAGTTTAAAAGGTCACATGACATGTTTTCGTTGTAAAGCGTTATCATTTGTCCATGGCATATAAGGTGACCAGAACAACATTATACTGATTTTTTTCAACATTGGGCTTAAAGCTTGGGCTTTCAAACTCCCTTGTTTGGGGTTGGGTTTGGTTGGGAGGGCGGTTTCTTATCTTATGTTCTCTTTCAGTGAGCAAGTAGCGAGCCAACTTATACCACCAAGTGCTTTTTTGGCTAACTTGTGCGTAATTTGGCCTCATGGGTGTTTTAGTTGATCATCCAACTCCTTCCTAATGAAAATGCGGGTGACATCTTTAAAGACATTTTTTTTTTTGTGTTAACGACTATTGGATAGCACCTGAAAACGACCCAACCATGACACTAGGTCATCAGTAGTCATTAACATACGGCAATCGGTCATCAGAAATCCTCAAACCTCAGAATATATGATTGGTGATATTAGAAATTATACCGATTCTTAGGTAACCTCCATCTCACATCTGATAAAACTAGATGTCACCTAACCATCTAATAAACCATTGATGGATACGACGTACACCAAGTGCTTCTTTTGCCAACAATTGTGAGTAATTTGGCTTGATGGACGTTTTAGTTGATTATCCCACTATTTCCTAATGAACATGTGGATGAAATCTTTAAATGCATTTTTGTCTGTTGATGATTGATGGATACAACTTGAGTAAAAGACATAGACCATGGTCCTCGGTTATCGGTATATGGAGGGAGCGAAATCCTCAAACCTCTGCATATGATTGGTGCTAGGAGAAGTTACTCCTAACACGATCAGAGCACAATTTGATCTCTGGAAGTTCTACTTAGACGGTTTCACAAGGGTATATCTTGACTCATCTAGAGCGAATATGCCACCGATGCATAAGGTACTATGACACCTGTTGAATCATATAGAGTTTTGTTGGGATTTAACAACAATTTAAATTCACTAACAAACACACATAATCGAAAAATAAATCAAGAATATAAAGCAATAAGAAACAAAAAAGAACAAGACACAGATTTTATGTGGTTCGGCAATTTTCCTACGTCCACGAAGCTACAGGAATTTCACTATTGAGAGAGTTGAATACAGAGAGCAGCTGTGCAATTCACCATATTAACCTTAATCACCAAAACAACAGGTTTTATATATCCTACGCACTGGACTATATAACGGGCCCAAAACTTTTCCTCGGGGGCGTTGCCCCCGGCCGTAGCTCCATGGACTAAGCCTCAAAAAATTTTTCATTAAAAAACTACACAACATTACTTCGGATCAAGTCATCATCCGGATCACATATACAAATTAAACTCCACAAAAAATCAACAAGTTTGACACTGATTCTTATGTAAGCACCACCTAACACTTGATAAGACTGAAGGCCACCTAACCCGTATGATAAACCACTTATATACCTTCAAAACTATGGTGCAGATAGGTATGACAGTCACTCAACATTACTTGAAAGACACTCAACTGGATCATAACCCCATAATTCCAGAGAGAGTGAAATCACCTTATTGACTGTCTTTACTAAGCACCTCAACCCAGCGAGCCAGCAAGGATTGACGCACCGTGTGGTTACTGATCCATCAATGATGATTGTTAACTTTGTCTAAATGTGCATGGGTCCTTTTGGTTTTTAACTTCTTTTACAACTTCAAACGATAGTTATTGTGTCATAAAATTATATGTCTTGAGCTCTAAAGATCTCGTCAACCATTTTTTATAGGCAAAGTGGATTCCCTACCACCTAGTCAATGTGTCACTTCAAATATTCGTTCTCTTTCTACGCTCTTAAATTAACTTCTCATTCTGATACTCAAGTCTATCTTTCTATCCCTTTTCATGTATCTTATTTTTTTGAACCAACATTTTCAGGTTAGAAATAGCATAAGATCTATATTTTGATTTTCATAGCATTTGGATACGACTATTTTCAAAGTTAAGCATCTGTTGAAATCCGTCAATTCAAATTTTTTTTGGGAACATGAAAAATTAGGTTATCTATTTAGTTTTTTGAACTCGTGTTGGCTACACAACTTTTGAATATGTGCAATAGTTTCAAATCACACACATTGAATAAATCATGACATACATATCATAAAATCAATGTGCTATCTATCATTAAGGCATTGTTCATTTGAATCGTACAACATGTTGGGTTTGGGTCCAGCCCAACCCATAGTTCATGGGATAAAAAACCCAGTAATTAAAGAAAAGGGCTGCTTTGTGGAATTGCGTCGTCCACCTTTGACCACATGAAACTAAACCAAGTGGGAATTGATTCTTTGCCAACAAAAGAAGACTTGTTGGAGGCGGCGTAAATTGTGAGCCAAAAAAGCAGAGAGCTTTTGTGCCGACCGAGAGGTGAAGAAGATTTGACTAGTACTATGTATTTTAAATTTATAATTTAAATTTGTATCTCAAATCAAATAAAATTATTGAATTAATAGGTTTTATTAACTTTTTTAAATAAGGTCCACTAATCCAAAGATCCTCTTTAATTTGAAATTCAAATTTAAATTGATACATATAATTACTCAAAACTCAAAAGGTTTTGGACGGATTGGACGGGTTATCCGTCTAAGTTGCACATTTGGGTTTGGTACCAGAGTGTCAAAAAGGTGCCACGTGTAGAGTGAAAAGTTGGTAGGGTACGTGGAAAACGATGCAATGCTAATGCACAGGAACGCATTTTTCACTGCCGTCCTCCCATGGAAGAGGCACAACGGTCCAAAGAGAAAAGACCAAATCCATCACCTACTTTGAATTAATCGCCCAGACCATCAGCCTTCCGACACGTCCCCTTCACAGAAGTTACTCTCATGCAGCTAGCACGTGCCTGTCACTTGCCACCGCATATTCCTTCTGAGTCCTTTTTTTTTACTTTTCAGAGAATCCTATCCCATGGGACAGAAATACCGTGTTGAAAGTAAATCTGGATTATTAGTTTTGATTAGAATAATTTATAATAACTGATTCAAAAAATGAAAAATTATTATAAAATAGAAAAAAATTACGCTCAATATAATTTTATTAGATAAAAGTGTAAATATACGATATCGAAAAGTGGCATTTCAATTGAGATTCTATTTCATTACCCTTCATTTATCATTACCCGTCACTAGATTTTTCTTGAAATAAAATACAATAATTAAGGTTTGGATATTAGCAATTTGAAATAAAAAACGTCATTTGAATAATGTTCTTTAACCCGTAGAGTGATTTATAATTGATTGGTGTTCCAAATTATACTACAATTGGTTACTGGAGTATGTGGTTTGTGTCATTATGATTTTTACTTTTTTTTATTGTGTCATTTTAATCACTCAAATTATAAATTTAACTTTAATTGATCCAATAAAAATAGATCGGTTAAGATATTTATCGACTTAAGAAGGTGTGTCCAAGTGACTAGATGAGAGGGGTATTTGTAAGAGAAAACATATAAACTTCTTGTATTTTGCCCAAGAATACTAATTTGTCACATGGGTTGAATCCAATTTAATTATTCTTTTTTTTTGGTTTAACAATAAAAAGATATTTATGTCAGTTTACGTGTACTTCAATTATTTTTTTATGCGATCTGATCAAAAATAGAATATTTATGTCGATATTAAAATATTTATTAGAGATAATTAAAATATTTATTATGAATAAATTCTTTAAAGTATGACTTTAGAAAATTATCAATATTATAATTTAAAATTTTTATATTTATAATTTATTCTTGTTATCGTTCAAGTTATTTTTGAGGTTTCTAATTATTCTTTTTGTCATCCTCCAACTTTGACTCGTTCAAAGCTTGCCGGGTCTTCGCTGCACCCCACACCAGTTGTCTTCTTACCTCCCAAGCAGCCCTTGCAACCCTACCACTTGTCTAATGCCTTTACCACCACCACCTCCACCTCCTTAGCCCATGCAAAGAACTTGTCAATATAAACACGATGCGGAATAAAATTTGAAAACGATATGACGAATGGGTTTTTTTGAACGGATATAGGACTAATTAATATAAATATTAAATTGGTCAAATTGAAGTTACATGTGAATAATATAATTAATTGATATTATAAACTAAAAACAACTATTTTATAATTTTTTTATATAATATTATATGAATTTTTTTAAAATAAAATATCTCTTATATATAAATGATAATACCAACACAATACAATACGAATTAAATATAATTGACAACACACCGACACCCCACGATCTGACACTCGTACAAAGAACCACACCGACGTACAAAACCAGCGATGCACTGCACACACAATACATCACCTCACCTCCTCCCCGTAAACCCGCGGCTGCCCGTACATCATCATTATCTCTCTTTCACACATATGAGTGGGGTTTTAGCTAAACTTCTTTATTTTAACATTAGAAATTCGAACAATATAGATTTTGAATTTTTATGGTTGAACGTTACATTAATTTAATTAAATTTATTTTTTTTAAAAATAACGAACGACGATCAAGAGTTTCATGATTTTACAAGTAAAAATCTAAAATAACGAACGACGATCAAGAGTTTCATGATTTTACAAGTAAAAATCTATCAGAGTGGTCTTTAAATTTTCTTTTTTATCCCCATTTTTTTTTAATTAAAAAAAGAACAACCCTCCCACCATAATAAGGAAAATTTCAACCACACTCTCTCTAATTTATCATATTTTTAATGACACCTCCTCTAATTTTTAAATCTTTAATAACACCCCTTGTCATATTAAAAATATTAAGTAGAATGCAATTTTACTAAATTGTCTATGATATATTTGAAAATAAACTTCATCCACACCCTCTCTAGATAAACATATCTTCAATGAGACCCCCTCTAGATAAGTTTATTTTCAATGACACCCCATCTGTTTTCTAATTTTTTTTACGTAATTAAATTCGAACTGATTAAAATTCTATTCAAACTAATTAAAATTTTTTTTTTTTACATATTAAAATTTGTCCCAATTAAAATTATATTTTTTTTACGTATTAGAATTTGGGCTAATTAAAATTTTGTTTGAGCCAATTAAAAATTATTTTTAATCGACTCAAATCAAATTTTAATTAATTCACATTGAATTTTAATCAGTCCAAATTTTAATATATAAAAATATATGAATTTTAATTGACTTAAATTTTAAAAAATCTAATTTTAATTGAAATGAATTTTAATAAGTAAAAAAATATAAATTTTAATCGACTCGAAAAAGAATTTTAATCGACGCTAACAACTCGAGTAGAGTTTAAATCGGCTCAAATTTTAATATATAAAAAAAAATTTAATAGGCTCGATTTTTAAAAAAAAAATTACGAATTAGTAAATAACAAATTAGTATTTACTAACAAATTATTTACTACAATTGTTATTTATGATTTTTTTTAAAATTTTAACAGCTCAAATTTTAATAAAATTGTATGTAAAAAAATTATTTGAGGTTATGTAGGGGTATTTTTGGTATTTTAGATGATTTTTTTTACTTGAGGTTATGTAGGGGTATTTTTGGTATTTCAGATGAATTTTTTTTGTTAGAAATAATAGTTTAATGGTATGAGGTATTAGTGATATTTAAATTAAACTAAAAGAGGTGTCATTGAAGATTCAGAAACTAGAGGAGGTGTCCTTAAAGATATGATAAACTAGAGGGAGTGTTCTCAAAGATATAGTAAACTAGAAGGGGTGTCGTTGAAATTTTTCCTAATTTCAAGGAAGAAATTACAGTATTAAAAAAAATTTGGTATCATATCTACAATTTTTATAACTTTTTGTGGGTGTATTTTATAATTTTTTATAACAAAAAAATTTATCATTTTTATGGGTAATTTTATAATTTTTGTGGATATTCTTTTATTATTTTTGTGACAATTTTACAATTGATCCTAATATTTTCAAGATCAATTATAAATTACTATAAAAGTGATAAAAAAATACTCACAAAAAAACGAACTTGTCGGAGGTGGGGTTTTCAAGTTATAGTTGTTAGGAGGCATAGAACCATATTTTTAGGAGAATTGTTTTTTTCTGATATAACTCAATAAAAAGTTTTGGTGTAATGAGTCTACGTCGGTGGTGTGACATGAAAATGCAAGTAATGAATTATGTGAGATATTTTAAAAATGTAGCTTTTATAGAACTAATTAGACTTGAATTCAAATTTTTGAGAAAAAGGCATGATTGAAAGACGGAGACCAAAATAATAAGAAGTGTATGTTTTGGTGACCAATTAAACTAAAATTCCACGTGTGAGAAAATGATAGGATTGAATATGGAGACCAAGTTGATTTGAAGCCATCATTTTCGGCACTAATCTATCTGAAGTTGAATTTTTGATTTATGAAAATACAAGGGTTAAGATTAGCTAGTTCGATTTGAGTAAAAAACTCCACAAAGAATTGTGACGGTGGTCAAAAAATTTTATTACTTGAGAGGTGTAGTATGTTGAGATGTATCTATGTCCCCAATTGTAGGTAGACTTCGTAATTTATAGGAGAGTATGGAGGCGCCATCGCGAAAGAGCCTTGATTAAGGTGTCACCCTTGTGACAGGAGTGAGTGGCTCTATAATGTTGGCACAACGAACAAGGTGGTCGAGGCTTACAATGTGTATCCTGATTTCTTTCTTAAGATAGAGATCTCACATGCGTCACTAGTAGACTGACTTTTCCAACGATGAGTTTGGTCCTTATTGGCTTGTATTTCTTATTTGACCTTTGGTTGCGCTAGTGACTTAGGCTTGGTTTGCATTTCTAAACTGAGCCTCTGAACTAAGCCTGGTCTGAGGTGGGCCGTTAATATTGATTAAATTTTTATTTATTTTAATTCAATGATACAAAATTTATCTCTAAATTTGTTTTCTTACTAAAAAATATCATATTTTTTGTATGACCATCAATATCAGACAATTCAATTAAAACACTCTCCAATGTCAAATCACCCTATTAATTCACACGTACCTCTATTTTATTTTATCTCCATCCACTATAATTATAAATTACATAACTAAAATAAATAAATTTATTACTCAAAATATAAATATAACTCGCTTAATATTTTAATTTTGAGTATTATAAATTAGCTTCAGTTACAGAGTTATTGCTAATATTATATATATTCTGCCTTAAACCAACATTGTTGCAACCTAAGCGTTTTTCACTTTGTAACCTTCAAAAATCTTCATAGCAATGAAAGTAGGAGGTTTGGAAAAAATAAGATACCGAAGTCAGAGAAAATCATATTAGCTGCATAGGATTTTCCGTTACATTCTGGTAATCCACATCCAGGAAAGTTGTACAAACCTAAGCTTTGAAATTCTCAAACACAATTTTTATTACAAATTGTATGATAAAACTAAATATATCTTATACTAGTAATAACTCTGTACCTAAAGACACGTTCCAATATCGAAAATAGAGTATTAATCGTACAATTTTTATATTTTAATTAGTAATCTATTTCTCTTTTCTTATTTGCATAATTGAAAATTAAGGTAAACAGAGATAAAATAAGAGAAAAATATGTGTAAATTAGTGGAATTGTTTGACGGTAGTGAGTGGGTTGGTTAAGTTATTTGTCATTGAAGACTGTGTAGAAAAGATGATGTTCTTGAGTAGGAAATTTTTTTTGATCAAAGTATTTTATACAATTTGATCAAAATAAATAAAAATTTGATCAATCTTATTTGTTGTTATACTTTTATAAATTGAGAATTTAAATTTCTATAATATTAAATAGTTTTCAATATTTAAATTCGCCATTGAAAGTTAGTTTGTATTCATGTATCACATTTGAATTAGCAATAAATCCTCTCCACCTATCACATGTCTATTATTTTATGGAAACTAGGACAATTTAAATGATTTTTAACCAAAATATTACAATATGAAGGTATAACTAAGTTTCATCATCCCCACTAAAATTTCTAGACAGAGAGGAGGGAAATCTATTAGACTTTCCTTTTTTTTTATTTGGGCAAATCACATTTTGCATTTTTCTATTAAAATTTTTCTTATTATTCTTTTAATTATTTAAATTGATTTCTTTATGGCTTAAAACCAAGCGTTAGTCTGTTTCTGACATATAATATTTGCGTTTATTAAATAAGTGGATTCTATTAATATTCAATGATAAAGACTATGCCACTGCCACATCACTTAGAATAAAAAACTTATTAAAAAATTTGATAAGCAAAACATTATTCCTAGATTTTTAGAGATAAAATGAATAAAATTCATAACTTAGACAACAATGTGGCGCAACTCTCTATTTTTATTTTTCGTTAAGTGGATAGGAGTGTCTAAACTAATTTATGTGTATCTTAATTAATCTCTTCTCCACTCTGACTAAAGACAGACTATTTATGCTGAGATTACGGATTCACGACGAATAAATTTCTCATAATCTAATTACAAGAGATTGACAAAATTCAAATTCTAGACGTCTTAATTTAATCGTATCTGTTTCCACTCTATTTGACATAAAATAATTATTTGAAATTAGGAAAGTATCAAATTAATGAAGATATTTATGTTTACGTTCTTTCCATTTCTTTTGAAATGAACATTATTTATTTCTTTTGTTTTCATTTTCCCCTTTTTGAATGAAAAACCAACGAGGCTGCGACAATGGCATTTGTTCTCAAGGGTCACTACTTGCTGTAGAGTTTCATATAAAGCGCACACAGCCCTCCCTTAGAATTCAACTTACTCTCTAAACTCTCTCTCTCTCTCTCTCTCTCTCTCTCTCCACCATGGCACAACCTTCTGTCTCTCCCACCCCCATTCTCAAAGACGAGCTGGACATAGTGATACCCACGATCCGGAACCTTGACTTCCTGGAGATGTGGAGGCCTTTCTTTCAACAATACCATCTGATCATTGTTCAAGACGGTGACCCAACAAAGGTCATCAAGGTACCCGAAGGATACGATTATGAGCTCTACAATCGCAATGACATCAACAAAATTCTGGGTCCCAAAGCCTCCTGCATATCCTTCAAGGACTCCGCTTGCCGTTGCTTCGGCTACATGGTCTCCAAAAAGAAGTACATCTTCACAATTGATGATGATTGCTTTGTAAGACTATGATCCTCTTTTTGAATACCCTTTTGGGATTTTTATTTTGGTTTTGCAAATTCGATTTGATCTGGGCTTGGTTTTGAAGTTTGAATTTTGATGTGTTTTTTGTTGTGCATTTATGGGATTTGGTGTTTGAATCTGTTGAAATTTGGTAGATTTTGAGTATTTATGTAGAATATTGGTTCTTGATTTGTTGTTTGTTTTGAACTTGCGTTTGTTTATTGGTTAAATGATTGATTTGGTAATTTGGGTGTGTGATGGAGTCTTGTGGGGTTACTGAATCTGGATCTTGATTTTGTTATTCTCTCTCATATATGTTTAATTGTTTTCTGAAAAATTTTCGTTATATTTTGTGCTGCCTTGATTTGATCTGCCTTTTATCTTTGCGTCTCTCTCCCTGTACATCATATAACGGATCTGTTATAGGGTTTAACAACAAACTATTAAAAGAAGAGATCTCGGAAGGTGACTTTTGATCTCATCCCAATGATAAACCTTCTCTAACACAATAGAAAGTGACATTTCTTTCTTAATAGTGATTTCGTGATTGTAGATTCATCCTTGGTGATTTTTAGCCATTCGGTTCAAGTTTGGTGTAATGGGCAGCCTATTGGGAGGTCCCTGATCTCTCTTTAAAATAGTTGCTTCTGGTTAATTTTTTTGCAATAGATGATCTGATCTCACATTTTCTTATTCTGTATGTACTGTCCTAAATTTCAAGTTTTCTAATTTCAATTATATCTGCATTTGGTTCTTACTTCTTCACAAACACATGGTCTTCTGTGTTTAGCAAATTAGTGTTGAGTCCTTCTAAGTTGAATTATATATAAGTACATGACGTCCGTATAGTCTGTATGCTCCTGCCTACACTTACCTTATTAGCATAGTGAGGTCTTTGCTATTGTAAATCTTAGTTTGTCTCTGCAATTTTGAGTTGGGGGAGACAGTTCTATGTGGTTGTAACGTTGGGAGTGCTATATTTATTCTCAGGTTGCGAAAGATCCGTCTGGCAAAGATATTAATGCACTTGAGCAACACATAAAGAACCTGCTGACCCCATCCACTCCATTTTTCTACAATACCCTGTATGATCCATACCGAGAAGGTGCAGATTTTGTTCGTGGCTATCCATTTAGCCTCCGTGAGGGTGTTCCTACTGCAGTTTCCCATGGCCTCTGGCTTAACATCCCAGATTATGATGCCCCAACCCAGCTTGTCAAGCCTCTTGAGAGAAACGCTAGGTACAAAACCAATCTTGCTTTATAATGTTTGAAATGTTCACCTTCAACAGGCTTATTAATTATATGCCATCGTTTTCAGGTATGTTGATGCAGTTCTGACCATACCAAAAGGAACCCTCTTCCCCATGTGTGGTATGAACCTGGCATTCAACCGTGAATTGATCGGCCCTGCAATGTACTTTGGACTCATGGGTGATGGCCAGCCTATTGGACGCTACGATGACATGTGGGCTGGTTGGTGCACAAAGGTATTGTTTGTGTTGCGTGTTAATTTCTCTGCACGTTGAAGTTCGTTGCATCATTCTGACCATTGTTCTGCTATAAAATTCGTATTGGCTCTTAGCAATTACATTTTCACACTTTCTTGCTCATGGCTTTTGATATATCCGCTGTCTAGGTGATATGTGACCACTTGGGATTGGGAGTGAAGACGGGTCTGCCCTACATCTGGCACAGCAAAGCGAGTAACCCCTTTGTGAACCTCAAGAAGGAATACAAAGGTATCTATTGGCAAGAAGAGCTGATCCCATTTTTCCAAGCTGCTACACTTTCAAAGGAGTGCACCACTGTTCAGAAATGCTACATTGAACTCTCCAAGCAAGTCAAGGCAAAGCTTGGTAAGGTCGATGAGTACTTCATTAAGCTGGCAGATGCGATGGTCACATGGATCGAAGCATGGGATGAGCTCAATCCATCTGGAGACTCCGCTGAACTACTACCTAATGGCTCCAAAAAATAGAAATTTCAATCGATAGTTGTTATCATTCAGTTTTGGTAGATCTAGGCGCGTACCATGATCACCATTCTTGTCCAAGTTTTTTTGGCTTTTAGAAGCTTGGGATATTTATTTTGCAGTCTGGAGGTTATATAGCTCCTTTACATCTTTTATGAGTTTTGAACAATAACATATTTCGCATTCTATTGAATTACAGTGAGCAATATTTATTGATATTGGGTGTTTGGAAGATCTGTTGAAAAGTTTTGTTGGCAAGTTAGTGTTGGCTGTCTTTGCCTTGTCTGAGACTCTGTTTTGGCATTTGAATTTTAAACTGAGAAGGACAACAACCTAACTTTGTTGGTTTGCTAAAAAAGCATATTCGGAGTGAGGGTCTTTGTCCCAAGGACGGCAAGGAAAATTCAGAGAGGCCAAACATAGTGAAGATTGCTATGGTGCCACCAGATACAACAAAGCTTGTCTTGAAAAGCTTTGGTGAAACTGTGGTAGCTACGAATCTCTAATCACTATGCTTTCAGTTTTTCCAGATGAGCATGAATTCCCCAACAGTCTCGACTTAATAGATTATCAACAGGGTAAGCGGACTTCATGTTATTCCACCATTGACAATGAGGAATGCATTAAGCCTTGGGGTAATACATTCGAGCGAATGAGTATGGATAGTGGCAAAGGTCCAAAGCTATCGCAGCATAATCGGGTAAATAGTAAATGCTGATATGACATCTAAAGGGAGGACGGGGATCGTATTTTACTGTCCAATTTCAATAAATACTGATAAGGCCGCTTTAGACAAAAGGGTCTGTGGGGATTGTTTAATTTTGGAAAACACAATGAGAATGGTGTATATATCATTTCTCATTTCAATGAATTTGAGGAGATGAACGTTTCATTTCTGAACAAACATATTTGGTTTTGATGTAAATCTTATGGATGAATGAGAAATAATACATCGATTGATTGAACGAATATAGCCAATATTTTCAAGAGCAACAAGATAAATAAAGAGATGTGAAGAAGAGAAGTGCAATGAATCTAAAAAATGGCTGATTTTGAATCAGAAACATATCATAAGCATATGTGGAGGAAGAATGGACTAAAAAAGTCGGTTAAAAAAAGTTGTGCATCGCCGTTGCCGGGGATCGAACCCAGGTCACCGGGGTGACAGGCGGGATACTCACCACTATACTGCAACGACTTGGTTTAAACGCAAGTGCTGAACAGTTGTATTTAACTGTTATTTACCAGAACCATTGAGATCCCTAAGATACTAATTTTTTTTTTTGGGGGTATTATAAAAAGTTACTAAAGGTATAAATTGTTGAGATTAAGGATCAAAAAATTATTTTGATGCATTATTTTAGTCACCTAGCCTAGGCAACGAAAATGTTTTTAAGTTTTTTTGAAAAGTTTTGACCTGTTTTATAAAGAGAATGAAAAAAATAAAAAAAATTAAGAATTGAAACAAAATTTTGATTCTTAGACTTGAGATAATTCAAGTCAAGAATTATTTTAATTAATTGTAACTTCTCTTTTATTAGTTGTTACTTAATTAAAGTAGTAGCTTCACCTTTAAAAATTACAATTGTTTCTGATTGATTGATTTTGAGATCGATGATGACCTTTAGAGTTAATATATAAAGATGAACATGCATTTGGATCGAAAAGGTTGATGTGACAGTCAAGTGGCCCATAGACAATGGATCAGCTGATAAATGAGAGACTTTCTAGACTTGTGAAATGATCGGATTTCAATTAGTTTGAATCCGAATTTGTATAAAATATTCAATATTCAAATATGCATCGAGTTTATTTTAAAGTCTACATTGAAAAAAAAAGAAAAATTAATTTGAATCCAAATTTGCATCGAATGTGTTTAAAAGTCGTGCAGATCTAATCCAAAACATAAAATATTATACATTGTAGGCCCCCACATTTCACATATTATATACAAAAGGTTTGCAGTTGCAAGTTTGTAACCGGGAAAGTAGTAAGTGTTGGAAGGTGCCAAATAATGGAGACAAACATAAAACCTAGAATCCAATGCATGAATGTATTTGCTATCTTTAAGACAAATTTTCCTCCCTTCCAATAACTTTCAGAATAAAAGAAGCATAATGCCGGCAATGCCTTTCAAATGGTATAATTTACGGCTTTGTTTTCAAAAAGAGAGATTTGACTTTGATCTACTATCGAAAGGAATTGTCTCACTTACCATTTGCTCTTAGTCCCATCAATATGTTGATACATCCCAGAAAAAAAGAAAGAATGGATGAACATAGATCAGGGTGGATCTAAATCAAAAAGAAAGAGCGACTAAAATTGTTTATCACAAGAAGTCTCCTTTACTCAACTAGAATAGATAGAGTCAGGAAGTGAATGTCGAGTCCTAAAGGAAAGCAGTTATATTATCTCTCACATTCGACTAGCTACCATGGCTAGATCTAATAAGAAAGCAAGAGAGTTTTGGGAGGAGAAAGAATAGAAATAATTTTGGTGTACAAGAAATGGGATGAAGGCACTCCCATTTACAGAGAATGAAGAGGTGCGAAGACACTTTTTTACTAGAAGACATCATTTCATGAAAAGATATCTTTTTTATTAAAAGACACTTTCATATCAAGACACATGTACATGAAAAGATGACTCTTCATAAGAAAATATGTAAAAGACAGTTCATTAAAAAGCACTCTTTCATGGAAAGGCACCCATTCATTAGAATAAATGAAGGTTACAACTATACACATTATTGAAATGTCTAACAGGAATCTCAAAGGGAAGTGCAAGTAGCACAACACTCTCATAACAAATGAACATATTATATAGTTAGCTGGCCATTTGAATCTCACTCTTAACTAGGAAATTTTCTCAAATCCAACTTGCTTGGTCCTGAGCGCAAAATTTAGAACACAGGGCAAGAGAATAAGGGGTTATTTGGTTGATGTTTTTATTTTGTGTTTTGTATTTTTGTTTTCGTTTTTTAGGCAAAACAAAAACAAAAACATGTAGATGTATGTTTCTGTTTTATATAAAAAAAATTGTTTTGGAAACTAGGCCTAAAAACAAGGAACAAAAAAAAGATGTTCTATGAAACATGTTTTTTGGAAACACGTGCGCTCCACAATCTATTTAATGAGATTTGCCATTCGAATCCCATTAGCAATAAAAAGAAGGGTTTTTTTTTTTTTTTTTTTTACTATAAAAACCTTTTGAAGAGTTTCTTTTTTCTTCACTCTCTCATCTTCTCTCTCTCTCTCTCTCTCACACACACACACACACATGACGAACTCAGACAAAGATCAATACCTCAGACGAAGACGATGATTGATCTCTCTTTGTCTCGCTCTTACAAATGACAAACTTAGACGAAGATCGATCCCTCAGACGAAGACGATGATCGATCTCTTTTTGTCTCGCTCTCACAAACCACGGACTCAGACGAAGATCGATCCCTCAGACGAAGACGATGATTGATCTCTCTTTGTCTCATTCTCACAAACGACGAAGAACTCAGATGAAGATCGATCCCTTAAACGAAGACAATGATCGATCTCTCTCTGTCTTGCTCTTGTTCTTTGTGAAACCTAGAAGATCTGTGCATATATGCACATATTTGTGCGCCTGTATGTGTGTGAGTGATCTCTGTGTGTGTGTATTGTGTTTGTTGTGTTCATCCTCTGTGTGTGTATTGTGTTCTCTGTGTGTGTTTTGTTTGAGATTGATTGTCATTTGATATTAATTGAATTGTTATTTGGAATTGTTGAATTGTCATTTAGGATTGATTGAATTGCTATTTGGGATTAAATTGTCATTTGAAATTGATTAAATTATCATTTGAGATTGTTGAATTACCAAATAGATACCAAACATATTTATGATAAAACTTGAAGTAATTATCAAACATATTTTTTGTTTTTATTCTTATAATTTGATAGAAAAAAATGACTCTCAAACATGTTTTTTATTTCAGTGTTTATCACAAAACAGGGACAAAAATTATCTCTGTTTTTGATTTTTTTAAGACGCGAAAACAAAAACGTTACCAAAAGATCCCTAAGATTATGATTTTATCCATGATATTCATCCCATATGTTTGCAAAAAAATTATATGCATTAAAAGTGGAAGCATAAGTTTGATCCACCAGCAAGCTAGTCAATACTAAGCAGTCATATGTTCCCGACGATCAATAAGTTACTGCAGAAGCTGTCAATGAAATTTTAAGGACAAGCAGAGAATCAATAGAGGCAAGGCAAGCAAAATTGGGGAACAGAAGAGCTCACATATAAGTGAAAAGAGGTACAAAATCAATAATCTTTGGTTAGTCTAGGCTACAAGGAAAGGAATAACTCATGCTTAATATAGAGCTGAGTAAAATTAACAGACATTGGCACAGCAAGTCACCTGCCTTGAATGTAAGTGGGATGATTTTTAACCTGTAAGAAAAATAAGAGGATTAACCCATGATACAGATTTTTGTGTTTCATAATGCCCTCAAGTTGAATATTTAAATTCATGACAATGGCTACATGAATCTCACATGTAATATAAGAGAGCTAAGTCTTTGTGCAGAGCCCATGGAGAGAAAATGGGAAAGAGGGCATAGAAAATGAATTCATGCAATTAACAAGAAAAGAATCACTATTGCAATTAATGTATGTCATTACTATACCTATATAAACCCATTAAGGATCTTATCTATTTGTATGCAATTCAATGATAAAACTCCCCATTCATACTTAGTCCATGATTTCAGAACAAATTGAGCTGGGCTTGGGATAAAGTTTATCAATGCTTCCGCTCTTCTGGTAGGTGGCATTTGGCCGTTCCTCCAGCCAAAGAACAAGATTGATTTCTAATCTTTACCAATCTAGATTTTTGTATGTAAATATATCTTGGTTATTTCAATATTTTGTTTTTTTTAACAATCACCATTCTCCCGTTTCGAATTCTTAATAGTTTCATGATGATTTGATAATGGGAATAGAGTTGATCACATGGTCAACTTTTTGTTGCATGATCATTTGTTGTACTACTTGCGGCTTGGTTGAAATAAGAATTTAGAAGATGTGCTTGAAAACTCTCTTGGAAAAAATGGTTTTTAACAAATTATTTGAGCAATTTGTTTGAGCAACTTAAAGCTTAAATAAAAGTGGAACTCACACCTCAAAATTGGTAATATCAGGTTTAAACGCATTCTCCTATGTGAGGAGATTAACGTGGTATATTTATTTGTCAAAAATCATTAAGATTTGAATGAAAAATTATGTCTCAAAATGACCTATTTGAAGTGATGAAATAAACTAAGATTAGTATAATAAAATAAGACTTGTCTCACATTAGAAGAAGACCAGCACTTTGATGAGTTAATATACTCCCAATTGGCTTCATGAATTGGGCCTCAAGAGGTACCACACTTTTATAAGTGGAGCGAGTACCTACACAACTTTAGTTATCACACACGCACCCTATTGCCATTTCAATCCATCCCATTTTGAATTCCAATTTTAGAATATTTTCAATCCATCCCATTCTGAATTCCAATTTTAGAATATTTCTTCTCTCTATATATTGTTGCATTGTTCTTTTGATTCAGTTCAAGCATAAACATAAGTTGTATTTGCCGGAGTCTTAAAAATTGAAGTTGATGATACCTCAAAATAAATCTCAAACGTCAGTTCAAAAGGTCAGCTCAGCCCAAGAGGTCAGACTAGACGAACAGAACTCGGAAGAGTAGAGCTGGAGGTCCCTTCGAGATAAACAAGGGCAATAACAGCCAAAGCAATAGCAGGAAGATCACGAGAGGTTTCTAAAAGCGTTAGGAAGCAATAATCAAGACACCTAATCTCAACCAACCAAGATCTTTTCCTATAATCAAGGAGAACCCCATGAAATAAGGGCAAGAATCTCGGCTAAGATCCCACTGAATAGGAAACAGCCCTATAAATACTATGTAACACCCCTAAGGAAGGGGGGACCCTAGAGGCAAAAATTAGTCATTGTCCTCTTGCAATCATCATTATTGACAGACAAGGAGCAAGAGTCACCATTAAAGAATGGATTAGCCGAGCTCCCGAGCTGGTGAACCACTATATTTCTACTGTGTTAATTCCCCAACTCCCCAGCAATTCTTAGTATCATTCACTCGAGTCTAGTAGCATAGATCCCAACAATTCCAATATTGTTTCTTTCATTTACTCGCCATCACAAATTTGCATCACGTTGAAATACATCATCAGTTTGGCGCCGTCTGTGGGAATGACTGTTCCTGTTACAAATAAAGCTGATTTTCCAGTGACTGATGGTATCAACGCGATACATGAGTCAAAGTCAGACCAATCTTCTACGGATGCAAGATCAACAGGAAACCGCAAATAACAGACAACCCAAAAATGCTCAAGAAGTAGATCCCCCCATGGGAGGCCTTCCCATGAATAATGATATGAAAACCCTTCGTCTTGTTAATGAACGTCTGATAAAACAGAACGAAGAACTTTTAAAGCTTTTACAATGCCCATCGGAGGCATGACCGACCTAAGGAGGCTAGAATAACCCACCACCAAGAGAGCAACTGCATCTCGACCCCCTCAGAGAAGTTAATGAGGTGTGAGAGAATAGCTAGACCTTGGGGCAAAAACCTCGCCTACCCCCTAGGAATGGACACAATGAGGAAGTGCAAAGTCAGTATAAGGAAGGAGAGAGGAGCGACTTCTTCTCTTATCAACAGGAGAGAAGAGAATACCACTGAGAGCAATGTTTCAAAAACATCCAACAAGAGCTCAGTCAGATGAAGGAGGCAGTGAAGAGCAAGGCCCCAGTCATTATGGATGCCTTGGTGTAGCAAATCGATTCCCCATTTACTGTTAGGGTGCTGCATTTCCCTCTCTTACATAAATTCAGAATGTCGCAGGTGGATGCTTTCGATGGGACAAAAGATCCCGTGGACCACCTCAACACCTACAAAAACCAAATGGAGTTGCATGGATATCAAGATCCAGTGAGATGCAGGGCCTTTGCTATCACCCTAAAGGGCTCAACCTTAGCATGGTTCAACAGACTCCCCCCAGCCTCGATTTCCTCTTTTAAAGAGCTGTCAATCTCGTTTGTGTCCCACTTCATTGGAGCTCGAACCTATAGGAAACTGAGCTACCATTTGTTAAATGTGAAACAAAGACATGATGAGAACCTACGGTCTTATGTCTAACGGTTCAACTCAGAATCCTTGAAGGTGGATGTCCTAGACGAGAAATTTGCTATTACAGCCTTCACAGCAAGTCTGGGGGTTCAGTTAAAAGACCTGATGTTTTCTATCTCAAAGAACCCACAGACTAGTATGGCGGAGGTGCTCGCCAAAGCAGAAAAGTACATAAATGGTGAGGAAACGCTCTTCTCCAAGGTCGAGAGCTCTTCGTCGAGAAAGGAGAAAGGGAAGGAAGAAAAGAAGAGAGAACGAAGTCCCAGAAAGGAAAGAGAACGAGACAAGTCTTCAAGAAGAGACAGAGAACGTTCCCCAAAGAGAAGGGGAAATGTTAGGGATCGCCTTGACCCTCCATAACCAGAGCTACAACCAAGGTATGCACCCTGACAGCTCATCCCCCTGATTGTTACAGTGTCTCAGATACTGTATGAGGTGCAAAATGAGAAGTTCTTAAGGTGGTCACCTCGGATGAAAGTAGATTCGACAAAAAGGGATCCTACGAAGTATTGTGACTTCCACAGAGACCATAGTCATCACATCGACGACTGTATCCAGTTGAAGAGGGAAATAGAATTTCTAATCCGGCGAAGGCAGCTGCGGCGCTATATGGCCAATGATAATCAAAACCGAGCTCTCCCACCCCCACCCCCTCAACGTCAAGCACCAGAGCCATACCAGTAACCTATGGGAGAGATCAGAGTGATATCTGAAGGATTTGCCAGAAGAGGAGGGTCCAACTCTACCAAAAAGGCCCATTTGCGAAAATTCAGAGCCACAGAAGCTCTCGAAGTATATATTGTGTCTAAGTCTCCACGCTTAGACACGACTATCACTTTCTCAGATTCAGATCTGGAGGGCTGCTAACATCCCCATGATGACCCTTTGGTGGTAAGAGTTGTGGAGGCCAACAGGACTATCCATCGTATTTTGATTGTCAATGGCAGCTCGACATACATCATTTTTGCTTCTGCTTTCTACAAAATGGATATAGGAAGGGAAAAGCTTGAACCAGTAAGTGCCCACCTATTGGGATTCTCAGGAGAAAATGTGTTGCCCCTGGGGTCAATCCAACTTATCTTGACCTTAGGTGACCCACCTTGTCAGACTACAACTGTGAAATTCCTAGTGGTTGATGCACCTTCAACATACAATATGCTCCTTGGAAGATCCTCACTCAATTCTATAAGGGCTATTCCCTCTGCTTATCACCTTGTAGTGAAGTTTTCAATAGAAAACGGAGTTGGATTGGTCTGAAGAGACTAGTGCGTAGCACGAGAATGCTACATGGCATCCATGAGAAATAAGGAGCTTGAGAATATCCAATTGGATAAGCTTGACATGAGGGATGAACTCGAGACCAGGCCAACACCATTAGAGGAATTGGAACCTGTTCAAATATATGAGGAGCCGGAGCATCTTGTTTACGTTGGATCCAAGCTGAGCAAAGAGATCAAGGATCTCTTCATCCAATTCCTGAAAAGGAACAAGGAAGTTTTTGCATGGAAGTAAGAGGACATGAAAGTGATTGATCCCTCTGTCATCACTCACAAGCTCAGCATGAATCTAGCCTGTAAGCCCATTAAGCAGAAGAGGAGGTGCTTC
Source organism: Ilex paraguariensis (assembly GCA_963454935.2). Lineage (NCBI taxonomy): Eukaryota > Viridiplantae > Streptophyta > Magnoliopsida > Aquifoliales > Aquifoliaceae > Ilex > Ilex paraguariensis. The sequence goes on along the minus strand of CAUOFW020001724.1, from coordinate 5,554,302 downwards.
GTCCCAGAGCGTCAGAAAGCCATCAACGAAGAGGTCAGCAAGCTCTTTCACGCGAGAGTCATTCGAGAAGTTGATTACCCAGTCTGGTTAGCCAATTTAGTCCTAGTCAAGAAGACAAACATCAAATGACGTCTTTGCATTGACTTTACAGACCTCAACCGTGCTTGTCCGAAAGATAATTTTGCTTTACCTCGGATAGATTTGATTGTAGATGCCACTGTGGGACATGAGCTCCTCAGCTTTATGGATGCCTTCTCGGGGTACAATCAGATCGGGATGGATCCCAGTGATCAAGAGAAGACCTCATTCATAATCGAGCAAGAGACATACTGCTATCAAGTGATGCCTTTCGGGTTAAAAAATGCAAAAATCACTTACTAGCGCCTGATGAATAAGATGTTTCAAAAACAGATTGAGACCTCCATGGAGGTCTATATTGACGACATGTTGGTCAAGTCACTAAAGGCAAAACTCCACATTGGGCACCTAGCAGAGTCGTTTCAGGTCTTGAGAGAATACAAGATGAAGCTCAACCCAACTAAGTGTGCCTTTGGGGTGTCAGTAGGAAAATTTCTAAGCTTCATAGTTAATAGCAGAGGGATAGAGGCTAACCCAAAAAAGGTAAAAACAGTGTTGGATATGCAGCCTCCCTCTAACACGAGGGAAATACAATGTTTAACCAGGAGAATAGTTGTCTTGATTCGCTTCGTTTCTAAATTAAGCGACAAGTGTCAGCCCTTCTTTCGAGTTTTAAAGAAAGCCTTTCAATGGGATTCTCGATGTGAAGAAGCCTTCAAAGCATTGAAGGAATACTTGAGCTCCCCACCTGTCTTGGTAAGTCCGTTAGAAGGAGAAGTACTTACCCTTTACCTGGTTGTCTCAGAGTTCTCAACCAGCACAACACTAGTTTGGGAGAAAGATAGAGCTCAGCAACCAGTTTACTACTGCAGCCGAGCTCTGAGGGGGGCAAAAGAAAGGTATCCTAAAATGAAAAAACTCATTTTAGCCTTAATGACAACTGTCAGGAGACTAAGACCCTACTTCCAAGCTCATACTATCGAAGTCCTAACAGATTAACCTATAAAGCAGGTGCTGCACAAGCCAGAATCATCGGGGAGACTAGTTAAATGGACCGTTGAACTTAGCGAGTTTGACATCAGATATAAGCTAAGGACAGCTATTAAGGGGCAGATATTGGCAGATTTCATTGCAGAATTCATAACTGAGATACCTGCAAAGACAGGGCAGTTGGTACCTGACCTCCCCACGTCGAAACTTTCAGTAGATGGAGCTGCCAATGCTCAGGGCAGTGAAGCTGGTTTGATTTTGACCTCCCCCGATGAGATAGATATTGAATACGCACTGAGATTTGGATTCAAAGCTTCAAACAACAAAGTTGAGTATGAGGCAGTCATAGCAGGGCTCAGCTTAGCTCATTCAATGGAAGCCGAGCAATTGAAGATCTATAGTGACTCACAACTTGTGGTGAAACAGATACAGGGTGCTTACGAGGCTAAGGGTGAGAAGATGATCTTTTATCTTACGAAGGTGCAAGAATTGATCAAGAAATTTGTGCAAGTAAAGATCAGACATGTCCCTAGAACTAAAATTCCAGAGCAGACATTTTGGCAAAGTTAGCAATAGCTTCTCAAGAAAATCTGGACAGGTTAATCCCCGTGGAGGATCTGGCGAAACCATCTGTGTGTATTGAGAATGAAAAAGTTTTTCCTGTGCAGAGTCTGTCAAGCTGGATGGACCCCATCGTGGAGTATCTCCAGAATGGGACCTTACCGGAAGACAACAAAGAAGTAGCAAAGCTGAGAACCAGGTTAGCTAGATTTTCTATTTTGCAGGGAAACTTGTACAGACGAGGTTTTTTAGCGCCACTCCTCAAATGCGTGGGGAACGAGGACGCTGATTATATTCTTAGAAAAATTCACGAAGGAGTCTGTGACAATCACATTGGAGCTCGGGCTTTGACAGGAAATACATTAAGGCAAGGGTATTACTGGCCCACTTTGCTCAAGGACTCAACAGACCTGGTTAGAAAATGCAAAACTTGCCAGATACATGCCAACATCCCTCACTGCCTATCAGAGTTCCTGACCTCAGTGATAAGCCCTTGGTCATTCCAACAGTGGGGTTTAGATATACTAGAGCCTCTTCCCACTAGTGTAGGACAATGTAAGTTCGCCATTGTAGGGGTGGATTACTTTACCAAGTGGACAGAGGTAGAGCCCTTAGCAGCAATTACAGAACAGAAGGTTCAGAATTTTACTTGAAAATCTATAATCTGTCGATTTGGGATTCCCAGAGCAATTGTGTCGGATAATGAGAAGCAGTTCAACAACCCGAAGTTCAAAAACTTCTGTGCCGAGCTCGGAATAAAAAATTATTTTTCTGTCCCAGCTCATCCTCAGTCTAATAGACAAGCAGAAGTCACGATCAGGACTATAAAGTCCGTCCTGAAGACCAAACTAAAAAATCTGAAGGGTAAATGGGTAGAACACCTCTCAGAAGTACTATGGGTTTATAGGACAACCACTAGGTTGGCAACACAAAAGACTCCATTTGCTTTGACTTTCAGTTCTGAGACAGTGGCGCCTGTAGAAGTTGGGCTCCCTTCACTTAGAACAGAATTAGCAAACGAGAAAAACAATAATGATTCCCTTCTACTAAGTTTGGATTTGTTGGAAGAAAAGAGGGAGGCAGTACTAAATAACATAAAGAGCTACTAAAAGAAACAGCTAGGTACTACGACAGGAAGGTCAAACATAAGAGTTTCAAGGTTGGAGATCTGGTACTGAGGAAGCTTTTGCTGACAAGAAAGGATCCCACTCATGGGAAACTGGGGCCTAACTGGGAAGGTCCATACATAGTCTCTCGAGTGATTAGAACAGAAAATTATGAGTTACAAACGGAAGAAGGGAAAGTCCTACCCCATTCATGGAATGCAGAACATATTAGGAAATTTTTTCAATAAGTTTGTCCTGTATTATGAACCATTGTTAAAAAATAAAAAAAATAAAAAATAACAAGTCTGTAATTCATTTATCCTTATGAGCACGCAAAAAAAAAAAAAAGAAGAGCTTTAGAACTCAGTATGAACTTATCAGCTCATAAAAAGAGCTTTAGAGTTCAGTATGAACTCATTAGTTCATAAAAGATCCTTAGAGCTCATGATGAGCTCATGAGTCCATAAGAAGAGCCCTAGAACTCAGTATGAACTTATTAGTTCAAAAAATGAGCCTTAGAGCTCACGATGAGCTCATCAGTTCATAAAAAAAAGAGCCCTAGAGCTCAGTATGAACTCATTAGTTCATAAAAAGAGCCTTAGAGCTCACGAAGAACTCATTAGTTCATAAAAAGAGCTATAGAGTTCACGATAAATTTGTCAGTTCATAGAGAACTTACCTGTTAATAAAGAAAGCCCTGAACTCACGATGAATTTATCGGTTCGTAAGAAGAGCTCAAGAGCTCGGAATGAACTTACTAATTCATTACAAAGAATGATAAACTCATCGGTTCATGGTAAGAACCTTAGGGTTCGTGATGAATTCATCAAAAGAGTCATAGAACTTAGAAACATCAGAGATTACAAAACAAAAGACTTTTTCAAATCACAAATCGTTCACGATATGCAACAAATATGGGAGAGTTGAAGTTTTCAGAACATCAGTAGTCACAAGGAAACAATCAAAGCAAAATTCCTAGTCGTCTCTCCAACTTAGTTATCCTGTCCTTCAGACGAAGGATCTCCTCTTTCAGCTCATCCATTTCCTTCTCAGTTGATAACAGAAGATCTATCAACTTTTGCCCAGCAGTGGAGAACAGAACTTCCCCTAGGCCAGAGTCTGAGGTAGGGGAGGAAGAACCTCCCTCTTGTGACTTTTCGAAGGGGCTCCAGTGTCTTCGCTTTTATCAAATTATGAAGAAAAAGAGTTAAGTTCAAGAAAAAAAGGAAAGTCTTGTTCAGCCGCAGCAACACTAAACAAGAACAGATTCTCTGATGTCATGAGCTCAGAGAAGGACATAGGCTCAGCTTGGTCATTAGTTCCACCCTCATCAATTCAAGTAAGTCCAGATCAGGAACACCTGCATACCAAGAAACAAGATAAACAGAGAATATCATAAAATTTGATCCCAACAGAAAGATCCTAATCGATTTCACCTCGGTAAGAATAGTTTTTCCAGGACCGAGAGACTCTGCACTCTCTAGTGCCCACCTCGGAAGACCTCCACGAGTCACTTGAAACAAAAAAGAAGCGCTAAGTGCATCCTGAAGGAAGGGAGGGGAGACCAAACACTAAACGACGAAGCCAAAAATCTCTCCACCGAAAGCAGACGAAGCATGGAACTTTATCCTCTTCAAGGGTAAAAAAGTGTAGAAACTCGACAACCGTAGGAAACTCGTCATTACCTCGCAGACGCCAGAAGAGGAAGAAACTGATCATGATAGCCCATCCTATGGGTGAAAGACAAGAGGGACACAAGCCAATATAGGCCAAAATAAATCCAATAGAAGGATGAATGGGAAAGCACAGACCTAACTCCAAAGTTGTTTCAAAGAAACACGTCTCCCCAGGGAGAAGGTAATTACAGGATTCATCAAAACTTGGAGCACGTAGAGGTAATTTCAAATCAAGAAAAAATTTCTTCATTTTTCTCTCTAAATTGAAGGATGTCACCACTAAGGGAACAAAATAGCGAGTATGCCACATCCACTCAATCCCAAAGGAGGTTCGTTCTTGAAACAGAGCAGAAAAAGGGGCAAACATAGCGAATTCGGGCGAAAAAAAGAAGAGAAAGAAATATAAAGCGTTAAGCTCTCAAGAATAACAAAATGATACCCGGGGAGAAGTGATAGCCAATACTTATAGAAATCTTTTGAAGACCCCAGATTTTTAGGAAGTTGGTAATTACACGAAATTTTAAGTCGGTTTCCAAATTAAGGAAGTAGGAACCTTTTCAGTAGGAAGGATATACATTGAAAGCAGACATCAACGACACCCCGGGATAAAACAAGCAAATCTCCAAGGAGGGGTCCAAAGCATAAAAAAAAGGTCAAAACAAAACCTTACACATCAGGAGGTCAGCAAGTCGAAAATGAGGAAGTCAATGCACTCAAGTAACTGCATCTAGGCATGCTCTTCCAGGTTGTCACCTTGCGTGTGGTCCATAGCAGTCCAGGACCTCGGCACATCGGAACCACTGGATAGAGCATGATTGTTTACCAAAAGGTCCCCTAAAGACTAGTCTTGGAGCAAATCAACTATGCAGGTCAACAAATGAGAGCTCCTTAAGGGTAAGACTTCAGGTACTCCTTGTCTTATATTTCAAACAGTTAAAATCTAGACCCTAATTGTGTATGCTAAACTGGTCATGCAAATCTCTTATCCATTTGCTGAGAGAGGAAAATGGTTGAGAAGATTGCACCACGCAGTAGAAGTTACATAGTTGAATGCTGGTTTAAAATTGTCACAACCATGAGTTGATAAGTTTAAAAAACTAGCTACGTATCCTAAATTTTTGAGGATGAAGTAAGGCCAGAGCTCTGGTGGTCAGTTGCTGGAGTTCGGACAGAAGCAGGATAAGGAGCTGGAAGCTTAGCTAGGCACATCAGCAGTTATTCCCAACCTTTTTACTTCAAGGAGATTTGAATGACCCCCTGAAGCAAAGGGGGAAGAGTTGAGGAATATCATATTCGATTGATGGAAGAGTAGAGCAACAAGTTAAAAACAAAGGGAAAGGAGGAGAGCTATAAGCTGTAAATTAAAGATACAAAATGCTACAATTCTAAAATTTTCGTTTCAAAATGTTACAATTTTGAGATAATTAACCCAAAGCTACAAATCCTAAGTTTTTGAAGGGAAAGTAGATGAAAGGCCTTGCAATGCAGTAGTTGATGTCTCAGCATGAGGAATGGAAGAAGGGCTCTCAGCAGGCGACCTCTCTGGCACAGCAACAGTTGAAGTTTCATGAGGGCCAAGAGCAGGCCAAGAGGTAGGAAACTCAGATTCAACCAAGGCTGTTGTGGCCAGCTCAGCAAGAAGGGAAGAAGCAGGCTCAGCAGCCAGGGGAGTAGAGATGCCTGAGGAGGCAGAAACATCTTGAGCTAAAGTCCTAGCTAGAGGAATGAGCCCTCCAGAGTCTATGGGCACGTCTTCAGAAACAGGAGGAGCAGGAGCATTATCATCTTCTTCATTAGACCCCTCGTCCTCTTCCTTAGGGAGAATTGAAAAGTCAAAGTTCAGTTTAGGGTAAGTTCTTTTAGCTATACCCTGAAAAACAATCCACCCTTTTGCCTACCTGGTGAGAACGTCATTCTCTAACTGGGCAATCAGCTCATCCTTTTTATGGATGGTAATGTCTTGCACCTCCAGTGCCTCTCTGGCAGCCCCTAACTCCTCTCTGACAGCATCATTGGCCTTTGCTAACACCTCGTACTCCCTCTTTATGTTTTTGAAGGAAGCTAGAGCATCAAGGGACTTTCGGCTCTCCTCTATCCAGTCATCGTTTTTTGACCGAAGGTCTTCCTTAGTCTTGCTGAGCTCCTCTTGTCTGGAGTTGGCAAAGGAAGACTGCTACTCCACTTGCTCTTGCAGCTCCTTTACTTGGACCTTAAGGTCATTATTTTCAAAGGCCAGATTGGCACACTTCATCTCAAAAGCTTTGGAAGCATTGACTGACCCCTCTAAGGCTAGGATTCGCTTTAACAAGCTGCTTATTTGAATAGCGGTTTGAATACAAGCATGAAAGATTAGTGTAAAGGGAATAGCGCAGGACAACCAAAGGAAAAAGAAAGAATTTGATAAATTAGGATCTCACCGAAGTACAACCATACAACGCAGTGAAAACACAGGTTCCCAGGGGTACAGAAGTAGCTGCAGCAATGTCAGACTCTGGGATAATGGAGGCAATGACCTCTGCAGCACGCTTCACGTCAGTAATGAGGGAATTCTCAAACTTCGAGAGGACCCCTTTTCCTACCACGAATTCCGTGGGAAGAGATTGGGAGGCCTCTTTGGTTGAAGCAGAGGTAGCACAACCAAAAAGAGTGTGAACAGTCTCCAAGATCCTCTCAACTTTTGATGCAGAAGGGGAGGACCGGTCTCGCCTAGGAGCATCTTTAGTGGCAAGTCGGGTCCCTTGGGGGAAAGGAGGTCTTGAGGCTGGTGAAGCACATAGGGGGGATGGTGGAGCCTTCTGGACAAAGGCAGAGGAAGTACCCATTTTCTGAACCTTAACTTGAGTAACTAGGCTCCCACCAGAACTGCCCTCAGCCTTGCGCTTGGTACCACCCTTGCTTTTCTTCTTCAATAGCTCTACCTTAACTTGGAGCATCTCAGGGGTAGGCTTCATCGTAGAAGGCTCTGAAAGATTTGACTTAAGCTGTTTAGTCAAAAGAAAAAAGAAAGGGATGAAAACAATAAAACCAAATAGGGGAAAGAACATTACCTTCTACGCCCTCAGGTCGGATAAAGGAAAGTGGGATTGGAGGATGACCGAATCCCTGCCTTTCTAATTCTCAGGGCTTAAGGAGCTTAGAGTACCTCTCTAGACTATACTTAGCCAATTTCAGCTTCACCCGTTTGTCCTCGGCGCTGAGTTCAAGTCGTATGCCTAAGAAAGGAGGAACACCAAAAACGCAGAGGTCAGGAAAACAACTTATAAATCTTCAAACCGCAGTTCAGTCAGACAAGAACTCACCTAAATTATCTGGGGCTAACTAGGCTCTGGGAATCCCAAGAGTATCTGTTTTATCAGCAGGGTTGTATTCCCAGTTGACACCCCCAACGAAAAAGAAATTCTTTTTCCAGCCTTTATGGGAACTCGGGAGGTGTGTGATGATCTGCCTAGACGAGGTCCGCCTAGAAACATATAGAAAGCCCTCAATTTAGGAAGCTTGACATTAAAAATGTCCATAAGCAGAGAAATGGTGGAAGTCCCAAGCTCATGCTTTTTAAAGAAAACTAAAAGACCCACTAAAACACCCCAGAAGTTAGGAGAAAGCTAAGAAGGGCAAACATTGAGGTGCTGCAGAACATTTTTGATGAAGGGGTGCATATGGAAATGAAGTTCATTCTCGAAAGTGGCCACAAAAAAATAAACTCTTTTGTGCACTTGGGCAACGTATGGGGTGAATTTATCTAGGCACCAGGGCTGAACACCAGGGGAAAATCAAAACGAGCACTAAGAGCTTCCATGAGAATAGGATCCACCCTACTAGGACCCAAGAGCTCAACATGCCTGAAGGCAGCCCCAATACCCGCTGTACTATCAGAAATCCCAACCTCACTCACCTTGCCTTTACCCTTGTTAGCGCTAGGAGGTACATGAGAGGAAGATGAGGGGAGTTCCTTGGAGTTCACCTCGGTATTGACAGCCTCAACACCGGGGAAGTTGTCAATCTCATCACCTACATCTCCTAAATCAGAATCTCTCTCGACAGACCTGTCGTCTAGGAGGGAAACAGAGGAGGGAGTTGCTCCAGAGGAGGCAGACATGATTGGTAAAGAGAAAGGCAAATCGAAAGAATTATAAAAAGGAAGAATACTAACTAAACACTCACTGATAATCCTAGGGTCAGCAATGTACCTCCCGACAGTAAGAATTTGCACAGTGGAGTTCCAATCCACAAAACAGGGAAGAAGAGATAGGCAACGATCGCGATTTCGAAAGAAAAAGAACCGAAAAACCCAGAAAAATAATGGCCACCTCGAAATCGAGGGATCCAGAGTGAGGAAAGGTAACAGAAAGAGAAAAGGGCATAAGGAAGCGTACTTAGACAGGGAAGAAGAGCAACAAACAACAGCCAAAGAACAAAATTGGAGGAGAGAAACAAAGCAGGATTTTGAGTCGAACCCAAAAAGCACAGCTTAGAGTAGAGAATAAGGGAATCGCGTGGAGGAAAGCCCAAAAATCACAGAGAGAAAGAGCCGGAGACGAAGGTGAACAACGTAGAAGATGAACGGTGATTTTGTATGTTTTCTTTTAGCTATTTTGAGCATTTAAGGCTTGAAAGACATGAGATGAGACGTGCACGGGAACCAGAGGAGCCATGATTGCTGCTACCGTAAAAAAGCCCCTCCCACGTGCATTTCACGTGCAGGCTAAAGTCAACTAGGCGCAGGTCTGGTCTAAGGTAAAAGTAGCTCGGCCCATGCCCAAGCTCGCTTGGGCCAAGGGCTGGGGGGGCAACTGATGATATCTCAAAATAAATCTCAAACGCTAACTCAAGAGGTCAATTCAGCCCAAGAGGTCAGACTAGACGAACAAAACTCGGAAGAGTAGAGCTGGAGGTCCCTTCGAGATAAGTAAGGGCAATAACAACCAAGAAAATAGCTGGAAGATCATGGGAGGTTTCTAAAAGCGTTAGGAAGCAATAATCAAGACACCTAATCTCAACCAACCAAGATCTTCTCCTATAATCAAGGAGAACCTCACGAAATAAGGCAAGAATCTTGGCTAAGATCCTACTGAATAGGGAACAACCCTATAAATACTATGTAACGCCCCCAAGGAAGGGGGGACCATAGAGGCAAAAACTAGTCACTGTACTCTTACAATCATCATTATTGAAAGACAAGGAGCAATAGTCTCCATTAAAGAGTGGATTAGCCGAGCTCCCGAGCTGGTGAACCACTATATTTCTATTGTTTTAATTCTTCAACTCCTCAACAATTCTCAATATCATTCACTCGAGTCTAGTAGCACAGATCCCAACAATTCCAATATTGTTTCTTTTATTTACTTGTCATCACAAATTTGCATCACGTTGAAATGCACCATCAGAAGTGCTACTTCTTCAAGAACCTAAAATTCATTCTATCTTAGGAGATAGTTGCTCATTGACCTTGAACACCGATAGAAAACAAATCTGTCTTAACGAAATTGTGTTTCACAAGGCTCGAATTATCTATTTTAGTTTTTTTTTATTAATTATTCGTGTCGATTTGCGTCCCTGTTAGTACATTATTTTGTTTTAAACAATAGGCTTTCTATTTTAGATTTGCAACAATTATTAAGTTTCCTAAATCTAATTATATACACAATATTTTTGGATAACAGACTCGAGGTTGAGGCCAAACATATTGCTTACTGAGACAGTTTTTAGGACCAAAGAAGCAATGTCTCCGGACCCTTTCGACCCAATAGCGCATAGCAAAGCTGGAAAATATTTCTGACCTATTTCAGTAAAATAAATGGAAATTTGATTGTCTAGAAACTACTGAAGTACCTTGTTCCAGTACAACTTAAGTGATCCTGAGGCCGCAGAAAGAGCTTCACCAGCACAAAATGCTTTTGATGCTTACCTCACTGAAGCTGTGACGAAAGTTGAAGCAAATCAATAGTAGGCCCATCTTCACCAGAAAGACTGTCCTTGCCATTTATATATTCCGACCCATGGAAAATTCCATCCATTACAAAGTTGATAGCATCAGTACCATCAGAAATGAGAATGGGATCTAAGTGAGTCTCTGCTACAGAATTTATCCCAGATGAGAGAATGTGGCTTGATTCTCCACTTGTTGACGCCTGCATGCTCACTCCCAAGGGTTTCTCACAGAATGATCTTACACTATAATGAGCAGTGCTGCCTGGGATAGTCAGTGTGTGAGCCATGGGGATTCCTGATGAATGACTTGGAGAATTCTTTGATTGAGATGACAGAAGAGAGAGAGCATGACCAGAATCTGATACTTCTGATGGCCCCTGAATAGGCGCTGTTGAGTTCATAAAAGTAAATTCCTCACTTCCTATTGAGCGGGTGGGAACCAAAGAATGTGAGACAAAGTTTGAGACCGCATCACTGTTCTCACTAAATTTGCTTCCTGTAGGGAGACAATGTTTGTCAAAAGCATAAGAACTGAAAATTGACTTTGAATGCAGATGTTCATTTGCAATAGGAATCGCTGATGGAATATAATCAGCCCCATCTTCAAATTTCATGTGCCTGGACCAGTCATTCATCTCATACTTCTTTGGTTGCAAGAGGCTGCTGGGAAGTACACCTTGGCAAATGAATGGTGATGTTGTAAATGCTGTCCCCTTGAATCTGCTACCTGCAGAACCTGAACAATGTTCGAAAATAACCGTAAATTATAGTTTCCAAAAGAAGCAATAGGACATATTTGAGGAACTAATAGTGTTAAAATATAGCGCTCTTTTACAAAATGAGAAACATTCGAGCCCAAAAATATATAGTTCACTAGTAAAAGACTTTCTTGAAAGTGCCCAACTCCTATCAGATTTCTGTCAGAGATGTAGACATGAGCTTGAGTTGACAGGTGCACAGCATGCCAATCATGAATGTATGATCATAAAATATGCATCCTGCATCTGTGAGTTATGGTTAACATCCATGCGTGTTTCTCTTGTACTGTTTTTTGAAGCTATAGACATTTGCTGTGGTTGCGAAAAGCTAGAATTTATCTTGTGTAACCTTGTAACATGGTACACTAGGTTTTTTCCTTGGACCAAATGAAACCAATGCTCAAAGCTCCAAAGATGCACATTGCAAAATAACAACTCCTAAAGGTCGTCTTACTTCTACTACATAATAATAATGGAAATGTCTTTCCTGGTACCATTGTCCAATTCATGGCTTAACTTTGCATCATATGCACAAAGCAAAACTGTAAAAGTGGAAATATAATTTTTATGGTATGAGGGTAGTTTCTGTTCAAGCACAAAGTACATTAAAAGAACACAACGAAGTCCAAGAGCTAGTTACTGAAAAAAATGAAGTCCAAGAGCTGATATTTCTGACAGAAAAGGTAAACTAATTTGAAGTTAGTAATGTACCTTAAGGAGTGCTGACTACAAGCAATAAAACTGTAATAGAGAACTTATTGCGATAGAAAATATATAGCTCACAAATCAAAAATAGAAGATATGGAATACAAACAGTACTTTGGAGGAATCAAAGCTCTATATCAGCTTATGAATCCTCAACCCATGACTATATTTGGAAGGTTAGAGATATTTTCTTACAGGTATAGAAGTGTACAGAGATAATATTTCATTTTCCAAAAGTATATATCCAATATAGACTCCAACAGGCAGTAAAAGTTTAAAACAATCAAAATGGAGAAAATTTCAGAGGAAGCTGATTGACTCCATTTAAAACACTCAAAATGGAGAAAATTTAAGTGACTGCATTCACGTGCATTGTTTGGCTAATAAAAAATGAAAACAATGCCATCACATTAATACATAGCCAAGAGAAGAAGTGATGCCAAATTTAATCAAAACTAGAAAGTTTTGATGAGCCCACATTTAGACCAGGTCTGGGCCCAGTTTATGGATTGAGCCCAAATCATCAAAAGGCAGGTCAAACGTAGCTTATGGGTTCAGCCCAGTCTAGAAGTCTAAGAGACCCATGAGGATCAACCCATATGGGGAATAATTAATGGCATAACCACTAGTCGGAGATCGAGACTATCTTTAATTGTTTTTATCCATAGCTGTAACTATCCTCCCCCAAGTAATCTATCCCTCACGCTACTGCCTCAACTAAGACTCTGTCTGTACATGAGAGAGAGACACATATCTCTCATAGCTACCACTCACACACCTCACCACTACTCTTGCTCTCTCTCACCCACATACTACTTTATCAATAAAGTTCTCCGGTCACCGTTGCCGCCTTCAATGTGGAGTAGGTTACCCTGACCGAACCACTATATATCTGTGTTTGTGTTGATCTCATCTTTATATTTATTGCATTTAGTACCCTTATTAATTACTCGACAAGTGGTGTATAAATCAACTTTTGTGCACTATCAAATTTAATCCAAGTTCAAGAAGGTATATTTAATACCATCATATGGCTGAAACAACCTCGCAGTTCTGCCAGAGTGAATACCCCCATGAGGTTTCCTTCGACGTGCATTGTGGCCTGCAAGACGTTTACGGCAGCTGCGTCTACAATCATCAAATTCAGCCAGCAAATGAAACCTGTAGAGGAATAAGGTAGCTTTCATATGTTATATTACAAATGAAAAGCATGTTATTTCTCACTTTGGCAAGCTTGAGATTGACAAGGTCAATTAAGCTATTTGCAACAAAAACATGCTGGCTTATAATTTAATGGTAAATGTAGACTTTTCTGCAAAACAAGATCAACCACATAGCTGATTTGACATTAATATTGTGGACTGAAGGTTGGAAGCACTTTATCATGTAATTCTGAAAATAAGGAGAATAAATTAACTAACCCACTTCCAGGATTCCAGAAGGGATATGACTGGGGAATGGTTGTTGAGAAGGTGGAAGAGAACAAATTGAGAAAATCTGGTCTGTACTGGGATAAATAATACAATTCACAGTTGCAAATATTCCTAGCTAAATATTGTGCAGTGTAAGATCTCTAATTTTCTCCATCTTTTCTTAAAAAATTGCTTAAGATATACAGTGTAAAAAGATAAATGACTAAACGATCAAAAAACAACCTGCTACATTGTTGACAAAACCTTTGTTCAATGCCGTTCACAATGACTTTGGCAGTCTTTGAGTGAACCTCACAAACTTTATGCTTCTTATGGTAATCTTTAGAGGAGCTAAGATCTTTCTTACACCCATAAACTTGGCAAAAGGGTGTTGAAGAATTCAAACCCCCTGCTCGAACTCTCTTAGCTAGCATAGATGATTCTGCTGAAGACATATTGTGGATTGTCTCAGAGGAATTAAAATTTTGGGCATCACTATGATCAGCTAACCTCCCCAACTTCAAATCAATGAATGATGAGTCCTTACAATTAGACTCCAAAACTGAGCTTGATAGCTTAGAACTGGACTCCTCTTCCCCAGAGAATGAATTTGTGATAGTTTTAGCTGGATTGAACATTCTTCCCCCACCAACCTTGCTACTCATAACATCCCTGATTGAGGCATTGGGTATTGATTCTCTCATCACCTCTGGAAAACCCAATTCAACACAAGTCTGATTCTCAATTGATTCTTGTCTTGAGCCTACCATATTGCTTCCAAAACTACTAGGGGTTTTCAATTCCCAACCCATCAACCCATTTTTACCTTTTGCAATCCCATCAAAAGCACAAACAGATTCCTCAGATGCAAAACCCTTGCCCCCAGAAACATAGCTCCAAGACTCCATTGAATTCATAAATGACAAAATGACTCTCTCAAAGATTACATATAAACCCCACAAAAACACAAACCAAGAAGAACTATATGCCTTCTACACAATGACCAAGTTGAATTGTCATCTTGAAAACCTCAATTGAATTCATCAAACTACGAATATTTAAGGAAGATTTCCCTTATAAACTCTACATACAATCCACTTACTCTTACCTCAATTTCTCTCCTTTAAAGCTTGTAGACCTCAATTTGAGAAAAACCCATAAAACAAATCCCAAAAGTCAGTCATTTAGAATCACAAGAGCTGTAAAAAAGTTGATCGACAAAGGAGCAAAACCCGTCATTAAGAAACGAAGAAAGAACAAGACTTTTTAACCTAATATTAAAAGAAAAAAAGAAGAAGAAAGAATGAGGTGGATAAGCTCAATGTGTGCTTCGATAATGGAAGCATAGCAGCATTTACAAGGGAAAAAAGCACTACAGTAAGTGAAAAAGTGACTGCTCAGTGACTCAAAATTAAACAGAAAGCTGCCACATGATTGGAGTGTGTGTGTCTGTGATAGAGAGAGAGAGAGAGAGAGAGAGAGAAAGAGAGAGAGAGGGAGGTTTTGCAATACCGGGGACTTGCAGATTGGTAGTTTTGTTATAGAAAGTTGGTACAAACACGACTCATTGATTGAGATGTACATTAGTTTTCTTGTTCTCAACTCGACAAAGTAGCTTGTGTTGACTCGTGATGAGCGCGTGTCAGTGGTTGTGAGTGGGGAGAGTTCTCCTCTCTGCTCGTTCTACTTAACGTAATAGCAGGTGAAAGAGAATTTGCTTTTCTGGGTAAGTAGGTAAGAGAAGTTGGTTCAGAAAAGAAAAAAAAAAAAAAAAAGGAGGGAAGAGAACTACTCTTGGCATTTTTATTTTTACAATATTTGTTATGGGATGAATTGTATTTTACTCCCCCAAAGATTTAAGAATTCTTAATCTATACTCCTAAAGATTAGATTTTTCATATACACCCTAAATTTGCTTTTGTTACTCATTTTGTCATCATGAACGCTAGTGAAGTGATTTTTGATGAAATGAGCAACAAAAGCTAACAAAAGAATTATATTATAATATTCTAATATAGTAGGGGTATAATATAGAAAATTTAATCTCATACAAAATTAAAAAGAAAAAGATTAATTACAAACTATCCCCTTCAACTTTGGATAGTTTACAACTTATTCCTTCAAGTTTTAATTTCAACAAATTGCCCCCTTTAAATTTTGAATATTTTGTAATCAATTCTAATAGGTATTTTTAGACAGTAAAAATTGACAAAATTCACATGATCTCTACTTTATTGAAAAGATATACTTATCCTTATACCTATTTTTCCCTTATACCAAATATCCATACTTCTTTTTTTACCCTTATACCCTTCCATTTAGGATTGATAACCGAACAGAGCTACTTGAGGTTAGTTTGTTTTGGACTTGTTCAGACTTGGCTCATTTAAACGAATCGAATTTGAATAATTTTTTAGGTTCGTTTAAAAAAATGAGTTTGAAGGCTCTATTCGAACTTGTTCGATTATCGGTTCAACTTTCATCCTCCCCTACCTCGGATTTGATGATTAACTTTCATTTCCTTCTTCCTTTCGGTAGAAACCCTCTATTCCTTATGATGAGGCGGAGACAAAGATTTCTTTATTTTTTAGTTTTGGCTTTTCCGTTTTCTTATTTTTTAAGGACAAAATTGGTATATAAAAAAAAAGGGAAATAATTTTTTTTTTTAGTGTTCAACCACTATTGTTTGTCAACTTAATCCTCTTAAAACTTGGAGGGGACAAGTTATATCATTTGAAACTACAGGGAGCTGATTGCAACAAGGACCTAGTTGGAGAGGGTAGATTGTAATTAAACCAAATAAAAATTCTTAAATATTTTGGGGTGCAAAGTGCGATTCCCATTGTTTTTCCTATTGAGGTTTCGTTTTTTGTTTTGGTTAATTGTTTCTTAATGCTTTTTCCTTTTTGAACCAGTAAATTACTTAGTTAACAATAATCTTTACGTAAATTAGATGGCAAAAATATATGAACATAGAACAGGATAACATTTTTTTTGTTATTTAAAAATTGTTCAAATCATGTGTTTATTCAATTTGAACATTTTATGTAAATTCTTTAATCACTCACAAATCATATTTTTAAAATCAATTAATACATTTCTTACGAGGTTAAACTTATGAATTTTGCAGTACGGATAGTTGAAATGTTGTTATTTAAATTATAATTATTATAAATGAGAAGTTAAAAGAGATCGATACATGTGTCTACGTCAAGGATAATCAGGGAGGATGTGTAGGATAAGTGGATGAAATGGAATGAACTTGAGTAGCCTATTAACGAAGAGATCAACCAATTGAGCAGAGGATAGGTGGAGTAAATACTCTCACCAGTCAAATAGAAATCTCTTTGCTGCAATGGACAAATAATAAGAGTATTTATAGCATAGTGTCCGAACAGGTAGGGCTACCTATCGCAACTCTCTAAGACTCACACCAACCCACAAGTACCTCCACAACAACTATACCAATGGCTATTAACCACGAGCCACGAGTCCTTACATTAACTAGATAGATGTGATATTTTCCTACACACAGCCTAGACGCGACTCCTAAGGAGGAGTGCGACAATTGAGGTAAAAGGGGATTCCCAAGGTTAATGATCACAATTGGTCATTGTGGGACCATGACCTCGAAAAAGTCATATATGCGATACCCCCAACGTGCTCCTATCCAAAATCCTCCCTTTTCTCTTTGAATCCTTTCCTCGAGACCTTTGTCAAGGTGTGATAGAGGAAAGCCACATAGTTTTGAACCTTCAACCACTAATCCGCATATCTTATTTATCCCATATATTGATTCGGACCAATAATCCCAGTTACCTTAACAGTTCCTTTAGATCTCAGTCAAGCACATCTCAGTAGGTAGTGAGTCATACATTAAAAGGTCTATTCGAGCAAATTAAACCTTTGAGACCTTACTGCAGGCGGTGGTTGACAATCATATGCTTGTTTGCCCTTGCCCAATGCCTAAGTAAGGACCCCTCCTCCTCTTAGTCCAGTGGACCAGTCAAGTAACGGTGTCTAGAAGGTTGAGAATATCAACTCGGTCGGCTGTGCAATCCCAGCCTTGTGTCCTATTTCTGCAATGGAGAGGTGACTCACGCCAAGGTTACCCCTAGACCTCTGCAGTGCCATTCTTGTCTATCCTTGGTTAAGGGTCTATTTTGTCACTTTTAATGTGATGAGGATGTGTCCCTCCTTTCTACAACACTGGGTGCTATCGCAAAACTAGGTTGCTGTCGCGGCCCTAGGTGCTTATTAGGGCACTGTTGTCCATACCCATCCTGCTAGTCTTTCGTGAGCTCTACTGCTATGTAATCTGTTAACTCTTGCTAATTATCCCTTCTTAGTATAGACAAACGTTCTTAATTTATGTGGTACTATAATTACCAAGAAGGGTGGGTTTATTTTTACTAGAATTTTTATCCATTTGAAAAAAAAAACGGAAGACTAGGCTATTATTGTCAAACCATCTGCCAATAGCTCATAAAAGTTGTAATATTTAAGACACATTCTAAAATAGTCCCCCTTTCCCTTTCCCTATTCTTCTTCTTCTTCCTTTTTTTTTTTAATGTTAACAAAGGAGGAAGAGTCTGTGAAATGAAGCTAAGAATTGGAAATGGCCAAATCAAAGCAAAAACAGGATGTCCAAACTAGAAAAGGCTATTGTAACAATTAAAAATTACGACCTAATGAAATAAGATTATAATTTAATGGAAACAAAAGTAATTAATTAATGATAGCGAAAAGTTGGGATCGATGCTATGTTTTTTGAATCAATCCTAAGTACATTACATAAAGTAATAATTCTGCCTATTAGAGATGCCAACTTTCTGTACCAAAGAAAAAAAAATATAACTATAATTTTATTTTTTATTTATAAAGTCTTGTAGAATCTCTTGATCCGTTTGTTTAGCAGGATAATGGTACAAAATGCAAAAAAGAAATTTTTTTTAATTTTTTCATGTGTTTGGTTAGCAGGAAATAAAAAATGATGGAAAAATAATTTTTTTCCATACTTGAATTTTCTCACAACTAAACAACTTTTTTTTCTTTGAAAAAACACAAAGAAAAGTAAGAAAGTTGTGATCTATAATCTAAATTTTCATTTTATCTTTACTTTTCTTAAAATATTCGGTTGGTTATTAATTTAAAAAAAACTTAGTATGGTTTACTGTAACCATATAATCTGGCCAAAAAATATGGGTTCAAGCCTATCCTTGACCTGGAACTAGGTTTGGCACCACTTTTTAAAATTTAAGTATAAAACGTATTTTTTTTTTCTTTAAGCAAATTTAATATAATTAAGGGTAATTTGGACAATTGAATTTTTTTTTCTTGTACTGTTCTTTTCTTTCAAACAATAGAATGAATTTTTTTTTTAAATTTTTTTACAAGTTTTTTATGCTAACCAAATACATGTATACAAATATATTTTATGAAAAGGCATAAGCTTATGTTTCCTGAACGAGCGGTTAGTTTATTACCATAATCTAATTTGATTTGACTTCAGTACTGAAAATCGTACCATTTATTATTATTATTATTATTATTTTTGCATCTATATCATTGTTTGAGTTAAGTTTATTAATTTTTGAGGTGCACTTATTTTTTAAATAAAAAATATTATTTTTTGGAATAAAACTTACTCTCTTTTTAAGCATTTTTAATTTTGTTGGTATAATATAAAAATTTTATTTTTCTATAGCATAGTACTTTCGTATGCTCTTAGCTCTGCAAAGGGGGTTGAGGTGCTAGCCACATATAAGTTAGTTAGCAGCTCTCACCAACCTTTAACACGTCGGCTAGAGTGGGGATAACCTCAGCCTGTGGAAAAGTCAAATTTAATTATCATTTATAATTGATTATTCAAATTTAAATCCGACTTTTTTATATTATGTAACTATTGGTATAGATTAATATCCGATTAGATTAATTCAAAATTTAATATATATAACTACATAAATAAATGAAACTAGGAGAATTTTACTGATTTGTTTAGTTAGGTAGAATCGAATTCTTGTATATGATATTCAATTTTAAACAAATTTAAAGAGGGATTCTGCAAACAAAAACTATAGGAAAACCTTATGAAGAGAATGGACAAAAAATAAACTCAAATTGCTTAAAATGTACATATTTCTAGTGTGGTTTCCAACTAACGGGATTTTGGTTTAATAGTATTTTTTATTTTGTAAAAACTTTATCTTTTTAAAATCAATGATTCACGTGATCAATGTGGAGAGAACAAAAAGTTGGTCCTATATCCAACATTCCTATCTTGTTGAATTTACTTCACCCTTGAGAACCCTGAGGAGTGGACCACCGGTGCCTTGATAGGTATATTGATGGATTTGATTTCACTTTAGTATGAACCCAAATCCGATTCGAGACTTTGATATGAATTCGATTTGATTATTCGATGGATTTCATTGCACAATCAATAGTCAAATCCAGTTAATAGCAAAAATCATCCATGTAACTTAAATAGAGCTATGTATAACAAATTATTTAAATTTTAATTCAATTTCATCGCATGATTACTTAATTTGGTCATATATTTATATATAATTTTAATCGAATATTGGTATATTCACTATGAATCCACGAATCATATATGACAAATTCGGATTCGAATCATCTGTGAAAAAAAAATCAATCTATATCTAGTTAAACGGACTTAGATTTAAATTAAATTTGGATCAAAATTCGATCCATCGATAAATTTAGCCTCGAACCTTTTTCAACTAGAGGTCCTAGGTAAGTAGGCATGTTTAGACAAGGAATACCAAAACTTAGTTCACTCAGCGAGTCTCTTTGTATCCGTGGCTGAATGGTAAAGGTGCCCAAGTGGGCAAATTCATTGGTTCGATTCTTGCTAGATGTACTAGGAACGATCAGTTCAATTGCTGCTCACGGAGTTGTTACATATAACTCACCTTTATAGCGTATGGGACACTTCAGCCGCTAGGGAAAGAGTACGGATAGATGATTGAAAGTTCCGTTTAGTGATCGCAATTATAGCCAGTGTAGGAGTTCCCATTTGAGAGTCTGATGCAACAAGAGTTCAAGTAAAGAGCTCAAATAAACCATAACTGGAAATATTTGAAGAGTTAGGATGTCCAAGTTATCTTCTCAATCCTAACTATTTTTATCAAAACTCATCCATCAGATACAAGTCCCCTATCCTTAATTTCATGTAAGAAGTGAATTCCCAATTACATCTGATGATCTATAGCTAAATAAATTGAAGGCAAAAATGTTAAAGGGAATCTCAATCCAATTCGCTATTTTATTTTTGATTTTTTTGGTTTTTTTAGTGAGATTAAAGGAGTGGGGTTACTTTAAGGGAGACAAAGGACATGTATACTGTATACCACCAGCCTTGAAGCTGAAGACATAATAATAAAGATGCACTTTATGAAGATGGGCAATTCCAATTCCTATTACCTTTACATTGAGTTTGAAAATGACTCCTAATTCTTTATGCAAGCACTTTTTGCTGTCAAAAATAAGGGACTGGACCTCAAGCATTGGAAAAGCCGAAGTGTGGTAGGTGGTCTGGGGGAGGACCATTAAAGCAAAGACCCCACCCCCCACTGATCTTATGCACTCTGGCATGGTTGTTGTTTATTGAACTTTTTCTCTGTTTCAATTTGAATGAGTGGCTTCAAAAGGCCAAATTAAATGAGTGGAAAGGAATTGCTTCAAGGGTTAGACATCCCTCAATCATACATGTTCTCTCAATTTTTCTCAATATAGCTACCTTATTAAATATTAATGGATGACTTAAATATACGTAGTGGTTGGTGGTGGCAAGTGGTGGCTGCCGGTGGAAGAGTTGGAGAAGAGGAAAAAAAAAAGAGAAGTTTTGTTTTATTTTTCTAGTAATTATTGCTCATGTCTAAATACACAGAGTAATAAAAAAAATTATCAATTACAAACATATTTGTATTTATACCCAAAATCAAATCATAAACATAAAGGAGAGAGAAATAAATTTAAGAACCAGTTGTAGTGGAAGTGAGTAGTGGTGGTGGGAGACGATGATGATTGTGGTAGGTGACGGCGACCGTCTTGGTGGTGACAATCACGGGTGGCAACAATGATGATGGTGGTGGATTTTGGGTGACGATGGTGGTAGTGACAACTATGGGTGACAGCGGTAGTGGGTGACAATGATGGTGGTTGGTTGGTAGTGGTGGTGGTGGAGCAACGACAATGGTGATGGTGGCAGTGGACGGTGACGATGGTGATGGTGGGTATGAGTGATGATGGGCGACGAAGGGTGCTTGTGGGCGACAGTGGTGATGGTAGGTATGGTGGGGATAGGTGACAGTCTGTGGCAGCGATAGTGGACGATGACGGGTGGTAGTGGTAGGTGTGGTGGGGGTGGGTGGCAACGGTGGTGGGCAACTACGAGCGGTGGTGGGTGGTGATAGGTGTGGGTGGTCATGGGCGATAGTGATGGTGGTTGGTTGGTAGTGGTGGTGGTAGGGTGACAACGATGGAGGTAGTGGTAGTGGGCGATGACGATGGTGGTGGTGGTGGTGGATGACAACAGGTGCTTGTGGGCGATGGTGATTGTGGGTGGGTGGGGGTGAATGGTGATGGTGGTAGTAGGTGTGGTGGGGGTGGGAGACAGTGGGTGGCAATAGTGGTGGACGATGACGCGTGGCGGTGGATAGTGGTAGTGGGTGGTGGTGTGCAATGATGGTGGTAGTGGGTGGTGGCGATAGGCAATGGAAGTGGTGGGCGGTGGTGGTAGCAATTGGTGGTGGGTGATGACGGTGGTGATAGTGGTGGTGGATGGTGGTGAAGTGTTTTGTAGAAAAGTGATTTTAAAGAAGTAGAAATTATTATTATTTTTTTACTTTTACTTTCTTATTTAAGTGGTAAACTACTTTTTATTTATTTGAAAATAATTAAAATAAGTTGTTCCAAACATTACTTAGAAGTGTGTTTGGATTGACTTAAAAAAAAAGTGTTTTTTGAACTTTTGACTTATCATTAGTACTTTAAAAAAAAAAAAAGTAGTGTTTGAGATTACTTATTAGAAATAATTTAAAAAAAGGTAAAACCATTTTACTACTTAAATAAGTCCAAAAATAAATAAAAGTTAAAAAATAAAACATTTAGGTTGCATTTGGAAACGTTATCAATTTTCAGTTTTTTTTAAAAAAAATAAAAACTGAAACAATTTTGATTTTGGTTTTATAAAAAATGAAAATAGAAAACCTGTTTGATTGTATTTTCTGTTATTAAAAAAAATTAAAACATAAATAGAAAACTTGTTTGATAATCACTTCTAAATTGTTTTATGAACAATTTATTTATACCATACACTTCCATGTTAGTTTAACTGTAAACATAACAAAATATAAAGATAATACATTAAGACATAACATAATTCATAAAACATTCATACTACAAATATATCCCATAATTTGCCAAACATCCAAGATAATAAACTATATAAACATCATCTCATTGATAATAATTTGAGATAATAATCCATATGCACAAAAAATCATATGTCTCAATGTCCAACACTTGCCCACAACTCATTGGCAATGCAATTTGAGATCCTTTGATTTGGAAAAATTTTGACACCGCTTTAGAGTCATGAAATACATGTTGAATAGGGCCTAGTTTTAAAATATATCTCTGAATTGTATAGGACCAATGGAACCATATCCACAATAGCTGCTTTTGTTTTGTTATTGGAATGAATGAGCACCTATTTGGATTGTAGCATAGTGAGGCAGAGTTCTGATCTGCCTTTGTGAGCTCTAGTCGTAAATAGAAGTTATTGAATAACATTCACCTTAACCTAAAGCTAATCAGATCTAACACAAGATCTAAGGAATGAAGTTGCTGGAACGACAAAGACGAAGCTGAAAACAAAATCAAATCTGAAAACCCTAGATCTAAGGACTTACTTTGGTGAGAGAGTTTCAGACGAGAGAGACGAAGCTGCTATTGGACATCTCTGAGCTGCTGGAACGAAGATGGTGGAACGAAGCTCTTGGACGTTAGAGCTGCTGGAACCCTTCTTTGCTAGACGAAGGGAATGAGAGAGACGATGAGATGAGAGAGAGTTTGAGGGTTTAATATTTTTGCTTGAGGGTTTTTTGGTAGAGGACATAGTTTGTTGCAAACAAGACTCAATGGTAGGATCTCATTAAATTGCTTTCGCCCATTTCCTCCCCCCACCCCCCCCCCCTTTTTATTTTTTTTTTGGAAATGACTTTTTTTCGTTTCCAAAATTTGAGGTAGATTTGAAAATGATTTTAGTTAAAAAAAACTAAAATGATTATCAAATGAGTTTAAATTTCAGGTTTTCTAAAAAATTGAAAACAAAAACAAAAAATTTGAAAACCGAACTGTTACCAAACAGACCTTTACTTATCCAAAATCACTTCAATCCATTCACTTTTATCTTTACTTTTTTCTTTCTCACCATCGCAACTCTCTCCATACCCTCAGTTGTGAACGACTGAAGGACTTCTTCCACTTTGGCGACCATCGACGACGATGCCAAAGAGTTAGGTGATCATTGGCAACCGTGACAACACTGTTCTCTCGAACATGTATGAACTGTCTATTTTTTATCTTTGAACTTCTATTTCGTTTGAGTTTTCCCAGATTTGTAAATTATGTGGAATATATTTGATAGATTTGTCTCTCTCTCTATTCATCTTTTTATTTACTCTTTTGAGAACCCTAGCTAATGGATTGCTCATTTCTATAATCTATTTGATAAAATGTCTCTTAGAAAATTTAGATTTGATTTGTGCTTATGTGTTGGTCCATTGCCTTTCTTGTTTAGGTATGACAAGCCGGTTGAGCTTACCCACATTGCTTGGAGTTAATGGCTTCTCAAACATGGATTTTTTGGTATTTCTTGTGTTTGGTATTGGTTTTCTTGTTTTTCTTGGGTGAGAGTTTTTCTGTGATTTGTGAATTGTTCGTTGAGTTCTTCGTCTTCTTGATTTAGGTTGAAGCTGAGAGAGGTGTTTTGGCCACCGAACATGGCGGAGGTGATGGTGGGCATAGGGTGGTAGAGTTGAGGCCAAATGGGTTAAGATTGTAAAGTGTTGATTGTGAAGGAAATATAAAAAATAGCATACATCATGTATACTACCATCAATTAGTCGTTTATACTATAGTAGAATCGTATCATTTTTTGTTCTGTGTCGTTTTGATTTCATATTATCTTTGTAATATATGTGAATAATTAGTGAACTATAACACACAAGACAAAACCCTGTCTTTTCAAATAAGTGTATCTTGTTAAAAATTGACACCCTAAACAATTTAACGTGCAAGCGTTGAGACAGTTTTTCAGCTTCACTATAATGCATATAGACTTTATAATTGGAAAGGATTAGTTGAGTTTGTTTGATTGTAATGGTCATCATCAAAATAAGTTTCTTACTGGAACCCCATGGAAAGACTGATTTTTCTGCATTGACAATAGTTGGCATGATTCATAGAAGACATCATATACATTTATTTAAAACAATTTTAAAGTTATTCTCTCAACTCATGCGGTAATTAATGTTACAAAACATAAACTTAAAAAATGAAACAAATAGTAGTATTTATGTTGCGTAAATCTAATCCAGATATGATCCATACTGATAAAAGTTGAGATCAAATATTTAACATAGTATTATTTACACAAAATAGCTATCCTCAAATTCAAACTCGCAACCTCATGATTATTACCTCAAAACTTTTACCAGTGCACCATGTCCAATAATACCTTATTTTGGGCAACTCAATTAGAGTCGGATTCACCCCCTACTTCTCATTGTACGTGAACCTTAAGGAGTTGTTACCTTGATGAGAGAGTGAGTGTGTGTCTTTGCTAGCTTGATGTCAACTCTCCATTATGGCTATCATGTACATGTTGTAGAAGAAAAGATGTATGAAATTTATACAAGGCTTTGTTTAGGTTAGTTATTATTATACGAGTTATGGTAATAACCTATGTATTTTGTGATGTTACTTTAGATGGCTTGTAGTAGTTCTATGAATGACAAAGACAAAACAAACTGGACTGTGGAGAGACATAAGTTACGTGTGCTACACCTTCAAAATGTAAACTCAAGCGTAGATTGTGTGAAATAATAAATTTCTCGAGAGTCTGAGGTCGAACCCTCTAGGAATTGAGAAAACAAGAGACACAAAACAAATAAAAAGAAATTATTTGAAATTTGTTTCAGTTAGAATTTATCCAATAAAACAAAGATGGATTGATTGAAACAATAATTGAAATACTAAAGTATCGGGGATACCTTTTCAAATTCATATGATAGTTATTAATGATCTGGTTTTCGAACTCGATTGAGAATCAAATTGATAAGTGATCCTATCAGAAGATTTGACAATAAAAAAAAATCGAAAACATCACTCTTTATAACCAAGATTTTATACAGACAAGACTAAGAATTCTTTACCGATTTTAAGCATCTGATGTGCTCAAAGCCTACAATAAATCAAACTGTCTTAACAAACCAATTCTTAACCTAACCACATAATCGTTTGATTATATTATTTTGTGAAAACTATGCTAATTAACTTAAGCTAAGAATAACTAGTTATTTGACTTGCAGAAAAATTCAAACAATCAATGTATAGGACACAATGAATCAAGAATCTTTACAGAGCAAAAAATTTACTAAACAATAAAAATTAAATGAACAAAAGCTCACACACCATTAAACCTTTGAATCAATAATAATACTGTATTTCATTGAAAACTTCTCCCCTAACTTTAGTTGGGCTTCTTAGCTAGACATAGTAGTAAAAACCATAAAGAATCAATAATTTCTCCCCTGACAATTATCTCCCCCTTTTATATTTTTTTCCCCTAAGAAGACTAGTTAAGGTACAACTCCACTTCAGAGTCCTAGGCGTTTAACAGCACGCATCCAGACGCTCACCAAGTTTTGTCCGGACGCAAATGACAGTAAGCACCAACCCTTCAAGACCTTCGTCTGCCCATTTTGGACATCCCGTCCAGATGCAATAGTAGTCACCGTCCGGATGCATGTTCTAGTGTCTTCTTCTTCTAACTTCCAATCTTAGTCATTTAACATTCACCAACACCCCTCCAATTTGTATCATTTACCTGTAAAACAAGAACATGCATTCCATTACTAACATAATACCAAATTCCACATAAATTAATACATTTAACATTCTATCCCATGTAAATAACTAGTTTTGCTCATCAAACTGAAACGTTATTAGATGCTAATCGCACCCCCCAACCCGGTCCTTGCTAGTCCTTAGTAAGGTAAGAGAAAATAAAATAAAATTATCTCCACTTTCGTATGACTCACGACTGCATTTAGTATATGGAGCGAGCCTTTAAACCCCTAGATTCCCTCTAGTGGACGAGTATGGTCTCGTGTGGGTTTCCAGAGATGATACCCATAAACATCAACCTGTGATCAAATATCTGAATAATAATTTTATAACACAAATTGCTACCACAATATAAAAATTCTAAGCTATAAGCCTTCTTATAAGCACGTGCAAAGTAAAATATAAAACTCTACACTACAAATATATGCATTTATCATGTTCCCATATAAAATTGTGTGTAGTGTGAATTAACTATATTAAATCAATAATTTGTCTTGTAATCACCTCTACAACTATCAACTATTCATCTCAATGTCAAATCTTACTAAATAATTCACTCATAAAAGATTCTTTCAAATTATAGTGACTATTCTCTCAAATATCACATGTGAGAAGAAGGTATTTAAACCAAAATAAAATAATGCTCACATGTTCCATGTACATAATTGTAACCCAAGAAAAGGATTTGACATAGTCTCATGAAATAAAATCAACACACGATAAACAAATAACTATTTTTTTCCCTCATTCACACTAGTCATGCATCAACCAATACACTCTTGAGATCAGATAGATCTTTATTTAAGATTATAATGGGGCCTTGGGATTAAGGTTTTGAAAAGAAGAATATTCATGAATTCAAAAGACTATCTCAAGAGAACATGTACATTATACAACCAAACTTCTTTCCACAACCTTTCATTCTCTATTATTTAGAAGCACAATTTACAACACTTGCTCATATTTTTTTGAAAACCATACTTGCTATTATTTCTCTTTTTCTTTTCAATTTGATTTTCTTCTTTTTTGGCAAGACATCTAATGCAAATATTCACAAGTATGTAAAATCCCTTTTTCTTTTAATAAACATCTCCCAAATTACATAAATAATAAAAACTCAATCTCAAGATAACTAAGGGTAAATGATGTTATTTATTTATTTATTTCTATTATTGGCTTGGTTATTCTATGTTTGGTAAAAGAAATAAAATTTTTCTTCAAAGGTTCAATCACGGCTTCTAAGGATAATAATATTCAAAGAAAAAAATTCAGGCTCAAATAATATCAAAATTGGCCTAAAATCATATCTCAAAAGCTCTTAATAACACACTGCCCCATACAAATAATTCAAAGTCAAGCAATCATTCATAATATTGGTGTTGACCAAAATAAAAATAATGAGACTATTGAAGGAGATTAGTTGAATAAAAATATTCTTTATTGAATAAATGTAAATAACCCTCTAAAGAAGATTGGATCAAAACTCATTAGGGTTTTTATGCATCCCCACTATATTTTTCAAGTTCTTAAGGTAAAATACCTAATAAATTTTTAACTTGGTAAAATTTAAGGTGCACAAAATATGAATTTTTATAAGAACATGATATGAAATACAAAAATATAGAATAAAATTCTATGTGATGCTAAGACAATTGCAAATTTAAAGTTAAGCAAACTATTTCTAAATTGTGGTGTCAAATTATGCATAAACATGTTATTTAAATTTAACAACACATACTAAAACAAAATATGCCTTTTCTAATATATTGAATTTTTGCGGACTGCATACCCCAAAACATAACCAGATCAAGCCTAGACACACCAACTCTAACAGACTTTAATCTAAAATTTGGAAAAAAAAAAACTTTCTCCCCACGTCCCAAGAGGACCACCAAGACATAGAAGAAACCTCAAAAAACAAAGTAGATGGGCGTGCGCGACCCTGAGAACTCTACCCTGACCTTTTCATCTAAGCCTTCATCTCTCTCATTTCTCTCAAAATAGGAAATAACATTTGCCTTCAGACCTGGGTTCAGTTTCTTCATCAACTGGCAACTCAAAGTCCCCGTCAAAGTTGAGAAACTGATCTCAGGTCTCTTCCATGGACACCAACTCCTCAGTTGCTGGCTCCCCCTACTACTCAGTGGCGTGGCCACTCTTTCTTTCTGCTCTCAATACACTCTAACTCTTTAATAAAGAACTAGAGTTGAGGACTACTATGTTCTTAGTCCTCTCCATAGTGGAATCCACCGCCACTCCAACCTACTCACATAGTGTAGTAGCAAGACCAACAAAAGAGAAAGAATCCTTCTTAGGATCCACTATAGCTCGTTGCATCTCAGACAATATCAAAAAAGGGAGATCAATGGAGCGTCCCATACCCATAGCATAAAGCAGTCGAGCCCAATCTTGCAAGTCCCCAAAATTCACCCTGGAAGGCATTAACTATCTATACAACATCCAACCATGACAGCATACTAAAGTTCCGTTAAATAAATAAAATTATTCACAATCCAATATCTCCAAAACTCAATTTACTCTAAAAGTTAATACACTTGAAACTCAAACTTCATAATCAATTTTTTTTAACAATAATTCTAATTTTCTACCATCATTTTATTCATCTTAGAAAAAATATTAATATAATATTACCCTTATTTACTCTTTAATACAGGGTCTTACAGGTCTGGGTAAATATGGTTGTTCCTTAGAAAGGGCAAAATATTCAATACCGAGATTAAATTCAATATTTGAGATAAAATTCAGTATCTTATACTTGTTTGTCAAGTTTCCCTGCTGAAGAAACTTATTCTCATTGGTCTAGACAAACTCCGCATCACCTAACAACTCTCTCGCAACAATATCACCCGAATACGCCTGTAGATAATTTGGGTTGGCCACTCTGGCCTGAGTCATTCCAATCAATCGAGCAATAATAGTAGCGTTAACCTGAATATTTTTGCACGGACAAAAGTACAGAAAGTGCCATCTCGTGGTCATCCACATTACTCTAAAATTCCAATGTTAGAACAGGCACACATGGCCACTCACGTCCCATGAATCTAGCCCACCTCCTAAAACATATAATGTCTTAAAAATGTTTCCATTCTTGGGATTTTCAATTTTCACCATCCCATAGGGAAAAACTTCTTTAATGATATAGGGACCACTCTATCTCGTGCGAAGCTTTCCTTTAAAAACATATAATCTAGAATTATACAAAAGAACTTTTTGTGAAGGTGTAAAAGTTTTTCTCAAAATATTGTTATCATTAAACACTTTCATTTGTTCTTTGCTAATTGGAATTTTCATAAGCTTCATTTTGGATCTTCTCAAGCTCATTCAACTGTAATTTTCATAAAGAACTGACTTTGTCAAGACTAAATTAAACATTTAAATGGCCTAATAGGCCTTGTGTTTCAATTTCATAGGTAAATGACAAGCTTTTTCATAAACTAATCTGTACGGAGACATGTCAATCAGGATTTTAAATTCAGTGCGATATGCCCATAATGCATCAGTTAGTCGTAATGACCAATCGTTGTGGTTAGGATTCACTGTTTTTCATAAAATGTTATTTATCTCTCAATTGGTGAGCTCTACTTGACCATTTATCTGTGGGTGATAAGGAGTTGCAACTTTGTGTGTTACACCATATTTTATCATTTAAGCTTCAAATGGTTTGTTACAAAAATGTAGTCCTCCATCACTGATAATGGCTAATGGTATGCCAAATCTGGACAAAACATATTCTTTTAAAAATTTCAAAATAACTTTATGATCATTTGTCTATATGGTATAGTCTCAACCCATTTGGACACATAATCTACTGTTAGTAAAATATAAATGTAGCCAAAAGATGGAGGAAAATGTCCTATGAAATTAATGTCCCAACAATCAAAAATTTTTATTATCAAAATAGGGTTAAGGGGCATTATGTTCCTACGGGTTATTCCCCTAATCTTTGACAACGCTCACAGGCTTTACAAAATTGTGTGCATCTTTAAAAATTGTTGGTCAATGAAATCCACATTGCAAAATTTTTGTTGCTATTTTTTTTAGTAGAGAAATGGTCCCCAGATGCCTTTGAATGACAACAAGATAGAATACTACTTACCTCATCATCAGGGACACATCTTCTAATAACTTGGTTTGAGCAATATTTGAAAAGATATGGATCATCCCAAAAGAAATTTCTTACTTCAACCAAGAATTTCGTTTTATCCTGTGCATTCCAAGCTGGTGGCATATTACCCGCTACAAGAAAATTTACAATATTAGCAACCGTGGTAATGATGAAATAACCAATAATTGTTCATTTTGGAATGTGTCCTTGATTAGCATTGTCTCAATGGGCACATCGCTCACAAGTCTGTACATATGGTCAGTAACCACATTCTCTACCCTTTTTTATCTTTAATTATTATATCAAATTCTTAGAGTAGTAGGATCCACTTGAGCAACCTAGGTTTTGCATCTTTCTTTGTCAATAGATATTTTAGAGCTACATGATTTGTAAAAATAATGATAGGGGATCCCATAAGATAAGACCTAAACTTGTCCAATGAAAATACTACCACTAGTAATTCATTCTCTGCTGTAGAGTAATTCATTTGTGCATTATTTAAAGTCCTACTAGTATAGTATATGACAAGTGACTTTTTATCCTTATATTGCCCTAAAATTGTGCCCACCGCATAATCACTGCATTACACATAGTTTCAAATGCAATACTCCAATCCGGTGGTTGCATAATTGGAGCTACTTCAACTTTAATGTTGTAAACCCAAGCGTAGGTTTAGCGAAGTAATATAATTCTCGAAAGACTGAGGTTGAACCCTCAAGAAATTATAACAAGAAAACAATCACACAAATACTAAAACAAATTTAAAAATAAATGATTTGTTTAGGGAATTGTTGAACAAAGAAAGTTGATTTAAATAATTAAAACAAAAATAAAAATACTAGAGCATCAGGTCTTCCCTCTCAATTCTGTACAATAATGATTAAAGACTCAAATCTTAACTTGAGATAAGAATCAGATGTCAGTTGATTCGAGTAACAAATCAAGTAAAAAAATCAAAAGTTATAATCAACAGATTATTCAGGAACCTGAATAATCATCCAATTATATTGTTTTACGATATAATGATAATTACCTCAAGCGTGGAATAATCAGTTATTTACTCGTAGAAAAATTCAAGCAATCGATGTACATGACACAACGACTCAAGAATTTTTACAGAGCAAAAACTTTGTTATAAGATTAGAAGTTAAATTAACAAAATATCAAATCAGTAAACTCAGAATCAATAACATTACTGTACTTCATTGAGAGGTTCTCCCTAGCCCTAGCTTAGCCTTCTAGCCGGACATGACGAACTAAAATAAAAATAAAAAGATGAGAAAAAGAACAATCCTAATCCTAAATGAGAACTCTTATTTATACTAAAAATAAATGTTACGTATAGGTAGCAGATATAAGGTTGTCTTGGAAGGAATTCCTTTCCCAAAAGGAAGTCTTGTAAGGTTAAATTCTGTGCATAAAATCTTTGGGGCGCGGGTACAAAATCTGTCTAAATTTCGATCTTGATTTTTGCATATTTAGAGGTTGATTCACAAAACTTTTGTGAAATACACTTTTGTAGCCCTTGAAGTATTCTTTTCAAACCCCAAAAATCAAATAAATCGGATTTAAGAGTCAAAAGGTATGACCAAAATACTGAAGACATGTTACCTTATCTTCTAGAATACTTTCTTAATCCAACTCTAAATGAGTTTTCTTTCAACTTGGACTCTTATAAGAATTAAATTGTCGTCATATCTTCAAGTCTTCCTATTTCAATCTTGACTCTTCAATCGTTATCAATTATGATTCTTCCTCTAGTGATTGTTTCACTTGCCTTATCTATTATTATTTTAAATCAACCAATTTATCTACAAAATAAACTAAACAACTAGAAAAAGTATCAAAATAGAAAATCAAGGAATTTAACATATTTAATCACAAATAATATGTAATTAACCAATCATTAAATATAATAAAATAACAATTTTGATAGTTAATCACACCCCCTAACCAGAATATTACTAGTCCCTAGTAATACATGAAACTTAAAATTTAAAAACTAAAAAAAATAAACTAATAAAATAAAACACAAATCCACTTTCGTAGGCTTCACGATTGCATTCAGTATATGCAACAAGTCTTTAAACCCTTAGGTTCTCCCTAGTGGACAAGTATAGTCTCGTGAGGGTTTCCTGAGATGATACCCACAAATATTACCCTGTGATTAAATGTGAGACCCAATCACGCATTGCATGCATATTAATATTATTACATTGGCTAAATTATAATTATGTGAAATTATTAAAGGGTTAATTAAATTAATCCTTCATAGCCATGATGTGTGTGTGCATGCATAAGGGATGTGGAACCCGTTAGTGATGTATGAGTGAGACCCATTTATAGAAATTTTATGTGTGAAAATACTAATGGGTCGATTTCGAAATCATTTAAAAACTTGGGGGGAGGCAACAGTAATTAACCCCTTTAACTTTACATGTGTTGAGATATTAAAAATATATACTTATATATATATATATATATACGTTAGTCGTGTGTGTGTGGGTGGGTGCCATGTGTACGTGTGTGTGTGTGTTTTAAGGTGGGAAAATGTGTGTGTGTGTTTAATATATCATTAAGTGTGTATGTGTGTGTGTGTTCTGAATATGCTAGGAGGCCGAGAGTGAGCAGAGCAAAAGAGAGAAGAGAGGAAAAGAAAGAAAAAAAAAAGAGAGAGAGAAGAAGCCATCAAGGAAAAAAAAATATGTACGTGCGTTCATTTGAACCGTGAGCAAGGAAGATATAAGTATTTAAGTTTTGAGATGTGATTAATTTTAGTATGTACGTATTTGTATATGTTTAGGCTATTTTAGCATGTTTTAAGTAGTAGGCTAGTTTAATTTAAATACATGAGTTGTCTTAATTTATTTTAATGGGTTGTTTTAAATCAAAATTCATGGGCTGATTTAGTTAATGTCAAAACATATTTTGTATGTGTGTAATTAAATATATTTAGCATAATTAATGGGCTATTAAAAAAAAATAGGTTCCAAATGGGCATTAAAATAAAGATGAGAAAAATGTAAAAAAAAAATGGCTATTTGAAATGTTTTGTATGTTTTTGAGGGCTAGGTTGGAACCAAAATTATGAGAGTGAAATGGGTAACTTAAAGGTTCAATTAGGGGCTGAAATTTCATGATTAAATGTGTGTGTAAGATTAAGTGTGATAGTTTTAAATAAAAAGTACGATAAAAATTAGAAAGGGGTGCCGGTAGCGCTGAAATTGTAATTTCCAAATGTTATTATCACATGTGTTAAATTTAATCCAACTGACCTGAAATTTTGCGTGTAACACTTTTAGATGATGCTTGATATGATAATGTGACTTTTGAATGCAAATGAGTATAATATCCGATGTGAAATGTATGAAATACCGGAAATGCAAATTTTAAAATTTGGGGTCGAAAGATGTGGAAATGGACCCCTAGTCAATGTGTTTGATCTATGTAATCCTAATTGTGACTAATGTGAGTGGTTTTGAGAATTTGGGGAGGAAATGTGATCCCTAGAACAAAAGTGCTAGTGTGTGAGTGGATAGGATGGTAACTGGAGTTATCGGGGCACTTTGGGGTGCGTCATTTGCATGCATTACTGCATGATTAATTATTAAATTTGATAATCATATTGATGTTGTAATTACCAATGTGTTAGGTGGAACGAGTGTGACATTCGGTATTGAAACAGGTACGGTGACACCGAAAGGATCCAATGATAGGATCGGAGGGCCGTAGATTTGTACATCTGAGGTGAGTGTATATATTTATATGTTTTGAAAATGCTATTATCAAATGATAGTAAATGATAGAATTTAATAGTAATTCTTCACAATTATGTGCTACGTGCTTATGTGATTGGATGATGCTTTGTATCGTGTATTATGCATTGTGGAATGTGGCGCACTATTTGAGACAGGGGCGTCAATGCCTGGTCATTGGGCATGTTTTGATGTGCTAGCACTGTGGTGTTCTTGGGAGGTTCGGGAGACACGGATTCATGTGGGATCGATTACCCAATGAGGGGTAGTGTGGATGTGATGCGGCTTGTGAATTATTTGAATTGGATTGATGTTGTTGTTTGATACGTGGATCTACATAGTATCTATTTACGTCAGTGTATTACTATCATTTTCATTCCATACAACTTTTCATTTCAGGTACTATAAAGGAGAATACAGACCGGTCCACTGTCCAGTTGATTGAGTCTTGTGCAACGTTAGCGTGATACCATTCAGGTTGAGTGTCGGTATGACTAACCGTTGGGCTATGTATTATGTTTATGAGAGATATTCATGACATGTTAATAGTATATATATTTGTAAATAGACTCAGCAAGCATATTTTTTAATGTATGCTATGTGGGTGTGGGATTTTGTATATGTCTATAACCTGGGAAATAAATAATTGGTACAGGTGTTTATATATAGTAAATATTATCAGACAGGTTTTACCATCAAGCTTAATAACTAAGGTGATGAGTGTTGTTGTTGCACCTGTGGGATTGTATCATGTTTGATTCGTCCAACTTATAATAATCATTAACAGGTGTATGAAAAACCTAGTCGCACCTCATCCTTGGGAGACCGGGATGGGGCGTGATATTAAATATCTGAATAATAATTTTATAACACAAATTACTATCACAATATAAAACATTTGAGTTACAAGCTTTTTTATAAGCATATGCAAAGCAAAATATAGAACTTACACGCTATATAAATGTATGCACTTATCATGTTCCCATATAAAATCGTGTGTAGTGTAAATTAACTATACCAAGTTAGCAATTTGTCTGATAATCACCTCTACAACCATTAACTATTCGTCTTAATGTCAAATTTTATTAGATAATTCACTCATAAAAGATTCTCTTAGATTATAGTGATTATTCCCTCAAATTTCACACGTGAGAAAAATATATTTAAATCAAAACAAAATAATGCTCATATATCTATTAAAAAAAACGTAATCCAAAAGAAAAGGATTGGACATAGTCACATGAAAGGAAATCAACACACAATAAATAAATAATCACAATTCTCTTCCTTATTCACACAAGTTATGCATCTGTCAATACACTCTTGAGATCAGATAGGTCTTTATTTAAAGTTGTAATGGGGCATTGGGATTAGGGTTTTGAAACAAATGATATTCAAGAATTCAAAAAGACTATCCCGAGAGAACATATACATTACACAACCCAATTGTTTTCCATAACCTTTCACTCTTCACCCTTTAGAAACACAATTTACAATACTTGCTCATACTTTTTCAAAACCATGTTTGCTATTTCTCTCTCTTTCTCTCTCTCTCTCTCTCTCTCTCTCTCTCTTTTCCAATCTGCTAGACATATAGTCTTTCTTTTTTTTTTTCCCAACTTCTTTTCTTTTTTTAGCAAGACAACTAAATGTATATACTTTTTTTTAGCCAAACATCTAATGCAAGTATTCACAAGTATGTTAAACTTTTTTTTTATCACCCCTTCTCAACTAACATCTCCCAAATTACATAAACAATAAAAAGCTCAATCTCAGAATAACCAAGGGTAAAGGATATTAGTTTTTTTTTTATTGGCTTGGTTATTATATGTTGGGTATAAGAAATAAAATTTTGCTTCATATGTGAAACCCGAGAAAAATTTTAACTTTTTCTTTAAAAAGGGCAAAATAGTAATTTGCCATTATAGTGCGGGTTAAAAACTGGTATTTTTTTAGACTTCGGATGATAAAATGGACCTCACCGTTGAATTCATCTCGTGAAATCTAGTTACCCAGATAAATTTCGTCAAATTCTGAGATAGTCGAATTTTTCACATTTTTTGAGGTGAAGGATGTCCAGTGATCCCTAAAAACGAAATTTTTATAAAAATTTTAAAATTTAAAAAATATTTTAAATCAATTTTTTATAAAATATTTTGAGCTTAAATCAGTACAAAATTTAATCATTTCAGAGCAAAAAACGGACCCGAACAAAAGAGGAC
This sequence comes from Ilex paraguariensis, assembly GCA_963454935.2. NCBI lineage: Eukaryota > Viridiplantae > Streptophyta > Magnoliopsida > Aquifoliales > Aquifoliaceae > Ilex > Ilex paraguariensis. The sequence goes on along the minus strand of CAUOFW020001724.1, from coordinate 5,517,824 downwards.
ACTTGGCGCGACGAGGGTCAAGTCTTTAAAAGTATAAAAGAGACAAATATCTGAAAAGTCAGCTATTTCCTACCCATTTGCTGGCTGGTTTCAGACGTTGGAGGAAGAGAAGAGAGAAAGAGAGTTTTCAAGTTTTTCTTCCGGCGATCCACTAGGCTACGTCGGTCGGAATTGCTTGAACCAAGAATTAAAGTTGGTCTACGCGACGAGGGCTACGCGTGGGTACTAAAAATGAAGGATTTCACCGAAGGTCTAAAGGGAAGATTTTGGAGGAATTAAGTCTTGGTGGGTATTTTCTTGAGCTCAAACCGAAAGGAAGAAGAAGAAGTGGTGCTGTCAATCCTAGACAGTAAGTTACCTGCAGAATGTTCAAAAATGCTAAACGCCTATGCTTAGTTGGAAAAGAACCCTACATGTGACATTAAAACTAAACAAGAGAGGAATTGTTCTTGAGGCTTTCTACACCCATTTTGCATTTCTATTAAGGTAGGGATTCTCCTACTTTGGTTCATTCCTATTTAAAATGTTATATGTATTGTGTAGAATTTTTTCTATTTGGATTGATTCTTAATCTAGAATGCCCATATGAAATGGTTAGTGGTATAAAATATTTTATAACTTGCCTATATTCATGAAAATAGTGAATTAAGTATGGACAAAGTTCTAGTTAAATTTGTTATGTAGGAGTTCTGTAAATAATTCCTTGATACTTGATGATATTTGATGTGTGTGGGGGCGATATTGTATGCTTACATGATTGTTCCCTAGAAGGTGTTTGCTAAAATGTCTAAGTGTGAATTAAGGTTGTTATGACATAACAATGTATAACATGCTTATAGAATGTGTTATTTATATATATTGACATTGTAATGATTCATGAAATTTATATGCTTATGATATGAATTACCATGGGATTGTCTATATATGTAGTTGATCTAGCTCATTGGGCAACATTGCACATTGGGCATAACATAGCATCACATTCAAAGGCTACATGCATGAGTGTGGGTGTATAGTTACATGGGGTGATCAACACCAACATTGGTGCTTGATGGTGGGCTCGAGAAAGTGGGATGGAATGTCCTACGGAGTCGCACGGTTACATGCATAAGAAAACTTGTGCCGGGTATAGTAAGTAGGGCTAGACACTCCCTCGGGTGAAAAACCCGGCTACTTGGTTCATACACTTACCAACGGTGAAATTCTAGAAAAGTGTAACGACGTATGGAGCCGGAGGTGCGATTCCTGAATCTGATACCCCATAAAGGCACATGATTTTGATATATAAATTATTCATTTGATGGGAAGCATCCAAGAATGAATTGGTTTGATGACATATGGTTGATTTCAAAATGATCTTTGAATGTGTTTCATCAAAGATGTTTGTTTTACACATATGAGTCGCATTGTGTTGTGGGAGTCGGTGTGGGCTCGGGATAGCATGCACGAGTGAGTTTTATTTCATTACTTGGCATGACATCATGAGATTCTATCTTGAATAACATATTCTTATTTGGAAGAAGTTGTTTGTGGCATGTGCGCATTGCATACGCATTTTAGGTGGGAAGTAGCCTCTGTAGGAGTTTTTCTACTGAGTGTTGGCTCACCTTATATGGGAAACATTTCAAGTGGGAGAGATACACTGGTGGATGGCTCAAATTTGGACCCACATGTTTGAAGAAAGCCAAATGTGACTTTATTTTGTGTTGATGTATAATATTTGTGGAAAGAATGTTTTAAGTATGTCATCTTTTAAATTGTAATAGAACTTATATGGATGATTGGACCCGGTGTGGCCAATGTTTAATTATAATTGGACCCGGTGTGGCCAATGTTTAATTATAATTGGACCCGGTGTGGTCAAGTTTTACTTATAAATGGACCCTGTGTGGTCATTGTGTTATATGAGGCCTCGGATGGGTCATGTTAATGTATATTGCACAGGTTGTGTTTTGGGTAGAGTTCCCCGTACAAAGAAGATTCTGCCCAAATTTTGTTAAATTAAGAACCTCAGTAAATGGAGCATAACGGTGTGATATCGAGCTACTCGGTATTCCGCAGGTTGATGGATAATCAACGGACACCTGGATTTTTGGGCGTCATATCTTGATATCAGAGCTTAGGTTATACGATTTACCTAAGGCTTGATAGGCATTGGGACTAGACCATTGCATGCATTGTGCATCTCATCTTATGTACTTAAATTGTTACATGTTTTGTGTAACATGTTATGTGAAACATGATTACTTGCTAGGTGATTATGTGAATGATATGCATGGTAAAAGGCACATGAAAAAAAAGATACTAGGGTTAGAAAACATAACCTTGGGTTCGGAAAAAAGGAATGAATGGTGTAGTTTTATGTGTAAATGTCTACTAGTAGGTGACACACGCACTACTAGTGAAACAAGGAGGAAAATCTCCAAGTTTAAATACTTGACTCCTATCTTGGGATACTAAGTAAATGCTCTGTTTCTATTTGACATGTGTGTAGATGGAAAATAGAGGAAGGGGAAGAGGACGCGGCCGAGGCAGAGGCGATAGGAGGAACAACAACCAACCACCACTGGTCTTTGACCAACAAGCCTTCATGGAGGCTATTGGTACAGTGGCGACTACCATTGCACAAGCTAGTGCTACGGCCGCTACTATTGCACAGACGGGTACAAGTGAGGGCCAAGGAGGCTCTAGTAATCTCCAGAAGTTCAAGGCATATCAGCCGCCGATCTTCGTGGGAGGGGCGGACCCGATGGAAGCTGATCATTTGTTTCGGCAGGTTGACAAGATCTTGAGGGCAATGGAGATCACCTCTGATGCCACCAGGATAACTCTAACTACATTCCAGCTGGAGAGAGAATCCCAAGTATGGTGGGATTGGGTGAAAGACTCCAAGAACTTGGAGGCCATGACATGGGTAGAGTTCAAGAAACTCTTCATGGGGAAATACTTCCCGGCGGCTGCGAGGCATGCGAAGGCCTGGGAGTTCCTAGATCTAAGGCAAGGAACGATGTCAGTGATGGAATACGTAGCTAAATTCACTGAGTTAGCACGTTTCGTTGACCAATATGTGGCCACAGATATGGCCAAGGTTAGAAAATTTGAGGATGGGCTGAAGTTATCCATTCGGGGTAAAATCGTCGGTCTTCTTCTGTAAGACTTTGACTTGATGGTCACCACAACTTTGGCCATTAAGAGAGAGGTGGATGACGTAAGGAGCATCCAGGAGTCTGGTGCAAAAGACAAGAAGAAGGAGGGTCAATCCTCTTCTTCTAGCTCGAGGAAGAAGCAGAGGACTTCTACTCCACAAGGATTTCAGGGACAGGGCCACAGTTATCAAGGCCAAGGCCAAGGTCAATCCTCCTAAGGTGGGAGAAATCAGAGACCTTCCTACCAGGCTGGCCAGAGGACTTATTATCATTGCCACCAATCGGGTCACATGAAGAGGGATTGTCCTCAGAGGCAGGGATCCTAGGGTCATGGGTCATCGCAATCTCAGACTTCAGTGGGGCAACCATAGACGCAGTATGCTCTTCACTACCCTAGTATGGGTCAGGGCAGCCAGTACCAGTTCCAAGGTACAGCAGAAGGCCCTACTATTTCTCGTGCGGGGACACTGCAAGTTGGCCAGATGGGCCAAGGAATGGGTCTAGGATGAGGCCAGGGCTCACAAGCCGGGACTCAGGGGCGTGTCTATGCCATGATGCCACAGACTAGGCTGGCAGATCCATCGGTGATACAGGGTACATTTCTACTCTCTCGCTTATGGACTAGAGTGTTATTTGATTCTAGTGCATCTCATTTATTTATTGCTGCATCTTGTGTGGATTACTTGGGCTTAGAGGTTGAGACCTTGGAAGAGTCATTGCGTGTGAGTTCTCCCCTAGGTGCTGGGGTGAGAATTGATCAGATATGTCAGGATTATGAGTTAGAGATCTCAGAGATTCTACTTACCGTGGACCTTAGGGTCATGTACATGTCAGAGTTTGATGTGATCCTTGGGATGGATTGGTTGACGGCACGCCGGGTTGTCATTGATTGCGATCGAAAGAAGGTCACGGCTTATACGCCGGAAGGTGTTTGTTTCAAGTTTCAGGGGGAGAAGCAGGATGCTTTACCCCAAGTTGTGTATGACTCTAGATGGCATGGACAATTAATGGGTTGGCTTGCTAGCCTTACCCTGGATGATGAGGTGAGGCAAGAGTTTGGTTTACCTCAGGTTGTGTGCGAGTATGAGAATATTTTTTTAGATGAACTACTAGGATTACCTCCACATAGGAATGTAGACTTCACTATTGAGTTGCATCTGGGTACATCGCCTACCTCTATGACTCCGCATCGGATGACACTAGTTGAGTTGCAAGAACTCAAGGTGCAATTGCAGGAATTGTTGGACAAGGGGTTTATTAGACCGAGCACTTCACCTTGGGGCGCTCCGGTTCTATTTGCTAAGAAGAAAGATAAGACTCTTCGGTTGTGTATTGATTATCGGTAGTTGAATAGGGTCACTATCAAGAATAGGTACCATTTACTGAGAATTGATGACTTGTTTGATCAGTTGAGGGGGGCACGGGTCTATTCCAAGATAGATCTTCGAACCGATTACCATCAGTTGAGGGTTAGGGAGGAAGATATTCCTAAGACGGCGTTCAAAATGCGGTATGGGTATTTCGAGTTCACAGTGATGTCATTTAGATTGACAAATGCTCCAGCGGCATTCATAGACCTCATGCACAGGGTGTTCCAACCCTATTTAGATCAATTTGTTGTGGTTTTTGTTGATGACATCTTAATCTACTCCAAGTCTGAGGAGGAGCATGAGGGTGACTTAAGAATTGTTCTTCAGACATTGAGAGATTATCAGTTGTACGCCAAGTTCAGCAAGTGTGGTCTGGCTTATCGAGGTAAAATTTTTGGGACACGTGGTGTCGGCTTCGAGTGTATCCGTGGACCCAGAGAAGGTTAAGACAGTTATGAATTGGGAGAGACCGAAGTTAGTCATCGAGATACGTAGTTTTTTGGGATTGGCGGGGTATTATCGACAGTTTATTGAGGATTTCTCTGAATTGGCTGTGCCTATGACGAAGTTGACCCGGAAAGATGTCAAGTTTGTGTGGAATGATTCTTGTGAGAATGCATTCTAAGGGTTGAAGAAGAGGCTTACTTCAGCTCCTATTCTGATAGTTCCAGAACGGGGACAGAGGTACACGGTCTATTGTGATGCCTCGAAGGACGGGCTGAGATGTGTTTTGATGCAGTCCAAGAGGGTAGTAGCTTATGGTTCTCGGCAGCTAAAGAATCATGAGCAGAATTACCCCACACATGACATGGAGTTGGCGGCCACTGTCTTTGCCTTAAAGGCTTGGCGTCACTACCTGTATGGTGAGTAGTTTGAAGTATTTTCGGACCACAAGAGTCTGAAGTATATTTTCGCACAGCGGGACCTCAACATGAGGCAATACCGGTGGATGGAGTATTTAGAGGACTATGATTTTACTTTGCATTACCATCCTGGTAAGGCAAGTGTGGTGGCTGATGCACTTAGCCGAAGGTCACGGGGAGTTTTGGCTAGTGTAGCTTCCTGAGAGTGGCAGATGCTCGAGACTGTGGGACAGTTTGGGCTATATTATATGGGTCAGGCTCAGGGTACTTTGGGGAGTTTGGTGGTTACGCCGTCTCTACTGAGCAGGGTGATTGAGTCCCAGAGTCAGGACACGGAGCTATTGTCCATCCATGACCGTGTACAGACAGGTACAGGTAATGAGGGATGGACTACTCACTCGGATGGTAGTCTTCGATATCAAGGAAGGGTTGTGGCTCCTCAGTTGGTGGATCTGAGGGAGGAGATCCTTAGGGAGTTTCATTGCTCCCGTTTTGCGGTTTATCCAGGGGACACGAAGATGTATCATGATCTTCGTCGCCAGTATTATTGGAGTGGAATGAAGAGGCAGGTTGGCGATTTTGTCAAGCAATGTCTCACGTGTCAGTAGGTTAAGGCTGAACACCAAAGACCAGCGGGATTACTCCAGCCTTTGGAGGTAGCTAAGTGGAAGTGAGAGTATATCACGATGAATTTTGTGACCCATTTGCCACAGACATCGCGGGGTCATGACGCGGTGTGGGTGATAGTGGACCGGCTTACTAAGTTGACACACTTTTTGGCGGTGCAGATGACCTTCACACTAGAGAAATTCTGCAGGTTGTATATACGAGAGATTGTCCGACTGCATGGAATATCCATATCTATTGTATCAGACTGGGATCCCAAGTTTACAGCTCATTTTTGGGAGAGTTTTCAGCGAGCCATAGGGACACAGTTAATGATAAGGACTACTTTTCATCCCCCAGACGGAAGGTCAGTCTGAGAGGACTATCCAGACTTTAGAGGACATGCTACGGGCATATGTCCTAGATCTTAAGGGTAGCTGGGAAGATCACTTACCCTTGGTGGAGTTCGCATACAATAACAGTTACCAGGCGAGCATACAGGTGGCACCCTTTGAGGCGCTATATGGGAGGTCATGTCATTCTCCGATTTGTTGGACGGAGGTAGGAGAAATGTCTTTTATGGGTCCGGAATTGGTTAGAGACACCTCGGAGAAGGTGGACTTGATTCGAAAGCGTCTTCTCACGGCTCAAAGCTGGCAAAAGAGCTATGCTGATAGACAGCAGCGACATCTAGAGTTTGAGGTGGGAGATCATTCTTCTTGAAGGTTATGCCTAAGAGAGGAGTGGTCCGATTTGGTAAGCGGCGGAAGCTGTCGCCGAGATACATCGGGCCCTTCAAGGTACTTGAGAGAGTGGGTACAGTTACTTACCGGTTGGCATTACCGCCAAATCTATCGGGTGTTCATGTAGTATTCCATGTCTCTATGCTTCGGAAGTACACCCCGAATCTAACTCATGTGGTGGATTAGGGAGAGCTTGTTGTTGATGTTGATAGGGCTTTCGAGGAGGGACCGATGCGCATCATGGATAGCCAAAAATAGGCTTTCAGGGCAAGACCGTTCGGCTAGTGAAGGTGTTGTGGCAACATCGAGGAGTAGAGGAGGTGAGATGGGAGCGTGAGGACATTGTCTGTACTAGATATCCTTTTTTGTTTGAGGATGAAGGTACATTCTTATGGTCATTTAGCATTATTTGACTGTTGTATATGCATGTGATTGTATGTGCATGTGTATGTAAATTTTGGGGACAAAATTTTTTAAGGGGGAAGAATGTGAAAGTCGAAAATTTTTTTAACTTTTTCTTAAAAAAGGGCAAAATGGTAATTTGTTATTATAGTGCGGGTTAAAAAATGGTATTTTTCTAGACCTCAGATGATGAAACGGACCTCATCGTTGGATTCGTCTCGCAAAATCTAGTTAGCCAGACAAATTTCGTCGAATTCTGAGATAGTCAGATTTTTTACGTTTTTCAAGATGACGGGTGTCCGGTGACCCCTAAAAATGAAATTTTTATAAAAATTTTGAAAGTTGAAAAATATTTTAAATAAATTTCATATATAATATTTTGAGCTTAAACCGGTACGAAATTTAATCGTTTCGGAGCGAAAAATAGATCCGAACAAAAGAGGACACTTAGCACGACGAGGGCCAAGTCTTTAAAAGTATAAAAGGGACAAATATCTGAAAAGTCAGTTATTTCCTACCCATTTGCTGGCTGGTTTCAGACGTTGGAGGAAGAGAAGAGAGAAAAAGAGTTTTCAAGTTTTTATTCCGTCGATCCGCTAGGCTACGTCGGTCAAAATCGCTTGAACCAAGAATTAAAGTTGGTCTACGCAACGACGGGCTACGCATGGGTACCAAAAAATGAAGGATTTCACCAAAGGTCTAAAGGGGAGATTTTGGAGAAATTAAGTCTTGGTGGGTATTTTCTTGAGCTCAAACTGAAAGGAAGAAGAAGAAGTGGTGCTGTCAATCCTAGACAGTAGGTTACCTGCAGAATGTTCAAAAATGCTAAACGCCTACGCTTAGTTGGAAAAGAACCCTACATGTGATATTAAAACTGAACAAGAGAGGAATTGTTCTTGAGGCTTTCTACACTCATTTTGCATTTCTATTAAGGTAGGGATTCTCCTACTTTGGTTCATTCCTATTTAAAATGTTATATGTATTGTGTAAGATTTCTTCTATTTGGATCAATTCTTAATCTAGAATGCCCATATGAAATGGTTAGTGGTATAAAATGTTTTATAACTTGCCTATAGTCATGGAAATGGTGAATTAAGTATGGACAAAGTTCTAGTTAAATTTGTTATGTAGGAGTTCTGTAAATAATTCCTTGATACTTGATGATATTTGATGTGTGTGGGGGCAATATTGTATACTTACATGATTGTTGCCTAAAAGGTGTTTGCTAAAATGCCTAAGTGTGAATTAAGATTGTTATGACATAACAATGTATAACATGCTTATAGAATGTGTTGTTTATATATATTGACATTGCAATGATTCATGAAATTTATATGCTTATGATATGAATTACCATGGGATTGTCTATATATGTAGTTGATCTAGCTCATTGGGCAACATTGCACAGTGGGCATGACATAGCATCACATTCAAGGGCTACACGCATGAGTGTGGGTGTATGGTTGCATGGAGTGATCAACACCAACATTGGTGCTTGATGGTGGGCTCGGAAAAGTGGGATGGAACTTCCTACGAAGTCGCACGATTACATGCATAAGAAAACTTGTACCGGGTATAATAAGTTGGGCTAGACACTCCCTCGGGTGAAAAACCCAGCTACTTGGTTCATACACTTATCGGTGGCGAAATTTCAGAAAAGTGTAACGGCGTATGGAGCCGGAGGTGCGATTCCTGAATCTGATACCCCATAAAGGCACATGATTTTGATATATAAATTATTAATTTGATGGGAAGCATCCAAGAATGAATTGGTTTTATAACATATGATTGATTTCAAAATGATCTTTGGATGTGTTTCATCAAACACGTTTGGTTTACACATATGAGTCGCATTGTGTTGTGGGAGTCGGTGTGGGCTCGAGATGGCATGCATGAGTGAGTTTCATCTTATTACTTGACATGGCATCATGACATTCTATCTTGAATAATATATTCTTATTTGGAAGAAGTTGTTTGTGGCATGTGCGCATTGCATACGCATTTTAGGTGGGAAGTAGCCTCTGTAGGAGTTTTTCTACTGAGTGTTGGCTCACCCTATATGGGAAACATTTAAGGTGGGAGAGGTACACCGGTGGATGGCTTAAATTTGGACTCACATGTTTGAAGAAAGCCAAATGTGGCTTTATTTTGTGTTGATGTATAATATTTGTGGAAAGAATGTTTTAAGTATGTCATCTTTTAAATTATAATAGAACTTATATGGATGATTGGACCCGGTGTGGCCAATGTTTAATTATAATTAGACCCGGTGTGGTCAAGTTTTACTTATAAATGGACCCTGTGTGGTCATTGTGTTATATGAGGCCTCGGATGGGTCATGTTAATGTATATTGCACAGGTTGTGTTGTGGGTAGAGCTCTCCGTACAAAGGAGACTCTGTCTGAATTTTGTTAAATTAAGAACCTTGGTAAATGGGATATAACGGTGTGGTATGGAGCTATTCGGTATCCACAGGTATTCCGCAGGTTGATGGGTAATCAACGGACCCCCGAATTTTGGGGCGTTACATCATATGCTCAATCAAGGCTTCTAGGGATAATAATATTTAATAAATAAGGCTTAGGCTCAAATAATATAAAAGATGACCTAAAATCATATCTCAAGTGTTTTTGATAACACACTTCCCGTGCAAATAATTTAAAGTCAAACAATTATTCATAATATTAGTGTTGACCAAAACAAAAATAATGAAACTATTAAAAGAGATTAGTTGAATAAAAATATTCTTTTATTGAGTAAATGTAAATAACCCTCTAAGAAAGATTGGATCAAAACTCACCAGGTTTTTATGAATCTCCACTATATGTTTCAAGTTCTCAAGGTAAAATATCTAACAAATTTTTAACTTGGTAAACTTTAAAGTGCACAAATTGTGAATTTTTATAAGGATCTGATATGAGATACAAAAATATAGAATAAAATTCTATGTGATGCTTAAACAAACTTTAAATTTAAAGTTACACAAATTATTTCTATTTTGTGGTGTCAAACTATTCATAAAAATGTTATTTAGATATTTAAAAACCAACAATTTTTTTTAATTTTTAATTTTTTTAGCAAAGTAAATAAACTAAAAAATATATATATAAACTAGGAATTTTCACAATACAAAGCACACCCATACCCCCAACCTAAATCCAATATTGTCCTCAATGTAAAAATAAATAGTTTAATGCTCAATAAACATAATGAATAAAGATCAAAGGGATATGAATACCTAATGCTGCAACAACTCTAAAACCTAAAAATAAAAACTCAGCAAACAAAGAAAACGATAAATTGAAACAAACATAAAAAAAATTAAAATTAATTAAAAAAATAAAATAAAATCTAACTACCATGTACAAATAAAAATAAAAGCTTACGCTTAATCCGGCTTAAAGTCAGATTTGAATATGCGACCAGTCCAATCTTCCTTTAAGTCAAGCTTGGGAGCTTTACCATTAGATAGAACTGGTGGATTGGTTTTTGGTGAAAACTCCTCAAATTTCTGTCTCTCTCTCATTTCAAGTACTTGTGAAGAATTTAACAAATCAGTTAGAACATAAATTTCAGAATTATTCGCATCTATCTCTAACAAAGAAGATTGTTCCAGCAACCATGCCTCAAGTGGATCAAGTAAAGAGTAATCATATGCTCTGCTTGGAACAAGAGACTCAATCATATTAACCTCATGTACATCCTCATCAACATTTCTTGGTTGTTTGCACGCATTAAAAATATTGAGCTCTAATTTCATATTCCCAAAAGTTAACTTCATCACACCATTTCTGCAATTAATTAAAGTATTTGAAGTTGCTAGGAATGACCTGCCTAAAATAACAAGAATTTGAGCATAAGCATTTAATACAGGTTGAGTATCTAAAATTATAAAATCTACGGGAAAATAAAACTTATCAACCTAAACTAAAACATCCTCCACCATACCCCTCAGTATTTTTATTGATCGATCTGTCAACTGAAGTGTAACCGAAGTGGGCTTTAACTCCCCTAACCCTAATTGTTCATATACTAAATAAGGGAGCAAGTTTACACTAGCTCCTAAATTCAATAAAGTTTGTTCAATTTTGTGGTTTCTTATAATACAAGAAATAGTGGGGCAACTTGGGTCTTTATATTTTGGTGAAGTCCTATGCCGTATGATGGAAAATACCTGCTTAGTCAAAAATGCCTTCTTTTGCACATTTAATTTCTTTTTAACAGTACACAAATCTTTCAAAAATTTTGCATAATAAGGTATTTGTTTAGTGGCATCCAACAAGGGGATATTAATTTTCACCTGCTTAAAAATTTCTAACACATCATTGTGCATATTTGGCTTGATAGAAACAAGTAATCTTTGTGGGAATGGTGCAGATATAGCATACTTTTCAAGCTTATTGATTTCAAATTGGTCAAGTTTATCACCACTCTTAATAGGTTTTGAAATTTCATCAGATTCTTGAACTTTAGTAGGAATAGTTTTGTCAATTAGTTTTCCACTATGAAGTGAGGTGATAGACTTTACCTGCTAATGAATAGTGTCTGATGTGCCCATTTCATTCACATTGAATTGACCTTGCGGATTTGGTTGGGGTTGGGCTGAAAACTTACCCTTTTCCTGATGGCATGGGACAGTGTTCAATTTAATGAGTGTGCTCCTGATATCATTTATAGCCTGTGTGGTCTGATTGAGTGTACTCTTGATATCATCAATAGCCTATGAAGTTTGTCTGTTATAATTTTCCTGCTGATTGTTAAAGTTTGTCTGATGATTGTTAAAGTTTGTCTGACTTTGCATGAATTGTGACAACACTTCCTAAATATCACTCTTTGGGGGTGCAATATAGGGTACAAAATTAGGGGAATTTTGTTGAGATAATTGCGATGCATGATTCTCACCCCTCCAACTAAAATTTGGATGATTTTTCCACCTAGGGTTGTATGTATTTGAATAAGGATTATTATAAGGTTTTGAGAAAGTATTTGTAGCATTTGCTTGATTATGCAAACCTTCTTTTAAAACAGGCCATGCTGGACACTCCTTCATAGGTTGTCTAAGGATTTCACAAAAACTACAAATCTCCTCAACAGGTATTGTGGCAGTCTCATTAACTCTTTTAAATTCCATGGCCTCAACCCTTCTAGCTAAGGTGGCAATTCTGGCCCCTAGGTCATCCTCTTCCCTCAGCTGGTATTTACCCTCACTTGATGATGATGATTGTGTAGTCTTACCTTTAGTAGGTTCTTGAGATATAGTATCCTAAGATTGTGCATTTTCGGCTAACTGGTCTAAAAAATCTAAGGCCTCGTCATATTTCTTAGTCACAAAATCACCATTACACATCATTTCTATAAATTGACGTATTTGTGAACTGAACCCTTCATAAAAGAGACTTATCACACGCCAGCTTTCATAACCATGATGTGGACAAGATGCAAGGAGGTCGTTAAATCTATCCCAACTTTGATAAAAATTTTAAGACTCTTTTTGAGAAAAATTCATGATTTGTCTTTTGACAGAGTTTGTGCGATGTGTGAAATTTTTTTTTTTTAGAAATTTTTTGCATCTCAGGCCATGTACCTATGGTCCTAGATCTAGGTGAATATAACCAAGTCTTAGCGCTTTCCTTTAATGAAAACGGAAACAACTTTAACCTGATTATATCCAATGAAACATTCTGATCATGGAACGTAGCACATACTTCCTCAAATTCTCTAATATGTAAATAGGGATTTTCTAACTCTAAGCCAAGAAATTTTGGGAGTAATGGAATCATGCCAAGTTTGAAAACAAAATTTGTGGCATTTAGTGGAAAAATAATGCATAAGAGTGCAGTGTGACATGTGGGTTGTAGATAATCATGCAAAGTCCGACCATTATTAGCATTCAGATTATCAATATCATTCTCATCATGATTACTTACTCTATCAATATGGTCCTCATGTTCAAGAAGATTGTTTTGTCTATTCATATAAGGATCAACAGCCATTGTATGAGAAGTATGATTTGAATCAAATGAATCAAATAAATTTTCAAACAAAACATCTAAATCTTCTCTTATCAAACAACCACTTAAATCACGATGCCAAGAACTCATAAAACAACTAAAAAAACTAAATAAATATAAATCTAAACTGAATAAAAAAAAGAAAATAAATTGCAATAAAATGAAATAAAATTAGAACAAAGTTATTGGATTTTCGACGAATTGCAAATACCGAAAATCACAAAAGATGTGATGACTCCTTGTCTTTCAACTCCCCGGCAACGGCGCCAAAAACTTGCTTCAACTTAATATTGTAAATCCAAGCGTAAGTTGAGTGAAATAATATAATTTTCGGAAGACCGAGGTCGAACCCTCAAAGAATTGTAACAAGAAAACAATCAAACAAATACTAAAATAAATTTAAAAATAAATAATTTATTTAGGGAATTGTTGAACAAAGAAAGTTGATTTAAATAATTAAAAAAGTAATAAATATACTAGAGCATCAAGTATTTCCTCTCAATTCCGTACAATAATGATTAAAGACTCAAATCTTAACTTGAGACAAGAATCAGATATCGGTTGATTCAAGTAACAAATCAAGTAAAAAAATCAAAAGTTATAATCAAAAGATTATTCAGGAACCTGAATAATCATCCAATTATATTATTTTACGATATAATGATAATTACCTTAAGCGTGTAATAATCAGTTATTTTCTCGCAGGGAAATTCAAGCAATCGATATACATGACACAACGACTCAAGGATTTTTACAGAGCAAAAACTTTGCTATAAGATCAGAAGTTAAATTAACAAAATATCATAAATCATTAAACTCAGAATCAATAACATTACCGTACTTTATTGAGAGGTTCTCCCCTAGCCCTAGCTTAGCCTTCTAGCCGAACATGACAAACTAAAATAAAAATAAAAAGATGAAAAAAAGAATAATCATAATCCTAAATGAGAACCCCTATTTATACTAAAAATAAATGTTAAGTATAGGTAGAAGATATAAGGTTGTCTCGGAAGGAATTATTTTCCCAAAAAAAAGTCTTGTAAGATTAAATCTTGTGCATAAAATCTTTAGGGTGCGGGTACAAAATCTGTCATCTTAGATTTTGCATATTTAGAGGTTGATTCATGAAAATTTCGTAAAATATACTTTCGTAGCCCTTGAAGTCTTCTTTTTAACCCCCAAAAATTAAATAAATCGGATATCAGAGTCAAAAGTTATGACTAAAATACTAAAAACGTGTCAAATCCTTATCTTTTAGGATACTTTCCTAATCCAACTCTAAATGAGTTTTCTTTCAACTTAGACTCTTATAAGAATTAAATTGATGTCATATTTTCAAGTTTTCCTATTTCAATCTTAACTCTTCAATCCTTATCAATTATGATTCTTCCTCTAGTGATTGTTTTACTTGCCTTATCTATTATTATTTTAAATCAACCAATTTACCTGCAAAATAAACCAACACAACTAAAAAAAGTATCAAACTAGAAAATCAAGGAATTTAACACATTTAATCACAAATAATATATAATTAACCAATCATTAAATATAATAAAATATTAATTTTGATGGTTAATCAGGAGCTGTAGTGAACATGGTTTTTAGTTTATCAAAGGCTTCTTAACATAACTCGCTCCACTCAAAAGGTATGTCTTTGCCTAGGAGGTGACATAGTGGCCCAGATATAGAGCTGAAGTTTTTTATGAATCTCCTATTAAAACTAGCATGACCCAAAAAAGATCTAACATCCTTAAGTGTCCTGGGGTGAGCAAATTGGAGATGAGTTCAATTTTTGTCTTGTCAACTTGAATTCCAGCAGAAGAAACAATATGACCCAGAACAATTCCCTTTTGAACTATGAAATGACATTTCTCTAATTTAATACAACGTTCTTTTCTTCATATCTAATTAAAAATTTCTCAAGATTAACTAAACAATCATCATAGGAATCACCAAAGATAGTAAAATCATTCATAAACACCATAAGAAACCGTTCTACCATATCACTAAAAAAGCTAAGCATATATCTTTGAAAAGTTGCAGGCGCATTGCAAAGTCCAAATAACATTCTTTTGTATGCAATGGTACCCAAAGGGCATGCAAAGTTAGCCTTCTCTTGGTCCTCTAAAGCTATCTCAATTTGGTAATATCTTGAATAAACATCCAGGAAACAATAAAACAAATGTGAAACTACTCGTTCTAAAATTTGATCCATGAATGGCAAGGGAAAATGATCTTTTCTTGTCACAGAGTTCAATTTCCTGTAGTCAATACACATTCTCCAACTAGTTATTATCCTAGTTGGTACATGTTCATTACTATCATTAGCAACTACAGTGACACCAAATTTTTTTGGAACTACTTGTGTGGGACTCACCCATTTGTTATCTGCTATATCTAACAATTTCAACACTTCATTTCTTACCACTTCTTTCATATTCAGGTTAAGTCTCATTTGCATCTCTCTAGATGTTTTAGTATTGTCTTCTAGGTATATCTTGTGAGTGTAAACTAAAGGACTGATCCCCTTAATATCAGCAAGAGTCTAACCAATAACACCATCATGCTGTTTATGAAGTTGTAATAACATACCTTCTTGTACTGAACTTAGATGAGAAGAAATTATTACTGGAAATGTCTCATCTTCCCCTAAAAATGTATACTTTAAGTTAACATCTAACGACTTCAATTCAAGCTTGGGAGCCTTAGCACTTGACGAAACCGGTGCATTGGTTCTTGGTGGAAGCTCCTCAAACTTTTGCTTCCAATCTTTGACCTCAAGAACCTGTGAAGAATTCAAAAGAGAAGTTAATTCAATGATCTCAGAATTCTTTTCACTTAATCCTAATAAAGATGAGCATTCCAATAAACATGCTTCAAGTAGATCCCACGAAGAAGAATCATATTCTCTGTTTGGAACAATGGATTCAATCATATTCATATCATTTACATCATCATCAATCTCCACAAGTTGTTTAAAAATATTAAAAATATTAAGTTCTAATATCATATTGTCAAAAGATAATTTCATCACACCATTCCTACAGTTAATCAATGCATTTGGGTTAGCTAAGAATGATCGGCTTAATATGACAAGAATTTGAGTATTATAACTTAGTACAGGTTGTGTGTCCAAAATAATGAAATCCATAGGAAAGTAAAAATTATCAACCTAGGCCAAAACATCTTCCACCATACCTTGTGGAATTTTCACCAACCGATCAGCTAATTGGAGTGTCATTGAAGTGGGTTTCAACTCCCCTAGCCCTAACTGCTCATATACTGAATAAGGAAGCAAATTCACACTAGCTCCTAAATCTAGTAAAGCTTGTTCAATTTTATGATTGCCTATAACACAAGAAATGGTGGGACAATCATGGTCTTTATACTTGGGTGGAGTCCTGTGTTGAATAATGGAGGATACTTGCTCAGTTAGGAAGGCCTTCTTTTGCACATTTAATTTTCATTGACAATACACAAATCTTTCAAAAATTTTGCATAAGAAGGTATCTGTTTTATGACATCCAACAAAGAGATGTTGATCTTTACTTGTTTAAAGATTTGTAACATATCATTTTACATTTTTGACTTGATAGAAGTAAGTAATCTCTGTGGGAATGGGGTAGACATCGAGTACGCCTCAAACTTAATGATTTCAAATTGGTCATGTTTGTCACAAGTCTCTATAGGTTATAAAATTTGCTCAAATTCTTGGGACTTGGTGGGAATTGTTTTATTGATTATTTTCCCATTATGGAGTGTGGTGACAGACTTGACCTGCTCATGTATAATATCATGTGTAAGACTCATTCACATTAAATTGACGTTTGTGGATTTGGTTGAGGCAGAGCTGAAAACTTACCTTTCTCCTAATGGTATGGAACAGTAGTCAATTTAGTGAGAGTGCTTTTGATATCATTAATATCCTGAGTGGTTTTATTATTAAAATTTGTCTAAATTTGCATAAATTGTGAGAATACCTCTTCAAAATTTCTCTTTGGAGGTAGGGGTGTTCAAATTTTCGATTGATCGCAATTTCTTACCTTACCCAACCTTACTGCGTAGCTTAGCTGCAAAAATCGGGTAGAAATGCGAAATACCCATCAATTTTTGCCTTCCTACCCTACCCTACCCGCAAAAAATATATTTAAATTTTTTATATTTTTTTAGTAATTATAAGAGTATTTATGCGGTATGATTTATATTATAACATTGTTATTGTTGTAGATGTTTGAGTTGCGAAAACATGAACTTATTTTTTGCGAAGGTTACATGATTTGTGGTGAACTGGTGATCTATTGGAGCAATTATGATTTTGATGTGTTTCATATGGTTTAAATTTAAAATAATTTTTATTGTATTTGTGTAACAAGTATGATGGATTGATGTTCATGTTTTTTTATGTTTTATTGTAATTGTTGTTGTAGTTGTTTTAGGTTTTAGTATTATTGATTTATTGTGTTGTTAAATTGGTGTATGTTACTTAATTGAATTGTTAAAATGATCCAAAAATTAATAGCTATAAAAGTGTTTATCCGACTTTCTACCCGATTAATCGAGTAGGAATACCACACTTGATCGGGTAAGGTACGCCAAGAAAAAATTCTTCCGCAAAGTATCAGGTAGGAAGACAGAAAACTATATTTTCTACCCGTAGGGTAGTGTAAACACCCCTATTTGGAGGTGGGGTGTATGAAACAAAAATAGAGAAATTCTGTTGAGGTGTTTGTGATGCATGATTCTCACCCCTCCAACTAAAGTCAGGATGATTTTTCCATCAAGGGTTGTATGTGTTAGAATACGGGTTGTTATAAGGCTTTGAGAAGTTATTTGCAACATTTGCCTAATCATGTAAAACTTTTTTCAAAACAGGAATTGTTAAATACTCTTTTATAGGATGTCCAGAAATCTCACAAATACTGCAAATTTTTTCTATAAGAACAGTGTCTATCTCATTAAACTTTTTATATTCCATAGCTTCAATTCTTCTAGAGAATGTGGCAACCCTTGCCCCTAGGTTATCATCAGCTCTCAACTGATACTTGCCCCTAATCGATGAAATATTTGCATTATTATTCTTAAAAGGCTCTTGGGATGTGGTATCTCAAAATTGTACATTCTTGGCTAAACGATCTGAAAAACAAAAGCCTCCTCCGGTTCCTTATTCATAAAATCATTATTACACATCATTTCTACGAAATGACACATTTGGGGAGATAAACCTTCATAAAAAAACTTAAAACACGCCAGCTCTCATATCCATGATGTGGGCACGATGCAATAAGATCTTTAAATCTATCCCAACTTTGATAAAAAATTTCAGACTCTTTTTGAGAAAAAATCATGATTTGTCTTTTAAAAGAACTTGTACGATGTGTGGAGAGATTTTTTTTTTTGGAAATTTTTTTTGCATCTCTTGTTAGGTGTCTATGCATCTAGGTCTGAGAGAATGCAACCAAGTTTTAGCCTTTTCCTTCAGTGAAAAAGGGGAGAGCTTCAACCTAACAGTACTCACTGATACGGTTTGATCATGAAACGTAGCACAAACCTCTTCAAAATCTTGAATATGCAAATAGGGGTTTTCTGAGTCTATGCCATGAAATTTTAGAAGTAATGTAATCATGCCAGGTTTAAAAATGAAATTTGTAGCATGCAATGAAAAAATGATGCATGAAGGTGCAGTGTGTCATGCAGGTTGCAAATATTCACACAAAGTTCGATCTTGATTAACATGCATATTATCGACATAATTCTCATCATGATTACTTATTCTATCATTAGGATCCTCATGTTTAGGAAAGTTATTTCTTTATTATTGGTAGGATTTGAGCCATTGTGTGAAGTGTGTCAGATGAATCAGATGAGTCAAATAAGTTTCCAAACATAGTGTCTAAATCTTCTTTTATCAATTGTCCACTCAAATCACGATGCCATGAACTCGTAAAATAATTAAAAGTAAAGGCAAGAATCAAAAACCAATTAACAAAAATAATGAATCTTAGCATAAACAAACAAAATGGAATGAAGTTACCAGATTTCTAAAGAATCATAAATCAAGAAACTCCTACAGATAATACAACGGCTCCTTGTCTTCAACAGTTCCGCAACAACGGCGCCAAAAACTTGCTACACCTTTAAAAGTGTAAACCCAAGCGTAGGTTGTGTGAATAATAAATTTTTTAGGAGTCTGAGGTCGAACCCTCAGGGAATTACGAAAACAAAATGCACAAAACAAATAAAAATAATTGTTTGAAATCTATTTGAATCAGAATTTATCCAATAAAACAAAGATGGATTGATTAAAACAATAATTGAAATACTAAAGCGTTTGGGATACCCTTTCAAATTCACACGGTAGTTATTAATGATCTAATTTTTGAACTTGATTGAGAATCAAACTGATAAGTGATCTCAATTGGGATATTTGGCAATTAAAAAAACACAAAAACATCACTCTTTATAACCAAGATTTTATCCAAAAAAGTCTAAGAATTCTTTGCTGATTGTAAGCATTTGTTGTGCCCAAAGTCTACAACAAATCAAACTATCTTAACAAACCAATTCTTAATCTAACCACATAATCCTCTGATTATTTTATTTTGTGAAATCTATGTTAATTAACTTAAGCCGATAATAACTTGTTATTTGACTCATAGGGAAACTCAAGCAATCAACGTATAGGACACAACGAATCAAGAATCTTTATAGAGTAAAAACTTTACTAAGACACAAAAATTAATTGAACAAAAGATCACACACAATTAAACCTTTGAATCAATAATAATATCGTATTTCATTGAATGCTTCTTCCCTTGTTTTAGTGGGGCTTCTTAGCCACACATAGTAGTAAAAACCATATAGAATAAAAAAAGAATCAATATTTTCTCCCCTAACAATTATCTCCCCCTTTTATATTCCGCCCCCCCTCCCGCCCCCAAGAAGACCAGTTAAGGTACAACTCCACTTTAGAGTCTTGGGCGTATAACAACACGCGTCCGGACGCTCACCAAGTTCCGTCCGGACACAAATGACAGTAAGCACCAACCCTTCAAGACCTTCGTCTGCCCATTCTGGACATCCCATTCAAACGCAATAGTAGTCACTATCTAGAAGCGTGTTCCAGTGTCATCTTCTTCTAACTTCCAATCTTACTCATTTAACATCCACCAGCACCCCTCCAATTTGTATCGTTTACCTGTAAAACAAGAGCATTCATTCCATTACTAACATAATACCAAATCCCACATAAATTAATACATTTAACATTCTATCCCATGTAAATAACTAGTTTTACCCATCAAACTGAAACATTATCAGATGTTAATCAATGCATTAAAGAGGTGGATAAAGGGAATCAGTCCACTACAAGTTTTAACAATCGAGGTTGGAAGAATATTATAGAAGGATTTGCGGCAATGAAAAATGTCATGTATGACAAAAAAACAATTGAAGAATCACTTTGCTATTACTAAAGATGCATGGAAGTCATGATACAAATTGACTAATATTGAAGTGGCTATTGACCCTATAACATGAGGTGTCTTGTGTGATGACTAGATATGGAATATATTTGTTGAAGCAACATCTAATTAGTTTAATTTAAATATTGTAGGAGTTAATTGTTTAAATTTATGGTCATGATTTTTTCCTTTATCACAGGAAAACCCAGATTCATGGAATTTTATAGGAAATCACTCCCATCTACTGACATTCTAAATAGAGCTTTTGGTGGTACAATTGCAACTGGGGAGCTTTCATGGGCTCTTTCACAAGGAACCCACCCTACATTTGCTCATACAACCAATGGTGGTGACTATCATAACATAGATTTGGACACATTTTGTGAAAGTCAGATTCCCGATAGAGTTGGACCAACAAAAAGAGGAAGGTAGTGACTCAAATGGTCAGGTACATCACGGACGTGATGGGTCTACATCTTCAAAGTGTCATCAAAAGGTGAGCGGGGAAGAACAATTGGACAAACAACTATCAGAGTTATGCAAGACAATACATAGTACTATTACACCAACAATGTCCACAATCAAGGAATGCATGCAACATCTTCACAAAATGCATGGCCTTGTTCCATATGGTAGGCGGTAGCCCATTGTACTGGCATGCTTTTATTCTTTTTTGGGATGTTATTAATAGAAAAACATTGATGAATTTTCCTAAACTTGGTGATTGAGCTACATGGTTGGAGTATATGAGGGATGGAGGGAACACTAGTTAGTAGGGTGTCTTTTAAAATTTAAATGTTTTTTCTATTGTGGGCTTGTTTAGGTGCTTTTTTTTAGACAAAGTTTCAAATTTTTTGTTTGTTTTGAACTCTACTCCTTACTATGACTATTTGGTTATTTGAACTTATTTAAACACTAAGCTTTACTGTGATGGTAATAATTGACTTTTGTTTTAATGGCTTTGATTCTTATTATATTGATGTATATGTTTGACTCTTGGATAGACATATGCTACTAGAATTTATCTGAAGGTCATTGCTTATATTCTTTTTCATTGCTTTGGATGTGTAGTGTAGAATTAATATGAAAACTATATGTCTTACCATACTTGCCATACAACTCTTGAGAAAATGGGATGCAATGCACAAGAGTAAAATGCCATGTAGGACTTCTTCCCTAACCAGTCATCAATAAGTGTTAAAGATTCTTAATGGCCATGATCATGTATCCCTTGAACAATTTTGAATGAAAAAGCATGTGTTTATTTCATTGTGCAAGTTAATGAAAGAAAAGAACTTCTTGTGTGAGAGCAGAAACGTGTCAAGTCAAGAGAAGCTAGCTATTATTTTAATCACTCTTGATCACAATGAGCGAAATAGAATGATACAAGAGCGATTTCAACATTCTAGGGAGACAGTAAGTCGACATTTCAATGATATTTTATTCGGGATGGCCAAACTTTCAATGAAAATCATCAAGCCTCATCAAAATTTCAATTGCATCCCTCAAAAGATCAAATTGAATCCTAAACACTATCCATATTTCAAAGATTGTATAAGGGCAATTGATGACACACATGTTAATGCTCATGTTTCTACTTCAAAACAGATTCCTTTTAGAGATGTGAAGAAAGTATGCATGCAGACCATCTTTGTAGCATGTTCTTCTAACATGGTTTTCACATTTGTCAATGCTGAGTTGGAAGGAACGACTAATGACTCTAGAGTGCTACTACATTGTATTCGTAATAGGCATTTAAACTTTCCAAAACCACCTCCAGGTCTGAGTAAAGAATGCGTTGATTAATTTTTTTTGTATTCTTAACCACATAGAATAACTAATAATTTTGTTGTTTTTTTTAAGAAAATATTATGTGGTAGACGTTGGCTTTTCTAATATGAATGATTATCTTATTCCTAATAAGGAAATGAGATATCATTTACCCGAATTTCGTAGAGGGGAAAGACCTCATGGGAAGGAGTTGTTCAGTCATGCACATTCTTCATTAAGCAATGTGATTGAACAAAGTTTTAAAGAAAAGAATTCCAATTTTACAACAAATGTCCAATTTTGATTTCATTAAGCAAATGTTTATTGTTGTTGCTTGCATGACTTGCCACAATTACATAAGACTTTATGGCATCAAAGACGTATTATTTGAAAGGTATGTTAACGAAGACATGGAAATAGAGGAGGAAGGTAATGTAAACCAAACTACTTTTGAAATGGATATTGATTTGTCAGATACAAATCCAATGTATAGGAAGATGGAGCGTATTGATTCAACAATTCTAAGAGACAATCAATAATGATTTTTTATTGAATTTATTATTAACATGCGTTTTGCGACTTTGGTATGTCATCGGAATAGTTGAACAGTGTAGTTTTTTTCGTATGATGTCCTAACTAAAATGATATATTTTTTTTTTTGTGTATCATTATATGTGTAGTGTATGTTTATATATGTGCATTCAATATTATTGACAATTTTAACACAAATAAGTATTTCTACATTTAAACGTATTTTTTTATAAAATACATTAATTTAAGCATTTTAAATGTTGAATATCCAAACAATACTTATTTAATGAAAGTGTTTTTCTTATAAATACTTTTGATAAACATTTATTAAAAAAATAATTTTTGAATTTCATAAGTCATCCCAAATACACTCTAGGGTTATTTGCAATTTTCAAAGATCAATGAAGTGCAGTACAAAAAGACTTGACCACAGTTGGGTAAAATGGAGTTTGTCTTGGGAATAAAAAAATGTGAAAATTGGAAAGTGAGTCCCCCTAAATGTACTTGTTTGGAGATAAGTCCTGCAAGAAAATTTATAAGGGACTAAGTCCATATTTAAAATTTTATGTAATAACTTAAGTCCACTTTTTTTTTTTTTATCTCAAAAATACCCTTCCTTGAAAGGAAGTTAATCTTTTTTCTTTCATATCTATCTATATCCATATATAGGTTAAGAGTTTGATTAACATTAAAATTTTTCCTCTCTCTTATCTATCTATATCCATATATAGGTTTTATAAATAGTAACATTAAAAAAAAGTAGTAACATTCAAATACAAAAAAAAGTTACTATAAATTTGAATAGTAAAATTCAAATTCATGTTAGTATTTTTTTTATTATGTTACTGTTCATGTTACTACTTTTGTTGAGTATGTTATTGTTCATGTACTATTGTTTTTGAGCATGTTACTATTTTTGTTGAGCATGTTATTACTATTATTTTTATAAATATTAATATTTAATATTACTAATTTTTTTGAATATTACTATATTTTTTATTTGATTGATACTATTTTTTGCGTTTGAATTTGAGAGAAATAATTATTGTTAAGTGTGTTACAGTTTTTTTTATGCATGTTACTATTTTTGTTGAACATGTTAATATTTTTGTTAAACATGTTACTGTTATTATTTTTTAAAAATATTAATATTGAATGTTTCAATTTTTTTTATGTTTAAATGTTACTATTTTTTTGTGTTTAAATGTATTATTTTTTGTGTCCAAATGATAACCTTTTTTTGTATTTGAGTGTTAATATTTTTTATTTTTAATGTTACTATATATATAGATGAGAGAGTGGAAAAATTTTAATGTTAATTAAACTCTTAACCTATATATGGATATAGATAGATATGAGAGAGAAAATATTTTAATGTTGGTCAAACTACTAAGATTTAGGAGTTTTTAATTTTTAGTTTTATTTCACTTCCAAAGAGAAGAGATAGTATGGTAAAATTAACAAAAAACGGACTTCATAACAAATAAGTTTCCTTAACGGACTTAAGTCCAAATAAGTCCATATAGGGGGACCGGTTTCCAAATTTCTCTAACAAAATATCCAGGTAAATACTTTACAGGAAAGCCAGGTAATGTGAAAAGCTAAATCTACATAGTAGTAGTGTAGCTTTTGGGCTTCGGTCCATCTAGTATGCACACAAGTCCAAGCCATGATGGGTGTTGAAATGGTGAATTTGATTCACAAAGCGCCTAAGGCTTAGAACAAAAACACATGAAATAGACATGAGAATGCTTGAAATCTTCCAAAGAAAAATAAAAATGTCTTCAATACTATGAGCACTTTGATTAGAGGTGGTAATTTCAACTCACTACCCATTAATCCGTCATAAATAAATGGCTTAAATACATATATCAATTAATGCGGGTACTAAATAGTTGGGTAATAGGATTCATTTTAATTATGGTTTTTGTAGGTCGATACCCTATATAGGACTTGTTTGCATAAAATTCCTTTAGTTATAATGTTTTGCGAAGAAGTTATTTTTTTTTGTTCCAAAAATACCCACAAAGATAATTGAACATACGCGTTGTCTGTTTTTGGAAACCATCGGATTCCATCCACTATCTCTACAAAATTCGACCACTAATCAAGGCCTCAAAACTTGGTTTTTCAAAATTTGAACAAAATTTTCTCAAATTTCTTCAGTTTTCAACTATATACAAACCACAGTCCTTCAGAAATGATTAAGAGTTTCCTATTTTAATGGGACAATGAATTTGAATTTTAAACAACATTTTCTTTCCCTTTCCTAAAATCTCTCCCACATAGTTATAATTTCCCTTTACTAAAATCTCTCACACATGGCTATAATTTATCTTGCTTACGTTTTTATATACTTGATCCTATCTAGAATTCTCTTCCCATCTATTAATTGTAAATTCTAGCTTAAAATTTCTCCATTAATTAGTTGAAATTAGTGTCACTTTACATTATTATATTGTGATTTAATACTATCATTCATTAAAAATAATATATATGAATGTCATATTTGTGATGTCACATTATGTGATGCATACTATTTAGATTATGTATGAATCAATGAATGTAATTTCACAACTTTTTGTCAGTGATTAAAGTGTTAATGAAGGTGTTAACCTATCATGTATCATTGTAATGTCACATTACGAATGATAATGACCCTAGCTTCAAACAGATGTTGGTTTTGTTTATATCTTACATCGTTTATGGATGATTTAGATGTTCAAAATTCAAAAAAAAAAAAAAAGAAATCTTCCAGACTAGGAAAATGCCTATCAATAAAACCAAATTTCATATAAAAAAACCATTGCCAAAATACAAACACCAAAAAAATTGGGAAATGGTAATATAGTAAAGAGAAGAATAAAAAAACTCAGCCTAGTAGTACTTATTTACAACACTTTGTTTTTTCAAGGTATTTTCTTACAAATATGTAGTTCATAATGTACCTACTCACAATTTTCTATTTTAATTAAATGGGTTATGATGGATTACGAATTAGTACCCATTAAGTTGAATATTTATCTGTATATTAAATAACACAAGTAATAAAATTAAATAAATATATTAATTTTCCAAAAAATACGCTCTCTCTCTCTCTCTCTCTCACACACACACTAATACCCTTAAACACACAGTAGTATACAAAAGTGCACACACACTAATGCACTCGACCTAGTGCATGACCCAGGGCCCATGAACCGCACGCCGCCCACACAACCCATGCCTCGACCCCGACCCTGTGTGTGTGTATTTTGGTGAATAATGCATGTGTGTATATTTTGGTGTTTAATTAAATGTGTTTGTATTTTTTGTGTGTTAGCATGTGTATGTGTGTATTTTTTGTGTATTAGTATGCGTTCATATTAATAGTTTTAATTATTTTAAGAGTTAATGGGTTTAACCCAACCCATTATAATCTAACTCATTATAACTCATTTATTAAGCAGTTTAAAAATGGATTAGATTTGTTTTGCATCCAACCCATCTTGAACCAGCCCATAACCAAACACAGTCCGCCCATTTACCACCTCTACCATTGACATTCCAAAATAACTTTAATTACAATAGGCCATACAATTTTAGATATGAAATTGATATGATATCAATGGGTTTTGGTTTAGCGTTAACAAGTTCAATTGGTAAACAAGTGGTCCCGTTAAACTCATCAACTAAATGAGTCGACATGTACTCAACTATTCACAATGATGAATGTCACGTATGAGTTGTTGACACGGCACAACTTAAAATCAATGCAAAACCAACATGACACTACCCATTGTTAGTCCTAAATTATAATACAATACTAGATTGAGGAAACTTTGGTTTACTATGCATAATATATCAATAATTGAAGCAACAAAATTAGAACTAATCAAAATCTGTAACTCCTCAATTTTAAAAGTCCTGCCCTGATTTTGCATCGAGAGAAATAAATTTTAACATATTCTCTGAATCTATGGTAGTAAAGTAAGTGGAGTAACCTAGATAGTCCACTAAACATAATAAATCACAAATACAACAAAAACACTGGCAAACTACAAGGACACAAAATTAAAGCAACAAGTTACAGCAATTGCAATAATAAGAATAAAAGAACCGACTCATATAATATGTTCATATGAATCAATCAGTCCGAAGCTCGGGATGACCATGGGTTAGATTGGGCTAGGTTTGAGGGAGGCCTCTCATAAGTACTAATATAATTTTTATGTTGGGCCAAACACAACACTCAAGGGCAGCCACATGGTCTTTAAGGCTAGAAAGGCAAAATTCAAAAATTTCCAATGTGGGTGATTTTACAGATAATTACATGTATTCTCGATTTTTGACAAAGATATGAGTCTAAAAGACACGTGGTGGAGATTATTATTCATTACCCAAAAAAAAGTGGAATGGGTAACACTCATAGGCTAAATGTTACAGTCATTTTTTTTTGGTCAACTCAATGCTTTAGTCTCAATGGTGAATTTTCTTTGTTAGACGAATTGGGACCACAACCACCCCATTACATGTGCAATGCATGCAAACATAACCGCACACATTATTATCAAGGAATTTCTTTTCTTCTAGTTCTTTTTTCCCAAAAAATATGTACGTTGTATAGAATTTTTAAGTGTTATAGAATTACCTGCCATTAGATCATTAGGTCAAACACATAGTCTCATTTGTAGGTTCTCTCGTTAATAGTGGTATGCCTAGTAATTTTACGAATGTTCCGTAAACTCAATGAGAAATCAATACGAAATTAGTAAGCCTGAGTTTAGTTTTATAGAGTTCATGTGATAATCATTAAACCCATTAAATAAATAGGTTGATACGAACTTAATTAAATACGATATAAATCAGATCGTACACGACTTTTATTAGGCACGAATTTGACATGACATGAATTATGAATGATTGGATATGAGTTAAACATATTTTGATATGACATGAATTTAATACAACACAATCTATTGTCAGTCCTAAAGGTGAGTGATTCAAATCGCAGAAATTGAGAATTTTTTAAATTAAGAGAAATTGGATCCAAGTAACTTAAATTGAGCCCACGTTTTCTAGTTGGGCCACGGTGGGTGTGGGTTGAAATAACACATTGACTAAACTGAACCCCAAAAGACACTAAAACCATCATAAGCAAAATATATAGACACGAGAAGTGTGACTTGGAAATGCTTTAGGAAATGCTCTCATCGTAGGCTTCTCAGTTCTTTTGAAGAACAAGAATTCCTGAAGGTTCGAAAACCTAGCCAGTGAAAATCTCTGAAGAATCAGTCTAATTTCGATGACCGGAGGTAGATTTACCATCAAATTCAGAGATTTATTGTCATTGTACTTTATATATGAAGCGATAATAGTTCGACATTATTCAGAGATTTATTGTCATTGTACTCAATCGTACAAGCTTCCATTGCTAGTGAATATATGTAGACATTGTGCTTTGACTCATGTGGCCCTTCTCTATATGTGAAATTAAACAAGTATGTTTATATACCACAAGAAATGGTCAAGAATTCCAATGATACAACCTTTTAAATCGTAGATAATGTTCAAACCTTGTTCTAAGAAATTGAGATGTAAAATTTGCCAATAATCTGGTCAAATAGTTTCTCATCCATGTAACAAGCAACTAACAAAAATAGATGAGACATTAAGTATATTCACGAGTAGATCAAACTCTGCATTTGTTCCGTCAAAATGAAATTGAATTATTTGGTATGTGGGCACCCTAATGCCTAGCTAAAGAATCAAGATCAGAACTTAGTATTTAGTTGCCAAAAGCAGATAACATAAAAGGGCAAACTATGCCTCTATAGGTCACAATAGAGCACAATTGTTTACATTCGAATGGTTATTTCAAATGAATCCCACTATATACTGTCAGAATAACTCAGACGATTGAGATTCAGTAGTTAATAGTTTGAATATCACCAAAAACATCTAGTTGACCAGGGATACTTGGTTTGCGGATGATTGTGCACATCTAAAATGTACGTAGCAGTTACAAACTCACTTCCACACCACCATAGTTCTTTGTCATTTAGAAAAGACTATTTTTTTCTCCTGATATAAATTTTTTTGTCAGTTAGTTCCAGTATAGTTTATTAAAGTAAAGAGCCCAAATTACATATTATCAATTTCAAATTTTAGGCTAGAGTCCATCTAGTATAGTATTCTTCTTTGTCCATTTTTTAAAATTATTTTTTGGCCTTTCTTTTTGGTTTGCAATTCGTTTCCGATTATATTGTAATGGTATGGAACTTGTAATTTTGACCAACCCTTACTTACAAAAGAATCCAACAAATTGTGAGTATTGATATGTTGAATCATAACAAAGAACAAACAAGCATATACACATACACATACACATAATAAAATAGAAATGAGAATTCTGGAGAATGCTTGAAATTTTTCGAAAACAAAAATGTCTTCAATACTTGAATATACACTTTTTTACATTATGAAATTACTTTGATTACCGTACAATCCTAATTTGAGAAAACTTTTGTTTGCAAAACTAAAGCATAGATTATTGGAGCAATAAAATAGAACTAATTAAAATCCATAATTCTATAAATTTTAAAATCCCAACCCTATTTTTTCTTCAAAAGAAACAAAATTTAGATACAGGAGTGAGATGAATAGTCCACTAAACAAAATCAATCACATTATAACAAAAATGAGAGCTACCAAAATAAGAGCGATATATAGAAACATAAAATTAAATCTACAATTTAAAATAATTGAAGAAGCAAGAGTAAAGGATTGAATCACATAATACATTTACTTGAATCAATCACTTTGAAAACAAGGGGCAGCCATGGGTTGGACCGGGATAGATTGGGTTTGGCCTCTAGATGATAATTGCAACATGTTCGGATGGACCAGATGCATCCAATGGCCCAAAAAAGCCTCTAGCGACCCTCCATTTTTCATATGTCTTTACGAAAGTCTTTCGCCTTTCATGATCCGGTTCATCATCAACTCAATAAGATCTTCTTGTTTACCCGTTTTGATTAGGCTTCCTTTAACGAATTTGATCGGCATTTCGTGTTTGTGGCCCTGCAGAATTCGACCTTTTATTCATTGGTTGGGTAGCGTATCAAGATTAGAGACATGTAACTAGAAGAGTTGGCCTCAAGAATTAGTTTTCTTTTTGTAAAAGCTAAAACTAAAATTATTTATTTTAGTTTTTTTACCCCATATTATAGGGTGGATTTCGAAAGATAAGAAAGATCTTCCTCCAAGCTGAAAATACAACTTTCATCGAATACGGCTTTCCGCAGAATTCTATATGTATTTATGAGATCAAGTACGAAATTGAATTTTGTTTACTCACTTTAAATTGAGTATTCGTTTCCTTCCCTTTTCTGCTAGGATTGAAAATCCTGTATTTTACATATCCGAGTTTTCAAAATAGTGTAAAAAGAAGTGCTTCGAATCATTGCTATTTGACTCGATCCTAATCTTTTTTAAAAAGTACATACAATACTTTTGTGTTACGAGCCAAAGTTCTAATACAAGAAAATAGAAACATATATTTTATTCGATACAAACTCTTTTTTTTTTTTTAAGGATTCACTATGATAAAAAAAAAAAAGATTTATGTATATACGCCCAAATTGATTAATAATATCAGAATCTAATAAATCGTCCCGAACCAGCTTACTAATGAAATGCCCTAATCCATTACAAAATTTCGCTTTTGCCAACGATCCAATCAGAAGAATAATTGGAACACTAATATCGAACTTTTTAATAGCATTATCGATTAGAAATGCATTTTCTAGCATTTGATTATGTACCATTAAAGGATTCAGTTGCACATTTAAAAAATAGTCCATAAAGTCAATATAATAATTGAAAAGTTAGTTTATATGGATTCTTCTAGGTATGCAAGCTCATCAATAATATTTATTTTTAAAAAAAGTAAAAATACTTGAAAATAACATAAACATAGACAACATAGTTTTTTTTCTTGACAAATAAGTTTTATTCCTACTCAGTACCGGAGTTGGACAGAAAATATAGTTGTACACTTTAATTCACTTTTTGAATGCAAATTATGGGGATAGTTTTAAAAATAAAGGTTTGTTTAGTGTTCTAACGAGGGAATGAGACACTTATTCTCGAGCTTTGTCAACTAATATGATTTACATGTGTGCAAGTATCTAATATAAGTGATATAGTTAGGAGTCTAAAGGTTACGTGGTGGAAATTGATGATTATTCTTTACTGAATATAAGAGATAAACTGTAACTAAGTCTAGCTAAATGGTGCAAAGTGAAATTTTAAAATAAATTATATACAAAAAGTAATCTATATATAATAAAACACGATTCATTTTGAATCCCTTAACTTAGCTTATCACAAGATTGACCCAAATTCACTCGATCTAATAATTCAAACTTATCACCAAAAAATTTTACCCCCAAATCAGTCCATGCTTTATTCATGCTAATCAAGACCAGATTTCTCTCAAAATTAAAAATTCCACCTACCACATAACTTTTCATTGTAACCAAGACAAACAAAGTCTTCTCTCTCCCAAATTTTTTTCAATTGTGTGAAAAGATTGATTTTGAAGTGTGTAATTATAGAAAATGAAGAAAAAATAAATTATTATTTCAAATATTTATATTACACAACTGATGTCTGAATTGTTTGTATTATTCGGTGTCGTTGGACACGAGTTATTGCTAATATAATTATATATAAATTGGGTTAATCCATGGGCTAAATGTTATAGTCTAAGCTCACCCCAAAATTTAATTGGGCTAAATTATCTAGTCCAAGTTCTACCAACGGGCCAAATGTTTTAGTCCAAACCTTGAATTTCTCCCAAAATATGAACACGACGATACATAGTGATAATTAATTATTAAATTATGTAATACCCGTCACACATAATTTTTATATGTTATATAATTGCTCACTATTTTCTCAGTAGGCCTGACAAATTGTTTTATTTTTGGGTTCTTTCATAAAAGGGTATAGGCCTGATAATTTCACACACAACGTACAATTTCAATACAATATTGATACAGATTTAGGTAGTTTGTTTTTAAATTTTATGAATTTAAGGAATAAAAGGGAGAATACGTTAAACTCTTCAAATAACGGGGTCAATGCACAACACAAACTCGCTAAAAATAATTTATATGTGGCAAAACGCGCTATATATAATTTACACATTGCATGAATTCATCAAAACACAAATTATAAATGAACTCAGTTTCCACCGACTAAATTTTGATTTAAAATGATCCCTTGTCTGCCTTAGTCGGTAGGGCCAACACATTGTTTTATTTTTGGGTTCTTTCATCAATAGTTTATAAGCCTCACAATTTTACACATGACCCACAAATTTAACACAAAATTAATATAGATTTAGATAATTTGAGTTTAAAATTCTTGAATTTGACTAGTAAATGAGTGAACTGCTCAGACTTTTCAAATAAATAGGTTGACATACAATTCAAATTTACTAAATATAATTTACACATAGCACGAACTTGTTTAACATAATTTATAGTATACGTTGCACGAACTTCGCACAATACAACTTTTAAATAAGTTAAATATAAATTAAATAAATTTTGATACGATACGAATGGAACAGCACACAATCTCTTGTCAGTGTTAGGTGTGAGTGACAAATTGGGGAAATTGTAGAATTTTAAAATTAAGAGGATTTAGATCCAATTGACTTAAAATTGAACCTAAGTATTCCCGGCGGGTTTGGGTTGAAATGGCGGATGGAAAATATATAGACATGCGAGAAGTGTACGTTGGAAATTCTTCGCTTTCTCGTCGTCGGCTTCTCTTCTGCGAGAAGAGAAGCCCTCCGAAGCACAAGCATTGCCGAAGAATTGGAAACCTAGCCGTGGCCGAAGCTGCAAAGAATCGTTCCAATTTCGATGATCGGAGGTAGGGGTACTGTGAGATTCCGAGATTATCTGTCATTCTGTTCTATACATGACCGGTGACGGATCAACATTTGTGATAGGGACGAGGAGACGCTTTGTAGAACCAGGTTTTCCTCCACTCTCTCTTCATGGATACATATATATAGAAGCACACACAAATTGATATATGTGCATGCATGGATGATTCTGTACATGTAAATGCACATGCATGATCGTGCAAATTATCTCAGATATGACCCATTTCGGGTGCTATTTCTAGTCTGATTGGATTTTTTGTTGGTATCCGTATAAAATTTCTTACGTTGTTCTTTGCTGGTGTGTTTTTTGATCAGACTGGTGGTTGGTTTCTTTATCTCCGATCTCATCAAAAGTTTCCTCGCTGAGGTAAATTTTTTGCGAAATCGGTATTATTTTTTATGTACAAGTTTCTTTTTGTGTTTTTGACCATAGAAGTTCTGTTTTTGATAAGATGGTGGCTGATTTCTTGATCATTGCACTCTTATCATCTGATATAAACTGTGCGTGTGTTCTGCGAGTCTATGTTGGAGTATGTTTTCGATAAGATGGAGGCTGATTTCTTGATCTCTGGACTCTTGATATATCTGTGCATGTTTTGTGCATGCTTTGTGCAACTATGTGTACGTTTTTGGTTTGTATGTGTGTGTGTGTGTGTGTTTTTGGGGTTACTTATGATGCATGTTTCCTGCCGCTGTAAGAGGATTATTGAGTTTAATTCCCTGCGTCTGTGCATTTCAATTTTCTTGGTTTGAATGTTAATAATGGTTATTCGAAGCAGCATATGGAAAAATGGTATTTATTCATACTAGTGTTAGTCAGCAGTGGATCTTAATGAAAGTACGCTTTTGACCTAATTGGCAGTGCGACAATTAATCTCGCCAATGTTTACTTGCCAATATCCTTTATCATTAATAGCATTTTAAGTAAATCTTGAGGCTTGATCAAAATGTAGACTCTCTTATCATGTCAATGTGTAAGTTGCACCCTGAATTAAGTTTGTTAGCATTTACCATATTGCAAAAGTAAAACGGCTGTCTTGTGTTCCCCCTAGGTTGAACTCATTTAATTGTACTTATTTCTAATCACAGTCTCGCAGCAATGCTGTCTCATGCTTGAGCTTAGCCCAACTTGACCTTGGCATGATCTTGGATGCATTTGCTATATGTTAATGTACTAGCTTAGTTATCATCCATATTTGCTCTACAATAACATTGCTACCTTCCCAGACTGCGACTTAACAAATCAGAATAGTTCTACACAATACCTGTTCAGCTTGCTAGTATGTCGTTCCCGTAAGTGCCTTCAAAGATTATGTGTTTAACGTTGCATGGGTGCTTGTTGAGCACTTAGACTGCGCTAGATTTTGATATTTCTTGTTTAGACCAATTGGATAAGCTTGAAGAAACTAGTTTCACGCCCAACTCAAGCTATTGATAAGAAGCATTTTTAATCCTAAGGCCTAATTGATTTGAATGTCACACGCCATCCCGGGAAGGGTCAACCCCTCCTCCTCCAGAATAGGGTGTGTTTAAACTAACCTGATGTCCATTCATCAAAGTTTAAAACCGAAGTAATATAACCTGTGCAAGGATAATTATATTCTTTTACCCAAACAAAAAAAGTGATATTAACATATAAACATATCAAAGTGTAACACACGTCGCTAGGGTATCACACCCTCAAAACATCCTAACAACTATGTACAATATTTATATGACTCAATAATATAACGGGCAACTGACACCAAGTCCTTCTATGTCAAATGAGACTGCACGGTGGATCGTATTCTATCCCAAACACCTGAAATCAAACATTTGTTGACGGAGCCTTACAAAATTTTTGCTCTTTGCAACAATCTTGCTCACTAGTCAAGGGGGTTTGGAACCTGAATTCTGAGAAAGCTCAAGAAGAGAGGAATTGTGGGAGGGAAGAAGGATATGATTGCTTTGATCCAGAGAGTACAGTTCAAAGAGAGAGCTTGATTCGGCAGCAAGTCATTCATCAAAAAAGGAGGAACTGTGGGAGGGAAGAAGGATATGATTGCTTTGATCCAGAGAGTACAGTTCAAAGAGAGAGCTTGATTCGGCAGCAAGTCATTCATCAAAAAAGGACCCTACTAGGTAGGTATGCTTTCCATTAGAGAAGGTGAGTGCAAATTTGCCTCCAAAAGAAGAGGGTTCTGGACTCGTATTGGCAGAGGGAAGTCATCTATGGGGTCTAAGTCTAACGACACTCTAATCAGCCACGTACGTTCGTGTGTGTGTCATGCTTAACACAACCGCATTGAACTGTCGGTCAATCTCGATAATAATCAGGAGCTTAAGCTTAAGTATTGGCCCTCCTCTACCTGAGCTAATATTCTTTGCTTCAACCGGCCGTTCCCAATCATTAATCCTCATTCCCAACATGCTATATCCCGGGAACCCACTCCTCGATCTAGCATGCAGCTTGCTGGTGGCATCTAACATGTTGTCGGCAGACTATCTGGTCAATCTCCTGGGCTCGTCCCCTCTCCCCCTAGGGCGGGCTACCCTATAGGCATATAGTTTTACGTAGCTTCCTATATACCTGTTTGGATATGCTATTGATTCCATTATTGAACCAAACAAGATTATTCTCTTGGCATAAATGTTGTTGGAGAAGGGAAGAGGGAGAATCTTAATGATGGCAGATGATTATGCAATTGAATATAGGCTATAGTAAATCCTTATTTTGAAAGCATTGGAATAGTAGCATTGGGTATACAATTTTTTTTTTGCTTTTTGAATAAATAATGAATTAGCCAAAAATGAATTTCTTAGAGTCAATTTAGTGGTAATGTATTACTCAGTCAACTGACATGTCAAAATGTTAATTAAATGTCATTTGGGAACTTGTAATGATTCTCATGGTGCTATAGTTTTGTGGAGAATGAATGAAAATTCATGGTGGAGGCATCAATAATTGTCTTTCATGATAGAGATGCTGAGGGAAAAAGCTAAAGTGGGTGAATTATTGTAATGTTCATAGTGCATTAAGATGGTGATTGTACTTACCCAAAAAAAAAAGAGATGGTGATTGCGGTGGTGGAGGTGATATTACAGTAAGAAGTTCTTTTTTTGGTGGTGGAGATGGCTGTGATAGTAAAAGTGTTGTTGTTGGTGGCAATTCTGGTCTTCCAAAAGAACAATGTGCCCTAAAAGATTAAAAAAGTTAGTTCGTGAAGAAACCACTAATGGCCAATCTGATTTCGATGAGTGTGGTGCTCTTTATTTAAACCCCTCTGAGATCAAACTTCCTACTACAAAAGAGAAAAAAGGTTTTCTTCCTCTCTTCGTGGATATATGAGTAGATGCACACACACATTGATATATCTACATGCATGAATGATTTTATGCACATATGTTTGCATGCATAATGGTGCAATTGATCTGAGATTTGGTCTATTTCAGGTGCCATTTTGAGTCTGATAGGATTTTTTTCAATCTCTGTATATCATTTCTTGCGTTAAATGTTTTTGTTGGGTTGTTCGATCAGATTGATGGTTGGTTCCATGATCCCTGATCTCATCAGAAGTTTCCTTATTATGTAAAAATTTGCAAAGTTGGTGTTATTTTTTATGCACAAGTTTCTTTTTTACCATATAAGTTTTGTTTTTGACAAAAGTGATAGCTCATTTCTTGATCTGTGTACTCTCATCATTATCATCCGACACATATTTGTTCATGTTTTGTGCTAAGTATGTGCAAGGGTATTTTTTTGATAAATGGTGGTTGATTTCTTGATATTTGCACCCTTATATGTATGTGCATGTTTTGTGTGAGAGTGCGAGAGTATCTTTTTGGTCGGTGTATATGTATTATTCTTGGGGTTACTTAAGATGCATCTTTCCTACTCCCACCACCATCAGAGGATTGGGTTTAATTTCCAGTGTGAGTGTGTTGCAGCTTCAATTTTCTTAGTTTGAATGTTAATCCTGGTTTTTTGAAACAGTGTATGGAAAAAAAGATTTGAAAAAGGTTTTTGTCATACTTCATACTATGATTGCCTAGTTGTGGATCTTAGTGAAGAATGCTTTTGAATTAATTGGCATTGCGACAACTAATCTCGGCAATTTCCTTTCTCATTAATAACATTTTTGGTAAATCTTTAGGCTTGATCAAAATATAGACTTTTTTTATCTTGTCAATGGGTACATGTCATCCTGAATTTAATTTTTTTAGTATTTACCACATTGGGACAATAAAACTGTCATCTGGAGTATCCCCTCTAGGTTGAAACCATTTGCTTGTATTTGCTTCTTGTTGCAGGCTTGCAGCAATGTTCTCTCATGCTTGAGGTTTGGCTCAGCTTGACCTTGGCATGATCGTGGATGCATTTGTTATGTATTTATTTACTGGCCGAGTTACCATCCATATTTACTCTACAACTAACATTGCTACCTTCACAAACTGAGACTTAACAAATCAGAATATTTCAACAAATCTCTTTTCCTCTTACTGGTATATCTTTCCCATAAGTGCCTTCAAAGAATTTGCATATATAAGTTGGGTGATGGCTGCCTAACTGGACCCAAGCATATGCTTAAGCTGTACGCAACACATGCATGACTGGTTGAGCACTTGGACTGCCACCATATATTTATCTTGCTTGTTTAGACTGTGTGGACAAGCTTGAAGAGACTAGTTTCCACTCCCAGCAC
This sequence comes from Ilex paraguariensis, assembly GCA_963454935.2. Classification (NCBI taxonomy): domain Eukaryota; kingdom Viridiplantae; phylum Streptophyta; class Magnoliopsida; order Aquifoliales; family Aquifoliaceae; genus Ilex; species Ilex paraguariensis. Next base: position 5,480,294 of record CAUOFW020001724.1, on the reverse strand, counting down.
AAGCTATTGATGAGAAGCATATATAATACTTAGGCCTAATTGATCTGAAGGTTTCAGGTTACTTTTACTTGCCTCATTAAAATTCAAACTAGGGTTCAAACCCCACTTGTTTTTAGGTGAACAAAATTAATGATTCATCTAAAGTAAGTGTGAGTTGCTCTATTGATCCACCCTTCATGCTATGTCTTCTACTTGCAATATTGGATTAATCAAATGCTAGATTAGCTACATGCATATTTTATTTTACAATGGACAAAACAAAAAAATAAATAGGTTAATTTCCAAACCAATAAGTAAAACAGCATCCGTGTTTAAGGAAGATCTAGTACAACTGGTAAAGTGATTGCAAAAGTGGCATACATGAAACCTTATTTAGTTGAATGCACTAACCCTAAAGTACACATCATTATAAGGAAAAGTGAGATTAGACTTGAGTTTACACATCCCGTGCTGGTTAAAATGAGAAGCAGCTTTTATTTTTTCAGGCTCATCAGTAGGGATTGCAGCGGTTTTAGAAGTGCTTGGTAAGCCAACTGCCAGAAAGATACATTTATGATCCTCGCCCCGTCAAAGTCTCCATGTTCTTGTGCGTGACTTGTTGAAAACTTCAGATAATTCTAGGGTTTCCAGGTTTTAAGAAGAGTCAAAATGTAGAAATGTTTAGAGATTGCATAGTTTAGAAGAAGATAACTTCTTGGGATTGAATTACCCAATTAGTCACTGCATCTTATCGTGGACTCTGGTCCATGATTTTGAAACAAACCTCCTAATGCACCCGATCATTCACTTTATTGCCCTTGCCCTAATGAATAAACCTCGCGTTTGTAAGCGTGAACATATGTAATGGTTTATTTATTTACTAATGGTTCATGGTGTCTGGGTTTCCTAGCTGTTGACATTAAATGTAGCTGCCTTGTAGATTGGGTTTTGCATCAGCAGCAATGCTTCTAGTGGCTCTAAAGTTGACCTAACTTAAATTTCAATATGAATTCGTTCTGCAATTTTATTTCTTATTTTGTTATTCCACGACTACTTTTATGATTTGCCAAAACAAGGTATATACGCAAACATGTTTTTCCCTAATGACATTTTCATTTTATGACTCCCTCACATTCACACAGTACACTACATTGATTGATTTCCACCCAACCATATTCAATCTTTTTTATGGTCAATACATTGATTTGTTTTCATATGGTATAGACCTGCCAGTTATGTTATTCAGTTTTGGTAAGTTGCCAAACATCCGAGATAATGTTCGTTTATTTAAGTAATCATTTTGAAAATAATGAGCTGTAGATGGAAGAAGCATCTATAGTGGGGAAAAACAATAAAATAACTGTTCAGAACCACGTAAGATCATTTCTCATGCACAGCTAATTAGCAGGGGAAAAAAGTAAGGACAGGTAGGTTTTTTCTTTTTTATTTCTTTTGATAGCTTTTGAACTTGTCTAGCACTTCAACAACTGCTCAGTTGTTATCAAAATGCCGTATCACATCTACTTCTGAATCAACCGTAACTGTATGGGCTCGAGAATATGTAGCATTTGAAGGGTTAAAGGAGCTGTCAACAGGTGTTGGTACTAATTATGATCAGCTCAAGTCAGAATTCATCTAACTTGCGTCACTGCTAATTTTAACTCTGAATTTTTTTGGTTGAGGTCTTGACCCATAAATGGAGCTGCCATATTTGACTACAACTTTTATATTGGACCATTATTTGATGTTTATAGGTATGGTATTGGCAAATTCAGTTGGTCCATTCGTTCTTGCATTCTGATAGGGCCTTTTAGTTCCATATTGTGTTGTGTATTGTTGAATGGCTAGCCCTTATTTCTTATCCATTCGATTAAGATAGATGATTTTTGTTTCTTGAAAGAAAAATTCCTGTATTTGTCATAGAACATATATTATTGCAAAATAAATGTATAAAAAATGCTAGTATGACTTTGTGAAATTATGCCATCATTTCTTTGTACATCATGTTTGAGTGGTGTGATAATGTTCCTACAAATTCATTTTTTGGTTTTCTTTTTCCCCCTTTCCAAGTGCACAACTCAATTAAAAATGACAAGCCTTGAAAGCCAGCCATCAAGGATGGCCTACAAATTTTTTTGTCCCTAAGCTGTATTAATGGCGCTCTGATATTTCTTTCCTACTCCTTACCACCTGAGTTCTTGTCTTTTTTGTCTTTGTTCTTGTTATCATTATGTACTTGAATCATGTTCTTCGATATCTCTGTTGTCCAATGATTCCATAAATAAAAGCAGCTTAGAGCCTTAGATGATTGATCTTGTCCTCAGGTGGTGCAACTGCAACCTCAATCTTCTCATGTGATCAGTCGTTTTATTTGGTGTTTTGTACTGTTGTTTGTAATTAATCCATTCAACTATCTCAATTCAGCTATAGGTGCAATCTGGCTAGCTTTGTTGCAACTTTAGGCCACCAATATGATTGTTCATATGACTCTTTGTCTTGTTTTCTTTTTCACTTTCTTTGTTTCTGATTTATTGTTTTCTTAATGTAGAATATGTTTTGCCCCCCCCCCTCCCCCCCCCAAAAAAAAAAACCGCCACCCACAAAAAAATTTGCTTGAGCCAGGCAATTTAGCTTAGTGCACAATACACTTCAAGGATGTATACAGATATTTTGTGACAAAGTATGCAAGTAATCTCTTAGCAGTTTGCTGCTAATCTTGGAGCAAGAAGGGTTTGCGATGGTAGATGCCCAACATGAAATCTATAATGTGACTAATGTCATCTTATGAAGATGTGTTCTATGAGTTTTCAGTTGGTGTTCTTTATAAGTGATGTGTTGTAGCAGTGCCCTATTGCAGTGATGTATGGATCACTTGAGAGTCAGACCTCCATTGTTCGTAGTGAACAGCTGAAGGCTGTTGCATGTCACTGACCATAGGGATAATAGGATCTTAATAGGAAAAATGTTTATATGAAGGAATTCTTTGCAGCATTACTCGACTAAAATATTTAATTTGTGCTATTTAGCTGCTTTCCTTTTTAATATTTTGGAGCAACTTGAGATTATAAGGCTAATGGCAGTGTAGGCTTTCAATATGATGCTGAAAACTTAGCATAAAGCATGCACTTCTTTGGCTAAACATTTAGAAACTGAGAGTACGTGAAGACTTTTTTAATAGGTTTAGAAGCTAGACCAAACAGTTATATTTGCTTGAAGAAGACTTGCAATTTTGAGGTTACTAGCATGGTTGGTTTATTAATTTGAGGGTGCATTTTTGGCTTTTTATTTGGAATGTAAATGATGTTAGAACTTTTTTCTGGAATCTGGCATGTAAATGATATTAAAACTTTTTAACCGTATTTGGTTGATTTCAAATCCATGATGCTGCTTTTTCATGATTGTCTCTTGCAGTTGGGACCAAATAAATGCTCGACTTTTCAGAAGGAAATCGGAGGTGAACCTTGTTGAAGATGCATTAATCTGAAGAAGCTGAACCTATGACCTCCAATCATACTGGGGGAAAAGGAAGAATCTTAAGGATGGTAGGTGATTATGAAATTTTGATGTGGCTACAGTAAATCCTTATTTATAAATCATTGGGATAGTAGCATTGGGCATGCAGATCTACAGATGATTGTGCGCATATCTAAAATTTATGTAGTGGTTGCATGTTCACTTCCACACCACCATACCATATGTATCAATGCTGGGTCTCTCTCTATTGTGAACCCAAAATTGTCTTTTTCTTAAGGAAGTATACCAATATAATTTAATGGGGCTTTGCATCAAATTTCTGGGTCAGTTATTTGTTTTTTATAAAAAAAAATGAATTTTCTTGTTTTATAGATTTTTTGTCAGTTGGTTACTGTATAGTTTATTAAAGTAAAGAGCCTAGATCACATATTATTAATTTCAGATTTTAGGCTAGAGTCCATCTAGTATCGTACTCTTCTTTGTCCATTTTTTCAAAATTATCTTTTGGTATGTTGACTCCTAGCACAGAACAAACAAGCATGCACACATACACATACACATAACAAAATAATACATAATAAAATATAGATGAGAATTCTGGAGAATGCTTAAAATTTATCCAAAACAAAAATGTCTTCAGCACTTGACTATAAGCCCTTTTTAATTTGGAAATAACTTTAATCACAGTACAATCCCTAAACTAAGGCATGGATACTTGGAGCAATAAAATAGAACTAATTAAAATCCATAGTTTTTCAAATTTTAGAAGTCCAACCCTAATTTTGCTTCGAAAACTAGGGGCGGCTATGGGTTGGACCAGGTTAGATTTGGATTGGGCTTCTCCATGATAATTGCAACATGTTGTGATGGACCCGATGCAACCCTTGGCCAACCTCTTGGCCTAAGCCTAGGTAGGTAAGCTCACTTAATAATATTTATTTTTTAATAATAGTAAAAATTACTTGAAAATAACAGAAACATATGACAGCATAGCTTTTTTCTTGGCAAACAAGTTTTATTCCTACTTTGTACTGGAGTTGGACAGAAAATATAATTGTACACTTTAATTTACCAATTGAATGCGTATTATGTGGATAATTTTAAAAGTAAAAGTCAAAGTGAACCCACACAGGTTTGTTCTAACATGGGAATGGGGCACTTACATGCATAACACTCAAGCTTTGTTGATGCATTTGATTTACATGTGATTGTGAGCATCTAATGTATGTGATATAGTAAGGTGTATAAGGGTTACATGGTGGGGATGATTGTTCGTTACTAAATATAGGAGATGAACTGTAAATGCGTCTAACTAAATGGTGTAAAGTAAAATTTTAATATAAATAATATATGAAAAGTAATCTATATGATAAAATATGACTCATTTTGAATCCCTTAACTTAGCTTAGCACAAGAGCAACTGAGATTCACTCAATCCAATGGCTCAAAATCATCACAAAAAAATTTCACCCCCCAAATCAGCCCATGTTTATTTGTGTTCTCTAGTACCTTTAGGTACGGATTATTGCTAGTATGTTTATATATAAATTGGGTTAATTGATGGCTTAATGTTATAGTTTAAGCTCAACCCAAAATTTAATTGGGTTAAAGTATCTAGTCCTGGTACAACCCAAGGGTCGAATGTTGTAGTCCAAACCTTAAATATCTTTGGTTGGATAAGCCAGGCACGATGACCACCCCACTACATGCACCTTGCATGTGCACATAGTCAATATGTACGCAAATTGACCTATGCACATGTTGCACACTTTCTGCACACCATTTTTTACTTACATAAGCACAGTTGCATAACTTTTATCAAGGGATTTCATTTCTTTTCTTTTGTTTTCTCCCAAAATATGAACACAGATTACACATAATTACAATTAATTGCTAAATTACGTATCGTCCATCTCTCATAATTTTTAGATGTTATAGAACCACCTACTGCTAAATCACTAGGCCTGACACATTATTCTATTTTTGGGTTCTTTCATCAAGAGTGTATAAGCCTGACAATTTCACACATGGGCCACAAATTCAGTACAAATTCAATGTAGATTTAGGAATTTGAGTTTAGACTTTTCAGATTTGAGGGGTAAATGGGAGAACTCATTAGACTCTTCAAATAACAGGGTTGACACAAAACATGAATTCACTAAACATAATTTACACACTGTACGAATTTGACACAACACAAATTACAACTGAGCTAGTTATAGATTAACTAAATTTTGATACAAAATGATCCCTTGTCAGCCTTAGTCAGTAGGGCCGATATATTGTTTTATTTTTGGGCTCTTTCGTCAATAGTTTATAGCTCTGATAATTTTACATGTGACCCACAAATTCAACACAAAATGAATATAGATTTAGGTAGTTTGACTTTAGAATTCTCAAATTTGAATGGTAAACGGGTGAACTTGTTAAGAGTCTTCGAATTAATTGGTCGACACACAATATGAACTCGCTAAACATAAGTGACACACAATACAAACTCGTTAAACATAGTTTATACATTGCACGAACTCGGCACAACACAAATTACAAATAGGTTGGGTAAATATTAAATAAATTTTGATATGAAACGAGTGGAACACGACATAATCCGTAGTTAGTGTTAAGCAGGGCTGATCATCGAGCAGAGCTTGTCGAGCTCGTGTTTCTAAATAAGTCAATCCAAAAACGAGCTCAACCCGAGTAGAGTCCGAGTAACTCAATTATTTTATATATAAATAAGTTGAGTCTTATGTAAAAAATTGTTCAACTTTGGTTTGTTTAAAAAATGAGCCGAATCTAGACAAGGCCCAAAACAAACCAAACCTGAGTCGAGCCCGAATAATTTGACGCGATTATCATCCCTAGTGTTAGGTGTGGGTGACTCAAATTGGAGAAATTGTAAAATTTTAAAATTAAAAAGATCTAGATCCAATGGATTTAAAATTGGGTCCGCGTATGCCAGACGGGTCACGGTGGAAATAGCACATGGACTTGGACTTTGACCGAAAAGACAGTTAAACCCCCCGAATGCACAAGCATTGTCGAACACTTGAAAACCTAGCCGTGGTCAAAGCTGCAAAGAATTGCTCCAATTTCGATGATCAGAGATAGGTGCATTGTGAGATTCAGAGATTGTTTGTCATTCTGTGCTATACATAGTCGGCGACAAATCAAAATTGTGATAGGGACGAGGAAACGCTATGTAGAACAAGGTTTTCCTCCTCCTCTCTCTCTTCATGGATATATGTATAGAAGCACACACAAATCGATACATGTGCATGCATGGATGATTCTATGTATATACACGTAAATGCATGATTGTGCAAATTATCTCAGATATGACCCATGACTCAAATTTAAACTCACTTTTGAGTCTAAATTTGAGCAAAAAATTTGATTTGGCACATAGAGCACTCTAATGAATAAATTCAAATATCATCTCAAATCTTTTAAAAAATTCCCTTATTTTTTCAAAGCTCATTTTTTTTTTAATTTTTTTCACGAAAATATTTTATCCTTTCTCATTCTTTGGTTTCATTCCCTTCAAAATCCATCAATCAAACTCGACGATAACAATTAATCAAATACAGAAACGACGGTTCGGCCGAGAAAAAATTGTCTAAAAATCACCATTAAACAATATGATAAAAAACAAATGTTATATAACATAATATATATATTACCTGAAAAATAAGAAAAAGAAGATGATGGACTATGAAAGAGAATTTTATCTATTGGGCTTCAAGAATGCTTCGGTGTGGTCAGCGATGGGAGCGACTTTGAAGATAAAGGTAGGGAGAGGTAAGAACTTATTTCGTTGACGGAGTCTTTTAGGTTTGGATAAGGTAAAAAGTTACCATAGGATTTGAGTCTCCCTCAATTTGGTCCAGAATAAGTTTTTTCTTTGATTTGGTATAGGTTTGGGTCTAAGGTTGGAGAATTTTTTGAGCCATTTTGACTCAAATTTAAATTTGAGTCAGGGTTGGCGATACTCTTATAAAATTTCTTACGTTGTTCTTTGCTGTTGTGTATTTTGATCAGATTGATGATTTTTTTCTTTATCTCTTATCTCATCGAAAGTTTCCTCGTTGAGATAATTTTTTTGCAAAATTGGTATTATTTTTTAGTTTTAATAAGATGGTGGTTGATTTCTTGATCATTGCACTCTTATCACGTGAAATATATAAATTTGTGCATGTGTTGTGTGAGTTTGTGTTGGAGTATGTTTTTGATAGGATGGAGGCTGATTTCTTGATCTCTGGACTTTGAATAGATTTGTGCATGTTTTGTGCAAGTATGTGAGGGATTGTTTTTGGTTTGTATGTGTGTGCATTTTTGGGGTTACTTATGATTTAGAAAGTACGAATATGGATACGGAATACGACGATACGACAAAATCTAAAAAATAGGATACGATACAACCTGAATACTTCTATAAATATATATTTTAAATTTTTATTATTATGCAATGATTTGATAGCTATAATTTTTAGTGATTCTTTGAAATAAATAAATAACATTAACAATTTTTTATTTTTAAAAAGTTATCTATCGTCTCACTATGATACATTTACAAAGTGAACATGATTAATTAAAGAAATAAAAATCAACATTTAATTATATTATTTGCTTAGAATTATTTGTTACTAAGATTATAGAGTAATCAACTTAGTTAAACTCTTTGGACATATGATGATGGATAATACTTGGAAACCACTCGTGTCTTTCAAGTCATATGAATTTTTATTGATGTATTACATTGTATGTGAAATCAAAAGGAAAAGGTAAAACCACTCTGCATATAAAAGTATCCACGAAGTATCCATGTATTTTATTTATTATTGAATATATTTGGTGTATATCCAATACGTATCCTTGAGTATCCGATGAGTATTGTATCCCATACAGATACGTCAACCTAAACAAAGTATCCATGCTTCATAGCTTATGATACATGTTTCCCGCCGCCGTAATGGGATTATTGAGTTTAATTCCCAGTATGTGTGCATTTCAATTTTCTTGGTTCGAATGTTAATAATGGTTATTTGAAACAACATATGGAAAAAAAGCTTTGAAAAGGTATTTATTCACACTAGCATTACTCAGCAGTGGATCTTAATGAATGTTTTTGACTTAATTGGCAGTGTGACAAGTAATCTCGCCAATGCTGATTTGCCAATATCCTTTATCATTAATAGCATTTTTAGTAAATCTTTAGGCTTGATCAAAATGTAGACTCTCTTACCATGTCAATGAATAAATCACATCTTGAATTAAGTTTTTCATCATTTACCATATTCCGAAAATAAAACGGCTGTCTTGGGTTCCCCCCTAGGTTGAACCCATTTAATTGTACTTACTTCTAATCGCTGTCTCACATCGATGTTCTCTTATGCTTGAGCTTAGCCCAACTTGACCTTGACACGATCTTGGATGCATTTGTTATATGATTATGTACTAGCTTAGTTAGCATCTATATTTGCTCTACAATTAACATTGCTACCTTCCCAGACTGCAGCTTAACAAATCAGAATAGTTCTACACGATATCTGTTCAGCTTATTAGTATATTGTTCCTGTAAGTGCCTTCAAAGATTATGCGTTTAAAGTTGCACGGGGGCTTGTTGAGCACTTAGACTTATTGCTTGTTTAGACTGGTTGGACAAGCTTGAAGAAACTAGTTCCACGCCCAACTCAAGCTATTTATAAGAATCATTTTTAATCATAAGGCCTAATTGATCTGAAGGTTTCCGGTAATTTTTACTTCCTTGGCTCATTAAAGAAATGAGCTAGGGTTCGAACTCTGCTTGTTTTATTGGTAAACAAAAATAAATGAACCATATACTTAAGGTAAGTTTGAGTTACTCTGTTGATCAACCCCTCATGCTATGTTATCTACTTGTAATTTTAGGTTACAGACATCTTTTAGTTTACAACGGACCATAAAAAAGGAAGTACCCAAGACCATTGTTTAATTTCCAACCCTAAAGGTAAAACAATTCTTTTTAAGGAAGATCCAGTACAACCGACAAAGTGTTATAAATGTAACATGCACTAGACGAGAAATTATTTACTTGTGTGCACTAACACTAATCGGAAAAGCTCAAAGCCGGATCAAACTTGAGTTTGCACACCTCATGCTGGTTGAAATGAGAAGCAACTTCTCTTTTTTTTTTAATTTTTTTCAGGGCACATCAATAGGGATTCTAGTGATTTTGGAAGGCTTGATAAATAACCCAACTGCTAGAAAGACACAGCCATAGGTATGATCCTCTCCCTGTTATAGTCTTCATCTTCTCATACTTGAATTAATTGAAAACTTTGAGATAATTCTAGGGTTTCCAGTTTTTGAAAGTCTCACAGCTTGAGAAGCATTGTGGGATGGCTGGACTGGTCATACCTTATTGCCCTAAATAAACAAATCTCACTTTTGTAAGTGTGAACATATGCCACAACTGACATCAAACGTAACTGTGTTATATATAGGGTTTTGCACCAGCAACAATGCTTTCAGTGGCTCTAAAGTTGTCCTAATTTTATTTACAGTATAATTTTCTCTGCAATTTTGCTTCTTATTTTGTGATTTCACAACTTTTACACTTTGTCAAAATGAGATATATTTCCAAATATGTTTTTACTTGATGAAGTTTTCATTTGAAGACACTCCACCAAGTATTACAATTTCATTTTGAAATGGTCGAAACGACCGAAATCAATCAATCATTGAATTGAAATTTCAATGTTCTGAGGTGTTTCAGAATGTTTCGAAATGTTTTTGCCTGTAAGTATATTTTGATCAATGTTTCAAAATATTTTTGGAACCTAAATTTTTAATTCATTTCTATAATATTTTCAAAACCTTTCCAAAACATTGCCAGTTTTTAGGTGACTCAAACAATGCACCAAAACAAAATTTTGATCATTGACTCCCACATATGGACACAATAAAAATACATAGTTTTGTTTTCAATGACTACGCCTTCCAGTTATGTTTTTTAGATTTGGTAAGTTGACAAGCATCCAAGATATATTGCATTTATTTAAGTAATGGGTTTGAAAATAATAAGAAGTAGATAGTAGAATCGTCTTTGGAGGGGAAACCGCTAAAATAACTGATCAAAACTACAAAAAAGAGCATTGCTCACGCACAGCTAATTAACAGGGGCAAAAGGGTAAGGAATGTTAGATATTTTTTATTTCCTTTAATAGCTCTTGAACTTATTCAGCAGTTTCAGCAACTGCTGTGTAGTTATCAAAATATAGTATCACGTCGACTTCCGAATAAATAGTAAGCATACAGCTTGATAAGAAGTAGACTTTGAAGGGCTAAAGGAGCAGTCAATGGATGTTGTTGCTAATTATATGTGATCACTTCAAGCCTATATTCATTTAACTATGACTTCATGACTCATTGGCATCACTACTAATTTTCACTCTGAATTATGTTAGTTGAGGACCTGATCCACTGGTGGAAGTGTCATACTTGACTAAAACGAGTAGAGTTGACCATTGTTTGATGTAGACACAGGATATTGGAAAATTCAGCTGGCGCATCCCTTCTTGCATTGTGATAGTGTCGTTTAATTCCACATTGTGTTGTTTGAGCTTACCAGGCGTTATCTTGTTTGCAGAGTTCTGGAAAATGCATATTCCTTTTTCCTGTGGAAAATAGCTTTTACTTGGGTATTGACATAGTGAATAACTAATCTTTATTTCTTATTTATTCAATTAAGATACATATTTTTTGTTTCTTGAGGGAAAGTTTCTTGTATTTGGCATAAAAATTTATATTATTGCAAAATGACAGTATCCACAACGCTAGTACTACTACTTGAAATTATACATTCATTTTTTTGTGAAGCATGTTTGGGTGGTCTGATAATGTTCCTACAAATTCATTTTTTCGTTGTCTTTTTTTTCCCTTTCAAGTGCGCAAATCAATTAAATTTGGCAAAGCCTTGAATGCCAATTACCTAGGATGGGCTACACAAATTTTTTTTATCCCTAAGCTGTATTAACGGCCATGTGATCTGTCCTTACCGCTTCAATCCTTGTGTTTTTTGCCTTTTCACTTGTCCTTATTGTTTATTTGAACCATCATTGTCAATCGTCTGATATAGAAAATAGGAAAAGCAGCTTGGAGCCTTAAATGGTTCAGCTTGTCCTCAGGTGGTGCAACTTCTCATCAGATCAGTCCTTTTATTCGTTCTTTGTATTGTCATCTGTAATTAATCCATCCAACTATCTCAATTTAGCTATAGGTGCAATCTTGCAATTTTGAATTACATTGCTTTCTTTTATCATAATATCATATAATATGTTTGGCATGATAGTTTGACATAATCATAAATATGAAGAACATTCCAAGAGTGCTGTCCACACTATAAGTGCTCCTTTAACTCTTTTGGAGACATTTTTTTCCATCTTTATCTTCTTTTTTTTTGTTTTTTTGGGAGGGGGAGGGGGAGGGGGAGGGGGAGGGGGAGGGGAGGGGGGAAAGGGACATGAACCCTTGACCTTAAGAAGACAAAACCTTCGTAAGGAGTATCATTGGACCAAAGACCTATTGGTCCATCTTTATCTCTCTCTGAGTTTATAGTGTACATCCATTGGAGTTGCAACAATTATTCCTTTTTCTGATTCTGTCGAATTCACCTGTCATGCATTCTTAGTCTTGCTGAACCTAAATGTTTGCTTTCTAACCACAACTGGCTTAGCTTTGTTACAACTTTGTGCCACTAAGATCTGCAATATTTTTATTGGATTTAACCTGATATCTGACATTGGATATGACTGTTAGATTCATTTCTTATTCACTTTCTCTCTGATTTTGTTGTTTTCTTAATGTAGTCTATGTCCTCCTCCTCCCCCCTGCCTTCAAGTTTGCTTGCATCATAAACCGTTTATTATTGGCAGTTTATTTAAGTCAGTGCAGTCAATAATGCAAATGCGTATTTTGTGACAAAGCATGCAAACAATCTATTAACACAGCTGCTCTAAGCTTGGAGCAAAAAGGTTTCTGATAGGTGGATGCCCAAACATCAAATTTATAGTGTCATCTTATGAAGATATGTCCAGTGGTATTTTCAGTTTGGTGTTCCTTATAAGCAATGAGTTGTAGCAATCCCAAGTGCAATGGTATATGGATCACTTGAGAGGAGTACCATTGTTTGTAGTGAACAGCTGAAGGCTGTTGCATGTCACTGGCCATTGGGATGTAGGTTCTTCATAGGATACATGTTCATATGAAGAAATTCTTTGCAGCATGACTGAACTAAAATATTGGTTTGCACTATTCAGCTGTTTTTCTTTTTGTGTATTTTGATGCAACTTGAGATTATAAGACTAAAGGCGCATTAGGGTTTCAATCTGATGGGGAAAACTTAGCATAAAGCATACACTTCTTTGGCTAATTATTTGGGCACTGATTGTACTTGCATTCTTTTTTTATTTGCTCTTGGTTAATAGCACGGTTTGTTTACTAATTTTGAAGGTGCATTTTTTGCTATTTATTTAGAATGTAATGACGTAAGAACTTGTTGACCGTATTCGGTTGGACTTTCAAGTCCATGTAGTTTCTTTTTCATGATAGTCTCTTAGGGTTAGGACCAAATACATGCTTGCTTTTTCACAAGAAAAAAGGAGTTCAACTTCGTTTAAGATGTATTAATGGACATCTTAATGTGTAGAAGCCGAACCTATACCTCTTAATTCAAACATACTAGGGGAAGAGGGAGAATCTTAAGGATAGCAGATGATTATGCAATTGAATGTGGGCTATAGTAAATCCTTATTTTGAAAGCATTGGGATAGCAGCATTGGGTATGCATTTTTTTTTTTTGCTTTCTGGATAAGTATTTTTTGATGGGAAACAACACTGTATTAATAATAAAGAGAAACATGACAAAAAAATCACATCGAGTGTGAACAAGAGGTTCAACACAAGACTAGCCAATGAGAACCTTAAAATGGCAAAAAAAGAGCAACTAAAATTACAAGCCACAAGATGCTTTTTAGCTTGTTCTAATACAAACGAGAGGAATATCTTAAAACTCTTTAGACAATGAAGTCCAAAAAGAGGCCAAAAAATAATTTTTCTCAAAGTCCTTCAAAATTTTCACATTTATCTTCAAAAGTACTCATATTTTGTTTCTTCTAAATTACTCATAATGTAGCAAAAAAACCGATGTGCCTAATGGTCTTCCATTTTGTATTTTCCGCACACCCCTCATCATCAAAACTGATGTGCCAAATGGTCTTCCATTTTGTTTTTTTTTTCACACTCCACATCATCCAAACAAAACATAGAATTCATATTTCATTGGAGCAACCCACACAAAGTCCTTAAGGTCAAAAAACTTGTTCCATTATGCTTGTGCCAAAGGACAATGCAAAAATAAATGATCTACACTCTCATTATCACTTTTACACATTACACACTATTGCGGCGGAAGACAATAATTAGGCCCCTTCTTTTGAAGAATCTCATTAGTACTTATTTATCATGAGAAATTATCCATGAACAAACTTTACTTTTAAAGACACCATTCCCCTCTGAATCCTTAATGATGGATAGAATAAATGAAACAAAGAATCATCTATAAGAAACTCAAAATGACTTAAAAGAAAGTAGCCCCGAAGAATGATCAATCTAATATCTCTTATCCTCATAATTTTAAATCAAAGTAATATTATTAAGCAAAGAAATAAGACTCACCAACTCCAAAACTTCCCTATTATTGAGATTTGCACCCAATTCAAAATCCCAAGAAATTGGACTAGAATGTGATCTAACCATAAATACAACAAATGAATCATGATAATCAGAAACAAGATACAAACGTTGAAAGAGACTTAAAAAAGAAGACTCCCAAACCCATATATCCTCCTAAAAATGCATTTGAGTTCCATCTCCCACAATGAACTTGACTTTTTGATAAAAATAAGGTAATATTTGAGAAATGATTCTCCACAAATTCTAGAAATAGCTCGTTTTAACCCCATTAGGATCCCACCTGTTAATCTGCAACACATATATGCTTCTAATAATTGCATGTCTCTAACAAGAATCTCCAGAAACCATTTTTCAATCAGAGCTACATTTCTTTTTACCAAATTCCCAAACAAAAGTCCACCTTTGTCTTTTGACCTAGTAACCACCTCCCTTCGAATTAAATGGTCCATCCTCCCCTCTCCCATCCTCTCCCATAAAAAAATCTCTCATTAAACTTTCAATTTTCTTAGCCACCCCAACTGGCAATTTAAAAAGAGACATGAAGTAGATTAGAATGCAAGACAAAACAGACTGAATCAATGTTAATCTTTCCTCCTAAAAACAAAAGATTTATTTCAACTATCTAATCTTGTAAGACCCGGATTTATATTTGTAAGGAAATTGGGAATTAAAAGGAAGTATTGTATAAGATTTGGGTTATGATTTAATTTATTGGAATAAAGGGGGAAGGAAGTGTAGTTTTACTTAATAGTAAGAAGGATATAAGGGAAGGATAAGAGAATGTCTGCCGGTGAATACCAAACAAAAGTAAAGAAAAAACAAAAGGTGGAAGAAGAACGGAGAAAGAAAAAAAGGGAAAAATGTGAGTTTCAACTCAAATCTAATGGTGAAATTATCTTTGTTTCGTATAAAATTTGAGTATATTGTTTATTATAGTTTGAATTTCATATCTGCTGGTTCAGTTTCTTCAAATGAAGTTATTTTATTTATTTTATATTTTTTTTCAGTTGATAATCTTTTGAGTGGAGTTTTCATCAAGGAAAAAAAAGAATTCCATGCTTAGTGGATTAAATTGTTTAAAATTACAAGCTGAAAATTATGGTTTAGTTGTTGAAAAAGCTTAATTAAATTTTTACATTGATGCCCAAACCTATTTTGGATGATTGAAAGATTGTGGGAGATTGTTAGAAGGGTTTTAATTGATGTTGGGATAATTCTTGGTTTTTGGCATTTAAAATTATACATGGAAGTTACCATAGCATTGTTGGAGAGAGTTGGTTAATTTCGGGTAAAAGTCAAAATAATTAAAGATTGAAGATGAAGTTGGGAAGGGGACACCGGTGGACTTCGACAACAATTGTGGGAGTTTCCAATGTCTGATCTACCTCTGGTTCGTGTCAAAAGTTTTGTAATGTCTGTGCGGAGATTCCTGTAAAAGGTCAAGTTGATTTGACGACCAGATCAAAATGAGAAGAAAAATGATTGTTTTGGCCTTTGAGGCCAATTTGACCTAGTCTTTGAGTATTTTTACTAAATAAATTTTACATTCATTTATAATTAGTTAAATGAATTATGTGGGTTGAATTTTATTGAAAAATAACATTGTTTAATTTTTTGTTATATTAAAGATTTTACTTGTGATGATTTGATCAATCTGCTGATGGATTAATTTTGATTTTATAGGAAATTAATTTCAAGAAAGATTTGTTAATGGGCTATTTGGGTTGAGGTCACATCAATATGAGTAGTATGTTATTAGAATTGCACAACAGTTGCATAGTGGAATAATCAAGTGAAAACCACGTGAACGTGATTACAGAGGTGCGTAGTTATGATGAAGGTAAATCGAGATACTTAGCGGTACGAGGTAGGTATTTTATTTTCGCGAACTAGTTATGTAAAATTAATGTCTTGTTAGGATATAACTATGAATTGAAGTTAAATTTCAATAAAAATAATATTTTTATCTGTTAAATCAAGCAGTAAAAAATTGCGTACCTATTAAATCAAGCAGTAAAAAATTATCTGTTAAATTTTTGGACATCGAATTGATCTCCAATTTGATATGCTAAAGTAACTCATGCACTCTTGACTCACCGGTACGCACTATTCCTATTTCGCCCATTTGTGCTTGTCGGCTCATTTATTCTCCACCATCCACGTTCTTACATTTAGCAAACCTCCTAACCGTCTCCAGAACATCTACGCACTATTCTAGAGTCATCAGTTCACAGTCTGATAATCCGTAATCCGAACCCCTAACCAAACACACCCAAATTTTGATCTGATTTCTAATTCTCGTATACCAGGTGATTACAGTCTACTCATCTTAAAAGAAATTTCATCCTTGAAATTTAACTCCAATTCACAATTATATCCTAGCAAGACATATTAATTTTACATAACTAGTTCACGAAAATAAATTACATATCTCGTACCGCTAAGTATCTCAATTTACCTTCATTGTAACTACACACCTCTTTAATCATGTTCACTTGGTTTTCACTCAATTGTTCCACAACGCTACTACTACACAACTCTAATAAAATAATAACGATGTTGATGTGACCTCAATCCAAATTGCTCATCAACAAATCTTCCCTGAAATTCATTTATTATAAAATCAAAGTGAATCCATCAGCAGATTGATGAAATCATCACATGTAAAATTTTTAATATGACTAAAAATTAAACAGTGTTATTTTTCAATGAAATTCAACCCACATAATTTATTTAACTAATTATAAATAAATATAAAATTTATTTGACAAAAATCACTCAAAAACTGGGTCAAATTGGGTTCAGAGGCCAAAATACTCCTTATTTTCATCCGGCTGTCGAATCGACTTGAAATTTTACAAGGACCTCCGCACAGACGTTATAGAATTTTTGGCACCGACCAAAGGTTGATCTGACATCGGAAACAACCATAATTGCTATCGGATTTATATTTGTAAGGAAATTGGGAATTAAAAAGAAGTATTGTATAAGATTTGGTCTATAATTTAATTTATTGGAATAAAGAGGGAAGGAAGTGTAGTTGTACTTAATAGTAACTAGTAAGAAGGATATAAGGAAAGGATAAGGGAGTGTCCGACAGTGAAGACCAAACAAAAGGAAAAAAAAAACATTAGGTGGAAGAAGAACGGAGAAGAAGAAAAGGAAAAAGGTGAGTTCCAACTCAAATCCAATGGTGATATTACCTACGTTTCTTATAAAATTTGAGTAGGTTGATTATCGTAATTTGAATTTCTTATCTACTGGTTCAGTTTCTTCAATTGAAGTTATTTTTATTTATTTTATATTTTTCTTTCAGTTGATAATCTTTTGGGTGGTGTTTTCATCAAGAAAAAAGAAGAATTTCATGTCTAGTTGATGAAATTGTTTAGAATTACATGCTGAAAATTATGATTTAGTTGTTGAAAGAGCTTAATTAAAACAAGCTTCTATCTTTGCTAAAATAATAAAAACCCAAATTAATCATAAAGTAAACTTCCTAAGCATTCTAACCATAGGTCATGAGTTAAAATTGAGGTTCTATGTGAACAAGTATATTAACTTGTTTATAAAAATACTAATCTGATTTTTTTCCGTCAGTTGCAGTATTTCAGTCAACTTCAAAGTTTTCACACAAATAAAATTAGGTTATGTATCATATATGGTTAGAAAGATCTATGAGTCTGTGTTCAAACAAACAAAACGGTGCACAAATCCGAATTTTCTAGAGAGAGTTATCGCAGTTTTTTCATCGAGTATTTAAGCTGTCTATCAAAATCGGGATTACTATCACTATCTCTATTATTCTACCCATGAACCAAAACTCACTTTAATCTACTCCAAAATAAAATAAAATTCTTCTAACAATCTTTTAATCAGGTGTGGGCATTAATGTAAAAAATTTAATTAAGCTCTTTCAACAACTAAACCATAATTTTCAGCTTGTAATTTTAAACAATTTCAACAACTAAGCATGAAATTTTTCTTTTTTCCTTGATGAAAACTTCACCAAAAGATTATTAACCGAAAGAAAATATAAAATAAATAAAAACAACTTCATTTGAAGAAACTGAACTGATAGATATAAAAGTCAAACTATGATAAACAACATACTCAAATTTTATAAGAAACAAAGATAATTTCACCGTTGGGTTGGATTCGAGTTGAAACTTACCTTTTTCACTTTCCCTTTTCTTCTTCCACCTTCTGTTTTTTTTTTCCGTTGTTGTTTGGTCGTCACCGTCAGACACTCCCTTATCCTTCTCTTATATCTTCCTTACTATTAAGTAAAACTACACTTCTTTCCCCCTTTATTCTAATAAATTAAATTATAGCCCAAATCTTATACAATACTTCCTTTTAATTCCCAATTTCCTTATAAATATAAATTTGACAATGGATTACCACCCACGGGAAGCCCTAAATATTGCAGGGGCAGCCCTTCCACCGAACATCCCATTTGCGTAGTCACCCTATTCACCTTCTCCTCTTTGGAATTAATTCCCACTATGATACTCTTATCCATATTAACCTTAAGCCCAAAAATTACACTAAACACATCAACAATCAACCTTTGGGTTTTTAATTTATGCTCATCTCTCAAAGAAAAAAATATAATATCATCTGTAAATTGCAAATGAGATACTATAGTTCTTCCCCATCCTTGATCACAAATCTTTCAACCAAATTATTTCTCTCTGCCCTGTCTATCAATCTACTCAATTCATCTGCCACCAAAGTAAACAAGAATGGTGATAAAGGATCACCTTGTCTAAGTCTTTTGTATGCCTTAAAACTTCCCCTTGGTTTTCCATTCATAATAACTGAAAAATTTGTTGACTCCAAACAACCCCTAATCCATTTGCTCTACCTCCTGCCAAAATCCTTTACTTCCATTACAAAATCTAAATAGCTCCAACCCACTTGATCGTAAGTTTTCTCAAAATCAATTTTAAACACAAACCCCTCTTTTCTTTTCACCTTATATTCTTCAACAATCTCATTAGCTACAAGTGCTACATGTATAATTTGTCTTCCCCTCACAAAATCCCCTTGACTTTATGATATTGTTTCACTCAAACATTCCTTAAGCCTAATAGATAGAACTTTAGCAATGATCTTGTACAAACTTGTGACCAAACTACTAGGCCTAAAATCCTTCAACTTCAGGGAATTAGCTTTTTTTGGAATAAGACATAAACATAGCATTTGTAACTGTATTGAGCACACCCTTTTTGATAAAACTCCTCAAACACCCTCATCAAATTTGCTTTTATTTCATCCTAACAAACCTGATAAATGGTCATAGCGAATCCATCTGGACTTGGAGCTTTTTCTTTACTACACACAAAAACAACTCTCCTTGCTTCCTCCACCTTGAATGGTATTTCCATCCATCCAGCAACCCCTCCATCAATGGGACACCACTCAAGACCTCTCGAAATAGGTCGAGGACCACCATGATCTGAATATAGTTTAGCCAAAAAACTAATAATCTCCCTCTCAATGTCATCCTCATCTTCAATTATCGATCCATCATCAAGCTCTAATTTATCAATAAACTTCCTCATCTTATTTCCATTCACCACTTTATGGAAGAATTTTATATTATTATTGCCTTCTTTCACCCATTTAACCCCTTGATTTTTGCCTAAAACCAATTTCTTCTTTAAACACAACCTTTTCAAATTTATTCTTAAGCTCTCTTCTTTCTTTTTTCAAACCTTTATCCATACCCCTTCCTTCTTCAATTTTATCCACCTCAACAATCCTTTCCAAAATAGTTCTCTTCGCTTCCCGAATACATCCAAACACCTCTTTCCCTCGAGCAAAATTCAAGGTGAAAAATTTATTATTAGTACTAAACATGTAATCACAGACCCTACTTTGTGGATCATCTAATAAACTTTCACCATTACATCATAGACCTCATAAACTTGTTACCTATCCTCATTCCAAATAACGCGATGATATAAAGATTCCTTTGAATTACCATCTGAATTAGCACTTTCATACCACTCCAACGCAGCATTAAAATCATCATAGTGACCTCATCCACCTATATAGCCAACTTCCTTTCCATATGCTCATCCATGCATCCAAACCCTAATTCAAAATCATCCCTCTAACTTTTGCTATCATCGCATACCTTTTCCATGTCATTTGTCTCTTCTGCAATTTTTCCTTTACCTATCAGCTTCTCTACGTTGCCTCTCCAAAAGCCTTCATCATCGACAACATCATTTGCGGAAACACCAAGTCTTCGACCATCATCATCTGCATACAGGTTTTCATTTCCTTAACGGTGAGAACAAGCCCCATTGGAATGTGGATTGGAGCTTTTACCCTAACCCATGAGATTTTTTAAATTTATACCCAAAGAGGGTTCTTTTCAAATTATTTCTCAAACTCAGATAGTTTTAAAAACGTCAGTTGGAATGACATTTTTAAACTAAAAGACGTTATTTGGACTAACATTTTCTATGAAAACGTCACTTCAACCAACGTTTTAAGAACACTTTTATTTTTTTAAAAATGCACAAAAACATTAGTCTAACTAACGTCTCTAAGCCTTAAAAATGTTGGTTGGACCAACGTTTTTATCATTTTATATAGACCTCATTTTCTCTTATTTTCCCTTCTATCTTCTTCCCTAATTTTTTTCCCAAATTCGAAATCAACTCACTATTCCATTCCATACGAACAGCTGCACAATCACTAGCCCTAGCACCAACATCTGAAACCACCAACAACACCACCCTCACTAGCCCACAACCCAAGCACCACAATTCGAAACCACTAGCAAAACCACCATCACTAGCCCACAGCCCTAGCAACTCCACCATCCGAAACCACCAAAAACACCACCATCATTATCCAACAGCCCCAACACTCCCACCATCCGAAACACCCATACCCTTCACCACCACCATCTGAAACTCCCAGACCCACAACCACCATAATTCGAAACCCCTATACCTAGTCCCAGCCCCAACAAAACCACCATTGTTGACTGTTTGTGGCCATCGGAGTTGCTGGGTTGAAGATCACCAGAGCTCCTGTATTCATTGAAGACCACCAGATTCCCAAATGTAGGTGACTGTATCTATTTCTCTGTCGCTCTGTCTATCTCTATCTCTCTCACAGTATTCTCCCAATGTTTGATTCATCTTAGGCTTGATTATTGTTGTAGTTATGTAAGTATTTAGTTTATATTCTTATTGCATATAATATAAGGGTGTATATGATATTTATTTATAAATAATCATAATATCATTGTTGACAGCTGGAGGAGGCTTTAACAAAAAATAAATTTCTTACAAGATCATTTTAAAAGGATGTCATTCATCAATCTCAGCGAAAATTATATCATCTTAGCTGATAGGATTATCCTAAGTTCCTAAATCCTAACACACCCCTTTCTCACCCTCCACAAGACTTCGTCACATCATTCACAAAAGAGAACCAACAGATACAACCATTCACAACGAGAGCTTCTTCATACAAGGTCATACACATTGTCAGAGACCAACCATCGATGGTATCTAAGCCATGGCTCATTGATCTTATTCTACATGTAACAGTAGCGACATTTAATGTTTGGCCCACACCTGTACCTAATCCTCCATCTACAACAAATAGAACCAAAAAGTAATAAAGGATGATACGCATATTACTAACACACTACTTATTCACATATGGGAAGTGGTAGATGATGACTGTTGGAGCCAGCCAAATACAAACATCCAAGAAACAGACGTAAAACATATATTATCGCAAAATGAAGGTATAAAAAATGCTAGTACGACTTGGTAAAATTATGCCTTCATTTTATGTTTTAAATCATGTTTGAATGGTATGGTAATCTTCCTACAAATTCATTTTTTGGTTCTCCTAGGTAGTTGGCTTTCAAGGTTATCATTTTTAATTGAGTTGTGCACTTGAAAAAGGGGGAAAGCTAACTACCTAGTATGGGCTACATAATTTTTTGTCCCTAAGTTGTATTAATGGCCATCTTATATTTCTATCATACTCCTTACCACTTCAATCCTTGTTTTTTTTTGCCTTTTCTTGTTCTCATTATGGACTTGAATCATGTTCTTCAATATCTTTGTTGTTCAATATGATGCAAAAAACTTAGCATAAAGCATGCACTTCTTTGGGTCTACATTCAAAAATTGTGTGTATGTGAAGACTTTTTTTAATAGGTTTAGTAGCTAGACCAAGAAGTTATATTCACTTGAAGAAAACTTTCAATTTTGAGGTTACTACCATGGTTGGTTTGTTGTTTGGTTGAGGTATAGCATGGATAGTTTATTAATTTTGAAGGTGCATTTTTGGCTATTTATTTTGAAGGTAAATGATGTTAGAACTTTGTTAGACTTCTTATTTTATATTATTAGAAGTGTAGGGTAATAATGTAATTATTTATAGTACTGGTTTATTATAAATAAGAGAATGTGGGACAAAATAGCCTACACAACAACTTATTCTCTTCCTTTCTCTTTACTCTCTTACTTTTTTTGCCTTTTCACAAACCCTAATAGTATTCAATAATTTTGTGAACAAGCTACACCTAAACAGACTAGTTCTTGGCTTGATTTGGCTACATATTTCTTAGTTTCCTAATTGTACACTTTAAGCTCTAAGGTTTCACATGAAATCAATTCTTGTATGTTGCATGCGATAAATTCCATAGGACTCACATTTTTCTTAGTTTCCTCAAGTATTAACCTTTTCTATCAATTCCCTGGTTCTTGTGAATTCATAACTTATTCCACAACGGAAACAAATTGAAATGACGGCAAAACAAGTAACCATTTTGCTATATTGGGGTCGACAAATGGAATATGGATCGAATGGTTTATCATACAATTGTCCTCCCAAATGTGAAATTGTTATTAATAGTGGCACATAACTGTCGGAGTTGTTGAGTAAAATTTACATTGTAATGGGGTTGGACAGGGCGTATAAACAAGTTAAAGTTGACATGTAGATATCCATTTACACTTGGAACATAACCAAACATGAATACATATGTCAGTCTGGAGAATGTGAACGATGAACTTCTGACTTCTGTGGTTAATGTGATATTTGACAACCCCAACATTGCTAGTGTTGCTTTGTACGTGGAGATGGAGGACATCAATGCCGACATAGGTAGTAGTTAGACTGGAGGGTGCATAACAACCACTACCAAGTCTTATACTAACTTGCTTGGGCAAGATATGGGTACCTTGACATTTCCAACTTCCGGGTTGACGGGTGAATGTTCAAATCCCATGGCGATGCAGGTAATGGATGAGTTTGGGCAGTACTCATACACACACCAAAGAACTGGCTCTGCAATATACTGTGGGTACTTAGCCAATAATTCACTAAGTCAAAATTTTCAAATGGGAGAGGCGAGAATTGAGTTAGGTGAACAAGATGATGTCCATCAACCAATAATGCAACAAAGTCCAATCCGGGAATATGAAGAAATGTTTGCAAATGATCGTACAGAGATCACTATTCATTACTAGTATATAATACTACCAACTAATGTCATTTGTAGCTATATTTTTTGTTTGCTATGTAGCTGGAACACACGTATTCCCATGTTCTAAGACATTATAAAGATCAGCTTGATTAGATGCAAGATGAATAGGTATACAAACGATCATTGGACATACTTTTGTTAGTTATTTGAGTTGTTTGTCGATACTGTTGTTGGTGGGTTGTTGGATGTTTGTATGATTGGTGGCTATTTTTATGATTGATGGATGGTTATGGCATTTATTTAGGTTGTTGTTAGTGTATGTATGCAATATAATATGCAATAGATGTTTATGAAATTTTTTTGGAGTCATACAAAAAAGAGAAACTCTATCAAAATTTTTAATTTTTCTCAAAATCTAACAAAAATCGCCATTCTTATATTGTAGATGATATGACAGCCTTTCACTGCTGATGTGCTGACCAGCTTACCAGATTATTGCTTGCAGGGTCGAGAATTATGGACTACATGGACATCACTCAGTTTATTGGTGTGGTGGAGTGGTATTTTTTCAACCGTATTCTCCGATAGTTTGGATGCAGACAGCCGAAACCAGTAGCTTGTAATTCCAGTAGGGAGCTACATGCCACAAATAGATGTGGCAAACATGGTTACGATTGGACGATCGCACATCTGCACTACATTAGCATGTGGGAGCAGCGGCAAGATACTATTGTTCATGGCGAGCATACCCTTGACATGAAGGATGCCATCGATCCATATATGGAGTGGTATCGACGCATTACTTGTCTACTTATCGAACCACCCATGCTGAGAACTGACGTCGATTTTCAGCCAGTCGACAGTATCATCGAGTTGTTGGTATGTGTTGTTTACTTTGTAGATAAATTAAATGTGTTACAGAAATTACATAATCTTGTTTTAAATCATTATTTTATGGTGCTATAGGAACAGACACTGGCACATGTATATCACACAATATGTGATACTGTTAGTGGCAAGCATGATTCGCAAACATGTTTAGCGGCCATCAGCCAGATGGGGGATCCAAGCTACAGGTGTTTGTCATCTCCTTTTAAGCACCGAAGACTTGTGCGAACACCTATAGACATTCATCAGCCAATAGTTGTAGCATCAGTGCATGCACGCCAGCGTGGTGTATGCATTCCACGACATCCAGCTGCACGCGCACATGGACATACATCCCCACCGGTCGTGGATACTACTTCGACATCATCACGGTAGGCCCATTGGCCGCATATGTTTCCCAGACTACTAGAGATTGTCCACCTACCCCATTTGTCCCAGTTGTTGATTACTGCATTCCTACACCTGTCGTTGACCATGTCGCTACACCACCGATTGAGCATCCTATAGTGACATCATGTGGTCCACCATTGACCTCACCACATGTTGATGCATCGGTGTCTCCATTAACACCTTCACCAGAGCCAGTGGGTACAAGAGATATGCCACATGTATTGGACCAGACAGTTACATCACTTCCCGATGTGGCTTGTATTCCTTATATTGTCCCACCGCTGCCCACACGACCTACTTCTCCTATTTCATATGAGGACTATTCTGATGATGCTGAGGTTCCTACTGAGAGAGTTACACTAGAACCATCACTTTCACACACAGTGCGAGGCAGAGGTGGGCATGGAGTCAGTCGTCCTTACCACCATGCACATGATCCTGTAGATGGTGGAGTGACTAAAGATATACTGGCTCCTCTTGATGGACAACTGCCCAAGCGACAGAGGAGACCACCACCTTGTGGGACGTAGTCCATTTTGTTCGTGTATGTTGTATATAAATTATGTTGATTAGTGTTGTATACAAAAACTCTTTGGGTTCGTAGTTTGATAAAGTGTAATTTCATTACTGCATTTCAGATTAGTTATCAAATAGTATAAGCAACATTTTTTGAAGAACATAACACAATTTATTAAAATTTAGATGGACAATACTGACTAGAGTAATACACCATATTTCATAGAAACATAATACATAAACATACTGTAAACACAAGTACGATGACCCAAGTGTAAATGTTACAACACAAGAGTTGCATAACACTTCTTCATGGGTCTTCATCTTTGTCAGACATCTCCACATCAGAAATACATCCAGCTTCCCTACTCAATTGAAAGCTTAACAGTGCTTCTTGTATCCTCCATTCTAAAGCACGGTTGATTGTAATACGACGCAGATTGTACCGATTGCAACGGATTGTCATTCGATTGTTTTTAGCTCGAATGTGAACCAATGCTTGCTTTAATTCTTGAGGAGTGGTACTAAACATACCAATGACAACTTTTCGAGGCCTTCTTATGTTGCAGGAATGTAAATCTAAGCTTTTGTTTTCTTGTTCCGTCAAATGATATTTTCATTCCGCCATCATTGTGTTTCTAGCTATTAGTGAATAACGTAAACGAGGATTCATTGGGTAAAAGAACTCATCCTCTAAAGTCCAATAATAACCCAGAGTTTCAAACATTGTTCTTGAACTATAATTCATGGTTAGAGATGAATTTTGTACATTGAACATTGCACATGAGTTCAAACTTATAGGCAAATGATGTATGTGAGTACGCTAGTCTGCATGCGTCAATGAATGACATTAAAGCATTGTGTAGTCACACTGACTGACATTTAAGCAGTGTGTTGTTATAATGAATGACAATGATGCAATTGTCATATTATACATGTTTCTTGTTCAACAGCCCACATTGATGAAGACCATGCATTGCACTTTAATGCACTGGTGTGTAGTCACAATCAAAATCTTGTGACTACACACTAGTTCAGTGCCAAAAAAATTATGAAACTGTTGAATGAATCATCGATGTGAATCAGGGTTTAGTAATTTTAATGTATTAGTTGTCTTAGTGTGTGGTTACACCGACTGATAACAATGTGTAGTCACACTGACAGTCATTTTTTCAATGTGTAGTCACAATGACTGACATTGAAGCAATGTGTTGTCACCATGAATGACAATTCAATTGTGTCATGTTGTACCATATTGATGAAGACCCTGCATTGCACTCCAATGCACTAGTGTGTAGTCACAATCAAGACCATGTGACTACACACTAGTTCAATGCCAAAAAATCTTGATATTGTTGAATGTATCATCAACGTGAATCAAGGTGAATTAGGGTCTAGTAACTTTAATGTATTAATCGTCTCAATGTGTAGTCACACTGACTGCACACTTTTTTCAATGTTTGACGACAAACTCAAATGTAAAGGTTACTACACACTACTATAATGCTGATAAATGTGTGTATACAATAAAATAAGTGACTGCACACTGCAACATTTAAGACAATGAAACCATTATAAAAACACAATATAGGGTGGTTCATATCACATGTATTTCACATTATATCTACCTCAAGACCACGAGCCGGTGATTACAGCCGTAGTCATCTACCAGTTTGGTTATTACAAGAATGAGATGATGATTACAAGAGTGAGAGATTTTCTTATCCAAAAGATTATTATGTCAGACTCCGACGAGAGTGGGCTTTTCATGCTAATGTATCACACTAATTATGCATAGATCTAAGAGAACTTGATATACTGGTGCCACATAGATTTTCACTTATCATGCCGCGAAGAAATAGAGTGAACTATGAAGCAGCAATTAAACATGTATGAAAGGAGAATAATAGGATAATGTTGCGTAAGTGTCGATGTTATATGCTCCAAATAGTAACTGACATGGGGGCAACTGTATTTGGCAAGGAGTTGACAGATACTGAGCGATCTACTATATTGTCTAATGAGTAATACCTATCAGATGAATATATATATGATTAAAATTAACATATGTAATCAGTGTCCAACTTATTAAGCATATACCATTTATGTCTACGTCCTATTTAGTGTTAATCAATATCATGGATTTATCAATCTATTCAGTGTTTTGTCATATCACAACTTTTTCATTGTCACATCTTGTCATTATCAAATTAGTTCCAAACTTTGTAGCTGTTATTTTAAATTGTCAAACCGAGCATATAAATACTAGCATTCACAATTGTGTAAATGCACCACCACCTAACAAAATGTATAGGTGTACATTACATACACAATACAACCAAATCAATTAAAGTTCTTCACGCAATGACCAAAATAGTTCATCTTCGACTAACAAATGTGAACACTCAACTGACATATCAACATCGTTGAATAAAGTTCTTTTTTATTGGATCATTTATTGATTCTAGTGGTGTAACATGGTATGAACGAAAGCGTGTATTTCGCAATGAGCCCATCAACCCTGATCATCCGTTTGATAAAGTTGGACATGTAATTATTGGGCCTACAACTGACTATTCGCCTTCAGGTGCTCATATTTAACCCACACTACGATGGCGACAGTTATATAACAAACGTTGTGACTTTGAAGTATTTTGTCGTTGGCATGAACTTGCGATACCAAAGGCATGTTCGGATAATATTTACAATCCACAAAATTCAAACAATCATGACGAGATCATATCAAAACTTGAACGTGAAAATGATCAAATATAGCGTCATCTTGATCGGTTCCATGCAATTGATTATACCAAAACAGTGCATTTTGATCCTGAATATGCCAAAATAAAAATTTTAGAGGATCTATTACTTGTTTTTGATCTTGAACTTTCTGATTTTTTTGATCTGGACAATGATGCGTCTGACACTTTTATCTCATCATGTTTATGTGTACTCGATAATCCTTTATGTTGTTTTGAACATCAAACACGTTATTGACAACCTCTTTTACCCCAACAGATTCACTACATGTTTTGAAATAAATGCTCAATTTTTTTGTTATGAATAATTTCTATTTTTTCATCGCTTAATAACATTATTGTCGACATGATCAAAATTAAAAATGAAACTTTTTTTTATTATATGTATACGTTTAAAATTATATGATAAAATTAAAATAAATTATATGTATACGTTTTCAATCTTTTAATTTTGATATGATCAAAATTTATGTATTTTGAAATGTTCATCATAATTTATTTATTTTCAATATCATTAATTAAACCATTTACTCATAAAAAAGAGAGGGAGAAAAACTCTAAAAACGTTAGTCTAACTGACGTTTTCAATGAAAATGTTACTTGGACCAACATTTTTAGAAAAAAGTCAATGTCAGTTGGATTAACGTTTTAAGGCTTTTTTCTCCGTCTGTTCATCGTCCCCGAGCAATACTATTTGGGGCCTTCAGAGTTTGAATGTGAGATACAACCTTATTGGTGAGATTCAAGGCTGACGACAGTCAAAATCCACAACATAACAACATTTATGTTGTTGAAACTAGTTGGAGTATTTATAAAATTATAGTAAAAGTGTTGGAATTAAGTGTTATTGAAGGATGAAATTCAAATGTAATTTAGTGAAATTATTCGTCATTTGATGTGATTTTTGGAATTTTATTTATTCGGATCAGGCCAGACTATCAGATCAGAGGTTTGATTCGTAACATATTCAGATTTGGATTATTTTTTGATACCTGTTGCATAAATAGATCGAATTTTGTAACAGATATTTTACCCATCGATATGAACACGGCACAACCCGACCCAATATAAAATCCAAAAATGACACAACTAATTGACGAATAATAAATAAATTAGCCACGAATAATACGATTAGCAAATCATGTAAGCAAAAAAATAGGTATTTTATAAAAATAATTAAAGCCGCTCAAAATTGTGATTAAAAAAAAATCTAAGGGATTTGAATCATAAACGAGAAAGAGGAAAAGTATTAACAAAATTAGGAGTTGATATATCAATCGAGTCAGTAAATCACATGCTGAATTTATGTGGCCTACATTGTGATTACGAGAAAAATGGGAAAAATAATGGTAGGATAAACAATGATATTTGATATCGTATCAAAGGAGCGGTAGATTTTGTCATGATTTTTTTTTAATCGTTGATCTTTTAAAACTAGAAACTAACTGATGTATTTATTTTGGTGTAATAGGTTGTGTCTGCGTCTATTTTAATGTAATAGTGTGTGTATTTTAGTATAATAGTGTATGTGTATATTTTGGTGTAATTGTTTATGTATTTTGGTAAAATAGTGTGTATATATGTGTGCATGTGCATATATTTTGGTGTTATAGTATATGTGTTTGTGTGTGTATTTTGGTGTAATAGTGTGTTTGTGTGTGTATTTTTGTGTAATAGTATGTGTATTTTGATGCAATAATGTGCCTGTATTTTGGTGTAATAGTATGTGTGTGTGTTTATTAAAAATTTTAATTATTTTATAGGTTAATGGGTTTAACCCAACTCATTATTATTCATTAAGTGAATGAAAAATGAATTGAATTTATTTTAAATCCAATCCAACTCATAACAATGTTTTTTTTTTTTGATCAACAAGTCATAACAATTCAACCCACCCATTTATCACCTTTGTTACCGACCTCTTTCCCTAACCCAAATAACCCATTATCTCTCTTGGCCCAATCTCCACCTTTACCTAATATTTCTGGCCCATTAGTAACATCTTGTTTCCCTAGCCCAGTTAATCCATTGTTACTCATGGCCCAATCTCCATCATTCCCCGTGATCCATAGTAGCACAACCCATAATGCATTTCACCATTTTTTGATCATTTTTTCTTAAATTTCTCCTAATTAAACCAAATCGTAAACTAAAATCATTTTCAAATTTCAAATCCTTCTTCATAATCTTCTTTCCTAGGTAAACAATAGGGGAAATCTGTGCATTTATTGTGACTCGTTTATAGACCAAACTTCTCATTTTGCTGCCTTGTTTG
This sequence comes from Ilex paraguariensis, assembly GCA_963454935.2. NCBI lineage: Eukaryota > Viridiplantae > Streptophyta > Magnoliopsida > Aquifoliales > Aquifoliaceae > Ilex > Ilex paraguariensis. The sequence goes on along the minus strand of CAUOFW020001724.1, from coordinate 5,449,801 downwards.
ACTGCCACGTACTCCACCCTTCCCTTTGTAAGTTATCTTCAACCTCTTGCCCATTGCACCGATTTTTCAAGCTACAAACTTATTTTCTCAGTGCAACTGAATTTCCCCAAGCTTGAAAAAACCGTCACTCTAATAGGAAAAGATTTCCCATGAAAATCAACACTGAAAGAAGTCTTGAGAAGACCCGATGAAGGTATATGATTCCTAATTCTAGCCTCAAACAAATTTTTGAGATTTTCAGTTTGTCGATCAACATCTATAAACCCCCCCCCCCCCCCCCCCGCCCACAACAATCACCAATCTTCTTAAAGACTTTTGTATGCCACATATGGAATGGTAACCCTTCGATTGCAATTCATCCTCCCAAGAACGATACTTAGCCTCTAACAACATTGGATTCATAAGACCAACATTGAAGCTTTACATTACCATATCCTTCTATTTGAAGCTTCTCATTCCTACAAATCCTCTCGGCCTGTGACCTATCTTCACAGGAAAAAAAAAATGGTTTTATCGCCATTATTCACCAACTGAGTAACCGTAGAGTCAATTTAGTGAGTAATACAAGGTAATGTATTACTCACTCCATTGACACATCAAAATGTTAATTAAATGTCATTTGAGAGTACACATCAAAATCATCAACAATTGTCTTTGATGATAGAGGCATTGAGGGAAAAAGCTAAGGTGAGTGAATTATTGGTGATATTTTTTTATGCACAAGTTTCTTTTTTTACCATGTAAGTTTTTGTTTTTGATAAAAATGGTCGCTGATATCTTGATTTGTGTACTCTCATCATTATCATCTGAATATCTGATACATATCTGTTCATGTTTTGTGCTAAGTGTGTGTGAGGGTATTTTTTTGATAAATGGTGCTTGTATTTACTTCTTGTTGCAAGCTTGCAGCAATGCTCTCTCATGCTTAAGCTTTGGCTCAGCTTGACCTTGGCATGATCTTGGATGCATGCGTGATATATTTATTTACTAGCCAAGTTATATTTGCTCTACAATTAACATTGCTACCTTCACAAACTGAGACTTAACATATCATAATAGTTCAACAAATATCTTTTCCTCTTACTAGTATATCTTTCCCTTAAGTGCCTTCAAATAATTTGCGTTAATAAGTTGGGTGGTGGTTGCCTAACTGGACCCAAATGTATGCTTAAGCTGTACGCAACACATGCATGACTTGTTGAGCACTTAGACTGCCATCATGTATTGATCTTGCTTGTTTAGATGATGTGGACAAGCTTGAAGAGACTAGTTTCCATGCCCAGCTCAAGCTATTGATTAGAAGCATATTTAATACTTGGGCATAATTGTTAAATACTTAGCCAAGTTCAAACCCCGCTTGTTTTTACTTGGAATAAGCGTAAGTGAAAAGGGATACAAACTAAGTATAGAGCCCCCGTATATATAGCCAATAAAAGTTACAATAAGGATAAAAAGGTAAAAAGGTAAAAAAGGAAAAACTTAATAAACCCTAATAAACTAAGCTGCTATATCTCCAACACTCCCCAGCAAGCTAAGCGTAAAAATGTCAACTAAGCCAAGCTTGACAATTGAGTTCCGAAGAATGGATAGAGTGACAGGTTTGGTGAAAGCATCTGCAACCTGATCACTAGTCCCCACAAACAATGGAGTGACAATACCACTGCTAACGTTCTCCCGAAGAAAGTGAACATCAATCTTTGTATGCTTCGTCCTCTTGTGTAATTCAAAGTCAGAAGTGAGCTGAATAGCAGATCGATTATCACAATATAATGTAAATGACGAAGTCACTAGAAGTCCCAACTCGCCAAGAATCGATCGTAGTCAGATAATCTCACATGTGTCAAGTGCCAGTGCCAGTGCCCGATACTCTGTCTCTGCTGACGAGTGAGAGACAACTGACTGCTTCTTGCTCTTCCAAGAGATAAGATAAGTCCCTCGAAAAGCACAGAAGCCCATAGTAGATCGACTATCACATGCTCTCACATAATCTGAATCTGAATAATAGGCTAGAGAACCAATCTGAGATCCTGATGCATAGAACAACTCAAATCTAGGACAAGACTTGAGGTACCGAAGAATATAATAAATTGTATCAAGATGAGGCTGAAATGGTCTGTGCATGAATTGACTAACTCGACTAATAGCGAATGAAATATCTGGCCTAGTGTTGGCTAGGTAGATAAGTCTACCTACCAATCTCTGATAGATTACTGGATCTCCCAACTCCTCACCTTCAGCAGTAAGTTTCAGGTTTGGAATCATGTGTGATGATGTCGGTTTGCACCCTAGAGAACATACTTTCTCTGAGAAAGAACAATACCTCTGCTGCTATGGGCAACCTCAATCCCAAGAAAGTATCGCAAAAATCCAAGATCTTTCACGTCAAAGGCCTTCCCAAGGTCTACCTTAACCTGTGCAGTCCCAGAAACGTCATCTCCAGTAATAATAATATCATCAACATATGCCAAAAAGGATGACACACTGTCCGGAAGTATTTCGTCGAATGAAGCAGGTATGATCAGAATGATATTTAGTGAACCCTAAACGTACAACTACATCACTAAAGCAAGAGAACCAGGCTCGTGGTGAATGTTTTAGTCCATAAAGAGACTTACGCAATCGACAAACCTTTCCAGCATACTCCCCTTCACCACGAAAGCCCAGTGGTGCATCCATATAAATAATCTCGTCCAGATCACCGTGAAGAAATACATTCTTCACATCCAACTGATGAAAAGGCCAAGAGTATTTCACAGCCAGAAAAATAATCAGTGGAACAGTAGTTAATTTTGCCACGGGGGTAAAGGTAGCACCAAAATCACGACCTTGTACCTAAGTAAAGCCCTTCGCCATAAGCTTAGCCTTGTTACGATCAATAGTACCATCCGCAAGAAACTTCTGGGTGTAAACCCAGTGAAAGCCAACAGACTTCACCCCTGAAGATAAAGAGACAAGATTCCATATATGATTACGTTGAAGAGCGTCCATCTCTGTCTGCATGGCAAGAACCCACAAGGGCTCCCGCATAGCCTCTGAAACAAAGCGAGGAACCGGCATATCTGATAAGGCCATACTATAAGCTCGAAATGTAGGAGACATATCACCATAAGAAACATAAGTAAAGATCAGAATAAAAATCCTGACGGTCCAACCATAATGAACAACTAGACGACGATCATGCCATGGATAACGACACCCTAAATCATCATCCTCTACTGATAATGTCTCATCAGGTAAAATAACTGGCTTAGTACCTGCAATCTCATCAGTACTAACAATAGGTGCATCAATATGCTCAACGAACTGAGAAGTATTACCTACATCGCCTGAGGTAAAGGGGACATCAGCAGGGGGATGAGAGTGAGAACGATGAACATAAACCTGCAAAGGAAGAAAGACTGGTGACTCTGTACTGATAGGGATGAGTGGCTCTGGAAGAGGAGAGACCGATGACTCTGTAATGATAGTGACCAATGGCTCTGACTCCGGTGGTAATGAAAAATCAAAGGGAGTATCATCAACTGGAGGGACAGACACAGGAATGGAAGAAAAATAAGGAATATGCTCAAGGAAGGTAATATCTAGACTGTGATACATACGTCACCTGACAGGATCATAACACCGATACCCCTTAAACGGATGACACAAGTAGGAGATCGATCCTAAACAAAACATGTACAGCCAAAAACACGAGGGGGGGACCGAAAAAAGTGTTCGCTCAGGGAATAAGACCTGTAAGGGAGCCCTATGTTGAAGAACACGACTCGGTGTACGATTGCACAAAAAGGTAGAAGTCAAAATAGTAAAATGCCAATAAGATTTTGGTACCCCCATACCTCTAAGCATACAACGTACCATCCCTATCAAACTCTTATTTTTCCTTTCAGCAACTCTATTTTGCTCAGGAGTATATGGACAAGTGAGCTGCTGAAGGATACCCTGAGAAGAAAGGTGAGACACTAAGACATCAGACACATATTCTTTGGCATTATTCGAACGAAGAGCACGAACAATGACATTGAACTGTGTCTTAATCATCTCAAGAAATTGAGTAATGATAGGGAGTACATCAAACTTCCTATGCAAAAGGTAGACCCAAGTATAATGGGTATGGTCATCTATAAATATCACATAGTATCAGGCATCTGACAGAGCAGTAACAGGAGAAGGTCCCCAAATATCTGAGTATATTAGGTCAAATGGTTTGGGTGACTGGTGCATGTGGGGAATATAACTGGTCTAAACATGTTTTGATAGGGAACATATAATACAGTGAAGTTTACCACTAACACAAGCTTTGCTCAAAGTAGGAAATAACATACATAAATATTTAAAATTTGTATGCCCAAAACGATCATGCCACAACTGAACAGTTTGTGATGAAAATTAATAATGACAAGTATTAGGTAAAATACTAGTATGCAAGCTAGGAACAGATAAAGACAAAACAAGTGATGGAGGTGGAGGTGAAGGTGGAGAAACTGGTGAAACGGAAGGTGGATTGCCTAAATAATACAATCCATCTTTCTCATGTCCTCTGATAATAATCCTCATGGTACTCAGGTCCTGCAAATAACACGAATCAGATAAGAACATAACCGCACAGTAAAAATCTCTGGCTAACTGATGTACAGATAATAGATTTATGGCCAGCTTTGGCGCATGAAACACCGAACGTAATGTAAAGTAATCTGGGAGGCGGACTGTACCCTTACTAACAACAGGGGCATGTGTATCATCTACTAACTGAACTTGAGTATATAACTGCTCATCAAAATAGATAAAATAATAGGCCTCACCTATCATATGACCATTATCACCCAAGTCCAGCATCCAAAGAGGAGACAGACTGACGCAAGTATGAAAGACACGAGGTATACCTATAGTAATAGTAGCAGTAGTAGTCGAACCTTGAGAAGTCAAGGCTGACATAAGTATATCCAAGCGAGAAGTGATAGCATCCATATCACTCTGTCAAGGAAGAGCAGTAGTATGAGCAATGACTATAGGTGGTGGCGCCTTAGCAATGGTAGCAGTACGGCTGCGATGAGGTGGCTCAAGCTCCGGATGGAGCTTCCAATAAGTAGCCCTGAGATTTCCTAGTCGGCTTCAATAATCACACTGACAAGAATCCCTATATCTATGTTGATGTGGAGTACCCTGACGGCGTTGGGCCGAGCGCTGTCGACCCCTATACCCAGTGGAAGTACTAACAAATGTCTCAACGATAGGGATCTCAACTCCCTCAGTAGTAGTCATGTCATCAATAATACTAGGGCACTCGTGACAGAAAAAGATAAATAAAAAAATAAGGGAGAGCAATATACCTTCAGTCGAATAGTAGCGACAGATAAAGACAGTCCAAAAAACTCCCAAATAATCAGGTCACGGTGCCCAGAAATCCAGTAAATATAAATAATTGATCTACTGCATTAAGAACAGATCAATAGAAAAGAGGATTCATCCCTACTTAAAATGTCCTAGATGTTGCGGCACTTAAAAATAATCAGATCACGCTGGTCTGAGTTTGTGGTTTGGGTTCGGTGGATGTTTATTGGGTTGGGCAGTGGACTGTTGGTTTGGTGTTATGTTGGGTCAGTTTCGACTGGGTTTATGTTGGGTGTTAAGGTGGTTTGGTGTCGATTTGGGTCTAGGTTTATGTTAGGATTGAGGTTGCTGGTTGTCGGTGGGGTCTGGGTTTATGTTGGCTGTCGGTTGGGTCTGGGTTTAATGTTGTCGGTGTTATGTTGTGGTTTGGGTTTTTGCTGGATGGATTGAGGTTGCTGGTTGTTGGTGGTTTGGGTGTTTCGGTGTTGATGGGTTTGGTATGGCAGTAGTCGGTGGGTATTGTTTGGTGTTTGGGCTATTTGCGTTTTGACTGGGTGATGTCGGTTTGGTGTTGGTATGGCAGCAATTGGTGGGTATTGTTTGATGTTGGTGCTGCTGGGTTTTGACAGGGTTCAGTTGGTTTGTTGTTGGTATGGCAGCAGTGTGTTGGCTGGTGGCTGCAACGTGGAGAAGGAGCAAGTGGCTGTCGGTGCTGTGGTAATTGATGATGAGGGCCACTAGTGTGGATGATGGAGAAGGTTAGGGTTAGGGTTAGGTTATGGCTCTGATACCAACTTGGAATAAACGTAAGTGAAAAGGGATACAAACTAAGTGTAGAGTCTCTGTATATATAACCAATAAAAGTTACAATAAGGATAAAAAGGTAAAAAAGGAAAAAAAAAGGAAAACTTAATATACCCTAATAAACTAAGATGCTATATCTCCAATTTTTAGGTGAACAAAAATTAATGATCCATCTAAAGTAAGTCTGGGTTACTTTGTTGATCCACCCTTCATGCTATGTCTTCTACTTGTAATATTGGATTAATCAAATGCTAGATTAGCTACATGCATATTTTATTTTTCAACTGACAAAACAAAAAAGGAATAGGTTAATTTCCAAACTAGTAAGTAAAGCACATCCCTCTATAAGGAAGATCTAGTACAACTGGTAAAGTGATTGCAAAAGTGGCATACATGACACCTTATTTAGTTGTATCCTTTAACACTAAAATACACATCATTATAAGTAAAAAGTGGGGTTAGACTTGAATTTACACATCCCATGCTGGTTAAAATGAGAAACTTTTATTTTTCTAGGCTCGGCAGTAGGGATTGCAGCAGTTTCAGAAGTGCTTGATAAGCCAACTGCTAGAAATACACGTGTATGACCCTCCCCCCATCAAAGTCTTCATCTTCTTATGTGTGACTTATTGAAAAGTTCAGATAATTCTAGGGTTTCCAGTTTTTAAGAAGAGTCTCAAAATGTGAGAAATGTTGAGAGATTGCATAGTCCAGTAGAAGATGACTTCTTGGGATTGAAGTACCTAGTTGGTCACTGCTTCTTATCATGGACTCTAGTCCACGATTTTGAAACAAACCTCCTAAGGCACCCGATCATTCACTTTATTGCCCTAAATGAATACACCTCGTGTTTGTAAGCGTGAAAATATAGAATGGTTTATTTATTTGCTAATGGTTAATGGTGTCCGTGTTTCCTAGCTGGTGTCATTAAATGTAGCTGTTTTGTAGATAGGGTTTTGTGCCAACAACAATTCTTCCAGTGGCTCTAAAGTTGACCTAACTTTAATTTCAATATGAATTCGCTATGCAACTTTGATTCTTATTTTGTTACTCCACAACCACTTTTATGATTTGCCAAAACAAGGTATATACACAAACATGTTTTTCCTGAATGAAATTTTCATTTTATGTCACTCCCTCACATTCACACAATAAACTTCATTGATTGATTTCCACCCATCCATATTCAATCTTTTTGATAGTAAATACAATGATTTGTTTTCATATGGTATAGACCTTCTAGTTATGTAATCAGTTTTGGTAAGTTGCCAAACATCTGAGATATATATGTTCTTTTATTTAAGTAATTGTTTTAAAAATAAAGAGCTGTAGATGGAAGAAGCATCTATGGTGGGGAAAAACATTTAAACAATTGTTCAGAACCACGTAAGAGCATTTCTCATGCACAACTAATTAGCAGGGGAAAAAAGTAAGGGCAAGTAGATTTTTTTTTATTTCTTTTGATAGCTTTTAAATTTGTTTAGCGCTTCAAGAACTGCTTAGTTGTTATCAAAATGCAATATCACATCTACTTCTGAATCAACAGTAACCGTATGGGCTCAAGAATATGTAGGATTTGAAGGGTTAATGGAGATGTCAACAGGCGTTGTTACTAATTATGACCAGCTCAAATCTGTATTCATTTAATTTGGATAACCAAACAAAATCATGCAGTTCATGTGCAAACGAGAAATTGATGATTCACCAGTGTCACTGCTAATTTTCATTCTGAATTTTTTTAGTCGAGGTCTTGATCCATGAATGGAGCTGCCATATTTGACTACTTGTATATTGGGGCATTATTTGGTGTTTATAGGTATGGTATTGGCAAATTCAGTTGGTGCATTCATTCTTGCATTCTGATAGTGCCTTTTAGTTCCATTTGTCTGATTACCTGGCACTATCTTTTTTGTGGAGTTCTGTAAAATCCATATTTCTTTTTAATGTGGAAAATTTAGCTTTTACTTGTGTATTGTTGAATGGCTAGCCCTTTTTTCTTATCCATTCAATTAAGATACGTGTTTTTTGTTTCTTGAAAGAAAAACTCCTATATTTGGCATAAAACATATATTATTGCAAAACGAATGTATCGAAAGTGCTAGTACAACTTGGTGAAATTATGCCATCATTTCTTTGTGAATCATGTTTGAGTGGTGTGATAATGTTCCTACAAATTCATTTTTTGGTTTTCTTTTTCCCCCTTTCCAAGTGCACAACTCAATTAGAAATGACAAACCTAGAGAGCCAGCTACCAAGGATGGCCTACATAATTTTTTGTCCCTAAGCTGTATTAATGGCCATCTGATATTTTTGTCCTACTCCTTACCACCTCAATCCTTGTCTTTTTTGCCTTTGTTCTTGTGATCGGTATGTACTTGAATCATGTTCTTCGATATCTCTGTTGTCCAATGATTCCATAAGTGAGAGCAGCTTAGAGCCTTAGACGATTGATCTTGTGCTCAGGTGGTGCAACTGCAACCTCAATCTTCTCATGTGATCAGTCGTTTTATTTGTTCTTTTGTTCTGTCATTTGTGATTAATCCATTTAACTATCTCAATTCAGCTATAGGTGAAATCTGGATAGCTTTGTTGCAACTTCCAGCCACCAAGAGCTGACAATATTTCTATTTGATATAACCTGGAATATGATTGTACATATGACTGTTTGTCTTGTTTTCTTTTTCACTTTCTTTCTTTCTTTCTGATTTGTTGTTTTCTTAATGTAGAATATGTTTTTCCCCCCACCCCACCCACAAAAAGTTTGCTTGAGCACGACAATTTAGCTTAGTGTACAATACAATTCAAAGATGTATACGGACATTTTCTGGGAAAGTATGAAAGTAATCTCTTAGCAGCTTGCTACTAATCTTGGAGCAAGAAGGTTTGCGATGGTAGATCCCCAACATCAAATCTATAATGTCTTCTTATGAAGATGTGTTCTTTGAGTTTTCAGTTGGTGCTCCTTATAAGTGATGTGTTGTAGCAATGCCCTATTGCAATGATGTATGGATCACTTGAGAGTAAGACCTCCATTGTTCCTAGTGAATAGCTGAAGGCTGTTGCATGTCACACTGACCATAGGGACATAGGGTCTTCATAGGATACGTGTTTTTATGAAGGAATTCTTTGTAGCATTACTCGACTAAAATATTTGATTTGTGTTATTTAGCTGCTTTCTTTTTTAATATTTTGGGGCAACTTGAGATTATAAGGCTAAAGGCACATTAGGATTTCAATATGATGCAGAAAACTTGGCATAAAGCATGCACTTCTTTGGAATCTATTACCAAAATGCGGTGGTTTTTAAACTTAATTACCAAAATACAGCTGTTTTGAACTTATTTACCAATTTACGACAGTTTTTAAAGGCGGATCAACAAATCCGATTTCATGTGAAAGCGGATTAACTAAGTCCGATTTCTTTTAAAAGCAGATTTACTAAGTCTGATTTCAAGTTAAAAGCGTATTTCTTGATACCGCCTATTAGGGGAATAATCAAATGTTTTGGCATAGAAAGCGAATTCCATGAATCTGCTTTATCAAATGAAACGTATTCCATAAACACGCTTTTATTTGTATATCCCGGCCCCATTTTTGTTATTTCATTTCACAATTTTTCCTCTCTCTCCTCTTTCCTCTCTCATCTCTAGCATTCGAACGTAGAGCTATTTAGCTCTCTTCTCTGTGCAGTGATTCCATCTCCATATCTTCTCCCACCAGGGCCCCCTTTCCTCTTATGTGTGCTTCGCCTCCCCTAAGCTCAGCTATTAAACCCTAACTGATCGTAGCCCTAAGGTTCTACGAAGAAGACAACTTTCTGCAAGATTCGAAGCGTGAAATTTGCCACACTTGGTATGAGCCCTAATTGCAGTGATGAGATTCTTAATAGGGCTAGCTTACTCAGTCTTTTGTCAAATCTTGCAGTGGACTGGTGTACACCCGTGGCCTGGGTCTGAAGCATGGAGAAGACAAGCTTCTCGTGTTGAACATAAGACCTTCTATATAACCAAGTATGCTTCAATTTACTCTATAATTCAGGGAATTACCTAGTTTACAAACATATCCCCATTGCCCAATCCCCATCATTGTTGAATTCAGACATCCTTACTGCATCAGAAATCCCCAAGTGTAACTGCTTCATTACTGCATCAGAAATCCCCATCTGTAACTGCATCAAAAATTTAGAATTGCATAGTTACTTCTGTAATTTACTGTGTGAAGGTATTTTGAGGACTAAATTTTATTCAGACTTTTAATTTGAACTGCGTCCATGCAATAAATAATGAATGCTAATTTCTGGTAGAGCATAAAATTTCTCTTTGAACCATGAAAAAACTCCTAATAGATTTCCTGATGCTGTGTTCAACCATATAGTGCATAAAATTTCTGGATGATTTCATTACGATGAAATTTCATGCAGTCTGTGAATTTTGTTCTGATCAGATGGGCAAATGTCCAAAGGAGTTAGAACTAGTTTTCTGTAGAACGAACTTTATGTAACGAAATTAGATGATTGGTCGCTCTTGGTGTTGTGTTTGTTGTCTTTTAATGTTTTCTCATTCAATTTTAAGGTGGTGCAACTCTTACTGTTGTTCATATCTATAGTCCATATTATATGCCTTATCTATTTATTGACAGTATGGATTGTTGGGATTTTGTTATACTTGCATTTGTACTCCAATAGGTTTCCTTCTGACTCTCTGGATGGAGTTGTCCTAGTGTTCATCATCTTACCTTTTGCACCATCATAACCAAGTATTCTAGGCTTTTTGTTGTCAATGTCTGTCCACAAAATCTAGGCAAAGATGCCTTCAACTACAGGCTATTTTTAACTATGCCCAGTCACCCAATAGTTCCCCAAATGAGTAACCAGGTATTGATTATGTTAGTAATGAGGAGAGTCCTTGGTTTAGTGGTTTAAATTCAATTCCATAACCTGAAGGTTGTGGGTTTGAATACGAGTTTAGTAGTGTTGGCCAAAATAATGTTGAATGTTAGATCTGTACCCTGTCCACTCCTCCCAAACCTCCATTAATTGGAACCAGAAAGGGTGTACTTACCTTAGAGCTCCTATGCAATCTTCTGGAATGTAGGGTTTTGCCAGCATACAACCATGTGTAGGAAACAACAATGCACCATCCTAAGTTTAACAGTTCTAGAAGCATGCATAAACTGGCTGACTACATTGATTGCATGAGGAATTTGTTGTGTGCTAGACAAGCGGACAAGCTTCCCCACCTGCCTTGTGTCTCCTAGGATCCACTAAAGGACTCTGGTTGTCACCTTTTCACCTATGATTTTGCTCAACTAATGAGCCCTCAGCCTATATTCTAGTGTTTTTCATGAAGGCTCAATTTATTTCAATGAAAAACATTTTGCTGACTATTTGTCCAGACTCTAGCATTTGGTTTCTTGTTAGATTTTTTACACAGATTTTTTGAATAAATGAAAATCACGTACATTTCGACACAAAGACTTGCCTATATCTTTTTTTACTGGAATATGTATCTATATATATTATTATTATTATTATTATTATTATTCAATAATCTTACTTCTCAAGGAACATTCATTCCTCATAGCCTTGCACTTATGCTTCCATTTAGTTCCACATAAGAACAAACTTATGTGCATATATATCTTCTATGCTTGTGTATAATTTCATTTGGAAGTGTTTTACTTTTAATGTGTCTTTTCATTAGTTTGTTTTTTTTAATGTGTCCTCTAAAATTTTGCCTTATGTTTTTTGGGGAATTTTTTTTTTATGCTTAGAAATTTTGAGTTTTGTGTGATGTTTCCTCTAAATTAGTTGTCTGTTACTTCCAAATGCCAAATGCTTCCACTTTTCTCTCCAAAATTGCTGAGTCACTCTCTCTCAGAACACTTACAAGAGAATAATCCTTCAGGTTGACTAGCTTGTTGCGTCATACTTTTAGCTTTTATTAACAACTGAAAAATTGTGTGGATAGTGATGATACATACACATATTCACTATGATTGTACGGATTAGGAGTCGAAGCACATGACATTTTAGGATTTAGAAACTATGTTTTATTTTTTAACGTTCTTGTATATGGAAGAAACAAATAAAGTACGTGTATTATGTTTTGTACAACTCGTGGATGACGATGTTTTGGCTAGGTTGATGCTTCATCATTTTATTTATCACTATAAGGTGTTAATTTTCTGGAGCGCTACACTAGACGCCTAAGTAGGAGTATTTGGATTGGAATTTTGGAGCATGTTAAACATTGCAGCTTAAAGTTACTAACACTGTATGAAATTTAGAAAGTAACCATTTATGATTACAGTTTCTAAGTATGTTAATAGTTTTAAAAGTAAAATATGTCATGCAATACAATCCTGTATATGCCTTAACACCAGTAATTACAAAGAGTTGGATTTAATCCTTCAATAGGACTAAAACCATATAATTATCTATCACAACCCACCCATCAAATTGCAGATAGATCGTAAATGTTACCCACTTATATTTCCCAAGAGCCATAGAGTGTAAATGTTACCCACTTATATGTTTAAAAGTATAATATGTCATACTATCCCAGGCAGTCATTAAAATATGAAAATTATTTGATAGTATATTGTATATTAAAGGTATAAAATGTCGCGAAGACGCACCACAGTAATATGCTATTGGGGAGGTAATATTATCTACAATGAAGGTTGTTTATCGTACAACAGAAAGCCTCAACATTGTATAAAGTTAAAACCCGGAACAACATATGATGAATTGTCCATCATGTTGTATACGATAATGCAATTGGACAGTTCAACATCACGACTACAACTAATTTTTCGGTTTCCAACATTTTTGGGGGATCGCATGCAACATTACATTGAATTTGAAATAAAAAATGATGTCGGTGTCGCGGCGATGGTAGAAGCTATTTTTGAGAACCGTGCATTGAATAGTATTGACCTGTACATACAGGCAGAGTCCATCCAACAGTTTCCTCAACCAATGCTGAATGAGCATGGCCCGTATATCGAATTGCTAACGCAGGAGAACATGAATCCGTGTCCCAGTCAAGTTGCGAACGACTTTATGGCGGATGATACATTTACAACAGAGTTTAATTTGGGCCATGGAATTTTGCAGGCTAAGTCTTATGTGCCAAAATTGCATATAGGGCCTAGTACGCAGATGTCAATGTATTTGGGATACACCACATCTTCTTCCACTGTTGGTATCCAATGTCATACTCAATCAAGGATTGAAGTCATTCAAAATTTGGTTCAGTTAGACACTCATTTATTGGCGACCAATGGAATGCGTGTGGTCAATCGTGCAGAAAACACTGATGATGAGGACGAGGAGATTACATTGGTGTACGATGTGGCAAACCTTAATGATGACGGTGACGAAAGTGGCCCATTAGTTATATTGGAAGACACTGTTCGTATGCATGAGCCAACGTCAGCCTTCTTAACCAATGATAAACTTCCCCAAGTGTCTACCCCCACCAATTAGAGACCAGCTCCATTGTGGGACCCATATCGGCTTGAGTTATCCATAGGCCTAATCTTTAAGGGTAAACCGGAATTGCAAGATACAGTGAAGATTTTTTCAATCAACAATCACGTCCAATTCGAGGTTGTTGAGAGTGAAAAAAAGTTATTGGCTATGTGATGTAAAAAATATCAGTCAGGGTGCAAGTGGAGGCTTCGAGCTATTCAAAAGAAAACGCACAGATTTTTTCAAATTATCAGATTTGCAGGCCCACACACTTATGTGCATGTGTCAGCCACTCAGGACCATGTGTAATTAGATTCTCAATTCGTTGCATGCCAAGTAAAAGAGCTCGTCCGGGAAGATCCATCTCTGAAGGTTGTTTTGCTAATAAAACACATTGCCATAATGTATAAGTACGATATATCGTATCGACAAGTATGAAAAGCAAAACAAACTGCGCTAGCAATGATATTTGGTGATTGGGATGAATCATATTCTACTTTGCCAAAAAATTTTGTTGCATTGCAAAAGTATAATGAGGGCACAATAATTAGATGGAAGGTTGCAAACCTTGGAAATGGGACGGCTATATTTGACAGAGTCTTTTGGGCATTTAAACTGTGTATTGATGGTTTTCGACACTATCATCCACTTATAAGTATCAATGCCACATTCTTGTATGGGAAGTACAAGGGGAAGTTGTTAATTGCTACGGGTCTCAATGGAAATCATCAGATTTTTCCTCTTGCCTTTGCAATTGTCGATGAGGAAAGCATAGATACATGGGGTTGGTTTTTTCGGAGACTTAGACAAGATGTAGTCGGTGACCGTCCAGGTATGCCTGCTATTTGATCGGCATAAAGGTATAATTCAATTAGTTGTTACTCATGGTTCTGGATGGCAAGCACCGTATGCATACCATCGCTATTGCTTATGACATATCCACAGTAACTTCAACAGTAAGTTTCATAACTCTCATCTTAAACATCTAGTTTGGGATGCTGGTTCTGCATATCAAATTCGCAAGTATGACAAGATTATAGCAGAAATCCATGAAATCAACCCATTGGTCGTTTGTTGGCTTGATCAGATACCAAAAGAGCAGTGGGCACTTGCACATGACGATGGAAGACGTTATGGAGTCATGACAACCAACATTTCTGAGATGTTCAACTTTGTCTTAAAAAAAGAAAGACATTTACCAATCATGGCATGCGTTGAAACAATATTTTACAAGGTTGTTCAGTATTTCAATGATAGGCATGGTTCGGCGTCAGATAGCAGATGCGCTTTCACACCTAACGCTGTGGAGAAGATGACGTACTTTTCAATCAAAAAAATCGATCAAAATATTACCACATTTAGCTGTACCACCAGTGAGGCATATGTTGTCACCAAAAAAGGGAATGCATAGGTACTAAACATTATAGACCACACATGTTCATGTGAAAAGTGGAACACTTATAAAATGTCATGCTCTCATGCGATGGCGCTTTTTACAAAGAGGCATTTAGACCCGTGGCAGTATGTTGATGAGATAAACACTGTTGTTGCATATGATGCCGTTTGGTCGACTGAATTTCATCCACTACATCATGCTGACTATTGGGATGCGACCAGTGGTTCAATAATCTGTCCTAATCCTAATCTACTATAGACAAAGGGTCGCCGCCCATCTACTCGCATCCAAAATGAAATGGACCTACGACAGGGTCATAGTACATATCAATGCAGATTGTGTGGTCAACCTGGGCACGATCGACGCATATGCCCATCAAAAATGGCATAAGATGTGCGTATTAGTCCGTGAATGTGTATGTGATGTGAGGCTGTAATAAAGGAACAATGTTCATCTTAATAAATATGTTCACATTATTTGCATCATTCCTTACCGTTATATTCAACGAATTTTTTTTTTCTTGTTGCAGATACATAATTCAACTAAACTATGTCTACATCCCGAGGACAAAAAGTTGCAAACACTCGCAGAAAGCAAAGGGTTTGGCTTTTGACAGAGCAAAACAATGATTATAAAACAGAGAAATTTACTGACCCAAAAGAGTATTATGCTGGGGTAAGATGAGAATGAGCGTTTCGTTCTACTGAATCAAACGATTTAAGCACTGAGTCAAGAGTATTTGGTAAATCGGTACCACGCCGAAGATCTATAATGATGCAAAGGAGGAATAGACAAGATTACGAATTAGCAGTTAAACAAGTTCGCAATGAGAATAATCGAATGTTGGTTCGTAGACGGCGATATTATGTGGTTCAACTAGCAACCAACATGGTACAAAATGCATATGGACGAGACTTATCAGATGTCGAGCGTAATAATGTGTTAAATAATGAACAATACATATCAGATGATTATATGTCTAATGAAGAATAAATAGTGTTGTATTGATGCAAGGAGTTTTGTTTGTTGTATTGACATGTATTATGTAATGAATAATACATATTAATCGAATGATACAATGATATAATTTTGCGGCGTGTATCTAATTTTTGTTATTAGTGTTAAATAGACAATAATTGATTGCAATGTCATTTAATTGGATTAAGGTATGGAGCGTCAGCAGACGCGTGACTTAGTACACCTGGGACCCATTGACCCAGTAGTATTATACTTGCAAGCACGACATCTGTCCACTCAGATATGGGATGGACAGACACGTAATATAATGAGTACAATACATATATTTATACCTTAACCCATTGTTTCTACCTTTTTAATTAAATTTGGTATTCATTAAAGGAATTAGCACCATTGAAGTGTTGTCGGGCAGAAGTGACTATGCGTTGTTTGCGACGACCAGATGATAGGGTTTTGCGGCGTGTTATGACTGCCGGATTTTATGGGATACACTATCTTGGGTTTATACAGCTGGACCATCATTTGGTCACCGCATTAGTGGAGCGATGGAGGGTAGAGACGCATACGTTACATTTGCCCATAGGTGAGGCGACAGTGACATTGCAGGACATGGCACTACTATCCGGACTACCCATTGAAGGTGATGTAGTGACTAGAGTTGACACACATCGCACAGTGCATGAGTGATAGGATTATTGTGAGGAGCATCTAGGCATTAGGCTACCGAACACTGCGTTCACTGGATCTTGACTTAAGATGACCACTCTTGCTACTATATTTGCTGAGCCGCTCTGAGCAGATGCTGATGCGATCACCATTGATCGATATGCCCGTGCCTACATTTTGCTGCTCATCAGGGCTTACATTTTTCCATACAAGTCCCAGAACAAGGTAGGACTTATGTAACTAAATCATCTTGAGGACCTAGATGCTTTTGGGAGATTGAGTTGGGGGACTGCAGCTCTAGCGTGCTTGTACCATGAGATGTGTCACGCCACAGTCCCAGACGCATCGAACATTGGTGGACCGCTAGTTATTTTACAGGTAATATTGCATTTAAATAAATTTATAAGTCAATTGAAGGCCTACTAAGTTATATTGTACATTTAACTTAATAGTTGTGGGCATGGGAGTGGCTTACACATATCCGTCCTAAGAGAGTACTACCTCATCAAGTAGCAGAAGTAGATAGACCCGATGTGTTTCACATGTCGGAGGGGCCTAATGATGGGATTACTACTGAGGTACCCACTGCTGCGGAGGAGATACTTGACCAGCATGACCCATTACCTAGGGGTCCGTTGGGGTGCAGGTGGAGTGTGCGTATGACTTCGTATGTACACAGCCCCAAACACGTCCTCAGATATTATAGGGATCAACTAGACCAGATGCGCGATGAGCAGGTTCACTTTATATAGCAACGTAAACTATATTAAAAAGTCAAACACTTTTTACACTTACATGTAAATTGAGTATTTGTTTTGTTGTAGATGGTTTGGATGCCATATACTGCTGAGATCATAGCCAGCTTACTGACATATTGCACTCTTGGAAGCAACTTGTGGATGGCACGTGCACCACTTATATGCTTCGCATTAATAGAATGACATTTGCCTGATCGTGTCATGCGCCAGTTCGGATTTAGACAGGGTATCCCTCAGTCTTGCGACATTGGGTCTGCTCTTTATGCTATTAATCGATGCGACAGAGGTGGTTATGACTGGAGTATTGTACATCAATCATCTGTAAATGTGTGAACCCACCGGCGAGAACATGTTATTGCAGGAAAGACACCTACAGTAGAGACCGATATAAGTTTTCGTGCGTATATGGTTTGGTACAGCTGTATCACTCAACGGTTGATCGACCGCCAGTAGATTGCTTGACAAATTTTCTTGTTGTTTCCTAACCTGTAAACATCACCTTTTAGCATGTATAGTATATGAATAAAGGGGAGTGTCACTCTCCTTGGGATGATGTCAAAAGAAAGGGCAACGGAATGGTGGATGAATGAGATTTTAAATGTGAGTATGTGTGAACAAAAGTGCTCCCCAAGCGTAAGGAGACTTTCGCGGATCATGTTTTACTTGGTGGTATTCCAAGGTCGTTTCCACGGGGAAGGAAGTAAACCGAGGGGAGGTGATTTTGGGAGAAAGAAAGTGTAAAATCTTTGATTGTTGGAAGTTGTTTGGTGAAGTTGTTTTGATGCTAGTAAAATGAGAAATAAATGTTGGCAAATCCAAGAGGTCACTCCAATAGGAATACCGTCTCAACTTGAAACCCTCCTCCAATAGAGCATGAATGAACGATTGATTCGTGGGAAACTAGGGGTAAGATTGGTGAGTATCTAAGCATAAACCGTGACTAGGCCTACGGAATATCAAAGACTCACCAAGTTATCCACCCTCAACCCAGTCAAACCGAACCATTGAACTATGAAAGAGGGGAGGAGAATGAGTTGAAATGGTATACCCAAGTGGAGGTTCCTCTTGGTTTTGCCAACTAAGAGATTTAGCTATTCATGCTTAAAATAAAAACAACAATATGATGAGAAGACATTATGAAAAAATAAAGACTAAAGCTAAGCATAAACGAATTGCATAAATTTAACTTCCGGATAACCACCTCTTACTAAAGATTGGATGAGAAACTACTCACTCTTCATGACTTTGTTAAAACTAGAAAAGTGAGTGATGTTCATCCTTCCAAGTGGAGGAGTTACAAGGTAACACATTTTACACAAGGAGCTGATTTTCGACAAAGAACGAGTGAATCACGTTTCACCCTTCACGGCTTTAGTAAAGCTCTAGAAAAGTGAAAAAGTTTCACTCCTCTAAGGAAAGAAGGAAGCTCAAGCAATGGAAGTAAAAGAGCAATAACACAATAAAAGAAAGCAATACTTAAAGTAAAAGAAAGCAATAAATTAGAAGGAAGCAAGAATACAATAAAAGAAAGCATTACTTAAAGAAAGGTATAAACAATAATACTTTTGGAGGGTTTTTCACTACCAAAAGATGAATGTTTTACAAGTCCTAAGGGGTGGTATTTATAGGCAAAAAGGGAGGGTGAAAGTCTTGTTAGGTGGCCTTGAATCTTGTTAGGTGGACTTGAAGAGTCTTGTTAGCTAGACTTGAAAATCTTGTTAGGTGACTTTGAATCTTGTTAGGTGGACTTGAAAATCTTGTTAGGTGGCCTTGAATTCTTTGATCCTCCTTTGTTTTGAGCTTTGATAATTGGCACCCCAGTAGTTTGTAGGTTTAATGCAATTGGCTCCCCAGTAGTTTGTAGCTTTGATGCGCAAAATTCTGAAAAGAACAACAATTAATGCATTATCCTTTATTCACACACTAATTCTAATTTGATTTATTTTGACTAGTTTAACTTTATTCAACTAACACAATTTACCTATTAAATTATGCCTTAATTAGGGTTAATCACACCCCCAACCTAAATATTACTAGTCTCTAGTAATAAACAACATAACAAAATAAAATCACTTTCGTAGATAACACGATTGCATTTAGCATATGCAATAAGCCGTTAAACCTCTAGGTGATCCCTAGTGGACGAGTTTTGTCTCGTGAAGGTTTCCAGTGAAGCTACCTACAAACTCCAATTAAAATATGTGTATATGTAAGATTTCTTGTCAAAATGAGTTAGCAACAGAATCATTGAGGCACACATCTCTTAATTTTGAATTGTTTCCCGAACACTTCTCTATCATTGGTACGTACTCTATACAAAAATAAACACTTGTTACATTGGTATTTAGAATTCCTTGTATAGTAAGAATGATCATTCTAGTAGCGAGAATTGTTAAATAACAAACATTCTACTTTATCACCTTCCATGGATAGCTTTGATTTCTCAAATCTCTCTTAGAATGCTCTCAACAAAAAATTCACTCCGATTATAGTGACTTGTCCCTCAAAGGGCATGTGATCAGAGGATGGTCAATCGAAGAATCACATGCACAGTTAGAAAGGGAGTGAAAGTCTTAAGAAAGTAGGCTAATCATGTTCTTGGCATAATCTCATGGAAGAATATCAATGCAATTAAAGAAATACTATTTAACATACCCCAGTTTTCGGTCGACAGCGCACATGCATTAGACTTGAGATCAATTAGGACTTTCTATAGGTTGTAATGTGGCCAGAGGTTAGTGGCTAATGAAATGACGTCAATAGTATTAAAAAATTATCCCCTTTTTTAATGTAGCACATCTCTTTCTTGTTTTTCAGTCTTTTGCCTAGAAATGGTATTTCTTTCTTTCATTTTTTTTTTCGATTCTTCATTGAACAGTAGCCACCATCTTCTTTTCTTTTTTTTCTTGCCTTTCTATGTCATACCGATTTATAAGAGGGTGCAAGAAAAAATTGGATAGCAAGGTATGTTAAGTGTATTTTTTTTTTGTGTGTGTGTCTCGGTTATCATATGAGTTTTTCGAGAAAAAAAATTATCATTCATTGAAGGCTCAAACATGGCTAACTAGGGATATAATTTTGTTGAAGCAATGACTAAGGTTCAAAATTAACTCAAAAATGGCCTAAAATCCTTTCTCAAGTATGTGTATGTGTCGCATGCAAAGGTTCCATGTAGGATATGTTAATAGATTACTTTAGTTGCATTTAATCAAAGCAAGTTTAATGAGATTATTCAACAATTGAAAGTGAAAGAGCTTACTTGAGTAAATGTTGATTGTCTCTCAGAAAGCATCGTAAGGCTCAAAATTTACCATGGTATTCTTCGTTATCTCCACTGGTTGTGTCAGTTATATTATAATTCTATTTTCGAGTCTGGTCATTCCGTACCTTAAGATTAACAAATACCAATGTACATTTGACATTTAAGCATAGAGAAAATACCATTTTTCAAGGAAATGCAGTTTTTTTTTTCGCTCGAATAAAAATCAAAACTATTTACATACACATTTATCTATGAAAATTTACAAAAAGACTAAATGCACATATTGAACTTGGAAAACTATGGTGTCTCAGGATAGGTCCCTACCCACGTTACAAGTTGGCATTTTAGGACAACCTTTACTCGACCCACTTTTTTATTTCAACAAAAAGACTTTGTACATAAACAAATATTTACACAAAAAATTTCGGACCATTAACCTTCATCCCCAAAATACATTTTTCCACAGCTTTGTCATTATTAGTTAAAATTTAATCCGAGTCGTCGCTTGTGTCTATGTCATTATTAGTGACCCTTCCCACTTCTTGTCGCACATAACATGTAAGTCCCGGACTGGTATAAGATGGCGTCTCAGGAAAATCCTTACTCTGCCCATACACTATCCAGTTTAATCGATCGGTTACACGACCCAAAATTGGTTCAGAATACTGATTGTATTTTTTCATGTGAAAAACATCTGTCACATTATTTACAAGCACCCAACCGTTTGGCACGACGACGTTTAGCAAAAGTACTTCTGCCACACAATGGTTTTGCTTGTGCTTCTCGAATTTCAATTTTTCTGACTACTCTTGTTTTTCTCATGATCACAGCATGCACATCAGATGAAAATGTGCGCAAGACTCCCAAACTAAACCAAAAAATTTTAACATCCATGATTTCTATGCTTCAAGACTCACTATCTGGTTTTTTAACGTCTGTCAGTCACAAAGACGATTGATGCTGCATTTGATGTGATCATGAAATATAAGCAAAAATGCTATAAAAATACGCAATCCAGAACAATTTTTTTTTTTAAATACGAAACTATAACAAACTGGAATCGTAGATCACACCCCCCAACCTAAACCGAACATTGTCCCCAATGTTTCGAATTTACCAGTGTGTAGAGTTTAGAGATCAAGTTGTAGGGTAGAGATCTGTTCAACTGTTGAAACCTACAAAAAAAATACACAAATTAATCTTCTCTACGCAGATCTGGGTTTTCGCTAGGACGAAAACCCTTGATTTTAAATGCAGACAGAAGAAGAAGAGTCATGTACAAATAGAGTAAACAAATGCCGAGCATGAGACAAACAACTGGGTCTTCGGGGAATATGGTCATGAGATTGTTGGGAGTTGGGTCGTGTTATAAAGAATAACACAATAGAAATAAGAAGAAGAAGAAGAAGACGAAGAAAGAGAAAAAAACGGTGGGTGTAAAGATCTGTTTAGGTGCCGAAACCAACAAACAAAACACAACAATTAACCCACTCGAGGGAGATTTGGATTAGGCTAGAAACCACTCACCCTAAGTGTGAGCAGAAAAAGAGCACCCATGAACAAATACAAACATATAAGGCAAATTATTAAACAAAGGACTGGGTTGTCGGCGTATATGGTCATGGATTTGCATGGGTGGTTTGTTTTTACAGAGAACAGAGAGAACGACGAAGAAGAAGAAGAAAATAGAAGGGAAGAAGAAGGGGAGACCAATCACCGGTGGATGGGAGAAAAAAAAATTGAAAGCCTTATAAAGGCATCCTATTTTTTTATTTTTTTATTTTTTATTTTTTATTTTTTATTTTTTATTTTTTATTTTTTATTTTGAATGTCAGCAGCCGCATATCCGTGTGGAATATTCCCACCATTTTTTTTTAGTGTCGGCAGACGCGAATATTCGCGCGGAATATTCCCACAAACATTGGTGTAATATACAAATAGTGCAACCTCACCCCCCCCCCCCCAACTTGATTCATGCAGTGTTCTAAAACAAATATGATATTCAATGATGGACAGTAAAAAGATAAGAAGGGTTAGAGAACACCTCGCACTTGAACTTTGACAAAAACACCAATATCTGCGACTAAGAAAAACAAAACTATACGACAAAATAACATAATTAACATGGAATAAAAAAATAAAGTAAGTAAATAAAAACTTATACATTAAAAAGAAGAAAAAAGAAAAACTAATTATTTCTTCACAACTTCCGGGTATACCGGATCCATCAAATTCTCCTCCACCACTTGTTCTTCAAAGCCCCCAAAAAATGGCTTAAGTCTTTGGCCATTGACCTTGAATGTCTGGCCATTTTCGGGGTTTTGAACATCCACAGCTCTGTTGGGGTAGGCCACCTTGACAAGATAGGGGCTATCCCAACGGGATCGGAGTTTGCCTTGGAAAATGGAGAGGCGAGAATTGTATAAGAGTACTTTTTGCACGGGCTCAAATGATTTCCTCACAATGGAGTTATCATGAAAGATTTTGGCCCTTTCTTTTGAGATTTTGGAGCTTTCATACGCATCTCGTCGAATCTCTTCCAACTCATTCAGCTCTAACTTCCTATGATCACCGGTTATTCTCAAATTAAAATTTAAAGTCTTAATGGCCCAATAGGCCTTGTGTTCCATTTCGACTGGCAGGTGGCAGGTGGCAAGCCTTTCCATAGACAAGCCGGTAGGGAGACATGCCCAAAATAGTTTTAAAGGCAGTGCGGTATGCACAGAGGGCATCGGTCAATCTATCGGACCAATCCTTCCTGTTTGAGTTAACTATTTTTTCTAGAATGTTCTTTATCTCCCTATTGGCTAGCTCGGCTTGGCCATTTGTTTATGGGTGATACACAGTGGATACTTTATGAGTGACGCCATATTTGAACATTAGAGATGCAAATGACCTATTACAAAATGTGATCCACCATCACTTATTATTGAATGGGCATCCCAAACCTTGAAAAAATGTTCTCCTTGAGAAACTTGACTACGACTCGGTGGTCATTAGTGTTGGTCGGGATAGTTTCCACCCATTTGGACACATATTCCACTGCCAAGAGGATGTACAAATAACCAAATGACATAGGGAAAGGACCTATGAAGTCGATGCCCCAACAGTCGAATATTTCTATGACAAGTATTGGTGAAAGGGGCATCATGTTTCTTTGAGTCACACTACCCAACCGTTGGCATTTGTCGCATCCCTTACAAAATGAAACACAATCTTTGATAAGAGAGGGCCAGTAAAAACCTGATTGAAGAATTTTAGCCGAAGTCTTTTTCGCTAAGAAATGTCCACCGCAAGCTTGTGAATGGCAAAATGCAAGGACATCCCACTGTTCATTTTCAGGTACGCATCTCCTCATGATTTGGTCGGGGCAATACTTGAACAAATACGGGTTGTCGAAGTAGAAGTACTTCACATCTGCCATAAATCGTCTTCGATCTTCTGGGCTCTATTGCGGTGGTGTCTATCCTGTTGCAAGATAGTTACATATATCAGCATACCAAGGACATACAGAGTGAATTGACAGCAAATGCTCATCAGAAAAAAAAAATCAAGGATAGGAATGTGCTCATCGGCCTCTTGCACCACAAGCCGGGATAAATGATCCGCCACCACGTTCTCAACTCCTTTCTTGTCCTTGATCGTCAAGTCGAATTCTTGTAGGAGGAGTATCCACCTAATGAGTCTCGGTTTTGCATCTTGCTTAGACAACAAATACTTTAAAGTAGAGTGATCAGTAAAGACAACAATAGGCGAACCAATGATGTAAGCACGGAATTTATCTAAGGCAAACACTACTGCTAGCAATTCTTTTTCGATGGTAGTGTAATTCATCTGAGCCTCATTAAGTGTTTTGCTAGCATAGTGTATCACATATGGTCTATTTTTCTCCCTTTGACCGAGCACTGCGTCGACCGCGTAATCACTTGCGTCGCACATGAGCTCAAAAGGTAGATCCCAATTGGGTGGTCGCATGATCGGAGGTGTGACTAGCATGCTTTTAAGTTTTTTAAAGGATGCCTCACAATCATCCGACCACTCAAATGGGACCTCCTTAGACAACAGGTTGGTCAAGGGTCGGGCCAATGCACTAAAATTCTTTATGAATCGACGATAAAAACCTGCATGGCCCAAAAATGACCGGATGCCTTTGATGGCTCTTGGCGTAGGGAGGTTGGAGATGGCCTCCACCTTGGATTTATCGACTTCAATACCCCTTGCCGAAACTATATGGCCAAGCACAATTCCTTCTGTCACCATAAAGTGACACTTTTCCCAATTCAAGACTAGATTCTTCTCCTCACATCTTGTTAGAACTTTCTCCAAGTTTGTTAAACATCCCTCGAATGAATCCCCAAACACTGAAAAGTCATCCATAAAGACCTCCACTATCTTTTTCACCATGTCACTGAAAATTTCCATCATACAGCGTTGGAAAGTCCCCGGAGCATTGCACAGTCCAAATGGCATGCGGCGGTAGGCAAAGGTACCATAGGGGCATGTGAAAGTGGTCTTCTCTTGATCCTCCAAAGCAATCTCAATCTGATTGTAGCCAGAGTATCCATCTAAAAAATAGTAGAATAGATGCCTCGCTACTCGTTCTAGAACTTGATCGAGGAATGGCAATGGAAAGTGGTCTTTCCTTGTGCAAGCGTTCAACTTTCGGTAATCAATGCACACCCTCCATTCGGTGATTACTCTTGTAGGAATAAGCTCATTCTCATCATTCTCAACCACCGTAACTCCGGATTTCTTAGGTACTACTTACGTGGGGCTAACTCACTTACTATCGGCAATTGGAAAAATGATCCCCACATCAAGTAGTTTCAGAACCTCATCCCTTACCACCTCCTTCATGATGGGATTCAACCACCTTTGTGGTTGTCGGGAAGGTTTGGAATCCTCCTCAAGAATATGCGGTGGGTGCAAATGAGAGGGCTTATCCCCTTGATATCCGCAATGGTCCACCCAATTGCTCCTTTATGCTTTCTCAACACCTCCAAGAGTTCTTTTTCTTGTTCCATGTTTAATGTAGAGCTAATGATCATCGAAAATGTTTCACCTTCCCCAAGATGGGCATACTTCAAATGGGTGGGCAAGGGCTTCAACTCCAAGTTGGGCTTTTGTTCATCCGACGAAATTTTTTTTTTCTCGATGGGGTAACTCTTCGAATGTAGGGATCCACCTTTCCATCCATTTCAAATCTTCTACCTCCTCTTGCTCATCATAATTCTCAAGATCCACAATTCCTTCTTCCTTAAATTTCAATATCCCCTCCAGCTCCAAGTGCTCCTCAACCATAGTGTCGATTCTTTTGACCTCATTTACTTCCTCATCATCACCCGGTTGCTTTGCCAAGTTGAATACATTGTGCTCCATTGTCATATTCCCAAATGCCAACTTCATTAGACCGTTCCTGTAATTTATCACGGCATTAGATGTAGCAAGGAAGGGTCTACCAAGTATTACGGGAATTTGGGAGCTAAGGTTTGCAACAGGATGTGTATCAAGCACAATGAAATCGATAGGGAAGTAAAATTTATCAATTTGAACTAAGATATCCTCAACTACTCCCCTTGGTGTACGGATACTACAATCCGCCAATTGAAGTGAGATTGAGGTGGGCTTCAACTCCTCCAACTGCAGCTGTTGGTGCATCGAGTAGGGAAGAAGATTCACACTTGCCCCCAAATCGAGGAGTGCTTGCCCCACGCGATAATTTCCAATGATGATGGCTATGGTTGGACAACCGGGGTCTTTGAATTTGGGAGGAGTGTTAGTCCTCAAAATTGAGCTCACTTGCTCAGTGAGGAATGTTTTCTTGTGGACATTCAGTTTTCTCTTCACCGTGCATAAGTCCTTCAAAATCTTAGCACATGACGGAATTTGCTTGATGGCATTGAGGAGTGAAATGTTAATCGTCACCTGCTTAAACATTTCCAAAATATCAGCATAATTAGCCACCTTGACAGGTGGCTTCAAACGACTTGGGAAAGGGGCAGGCATGGGAGGAATAAACACACAATCATCAATTAATTTTCCTTTCTCAACAACCTCTCTTTCTTTCTCTTCACGCACCTTACTCTTGTTGGCGTCACCCAAGAGATCTTTTGCTTTTGGCAATGTGGTCTTGGGTGAGACCGTTGGCAAAATGGTTTTGTCAATTTCTTTGCCACTGCGGAGGATGGTGACAGCTTTGAGTTGCTCGCAACTCTCTTTCGAAGGTTCCGATGATTCAACAAGGTGTTGACCCCTAGGGTTCTCTTGTGGTTGAGCGGGGAACTTCCCCTTTTCTTGTTGAGATGCCCCTATGGAGTTTGTCAACTTTGTGAGTTGGGCTCTTACATCATTGATGGCTGTGACATTTTGGTTATTGATGGTGGTTTGGCTTTGAATGAAAGAATGGACCATATCCTCCAAATTCCTTTTGTGAGGAGGTTGGTATGTGGATAGATTGGACGGTCCTTGAGAAAAACTTTGTGGAGGTGGATTTGGTGAAAAATTCTGTGGTGGTGGGTTTGACAAATACCCTTGTGGATTGGTCCGGGGGTATTGAGATCTAGATGTTTGTCCTTGGCCATGGTATTGGTTTTGCTTGGGAGGCATGGGAGATGCATATGCACTTGAACCATGAGAAATGGAGTTTTCATTTCTCCAACTAAATTTGGGTGATTACTCCAACCCGAATTGTAAGTATTTGAATTGGGAGAAAATGATTGCCTCATTTGGTTGAATGCATGGACTTGTTCATGGTACGCTTCTTTAAGGGTCGGAATGTTTGGGCAATCCGATAGGGAATGCTCCATACATTCACAAATTGAACAACCCTCCTCGGTTCGTGACACATTAGACACCTCGTGTCTCTTATTGACTTCAAGACTCTCAACTTTCCTTGACAATTTAGCAATTTTTGAAAACAAGTCTTCCCGGTCTCTCAAATCATAAATCCCTCCCCTTTGAGTTTGGCCAGTCTTTTGAGGAGAAGACCTTGGTACATCGGTGGGATCTGTAATATCCCATGATTGTGCATTTTGTGCCATGTATCAAAGTAATCTAAGGCCTCATCAGGGTCTTTGTTCAAAAACTCCCTATTACACATCATGTCAATAAACTGTCGATGGCCCGGTGTGATTCCTTCATAAAAGAAACTCACCAATTGCCATGGTTCAAAGCCATGATGTGGAAGGGATTGTAGCAATTCCTTGTCCCTCTCCCAACATTGATAGAATTGCTCATTGGGCTTTTCTGAAAAGTTTTGAATTTACTTTTTTAGGATAGTAGTTTTCTGCACCGAAAAGAACTTTTTGATTTTGAAGAATCAAGTGATGATGATTATACTGCAAAAATTTCTTCCTACTACTCTATGCTTACATGACACTCCCTTATGTTGTTTTAAATATGGTCTTCATTAGAAATATTATGACTACCATTACTATATTATGTCGTATTAAATCTAATATTATTGTTCTATTTCAGCAAAAGACTTAAAATCTCTTCATTATAAATGCTTTTTTGTAATGTTTTTATCGCACAAGAAATAAAATCTTTTTTCCCCTTATTTAGGGTTTGTTGCTTGGGATTGGGTGGTTAGATTGCTAGAATTCTTTTTGGACAATAATAGTTTGAGCGATTAGGGTTTCTTAATTTTTATGATATAAGGTTTGTTTGGATGGGTAGTATTTTTGATAATTTAAACTTGTGAAAGTTATTTTTATTGTTTATAAACAATAGGGGTGAGAATGATAAGTGGATTTCATAATTTAATTTTCCAATATGCTTAAATATCAGCAAAATACTTAAAATCTCTTCATTATAAATGCTTTTTTGTAATGTTTTTATCGCACAAGAAATAAAATCTATTTTCCCCTTATTTAGGGTTTGTTGCTTGGGATTGGGTGGTTAGATTGCTAGAATTCTTTTTGGACAATAACAGTTTGAGCGGTTAGGGTTTCTTCATTTTTATGATATAAGGTTTGTTTGGATGGGTAGTATTTTTGATAATTTAAACTTGTGAAAGTTATTTTTATTATTTATAAACAATAAGGGTTAGAATGATAAGTGCATGTCATAATTTAATTTTCCAATATGCTGAAATAAAGTTAGTTTTATTATTTATTCCAATATGCTAAATATTTTGATCATCACATGGAAAGCGGTGTTGATAAAAACGCTTTCATTAGATAGCGGGATTGACAAAGCAGCTTTCATTAGAAAACGGGATTGACAAAGCCGCTTTCTCATGAAAGCGGATTTATCACATACGCTTTCTTTGTATGTGAAAGCGGGTCTAAGTGCATAGAAATCGGATTTATTAATTCCGCTTTTTCAGTAAAGTCGGACTCATTAAATCCGCTTTTAAAAGAAGTCGGATGTAGTAAATCCGCTTTCACATGAAGTCGGATTTGTTGATTCCGCCTTTAAAAACTGTCGTAGATTGATAAATAAGTTCAAAACAGCTGCATATTGGTAATTAAGTTTTAAAACCACCGTATTTTGGTAATAGATTCCACTTCTTTGGCTATACATTCAGAAACTGAGTGTACATGAAGACCTTTTTAATAGGTTTAGCAGCTAGACCAAACAGTTATATTTACTTAAAGAAGACTTGCAATTTTGAGATTACTAGCAAGGTTGGTTTGTTGTTTGCTTGAGGTTAATAGCATGGTTGGTTTATTAATTTTGAGGGTGCATTTTTGGCCATTTATTTGGAATGTAAATGATGTTAGAGCTTTTTCTGGAATCTAGCGTGGAAATGAAATTAGAACTTTTTAACTGTATCTAGTTGATTTCAAATCCACGATGTTACTTTTTCATGATTCTCTCTTGCGGGTAGGACCAAATACATGCTTGAATTTTCAGAAGGAAATCAGAGGTGAACTTGTTGAAGGTGCATTAATCTAAAGAAGTTGACCCTGTAACCTCTAATCATACTGGGGGAAGAGGGAGAATCTAAAGGATGGTAGGTGATTATGAAGTTTTGATGTGGCTATAGTGAATCCTTATTTGTAAAGCATTGGTATAGTAACAATAGGCATGCATAATTTTATTTTTTTTTATATTCAGGTTAATAATGAAATAGGTCACCGCCGTATACTGTCAGGATAACTCAGATGGTTGAAATTTAGTAGTTAATAGTTTGAATGTCACCCAAAATGTCTAGATTTTTGGGTCAGGTTTTTGTCTTTTAGAAAAAAATAATTTTTGTTGTTTTATAAGTTTTTTGTCAGTTTGTTCCAGTAGAGTTTATTAAAGTAAAGAGTCCTAATCACATATTATAAATTTTGGATTTTAGGCTAGAGTCCATTTAGTATCGTACTCTCCGTGTCCATTTTTTCAAAATTATTTTTTGGTCTTTTTTTTTTTTTTGTAATTCGTTCCGACTATATTGTAATTGTGATATGAGACTTGTAATTTTGATCAACCGTTACATACAAAAGAATCCAACAAATGGTGACTATTGATATGTTGAATCCTGACGTAGAGAACAAACAAGCAAAGTGCTAGTGGGTTCCTCCTCCATATGAAGCGTAGGCTTATATGCCGCCGGGGGAGGGGGGGGGAGACGACTATTAGTGGATGTGGGATGAGGTTCTCATGGGCACTGAGAGGTAAAAGCTATGGAATTGCCCTAGGAAGGGTCCAGGTCAGTCAGAATCCTTCAGTGGGGGGAGGATATCCCGGTGCGGATTAATCCCTTACAAAAAATTGTGCTAGTGGGTACCTTCTTCATAGGAAGTGTTCACTTATATGGCGGGGGGGGGGGGGGGGGATGACTCCTACCCGATGTGGGATGGAGTTCAAAGGCTACTAGGTGGTGTTGGGGGTAGAAATCGCGCGTTTGGATCTCATCCTTGAACGGAAGGATTTTGGCTGACCTAGACCCCTTCTTAGGGCAATCCAGTAGCCTTTACCTCTCAGTGCCCGCGCAGAGCTTCGTCCCATATCGACTGAGAGTTGTCTCCCCCACCCCCTTATAAGCCTGAGCCCCTTAAGGATGGGTACCCACTAGCCATATACATAATAAAATAATACATAACAAATTGATGTTCGATTTATTTGTGTTACCGAGTGTCTTTAGGCATGGATTATTAGTTGGTATACTTATATATAACTTGGTCTACCCAAATTTTGATTGGGCTAAAATGGGTTCTTTGGAAGTCGGTACACTTAATTAGACTTATTTGACAAAAAGTACATAGAACAAAATGTGAGTTACAAATACATAAATGCCCATTTTAGGATCATTTAATTCAAAATCTCTTATATTTAATGCACCTTAATTCATGTGTGTTTGTTAATACATATAAATACATATTTAATGCATCTTGATTCATGTGTATTTGTTAATACATGTAATATGTATATGTATATATATATATACACATACATATACGTATAAACAAGTATATACGTGTAAACAAGTATATATATACATATACGTATAAACAAGTATATATATACATATATGTATAAATAAGTATATATATGCTTGTTAAATCTTTTATCTAAATTTTGAATTATCTTTAATGCACCTTAATTCATGCGTATTTTTTTTTTTTGAAAGTGATTTTGTTTTCAAATTATATTTAATGCACCTTGATTCAAGCATTTTTTTTTTTTTGGAAAATAGTTTTATTTTCAAATTAATTTAATATCCGAATAATGTAATAGTGTAACAAATACACTGTAATAAAAATAATGTTCAGTAGTTTTGTATATGTGGTAACAAATTCAAAATAAAGATAGACTATTTTGAATAAAATTATATGAAACTATATGTTTGACAAAATGTAATAGTATAATATTTTGTGTAAATAGCTTGTTACACTGTTATTGTTATACTGTTACACTGTTAGTGTTATACTGTTACACTTTTATTGTTACATTGTTACTGTTACACTGTTATTGTTGCATTATTTTACTATTTGGATATTAAATTAATTTGAAAATAAAACCACTTTCTAAAAAAAATACATGAATCAAAGTGCATTAAAAGATAATTCAAAATTTAGATAAGAGATTTAACAACAAGTACATACATACATACATAAATATATATATATATACATAAATATATATCTATATATATATATATATATATATATATATATATATATATATATATATATATATACACGCACGCACACACACACACACACACACACACATATATATATATATATATGTATTAAAGTTATCCCATAAAACTAAGAGATGTTTAATACACCATTTTTTAAAGAAAAGTGGTGCATTAAATACACATGGATTAATGGAGAGCAAAAATGTCACAAAAAAATTAGTAAAATTCAAATAATGTACTTATATACAAATAAGTATCAAAATTAAGGACTTAATTACCTAACATTTTTTTATATATGCTTTTTTACAATTAAGTTTAATTTAGTGTACCTCTTTTTAATTTTTTCGGCTAAAATATATAGTCCAAATCCAATCCCCGGGTCAAAGATTGCACCCATAGTCAATATGCACGCAAATAGAGCTATGCACATGTTGCACACCAGTTTGCACATACATGAGCACAGTTGTCAACAATGTATAGACGGGACAATTTCACACATGACCCACAAAATGCAATATAAGATCAATGCAGATTTAAGAATTTGAGTTTGAATTTTTTTAGAGTTGAGGGATAAACGGGATAATCCGTTAGACTCTTCAAATAACAGGGTAGACATAAAATATGAACTCGCTAAACATAATTTACACATCGCATGAATTTGATACAACACAAATTACTACTAAGATGGGTATAGATCAAGGGTGTTCACTGTATTTTAGGGTAAGAAAAATGATATTCTATTTTCCTATTCGATATTTTGTCAAAGAATTTTTTCTTAACCGACTCTACTCGATCAAGTATACTATTCTTACTCGTATTCCGTCCAAAACAACTGGGTAAGAAATTGAGTGAACATATATTTTTTAGTTATTAATTTTTGGATGATCGTAATAATTCAATCAACTTGCATCAATTAACCAACACAATAAATTAATAATACTAAATAAAACATAATAAATTCGATAATACATAAACAATTACAATAAAACACAACAAGAAAGAAGAGGAGCCGTAGGAATTTTAGGATTTCTGCACACATTAACACACACACACACACATATATGCAAGTAAAGTCAGGTAAGAATACAAAATTTTTATGGGTATTTCGCATTTCTACTTGATTTTTGCGGGAGACTAAATTTTTTTTCATTGGCCAACCTGATTTTTAACGATAACTGATCCGTAGAGTTGGATAGGATCAAAATATACAGGTAATCAAAAATTTGAAGGTTCCTAATATAGATAGACTAAATTTTGATACAAAAGTGATCTCTTATCAACCTTACTCAGTTGGGCCGGCATATTGTACTATTTTTTGGGCTCTTTCATACACAGTTTATAGGTTTGACAATTTTACACACTGCCTACAAATTCAACACAAAATCAATATAGATTTAAGTAGTTTGACTTTAGAATTCACGAATTTGAATGTCATGGTGAATTTATTAGATTCTTCGAATAAATAGGTCGACACACAACATGAACTCGCTAAACATAATTGACACACGATAAGAACTCATTAAAAATAGTTTATATATTGCATGAACTCAGCACAACACAAATTACAAATAAGTTGGATAAAAATTAAATAAATTTTGATATGAAACGACTGGAACACAACACAATCCCTAGTTAGTGTTAGGTAGGCCTCATAATTGAATTGAGCTTATCGAATTCAATTTTCTAAAGGAGCCGAGCTAAAAATGAGCTCAACTCAAGTCGAGTACGAATAATTCAATTATTTTACACATAAACAAGTTAAGTCGAGCCTTGATTAAAAAAAAATTTAAACTTGACTCGTTTAAAAAATAAGTCGAAATCGAGGTCAAAACGAACCAAACTCAAATAGCTTGACTCGATTACCAGCTGTTGCGTTGAGTGTGGATGACTCAAATTGGGGAAATTGTAGAATTTTAAAATTAAGAGGGTCTAGATCCAATTGACTTAAAATTAAGCCCACGTATTCCAGGCGGGTCATGGGTTTGGGTTGAAATAGCACATGGACTGAGACTGAGACTGAGACCGAAAAGACACTTAACCCCTGCGAAGCAAAATATATAGGCGCGCGAGAAGTGGACGTTGGAAATTCTTCGCTGTCTGGTCGTCGGCTTCTCTTCTGCGAGAAGAGAAGCCCTGCGAAGCACGAGCATTGCCGAAGACTTGAAAACCTAGTCGTGGCCAAAGCTGAAAAGAATCGTTCCAATTTCGATGATCGGAGGTTGGTGCACTGTGAGATCCAGAGCTTGTCTGTCATTCTGCTCTATACCTGACCGGTGACGGATCGACGACCAGGAAACGCTTTGTAGAACAAGGTTTTCCTCCTCTCTCTCTCTTCCTCTCTTCGTGGATATATATATCGAAGCACACACAAATCGATATATTTGCATGCATGAATGATTCTATGCATATTTATGTACATGCACGATCGTGCAAATTATCTCAGATATGACCCATTTTGGGTGCTATTTCGAGTCTGATCGGATTTTTTTTGGTACCCGTATAAAATTTCTTACGTTGTTCTTTGCTGTTGTGTTTTTTGATCAGACTGGTAGTTGGTTTCTTTATCTCCGATCTCATCAAAAGTTTCCTCGCTGAGGTAAATTTTTTGCGAAATTTGTATTATTTTTGATGTACAAGTTTCTTTGTTTGTTTTTTTTTTGACCATAGAAGTTTTGTTTTTGATAGGTTGGTGGCTGATTTCTTGATCAGCGCACTCTTATCATCTGATATATATATATATATAAACTAGCGATGGCCCGTGGACATAACAAAAAAAAATCAAAAGCAAATACATGGGCATTAAGAGACTGTATGCCTTAAAAAATTGTCAATTAGAAAAACTAAGAAAAAACATTGATAAATATAATATGGGCCCATTATTTTTTTTTAAAAAAAATTGATAGAATATAAATCAAAACAATCTCAAACATTATTCAATGACCGTTTAATTATTGATTGATATCCAAATGGTAGTAAACTCAAAAATCATTGTGGTATGAAAGCAATTAAATAAATATGAGATAGAAAGGAAGGAATGGGGATTAAGAGATGAATTGCAACACAAAATATAATAAACAACATCAACAAAACCTAAATCAATTAAAACTAAAATTTTTAACGCTCTATCGGGTTAAATTACATTTTTTGTCCTCATAGTATGATAGTTTAGAGAATGCTAGTGCCTCTAAATATAATATTTGTTTTTATTCTTCCAAACAATTACAGCTAAATTCTCTCTAAAAATAAGACCCTACAAAAATATGAAAATGTGCAAACCTTATCAAATAAAGATGTTTTTCATATATCATATTTAAACATATTCGTGGAGAGATAGCATGCCATAAAACTGGTCTTAATCAAATTTTCATGATTAAATCCAACTACGTTAACATTATCAAATTGAGAATCTGAATACATAAAATTTGAGTCCCATAAAGAATTGAAACAAAATCCTCTAAAAACACAACTATACAGAATTATTACCACCATTACCATTATTACCACTTAGCTTAAATTTTGAAAACTAGTCAAAATTTTGTGCTCAAATTGAAATTAAATATAACCAAGTCAACTATTTAAATTAATTTTGTTATTCAATTCAAACAAAATTTCATCAACTAAGTTAATTTTATGTTGCACAAATTTGTCCCAAAAGCTTTACCCCACCACCACCCATCCATCACAACTTCGAGATTAACTATCATCACTAAGACCACCATCATTATCACTTCCAAACCTAAAACATATCTTCAGTAACCATCGGTACCGCTTCAAGAAGGCGAGTTTACTTTTAACTACAATCCAAGCTAAATAATGTATCAAATTGGCAACAAATCAAATGAACTATAAGATATATTGACAACAAATTAAGTTGAATTTCAGTATACTGCAGGAATAGTGTATAACTTATAAAATTTATGAATGTGCACAAAGCATTAAATTGAAGTCAAGATTTGAAATTTTTTAGAGAGAAAATAATATTTAGAAACATAGACAATACAACCTAAAGAACCTTGAATAGCAGTATGGAGAACTCATTAAACATCGTACATACACCTCACAGTAGTTCTTGTCATTTTTGCTTTCTTTTGATGCAAACCATTCCCAAATGTGCCAAAAAAACAAAAGGGTTGGCTCTTGATCAAAAGGGCTCATTGGTTCTTCTGGAATTCTTTGCAATTTTTGGACAAAACAAACACCAGAAATAGATGAACTCATCCTTGTTCACAAATGACCACTTAGCCTGAACCAACCCTAGGTCCTCATATCCTAGGACGTACAGAAAAAGATTGTAAATAACCTAAAAATATGAAAAACTAAAAAATATAACAAACTCAAACCAATGAACCACTATTTTTAGGAGATTATCGTCCAGCTGGAGTTGCGCCATTGTTGATCACTGGAGTTGCGCTGTCGTGCAATAGATGGTCGCTGCAGCAGAGAAAAAGTAAGTTCACTAAAAAATAAGGATAATGTTGGCCCGCTCATTGAAGTAATCACATAAACACTTGGTGTTTCGGTGGCAGTGGTGGGGACTGGGGAGGAAAGGGGGTGGAGGTGCTGGTTGTTTGCAGGTAAGAGTTTGGCTTTGGATATATAGGATGTTTAGTGGGTTGTTATGAGTTTTGGTGGCAGAGAGGAGAAGGAAGGAAGGGGTGGTTACGTTAAGGGGAGACATACGCATAGATAGATAGATAGATAGATAAAGAGAGAGAGAGAGAGGGGGAGGGATACCTGGACGAGGCTTCAAGATTGTCGATGGTTGATCATTGTGTCTCCAATGTTGCCTCCATAATGTTGCTATGAAGAGATAGGGTTTCGGTGAGGAGAGAAAAAAGAGAGAAGATAAAAGGGTGTCGTTTGCTACTGGGGCGACTCAAGCCAATTTGAGGCATAAAGTAGAAATATTAAATGAATGTCTTTTTATTTTTAGTATTATTTTTTTAAAAAAATTAATTTATTTTTAATTTTCTATGTGAGATGGAGACAAAAGAAAGATGTGTTAATATTGTCGAGAAAGAGATTTCAACTTTTGTTTTTGTTTTTTACCATAGAGAAGGAAAGAGAGTGTTTAATTTCAACTTTTATTTTTGTTTTTGTTTTTTTTATTGGATTTGGAGAGAGAGAGAGAGAGTGGGTGAAAGTAAATATGAGTTAACTTTTGAGTAATTTTTTTTATTTTTTTAATTTCTAAATTTTTAATGTTATATATTGGATTATAGACCCAAATTATTACAATAAAATTTTTTATTGGATTTAATTTTTTGGAGCTTTTTTTAAGGACTTAAAATTTAATGGATTTAATTTTTTTTTGTGGGCTAGTGATGTACTTAAAATTATGGAGCCTTCTAAAAATTTAGTGCCTAAACCCCATGTTTTTTTTTCCATACTGTTGGGTTGGCCCTAGGTAGCTATTCGTAGGGGGCAAAGATCGAGAGGAGGAACAAAGAGAGAAAGAGAGGGAGACAGAGGAGAAATGGGATATCAGAAATAATTGGGTGAAAAAATCGAGATGGATGCAGGTGATAAAGGATAAATAATATAGTACCATCATTATATTGAATATTTTGAAACAGTGATGTGAAAAGTGATTTCTCTGATATGGAAAGGATATTATTTAAAGCAGCATGAGCGGGGGCCAAAATTTAAATATGGACGTTAATTTTAGATTTGGACAGAATTTTAGATTTAGATGACATTGATTTGGGACGAGATTGAGAGGCGAATTCAATGTAGGGGTGTTAATTTTGAAAACTAAAAATTTTGAGCAGCAAAAATATTTCAAAAGAGTTAATGTGGTACGTCAGATCAAAACGATCTGAGACGTCAATAGCTTGAAACAGTTTGAGATAACCCCGTTCGTTGGATGATGACTTTTTTGGTTACGAAACAATCTAAGCCGCTCTTTGTCTCCAAAATTTAAAATCGTTCTATTTTATTATATAGATATGTGCACGTGTTGTGCGAGTCTGTGTTGGAGTATGTTTTCGATAAGATGGAGGCTGATTTCTTGATATCTGGGCTCTGAATGTATCTGTGCATGTTTTGTGCAAGTATGTGAGGGTATGTTTTTGGTTTGTATGTGTGTGTGTTTTTGGGGTTACTTATGATGCATGTTTTCTGCCGCCGTAAGAGGATTATTGAGTTTAATTCCCTGCGTGTGTGCATTTCAATTTTCTTGATTCGAATGTTAATAATAGTTATTCGAAGCAGCATATGGAAAAAAAAGCTTTGAAAAGGTATTTATTCATACTAGTATTACTCAGCTGTGGATCTTAATGAAAGTATGGTTTTGACTTAATTGGCAGTGCGACAATTAATTTCGCCAACCCTTATTGGCCAATATCCTTTATCATTAATAGCATTTTTAGTAAATCTTGAGGCTTGATCAAAATGTAGACTCTCTTATGATGTCAATGTGTAAATCGCATCCTGAATTAATTTTTTCAGCATTTACCATATTGCAAAAATAAAACGGCTGTCTTGGGTTCTCCCCTCGGTTGAACACATTTAATTGTATTTACTTCTAATCGCAGTCTCGCAGCAATGCTCTCTCATGCTTGAGCTTTAGCCCAGCTTGACCTTGGCATGATCTTGGATGCATGTGTTATATGTTTATGTTCTAGCCTAGTTACCATCCATATTTGCTCGACAAGTAACATTGCTAGCTTTCCCAGACTGCAACTTAACAAATCAGAATAGTTCTACACAATATCTGTTCAGCACACTATTATATCGTTCCCGTAAGTGCCTTGAAAGATTATGCGTTTAAAGTTGCATGGGAGCTTGTTGAGCACTTAGACTGCACTAGATTTTGATGTTGCTTGTGTAGACTGGGTGGACAATCTTGAAGAAACTGGTCACCCCAACTCAAGCTATTGATGAGAAGCATTTTTAATCCTCAGGCCTAATTGATCCGAAGGTTTCGGGTAAATTTACTTCCTTGGCTCATTGAAGAAATGAGCTAGGGTTCAAACTCCGCTTGTTTTATTGGTAAACAAAAAATATATGAACCATATACTTAAGTTTCAGTTACTTTGTTGATCAACCCCTCATGCTATGTTTTCTACTTGTAATCTTAGGTTAATCATATGCTAGATTAGCTACACACATCTTTTAGTTTATAACGGACCACAGAAGTGCCCAAGAGCATTGTTTAATTTCAAACCTAAAGGTAAAGCAACTCTTCTTTTTAAGGAAGATCCAGTACAACCGACAAAGTGTTATAAAAGTAGCATGCACTAGACGAGAAATTAATTACTTGCATGCACTAAAACTAATCAGAAAAGCTCAAAGTCGGGTTAAACTTGAGTTTGCACATCTCATGTTGGTTGAAATGAGAAGCAACTTTTATTTCTTTAGGGCACATCAGCAGCGATTTTAGTGACTTTGGAAATGCTTGATAAATAACCCAACTGCTAGAAAGACACGGCCACGGTTAGGATCCTCTCCATGTTAAAGTCTTCATCTTCTCATGCTTGACTTAATTGAAAACTTTAAGATAATTCTAGGGTTTCTAGTTTTTAAGAGTTTCAGCTTGAGAAGCGTTGTGTGGGATTGCTGGACCAATCATTTACCTTATTGCCCTAAAAGGACAAATCTTGCTTTTGTAAGTGTGAACATATGGCATAACTGATTTATTTGCTAATGATTAATGGTTTTGGTGTTTTTAGCTATTGACATCAAATGTAATTGTGCTTTATATAGGGTTTTGCATTGACAATAATGCTTTCAGTGGCTCCAAAGTTGACCTAATTTTAATTTCACTATAATTTTATCTGCAATTTTGCTTCTTATTTTGTGATTTCATAACTACTTTTACACTTTGCCAAAACGAGATATATTTGCAGGTATGTTTTTCCCTAATGAAGTTTTCATTTGAAGACACTCCCACCAATTGTTATAATTTTGTTTTGAAACGGTAAAAAACGACTGAAATAAATCAATTATTGTATTGCAATTTGAATGCTCTAAGGCGTTTCGGAATGTTTCAAAAGGTTTTGGCCTGTTTCCACTGACTGTTTCCACTGAAATTTCGAAATATTTTAAGGTGTTTCAAACTGTTTTTGTATATTTTAATCACTGTTTCAAAACATTTTGGAAATGAATTCCTAATTTTTTTTTTATTATATTTTCGAAATATTTCCAAAACAATTTTGAAATATTTTCGGTTTCTACGTGGCTGAAACAATACAGCAAAACAAAATTTTGATTCTTGACTTCCACATATGGCCACAGTAAAAACACATAGTTTTGTTTTCAATGCATATGCCTTCCAGTTATATTATTTAGATTTGGTAAGTTGACAAACATTCGAGATATATTGTGTTTATTTAAGTAATGGTTTGAAAAGAACTAGTAGATAGTAGAATCATCTTTGGAGGGGGAAACTGCTAAAATAACTGGTTAGAACTACATAAAGAGCATTGGTCACGCACAGCTAATTAACAGGGGACTAGAGAAAGTGTCATATTTGACTACAACGAGTATAGTTGACCATTGTTTGATGTTTAGACACGGTATTGGCAAATTCAGCTGGTGCATTCCTTCTTGCATTCTGATAGTGTTGTTTAATTCCATATTTTGTTGTTTGAGCTTATCTGACATTATCTTCTTTGGTATTGACATATTGAACGATTAATCCTTTTCTTATCTATTCAATCAAGATACGTATTTTTTGTTTCTTGAAGTAAAGTTTTCTGTATTTGGCATAAATATTATTGCAAAATGAACGTATCCATAATGCTAGTGCTACTAGTTGACATTATACATTCTTTTTTTTGTGAAGCATGTTTGTGTGGTATGATAATGTTTCTACACATTCATTTTTTTGTTGTTTTTTTTCCCTTTCAATTGTACACTCAATTAAATTTGACAAAGCCTAGAATGCCAATTACCTAGGATGGGTTACACAAAATTTGTTATCCCTAAGCTGTTTTAATGCCTAATGACCACGTGATCTGTCCTTACTGCCTCAATCCTTGTCTTTTTTGCCTTTTCACTTGTCCTTATTGTTTACTTGAACTATTTTCTTCGATATCTCCAATATCTCCATCACTGTCAATCATCCAAGATAGAAAACAGGAAAAGCAGCTTAGGGGCCTTAAATGATTCTGCTTGTCTCAAATGGTGCAACTTCAATCTTCTCATTGGATCAGTCCTTTTATTCGGTCTTTTGTATTGTCATTTGTAATTAATCCATCCAACTATCTCAATGCAGCTATAGGTGTAATCTTGCAATTTTGAATTAGATTGCTTTCTTTATCATAATATGTTTGGCATCATTGTTTGGCATAATCCTCATTAATATGAGGAACATTCCATGAGTGATTTCCATACTATAAGTGCTCCTTTAACTTTGGAAGACATTTTTTCCATCTTTATCTATCTCAGAGTTTATAGTGTACATCCATCAGAGTTACAACAACTATTCCTCTTTCTGGTTCTGTTGAATTCACCTGTCAT
This sequence comes from Ilex paraguariensis, assembly GCA_963454935.2. Lineage (NCBI taxonomy): Eukaryota > Viridiplantae > Streptophyta > Magnoliopsida > Aquifoliales > Aquifoliaceae > Ilex > Ilex paraguariensis. Next base: position 5,408,587 of record CAUOFW020001724.1, on the reverse strand, counting down.
GCATTCTTAATCTTGCTAAACCTAATGTTTCCTTTCTAACCACAATTGGCTTTGCTTTGTTACAATCTTGGGGCCACTAAGATCTACAATATTTTTATTGCATTTAAGCTGATATCTGACATTGGATATGACTGTTAGATTCATTTCTTTTTTACTTTCTTTCTGATTTTATTGTTTTCTTAACATAGTCTGTCCCATCCACCCCCCGGGCCCCCGATTCAAGTTTGCGTGCATCATACACTGTAAAGGATTAGCTGTTTAATTAAGTCAGAACAGTCAATAAAAGCAAATAGATATTTTGTGATAAAGCATGCAAATAATCTACTAACAGAGCTGCTCTAAGCTTGCAGCAAAAAGGTCTCTGATAGGTAGATGCCCAAACATCAAATTTACAGTGTCATCTTATGAAGATATGTCTAATGGTTTTTTCAGTTTGGTGTTCCTTATAAGCAATGATTGTAGCAGTCCCAAGTGCAATGGTATATAGATCACTTGGGAGGAGTACCATTGTTTGTAGTGAACAGATGAAGAAATTCTTTGCAGCATGACTGAACTAAAATATTGATTTGCCCTATTCAGCTGTTTTCTTTTTGTGTATTTTGGTGCAACTTGAGGCTGAAGGCGCATTAGGCTTTCAATCTGATGGGGAAACTTTAGCATAAAGCATAGACTTCTTTGGCTAATCATTCAGACACTAATTGTACGTGCATTCTTTTTTTAATAGGTTTAGCAGCTAGACCAAGCAATTATATTTTATTGAAGAAAATTTACGATTTTGAGGTTCATAGTTGGTTTTTTATTTTCTTGAGGATAATAACATGGTTGGTTTACTAATTTTGAGGGTGCATTTTTTGCTATTTATTTAGAATGTAATGATGTTAGAAATTGTTGACCGTATTCGGTTAGATTTCAAGTCCATGGAGTTACTTTTTCATGATAGTCTCTTGGGGTTAGGACCAAATCTATGCTTGCTTTTTCAAAAGAAAATCGGAGTTCAATATTTAAGATGTATTAATGTGAAGAAGCTGAACATATACCTCTTAATTCAAACATACTAGGGGAAGAGGAAAAATCTTGAGGATGACAGATGATGAGAAACTAGTACTATTTAGGAGTAGAATGCTTAAAGGGGCCTTATGGAACCTAGAGGATGAGACTAACGTTATGTGGAGTAGAATGATGTAAGACATTAGGAAAATTTCGAGAGAGGTTCTTGGAGAGTCAAAAGGTAGAGAGCTTGTGGGAAAAGAAACTTGGTGGCGGAATGATGACGTACAAGAGGTAGTTAAAGTAAAGAAAGAATCCTTTCAGAGATGGCAAAATGATAGAAATAGAAAGAACTTCCAAATATATAAATTAGCTAACAAGGAGGTTAAAAAGATAGTTAGAGACGCTAAGTTAAAAGCCTATGATGACTTGTACAAAAAACTAGAAAGTAAAGGGAGAGAAAAAAATATCTACAAACTAGTTAAAATTAGAGAAAGGAAAACAAGAGACTTTAACCAAGTTAAGTGTATCAAGGGTGAGAACTCAAAGGTTTTAGTTAAAGATGAGGATATAAATGATCGGTGGAAAGACTATTTTGAGAAACTATTAAACGAAAATCACTTAAGAAACTTAGAAGAGATAGAAAATGGTAGGATCCATGGAACTTTCTTTCGTAGAATAAAAATTTAGAAGTTGAGTTTGCATTGAAAAAAATGAAATCAGGCAAGGTTTTAGAATCGGATGAAATTTCAATTAAGGTTTGAAAGTGCTTAGAGAATGAGGGGGTATTATGGTTAACAAAATTATTCAATAGAATTATTGCTACTAGAAGAATGCCCGTTGAATGGAGAAAGAGTATTTTAGTACCTATCTATAAAAATAAAGAAGATATTCAAAATTATAATAATTATAGAGGGATAAAATTGATGAGTCATATAATGAAATTATGGGAAAGGGTTATTGAATTGTGCCTAAGAGTTGAGACTACGGTGTTGTAAAATCAGTTTGGGTTTATGCCGGGTAGATTAATTGTGAAGGCTATATATTTATTGAGGATACTCATAGAAAAGTATAAAGAGAAGAGGAAAAGTCTTCATATGATATTTATAGATCTAAAAAAGGCGTATGATAAAGTACCTAATGAAAAATCTTCGTATAATATGAAAGTTACTTGAGAGAAAATGAGTGACGAATAAGTATATTAAGGTGATAAAAGACATGTATGATTGGAGTATGACTACAATTAGGTCTTTCATAGGAGAAAGAAAAGAATTTTTAATCATGGTGGGATTATACCAAGGATCAGACTTAAGTCCATACCTATTCGTCTTAATTATGGATGAACTCACTAGACACATTCAAGATGATGTCCCACGGCGTATGTTATTTGTAGATGATATTGTATTTGTAGATGAAACTCGAAGGGGGATTAACAATAAGTTAAAAATTTGGAAAGAGACACTCGAGTCAAAAGGGTTTAAAATAAGTAGGAGTAAGACTGAATATATGTAATATAATTTTAGTAATAAAAGAAGTAGACAAAGTAAAAAAGTTAAAATTGAAAATCAAGAAATACGAATGAGTAAAAAATTTAGATATCTAGAATTGATCATTTAAAATGATGGAGAGATTGAAGATGATGTAATTCACAGAATCAACGCCGGTTGACTAAAGTGGAGGAAAACCTCTGACATATTATGTGATAGGAGGATACCAATAAAATTAAAAGGTAAGTTTTATCGAACAGTTATAAGGACAACAATGTTGTATGAGACAGAATGTTGGGTAACTAAGAAACAATATAGTGACAAAATGAGTCTAGTGGAAATGAGAATACTAAGGTGGATGTGTGAAAAAATTAGAAATGATAGAATAAGAAATGACCATATGGTAGGAGTAACTGCAATTGATGATAAGTTAAGAGAAAATAGATTAAAATGGTTTGGTCATATTCAACGGAGGCCGATAGAGGCACTGGTTTGAAAAAATGAGATAATCTCTCTTAATGGTACTAGAAGTAGGGGTAGACATAAATTAACATTGAACAAAATACTAAGAAAATATATGAAAATATTTAATTTAAATGAGCGTATAGTGCATGATCGAAATGAATGACAAAGACAGACTCATAAAATCGACCCCAAATGATTGGGACATAAGACTTAGTTTGGTTTGGTTTGGTTTGGTTTGGTTTGGTTATGTGGGCTATAGTAAATCCTTGTTTTGAAAGCATTGGGATAGTAGCACTGAGTATGCAAATTTTTTTTTGGCTTTCTGGATAAATAATGAATTAATCAAAAATGAATTTCCTAGAGTCAATTTAGTTGATAATATATTACTTAGTCAATTGACACATCAAAATGTTAGTTATATGTCATTTGAGAACTTGTGATGATTCTCATGGTGCTATAGTTTTGTGGAGAATGACTGAAAATATATGGTGGTGAAGGCATCAACAATTGTGTTTCATGCTAGAGGCATTGAAGGAAAAACTAAGGTGAGTGAATTATTGTAATGTTTGTAGAGCAGTAAGATGGTGATTGTAGTGGTGGAGGTGATGGTAGAGCGGCAAGTTTCTTTTTTTGGTGGTGGAGATGGCTTTCATAGTAACAATGTTGTTGTTGGTGGCAATTCTGGTCGTAGGCTTCTTGCAAAAGATAAACCTTTTTGAAGAACAAGGTTCCTTGAAGGATTCAAAAACTTATTGAGGAAGCCACTAATGGCCAATCCGATTTCAATGAGCTAAATTAGATTAACAGTGAGATTCACTAATTGATTGTAGTGATGCTCTTTATCTGAACCACCCTGAGATCGACTTTCTGTAACTTTCTTGCAAAAGAAGAGGAAAACGATCTGAAAAAAAAGGTTTTATTCCTCTCTCTCTTCGTGAATATATGAGTCGATGCACACATACATTGATATATCTACATGCATGAATGATTTTATGCACATATATTTGCATGCACGATGGTGCAATTGATCTGATATATGGTCTATTTTAAGTGCCATTCCGAGTCTGATTGGATTTTTTTCAATATATGGATAACATTTCTTGCGTTATTTTTTGCAAGTGTTGTTTGAGCAGATTTTTGGTTGGTTCCATTGTCACGCCCCGAACCCAATTCCCGTGGATTCAGTACGCGAACTTAATTACCATAAATTTCAATCCATACAGAGCACTAAAATCCTCAATCAATAAAATAGAATTTCTTAATCTTTAGAAATAATTACAATGGTTCAACCACTCTCAAAATTATGATATTTCACTAATGAATCAATAATTCGAAGTCTCTAATTCTTCAATCGACCCAATCATCTATCGACTTTGAATAAATTTTCAACTTGCATCTGAGAGAGGTAAATGGGGGAGAGCTTAGGAGGCCCAATAAATAATTTACAACATAACATACAAAATCACAAGATCACACGATAATCCAACGATCAACAGCAAAAACATGAGATAAAAAGAATATTTATCTTTAACACTATTAATAAAAGCATACGAAACTCCATATTCGAATCTTTTCAATTCACTCATGGCTTCATACCTGATTTGTCTCGGCTACATACTAGGCACTACTCGGTACATCCTATTCTATCACACACCCCTTGGGGCCACAATTACATCTCAATATCAAACCATGCCACCGAGTGCACCTAATGCATGTGCCAGTAGATTCCCAAGTACTTCACCAACAAAAATACTTTCCACACAAGAAAATACAAAAACCCAACAAACAAAAATTCAAACGAACATTACAAATCAACGGTTAAACACTGAATCAGAATACAATAATGATAACAATAAAGGGCTATCTGCAAAGAGATTTAGAGACGGATGCATATTATGGGATAAACTACTTACCTAATTCGATATCGACGAAGACAAGGATCCCAACACTTTACTACCATCGAACGGAATTTTGCCTTTTATCTTTTAGTCGGGTCTAATATTCTCACGATTCTACCTTTTATGATTCATAATTCACACCTTATTTTACCAAAGCACGTCTCTCTCTCTATCTTTCTTTTTTTGTAGCCGCCACTTCAGTAGCAATTGTATTCTGTATATACCACAAGTATTCACAAGCTATCAAAACACTCCTATTATAATATATACTTGTAATATTCACGTGCACTCGCCCACATGATATATCATTAACCTCATTTAGTGAAATAAAATAGGTTGACCCTAAAATTTCTCATTCCAATTATCTATATATTATCGATCAAATAAAAATTAAAGGAGTTATATATAATTAATTAGTCCACCCACAAACACTTTGGGTTCCACACCATAACTAACACTCTATTTTAGGAAAAAGTTAAAACTCCCTCCATTTGATTTCATTAGATGTTTAATTAATATTATTATTTTTATATGGGGTATCACATCCATGATCCTTGATCTCATCACAAGTTTCCTCACTGAGTAAATTTTTTTGGGAAATTGGTGTTATTTTTTGTGCATGAGTTCTTTTTTTACCATATAAGTTTTGTTTTGACAAAAATGATAGCTGATTTCTTGATCTATGTACTCTCATCAGTATCATCTGATATATATCTGTTCATGTTTTGTGCTAAGTATGTGTGAGGGTATTTTTTTGATAAATGGTGGTTGATTTCTTGATCTCTGCACTCTTATATGTATTTGAATGTGTTGTGTGAGAGTGCGTGAAAATATCTTTTTGGTCGGTGTATATGTATTATTCTTGGGGTTACTTAAGATGCATGTGTTCCCACCGCCATCAGAGGATTGGGCTTAATTTCCTCTGTGTGTGCTTCAATTTTCTCAGTTTGAATGTTAATACTGGTTTTTTTGAAAAACAGTATATGGAAAAAAAAATTTGAAAACGCTTTGTTGATACTATTATTGCTTAGTTGTGGATCTTAGTGAAAGAATGCTTTTCAATTAATTGGCATTGTGACAACTAATATTTCCAATATCCTTTATCATTAATAGCATTTTTGGTAAATCTTTAGGCTTGATCAAAATATAGACTTTTTTATCTTGTCAATGTATACATGGCATCCTAAATTTTTTTTCTTTTTTTAGTATTTGCCATGTTGGGACAATAAAACTGTGGTCCTGTGTATCCCCTATAGGTTGAAACCCATTTGCTTGTATTTACTTCTTGTCGCAGGCTGGCAGCAATGCTCTCTCATGCTTGAGCTTTGGCTCAGCTTGACCTTGGCATGATCTTGGTTGCATGTGTTACATGTTTATTTACTAGGCAAGTTACCATCCATATTTGCTCTACAACTAACATAGCTACCTTTACAAACTGAGACTTGGCAAATCAGAATAGTTCAACAAAACTCTTTTCCTCTTACTAGTATATCTTTCCCATAAGTGCCTTCAAAGAATTTGCATTTAAAGTTGGGCAGTGGCTGCCTAACTGGACCCAAGTATATGCTTAAGCTGTACGCAACACATGCATGGCATGTTGACCGCTTAGACTGCCACCATATGTTGATCTTGCTTGTTTAGACTGTTTGGACAAGCTTGAAGAGACTAGTTTCCATGCCCAGCTCAAGCTATTGATGAGAAGCATATTTAATACTTAGGCCTAATTGATCTGAAGGTTGCAGGTAAATTTTACTCGCCTCATTAAAAAACCAAACTAAAGTTCAAACCCCTGCTTGTTTTTAGGTGAACAAAAATTAATGATCCATCTAAGTAAGTGAGTTATTCTGTTGATCCACCCTTCATGCTATGTCTTCTACTTGTATATTGGATTAATCAAATGCTAAATTAGCTACATGCATATTTTATTTTACAACGGACCAAACAAAAAAGGAATAGGTTAATTTCCAAACCAATAAGTAAAACAGAATCCCTGTTTAAGGAAGATCTAGTATAACTGGTAAAGTGATTACAAAAGTGGCATACATGAAACCTATTTAGTTGTTTGCACTAACACTAAAGTACACATCATCCTAAGGAAAAGTTAAAGTGGGATTAGACTTAGAGTTTACACTTCCCGTGTGTGGGTTAAAATGAGAAGCAACTTTTATTTTTTCAGGCTCATCAGTAGGGATTTCAGTGATTTTAGAAGTGCTTGATAAGCGAACTGCTAGAAAGACGCGAGTATGATCCTCGCCCATCAAAATCTTCATCTTCTTATGCGTGACTTATTGAAAACTTCAAATAGTTCTAGGGTTTCCAGTTTTTAAGAAAAGTCTCAAAATGTGAGAAATGTTGAGAGATTGCATAGTCTAGTAGAAGACAATTCTTGGGATTGAAGTACCCAATTGGTCACTGCTTTTGATCATGGACTCTAGTCCGTGATTTTAAAACAAACCTCCTAATGCACCCAATCAATTACTTTATTGCCCTAAATGAATAAACCTCGCGTTTGTAAGTGTGAACATATGAAATATTTTATTTATTTGCTAATGGTTAATGGTGTCTGTGTTTTCTAGTTGTTGGCATTAAAATGTTGTTGTCTTGGAGATAGGGTTTGGCCCAGCAACAATGCTTCCAGTGGTTCTAAAGTTGACCCAACTTTAATTTCAATATGAATTCACTCAGCAATTTTGATTCTTAGTTTTTTATTCCACAACTACTTTTATGATTTGCCAAAACAAGGTCTATACTCTATACACATACCTAATGAAAAATTCATTTTATGACACTCCCTCACATTCACACAGTAAACTACATTGATTGATTTCCACCCAACCATATTCAATCTTTTTGATAGTAAATGCATTGCAAATGAGAAATTGATGATTCACTGGCGTCACTCCTAATTTTCACGCTGAATTTGTTTAATTGAGGTCTTGATCCATGAATGGAGCTGCCATATTTGACTACACTTGTATATTGGACCATTGTTTGTTTATAGGTATGGTATTGGCAAATTCAATTGGTGCATCCCTTCTTGCATTCTAATAGTAACTATTTTTTTTTTTGGTGGAGTTCTGTAAAATGTATATTCCATTTTAATGTGGAAAATCTAGCTTCTACTTGTGTATTGTTGAACGGCTAGCCCTTATTTCTTATCCATTCGATTAAGGTACATGATTTTAGTTTCTTGAAAGAAAATTCCTGTATTTGACATAAAACATATACTATTGCAAAATAAAGGAATAAAAATGCTAGTACGACTTGGTGAAATTATGCCTTCATTTTATGTTGTAAATCATGTTTGAATGGTGTGATAATGTTCCTACAAATTCATTTTTTGGTTTTCTTTTTCCCCCTTTCCAAGTGCACAACTTAATTAAAAATGATAAGCCTTGAAAGCCAACTACCTAGGATGGGGTACATAATTTTTTGTCCCTACGCTGTATTAATGGCCATCTTATATTTCTATCCTACTCCTTACCACTTCAATCCTTGTCTTTTTTGCCTTTTCTTGTTCTCATTATGGACTTGAATCATGTTTTTCAATATCTTTGTTGTTCAATATGATGCAAAAATCTTAGCATAAATCATGCACTTCTTTGGGTCTACATTCAGAAATTGGGTGTACATGAAGACTTTTTTAGTAGGTTTAGAAGTTGGACCAAGAAGTTGTATTTTCTTGAAGAAAACTTTCAATTTTGAGGTTACTAGCATGGTTGGTTTGTTGTTTGCTTGAGGTTAATAGCATGTATGGTTTATTAATTTTGAGGGTGTATTTTTGGCTATTTATTTTTCTAATGTAAATGATGTTAGAACTTTGTTAGAGTTCTTATTTTATATTATTAGAAGTGTAGAGTAATAATGTAATTATTTATAATATTGGTTTATTATAAATAAGATTGTGGGACAATATAGCCTACACAACAGCTTATACTCTTCCTTTCTTTTCTCTCTTACTTCTTCTTTTTCACAAACCTTAATACTGCTTTTACAATCTTAGTTTGGTATCAGAGCAGTAATCCGACACCTAAATAATGTGATAAAAGATCGTTGAGGACTATAGAATTTTTTTCCTATTTTCTAACTTCGTTGATAACGATGACATCATCATACGGACACCCAAAGCCAACCCAGGCTTGAGTTTTCATGGTAATAATTGTGGCGATTTTTATTTATTTATTGGAAATTATCTTAATAGGGTTTGCTATTTTTGAAGATTTTTTGCAAAAATAGGGCCGAAATTGCTGATCAGTTGATCCAGAACAGATCTGGAAATTTTCTGCTTTGATCTGCACCAGATAGGTGTGTTTTGGACTTGGGGCAGCTTCATTGTGTTGCCCAGGTTGTTTTGAGAGGTGTAGAGAATCATGTTCAAAGTATCGACTGATATCGATACGAGTCAGCTCCGTCGGATACGAGTCAGCACCTACTGAGACGATACCGTTATACGATACGCATAAACCCTAAATCTTGCATTACTCTGCCGATTCGTCCGAGTTATATCAGAGTCAAACTCAAATCTCCGAGTTATTGTCACAAAATCGGTCGATATAGTTCCGCGACATCGCAATATGACTTGAATCTCTCGTCATATTCAACATTTTTTTTTAGGTCATAACGTTCGACATCGTGATACGACCCCGTGACTGATGTGTCTCAGGACTCTCCGAGTCGATGGCCAATACTGCGATGTTTGGAACTATGGTTTTGGTGCCTAAAAGGCTGTCGGCTGGTTTGTAGGGGGTTGTCCAGGCTTGGGCTTCTATCAGGGATTGGTTTTTTTAGCTTCTTGATTGGTTTGTGGCGTGATTTCAGCTAGTGTGTTGACTTCTATTGGGTCTTGTTTTGAAAATTGCATCCTTGGAGCAGTTTTTGTTGTTTTTTTGGCACTATTCAGCCACTGTTTGGTTGATATGGAGGTGTTTTATGGAGCAATCAGTGCTGACAGCACTGTTCTTAGACCTGTTTGGCTAGTTTTTTGAGTATTCTGCCTTGCCCAGCCTGGTTTGGTTGCTTCGGAGGTGGTTTTTGAAAATATTAGTGTCGACACGTTGTTCCTCCCTGAACAGTTTTTGAATATTTATGTTATTTTTTTTTTTTTGTTCTTTTGGCCTTTGTGGTATGCTTTTGAGACTTGTTGAATTGATTTGTGTTGGTGTGTTGTTGTGGCTTCAACATTGATAATGATTTGGTATTGTGGGTAGTTTCTTGGCTCTGTTCTTGGTTATTTGTGTGGTTGAGGATTGTTGGTAGTTTATTGGTTCCTATAGGTGCATAGTCAGGTTTCGTAATGGCAAACTTGAATGGTAATGCAGGTGGCGATCGTGGTGGTGTATGTAGTCCACACTATAGTACCAGTCTTGTTGGTCAAAGTACTGGCCGTGGTAGACATGGTGGTCGTTCTGGTAATGGTTATCGTTACTTGTGGAAGTGTACTTACTGTGGTGGTACATGACATGCTAAATAGTATTGTTAGGATAAATACAAGAGACTAGCAAATGTTACTTAGGGTTCATTAGTCCATCAGACTTCTACCGATGACCCAGTTGCATTTGGTTCTTGCTCTCATGATGATCTTTTATTAGCTTACTTAGCTTATTCACAAGGTATCTTTACTTTCTTCAAATTTGTCTGCTTGTACTGCCAATTTTGCTATTGGAAGTAATGTAGCAATTATGGTTGCTAAACCTTCATCTTGAATTATGGATTCAGATGCTAGTGCCCATATATCTGATATGTCATCCCTATTCTTTAACTTTCATTTGTCTCCCTCCCGTATTCTTTACCACTTTTCATAATGAGATTCTCATTCAGTTCGATATCCATATAAAAGTTCTTCGGTTTGACAATGGCTTTGAATATATTCAATCATTTACGAAAATTTTTTGTGCAAACTATGGCATTATCCATTAAACTACATGTCCTCATACCTCCCAACAAAATGGTGTTATCGAACATAAACATCGTCATTTGTTGGATGTTGCTCGCACCTTGATGTTTAACATGAACATGCCAAACCATATTGGGCTAATGTTGACATGTTGTTCTTTCTTCAGTTATCTTATTAATCGCATGCCTTCTCCCATTTTGGATAACGAATCTCCTTTCTCATTGCTTTATCCTGATAAACCGCCATTTGGACTTACTCCTTGAATCTTTGGCTGCATTACATTAATTCATCTTCTTGGCCCAAGTGAAGATAAACTTTCATCTCACTCAGTTAAGTGTCTTTTTTGGGATATTCTCGTATTCAGAAACGTTATCGGTGCTATGATCATGTCTCTCGCCAATAATATGTCAGTGTTGATATTAACTTTCTTGGGTCATCTTTTTTCTTATCTGCAACAGGACAAACTTTCACCAGATTTAGTCTTTTTTGGTCAGGAGGAGATACTATCATATTAGACTATGTATTTTTTCCCACCCAAATTATTACTCATCCATTGCAGGTATGTCGTCGTTCTGAGGACAAAAAAGTTGTTCTATATGTTCCAACTCCACAGCCATCACCAGATTCTATTGAGGTCTTACCCTCTAAGTAGTAGCTAGTTCATCCTCTTATGATTTTACCTATTGCATTAAGAAAAGGTACTCGTACCTATACCAAGCATCCCATTTTTAATTTTGTTTCTTTGCACTTGCTTTAATCATGTTTTAGTTGTTTTACATTGACTCTATCTTTTGTATTTGTTCCTAGCTTTTTGCAACAAGTTTTGGCATCTCCTAGTTGGAAATTGACTATGGAAGAAGAAATGAGAGTCCTTTATGAGAATTAGACATGAGATTTTTACTATTCTTCCTTTTGGAGAGCAACATGTTAGTTGTTGTTGGGTTTACATAGTGAAATATTATCCTAATGGTTCAGTTGAGCGTTTGAAGACACGCTTGGTTGCCAAGGCTTCACATAGACATATAGTGTGGATTATTGTGAAATTTTTTCTTCTATTGCTCGCTTTAACTCTATTAGAATTCTTATTGTTGTTGCAGTTAGTTGTCATTGACCTTTGTATCAACTAGACATCAACAATGCCTTTTTACATGGAGACCAATAGGAGGAAGTATATATGGTACTAGTGTACAACCTTCAGGTTATGTTACCTCCAGTAAGGAACAATTAGTGTGTCGCCTGAAAAAAACACTATATAGTTTGAAACAATCACCACGTGTTTGGTTTGATAAGTTCAGTTTATTAAACTTCAATATAATTTTTAATGCTCTACCTTAGACCATTCAGTCTTTATTCATCGTTCTTCCACAGGCGGTGTTATTCTTATTGTGTATGTTGATGACATCATTCATAGTAATGACTCAGATGGTATTGCCCATTTCAATATCTATTTGGGGAAGCAGTTTCATACCAAAGATTTAGGTCTTCTTTAGTATTTTATTGGGATTGAAGTTGTTCAGTCAAAGGAATGTATTAGTTTGTGTCAATGGAAGTATGTATTGGATTTATTATCTAAAGTTGGTACTCTTGGTGCACGTCCAGCTAATACTCCTATGGATTCTAAGGTTAAGTTAGACGTTGAGAATGGTAAAATTTTTAATGATGCAGGGTGTTATCGAAGGTTGGTTGGTAAGCTGATTTATCTTACAGTTACACGTCCTAATATTATCTATGTGGTTGGTGTGATTAGTTAGTTTATGCATGCTCCTCTTAAGTCTTATTGGGAGGCTATTTTTCATATTTTTTAGTATCTGAAAGAAGCATTGGACAAAGAATTATTATATCGTTTTTCATCATTCATGACTAGTACTGGCTTTTTTTATGCTAACTAGCAAGTAGTCATGTTGATTGATGATCTATTTTAAGTTGTTGTATATTTATTGGTGGCAATCTATCGACGTGTCGTAGTAAGAAACAAAATGTAGTTGCACGTTTGAGTGCAGTTGTTGATTACTAGGCCATGGCTTATACTGCATTGTAACAACCTACAACTAGACGACTATTTTCATTGCCAGTAATCCAATATTTCATGAGATGACTAAACACATTGAAGTAGATTTTCATTTGTTCGAGATTTCATGATGCGAAAAGAGATTATCATACCATACATCAAGTCTAGTGATCAGTTAGGTGATATTCTTACTAAACCATTGGCTCAATCTGTCTTCACTAAGCTTTGTTCCAAATTGTATATTTTTGGTCTTTATACTCCAGCTTGAGGGAGAGTGTTAGAATTTTTATTTTATATTATTAGAAGCGTAGGGTAATAATATAATTATTTATAATGTTGGTTTATTATTGTTGAGAGTATTATTATTATGTAATTACTTCTTAAAGGGTATATTTGTCCTTTGTATGTTTATGAGATAACTATGAATACAAGTTGTTAGTGAGATGTAGGTTAAGTTTGACTACTCTCTATTTCTCTAATATTGTGTTAACTTTTTAAACTTAACATGGTATCAAAGCGAGTTTTTTAATCCAAAGTCTGCAATTAACCTTTCTTTGATATTGAGGATTTTGAACTAACAACCTCAACCTTTTTTTCTCTTCCCTACTCCTTCCCCTTCCCCTTCTTCGCCTGCCAGTTAGTTTGTGCAGCCCATGACTATAGTATAGTGTTGTGGGTAATCTGTGAAGTTCATGGTTGTGTGTGTGATTGGATTTGGTGCTTGTGATTTGTGTTTGGTGTTAGTATGTTGACAGGAATCATCTCATTGGTGGTGTGGTGGTCGCCGGAGGTGGTGTGAGGCAATACACCGTCGGAGTGCTCGTCGAGTGGCTTGGCTTCGTTGGGTTGCTCGTTAAGTGGCTTCCTTGGATCACAGACGTCGTTGTGATTTGTGTTGCTATGATTGTTGTGGTGTGGTGTGAGGTGGTGTTGTTGGTGGTTGTCGTTGTGTTGTAGTCGCCGAAGATCAATGAAGGGTCTACCAGAGCATGGTGTGGCTTCTAGCAATGTTGTAGTGGCATTGGATCTAGGGCTTCTGTTACGCGTCGTTGGATCTGGGGCTTTTGTTAAGACCCTTGTAGTGGAGAATATGAAGTTGTGGGTTTATGTATTAAAAGTTACTCATATATAGTTATTCTAGATGAATCTTCCTCATTAATTCTGGAGTGATGTTGTTCTCAGTGCTTGTCACCTTATTAATCGTACGCCATCTTCTGTGCTAAATGGGCAAAGTCCATATTCTGTCATTTTTCCTGATAATCTCTTATTTTTCTTTACTCTTAAAGTCTTTGGGTGTGTCTATTATGTTTATAACTTGAGACCCGAGTTTGATAAACTTGACCCTCGTACTACCAAGTGTATCTTTCTTAGATATTCCCGCACATAGAAGGGTTATCATTTCTATAGTCTCACATCGGTACTTCACTAGTGTTGATGTCACCTTTAATGAAATTGTTTAGTATTTTTTTAGCTCCTGATTTGCCTCTAGATCTTTGACTTTTGGATGTCCACTACACCACCGGCCCTTCTTTTACCGTCGGCTATTTTCGTTGCCTACTGTACTACCATCTACTTCCCCACTTTGTTTATACTGCCGTCATCCATGATCATTGACTAAGGTGCCCCTGCCATCTTCTTTGTAGTTTCATGATCCTAGTCCCTTAGGTACTTCTGACTCTTTACATATTGTTTTTCGGAAAGGTACTCAATTGTGTTGACTAACCATCATATTGCTAATTTTGTTTCTTATGATGCCTTGTCTCCAGTCTTCTCTTGTTTTACCTCTCAATTATCTATTATCTCTATTCCTAAAATCTTATAAGGTGCATTGACTGATCCGAGTTGAAGGAAAGCTATGAAAGTGAAGATAGATGCCTTACATCATAATGGGACTTGGAATTTTGTTCCCTTACCGCCAGATAAATGGACTGTCGGTTGTAAATGGGTGTATATAGTTAAATTTAATCTAGATGATTCTGTTGAGCATCTTAAAGTCCGTCTTGTTACTAAGAGCTTTACTTAAACTTACGGTGTTGATTATAAGTAGACTTTTTCTCTTGTTACCAAAATTTTTTATGTTCATGTATTAATTTCTTTGGTTGCTAATCGTGATTGACCTTTATTTTAGTTAGATGTTAAGAATGTCTTCTTATATGGTGAGTTGGCTAAAGAGGTCTACATAGAGTAACCACCTGGGTTACTACTTAGGGGAGTACTATATGACTGTGTGCGGTTAAAAAAATCTTTGTATGGTTTGAAACAGTTACTGAGGGCATTGTTTGGTAAGTTTTTAGATGCAGTTTTAAAGTTTGGTCTTTTTCGGTGTCAAACAGAACACTCTGTCTTTCACAGACAAACTGATGTAGGGTAAACTCTATTGGTTGTTTATGTGTACGATATTATCATTACTGGTAATGATTCTGAGGGTATTGTCAAGTTAAAAATCTTCTTGTAGGATCAATTTCACATTAAAGATCTAGGAAAACTCAAGTATTTCTTAAGTATTGAGGTTTTGCTAGATCTAAGTAAGGTATTTGTTTATCTCAGAGGAAATATGTACTTGATATATTAGAAGAAACATGTTTGCTAGTTGGAAAACCAATTGATGTTCTTATGGATCTGAACTAGAAGTTATTGATGGATGATGGTGTTTTTTGGGTATTAAGGTTTTGCCAGATCTCTGCAGGGTATTTGTTTATCTCGGAGAAAATATGTAAGTGACATGTTAGAAGAAGTAAGTTTGCTGGGTGGCAGATCAATTAATGTTCCTATGTATTTGAACCAGAAATTGTTGGTGGATGATGGTGCACGGTTAAAGAATCCGGGTTGGTACCGTAGGTTGATTGGGAAACTCAATTATCTCACTATTACCTGACTGGATATTGCCTTTGTAGTTAGTGTGGTAAGTCAGTTTATAGGATGCCCTAGAGTCCAACATTGGGAGGTAGTTACTCGTATCTTTTGATCCCTCAAATGTGCACCAGGTCTTAGCTTGTTGTATTGAGCCAATGGACATCTTGAGGTGGAAGATTTTTCGGATGCTAATTGGACTGGTTCTCCCTCAAATCGGATATCAATTATTAGTTATTGTACTTTCTAGGGAGGTAATGTTGTCACATAAAAAAGTAAAAAACAAAAAATGGTAGCAAGATTCAATGTTGAGGCTGATTATAGAGCAATAACACATACAACTAGTGAGTTGACATAGTTATTACACTTCTTTCGGGAAATTGACTTTCTAGTTCAGTCTTCTTTACAATTGTTTTGTAATAATCAAACGGCTATTCATATTACTACTACCCCAGTATTTCATGAGAGCACCAAATATATCAAAGTTGATTGTCACTTTATTTAAGACAAGATAATAATTTGAGATATTACAACTCCATTTGTGAGATCTGATGATCAATTTGCAACCATGTTTACCAAAGTATTAAGTCGTACTCGTCTTACAACTATCTGTTCCAATCTTGAATTATATGATACATATAGTCCATCTTGAGGGGCAGTGTTGAGAGTATTATTATCATGTAATTACCTCTTAAAGGATATATCCGTCTTTTGTATGTTTATGAAATGATTATAAATACAAGTTGTTAGTGAGAGGTACGTTAAGTTTGACCACTCTATGTTTCTCTAATACTATATTAACTCTCTAAACTTAACAATTATAAATTAGAGAGTATAGAGCAACATAGCCTATACAACATCTTATTCTCTTCTTTTTTCTCTTTTCTCTCTTACTTCTTCTTTCTCACAAACCCTAATACTACTTCTACAATCTTAACTAACTTTTTTCTGGAATCTGGCATGTAAATGATGTTAGAACTTTTTAACTGTATTTGATTGATGTCAAATGCAAGATGTTACTTTTTCATGATAACCACTTTCGGTTAGGACCAAATACATGCTTGACTTTTCAGAAGAAAATTAGGGGAAGAGGGAGAATCTTAAGGATGTTAGGTAATTATGAAATTTGATGTGGCTAGAGTAAATCCTTATTTTTAAAGCATTGGAATAGTAACATTGGGCATGCAGGTTTTTTTTTTTTTTTTTTTTATATATATTCAGGTAAATAATGAAGTAGCCAAAAATGGCATTTTGTAGAGTTAATTTAAAGATAATGTTATACTTAGTCAATGACATGTCAAAAAGTTAATTGTATGTCATTTGGGAACTTTTAATGATTCTCACGAAGCTCTAGTTCTGAGGAGAATAACTGAAAGATTATGGTGGTGGCAGCATGAAAAGTTGACTTTCCTGATAGAGGCGTTTAGGAGAACCGAAGCTAAGGTGATGGGATTACTGAAGTGCTTGTAGTGCAGTAAGAAGGTACTACAGTGGTGGAGGTGATGACATATTGACAAGTTGCTTTTTTTGGTGGTGGAGACAGTGGTGAAAGTAATACTGTTGTAGTTGGTGGCAATTCTCATTGTGATGAAAGGTGTTTTCTAATTGTAGTGGTGGAGGTGGTGCTTAAGTAGCAGCTGCTTATCCTGATGGTGAAGATGGTGTCGATTTGATTTTGGTGGTGGCAATTGTGGTGGTGAATAAGGGATGCCTTCCAATGCAAATTGTGGTTGCAGATTATGTGTAGGAGTTGATTCTTGATTCTCAAGCCTTGCGTGATAGTGACTGCAGATATCTCAGTTTAGACGGTTGCTCTAAGCCTCTCAGAATGGTGGCAGCAATGACATTCATTGGTGATGGATGTAGCAATGGTTGAGTTGGCCTTGGGAGAGCTGGTGGAAACATAGTTGGCAGTAGCAATGATTGTAATTATCAGGCTCAAATAGTGACTGGTGGCATTTTCCAATGGCATCACTTAAATGGCGGTGTGGTGCATTCACTATACTGATGCCATTTTTCTCCCCCTTCCTTTTCCTTTTCCTCCCCCAAAAATGAACAGAAGAGAAACTAGAATGAATAAACCGAATAGTGTTGGCTGTGTGTTTGTAAAGTGCTTTGCTGATATTATCTATGATCTTTGTGCTAATGAAATGACACACAATACATTTATGAGGTTTTCTGATGTTGGAGGTGACTTTTACTTTGCACAAATTTTCTGGTGGTATGACTGTACATGACAGGTGGATCAGTCTCATATTCCTATCCTGTCGCTGCAGTGGGCTTATATAATGTTTTAAGCATTGCCCTTATGAAGTTCTGTGGTTCTCAAGAATGAATGATTCTTATTTGGACACAAACCAAAAACTTAGACTAGTAATCAGGATTAGAGACCTTTGAATATCATCCATCAAGTGTTAGGACATATAAATAACACAATGAGAACATAACTTCATTTTAGCTTTTTCGCTTGAATTGAATTTTACCCTACAGCTAGTCTATAATTTCTATCACCTTCATATTCACATCCCATATGGCAGAAATGATACATCAAGAGGTTCTTACTTGAAAACTATATTATAGGAAAGATGTTTTAATTTATTTTCTTGTGCCTAAAATCTTCCTAATTTGAAGCATATCTGTCAACAAGTGCTTTGCCCAAGTATATTAGTTCAGTTGATTCACATGCTTTTGGAGGAGAAGCTGAGGGGAGCTGAGGGAATTTTTTTTCAGCACTTTATTCTAGTTATAGTGTTTTACTTGCTTCAGACTTGATTGGCTTGCAGAAGAAAATGCTTTATTTCTTCTTCTTCTCTCTAGTCTTATTGTAGGTTTCTATACAGGCTTCTTCTTTTCCCTTCTATTGGTGTGTCTATTTTAGAAACAATGCTTGCTGGGGAGTTTTTGTTTTCTCCCCCTAAAAATGGCAACAATGAAACAAAGAACTGTACTTATGCAAGTCACCTGATGAATAAATTTTACACTCTGAATGTTACTAAACAATATATATGGTCGTATTCGTTATGACTTTAAATCATATGCACGATAGTCCCCCCACCCCTCACCCTTCTGAAACATATTTTGTTTGAATATTTATTGCTATGAAATTTATCTAATTTTATTTTGGTGGCACTAACACGGTACACATAAGATAATACGTTAAATTTGATCTAAATTTATGTTGTTACCTGTTAAATATTTTATATGACATGCTAGTCGTGCGAAGTTTGTTAATGCTTGATGCTTCTGCCTCCCAATTGCTTTTCTTTAATATTACTTTATGCCACAGAATCTTTGCTTTTGTTTTGTTCTGGGAAGTTCATTGGTAAAAATATTCTAACAGAAAAGCTTGTTAAGGTGGGTGCAGAAAATCTTACTACTGCAATGGTGGAGTTGAGGGTAGCATTATATCAAAACTACAGAGGTCAGTTAATCAAGGGAGTTAATGATCTTCCATTATGGATAATCTCAGATATTCTATCTAGGCTTCCTTTAGAATCGATCTTGACATGCAGAATTGTTTGCAAGAGTTGGTATTGCGTGACTCGACATGACTGTTTCATCAAGTTGCAACTCAGTAGGTCAAAAAATCGACTTATCCTTGAACCACTACGTTGGGGAGGGTCAATCTTTAATATAAGTCAACTACCTGTGGTTGATATTGACGAATGCATAACTAGGCAGATCCCAGTCGAGAAAGTGCCTTGAGAAGACTTCCAAATCCTGTCTTCTTGCAATGGTTTGCTCTGCATTAAAGCTTGGAATGGCAGGCCAGATCCTCTGTGCAACTACAACCCTATTACAGGAGAGCAGATGATTTTGCCGTCAGGTTCAAAACGCCTGCCATCAAGTTATATGGTTAGTTTGGGCTTTGATTCCTCAACTGGAAAGTATAAAGTTGTTCGGAAACGTGGAATTAGAAAAGGTAAGGAAGTCAGCAGGTTTGAGATTATTTCCCTTGGAGAAAGTTCATGGAGAGAATTAGATGTCCCCATGCTTGATTGGCAGGCAAGCAGTGTGGTATTCTGCAATGGGGTGTTTTACTGTCAAATGCTGAACAGAATTTCTCCTAATTATTGGAGTATCCACATCCTTGCCATTGATGTCAGTGATGAGACGTTTCAAGTCATCTCTTTTGTCGACAATTTTTCACGCCCTCGACCATATGTGGATATGATGGATTTGGAGGGAAGTCTGACTTTAGCAGAACATGATAGGCATCTGATGAAAATATGGAGAGTAACAGGAAACAAGGTTGGAGATTTTTCATTT
The DNA here is from genome assembly GCA_963454935.2 of Ilex paraguariensis. Taxonomy (NCBI): domain Eukaryota; kingdom Viridiplantae; phylum Streptophyta; class Magnoliopsida; order Aquifoliales; family Aquifoliaceae; genus Ilex; species Ilex paraguariensis. Next base: position 5,388,730 of record CAUOFW020001724.1, on the reverse strand, counting down.
GAGTCGCCAACAGCGATATGATACTAGCGTTAAGTGGACTTCTAACTTGCACTATAAAATGATTGGTAAATTTAACGACGAAAGTTACTTATTATGGGTGACCACTCGAAACCATTCCGTAAGGGATCTGTTCACTCGTTTTTCCCCTGAAGCACCAGAAGGGACTGAAATGTACTCGCCTCTGAACATCCCCGACCTTCCTCACTGCTTCAAGAATTTCTGGTTCAAACCTAGCTTTATTTCTCCTCTTGCTGCTGCACTACGTCGGAGCTAGGTTTAATGCATGGTCAGTGACTGGGATAATTTTCTTTCTGTTATGTACTTTGTTGAACAATTTGTTTTACACACAGCCACAGCCCTAGAGGGAAAACTTCCAAATTCTTGGCAAACTCTTTGATAACTTCTTTGCAAAGTCATTCAACACAGTGGATTCATTGTGTTGCATCTATTATTTGCTTCATGGCCTACTTGAGTTTTATGTAAGATGATTGTGGCTGCAAGAAATGGTAGGAATGTTCTCTGTCTACAGGTATGTGAATAACAGGTTTACAAGTAAGAGAGAGCCACAAATGTATTATATTGTACTGATTTATTAATTTAGTATCTGCCATGGTTGTTAATACTATCCTGTCTGACTTGCATATGATAGTAATCTGGCTGCTAACGCCTGTGGCTATAGTCCATGTGTGTGTTTGACAGACTTGAAGGGACGAAAAGCTCGATAAATGAGGTGCAAAAACAAGTGTGATGTTGGTCCTTCATTTTGAAATTTAAGTAAGATTTGGTAACACTTTCTTAAATGTTTTTTGTTTTTTGCTTTGATGTTTTTTGAAGTAATCTTTGTTTTGTATACTTTGTTTTTTTATTTGTCTGACTTACTCTTCCTCCAAGTTTACTTGCTTATCTAGTTGCTTATGCAAGTATATGTTCAATTCTCTATTTCTATTCCAAAAATATATATCTTGCTCTTGAAAAATATATATTTTTTTCGATCATTTTCTTTCAATTTTTAAAAATTACTTTGAAAAAGTTACCAACAGTACATTAGTATTGGGGTTTGGGTGGAGGAAACAATACATCAATGAGAAGTTAATTTTAAAAGTTTTATTTTTTGGATAAGCAACGATATTTTTACACTATAATGGAGGGGAGGGGAGGGGAGGGGGACTCGAACCGTCAATCTGTCACCCCTTTATAGGGGACTCCAACCATCTGGGTAGAACTTCGATCCAAAAATAAATAAGCATTAGTGATAGGATTGGAGGTTGGATACTAAAACTAACCTGTTCTTAGACGAGTTAGTACATGATATTGTATATATTTCAACGAAATTGTTTTCAAGCAAGAAAAATGGTATATTACTCTGGATAACGAATAGTAATGCAATGCGTCTGCCCCAATCAAATGAAAATAAAAGGCTAAAATAGTGTAAGCTTTGATCTATGGGATGTCAACCCCCCCGAGAAAGCTAAGAATGTCCATTAAAAGGGCCAAAGTGATGAGGTTATTTTTTTCAATAATGAAATAGAACGTTTAAAAAGGATTGTGCAATCTAAAGAGATGAACACATTTTTTATGAATGTGAAATAGAGGTTTAGTTAATTTGAAAAGAGGTCTGTCTTAGCAGAGTTTTAATTTAAAAAATATACGATCTTATTGATTGAACCAGAAAGAGACTTTGATTATTCAATTTTATTATTGAAGGAATTATGTCACTTCGAATTCCAAAAAATTAATATTAAATGTATTCGGTATAATAGATAGTGATGTAATTCTTCGAGCCATTGACACTTTTTTCTCCATTTATTCACTTTGCCTCTTGAAAGGTTACTTCCGTTAAATTGATTGACTCACGATTGTGACATCTTCATGAATATTACCGTTCTTATTATCTATATCTAAATACTATTATGATTAGAAAGTTAAATTTTTAACTTATAAAAGTATAATAACGGTCAAGATTGATATAATTTTTATCTACTTTGATTCAATGATATAAAATTTATTCTAATTTTCTTTTTTCGCTAAAAAAACATCATCTTCTCTCCATAAGCAATGTCATATAATTCAACCAACATATTCCCTAATGTCAGACAACCCTAATAATTCACACCTAGCTCTTTCTTCTTTCTTTCTTATCTCTCTCATATTTTCTTTTTGTTCACTTCAATTTAAATTACATAATTAAAGAAAAATTAAATAATTATTTAAAATATAAAATATTGCACAATCAATGTTTAATTCTTAGTATTACAAGTATCTTCAACAACGAGATTATTGTTAATCTATATAATAAAGTAGTTTACAATTCAAATCTCAAAAGATAAATAAAATAACTTTTACTATTCGCGGTTGAGATTGCTTTAAATTTTACTTTAAAGTTAATCTAACGGCTAATATTAACATCCTAAATTTAATAGAAAAAATAATCCCTAAGGGTGTGTTTGGATTGACTTTTTAAAAATACTTCTAGAAATTATTTCTCATAAATATTTTGTTTTTTAAAAAGTGTTTGAAACCACCCCACCACTACCTCTATCACCACCGCCGCCGCTGCCACCACCATCACCGTTGCTCTTGCCGCCGCCACCACGGTCATTGTCACCTACCACAACCATCACCGTCTCCTACCACCACCAGTGCCGCTCATCATCTCTCATCCCCACTACAAATCGATACTTAAATTCATTTATCTCTTCTCTATGTTTATGATTTGATTTTGGATATAAATACAAATATATTTATTATTTATCATTTTTTATTACTCTGTGCCTTCAGGCACATGCAATAACTAGTTATTTAATATGCTCTAATTCAATTTTCATCAATTTCTAGGTTATCCTTAATTCCTTATTCACATGAAAATTTTAGGGTAGTGTCAAATTTTAAACCTTAGGGGCCTCTGTGGGTTAAGGGCAAAGTGTAAGGGGAATGTATATCTCTTAATTAAGTACACTATTGTAAACCCCACAAAAAATAAATCTATTTGACCTTCTTGCTAGTAAATTTTTTTAAGAAGTCTTTCAGATTTATATTAATTGGTATAATACCTAATCAAATAGATAAGATCATATATTTTTTTGATAGTATTAGTAATAAATAATAAATTTATTTGTGCTTTATAATAAGTTGATTAATTTATTTTTTCACTCACATCCAAAAGACTAAATTACATAGATGTTCTCTGGATTATGTTATTTGTGTCAAATAAGCTTTTAAACTAATTTTTGGGTCAATTTAACTTTTTAAGTATATTATCTAACTCAATATCGTCATCTGTTGAAATTTGTTGCTAACTTTAATGGATCACCTTACAAAACATCACGTGAATGATCTTAACTATCTTAATCTCTAACTCATGTGGCGTGCACTTGAGAGTTTCGTTAAAATAAAGACTAGATTTGGATGAAAGGGTCACATTGAGTCAAATAACATAATTGACGGTTTAAATTGACACTAAATTAGTTCAAAAGCTTAAGGGTAAATATCACTTACATCTCCTGACATTTAGTTTTATTGCACGAATATCCTCTCACATTTCAAAAATTACACTGAAGCCCCTTGAGATATGAAACTTGTAACTGTAACACCCCTTTCAACTAATGAATTTAGAGAAAACTAATGGTCAATGTTGATGGCATCAAAAATATTTTTTTATAATACCAAGAATGCCCTATTGAATTAATTTGAAGAGTTCAAATGAAATTATATTCAAAAAATAAATTTATCAAACCCCACATTTATATTAACATTAATTATAATATTAACATCATATTTTTTAATTATTCAAACAACTTAAGAATTTAATCATTATAGTCTGCTTAATTAATATGTTAATTAGTAATCACATTCATTAAAATGTTAATTAATAGTCATGTTATTTAAAATTTATAATTTCATTAGCAAATAACACCACCCATTTTGAAACCACTGCCCAACAACACAACATGAAGAAATATGGAATTCCACACCACCAAGTATGGTGTGTGATCATATATATATAAGAAGAGTACATTGTGTAATTAAAAAACTATCCCTAATATATAACACATGATATCAGTCTAATACACATGATATCACGCATAGATTGGACCGATATTCCTTGAACTTAACAATAGGTAAGCTCTTAGTAAACATATCCGCCAATTGATCATGAGTAGATACATGAAGAACTTGTAGTTGACCCCAAGCAACACATTCACAAACAAAGTGAATATCCACTTCCCTATGCTTGGTGCGAGCATGTTGAACTAAATTGATGGCCAAATATGTGACACTGATATTGTCACAGTAAACTATTGGTGGTAGCTGAAGTGTAACATGTAAGTCTCGAAGCAAAGATTGTATCCAGTAAGTGTCAGCAATAAGATATGCCACAGATCGATATTCCACCTCGGCACTAGAACGAGAAACAGTTGGTTGTTTCTTGGCACTCCAAGAGACAAGATTTGAACCAATAAAAACACAATAACCAGTAGTGGAACGACAAGAGTCTAGACAGCCCGCCCAATCAACATCCAAATAAGCTAAAATCTGATCAAAGTTGCTTTTATATAATTGAAGACCAAAATGCATTGTTCCTTTTAGATAACGCAAAATGTGTTGGACTGCTATAAAATGTGAATCTCGTGGAGCATGCATATGCTAACAAACATGATGAACCGCAAATGCAATGTCTGGGCGAGTGAAAGTCAAATATTGTAGAGCACCAATCAGGCTACGATAAAAGGTGGGTTTGGAGTAAACTAGATCATTTGAGGTAGTAGCTGAGGATTTACTCGCAAGGGGAGTACTTACTGGTTTGGCCTTTAAAAGATCACTCTTGGTTAAAAGATCAAGAGTATATTTGGACTAATGTAGAAAATACCCATCCGAATTAGAAGTGATCGTAACATCAAGAAAGTGATGTATGGAACCCAAGTCATTCATAGAAAATTCGGATTTGACAGAGGCAGTGACATTGTATAACATAGAATGGGAAGAGACGATTAACAAAATATCATCAACATATAATAATAAAATGACCATTTCAGTAGGTGACTAGGTGTAGTGTAGATGAACATGGACGGATTCGAACGACTACAATGAAACCTAGTTCGAAGTTAAAAACCTGTAAAAGTGTTAAAACCATGCACGAGGTGCTTGTTTCAATCCATAAATGGCTTTATTCAATCGACATACATGCTGAAGAAAATCCGAATGAACAAAACCTTGAGGTTGTTTCATGTAAATAGTTTCAGAGAGTGAACCATGCAGGAAGGCGTTCTTGACATCAAGTTGATGAACGGGCCAATCTCGGGATAGAGCAAGAGAAAGTACTATCCGAATTGTGGTGGTTTTAACAACCGGACTGTACGTTTCAGCATAATCAACACCAAATTGTTGATTAAAACTCTGAGCAACTAGACGAGCCTTATAGCGTTCTAATGAGCCATCAGATTTTTGCTTGATCTTATAGACCCATTTGGCGCCAATAAGATTGGTAAATGGTGGCAAGGGAACCAAAGACCAAGTATTGTTGCGAAGCAAGGCTTGGTACTCATCAAGCATAGCCTGACGCCAAGGAGCATACTTGACAGCCTTTGTGAAGGATTGGGGTTCGGGGGGAAAAGATGAACAAGAGGATGAAGTGAATAAAGACAGAAGAACACGAGGATGAAGAGTTCCATCTTGAGTTTGTGTGACCATCGGATGGAGAGAATGGGAAGGAGCTGTCTTCAAAATTGAATTAGGCAACTCAATGTCGGTAGGAGATAAGGAAGAAGGCTGAGGCTGAGGCAAGTTAGTTGTGTTTAAAATATGTGGGTGAGAGGGAGATGAATTATCCGAAAAGGATTGAGGTGGAGAAACCGAAAGCAGTGAAGACGTGGAATTTTCCAAGGAATGAGAATCCTTATTCGCTGAAGATTTGGAATTATCTAAGGATTGAGAATCCTTATTCGGTGGAGTTTTTGAAGTATCCAAAAAAGGAGAAATGGATGAATGATCATCCTTATTCGGTGGAGATTGAGAAGAGTTGGCAGATGAAGATAATGATGAAGAGTTTGAAGAAGTGTGAGATAAATCGAGAGTTGATAAGCTTGGAGATAGAGTTGGATTTCAGGATAACCGAATGAAGTAAGATGGAGATAAAGTTTGAGATGAAAAAGGAGTCCAAAAGGAGTGGGAGATGGCTGGTAGAATATCAGATGGCTTGCGGAAGAGTCTAGCAGAGTGTGAACTACTAGAAGAATCCAGCTGAGTGTTTTGGTGTAGATTAGTATAAGGAAAATATCCTTCATCAAATCAAACAAGGCGGGAGATGATAACACGCTTGCGGACTGGATCGTATCAGCGGTATCCTTTGTGTAAATCAGAATACCCAAGAAATATACAAAGAACCGAACAAGGAGAAAGCTTGTTTTGAGTGGTGGAAGTAATATTTGGATAACAAGCACATCCAAATATTCTAAGAGAAGTGTAACATGGAGGTCGTCCATAAAGAAGTGTATATGGGGAAAAATTCTGAAGTGTAAGATTAGGTAGAATATTCAGAATATACACTCCCATATGAAGAGCTTCAACCCAAAAAATAGAAGGGAGTGAGGATTGAAACAAAAGAGTGCGCACCATATTAAGAATAGTGCGATGCATACGCTCAACAGCCCCATTTTGTTGATGTGTGTGGGGACAAGCCAAACGTAAACGAATGCCATAAGAATGGAGAAATGTCTTAAAAGAATTATTCGCATATTCACGCCCATTGTCACATTGGAAACTTTCAATTAAAGCATGAAATTGGGTGGAAATCAAAGCATAAAAGAATTTAAATGAGCAAATGCTTCAGATTTACGGCGGAATGGAAAAACCCAACAATACTGAGAATAATTATCCATGAACAATAAATAATAACGATAACCTGTAAAAGAAAGAACTGGAGATGTCCAAAGGTCCAAATAAATTAAAGCAAAAGGTTGGGTGGAACGAACATGACATTCACGAAATGGCAAGCGTACATGTTTGCCAAATTGACAAGCTTGACAAAAACCCAAATCAATTTGTTTACAAGAAGAAGACAATATGCCATTATTTAAAATAAAAGACAAAACACGAGAGCCGGGATGACCCAAACGCCTATGCCAAATCTGTGGAGACACCCTCGAAGTTGTAAAGGCAGACACCATGGAAGCACCACCATTAGGAGAAAGTGGATAAAGAGGACCCGAACTATTACACCTAAGAAGTACCTTCTTCGTCCGGAGGTCCTTGATAAAAAAAACCAAAAGGATCAAAGTCAATACTATAATTATTTTCAAAAGTAAATTGCTTGATAGAAAGAAGATTTTTTTTAATGTGGGGAACAAGCAAAACGTTGCCAAGAGAAAAAGAAGAATTGGGTGATTTAATATNGGAGATGGCTGGTAGAATATCAGATGGCTTGCGGAAGAGTCTAGCAGAGTGTGAACTACTAGAAGAATCCAGCTGAGTGTTTTGGTGTAGATTAGTATAAGGAAAATATCCTTCATCAAATCAAACAAGGCGGGAGATGATAACACGCTTGCGGACTGGATCGTATCAGCGGTATCCTTTGTGTAAATCAGAATACCCAAGAAATATACAAAGAACCGAACAAGGAGAAAGCTTGTTTTGAGTGGTGGAAGTAATATTTGGATAACAAGCACATCCAAATATTCTAAGAGAAGTGTAACATGGAGGTCGTCCATAAAGAAGTGTATATGGGGAAAAATTCTGAAGTGTAAGATTAGGTAGAATATTCAGAATATACACTCCCATATGAAGAGCTTCAACCCAAAAAATAGAAGGGAGTGAGGATTGAAACAAAAGAGTGCGCACCATATTAAGAATAGTGCGATGCATACGCTCAACAGCCCCATTTTGTTGATGTGTGTGGGGACAAGCCAAACGTAAACGAATGCCATAAGAATGGAGAAATGTCTTAAAAGAATTATTCGCATATTCACGCCCATTGTCACATTGGAAACTTTCAATTAAAGCATGAAATTGGGTGGAAATCAAAGCATAAAAGAATTTAAATGAGCAAATGCTTCAGATTTACGGCGGAATGGAAAAACCCAACAATACTGAGAATAATTATCCATGAACAATAAATAATAACGATAACCTGTAAAAGAAAGAACTGGAGATGTCCAAAGGTCCAAATAAATTAAAGCAAAAGGTTGGGTGGAACGAACATGACATTCACGAAATGGCAAGCGTACATGTTTGCCAAATTGACAAGCTTGACAAAAACCCAAATCAATTTGTTTACAAGAAGAAGACAATATGCCATTATTTAAAATAAAAGACAAAACACGAGAGCCGGGATGACCCAAACGCCTATGCCAAATCTGTGGAGACACCCTCGAAGTTGTAAAGGCAGACACCATGGAAGCACCACCATTAGGAGAAAGTGGATAAAGAGGACCCGAACTATTACACCTAAGAAGTACCTTCTTCGTCCGGAGGTCCTTGATAAAAAAAACCAAAAGGATCAAAGTCAATACTATAATTATTTTCAAAAGTAAATTGCTTGATAGAAAGAAGATTTTTTTTAATGTGGGGAACAAGCAAAACGTTGCCAAGAGAAAAAGAAGAATTGGGTGATTTAATATAAGATTGACCAGTGTGAGTGATAGGTAAAAGATGACCATTACCAACTTGAACACGATCCTCACCAGTATAAGGAGAAAGAGAAGTCAAATTTCTTGTGAGAGGGATCATATAAGAAGAAGCTCCCGTTTCTGAATACCATGTCGGATCAAATGAATCATGAATTGGAGGAGCAGAAAAGGAAATAGATTTGGTGTCGGCAACAAAGGCTTTGGAATTGTGAGGGCATTCACGGGCTTAGTGATAGAATTCAAAACAAAGTTGGCATTGAAGTGGGGGAGAAGAAGATGGAGAATATGAAGGAGGAGGAAAGGGAGGACGAAAACCCAAAATGGAAGAACCACGACCTTAATAAGGGGGACGATTGGTGAAGAGGGTGGGCGAAAAAATCGTTGATCATGATAGTGATTCTAACGAGAGAAACCAGATCGACCATGTCCTCATGAATGATCATTTCGATGATCATTACGAGAATGGTGACCATTAGAACCGTGAGAACCACGGCCTCGACCACCCTTATTACCGCAAGAAGCCGATGAAGAAGAGGGACTAGCGCGGTTGGCAACAAACACAATTGAAGAAGCGGAATTGTTGGTGATGGTAGCCATTTGTTGAAACCTGATTTCATGAATAAAGATAAGGGAATGGGCCTCAAGAAAGGAAGGAAAAGGCATCCAGGTAGAGATGGCGTTGGTAGCACTTTCATAGTCAGAAGGAAGACCGGCAAGAGCTTGTATAACCAGATCAGTGTCAGAAATCGGATTACCAATAGAGGCAAGAGAGTCAGCAATGGATTTGAGTTGTTGGAGATAAACATTCATGGCAAGATCACGCTTGGGATGGTGATAAAACTGCATTTTCAATTGCCGAACACGAGAATGCTCTTGATCATGAAATAATTGCTCAATAGTGAGCTAGGCGTCACGAGTAGACTAAGTGAAGTTTGGTTTGATAATAGCCTGAAGAATGTCAGATGAAATTGTGGCTTTAATCCACGAAAGGACCATGTAATCAACCTGTAACCATGATTTGTATTCTGGATTAGGAATCTGGTTATTGGAACCATCTGTCAAAAATGGTGAAGGACTTGGAGAAGAACCATCAACGTGGCCATAAACATCATAGCTTTTAAGAACAGGCAAAAAAATATCATGCCAAAGTAAATAGTTGGAAAAATCCAACACAATAGAGATATAATTTTTATATTCGAAATGGATTGGGCAGGTTGGGAAAAGGAAGCAGATGGAATGGTAGTAGCAACTGTGATTGAAGGAAGATTAAGAAGGGAAGAAGAAGAAGACACAGTAGTGGTAGACATGATATAAAATATTCAAAACTCTGATACTATGAAGAAATATGGAATTCCTCACCACCAAGTATGGTGTGTGATCATATATATATATATAATAAAAGTACATTGTGTAATTACAAAACTATCCCTAATATATAACACATGATATTAGTCTAATACAACACTGCCCCCCACTACCACATTACCACCCACTTCAAAACTACTGCACAGCACCGCCCCCCCACCACCATAGCACCGCCCATGCCAAAAACATCACCCAACAACAAAACACTACTCCCCACCACCACGGCATCGCCCATGCCAAAACTGCCACCCACAACACAACACCGCCCATCACCACCACAGCACTGCCCAACACCACACTTGAAACCTAACTAAAATCATTATCGATCATCCATGACACCACCATCGACCCACCATGACTCACGACATATTTTCTGTCCCAAGGCATGCTTCACAGCAGATTTGTGCAGAGATGATGGCTACAAGCGAATTTGGAGGTGGGAGATCTGTGCAGAGGCGATGGCTTCTTCCATTTTTGGCATGGTTTGTGATTCAATGTTTAGTGGTGAGAGATCATAGATCTCTATCTATGTGTGTTTATGAGAGTGAGAGAGAGAGAAAGAGAGATGATATGTACAGTGATGGAGCAATTAGTAAATAAGGTCGATAAGATAGGTCCAGAGTTTAGAGACCAGTTCTCAAGTAATAGCGATGATATGGCTTTGGTCTTTTCAAGATAAATTGAGAGTAGGGGATCGATTTGGTCCTAGCTGAACCACCTCCGATGCCAAAGTTAGTTTAGCAGAATTGATAGTGTTTATCAAATGAGAAAGAGAGAGTTTTCTCTTAGGTTATTTTTCCTTAGTCGAATCCTTCATTTATGAGGGTTTTCATAGTGTGTTGAGTGTATTTTTAGCATACGGGGTAATGATTAGGTGTAATCATTCATGGTTGAGTATGCATAAAAACTATTGTCATGCAAGAGCCTCCACCATTGGCTTATGTCAACCTAGTGGATGCCCACGTGTGGTGTCAGATATATTATGCCAAGCATCAGATCTTTCCTGACTAGGTACATGCAGATAGTGGCTGACATAGTTCAGTTGTCTTTATTATCTATGGTTGTGATTGTTCAACGTGCTCTATGGTTTGAACTGTAGTAGGGATTATATCTATCAGTAGCCCCTTGATTCCTTGTGATCTCTTGAGTCACTTAGGAATTTTATTCAACAGTTCAATTATCCTCGAAGCTTGTTTTCGACGATTGTGTTTAACTTGAATTTTGAAATGACCATTTTTTGTGCCTTTTTGAGTTCTGAGGGACGCATTTAAGGCAATGTCCTTTCAAATAATACAAATTTGGCTTCTAATCGTCACCAAGTGTCGAAACGTCTGGTATGGATCTAATCCTTAGGTTCCCCTCTGTTGGATTAAACGAATCTGGTCCCTTGGTGATGGGTATAATTACCCTTCTCCAACCTCCTATTCTTCTTCTTCCTTTCGCCTGGGTTTTTGTGCTTGCTTTTAGATTTCATAGGAGAGCTTTTTTCAATCATTCTTTTATCTTTTTCCTCTTTATGAGCAATGAACCAATACTGGTGTATAGTAATAGTGATCTAGACATCATTATGAGCACTTATAACCCCCCAAATTCTTTTGGTAAGTTTTTCTCAGAGATTCCTAATTTTAGGCAATTACTCTTAGAGGGTTCTCCCCGGTAAATAGTAGAGGCTATTGCTAATCGTCGAGGCTTAGTGAGTTTTTATGTCCCTTTTACTATGTCGAGTGGGGATATGGTAGTGAGTTCATCTGACCCTGATGTAGATTCAGAACGGACTGAATCTATGGGTCAAGGGGAAGAGGGTTCTGAACGCTCTTTTTCCCCTTCTGTCGATAGGTATTCGCCTTGGCAAGCCCATGAAATAGAATGTCACTATAATGCGAGTACTTTGGAGGTCATGAAATCTAAGTACCATTTACCCAATTTTGTGAGTGTCCGGTTGCCTTTTGCACAAGAGTGAGCATGTTCTCCTTCGTATGTAGAGGTATGTTTTCCTGAGTCAGCCCTCCAGGCCAGTCTTTAGTTCCCTGTCCCTTCATTCATTAGGTTAGTCCTCTCTTGGTTAGGTTTGTCCTCCTGTTAGCTGGTACCTAAAGCCTAGAAGACCTTTATTGGTCTAATGGCTTTATGGAGACTAAGTGGGGGGGGGGGGGGGCGTTAATCTATTACTTTAGAGGATTTCGTCTATTGTTATAAGGTGAAAGAGTGTACATAGAAGGAGTATTTTTATCTGAACATGCAGCAAGGGATCCCTAAGCTTGTAGGGGGTGTCCCTGACTTAAACAAGAATGGAAAACCCTAATTTTTTATTTGTCTAGGAATTGGGAGTTGGGTCTAGAGGATGGACAGTCCAAAGATCACGCTTCGATACCCAGAGTTTGGGGCATATCAGTCCCTTCTGGTGAGTTTCGTCTTATCCACTGTCTTTTTTAACCCATTTCATTTCTTTTTCCAGCGACAAGGACAGACCTAAGTGATGAGCTTTTGAAGCGGATTGAGCGTGCTTCAAAATATTCATGCCGAGACTTTAAAGTTTTGATGGCTAACGAGAAGAGTAAGTTCTATTTCTTCTCTTCTTTTTTTTTTTTTTGCTATGATTTTTAGCTTTATGTAGAATTTACGAGGCAAACTCTAGACAAGAAATCTGCGATGGCATTGAAGGCCATGTCCGTACTGAGGGGTCAGGGAGATTTGCCCCCTTCAAAGAAAATGAAGCTTCTGAAGAGGCTTATTCCATCCTCTGGCCTGGGGGGTCTGGCAATACTTCAAAGGTTTGCCTCCAATGCAGTGGCGACCACGTGAATCAAGGCTCTTGCCCTGATAGTAGATCTATCAGGAAAAATAAAAGAAGGTGGTGCTTCGTTGGCTTCTTTGGCTAAGGGGCACCGGAGGAACTCCTCCGAACTCTGGGTAACCCTCTCTTTTGACCCCTTGGATAAACCCAGGGCCTAGGTTTAGAGCTAGGTATCCAAAGAGACTATTGAGAAGATAAAGGAGCAAGGCCCTCTCAAAATCCATGCTCTGGCTTATCGAAAGATAAGTAAGGTATGCATTTATTTTGTTTATCGTATTGATTCTTTATTTGTTATCGATATCTTCAGCATTTCTAATTTATAGTTGGCCGAGATTCTGTCTTTACTAAGTGTGGGGGATTAGGCATCGGTGGCTCTGGTCTCTAAGTTGCGCAAGTCTGAAGCTTCTCTAAAGTCCAACTTGCCAAGGTTGAGTTTGCTCTAGAAAAGGTCGAGAAGGGAAGGGGCAATTTTTCAAGGAAAGAGACTGATGATATTGCCTTGGCCTGGGTTTAGAGCTAGGTATCCAAAGAGACTATTGAGAAGATGACGGAGCTAGGCCCTCCCGAAATCCATGCTCTGACTTGTCGGAAGGTAAGCGAGGTATGCATTTATTTTGTTTATCGTATTAATTCTTTATTTGTTATTGATATCTTCAACATTTCTAATTTATAGTTGGTCGAGATTCTGTCTTCGCTAAGCGTGGGGGATCATGCATCGATGGCTCTGGTCTCTAAGTTGCACAAGTCTGAAGCTTCTCTAAAGTCTGACTTGCCAAGGCTGATTCTGCTCTAGAAAAGGTCATGAAGGAAAGGGACATTTTTTCAAAGAAAGAGACTGATGCTATTACCTTGGCCTTGAAGTCTGGAGAAGCCATGCTGAANCTTTTTTTTTTTTTTGCTATGATTTTTAGCTTTATGTAGAATTTACGAGGCAAACTCTAGACAAGAAATCTGCGATGGCATTGAAGGCCATGTCCGTACTGAGGGGTCAGGGAGATTTGCCCCCTTCAAAGAAAATGAAGCTTCTGAAGAGGCTTATTCCATCCTCTGGCCTGGGGGGTCTGGCAATACTTCAAAGGTTTGCCTCCAATGCAGTGGCGACCACGTGAATCAAGGCTCTTGCCCTGATAGTAGATCTATCAGGAAAAATAAAAGAAGGTGGTGCTTCGTTGGCTTCTTTGGCTAAGGGGCACCGGAGGAACTCCTCCGAACTCTGGGTAACCCTCTCTTTTGACCCCTTGGATAAACCCAGGGCCTAGGTTTAGAGCTAGGTATCCAAAGAGACTATTGAGAAGATAAAGGAGCAAGGCCCTCTCAAAATCCATGCTCTGGCTTATCGAAAGATAAGTAAGGTATGCATTTATTTTGTTTATCGTATTGATTCTTTATTTGTTATCGATATCTTCAGCATTTCTAATTTATAGTTGGCCGAGATTCTGTCTTTACTAAGTGTGGGGGATTAGGCATCGGTGGCTCTGGTCTCTAAGTTGCGCAAGTCTGAAGCTTCTCTAAAGTCCAACTTGCCAAGGTTGAGTTTGCTCTAGAAAAGGTCGAGAAGGGAAGGGGCAATTTTTCAAGGAAAGAGACTGATGATATTGCCTTGGCCTGGGTTTAGAGCTAGGTATCCAAAGAGACTATTGAGAAGATGACGGAGCTAGGCCCTCCCGAAATCCATGCTCTGACTTGTCGGAAGGTAAGCGAGGTATGCATTTATTTTGTTTATCGTATTAATTCTTTATTTGTTATTGATATCTTCAACATTTCTAATTTATAGTTGGTCGAGATTCTGTCTTCGCTAAGCGTGGGGGATCATGCATCGATGGCTCTGGTCTCTAAGTTGCACAAGTCTGAAGCTTCTCTAAAGTCTGACTTGCCAAGGCTGATTCTGCTCTAGAAAAGGTCATGAAGGAAAGGGACATTTTTTCAAAGAAAGAGACTGATGCTATTACCTTGGCCTTGAAGTCTGGAGAAGCCATGCTGAAGAGATGGAGCGCTCAAAGGAGCTAAAAGACCAGGTTTTCGATCCTACTCTCGCCCTTAGTGAAAAGGAGAATGAGATGGTAGCTAAAGTGAAAAAAGTAGTGGCCGAGTACAAGGATGGGGAATATTTCCTCGTTGATATGGGCCAACTTTACTCCACCAAATATAAAGCCTTCCAAGCTCAAGCCTCTGCTCAATTTCCAAATATTGACTTAAATGTTATCCAAGTGGAGACCGATGGAGATGATCAGGCCGAGGGTGCTCAAGAGGCGGAGGTGACTGATAAAGGAGCGAAGGGCGTAGAAGAAAATTAGGGTCACTCCCCCTTTTTCCTTTCATATTATTCTTTTTTGTTTTTTCAGTAAATCTTGTAACTCCTCAAATTTTTTGAAGATCTAGAGGAGATTATAAGTTTTTGTGAGTTGTTTTCATCCATTTTTGTTTTGATTTTATAGCTTTGAGCTTATTAGTTGACATTTTTGTCATTTAAAAACTAGGTCATTACTAAGGCTGGTCTTTGATAGGCGAGCTTCGACTCGTATTTCGAGATCCTTTTTAAGCTTCTTAAAATATTCTAATTTTTTTTAATTCTTTTTATACCTGTTACCCTTGGAAGGATTCTTTGTTGAAATTTGAAAGTGTTAGGGATGATGAGTGTTAGTTGGGATGACGACCGACCTCTAAGTGAGAACATAATGTTCAAATATTCTAAGCGTGAAATCATGTTCAACTGTGAGAGATAATAATCGTTATCTAAGATTCTAGTTCACTTTTTTAGAAGTGATGCTTGATCTCCAACAATCGACCTCTAAGCCAGAATGTAATGTTTAAAAGTAAGGCATAGAAATTTGACATGTCTAGAGTCAGGTCTACTTACTTATTCTATTTGGTCTCCCAGTCTTTCCTCGGATCCTTTACAACTTTGTTTTAATGAGGGTTCACCTTTGAGTGACTTTCACCTTGGTGGGCTTTCACCTCGGTGGCATTCGGCTCGGAGGACTTTTGTCTCGATCAGCTTTTGCCTCGATGGGATTTCATCTTGGTCGGTCTTCTCTCTGATGGGCTTTCGCTTGGTTGGCTTTCGCCTCAGTAGGCTTTCTCCTTAGTTGGCTACTCGAAGTGTTTTTGCTTCATTGGGCTTTTGTCTCGGTTGTTTTTAATAACAAGGGAACACATGCTAGAAAAGATCAAATTTTTATTACAATCCGAATAATAGGTTCACAATCATACATAGCACTTTTTGAGATGCTCAGTATTTCATTGATAAAGGATTACTTTCCCTTGGGAGGTCTTGAATTGATAAGTCCCTAGTTATACTTCTTTGACAATGATGTATGGCCTTACCCAATTCGGGGATAACTTGCCTTTTTCCACTATCGACTCCATTTTGAGCACGAGGTCCCCCTGCTTTAGCTTCTTCTCTTTTACCTTCCTGTTGTAATAGTAAGTAGTTTGTTGTTGGTAAGAAGCTATGCAAAGAGCAGTCTTATCTCTGGTTTCTTCTAGAGCATCGAGGTTTGTCCTCAGCTCCTCTTCATTGACCCAGGGGTCATGATGTTGGGTTCTAAATGAAATAATGCTCATTTCTACAGGAAAGACTGCTTTAGTACCAAATGTCAACATGAATGAGCTCTCTCTTGTGGATTTTTCTAGGGGTTGTTTAGTATGCCCATAGAACTTCATGAAGGTGCTTAACCCATAGACTTTGATTCTCTTATAGCTTGGTCTTGATATTCTGGAGCAGAGTGCGTTTGGTAACTTTGGCTTATTCGTTGGACTGGGGATGCCCAAGAGAGGAGAAAAGATTTCTTATTCTGAGGCTGGAGTAGAAACTTTGGAAACCATTTGAGTTGAACTAGTTTTCATTTTAATTACAATGGCTTACGGGACTCCGAATTGGTATACATTGGCTTTCTAGATGAAATCTATGATTTTCTTTTCAGAAATCGTGGTTAGTACTTCGGTTTCTGCCTATTTGGTGAAATAATCAATGGTTATCACTGCGAAACGATTCTATTGACGCCCGAGAAATTGGATTCAAGGGGATGAGACTTTATAGGTGGGGCTATTTTCATAGATGATAATTATCCGCCTATCACTCCAACGCCTCTTGGCTTCTGACATTAACCATCAGATGACGAGCAATCTCGACTTGATGGAGAGGAGCGGGATAATCCTAAGGTCAATCATAGAAGATCGATAACTGGTGAATTCAATGAGATTCTTTAGCCAAAAGATGGTGGTATTTTCAAGAGTCAAAGGGTCCCACAATATCAATACCCTATTGCACGAAAAGCTAGGTACTGGAAACTAAACTAAGATCTTGTGAGGGGGCATGCTAGATATTCTGAACCTTTGACACTTGTCGCAATTTCTGACGAATGCTAGTGCATCTTTTGTCATTGTAGGCCAGTAGTATCCTTGTCGCAACACCTTGTAGGAAAGTGGCCATCATTTGGAGTGATTTTCACAAATGCCTTCGTGTATCTCCTTTAAAACAGTTCACTTCCTCTGTCCCCAAACAACAGTGATAAGGGAGAGATAAGTTTCTTTTGTTGAGAAAATTTTGGATGAGTACATACTTAGCCAACTTTAGGAGAAATCTCTTAACTTCTAGTCGTTCCGTCAGAAGGTCGCCATTTTTTAGGTAGGATATATACTGGTTCATCCATTGTGATGCTTGTACTTGGAGTGTTTCTCCCATTAGTTCTCCTTCCTCGATGTTGGGCTTGTGCAGCTACTCCAAGGGGATATTTCTTCTTTATGCTCCATGGTCCTCTCTTGACGACGCTAGCTAGGTAAGGGAATCTGCATGGCTATTGTTTGTCATTGATACCTATTGAATGGAGAATGTTTGAAACATTAATATGAGAGATCGGGCCTTAGCCAGGTATGCCATCATTTTATCATCTTTAGCTTCGTACTAGTCATTTACTTGATTGATGATAAGCTTTGAATCGTTTTGAGCTCGAATATGACATACACCGAGGTCGATGGCAAAGAGCAATCCGACGAAGAGAGCCTTGTACTCGACCTAATTGTTTGAAGCCTTGAAGCCAAGTTTGAGGGCATACTCCAGTTTGTGTTGTTCTAGTGAAATCAAGATTAGTCCAACCCTACTTTTGAGCTTGTTGGATGAACCATAAATAAATAGTGACCATTATGCCATAATAGGGTCTGGCACTGTAGTGGGAAAGACAGAATTGTCTTCTTCTGAGGGAGTGAACTCTATAACAAACTCAGCCACGACTTGCCCTTTGATATCTCAATGAGGTTGAAACTGAATATCAAAGTCCTTGAGCTCTATAACCCACTTTATCAATCATATTGATGTCTCTGGTTTGTGAAATATTTGCCGAAGATGGTGCTCAATTAACACAATAATTTTGTGAGCTTGAAAGAATGACCTCAACCTCCTAGTGGCAATGATCAAGGAAAAGGCTAACTTCTCAGTTGTAGGGTAGTTTTCCTCTAATCCTTGGAGCGCTCAACTGGTGTAATAGATTTACTTCTCCACTATTTCCTCTTACCTTACTAGAATCGAGTTTACAGCCATGGGTGAGACAGCCAAATATAAATATAGATGCTCCCCCGAGGTTACACAGATAAGAGAGGAGGTGAAGCTATGTATTATTTTAACTATGAAAATGCATTCTCGCACTCTTCTGTCCACTTAAATCTTTTCCTAAGGATTTTAAAAATGGGAGGCACTTATTAGTGGCTCGAGAAATGAACCTATTCAGGGCAGCTACCTTGCTTGCTAACTGTTGTACCTTTTTGGTGGATTTTGGTGACTTTATGTTTGTTAAGGCAACAATTTTCTCCGATTTAGTTCGATCCCTTGGCTTGTGACCATAAAACCTAGGAATTTTTCCGAGGTGACAACGAAAACAAACTTAGTAGGATTAAGTTTCATATGGTATTGTTAGAGGATTTGGAAAGTTTCCTCTAAGTGTTGGACATGTAGTTCGTCTTGGAGAATTTTGACCAGCGTATCATCCACATAAACCTCCATGGTTTTGCCTATTTGTGCCTCAAACATATGGTTCATTAGTCATTGATAGGTTTCTCCTACATTCTTTAGACCAAAAGAATTACTCGGTACCATAATGTATCTCAGTCAGTGATAAAGGACGTCTTTTCCCGTCAGCAGGATCCATGAGAATTTGGTTGTAACTTGAATAGAAATCAAGGAAATTGAGGAACTCGTGCTCGATTGTAGCGTCTATAAGGATGTTGATTCTCAACAAAGGATAGCTGTCCTTTGGGCAAGCTTTGTTAAGGTCGGTGAAATCAACACAAACCTTTCATTTGCCATTTGTCTTTTTAACCAAGACAACATTGGCTAACCATTCAGGGTATTTGGATTCTTTGACCTAGTCAGCTTTCAGTAGTTTTGACACCTCTTCGTTGAGTCTGCCATTTTTTGGGGGCAAATGTGTGTTTTTTCTATCGTATTAGTTTGTGCTGGGGATTAACATTGAGTTGATGGGTGATGACCTCTAGGTCTATGCCTGTCATGTCAAAATGGTCCCAGGTGAAGATATCTTGGGCTGCACTTAGACAATTTAGGGGTCGTTCTATAATCTTAGGGTTCTTAGCTTGACTGTCTGTAAGGGCTTTGCAGGATCCAAGGCATCTCTTCCAAATCCTCTACCGGAGATCCCCTTCAATTGTCTTTCCTAGAATCAAAAATCTCGATTTGAAGGGTTTCCTTAGGGGCTTTTTCTTTCATAGAAACCGTATAACATTCTCTAGCAGTTAGTTGGTCACCCATGATCTGACCTACTCCACCTAGGGTGGGAAAGCGTAGCATTAGATGATAAGTTGAGGGAACAAATTGGATAGCGTTAATGGATGGTCGTCCCATAATGACATTGTAAGACAAGGGTGAGTCCATGATAAAAAAATTGACCATGGTAGTGGATTGTCGGGGTGGCTCGCTAACAGTGACAAGAAGAAGAATATAACCCAAAAGGAAGGCTCGTTCTCCCGATAAACCAATAAGGGGTTAGTTGACTACCATCAATTTCTCCCTTCCAATACTGAGCTAATTCAAATGCATTCAGATAGAGGATGTCGGTCGAGCAACCATTATTAACAAGGACCCTCCAGACTTTAAAGTTGGAGATAGTTAAAGATACCACCAAGGGATCATCATGAGGGACCTAGACTCCCACCAGATCCTGGTCGGAGAATGAGATCTTAGGTTTTTTGGGGGTCTGTCCTCCGTTTGGATGTTGTAGACCTCTGTTGACGTTCTGACTTTTTGAACATAATTTCTTCGAGCTAAATAGGACTCACCACTACCAGTAAACCCTGCTGCAATGACCCTTATCTCGCCGATAGGGTCTTGGTGACGTCGATTCTCGTCCTTTGGCTATCTTTCCTTGCCTATCTTCTATTTGTCTCTGCGATATTTGAGATGAACCACAATAATCTTCCTCAGGGAATTAAGGATTCAATCTACTTTTTTCAAATCCCTGCATTCCTTGGAGTGGTGGCCATAGTCATGATGGAAACGATAATATTTCTCTCCTAAGACCGATTATCGAGAGGTGACCTTATTTTCCTTGGCCACTTAAGGATTTGATCGTTCTCTACTTGGAGGAATACCTATTCTAGTGGGGGTATTAAGAGGTGTGTACTTGTCAAAGCAAGCAGTTGGAGTGTTATCTTCTTGTTCAGTTTTTGTGGTTTTCTTCTTTTTGGAATCTAGTTGGGCAACTATTTTTGTTGAGTCAACTTTCCTCTTCTTAGGTTGGCTAACAAAGAAGGACTTTGTCGCGTGCTAATGGTATCTTCGGCATTCATGTGCTTCGGGGATTTGTGAATGAGATCAACCATGGTCTGTTGGAGGTGATTTGGCCATGGAGTAAAGAAAGGTGGGGGTGTTAACTCCTTCTAGGAATTCAATGAGGGAGGCTCGGTCATCAAGGTCCTCTACTTGCAAGGCTTCATTGATGAACTGAGTGATATAATTTTTTAGGGATTCATCTTTTTGTTACTTAATGTTCAATAGGTAGGTGGCAGACTTCCTATGTTTTTGTCCTCCAGAAAAATGAGACGCAAAAGATTGACTTAACTAGGAGAAGGTGGCAATAGAACCTGGTGGTAGCTTGCTAAACCACATGCGAGCATTCCCAATTAGTGTGGTTGGGAATGCTCGATACATGATCTCGTCAGGGATGTCATGCAACGTAATTAAGTCTCTGAATTTTTTAAGGTGATCGATTGAGTCTTTGCCCTCTTCGAAGCTTTCCATATGGGGCATTCAGAAACCATGGGGCACCAGACAGATCACCACAACAGGAGAAAATGAGGTTTCCTCCCTTTTTTGTGGCTAGAACAGCTTTGTTGTCGATGGCGTACTTCTTATTCCCACACTCTTTGTGGTTGACGGGGGTTGTTTGGGTTTGGTTGAGTATCCTCGTTCTACTAAGGATGAGATAGATTGTCGTTGACGCTATTTCTTGCCAGATTGGCTTGTTTTGGAAGTTTTTGAGGGTTTGGCAAAACTGGAAGTGGCAGAGCAAGTGGTTTCTTTCAATTTTTATTTCTTCTACCTATATTGACTTCTAAGTTCTTTTGAACTCTTTTATTAACTTGACTTCTAAATTCTTTATTAATTTTATCTAATTTTATTTTCTATACCTATTTGACTTCTAAATTCTTTTGGACTTTAATATTAATCATATATTGAACTCATTTATTAGTAGTACACTTGCATAAGGTTTTCTATATTTATATATGAAGAAATAAAGTCCAATTATATTCTATTATTACATGCATGTACTTGTCGGATTGGATTCTATGATTAAATATATGTCATATTTGATTTTTTTCGTATACAACAATATCATATTATTATAATGTAAACAATAGCATTGTAATTTAATCAATTTATTTGACAATAAATGTAATAAATTTGTAATATAATTAGATGTGTAAATACTCAATAATGATAATTTTATATTGAAATTTTATTTAAACAAAAAAAAATTGCCTAATGGGTCGGGAAGATACCTAAATAAATGACAAATTACATACTCAAAGAAGAGGTATAATAGATCACTAATTAGGTTTAGTAATAATTAAAATAAGAATTAATTATTTTACACATAATTTATCATTCAATTTAATTATATATACAATTTAAGTTTATTAAAAAAATATTATTTAAATATATTCACATGCAATGCACATTGTGCATTGCAATTGTTTATAAATAGGATTATCTTATTTAAGAGCAATGCTATGTGGATTGAAAAAGTAAACTTAAAAATTAGACTTGATAATTAGAACTATTGATTTTACTGTGGGTTTCAGCATTTATTAAGACCCACTACCTATTCAATGATTGAGATTATCAAGTCTAATTTTTAAATTCATGTAACATTACTCCTTATTTAAACAAGGAATACAAAAGTCAAATTTGGTATTTCAAATATTTATTTTTTATTTAAATAGGGTAGTAATACTAGTTAAATAGGGGCAAAATAGTATTTTTACAAATATCGTTAACCATGTTTAGCTATTGGCATCGCATTGTACTTTTTGAAACATCAAAGAGTGTTTGTGTAATAAAATTAAATGTCAGGGGTGTGAATGATATTTACCCAAAACCTAATTCACACAAATAACATAATTTAGAATGCGATTGTGCAATTAACTCTTTCTACAATTATGACTCCATCGGGAACTAAAAAACCTAATGTTATTGGAAGAAAGTTGACCTATGAAAAACTGACCCATTCATCTCTCTCCCTTTCTGCCACACTGATCATTGCCTCAACACTAGGCCACCGGCAGCAAAGAACGAGCCATCGCTTCATAGCCATCGCCAGGTTTCCCTCCTCTCTCCTCCCTCTTCTCTAACTCTGTTTCTCTATTCCTGGTGTATAGACAAGTTTTTTACTGTTTCTCTATTCCTGGCGTATGGACAAGTTTATTACTGTTAGGATTGTCCTAATAGTAATAAACATTAGGTTTCCCTCCTCCTCTCTAACTCTATTTCTCCCTCCCTTCTCTCTAATATATTTTGTTCTTTGGGTGTTTGTTGTGGCTTTTGTCTTATACTTTTGTCTGTGGATTTGTTAAATTTTGTTGTGCGTGCAGGATCTTGCACAATATACACACAAGAACAGATCTCTCCCGTGGTGAACACGAGTCAGTCAATCGAATGGTCAGCCTTGTTGTTTGGAACAGTGTGAGACCCGGTGGTAGCCTGGAACGATAATGGGTGACTTTTATAGGGTCATCGGAGCGGTCCAGTAAGACTGCAGGAGGTTCCTGAAACACAGAAAAACGAGTTAGGAGGGCACCGGAGTGTTTTCCGGCGTTTTCCCTTCGACGATCAAGTTAGTTCTTTGAGAGAGAGGAAGAAGAAAACACTGTGTATAGGTTTGAGAAGAGGTTTCTGCTTACCTCATCATGCGTTTTGTGAAGAGTATTTATACCTTAAAAACTCATAATTATTGTCAGTATGGTCAGCAAGTGATCATTAAAGGCGGGTAACGTGCACACTAGTTTTGAGGAGAAATTACCTCTTCCTTAACTGCTCGAGACCCCGAGCAACCAATGCATCACCCTCGGTCTGTTGAGCATTTAATGACTTTCACTCGGCTGGGATATACTAAATGCTCTGTCATAGGATCATCCCTTGTCTTTCACTTCCGGGTCTTCACGCATTAAATGTTGTCTCATCAAGGAAAATATGCATTAAATACTTGCTTTCTCAAGTCGTGTGTCAGCAAGGGTATTTTGGTCTTTTCGCCTCTGATCTGACACAGTATGCCACGTGTCAGCTCCCCTTTGGTTGAGCCTTCTACTTTCCTGTGCGTCATGACATCATATAGGTAGGACCAGGTCATGATGACTAATCTAGCATAACCCAGACTGATGACATGTCTATCAATAGCCCTGTAGGAACAGGAACGCCGACGTAGTGGTACACATCGGTGTCGAGATCCTAGTACGATCAGGGCCGATGTACCCACCCCCTAATCGTCCGAGGAATACGTGTCGCCCGTGCGTACCGGCGTCGTGGATCCTTATGCATAGTACCATCTCGGGGGGAGAGGGATCATGATCCGATGAGCACGTGTCGTGATTACATCAGAGTATTTCTTTGACACCGAGTACACGTGTCGCTATTTTGGAGTGTCTGAAAAATGTCCCATCAATTGCCCCCCCAGCCTTCGATCTTCTGACACCGAGAACACGCGTCATAAGGAGACGAAGGATTCTACAACTATCCCAACAACTTCATCATTGCCTCTAGCCGCTTTTCCCTGCTTAAGAGGTCGTGCGCATTAAATGCGCCTTTTCGTGCTTCTTGCCCAATGATGGGGATGGGTACTATATATAAATGGGCTTCCTCTCTCCCTCTCTTATTTTGCCATTTTGAACTTCTTTAGAGAGCCCTTGCCTGAAATCTCGCCGGAGACCTATTTCCTTTCGTTGTCTACTGTCATATCTTTCACCAAAGTTTTAAGGCCAGCGGACCCATCCTTGCTTCTGAACATCATGGAAGAAGGAATCACTTCAAGTCTTCAAGAAAAAATTCTGCTTACATTCTTGTGAGTCCTCGTATCTTCCTTCTCTTCATCCTTGTGTCTCTTCTTCTCGTTGTTTTTATGTTCTTTGATTTTTCAAAAACCAGAGGTGTTTCTGGTTGTCATTCTGTGACCAGCCCTCGGGAAACCTCCTTGGGGATCTTTGTGGAAAAACCCCTTCCTTCTTCACTTTTCATCATTTTTGGAGATGCCCCGACGTCGCCCTACCCCTGAGAATCCTCAGGCCAGTTCCTCGAGGCTAGGGAAGTACAAAGTGAAGGGAGGCGGGCAGATTAATAGGTTTAGGGTCCAATATCGCATTCCCCCATATGTAGACATAGAGGAATATAATCCCGCTTTGTATTCCCGTACTCTCGGGGCCGAGGATGAGATGCCCTTTTATACCAAAGCCATCATAGAGGGCAGAATTAGGTTCCCTCTGCCCCCTCTACTCCTCTAGTTCCTCTCTCATTTCAACATCTTCCCCGGGCAGTGTTGCCTCAATGTCTTCAGGATAATAATGGAAGTCTTAGAGCTTAACAATCGTCTCGGGATAAATGTTAGGCTGAACGATATCCTCTTTTGCTACTCCCTCTTGAGGGTCATGCCTCAGCAAAACTTCTTCCTTAAAGTCAGGGACCCATCCATGTATCTCGTAACTCACCTTCCTGACTCGGACAAGGGGTACAAGGATGATCTACTGATCTTCAAGGGATCCTGACAAACGGGTGCCGGTCCCGAATACAACGGTCTGATATGTCCTTTGGAATGGAGAACGACAAGTACGTCGACTTCTTCGAGTCTATTATTTTGTTATTGAGATTTTTTAGAAGTGTTCATAACTCTCTGTCCTCTCTCTTTTGTGTGCAAACGTTTCTGCTCGGGAAACAGCTCCTCCACTTCGATCCTTGGTGAACTTTGTCGACGTCGTCACTGTTTGGAGATTTGTTGGCGACGACGGGTTCGGTCGGCCTACTCACATTCTTCTGAACTATACCCCCGCATATAAAAAGTTTTCACAACTCCCCCAGCCTTTCGAGCCTTCGCGGTGGTCTGAACTCTTCGATCAGGCTGCGCAACAAGAGGTCGAGGAGAACTTGGAGGAAGACTCCGACCGGGATACAGAGGCGGAAGTAGAGTGTGTTGTTGAAGTTAAGGAGTTCGGGGCCAGAGAAGCTTTGGTTCCTTCGTACGCCAAAGTGGGGACTTCGGGGAGAGACTCGTAGCCTAACTTCCAAATCCTACAGTCCCTAGACGAGGAGGATGCCCTCGAGGTAGCCATGTCGAACACGCCTCGCATAGATCTGGGGTTTCTGAGGCAGAGGCAGGCCCTCGCTGTCGGGAGGGGACGAGGGTTAACCAACGGCGCCCCATCAACATGGACCAGCGTCACCCCACCTTCAAGAGTTGTTGGTCGGGATCAAGTGCACGACCGAAGTCCTCAGATCGAGGAGGAGAGAAGGATCAAACAAAGGCACGATGGCCTAGGTAGGGGATCCAGGGCCCTTTCCGCTCAGCAGCAAAGCGGGAGGGGCCGGGGGTTACCTCTTCCACCTCAGCAGCAACAGCAATAGCAGAGGCCACAACAACAGCACCAGCAGTAGAGGTAGACTCCACCTCCCCCTCCGCAGACGGTGGAAGTCGTAGAGTGGAGCCCTCGGGCCACTGATCACATGGACCGGGTGATCAAGGTTGATGACTCCATTTTGCAGGACCCCCATGTTGCCAACGCAGTGGGTGAGACGCTGCACTTCGAGGCCGACATAGTGGCTCACAGGGGGCGATCAATGAATGCGTTGTTTCGCTCCATCACTCAGAATTCTCTAGTGGTAAGTTCATCTTCATTCTAGTCTTTTCTAGCCGCGTTACTTTTTATTGACAAGTCCTTTCCTTCGCAGGCCACCCAATAGATTTTCATAATCGCTGCGTGATATCATGCAACTAGGATGGACCTCCAGTGAATCCAAGGGCAGAAGGAAGAGGCCGAGGGAGCCCTGGCCAGTGCTAAGGAGGATGTAGCTGCCAGGGATTCCACCCTCGTGGGACAGGCTGTTTAGATTGAGCAACTCCTCAAGGACGACGAATTGGCGAAATCGACGCTGAAAAGCTAAGTGCTGCATTGGACGACGCTAAGGAGAGGATTGCACAGCAGATGCAGCTGCTCTCTGCGGCAGAGGAGAGGGCTGTATGTTCAGAGGAGAGCTGTCTGGCTCTGACCCAGGAGCTGGACAGGATCAGGGCTGAGGCGGAGAATAAGAAGTCCGAGGAACAACTCCAAGAAGAGTTTGCCGATGAAGTGTGGCCTGCCCTCGAGGAAAATAGTAAGGAGTTCTTCAAGAAGGGGTGGGACGAGGCGCTCCGGTCTGCTGGGGTCCTTCCAGACTCCCCACTCTTCCAGATGCACAACTACGTGCAATCAGCAGAGATGGAGTAGGCCGAGGCCGAGATTGTTGTTGAGGGTGCGACTCCAACGCCGATGCCAGTTTCGGCAGACCCGCCTGAGACGGTAATTTTGGATTTATTCAACGATGTTCTGCCGGACCTAGCCCCTGACCACAATATTCCTCAGACTCTCCCTATTGTTGATTCACTCCCAACTCTACCTGCTCCTGAAGCTGCTCAACCCTTTTGCGCCGATTCGCCTTGCAGCGATGTGTTGGAGATGCCTAGGGCCAGATGAAGAATTTTTGCCCCCCCTTTTTTTTTGAACTGTACTCCTTTTCTCCTTTTTGTAGCTCTTGGGGACGCAAAGCCCATCTTTTAAAATGAAGCTTTTTTATGAGTACTTGCATTTCTTTACGTGCATTCTCTTCTCTTTTTTCTTTTTTCTTTTTACGACCTTGATATCCCCGATACCTGGGGAGTTATTTTGTCAGCCCGCCCGATTGGTTCAGCTTCATCATTGCTACGGACCGTACGCATCCGCAGAGGCTCGCCCTTCGTGAAACTTTATTCGTACTCTTTATTTCGAGGCACGAGTCTTTGAACTCTTTATCCAAGACCTTATCCTTCCAGGAGGATTGCTCTTGTTTTTCCTTCGGGGGCAGGAGTCCTTGAACTCTGTCCCCAGGGCATTACCCTTCCAGGAGGCTTGCTCTTGTTTTTCTATTCGGAGGTAGGAGTCTTTGAACTCTTTCCCCAGGGTCTTACCCTTCCAAGAGGCTTGCTCCTATTTTCTATTCAGAGGTAGGAGTTTTTGAACTCTGTCCTCAGGGCCTTACCATTTCAGGAGGCTTGCTCCTTATTTTTCCTTCGGGGGCAAGATTCCTTGAACTATGTCCCCAGGGCCTTACCCTTCCAGGAGGCTTACTCATGTTTTTCCTTCGGGGGCAGGAGTCTTTAAATTCTATCCCTAGGGCCTTACCCTTCTAGGAGGCTTGCTCCTATTTTCTGTTCGGAGGCAAGAGTTTTTGAACTCTGTCCCCAGGGCCTTACCCTTCCAGGAGACTTGCTCTTGTTTTCTATTCGGAGGCAGGAGTTTTTGAACTCCTCCCCCAGGGCCTTACCCTTGTAACTTTGCCATTGGTGAGCACCGAAGAAAATAATACTCAAAAATAGTATTTTTTTAGATTTATCACATTCCAAGGTTGTATTACAGGTTTTCCTTCCACATCTTCTAATCTATATGATCTGGAGCCTCCGATAAATACCACCTTGTAGGGCCCTTCCCAGTT
The DNA here is from genome assembly GCA_963454935.2 of Ilex paraguariensis. Classification (NCBI taxonomy): domain Eukaryota; kingdom Viridiplantae; phylum Streptophyta; class Magnoliopsida; order Aquifoliales; family Aquifoliaceae; genus Ilex; species Ilex paraguariensis. The sequence goes on along the minus strand of CAUOFW020001724.1, from coordinate 5,360,739 downwards.
AGGTCCCATTTTTCCTTCTGTCGGGTCCCGGGTATTGGCCGTTATCCTTCTGAGGACCAGATCGCCGATTCAAAACTCTCACACCTTGACCCTTTTGTTGTGAAGGTGGGAAATCTTTTCCTGATACTTGGCTACTCTCAAGGTGGCTATCTCCCTTCTTTCCTCTACTAGATTCAAATCCAATCCGAGTTGATGGTCGTTTCCCCTGTGTCGAAGGTTTCCGTCCTTATGGTCGGGAGCCCCACTTCCAGAGGTATGATTGCTTCCATTCTGTAAGTCAGGGAGTAAGGAGTTTCCCCTGTCGAGGACCGAGGGGTGGTTCTATACGCCCATGAAATGTTCAATAGTTCATCCGCCCATTCTCCCTTAGCTTTCTCCAATCTTTTCTTGATCCCATTAATAATTGTTTTGTTGGAGGCTTTTGCCTGCCCATTGGCTTGGGGGTAGGCAGGGGTGGAATAGAAATTACAGATTCTGAGTTGCTCGCAAAAAGATTTGAAACATCCGCTTGTGAACTGAGTCCCGTTATCTAATACAAGTGCTCGGGGGAATCCCAAATCTGATGACTATGTTTCCCCAGACAAACTTTTTAGCATCTATGTCGCGGATGTGAGTCAATGGCTCTGCCTCAACCCACTTGGTGAAGTAATCCATTGCCACAATGAGGAACTTCTTGTTTTCAGGAGTCTTAGGCAGAGGTCCAACCAAGTCGAGCCCCCATTGGGCGAATGGCCAAGGGCTTGTTAAGGGGTGCAGGTCCCCTGCGGGCTGTTTGATTGTCAGGAAAAACCTCTGACATTGGTCGCATTTCTGGACATATGCTTGTGCGTCCCTTTGCATCCGCGGCCACCAATATTCTTGAGACATGATGCGGTGTGCCATAAATCGCCCTCTAGAGTGCCCCCCACATATTCCTTCATGTACCTCGTAAATGAGGTCTTCCACCAGATCCTCCTAGACGCATAATAGGTAAGGCCCTGAGAACGACCTTTGGTATAGCTTCTGATTCGGGAAAATCCAAAATCTCGGGGCTTTAAGTTTTATCTTCCTAGCTTCCTTCGAACACTCCGGGAGGCCTCCTGTTACCACGAACCTGAGAAAAGGATCAATCCAGCTAGGCGACTTGTGTATGTCCTGAACGGCTATTGCCTCGGGGGCTTGGTCTATGCTGGAGGTGGAAAGGTATTCTATGGTGATTCTGCACGGCTAAGAGGACTCGAGTGCTGATGTTAGGCAAGCCAGGGCGTCGACATGCATGATCTTGTCTTAGGATACTTACTTGATCTCAATCTTTTCGAACTTACGGATTACAGTTGTCGCCTTGTGATGGTAAGCCTTCATCCTAGGGTCCCTGGTCTCAAACTCTCCGTTAACTTGGTTAACTACCAGCATGGAATCGCATTGTATGAGCAAGTCCGTAACTCCTATTGCCTCGGCTAACCAAAGTCCTGAGATGAGGGCCTCATACTCAGCTTCATTATTTGATGCTTTGAATCCCAGCCAAACGGCCTGCTCCGCGACCATCCCATCTGGAGAGACTAGCAAGATACCGATTCTGGACCCTTTACTGTTCGAGAAACGGTCCACACATAAAAGCTATGGTGATCCCTTACAATTCTTTAGGGACGCTATGCCAGAAGGAGGCAGTCTTTGTGGAACGGGAGGTTCCCCTGAAAACTCTGTTATGAAGTCCGCCAACACCTGACCCTTTATAGCAATTCGAGGTTTGAAATGAATGTTGTGTTCCCCCAGCTCCACTGCCCACTTGAAAATCCTTCCAGAGAGGTCTGTCTTCCTCAAAATGGCCTTTAAAGGCTGATCGGTAAGGACGATAATTAGGTGTACCTAAAAATAATGTCTTAGTTTTCTTGCAGTTGTGACCAGGGATAGAGCCAATTTTTCTAAGAGTAGACATCTTGTCTCCGCATCCAGGAGCGTCTTGCTTATGTAATAAATCGATTTCTGGCGGTGCTCATGCTCACGAATAAGTACCCCGCTGACGGCAAATTCTGATACAGATAAGTACAAAAAGAGCATTTCCCCCTAGACAGGGATGGATAGGGTCGGGAGAGTCTTGAGGTATTCCTTGATTCCTGTCAGGGCACCTTCGCACCCTTGGCTCCACATATCCTTCCCGGCCTCCTTGATGGCTTCAAAAAAGGGTTTGCATTTGTCTAAGGAGCGCGAGACGAAATGGTTAAGTGCCGCCAGCATCCCCGTGAGCTTTTGGACTTCTCGGACAGTTCGGGGGCTCCAGACGTCTAGGATCGCTTGAATCTGATCTGGGTTAGCTTCGAATCCTCACTGACTTATCAGATATCCGAGAAATTTACCTGACTCCACTCCGAAAATGCACTTTGTGGCGTTCAGCTTCAGCCCATACTCCCTGAGGGTGGAGAAGGTATCCACCAAATCCACCAGGTGGTCACAGCTTCGTTTGCTCTTTACCAACATATCATCAATGTAGACCTCCAAGGTGTTGCCGATCTGTTTTTTGAACATCTGATTCATCAGTCTCTGGTATGTTACCCCGGTGTTCTTTAGCCCAAACGACATCACTTTGTAACAGTAAACTCCCCTTGGAGTGATAAACGCCATCTTTTCTTGATCTGAGGGTGGAGAGGGATCTGGTGATATCATGCTCGGACATCCAAGAAGTCCATGTGTTGATATCCGGTAGTGGCATCTACTAACTGGTCCATCTTTGGCAGGGGATAGTCTTCCTTAGGACATGCCTTATTTAGATCAGTGAAGTCTACGCAGACGCGACATTTTCTCTCTTTTTTCTTCACGCAGACCGTGTTAGACAGACATTCCGGGAACTATACCTCCCGGATGGTATTCGCCTCCAAGAGTTTATCGATCTCTTCGTTGACCGCCTGGGCGTGGTGCGGCGCCATGCATTGACGTGGCTTTTGCTTTATTGGCTTGTGCGCCGGGTTAACATGCAGCTTGTGCGTGATTATTTCGGGGTCCACTCCCTTCATCTCCATTGCGTTCCAAGCGAACACGTATGTATTTCCCCTCAATAAGTCAAACATCTCCCCCTATTCGGCTGCGGGCATCACAGTTCCAACCAAGAAGTACCTTTCCTCTTCACCCCTCCACCAAGGGCACCTTTCGGAGGTCCTCCACCGATCGTTTCATCGGGTCAATCCGGGGGTCATCCATTCCTAGACGACCGGACTGTGATTGCTATTTTTCCAGGATCTCTTCTGGAGCGCGCCCCTTCTTTTGGGTGAAAACCCCCACTCTTACAACCAAGTAAAAACAGTTCTTCGCGAATGTTTGATCCCCTCGGATCTCCATGATCCTTTCTGGCGTAGCAAACTTCAATTTTTGGTGATAAGTGGAGTTTACCACTCTTAGGGCATGCAACCATGATCGTCCCATGATCACATTATAGGGAGAGTCCGTATCGATCACCACAAAACTCCGTATTAATGATGAAGGGACCCGTGATAACTGGCAAAGTAATTTTGCCTATGGGCAAGGTGAATGAGCCGTTAAATTCGACGAGGGGTGTCCTGACCTTGGTAAGGTCCTTGAGGTCGAAACTCATCCGCTTTAAAGTATCTGAATACATCACTTCTGAGGAATTCTCGGAGTCCACTAACACCCTCTTGACGTCGAACTTGCCTATCTTCAGTGTTATGATCAGGGCATCGTTATGGGGAGTTACCACGCCCGCCAAGTCTGCATTGGAGAACGTGATGCCCAGCTCGCCAATCCTGGTCCTTTTGCTGGCGGCCCCCCATCACTCTCGATAATTTTCCTTGTAAATGTTACTCTCTTGAGATCGGACTCGAGTTCCTTGGACGTCGGGCGATCTAGTGGACATACATGGATCACGTCTATGACATTGTCTAGCTCCCCGTCTGGGGCAGAGGCGTGTCTCTCTTCCGACTCAGGTTCTATGTATTCTTTTAAATAACCGTCCCGGACCAACCTTTCCAAGAAAGACTTGTATACTCTGCAACTTTCGGTGCGATGGGCGAAATCCCAGTGATAGAAGCACCTGACCTTTTGATCACAAGTGGAGGGATCACTTTGCATTATGGGCGGTAACTTGAAGAATGACTCATGTTTGATCTTGTGGAGCAACTTGTAGATAGGTTCTTTGAACATAGTCTGAACACCTTTGAATGACCCCCCTGAGGGGGTAGCAGCCCCTTTCGAGAAGTATCATCCCACTCCTTCTCTTTTCTCTTAGGTTGGAGGGTTCTGCCTTTGCTGCTCCCCATTTCGTCCTCGATCCTAGAGTATTTGTTTATTCGGGCCATCAGCTTGCCCATATCCGAGGGAGTCTTTTTAGTCAGGGATCGATACAAGTTCGTGTCCCTTGCTAAGCTAAGCCTGAAAGATGCCGCTGCCATAACTTTCGAACACCCTTGCACCTCATTAACCTCTTTTCAGTACTGGATGCATACTGGCGAAAGGTCTCGGATTCCCTCTGTCTGAGCGTCAGTAATGATCCTACGTCTTTAGGCCGCTTACTCCCTGTAATAAATCGGGTTAGGAACTGCCTCGTCAACTTTCTCCATAATTCAATACTGTTGGGGGGAAGAGCCTCGAACCACTTCATTGCGGAGTCCCCCAAGCTCATGGAAAACACTCGATAGAGAAACTGTTGGTTCGAATGATACAGGGACATCATTTGTTTGTACTGCCTGAGGTGAGCTTTGGGATCTGATCGCCCATCATAAGTTTTAAATCTTGGCACTACGAACTTCCTTGGTACCTCCATCTCTCGGATATCCTTGACAAAAGGCGATTGTATGGTCTCGTCTTCAGCGTCATCCTGGACAATCCTGCCATTTCTCCTGGATTCCAACTGAGCTCTGAGATCAGTTTTCCCCCTAAATGGATGTCTTGATAGGTCTCCGAGTTCATTGACGGGGCTCCCCTTTTTTGGGTGTCGCGTGGAAAGGGTTGAATCTTCCTCGGACTCGTTTCCCTTCCTCTGTCTTGACAGTCCTTGTTGGAGGTCTTCCAAGGCTAAAGGCCTTGCCTTCTTGGAATGGTCGTTGAGGGGGTGCTTGTTGGCTCTTGGGCGTTTCGGAGCCCTAGAACCTTCAGTCTTGTTATTTAAATGATTCCTCAGGTCCTCAGTTTCTACTTCTCGGGCAGGGAGTCCACGACAAGGGAACGAGTCCCTTGACCCTTCGCCGGAGGTGGCGAATTCGTTGAGCCGGCTTAGGACGTTCACATTGTCTTTTTTCAACTGTCGTAATCGATCCCCAAACTTTTCTTCGATCACCTCCTCCAGTTGACGAGCCAAGGGGGTGGATTCTCCTGACCTGATGCCTATACTGGTTTGAGGAGTAAGCCCACTTGACTGAATAGAGACATTTTTGTTGTCATCAGCATGACCCTTCCCTTCATCATGACGAGGAGCTTGCAAATCGAGACCTCTTTGCTGGGGACATTTCCTTTCCTGTCGAGTATTCACCATGGTCACTGTCCTTTCTAGAGAAGAAACTAGGAAAACTAGTCGTTTCCCACAGACGGCGCCAGATTGTGCGTGCAGGATCTTGCATAATATACACACAAGAATAAATCTCTCCCGTGGTGAACACGAGTCAGTCAATCGAATGGTCAGCCTTGTTGTTTGGAACAATGTGAGATCCGGTGGTAGCTTGGAACGATAATGGGTGACTTTTGTGGGGTCATCAGAGCGGTCCAGTAAGACTGCAGGAGGTTCCCGAAACACAGAAAAATGAGTTAGGAGGGCGCCAGAGTGTTTTCCGGCGTATCCCCTCCGACGATCAAGTTAGTTATTTGAGAAAGGGGAAGAAGAAAACATTGTGTATAGGTTTGAGAAGAGGTTTCTGCGTACCTCATCATGCATTTTGTGAAGAGTATTTATATCTTAAAAACTCATGATTGTTGTCAGTATGGTCAGCAGGTGATCATTAGAGGCAGCTAACGTGCACACTGGTTTTGAGGAGAAATGACCTCTTCCTTAACTGCTTGGGACCCCGAGCAACCAATGCATCACCCTCGGTCTATTGAGCATTTAATGACCTTCACTCGGCTGGGATATATTAAATGCTCTATCACAGGGTCATCCCTTGTCTTTCACTTCCGGGTCTTCACGCATTAAATGTTGTCTCATCAAGGGAAAGATGCATTAAATACTTGCTTTCCCAAGTGGTGTGTCAGCAAGGGCATTCTGGTCTTTTTGCCTCTGATCTGACACAGTATGCCACGTGCCAGCTCTCCTTTGGTTGAGCTTTCTGCTTTCCTGTGCGTCATGACATCATCTAGGTAGGACCAGGTCATAATGGCTAATCTAGCCTAACCCAGATTGATGACCTGTCAATCAATAGCCCTGCAGGAACAGGAACGCCGACGTAGTGGTACATATCGGTGCCGAGATCCCAGTACGGTCAGGGCCGATGTACCCACCCCCAAATCGTCCAAGGAATACTTGTCATCCGTGCGTACCGGCGTCGTGGATTTTTATGCATAGTACTATCTCGGGGGGAGAGGGATCATGATCCGACGAGCACGTGTCGTGATCACATCAGAGTATTTCTTTGACACCGAGTACACGTGTCGCTATTTTGGAGTGTCTGAAAAATGTCCCATTATTTGCCAACTTTAATGTTTGACAGTGTTTGGTTGTTTGCTATGAGATAAAATTTCAACTTTAAATTATGTTTATTGGTTTTCAAATGGGTTCGTATTTTATTTTATTTTTTTGTTTTCGATTCATAGTTTTATGAATACCTACCGGTGGGATTGGGGGTGTGATAAATTAAGAGAGCCTTTAAGGTGGGAGTAGCCTATTGAATTCCGTAGCACAATAGATTGTTTGAAGTATCAATTGCCTATTGAATTTGTTGATGTGTTTATATCAGAGTAATAAACTTTAGGGCACTCAAGAACACGTAAATCTTTTTAATGTCATTGGATGGAATGACCTAGTGAGCTATTTTCTTTATTATTTTATAGTTTGTTTTACCGCTTGATCTTGATAACTCAATTACTGGTTCTGATTGGAGTAGGGTGATACATTACAGTAAATTGGTAATTGATTGGGATTCAGCTTTCTAATTGACAATCTTTTTGTGTTATATAGTGTCTTTAAACATGAGTCCATTTACATTAATAAGGTACACACACCATGAAACACAAAAATTTGAGTTCAAAGTAGCAGAAATGTATACCCTTCCTTCAAATTACTACACAGTAGAGTGTAGACTAGTATATAAATATAATCTATATAATAAAATACATAACAACTTGAATTTTTATTCCCTATATATTTTTCTCTCTAAAAACATCACTCACGCATTTCTATCACATGTTTAATCATTTATATATTCCCTCCTAAAAACATCACTTCACTCATTTCTATCACATATTTAATCATTTAATATTTGATTAATTTGTAGTTAATATAATTTTTATTTTAAATATTATTTATATACGATATTATATACATGTTGAAAAAATTTAATATAGTGAGATCGATTTTTTGGACACTCGAATTTTATATTTTATCATACCTTCATGCACGGGTTATGACTAATAATAAAATATGTATCTTATCCTTCCACTTTTACACCCTACCAAACACAAAAAAAAATTCATTCTTTTCTACTTTCCATTCAAATATATCCTTAATAATGATTACCCTATGTAATTTAATAATTATCCCGTTAGAAGAAGTGGCGTAAATTTTTTTATTCGATTATTTTTTTATTGGACAGTAGCAGGACATACATAGTTTAATGTAAGAGTTACATTCAAATTCAATATGTACTCCACCCTTATAGTTCTAGCAAATATTCTCTTAAGAGTCTGAACTATCTGTCAAAACCCTACTCGGCCCTAATCTCATCACCGCCCATCTCACTCACTCCCCCCAAAACATGCCCTCCTCATACACCTCTATCGATCCAAAATACCAACTCAGTCGAAGCGCCAACAGCTCCAAGTTGTTTGTGGGTAACATCAAATAATCTCCAACAAATAAGTCAGGGTATCAAAGTCAGTTTTTCCTTCTCGTCTATTCAAATATTGATATTCATTGTTGTCATTCAATTCAATGAACAAATAGATGTTGTTGTTGTGGTTAAGTAAACAACTTTTTTTTTTCTTTTCTAAATTTTTTTATGAAGGATCAAAACTATTGTGCTCGAAGCTTTTTAATCATATCATAAGAACACGTAATTTTGGGGCCTTGTATTCTTGATATGTTTACACTATTTATGCTTCCTTGGATGGGATAATAGAAACTGAGGTATGCATATGGATTAAGATGTTAAGATATGCATTGATTTCTAAACTATGAACTGGAAAAAAAAAAAAAGAATTTTGTCTATAGGGTTGATAAAATACTATGTTTTCTAGTTCTATTATTGCATTTTTGTAAGTAACTGAGAACCTCTAGTAGGGTTTGGTAATTTGGTGGGGAGGAAAAGATGGGAAGAGACTTTTATAATTGGTAGCAGGCAACCAAATGTGAAAAAAAAATACCTATCTTCCTTATTATATCACAATACACGTAAAAGAATACGTGTGTTAGTTTTTGAAGCCAAAGGAGTTTGCTTAGTGTGATGTTATGCGAGCGTCACATTCACATGCTTTGCGACACGATTTGTCCTCAACTTCCTCTCCCCCATCTCTCTCTCTCTCTCTTGTAATTTTGCCAGTTTGTTTTGTCCACTTTCAGCCAAAATTTGTTGCCACATGTCAATAGTTGAAAATGTCAGGCCCCAAAGTGTGAAGTGCCGACTGGTGCCTCAACTTAATGGTAAAGTAGAACTACTTAGAAGTCAATGCCCGATTAACATTTTGATGACATTTTCTCAAATGACATTTAATTAACATTTTGATGTGTCAATGGAGTGAGTAATACATTACCTTGTATTACTCACTAAATTGACTTTACGCAAGGGTTACTCATAAAGCTATTTTTTTCCAATGAAGATAGGTCACAGGCCGAGAGGATTTGTAGGAATGAGAAACTTCAAATATAATGATATGGTAATGTAAAGTTTCAAGGTTGGTCTCATGAATCCAATGCTATTAGAAGCCAAGTGTCCTTCTTGGGATGATGGATTGCAGTCAAAGGGTTACCATTCCATTTATGGCATAGAGAAATCTTTAAGAAGATTGATGATTGTTGTTGGGGGGTTCATAGATGTTGATCGACAAACTGAAAATCTCGAAAATTTGTTGGAGACTAGAATTAGGGTTCATAAACCTTCATCGGGTCTTCTCAAGACTTCTTTCAATGTTGATTTTCATGGAAATTCTTTTCCTCTTAAAGTGAAGGTTTTTTCAAGCTTGGGGAGGTTCAGTCGAGAAAATAAGTTTGCAGCGAGGAGGTATTACGGGACATCGGTGCAATGGGCGAGAGGTTGAAGATAACTTACAAAAAGAAGGGTGGATTACGTGTCAGTCAAACATGGCAGTAAAATGAGAAGTTTGGTCTACCGACGGGTCATAATAAATGTACAGATTTCTCTAATTGTTTATTCAGGAAAGAAGATTATGAAGGAGGATTTGAAATTTGAAAATGATTTCAATTTACGATTTGATTTAATCAGGAGAAATTTAAGGAAAATGGATCAAAAAATGGTCAAATGCATTATGGGCTAATATGAATCACGGTAATGATGGAGATTGGGCCAAGAGAAATAATGAGTTAACTGGGCTAGGGAAACAAGCTGTTACTAATGATTCAAAAATTTTGGATAAGGGTGGGGATTGGGCCAAGAGAGATAATGAGTTATCTGGATTACAGAAAGGAGCTAGTAGCAGAGGTGATAAATAGGTGAGTTGAACTGTTATGAGTTGAGTTAAATTGAGTTACACTTAAAATAAAGTGAAAATGAATTTGGTTAAATTGGGATTGTGTGTTGTGTTACTATTTAAAAAAAAGTGAAAATGAATTGGGTTAAATTGGGGTTGTGTTTTGTGTTATTTTAAATCCAACTCATAACAGTTCAACTCACCTATTTATCACCTCTGTCATCAGCTTCTTTTCGTAATCTAGATAACATATTATCTCTCTTGGTCCAATCTCCACCCTTATCTAAAATTTCTGACCCATTAGTAACAGCTTGTTTCCCTAGCCCAATTAACTCATTATTTCTCTTGGCCCAATCTCCATCATTACCGTGATCCATATTAGCACAACGCATAATGCATTTGACCATTTTTTGATCTATTTTCCTTAAATTTCTCCCAATTAAATCAAATCGTAAACTAAAATCATTTTCAAATTTCAAATCCTCCTTCATAATCTGTACATTTATTGTGACCCATCACTAGACCAAACTTCTCATTTTGCTGTCTTGTTTGATTACCACGTAATCAACCCTTCCCTTTGTAAGTTATCTTCAACCTCTCGCCCATTGCAACGATTTTCAGTAATACCTCCTTGCTGCAAACTTATTTTCTCGACTGAACCTCCCCAAGCTTGTAAAAACCTTCACTCTAATAGGAAAAGATTTCCCATGAAAATCAACATTGAAAGAAGTCTTGAGAAGACCTGATGAAGATTTATGAACCCTAATTCTAGTCTCAAACAAATTTCCGAGATTTTCAGTTTGTCGATCAACATCTATGAACCCCCCACAACAATCACCAATCTTCTTAAAGACTTCTCTATGTCACAAATGGAATGATAACCCTTCTACTGCAATCCATCCTCCCAAGAATGGCACTTGGATTCTAATAGCATTGGATTCATGAGACCAACGTTGAAGCTTTACATTATCATATCCTTCTATTTGAAGCTTCTCATTCTTACAAATCCTCTCGGCCTGTGACTTATCTTCATTGGAAAAAAATGACTTTATCATCATTATTTATCAACTGAGTAACCCTTGCGTAGAGTCAATTTATTTAGTAATACAAGGTAATGTATTACTCACTCCATTGACACATCAAAATGTTAATTAAATGTCATTTGAGAAATTGTAATGATTCTCGTGGTGCTATAGTTTTGTGGAGAATGATTGCAAATTTATGGTGGTGGAGGCATCAACAATTGTCTTTCATGATAGAGGCATTGAGGGAAAAAGCTAAGGTGAGTGAATTACTGGTGATATTTTTTTATGCACAAGTTTCTTTTTTTACCATGTAAGTTTTTGATAAAAGTGGTAGCTGATATCTTGATTTGTGTACTCTCATCATTATCATCTGATACATATCTGTTCATGTTTTGTGCTAAGTATGTGTGAGGGTATTTTTTGATAAATGGTGCTTGTATTTACTTCTTGTCGCAGGCTTGCAGCAATGCTCTCTCATGCTTGAGCTTTGGCTCTGCATGATTTTGGCATGATCTTGGATGCATGTGTTATATATTTATTTACTAGCCAAGTTACAATCCATATTTGCTCTACAATTAACATTGCTACCTTCACAAACTGAGACTTAACAGATCAGAATAATTCAACAAATATCCTTTCCTCTTACTAGTATATCTTTCCCTTAAGTGCCTTCAAAGAATTTGCGTTAATAAGTTGGGTGGTGGCTGCCTAACTGGACCCAAGCATATGCGTAAGCTGTACACAACACATGCATGACTTGTTGAGCTCTTAGACTGCCATCATATATTGATCTTGCTTGTTTAGACTATGTGGACAAGCTTGAAGAGACTAGTTTCCATGCCCAGCTCAAGCTATTGATGAGAAGCATATTTAATACTTGGGCCTAATTGTTAAATACTTAGCCAAGTTCAAACCCCGCTTGATTTTGGGGAACAAAAATTAATGATCGATCTAAAGTAAGTCTGAGTTACTCTTTTGATCCACCCTTCATACTATGTCTTCTACTTGTAATATTGGATTAATCAAATGCTAGATTAGCTACATGCATATTTTATTTTTCAATGGACAAAACAAAAAAGGAATAGGTTAATTTCCAAACCAGTAAGTAAAACACATCCCTCTTTAAGGAAAATCTAGTACAACTGGTAAAGTGATTACAAAAGTGGCATACATGAAACCTTATTTAGTTGTATGCACTAACACTACAATGCACATTATTATAAAGAAAAAGTGGGGTTAGACTTGAATTTACACATCCCATGCTGGTTAAAATGAGAAGCAACTTTTATTTTTCTAGGCTTATTAGTAGGGATTGCAGCGGTTTCAGAAGTGCTTGATAAGCAATTGCTAGAAAGACATGTGTATGATCCTCCCCCCATTAAAGTCTTCATCTTCTTATGTGTGACTTATTGAAAACTTCAGATAATTCTAGGGTTTTCAGTTTTTAAGAAGAGTCTCAAAACGTGAGAAATGTTGAGAGATTGCATGGTCCAGTAGAAGACGACTTCTTGGGATTGAAGTACCCAATTGGTCGCTGCTTCTTATCATGGACTCTAGTCCACGATTTTGAAACAAACCTCCTAATGCACCCGATCATTCACTTTATTGCCCTAAATGAATAAACCTCGTGTTTGTAAGCGTGAACGTATAGAATGGTTTATTTATTTGCTAATGGTTAATGGTGACCATGTTTCCTAGCTGTTGACATTAAATGTAGCTGTGCCTTGTAGATAGGGTTTTGTGCCAACAACAATGCTTCCAGTGGCTCTAAAGTTGACCTAACTTTAATTGCAATATGAATTAGCTCTGCAATTTTGGTTCTTATTTTGTTATTCCACAACTACTTTTATGATTTGCCAAAACAAGGTATATAATCAAACATATTTTTTCCTGAATGAAAATTTCATTTTATGACACTCCCTCACATTCACACTGTAAACTTCATTGATTGATTTCCACCCAACCATATTCAATCTTTTTGATAGTAAATACAATGATTTGTTTTCATATGGTATAGACCTTCCAGTTATGTTATTCAGTTTTGATAAGTTGCCAAACATCTGAGATATATATGTTCTTTTATTTAAGTAATTGTTTTGAAAATAACGAGCTGTAGATGGAAGAAGCATCTATGGTGGGGAAAAACATTTAATTAACCGTTCAGAACCATGTAAGACCAATTCTCATGCACAGCTAAATTACCAGGGGAAAAAAGTAAGGACAAGTAGATTTTTTTTTTATTTCTTTTGATAGCTTTTGAACTTGTTTAGTGCTTCAAGAACTGCTCAGTTGTTATCAAAATGCAGTATCACATCTACTTCTGAATCAACGGTAACTGTATGGGCCCGAGAATATGTAGGATTTGAAGGGTTAATGGAGCTGTCAACAGGCGTTGTTACTAATTATGACCAGCTCAAATCCGTATTCATCTAATTTGGATAACCAAACAAAATCATGCAGTTCATGTGCAAACGAGAAAATGATGATTCACCGGCGTCACTGCTAATTTTCATTCTGAATTTTTTTAGTTGAGGTCTTGATCCATGAATGGAGCTGCCATATTTGATTACAACTTGTATATTGGACCATTATTTGGTGTTTATAGGTATGGTATTGGCAAATTCAGTTGGTGCATCCATTCTTGCATTCTGATAGTGCCTTTTAGTTCCATTTGTCTGATTACATGGCTTTATCTTTTTTGTGGAGTTCTGTAAAATGCATATTCCATTTTAATGTGGAAAATCTAACTTTTACTTTGTGTATTGTTGAATGGCTAGCTCTTATTTCTTATCCATTCGATTAAGCTACGTGTTTTTTGTTTCTTAAAAGAAAAACTCCTGTATTTGGCATAGAACATATATTATTGCAAAACGAATGTATCAAAAGTGCGAGTATGACTTGGTGAAATTATGCTATTATTTCTTTGTACATCATGTTTGACTGGTGTGATCATGTTCCTACAAATTCATTTTTTGGTTTTCTTTTTCCCCCTTTCCAAGTGCACAACTCAATTAAAAATGACAAGCCTTGAGAGCCAGTTACCAAGGATGGCCTACATAATTTTTTGTCCCTAAGCTGTATTAATGGCCATCTGATATTTCTGTCCTACTCCTTACCACCTCAATCCTTGTCTTTTTTGCCTTTGTTCTTGTTATCGTTATGTACTTGAATCATGTTCTTCGATATCTCTGTTGTGCAATGATTCCATATGTAAAAGCAGCTTAGAGACTTAGATGATTGATCCTGTCCTCAGGTGGTGCAACTGCAACCTCAATCTTCTCATGTGATCAGTCGTTTTATTTGGTCTTTTGTTCTGTCATTTGTGATAAATCCATTCAACTATCTCAATTCAGCTATAGGTGCAATCTGGCTAGCTTTGTTGCAACTTCCAGCCACCAAGAGCTGACAATATTTCTATTTGATATAACCTGGAATATGATTGTACATATGACTGTTTGTCTTGTTTTCTTTTTCACTTTCTTTCTTTCTGATTTATTGTTTTCTTAATGTAGAATATGTTTTGTCCCCCACCCCACCCACAAAAAGTTTGCTTGAGCACGGCAATTTAGCTTAGTGCACAATACAATTCAAATATGTATACGGACATTTTGTGGGAAAGTATGAAAGTAATCTCTTAGCAGCTTGCTGCTAATCTTGGGGCAAGAAGGTTTGCGATGGTGGATGCCCAACATCAAATCTATAATGTCCTCTTATGAAGATGTGTTCTTTGAGTTTTCGGTCGGTGTTCCTTATAAGTGATGTGTTGTAGCAGTGCCCTATTGCAATGATGTATGGATCACTTGAGAGTAAGACCTCCATTGTTCCTAGTGAACAGCTGAAGGCTGTTGCATGTCACACTGACCATAGGTATATAGGGTCTTCATAGGATACATGTTTATATGAAGGAATTCTTTGCAGCATTACTCGACTAAAATATTTGATTTGTGTTATTTAGCTGCTTTCCTTTTTAATATTTTGGAGCAACTTGAGATTATAAGGATAAAGGCACATTAGGCTTTCAATATGATGCAGAAAACTTAGCATAGAGCATGCACTTCTTTGGCTATACATTCAGAAACTGGGTGTACATGAAGAATTTTTAAATAGGTTTAGCAGCTAGACCAAACAGTTATATTTGCTTGAAGAAGACTTGCAATTTTGAGATTACTAGCAAGGTTGGTTTGTTGTTTGCTTGAGGTTAATAGCATGGTTGGTTTATTGATTTTGAGGGTGCATTTTTGGATATTTATTTAGAATGTAAATATGATGTTAGAGCTTTTTTTTCTAGAATCTAGCATGTAAATGAAATTAGAACTTTTTAACTTCGTCTGGTTGATTTCAAATCCATGATGTTACTTTTTCATGATTGTCCCTTGCGGTTAGGACCAAATACATGCTTGATTTTTCAGAAGGAAATCGGAGGTGAATTTCGTTGAAGATGCATTAATCTATGGATGGTAGGTGATTATGAAGTTTTGATGTGGCTATAATAAATCCTTATTTTTAAAGCATTGGGATAGTAGCATTGGGCATGCAGTTTTTTTTTTTTAATATATTCGGGTAAATAATGAAATAGGTCACTGTATACTGTCAGGGTAACTCAAATGGTTAAGATTTAGTGGTTAATAGTTTGAATGTCACTTGAAATGTCTAGATTTTCAAGTCAGTTTTTGGTCTTTTAGAGAAAAATAATTTTTTTTTTTTTTTTTTATGAATTTTTTGTCAATTTGTTCCTGTAGAGTTTATTAAAGTAAAGTGTCCGGATCACATATTAGTTTCGAATTTTAGGCTAGAGTCCATTTAGTATCGTACTCTTCTTTGTCCATTTTTTCAAAATTATTTTTTTGTCTTATTTTTCTTTTGTAATTTGTTTCCGATTATATTCTAATGGTGATATGAGACTTGTAATTTTGACCAACCGTTACTACATACAAAAGAATCCAACAAATGGTGACTATTGATATGTTGAATCCTGACGTAGAGAACGAACAAGCATATATGCATATACATAATAAAATAATACATAACAAATTGATGTTTGATTTATTTGTGTTACCGAATGTTTTCTTAGGCAGGGATTATTATTGGTATACTTATATATAACTGGGTCTATAAGCTCAACCCAAAATTTGATTGGGCTAAAATATATAGTCCAGATCCAATCCACGGGTCAAAGATTGCACCTATAATCAATATGTACGTAAATGGAGCTATGCACATGTTGCACACCAGTTTACACATACATGAGCACAGTCGTCAACAGTGTATAAACGGGACAATTTCACACATGACCCACAAAATTCAATATAAGCTCAATAAATATTTAGGAATTTGAGTTTGATTTTTTTAGAGTTGAGGGGTAAATGGGATAATCTGTTAGACTCTTCAAATAATAGGGTAGACAAAAAATATGAACTCGCTAAACATAATTTACACATCGCATGAATTTGTTTCAACACAAATTACTACTAAGATGGGTATAGATTAGGGGTGTTCATTGTATCTTAGGGTAAGAATAATGATATTCTATATTTTATAGAAGAATTTTACTTAGCCGACTCTACTCGATCAAGTTAAACAAATGGGTAGAAAATCGGTTAAACACATATTTTTTAGTTATTAATTTTTGAATTATTTTAATAATTAAATTATGTAACTTGTACCAATTAATCAATACAATAAACTAATAATGCTAAATAAAACACAATAAAGTCGAGAATATATAAACAATTACAATAAAACACAATAAGAAAGAAGAGAAGGTGTAGTGATTTTAGCATTTTTGCACACATTAACACACACACACACACACACATATATACACAAGTAGGGGCAGGTAAGAATACGTAATTTTTATGGGTATTTTGTATTTCTATTTGATTTTTGTAAGATACTAAAATATTTTCATTGGCCAACCTGATTTTTTACCATAATCGATCCATAGAGTTGGGTAGGATCAAAATATACGAATAATTAAAAATTTGAACACTCTTGATACAGAGATGGACTAAATTTTGATACAAAATGATCTCTTGTCAACCTTAGTCAGTAGGGCCGACATATTGTACTATTTTTGGCCTCTTTCTTCCACAGCTTATAACTTTGATAATTTTACGCACAACCTATAAATTCAACACAAAATCAATATAGTTTTAGGTAGTTTGAGTTTAGAATTCTCGAATTTGAATGGCAAACGGGTGAATTTAGTACTCTTTGAATAAATAAGTCGACACACAACATAAACTCACTAAACATAATTAACACACGATACGAACTCATTAAAAATAGTTTATAAATTACACGAACTCAGCACAACACAAATTACAAATAAATTGGATAAAGATTAAATAAATTTTGATATGAAAACGAGTGGAACACAAAAGAATCCTTAGTTAGGTAGGCTTGATAATCGAGTCGAAACTATCGAATTTGTTTTTCTAAAAGAGCTGAGCAAAAAATTAGCTTAATTTAAGCCGAATATGAATAGTTAAATTATTTTACACATAAACAAGTTGAGTCGAGTCTTGATTAAAAAAAATTTAAAACTTGACTCGTTTAAAAAATAAATCGAAACCAAGGCTAAAACGAAGAAAACTCAAATAACTTTAACTCTGATTATCAGCCGTAGCATTAAGTGTGAATGACTCAAATCGAAGAAATTGTAGAATTTTAAAATTAAGAGGGTCTAGATCCAATTGACTTAAAATTAAGCCCACGTATTCCAGGCGGGTCATGGGTTGGGTTGAAATAGCACATGGACTCAGACTGAGACCGAAGAGACACTTAAACCCCTGCGAAGCAAAATATATAGGCGCGCGAGAAGTGGACGTCGAAAATTCTTCGCTGTCTCGTCGTCGGCTCCTCTTCTGCGGGAAGAGAAGCTCTCCGAAGCACGAGCATTGCCGAAGACTTGAAAACCTAGTCGTGGCCAAAGCTGAAAAGAATCGTTCCAATTTCGATAATCGGAGGTAGGTGCACTGTGAGATCCAGAGCTTGTCTGTCATTCTGCTCTATACCTGACCGGTGACGGATCAATAACGAGGAAACGCTTTGTAGAACAAGGTTTTCCTCCTCTCTCTCTCTTCCTCTCTTCGTGGATATATATATCGAAGCACACACAAATCGATATATGTGCATGCATGAATGATTCTATGCATATATATGTACATGCACGATCGTGCAAATTATCTCAGATATGACCCATTTCGGGTGCTATTTCGAGTCTGATCGGATTTTTTTGGTACCCGTATAAAATTTCTTACGTTGTTCTTTGCTGTTGTGTTTTTTGATCAGACTGGTGGTTGGTTTCTTTATCTCCGATCTCATCAAAAGTTTCCTCGCTGATGTAAATTTTTTGCGAAATTTGTATTATTTTTTATGTACAAGTTTCTTTGTCTGTTTTTTTTTTTTGACCATAGAAGTTTTGTTTTTGATAAGTTGGTGGCTGATTTCTTGATCATTGCACTCTTATCATCTGATATATATAAATCTGTGCATGTGTTGTGCGAGTCTGTGTTGGAGTATGTTTTCGATAAGATGGAGGCCGATTTCTCGATATCTGGACTCTGAATGTATCTGTGCATGTTTTGTGCAAGTAAGTGAGGGAATGTTTTTGGTTTGTATGTGTGTGTGTTTTTGGGGTTACTTATGATGCATGTTTCCTGCTGCCGTAAGAGGATTATTGAGTTTAATTCCCTGCGTGTGTGCATTTCAGATTTCTTGATTCAAATGTTAATAATAGTTATTCGAAGCAGCATATGGAAAAAAAGCTTTGAAAAGGTATTTATTCATACTAGTATTACTCAGCTGCGGATCTTAATGAAAGTATGCTTTTGACTTAATTGGCAGTGCGACAATTAATTTCGCCAACCCTTATTTGCCAATATCCTTTATCATTAATAGCATTTTTAGTAAATCTTGAGGCTTGATCAAAATGTAGACTCTCTTTTTATGTCAATGTGTAAATCGCATCCTGAATTAAGTTTTCCAGCATTTACCACATTGCAAAAATAAAACGGCTGTCTTTGGTTCTCCCCTCGGCTGAACCCATTTAATTGTATTTACTTCTAATCATAGTCTCACAGCGATGCTCTCTCATGCTTGAACTTTAGCTCAGCTTGACCTTGGCATGATCTTGGATGCATGTGTTATATGTTTATGTTCTAGCCTAGTTACCATCCATATTTGCTCGACAAGTAACATTGCTAGCTTCCCAGACTGCAACTTAACAAATCAGAATAGTTCTACACAATATCTGTTCAGCTCACTATTATATTGTTCCCGTAAGTGCCTTGAAAGATTATGCGGTTTAAAGTTGCATGGGTGCTTGTTGAGCACTTAGACTGAACTAGATTTTGATCTTGCTTGTTTAGACTGGGCGGACAATCTTGAAGAAACTAGTTTCACCCCAACTCAAGCTATTGATGAGAAGCATTTTTAATCCTCAGGCCTAATTGATCTGAAGGTTTCGGGTAAATTTGCTTCCTTGGCTCATTGAAGAAATGAGCTAGGGTTCAAACTCCGCTTGTTTTATTGGTAAACAAAAAATATATGAACCATATACTTAAGTTTCAGTTACTTTGTTGATCAACCCCTCATGCTATGTTTTCTACTTGTAATCTTAGGTTAATCATATGCTAGATTAGCCACACACATCTTTTAGTTTATAACGGACCACAGAAGTGCCCAAGAGCATTGTTTAATTTCAACCCTGAAGGTAAAACAACTCTTCTTTTTAAGGAAGACCGAGTACAACCAACAAAGTGATGTAAAAGTAGCATGCACTAGACGAGAAATTATTTACTTACGTGCACTAAAACTAATCAGAAAAGCTCAAAGTCGGGTTAAACTTGAGTTTGCACATCTCATGTTGATTGAAATGAGAAGCAACTTTTATTTTTTTTGGGCACATCAGTAGCGATTTTAGTGACTTTGGAAGTGCTTGATAAATAACCCAACTGCTAGAAAGACACGGCCATGGTTATGATCCTCTCCATGTTAAAGTCATCATCTTCTCATGCTTGACTTAATTGAAAAATTTTAGATAATTCTAGGGTTCCAGTTTTAAGAGTCTCAGCTTTGAGAATCATTGTGTGGCATTGCTGAACCGATCATTTACCTTATTGCCCTAAATGGACAAATCTTGCTTTTGTAAGTGTGAACATATGTCATAACTGATTTATTTGCTAATGATTAATGGTTTTGGTGTTTTTAGCTATTGATATCAAATGTAACTGTGCTATATATAGGGTTTTGCATTGACAATAATGCTTTTAGTGGCTCCAAAGTTGACCTAATTTTAATTTCACTATAAATTTATCTGCTGCTTCTTATTTTGTGATTTCATAACTACTTTTGCACTTTGCCAAAATGAGATATATTTCTTGGCATGTTTTTCCCTAATGAAGTTTTAATTTGAAGACACTCCCACGAATTGTTAAAATTTTGTTTTGAAACGGTAGAAAACTACTGAAATAAATCAATTAATGAATTGCAATTTGAATGCTCTAAGGCGTTTCGGAATGTTTCAAAAGGTTTTGGCCTGTTTCCACTGAAATTGCAAAATATTTTAAGGTGTTTCAAACTGTTTTGGTATATTTTAACCAATGTTTCAAAACATTTTGGAAATGAATTCCTAATTTTTTTAATTTCTATTATATTTTTGAAATATTTCCAAAATGATTTTGAAAAGTTTTCGGTTTCTAAGTGGCTGAAACAATATAACAAAACAAAATTTTGATATTTGACTCCCATATATGGCCACGGTAAAAACACATAGTTTTGTTTTCAATGCATATGCCTTCCAGTTATATTATTTAGATTTGGTAAGTTGACAAACTTTCGAGATATATTGTGTTTATTCAAGTAATGGTTTGAAAAGAACAAGTAGAAGATAGTAGAATCATCTTTGGAGGGGGAAACTGCTAAAATAACTGGTTAGAACTACATAAAGAGCATTGCTTACGCATAGCTAATTAACAGGGGACTAGTGAAAGTGTCATATTTGACTACAATGAGTATAGTTGACCATTGTTTGATGTTTAGACACAGGGTATTGGCAAATTCAGCTGGTGCATTCCTTCTTGCATTCTGATAGTGTTGTTTAATTCCATATTGTGTTGGTTGGGCTTCTCTGACATTATCTTGTTTGGTATTTACATATTGAACAATGAATCCTTTTCTCATCTATTCAATCAAGATACGTATTTTTCGTTTCTTGAAGGAAAGTTTCCTGTATTTGGCATAAATATTATTGCAAAATGAAGGTATCCATAATGCTAGGGCTACTAGTTGACATTATACATTCATTTTTTTGTGAAGCATGTTTGAGTGGTATGATAATGTTTCTACACATTCATTTTTTCGTGTTTTTTTTCCCTTTCAAGTGTACAACTCAATTAAATTTGACAAAGCCTTCAATGCCAATTACCTAGGATGGGCTACACAAAATTTTTTATCCCTAAGCTGTATTAATGCGTAATGACCATGTGATCTGTCCTTACCGCCTCAATCCTTGTCTTTTTTGCCATTTCACTTGTTCTTATTGTTTACTTGAACTATTTTATTGTTTACTTGAACCATTTTCTTCGATATCTCCGTCACCGTCAATCGTCCAAGATAGAAAACAGGAAAAGCAGCTTAGGGGCCTTAAATGATTCAGCTTGTCTCAAATGCTGAAACTTCAATCTTCTCACTGGATCAGTCCTTTTATTCGGTCTTTTGTATTGTCATTTGTAATTAATCCATCCAGCTATCTCAATTCAGCTATAGGTGCAATCTTGCAATTTTGAATTAGATTGCTTTCTTTATCATAATATCATATAATATGTTTCGCATCATTGTTTAGCATAATCCTCATTAATATGAGGAATATTCCAAGAGTGATTTCCACACTATAAGTGCTCCTTTATCTTTGGGAGACATTTTTTCCATCTTTATCTATCTCAGAGTTTATAGTGTACATCCATCAAGAGTTACAACAATTATTCCTCTTTCTGGTTCTATTGAATTCACCTGTCATGCATTCTTAATCTTGCTAAACCTAAATGTTTACTTTCTAACCACGATTGGCTTTGCTTTGTTACAATCTTGGGCCACTAAGATCTACAATATTTTTATTGGATTTAAGCTGATATTTGACATTGGATATGACTGTTAGATTCATTTATTTTTTACTTTCTTTCTGATTTTATTGTTTTCTTAACATAGTTTGTCCCCTCCACCACCAACCCCCCCCGGGGGGCGCGGGTTCAAGTTTGTGTGCATCATACACTGTAAAGGATTAGCTGTTTAATTAAGTCAGTACAGTCAATAAAGCAAATAGATATTTTGGGATAAAGCATGCAAATAATCTACTAACAGAGCTGCCTAAGCTAGCAGCAAAAAGGTTTCTTATAGGTGCCCGAACATCAAATTTACAGTGTCATCTTATGAAGATATGTCTAATGGTTTTTTCAGTTGGTGTTCCTTATAAGCAATGATTGTAGCAGTCCCAAGTGCAATGGTATATAGATCACTTGAGACGAGGACCATTGTTTGTAGTGAACAGATGAGAAATTCTTTGCAGCATGACTGAACTAAAATATTGATTTGTGCTATTCAGCTGTTTTCTTTGTGTATTTTGGTGCAACTTGAGATTATAAGGCTAAAGGCGCATTAGGCTTTCAATCTGATGGGGAAACTTTAGCATAAAGCAAACACTTCTTTGGCTAATCATTCAGACATTGATTGTAATTGCATTATTTGTTTAATAGGTTTAGCAGCTAGACTAACCAATTATATTTTATTGAAGAAAATTTACGATTTTGAAGTTCATGGTTGGTTTTTTATTTGCTTGAGGATAATAGCATGGTTGGTTTACTAATTTTGAGGGTGCATTTTTTGCTATTTATTTAGAATGTAATGACGTTAGAAATTGTTGACCGTATTCGGTTAGACTTCAAGTCCCCGGAGTTACTTTTTCATGATAGTCTCTTGGGGTTAGGACCAAATCCATGCTTGCTTTTTCAAAAGAAAATTGGAGTTCAATGTTTAAGATGTATTAATGTGAAGAAGCTGAACCTATACCTCTTAATTTAAACATACTAGGGGAAGGGGGAAAATCTTGAGGATGGCAGATGAGATGAGAAACTAGTACTATTTAGGAGTAGAATTAGGGGTGTTCAAATTTTCAACCGGCCGCAAGTTCCTACCCTACCTTACTCTACTGAACGGCTAGCCGCAAAAATTGGGTAGGAATGCGGAAGAGTTTTTGGTCTTCCTACAATTTTCCGGTAGGAATGCGGAATAACCATTCATATCCGTATTCCTACCCTATCCAACCCGCAATAATTTTTTAATATATATATAAACTAAAAAAGCCCTAACCACCGGCAGAGTAATTATGATTTTAATGTATTTCATATGGTTTAAAGTTTAAACTTAAATTAATTGTTATTGTATTTATGTAATAATTATGGTGGATTGATGTTCATATTTTCTTGTGTTTTATTATAATTTTTGTTGTAGTTGTTTTAGATTTTAGTGTTAATTGATTTATTGTGTTGATAAATTGGTAAATGTTATTTAATTAAATTGTTAAAATGATCCAAAAATTAATTGTTATAAAAATATTTACCCGATTTCCTATTCGACTTCCTACCCGATTAATCGGGTAGGAATACCACACCTGTCAGGTAGGGTAGGCCAAGAAAAAACTCTTTCGCAAAATATCGGGTAGGAAGACGGAAGAGCATATTTTCTACCCGTATGATAGGGTGAACACCCCTAAGTAGAATGCTTAAAGAGGCCTTATAGAACCTAGAGGTTGAGACTAACGTTACGTAAAGTAGAATGACGGAAGGCAATAGAAAAATTTCGAGAGAGGTTCTTGGAGAGTCAAAGGATAGAGGGCTTGTGGGAAAAAAAACTTGGTGGTGGATTGATGATGTACACGAGGTAGTTAAAGTAAAGAAATAATCCTTTAAGAGATGGAAAAATGATAAAAATAGAGAGAACTTCCAAAGATATAAATTAGCTAACAAGGAGGTTAAAAAGATAGTTAAAGATGCTAAGTTAAAAGCCTATAATGACTTGTACAAAAAACTAGATAGAAAAGAGGGAGAAAAAGACATCTAAAAACTAGTTAAAATTAGATAAAGGAAAACAAGAGACTTTAACCAAGTTAAGTGCATCAAGGGAGAGGACTCAAAGGTTTTAGTTAAAGATGAGGAAATAAATGATCGGTAGAAAGACTATTTTGAGAAACTGTTAAACGAAAATCACTTAGGAAATTTAGAAGAGATAGAAAATGGTAGGATCCATGGAACTCTCTTTCGTAGAATAAAGAATTTGGAGGTAGAGTTTGCATTGAAAAAAATGAAATCAGGCAAGGTTTTAGAACTGGATGAAATTTCAATTAAGGTTTGAAAGTGCTTAGGGTATGAGTAGGTGGTTAACGAAATTATTCAATAGAATTATTGCTACTAGAAAAATGCCCGATAAATGGAGAAGGAGTATTTTAGTACCTATCTATAAAAATAAAGGAGATATTTAAAATTATAATAATTATAAAGGGATAAAATTAATGAGTTATATAATGAAATTATGGAAAAGGGCTATTGAATAGCATCTAAGAGTTGAGACTACAGTGTCGAAAAATTAGTTTGGGTTTATGCTGGATGGATCAACTATGAAGGGCATATATTTATTGAGTACACTCATAGAAAGTATAGAGAAGAAGAAAAATCTTCATATGATATTTATAGATCTAGAAAAGGCGTATAATAAATTACCTAGAACTATAACATGGAGGTTGCTTGAGAGAAAATGAGTGATGAATAGATATATTGAGGTGATAAAGGACATGCATGATGGGGGATATGACTACAATTAGGTCTTCCGTGGGAGAAAGTAAAGAATTTTTAATCACGGTGGAATTATACCAAGGATCGAACCTAAGTCCATACCTATTCGTCATAATTATGGGTGAACTCACTAGCCATATTCAAGATAATGTCCCACGGTGTATGCTATTTACAGATGAAACTTGAAGGGGGATTAACAATAAGTTAAAAATTTGGAGAGAGACACTCGAGTCAAAAGGGTTTAAAATAAGGAGTAAGACTGAATATATGCAATGTAATTTTAGTAATAAAAGAAGTAGACATGGTGAAAAAGTTAAGATTGAAAATTAAGAAATACTAATGAGTAAACAATTTAGATATCTAGGATTGATCATTAAAAATGATGGAAAGATTGAAGATGGTGTAACTCATTGAATCAACGCCGGTTGGCTTAAGTGGAGGAATGCCTCTGACATATTATGTGATAGGAGGATACCAATAAAATTGAAAGGTAAGTTTTATCGAACAACTATAAGGACAACAATGTTGTATGAAATAGAACGTTAGGCAACTAAAAATTAATATAGTGACAAAATGAGTGTAGCGGAAATGAGAATGCTAAGGTGGATGTGTGAAAAAACTAGAAGTGATAGTATAAAAAATGACCGTATTAGAGAAATGGTAGAAGTAGCTCTAATTGATGATAATTTAAGAGAAAATAGATTAAGATGATTTGATCATATTCAATGGAGGTCGATAGAGGCACTGGTTCAAAAAAGTGACATAATCTCTCTTAATGGTACTAGAAGTAGGGGTATACCTAAATTAACATTGAACAAAATAATAAAAAAAGATATGAAAATATTTAACTTAAATGAGCATATAATGCATGATCGAAATGAATGGCGAAGACGGACTCATATAGCCGACCCTAAATTATTGGGACATAAGACTTAGTTTGGTTTAGTTTGGTTATGTGGGCTATAGTAAAGCCTTATTTTGATAGCATTGGGATAATAGCATTAGGTATGTAAATATTTTTTTTTTTTGGCTTTTTTGATAAATAATGAATTAGTCAAAAGTGAATTTTGTAGAGTTAATTTAGTTGATAATATATTACTTAGTCAATTTACACATCAAAATGTTAGTTATATGTCATTTGGGAACTTGTAATGATTCTCGTGGTGCTATAGTTTTGTGAAGAATGATTGAAAATTTATGGTGGTGGAGACATCAACAATTGTGTTTCATGATAGAGGCATTGAAGGAAAAAGTAAGGTAAGTGAATTATTGTAATATTTGTAGTGCGGTAAGATGGTGATTGTAGTGGTGGAGGTGATGGTAAAGCGGCAAGTTTCTTTTTTTGGTGGTGGAGATGGCTTTCATAGTAACAGTGTTGTTGTTGGTGGCAATTTTGGTCGTAGGCTTCTCGCATAAGAAAAACCCTTTTGAAGAACAAGGTCCCTTGAAGGATTCAAAAACTTATTGAGGAAGCCACTAATGGCCAATCCAATTTCAATGAGCTAAAGTGGTTTAACAGTGAGATTCACTAATTGATTGTAGTGGTGCTCTTTATGTGAACCACCCTAAGATCGACTTTCTCTAACTTTCCTGCAAGAGAAGAGGAAAATGATCTGAAAAAGGTTTTATTCCTCTCTCTCTTCGTGGATATATGAGTAGATGCACACATACATTGATATATCTACATGCATAAATGATTTTATGCACATATATTTGCATGCATGATGGTGCAATTGATCTGATATATGGTCCATTTCAGGTGCCAATCCGAGTCTGATTGGATTTTTTTCAATATCTGGATAGCATTTCTTGTGTTATTTTTTGCAAGTGTTGTTTGAGCAGATTTTTTGTTGGTTCCATTGTCACGCCCCGAACCCGATTCCCGTGGATTCAGTACGCGAACTTAATTACCATCAATTTCAATCCATATGGAGCACTAAAATCCTCAATCAATAAAAATAAAATTTCTTAATCTTTAGAAATAATTACAATGGTTCAACTACTCTCAAAATTATGATATTTCACCAATGAATCAATAATTCGAAGTCTCTAATTCATCAATCGACCCAATCATCTATCGACTTTGAATAAATTTTCAATTTGCATCAGAGAGAGGTAAATGGGGGTGAGCTTGGGAGGCCAAATAAATAATTTACAACATAACAAACGGAATCACAAGATCACACGATAATCCAACGATCAATAGCAGAAACATGAGATAAAAAGAATATTTACCTTTAACACAATTAATAAAAGCATACGAAACTCCATATTCGAAACTTTTCAATTCACTCATGGCTTTATACCGGATTCGTCTCGGCTACATACTAAGCACTACTCGGTGTATCCCATTCTATCACACGCCCCTTGGGGCCACAATTACATCTCATTATCAAACCGTGCCACCGAGTGTGCCTAATGCATGTGCCAATAGGTCCCCAAGTACTTCACCAACAAAAATACTTTCCACACAAGAAAATACAAAGACCCATCAAACAAAAATTCAAACGAACATCACAAATCAACGGTTAAACACTGAATCAGAATACAATGACGATAACAATAAAGGGACTCTCTGCAAAGAGATTTAGACATGGATGCATATTATGGGATAAACTACTTACCTAATTCAATATCGACGAAGACAAGGATCCCACTTTACTACCATCGAACGGAATTTAGCCTTTTATCTTTTAGTCAGGTGTAATATTCTCATGATTCTACCTTTTGTGATTCATAATTCACACCTTATATTACCAAAACACGTCTCTCTCTCTCTCTTTCTTTCTTTTTTTGCAGCTGCCACTTCTAAAGGGTTTCAGTAGCAATTGTATTCTATATAAACCACAAGTACTCTCAAGCAATCAAAACACTTCTATTATAATATAAACTTGTAATACTCACGTGCACTCACCCACATGATATATCTTTAACCTCATTTAGTGCAATAAAATAGGTTGACCCTAAATTTCTCATTCCAATTTTCTATATATTATCGATCAATCAAATAAAAATTAAAGGAGTTATATATAATTAATTAGTCCACCCACAAACACTCCGGGTTCCACACCATAACCGACACTCTATTTTAAGAAAAAGTTAAAACTCTCTCCATTTGATTTCATTAGGTGTTTAATTAATATTATTATTTTTATATGGGGTATCACATCCATGATCCTTGATCTCATCAGAAGTTTCGTCATTGAGTAAATTTTTTTGGGAAATTGGTGTTATTTTTTATGCACAAGTTCTTTTTTTACCATATAAGTTTTGTTTTGACAAAAATGATAGCTGATTTCTTGATCTATGCACTCTCATCATTATCATCTGCCACATATCTGTTCATGTTTTGTGCTAAGTATGTGTGAGGGTATTTTTTTGATAAATGGTGGTTGATTTCTTGATCTCTGCACTCTTATATGTACTTGAATGTTTTGTGTGAGAGTGCGTGAGAATATCTTTTTGGTCGGTGTATATGTATTATTCTTGGGGTTACTTAAGATGCATGTTTCCCACCGCCATCAGAGGATTGGGTTTAATTTTCTCAGTGTGTGCTTCAATTTTCTTAGTTTGAATGTTAATACTGGTTTTTTTGAAAAACAGTATATGGAAAAAAAGATTTGAAAAAGCTTTGTTGATACTATTATTGCTTAGCTATGGATCTTAGTGAAAGAATGCTTTTCAATTAATTGGCATTGTGACAACTAATATTTCCTATATCCTTTATCATTAATAGCATTTTTAGTAAATCTTTAGGCTTGATCAAGATATAGACTTTTTTTATCTTGTCAATGTATACATGGCCTCCTGAATTTTTTTTCTTTTTTTAGTATTTACCATGTTGGGACAATAAAACTGTGGTCCTGTGTATCCCCTATAGGTTGAAACCCATTTGCTTGTATTTACTTCTTGTCGCAGGCTGGCAGCAATGCTCTCTCATGCTTGAGCTTTGGCTCAGCTTGACCTTGGCATGATCTTGGATGCATGTGTTATATGTTTATTTACTAGGCAAGTTACCATCCATATTTGCTCTACAACTAACATAGCTACGTTTACAAACTGAGACTTAGCAAATCAGAATAGTTCAACAAATCTCTTTTCCTCTTTCTAGTATATCTTTCCCATAAGTGCCTTCAAAGAATTTGCATTTAAAGTTGGGCAGTGGCTGCCTAACTGGACCCAAGCATATGCTTAAGCTGTACGCAACACATGCATGGCATGTTGAGTGCTTAGCTTGAAGAGACTAGTTTCCACGCCCAGCTCAAGCTATTGATGAGAAGCATATTTAATACTTAGGCCTAATTGATCTGAAGGATTCAGGTAAATTTAACTCACCTCATTAAAAAACCAAACTAAAGTTCAAACCCCGCTTGTTTTTAGGTGAACAAAAATTAATGATCCATCTAAGTAAGTGAGTTACTCTGTTGATCCACCCTTCACGCTATGTCTTCTACTTGTAATATTGGATTAATCAAATGCTAGATTAGCTACATGCATATTTTATTTTACAACGGACCAAACAAAAAAGGAATAGGTTAATTTCCAAACCAATAAGTAAAACAGAATCCCTCTTTAAGGAAGATCTAGTATAACTGGTAAAGTGATTACAAAAGTGGCATACATGAAACCTATTTAGTTGTATGCACCAACACTAAAGTACACATCATCCCAAGGAAAAATCAAAGTGGGATTAGACTTAGAGTTTACACTTCCCGTGTGCTGGTTAAAATGAGAAGCAACTTTTATTTTTTCAGGCTCATGAGTAGGGATTCCAGTGATTTTAGAAGTGCTTGAAAAGCGCACTGCTAGAAAGACATGAGTATGATCCTCACCCATCAAAATCTTCATCTTCTTATGCGTGACTTATTGAAAACTTCAGATAATTCTAGGGTTTCCAGTGTTTAAGAAGAGTCTCAAAATGTGAGAAATGTTGAGAAATTGCATAGTCCAGTAGAAGACAATTCTTGGGATTGAAGTTCCCAATTGGTCACTGCTTTTTATCATGGACTCTAGTCCGTGATTTTAAAACAGACCTCCTAATGCACCCAATCATTTACTTTATTGCCCTAAATGAATAAACCTCACGTTTGTAAGTATGAACATATGGAATAGTTTATTTATTTGCTAATGGTTAATGGTGTCCATGTTTTCTAGCTGTTGACATTAAAATGTTGCTGTCTTGGAGATTGGGTTTTGCCCAGCAACAACGCTTCCAGTGGTTCTAAAGTTGACCCAACTTTAATTTCAATATGAATTCACTCTGCAATTTTGATTCTTCCTTTTTTTTTCCACAACTACTTTTATGATTTTCCAAAACAAGGTCTATACTCTACACACATACCTAATGAAAAATTCATTTTATGACACTCCCTCACATTCACACAGTAAACTACATTGATATATTTCCACCCAACCATATTCAATCTTTTTGATAGTAAATGCATTGCAAATGAGAAATTGATGATTCACTAGTGTTACTGCTAATTTTCACGCTGAATTTGTTTAATTGAGGTCTTGATCCATGAATGGGGCGGCCATATTTGACTACACTTTTATATTGGACCATTGTTTGATGTTTATAGGTATGGTATTGGCAAATTCAGTTGGTGCATCCCTTCTTGCATTCTGATAGTCACTATTTTTTTTTCAGTGGAGTTCTGTAAAATGCATATTCCATTTTAATGTGGAAAATTTAGCTTCTACTTGTGTATTGTTGAACGGCTAGCCCTTATTTCTTATCCATTCGATTAAGGTACGTGATTTCGGTTTCTTGAAAGAAAATTCCAGTATTTGACATAAACATATATTATTGCAAAATGAAGGTATAAAAATGCTAGTGCAACTTGGTGAAATTATGTCTTCATTTTATGTTGTAAATCATGTTTGAATGGTGTGATAATGTTCCTACAAATTCATTTTTTGGTTTTCTTTTTCCCCCTTTCCAAGTGCACAACTCAATTAAAAATGACAAGCCTTGAAAGCTTACTACCTAGGATGGGCTACATAATTTTTTGTCCCTAAGCTGTATTAATGGCCATCTTATATTTATGTCCTACTCATTACCACTTCAATCCTTGTCTTTTTTGCCTTTTCTTGTTCTCATTATGGACTAGAATCATGTTTTTCAATATCTCTGTTGTTCAATATGATGCAAAAATCTTAGCATAAAGCATGCACTTCTTTGGGTCTACATTCAGAAATTGGGTGTACATGAAGACTTTTTTAACAGGTTTAGAAGTTGGACTAAGAAGTCATATTTTCTTGAAGAAAACTTTCAATTTTGAGGTTACTAGCATGGTTGGTTTGTTGTTTGCTTGAGGTTAATAGCATGTATGGTTTATTAATTTTGAGGGTGTATTTTTGGCTATTTATTTTTCTAATGTAAATGATGTTAGAACTTTGTTAGAGTTCTTATTTTATATTATTAGAAGTGTAGAGTAATAATGTAATTATTTATAATATCGATTTATTATAAATAAGAGTGTGGGACAATATTGCCTACACAACAACTTATTCTCTTCCTTTCTTTTCTCTCTTACTTCTTCATTTTCACAAACCTTAATACCGCTTCTACAATCTTAGTTTGGTTTCAGAGCACTAATCGGACACCTAAATATTGTCATAAAACATCGTTGAGGGCTGTAGAATATTTTTCCTATTTTCTAACTTCGTTGATAACGATGACATCATGTTGATGTCAACATGATGACATCATCATACGGACACCCAAAGCCACCCCAGGCTTGAATTTTCATGGTAATAATTGTGGCGATTTTTATTTATTTTTTTGAAATTATTTGAATAGGGTTTTCTATTTTTGAAGATTTTTTGCAAAAATGGGCTGAAATTGTTGATCTGCTGTTCCAAAACAGATCTGGAAATTTTTTGCTTCGATCTGCACCAGATAGGTGTGTTTTGGACTTGGGGCAGCTTCATTGTGTTGCCTAGGTTGTTTTGAGAGGTGTAGAGAATCATGGTTCAAAGTATCAACTGATATCGATACGAGTCAACTCTGTCGGATATGAGTCGGCACCTACTGAGACGATACCGTTACACGATACGCATAAATCCTAAATCTTGCATTACTCTGCCGATTTGTCTGAGTTATATCCGAGCTAAACTCAAATTGCCGAGTTATCGTCACTGAATTGGCTGATATAGATTCGTGACATCGCAATATGACTTCTAATATTTTCTTTTAGGTCATAACGTTCGACACCGTGATACAACGCCGTGACTGATGTGTCTCAGGACTCTCCGAGTCGATGGCCAATACCGCGACGTCTAGAACCATGGTTTTGGTGCCTAAAAGGCTGTCGGCTAGTTTGTAGGGGGTTGTCCAAGCTTGGGCTTCTATTAGGGATTGGTTTTTTTAGCTTCTTGATTGGTTTGTGGCGTGATTTCAGCTAGTGTGTTGACTTCTAGTGGGTCTTGTTTTGAAAATTGCTTCTTTGGAGGTGTTTTATGGGGCAATCAGTGCTGACAGCATTGTTCTTAGACCTGTTTGGCTAGTTTTTTGAGTATTCTGCCTTGCCCAGCCTGCTTTGGTTGCTTCGGAGGTGGTTTTTGAAAATATTGGTGTTGACACATTGTTCCTCCCTGAACAGTGTTTGAATATTTATGTTCTGTGTCTTTTTTTTGTTCTTTTGGCCTTTGTGGTATGCTTTTGAGACTTGTTGAATTGATTTGTGTTGGTGTGTTGTTGTGGCTACAACATTGATAATGATTTGGTATTGTGGGCATTTTCTTGGCTTTGTTCGTGGTTATTTGTGTGGTTGAGGATTGTTTGTAGTTTATTGGTTCCTATAGGTGCATAGTTGGGTTTCGTAATGACAAACTTGAATGGTAATGGTGGTGGCGATCGTGGTGGTGTATGTGGTCCACGCTATAGTACCAGTATTGTTGGTCAAAGTACTGACCGTGGTAGACGTGGTGGTCGTTCTAGTAATGGTTATAGTTATTTGTGGAAGTGTACTTACTATGGTGGTACATGACATGCTAAATAGTATTGTTAGGATAAATACAAAAGACTAGCACATGTTACTCAGGGTCCATCAAACTTCTACCGATGGCCCAGTTGCATTTGGTTCTTGCTCTCATGATGATCTTTTATTAGCTTACTTACCTTATTCACAAGTATCTTCACTTTCTTCAAATTTGTCTGCTTGTACTGCCAATTTTGCCAATAGAAGTAATGTAGCAATTATGGTTGCTAAACCTTCATCTTGAATTATGGATTCAGATGCTAGTGCTCATATATCTGATATGTCATCTCTATTCTTTAATTTTCATTCGTCTTCCTCCCGTATTCTTTACCACTTTTCATAATGAGATTCTCATTTAGTTCGATATCCATAAAAAGGTTCTTCGGTTTGACAATGGCTTTGAGTATATTCAATCATTTACGAAATTTTTTTGTACAAACTGTGGCATTATCCATTAAACTATATATCCTCATACCTCCCAACAAAATGGTGTTATCGAACATAAACATCGTCATTTGTTGGATGTTGCTCGCACCTTGATGTTTAACATGCACATGCGAAACCATATTGGGCTAATGTTGTTCTTACTTCAGTTATCTTATTAATCGCATGCCTTCTCCCATTTGGACAACAAATCTCCTTTCTCATTGCTTTATCCTGATAAACCGCCATTTGGACTTACTCCTCGTATCTTTGGCTGCATTACATTAATTCATCTTCTTGGCCCAGGTGAAGATAAACTTTCATCTCACTCAGTTAAGTGCCTTTTTTGGGATATTCTCGTATAAAGAAAGGTTATTGGTGCTATGATCCTGTCTCTCGCCAATACTATGTTAGTGTTGATATTAACTTTTTTGAGTCATCTTTTTTCTTATCCGTGACAGGACATAAACTTTCACTAGATTTAGTCTTTTTCGGTCAGGAGGAGCCATTGCTACCTATCATATCAAACTATGTATTTTCTCCTACCCGGATTACTACTCATCCATTGCAGATATGTCGTCATTCTAAGGACAAACAAGTTGTTCTATATGTTCTAGCTCCACAGCCATCACCAGATTCTGTTGAGGTCTTACCCTCTGAGCTAGTAGCTAGTTCATCCTCTTATGATTTTACCTATTGCATTAAGAAAAGGTACCCGTACCTATACCAAGCATCCCATTTTTAATTTTGTTTCTTTGCACTTGCTTTAATCATCTTTTAGTTGTTTTGCATTGACTCTGTCTTTTTTATTTGTTCCTAGCTTTTTGCGACAAGTTTTGACATCTCCTATTTGGAAATTGACTATGGATGAAGAAATGAGTCCTTTATGAGAATTAGACATGAGATTTTACTACTTTTCCTTTTGGAGAGCAACATGTTAGTTGTTGTTGGGTTTACACAGTGAAGTATTATCCTAATGGTTTAGTTAAGCGTTTGAAGACAAGCTTGGTTGCCAAGGCTTCACACAGACATATAGTGTGGATTATTGTGAGACTTTTTCTTCTATTGCTCGTTTTAACCCTGTTTGAATTCTTATTGTTGTTGCAGTTAGTTGTCATTGACCTTTGTATCGGTAGACATTAACAATGCCTTTTTACATGGAGACCAATAGGAGGAAGTATATATGGTACAAGTGTACAACCTTTAGGTTATGTTACCTCCAGTAAGGAACAATTAATGTCGCCTGAAAAAAACACTATATAGTTTGAAACAATCACCACGTGTTTCGTTTGATAAGTTCAGTACTATTAAACTTCAATATAATTTTTAATGCTCTACCTTAGACCATTCAGTCTTTATTCATCGTTCTTCCACAGGCGTTGTTATTCTTATTGTGTATGTTGATGACATCGTTCATGGTAATAACTTAGATGGTATTGCCCACTTCAATATCTATTTGGGAAAGCAGTTTCATACCAAAGATTTAGGTCTTCTTTCGTATTTTATTGGGATTGAAGTTGTTCAGTCAAAAGAAGGTATTAGTTTGTGTCAATGGAAGTATGTATTGGATTTATTATTTGAAGTTGGTACTCTTGGTGCACGTCCAGCTAATACTCCTATGGATTCCAAGGTTAAGTTAGACGTTGAGAATGGTGAGATTTTTGATGATGTAGGGTGTTATCGAAGGTTGGTTGGTAAGCTAATTTATCTTACAGTTACACGTCCTAATATTACCTTTGTGGGTGGTGTGATTAATCAGTTTATGCATGCTCCTCATAAGTTTTATTGGGAGGCTATTTTTCATATTTTTTAGTGTCTGAAAGGAGCATTGGACAAAGAATTATTATATCGTTCTTCATCATTTATGACTATTACTGGCTTGTTTTATGCTGACCGGGCAAGTAGTCATGTTGATCGACGATCTATTTTAAGTTGTTGTACATTTATTGGTGGCAATCTACTGACGTGTCACAGTAAGAAACAAAATGTAGTTACACGTTTGAGTGCAGTTGATGATTACTAGGCCATGGCTCATACTGCATTGTAACAACCTACAGCTAGACGACTATTTTCATTGCCAGTAATCCAATATTTCATGAGAGGACTAAACACATTGAAGTAGATTTTCATTTATTCGAGATTTCATGATGCGAAAAGAGATTATCATACCATACATCAAGTCTAGTGATCAGTTGGGTGATATTCTTACTAAACCATCGGCTCAATCTGACTTCACTAAGCTTTGTTCCAAATTGTATATCTTTGGTCTTTATACTCCAGCTTGAGGGGGAGTATTAGAGTTTTTATTTTATATTATTAGAAGCGTAGGGTAATAATATAATTATTTATAATGTTGGTTTATTATTGTTGAGAGTATTATTATTATGTAATTACTTCTTAAAGGGTATATACAAGTTGGTAGTGAGATGTTGGTTAAGTTTGACTACTCTCTATTTCTCTAATATTGTGTTAAATTTCTAAACTTAACATGGTATCAAAGCAAGTTTATTGATCCAAAATCTGCAGTTAACCTTTCTTTGATACTGAGGATTCTAAACTAATAACCTCAACCTTTTTTTCTCTTCCCTTCTCCTTCCCTTTCCCCTTCTTTGCCTGCCAGTTAGTTCGTGCGGCCCATGACCATAGTATAATGTTGTGGGTAATCTATAAAGTTCATGGTTTTGTGTGTAATTGGATTTGCTGCTTGTGATTTGTGTTTGGTGTTAGTATGTTGATAGGAATCATCTCATTGGTGGTGTGGTGGTCATTGGAGGTGGTGTGAGGCAATACACCGTCGGACTGCTCGTCGAGTGGCTTGGTTTCGCTGGGTTACTTGTTAAGTGGCTTTCTTGGATCACAAACATCGTTGTGATTGTGTTGCTCTGATCGTTGTGGTGTGGTATGAGGTGGTGTTGTTGGTGGTTGTCGTTGTGCTATAGTCGCCGAAGATCAATGAAGGGTCTATCGGAGCATGGTGTGGCTTCTAGCAATGTTGTAGTGGTGTTGGATCTAGGGCTTCTGTTGAGCGTCATTGGATCTAGGGCTTTTGTTATGACCCTTGTAGTGGAGAAGATGAGTTGTGGGTTTATCTATTAAAAGTTACTCATGTACTGTTATTTTAGATGAATCTTCCTCGTTAATTCTGGAGTGATGTTGTTTTCACTGCTTGTCACCTTATTAATTGTATGCCATCTTCTGTGCTAAATAGGCAAAGTCCATATTCTATTCTTTTTCATGATAATCTCTTATTTTTCTTAACTCTTAAAGTCTTTGGGTGTGTCTGTTATGTTCATAACTTGAGACCCGAGTTTGATAAACTTGACTCTCGTACTACCAAGTGTGTCTTTCTTAGATATTCCTGCACACAGAAGGGGTATCATTTCTATAGTCCCACATTGGNGTGATATTCTTACTAAACCATCGGCTCAATCTGACTTCACTAAGCTTTGTTCCAAATTGTATATCTTTGGTCTTTATACTCCAGCTTGAGGGGGAGTATTAGAGTTTTTATTTTATATTATTAGAAGCGTAGGGTAATAATATAATTATTTATAATGTTGGTTTATTATTGTTGAGAGTATTATTATTATGTAATTACTTCTTAAAGGGTATATACAAGTTGGTAGTGAGATGTTGGTTAAGTTTGACTACTCTCTATTTCTCTAATATTGTGTTAAATTTCTAAACTTAACATGGTATCAAAGCAAGTTTATTGATCCAAAATCTGCAGTTAACCTTTCTTTGATACTGAGGATTCTAAACTAATAACCTCAACCTTTTTTTCTCTTCCCTTCTCCTTCCCTTTCCCCTTCTTTGCCTGCCAGTTAGTTCGTGCGGCCCATGACCATAGTATAATGTTGTGGGTAATCTATAAAGTTCATGGTTTTGTGTGTAATTGGATTTGCTGCTTGTGATTTGTGTTTGGTGTTAGTATGTTGATAGGAATCATCTCATTGGTGGTGTGGTGGTCATTGGAGGTGGTGTGAGGCAATACACCGTCGGACTGCTCGTCGAGTGGCTTGGTTTCGCTGGGTTACTTGTTAAGTGGCTTTCTTGGATCACAAACATCGTTGTGATTGTGTTGCTCTGATCGTTGTGGTGTGGTATGAGGTGGTGTTGTTGGTGGTTGTCGTTGTGCTATAGTCGCCGAAGATCAATGAAGGGTCTATCGGAGCATGGTGTGGCTTCTAGCAATGTTGTAGTGGTGTTGGATCTAGGGCTTCTGTTGAGCGTCATTGGATCTAGGGCTTTTGTTATGACCCTTGTAGTGGAGAAGATGAGTTGTGGGTTTATCTATTAAAAGTTACTCATGTACTGTTATTTTAGATGAATCTTCCTCGTTAATTCTGGAGTGATGTTGTTTTCACTGCTTGTCACCTTATTAATTGTATGCCATCTTCTGTGCTAAATAGGCAAAGTCCATATTCTATTCTTTTTCATGATAATCTCTTATTTTTCTTAACTCTTAAAGTCTTTGGGTGTGTCTGTTATGTTCATAACTTGAGACCCGAGTTTGATAAACTTGACTCTCGTACTACCAAGTGTGTCTTTCTTAGATATTCCTGCACACAGAAGGGGTATCATTTCTATAGTCCCACATTGGTACTTCACTAGTGCTGATGTCACCTTTAATGAAACTGTTTAATATTTTTTCAGCTCCTTATCAGCCTCTAGATCTTGACTTTTGGATGTCCACTACACCACGGCCTTTCCTTTACCGTCGGCTATTTCGTTGCCTACTGTACTATCATCTACTTCCCCGCTTTATGTATATTGCCGTCATCCGTGATCATTGACTAAGGTGCCCCTGCCATCTTCTTTGCCGTTTCATGATCCTAGTCCCCTAGGTACTTCTGACTCTTTACATATTGCTTTTCAGAAAGGTACTCAATTGTGTGTGACTAAGCATCATATTGCTAATTTTGTTTCTTATGATGCCTTGTCTTTAGTCTTCTCTTGTTTTACCTCTCAATTATCTATTATCTCTATTCCTAAAACCTTACAAGGTGCATTGACTGATCCAAGTCGGAGGAAAGCTATGAAAGTGAAGATAGATGCCGTACATCATAATGGACTTGGAATCTTGTTCCCTTACCGCCAAATAAATGGACTGTTGGTTGTAAATGGGTGTATACAGTTAAATTTAATCTAGATGGTTCTGTTGAGCGTCTTAAAGTCCGTCTTGTTACTAAGAACTTTACTTAAACCTATGGTGTTGATTATGAGTAGACTTTTTCTTTTGTTACCAAAATCTCTTATGTTCATGTATTGATTTCTTTGGTTGCTAATTTTGATTGGCCTTTATTTTAGTTAGATGTCAAGAATGTCTTCTTACATGGTGAGTTGGCTAAGGAGGTCTACATGGAGTAACCACCTGGGTTTACTACTTAGGGGAGTACTATAAGACTGTGTGTTGGTTAAAAAAATCTTTGAATGTTTTGAAGTAGCACCAAGGGGATAGTTTGATAAGTTTTCAGATGTAATTTTAAAGTTTGATTTTTTTCGGTGTGAAACAGAACACTTTGTCTTTCACAGATAGACTGATGTAGGGTATATTCTATTGGTTATTTATGTGTATGATATTATCATTACTGGTAATGATTCTGAGGGTATTGTCAAGTTAAAAATCTTCTTGTAGAATCAATTTCACATTAAGGATCTAGGAAAACTCAGGTATTTCTTGGGTATTGAGGTTTTACTAGATCTAAGTAAGGTATTTGTTTATATCAGAGGAAATATGTACTTGATATATTAGAAGAAGCATGTTTGCTAGTTGGCAAACCAATTGATGTTCCTATGGATCTGAACTAGAAGTTATTGATGGAGGATGGTGTTTTTTGGTTATTGAGGTTTTGCCAGATCTCAGCAGGGTATTTGTTTGTCTCAGAGAAAATATGTACGTGACATGTTAGAAGAAGTAGGTTTGCTGGTTGGCAGATCAATTGATGTTCCTATGTATCCAAACCAGAAATTGTTGGTGGATGATGGTGCACTGTTTAAGAATCCAGGTTGGTACTGTAGGTTGGTTGGGAAACTCAATTATCTCACTATTACCTAACTGGATATTGCCTTTGTAGTTAGTGCGGTAAGTCAATTTATAGGATGCCCTAGAGTCCCACATTGGGAGGTAGTTACTCGTATCCTTTGATACCTCAAATGTGTACCAGGTCTTAGCTTGTTGTACTGAGCCAATTGACATCTTGGGGTGGAAGATTTTTCAGATGCTAATTGGGCTGATTCTCCCTCAGATCGGACATTAACCACTAGTTATTGTACTTTCTAGGGAGGTAATGTTGTTATATAAAAAAGTAAGAAACAAAAAGTGGTAGCAAGATCCAATGTTGAGGCAGACTATAGAACAATAACACATACAACTAGTGAGTTAGCATGGTTATTACACTTCTTTCAGGAAATTGACTTTCTGGTTCAGTCTTCTTGACAATTGTTTTGTAATAATCAAATGGCTATTCATATTGCTGCTAACTCAGTATTTCATGAGAGCACCAAACATATCAAAGTTGATTGTCATTTTATTCGAGACAAGATAATAATTGGAGATATTACAATTCCATTTGTGAGATCTGATGATCAATTTGCAAACATATTTACCAAAGTATTGATTCGTACTCGTCTTACAGTCATGTGTTCCAAGCTTGAATTATATGATATATATAGTCCATCTTGAGGGGCAGTGTTGAGAGTATTATTATTATGTAATTACCTCTTAAAGGATATATCCATCTTTTGTATGTTTATGAGGTGATTATAAATACAAGTTGTTAGTGAGAGGTAAGTTAAGTTTGACCACTCTCTGTTTCTCTAATACTATGTTAACTCTCTAAACTTAACAATTATAAATTACAGAGTGTAGAGCAACATAGCCTATACAACATTTTATTCTCTTCTTTTTTTTCTTTTCTCTCTTACTCCTTTCTCACAAACCCTAATGCCGCTTCTACAATCTTAACTAACTTTTTTCTGGAATCTGGCATATAAGTGATATTAGAACTTTTTAACTATATCTGGTTGATGTCAAATCCAAGATGTTACTTTTTCATGATAGCCACTTGCGGTTAGGACCAAATACATGCTTGACTTTTCAGAAGAAAATTAGGGGAAGAGGGAGAATCTTAAGGATGTTAGGTGATTATGAAATTTGATGTGGCTAGAGTAAATCCTTATTTTTAAAGCATTGGAATAGTAACATTGGGCATGCAGGTTTTTTTTTTTTTTTTTTATATTCAGGTAAATAATGAAGTAGCCAAAAATGGCATTTTGTAGAGTTAATTTAAAGATAATGTTCTACTTGGTCAATGACAAGTCAAAAAGTTAATTATATGTCATTTGGGAACTTTTAATGATTCTCATGAAGCTCTAGTTCTGAGGAGAATAACTGAAAAATTATGGTGGTGGCTGCATCAAAAGTTGACTTTCCTGATAGAGGCGTTGCGGAGAACCGAAGCTAAGGTGATGGGATTACTGAAGTGCTTGTAGTGCAGTAAGAAGGTACTACAGTGGTGGAGGTGATGACATAGTGACAAGTTGCTTTTTTGGTGGTGGAGACGGCGGTGAAAGTAATAGTGTTGTAGTTGGTGGCAATTCTCATTGTGATGAAAGGTGTTTTCTAATTGCAGTGGTGGAGGTGGTGCTTTAGTAGCAGCTGCTTATCCTGATGGTGAAGATGGTGTCGATTTGATTTTGGTGGTGGCAATTGTGGTGGTGAATAAGGGATACCTTCCAATGCAAATTGTGGTTGCAGATTATGTGTAGGAGTTGATTCTTGATTCTCAAGCCTTGCGTGATAGTGACTGCAGCTATCTCGGTTTAGACGGTTGCTCCAACCCTCTCAGAATGGTGGCAGCAACGACATTCATTGGTGATGGTTGTAGCAATGGTTGAGTTGGCCTTGGGAGAGCTGGTGGAAACATAGTTGGCAGTAGCAATGATTGTAATTATCAGGCTCAAATAGTGACTGGTGGCATTTTCCAATGGCATCACTTAAATGGCGGTGTGGTGCATTCACTATACTGATGCCGTTTTTCTCCCCCTTCCTTTTCCTTTTTCCTCCCCCAAAAATGAACAGAAGAGAAACTAGAATGAATAAACCGAATAGTGTTGGCCCTGTGTTTGTGAAGTGCTATAATTGCTGATGTTATCTAAGATCTTTGTGCTTATGAAATGACACACAATACATTTATGAGGTTTTCTGATGTTGGAGGTGGCTTTTACTTTGCACAAATTTTCTGGTGGTATGACTGTACATGACAGGTGGATCAGTTTCATATTCCTATCCTGTCGCTGCAGTGGGCTTATATAATGTTTTAAGCATTGCCCTTATGAAGTTCTGTGGTTCTCAAGAATGAATGATTCTTATTTGGACACAAACCAAAAACTTCGACTAGTAATCAGGATTAGAGACCTTTGAATATCATCCATCAAGTGCTAGGACATATAAATTACACAATAAGAATATACCTTCATTTTAGCTTTTTCGCTTGAATTGAATTTTACCCTACAGCTTGTGTATAATTTCTATCATCTTCATATTCACATCCCATATGGCAGAAACGATGCATCAAGAGGTTCTTACTTGAAAACTATATATTATAGGAAAGATGTGTGAATTTATTTTCCTGTCCCTAAAAACTTCCTAATTATCTGTCAACAAGTGCTTTGCCCAAGTATATTAGTTCAGTTGATTCACATGCTTTTGGAGGAGAAGCTGAGGGGAGCTGAGTGAACTTTTTTTCTGCACTTTATTCTAGTTATAGTTTGTTACTTGCTTCAGACTTGATTGGCTTGCAGAAGAAAATGCTTTATTTCTTCTTCTTCTCTCTAGTCTTTTTGTAGGTTTCTATACAGGCTTCTTCTTTTCCCTTCTATTGGTGTGTCTATTTTAGAAACAATGCTTCCGGGGGAGTTTTTGTTTTCTCCCCCTAAAAATGGCAACAATGAAACAAAGAACTGTACTTATGCCAGTCACCTGATGAATAAATTTTACACTCTGAATGTTACTAAACAATATATACGGCCGTATTTGTTATGACTTCAAATCATATGCACAATAGTCCCCCCACCCCTCTCCCTTCTGAAACATATTTTGTTTGAATATTTATTGCTATGAAATTTATCTTATTTTATTTTGGTGGTACTAACACGGTACACGTGAGATAATACGTTGAATTTGATCTAAATTTATGTTGTTACCTGTTAAATATTTTATATGACATGCTAGTTGTGTGAATTTTGTAAATGCTTGATGCTTCTGCCTCCCAATTGCTTTTCTTTAATATTACTTTATGCCACAGAATCTTTGCTTTTTTTTTGTTCTGGGAAGTTCATTGGTAAAAATATTCTAACAGAAAAGCTTGTTAAGGTGGGTGCAGATAATCTTATTACTGCAATGGTGGAGTTGAGGCTAGCATTATTTCAAAACAACAGAGGTCAGTTAATCAAGGGAGTTAATGATCTTCCATTATGGATAATCTCAGATATTCTATCTAGGCTTCCTTTAGAATCGATCTTGACATGCAGAATTGTTTGCAAGAGTTGGTATTGCGTGACTCGACATGACTGTTTCATCAAGTTGCAACTCAGTAGGTCAAAAAATCGACTTATCCTTGAACCACTACGTTGGGGAGGGTCAATCTTTAATATAAGTCAACTACCTGTGGTTGATATTGACGAATGCATAACTAGGCAGATCCCAGTCGAGAAAGTGCCTTGGGAAGACTTCCAAATCCTGTCTTCTTGCAATGGTTTGCTCTGCATTAAAGCTTGGAATGGCAGGCCAGATCCTCTGTGCATCTACAACCCTATTACAGGAGAGCAGATGATTTTGCCGTCAGGTTCAAGACGCCTGCCGTCGAGTTATATGGTTAGTTTGGGCTTTGATTCCTCAACTGGAAAGTATAAAGTTGTTCGGAAACGTGGAATTAGAAAAGGTAAGGAAGTCAGCAGGTTTGAGATTATTTCCCTTGGAGAAAGTTCATGGAGAGAATTAGATGTCCCCATGCTTGATTGGCAGGCAAGTAGTGTGGTATTCTGCAATGGGGTGTTTTACTGTCAAATGCTGAACAGAATTTCTCCTAATTATTGGAGTATCCACATCCTTGCTATTGATGTCAGTGATGAGAAGTTTCAAGTCATCTCTTTCCCCGACAATTTTTCACGCCCTCGGCCATATGTGGATATGATGGATTTGGAGGGAAGTCTGACTTTAGCAGAGCATGATAGGCATCTGATGAAAATATGGAGAGTAACAGGAAACAAGGTTGGAGATTTTTCATTGAGTCGCCAACAGCGATATGATACTAGTGTTAAGTGGACTTCTAACTTGCACTATGAAACGATTGGTAAATTTAATGACGAAAGTTACTTATTATGGGTGACCACTCGAAACCATTCCATAAGGGATCTGTTCACTCATTTTTCCCCTGAAGCACCAGAAGGGACTGAAATGTACTCGCCTCTGAACATCCCCGACCTTCCTCACTGCTTCAAGAATTTCTGGTTCAAACCTAGCTTTGTTTCTCCTCTTGCAGCTGCACTATGTTGGAGCTAGGTTTAATGCTTTGTCAGTGACTGGGATAATTTTCTTTCTGTTATGTACTTTATTGAACAATTTGTTTTACACACAGCCACAGCCCTTCAGAGGGAAAACTTCCAAATTCTTGGCAAACTCTTTGATAACTTCTTTGCAAAGTCATTCAACACAGTGGATTCATTGTGTGGCATCTATTATTTGCTTCATGGCCTACTTGAGTTTTATGTAAGATGATTGTGCCTACAAGAAATGGTAGGAATGTTCTCTGTCTACAGGTATGTGAATAACAGGTTTACAAGTGAGAGAGCCTCAAATGTATTATGTTTTACTGATTTATTAATTTAGCAGCTGCCATGGTTGTTAATACTATCCTGTCTGACATGCATATGATAGTAATCTGGCTGCTAACGCCCGTGGCTATAGTCCACGTGTGTTTGACAGACTTGAAGAGACGAAAAGCGCGATAAATGAGGTGCAAAAACAAGTGTGATGTTGGTCCTTCATTTTGAAAATTTAGGTAAGATTTGGTAACACTTTCTTATATGTTTTTCGTTTTTTGCTTTGATGTTTTTT
The DNA here is from genome assembly GCA_963454935.2 of Ilex paraguariensis. Classification (NCBI taxonomy): domain Eukaryota; kingdom Viridiplantae; phylum Streptophyta; class Magnoliopsida; order Aquifoliales; family Aquifoliaceae; genus Ilex; species Ilex paraguariensis. The sequence goes on along the minus strand of CAUOFW020001724.1, from coordinate 5,316,572 downwards.
GAAGTAATCTTTGCTTTGTGTACTTTGTTTTTTTTTTGTCTGACTTACTCTTAGCATATGCAAATATATGTTCAATTCTCTATTTCTATTCCAAAAATATATATTTCGCTCTTGAAAAATATATATTTTTATGATTATTTTCTTTCAGTATTTAAAAATTACTTTGAAAAAGTTACCAACAGTAGGATGAGGGTCTTTTGGATCTCGAGGACACAATACATCAATGGGAAGTTAATTTTATAAGTTTTATTTTTTTGGATAAGCAACAATATTTTCACACCACAAGGAGGAGGGGATGGGAAGGGGGAGGGGAAGAGGACTCGAACTATCAATTTGTCACCTATTATAGAGGGTTCTAACCATCTAGGTAGGATTGGTGGTTGGAGACTAAAATTAACTTGTTCTCAGACGAGTTAGTATAGAATATTCAATATTGTATATGTTTCAACGAAATTGATTTCAAGCAAGAAAAATGGAAGCATTAATTCATATATTACTCCGGATTATGAATAGCAATGCAATCCTTCTGCCCCAATCAAGTGAAAATAAAAGGCTAAAATAGTTTAAGATTTGATCTATGGGATGTCAACCCCCCCGAGAAAGCTAAGAATGTCCATTAAAAAGGCCATAGTGATGAGGTTATTTTTTTCAATAATGAAATAGAACGTTTAAAAGGATTGTGCAACCCAAAGAGATAAACACATTTTTTATGAATGTGAAATAGAGGTTTAGTTAATTTGAAAAGAGGTCTGTCTTAACAGAGTTTTAATTTGAAAAATATACGATCTTGTTGATTGAACCAGAAAGAGACTTTGATTATTCAACTTTAATTATTGAAGGAATTATGTCACTTCGAATTCCAAAAAATTAATCTTAAATGTATTCGGTATAATAGATAGTGATGTAATTCTTTGAGCCAATGACACTTTTTTTCTCCATTTATTCACTTTGCCACTTGAAAGGTCATTTCTGTTAAATTGATTTACTTACGATTGTAACATCTCCATGAATATTACCGTTCTTATTATCCACATCGATATAATATTTATGGTTAAAAAGTTAAACTTTTAACTTATAAAAGTATAATAACGGTCGAGATTGATATAATTTTTATCTACTTTGATTCAATGATATAAAATTTATCCCAATTTTCTTTTTTCGCTAAAATACATCATCTTCTCTGCAAAATCAATGTCATATAATTTAACCAACACATTTCTTAAGGTCAGACAACCCTAGTACTTCACACCTAGCTCTCTCTTCTTTCTTTATTACCTCTCTCATATTTTCTTTTTGTTCACTTTAATTTTAAATTATGTAATTAAAGAAAAAATAAATTATTATTTAAAATATAAAATATTGCACGATCAATGCTTAATTCTTAGTATTACAAGTATCTTCAGCAATGAGATAATTGCTAATTAGTTAATATGCTCTAATTTAATTTCTAGGTTATCCTTATTCACTTGAAAATTGTAGGATAGTGTCAAATTTCAAACCTTAGGGGCCTCTCGGGCTTAAGGGCAAAGTGTAAGGGGAATGTTTATCTCTTAATTAAGTACACTATTGTAAACCCCACAAAAAAAAAAAAAAATCTATTTGACCTTCATGCTAGTAAAATTTTTTAAGAAGCCTTTTAGATTTATATTAATTGGTATAATACCTAATCAAATAGATAAGATCATATATTTTTTTGATAGTATTAGTAATAAATAATAAATTTATTCATGCTTTATAATAAGTTGATTAATTTATTTTTTCACACACATCCAAAAGACTAAATTACATAAATGTCCCATGGGTTATGTTATTTGTATCAAATAAGTTTTTGAACTAATTTTTGTGTCAATTTAACTTTTTAAATATAATATCTAACTCAATATCATCCCTCTGTTGAAATTTGTTGCTAACTTTAATGGATCGCCTTACAAACACATCACATGTATAGTTTTAACTTTCTTAATATTTGACTCACATGACGTGTACTTGAAAGTTTCGTTAAAATAAAGAGTGGATTTGGATGATAGGGCCACGTTGAGTAAAATAACATAATTGAGGGGTCAAACTGACACTAAATTAGTTCAAAAGCTTAAGGGAAAATATTACTCACGTCTCTAGACATTTAGTTTTATTACACGGATATCCCCTCACATTTCAAAAATTACATTAAAACCCCTTGCCATATGAAACTTGTAACTGTCACACCCCCTTTCTACTAATGAACGTTGAAAAAACTAATGGTCACTGCTGATGGCTTCAAAATATTTTTTTATAATACCAACAATGCCTTCTTGAATTAATTTGAAGAGCTCAAATGAAATTATATTCAAAAAATAAATTTATCAAACCCCACATTTATATTAGCGTTAATTATAATATTAACATCATATTTTTTAATCATTAACTTAAATAATTTTGAAATTTATAGTTTGCTTAATTAATATGTTAATTAGTAATCATATTCATTAAAATGTTAATTAATAGTCATGTTATTTAAAATTTATAATTTCATTAGCAAATAACACCACTCATTTTGAAACCACTGCCCAACAACACAACAGCGCCCCGCACTACCACAACACCACCCATTTCAAAACTACCGCATAGCAACACAGCACCGCCCCCCACCACCACAGCACTGCCCATGCCAAAAACATCACCCAGCAACACAACACTACCCCCCACCTAAAACCAAACTAAAATCATTATCGATCATCCATGACACCACCACCGACCCACCATGACTCACGACAAATCTCTGCCCCCAAGGCGTGCTTCACTACAGATTTGTGTAGAGATGATGGCTACAAGTGAGTTTGGTGGTGGGAGATCTGTGCAGAGGCGATGGCTTCTTCCATTTTTGGCATTGTTTGTTATTCAATGTTTGTTGGTGAGAGATCACAGATCTCTGCGTGTGTTTATGAGAGAGAGAGAAAAAAAGAGAGAAAGAGAGAGGATATGTACAATGATGGAGCAATTAGTAAAAAAGGTCGATAAGATGGGTCCAGAGTTTGGAGACCAGTTCTCGGGTAATGGCGATGATATGGCTTTGATCCAGTCAAAAACAATTGAGAGTAGGGTATTCGTTTGGTCCCAAGCGAATCACCTCTGATGCCAAAGTTGGTTTAGCAGAATTGATAATGTTTATCAGATGAGAGAGAGAGAGAGAGAGAGAGAGTTTTCTCTTAGGTTATTTTTCCTTGGTCAAAACCTTCATTTATGAGGGGTTTCATAGTGTGTGTTGAGTGTATTTTTAGCATAAGGGGTAATGATTAGGTATAATCATTCATGGTTGAGTATACATAAAGCTATCATCATACAAAAGCCTCCACCATTGGCTTATGTCAACCTAGTGGAAGCCCACGCGTGGTGTTAGATATATTATGCCAAGCGTCAGATCCTTTCTATCTAGGTATATGCAGATAATGGTTGATATAGCCCAATTGTCGTCATTATCTAAGGTTGTGACTGTTCAATGTGTTCCGTGGTCCAGACTGTAGTAGGGATTATATCCATCAATAGCGCCTCGATTCCTTGTGATCTCTTGAGTCGCTTAGGAATTTTATTCAACGGGCCAGTTAGCCTCGAACCTTGTTTTCAACGATTGTGATGATTAATCTTGAGTTTGTAAATGATGATTTTTTGTGCCTTTTTGAGTTCTGAGGGGCGCATTTAAGGCAATATCCTTTCAAACAATGCATATTTGGCTTCCAACCGTCGCCAAGTGTTGTAACGTTTGGTATGGACCTAATCCTTAGGTTCCACTCCGTTGGATTAAACGAATCTAGTCACTTGGTGATGGGTATAAATACCATTCTCCAACCTCTTATTCTTCTTCTCCCTTTCGCCTAGGTCTTTTGTGCTTGCTTTTAGATTTCACAGGAGAGCTTTTTTCAATCATTCTTTTTTATTTTTCCTCTTTATGAGCAACGAACCCATACTGGTGTATAGTAATAGTGATCCAGACAGTGTCATGAGCGCTTATAACCACCTAGATTCTGTTGGTAAGTTTTTCCCAGAGATTCCTAATTTTAGACAATTACTCTTAGAGGGTTCTCCCTGGTAAATAGTTGAGGCTATTGCTAATCATTGAGGCTTAATGGGTTCTTATGTCCCTTTTACTATGTCAAGTGGGGATATGGTAGTGATTTCATTTGACCCTGATGCAGATTCAGAACGGATTAAATCTATGGGTTAGGAGGAAGAGGGTTCTGAACGCTCATTTTCCCTTTCTGTCGATAGGTTTTTGCCTTGGCAGGCCCATGAAATAGAGTGTCGCTATAATGCAAGTATTTTAGAGTTCATGAAATCTAAGTACCATTTACCCGATTTTGTGAGTGTCTGGTTGCCTTCTGCATGTGAGTGAGCATGTTCTCCTTTGTATGTAGAGGTATGTTTTTCTAAGTCAGCCCTCCAGGCCAATCTTTAGTTCCCTGTCCCTTTATTCATTATGTTAGTCCTCTGTTGGTTAGGTTTGACCCCCTGTCAGCTGGTACCTAAAACCTAGAAGACCCATACTGGTCTGATGGCTTTATGGAGACTAAGTGGTGAAGGCGTTAATCTATTACTTTAGAGGAGTTCGTCTATTGTTATAAGGTGAAAGAGTGTATGTAGAAGGGGTATTTTTATCTGAGCATGCAACAAGGGATCCCTAAGCTTGTAGGGGGGGGGGGGTTCCCTGACTCAAACAAGAATGGGAAACCCTAATTTTTTTACTTGTCTAGGAATTGGGAGTTGGGTCTAGATGATGGACAGTCCAAAGATAACGTTTCGGAACCTAGAGTTTGGGACGTATCAGTCCCTTCTAGTGAGTTCCATCTTACCCATTGTCTTTTTTAACCCAGTTTATTTCTTTTTCCAGCGGCAAGGACAGACCTAAGTGACAAACTTTTGAAGCGGGTTGAGCATGCTTCAAAATATTCATGTCGAGACTTTAAAGTTTTGATGGCTAAGGAGAAAAGTAAGTTCTATTTCTTCTCTTCTCTTTTTTTTTTTTTTTGCTATAATTTTTTACTTCAGGTAGAATTTATGGGGCAGACTCTAGACAAGAAATTTGTGATGGCACTAAAGGCCATGTCCGTTCTGAGGGGTCAGAAAGATTTGCCCCCTTCAAAGAAAATGAAGCTTCTAAAGAGGCTTATTCCATCCTTAGGGTTAGGGGGTCTGGCGATACTCCAGAGGTTTTGCCTCTGGCGCAGTGGCAACCACATGAATCAAGGCTCTAAATCTGACAGTAGATCTATCAAGAAAAATAAAAAAAGGCAGTGCTTTGGTGGCTTCTTTGGCTGGGGGGCCACCAGAGGAGCTCCTCCGAACTCTAGGTAACCCTCTCTTTTGGTCGGTCCCTTGGATAACCCCCAGGGACCTAGGTTTAGAGCTAGGTATCGAAAGAGACTATTGAGAAGATGAAGGAGCTAGGCCCTCCCGAAATCCATGCTCTGGCTTGCCGAAAGATAAGCGAGGTATGCATTTATTTTGTTTATCGTATTGTTTCTTTATTTGTTATCGATATCTTAAGCATTTCTAATTTATAGTTGGCCGAGATTCTATCTTCACTAAGCGCAGGGGATTAGGCATTGGTGGCTCTGGTCTTTAAGTTGCGCAAGTCTGAAGCTTCTCTGAAGTCCAACTTGCCAAGGTTGAGTCAGCTCTAGAAAAGGTCATGAAGGAGAGGGCATTTTTTCAAAGAAAGTGACTGATGCTATTGCCTTAGCCTCGAAGTCTAGGAAAGTCATGCCGAAGGAGATGGAGCGCTCAAATGAACTAGAAGAGTAGGTTTCCAATCATACTCTTGCCCTTAGTGAAAAAGAGAATGAGCTGGTTGCTAAAGTGAAGAAAGTAATGGCCGAGTACAAGGATAGGGAATATTTCCTCTCTAATATGGGCCAACTTTACTCCACCAAATATGAAGCCTTCCAAGCTCAGGCCTCTACTCAATTTCCAGAGATTGACTTAAATGTTATCCAAGTAGAGACCGATGGAGACGATCAGGCCGACGGTGCTAAGGAGACGGAGGTGACTGAGAAAGGAGCAAAGGGTGTAGAAGAAAATTAGGGTCGCTCCCCCTTTTTACTTTCGTATTATTCTTTTTTTTTTTTCAGTAAATCTTGTAACTCCTCAACTTTTTTGAACATCTAGTGGATATCATTAGTTTTTGTGAGTTGTTTTCGTCCATTTTTGTTTTGATTATGTAGCTTTGAGCTTATTAGTTGACATTTTTGTCATTCAAAAACTAGGTCATTACTGAGGTTGGTCTTTGGTAGACGAGCTTTGACTCATCTTTCGAGATTCTTTTTAAGCTTCTTAAAATATTCAAATTTTTTTTTAATTCTTTTTATACCTATTACGCTTGGAAGGATTCTTTGTTGAAATTTGAAAGTGATAGGGATGATGAGTGTTAGTTGGGATGATGACCGGCCTCTAAGTGAGAACATAATGTTCAAATATTCTAAGCGTGAAAGTGTGAGGGATAATAACTGGTATCTAAGATCCGAGTTCACTTTTTAGAAGTGATGCTTGATCTTTGACAATCGACATCTAAGCCAGAATGTAATGTTTAAAAGTAAGGCATGACAATTTGACATGTCTAGAGTCAAGCGTACTTACTTATTATGTTTGGTCTTCTAGTCTTTCATCGGATCCTTTACAACTTTGTTTTAATGAGGGTTTGCCTCTGAATGACTTTCTCCTTAGTGGGCTTTCACCTCGAAGTACTTTTGGCTTGGTCGGCTTTTGGCTTGGTGGGCTTTTGCCGCGATGGACTTTCACCTTAGTCGGCCTTCACCTCAATAGGCTTTCGCTCAGTTGGCTTTTTGTCTCGGTGGGCTTTCTCCTCAGTTGGCTACTTGGAGTGTTTTCTCTTCTTTGGGCTTTTGTCTCGGTTGTTTTAAATAACAAGGGAACGCGTGCTAGAAAAGATCAAATTTTTGTTACAATCTAAATAACAGGTTCACAATCATACATAGTACTTTTTGAGATGCTCAGTATTCCATTGATAAAGAAGTACTTTCCCTTTGGAGGTCTTGAATGGATAAGTCCCTAGTTAGACAGCTTTGACAATGATGTATGGCCTTACCCAATTTGGGATAACTTACCTTTCTCCACTGTCGACTCCTTTTTGAGCACGAGGTCCCTCTCCCTTAGCTTATTCTCTTTTACCCTCCTGTTGTAATAATAAGCAGTCTGTTGTTGGCAAGAAGCTATGCAGAGAACATCCTTATCTCTAGTTTCTTCTAGAGCATTGAGGTTTGTGCTAAGCTCATCTTCATTGACCCAGGGGTCATGATGTTGAGTTCTAAATGAAGGAATGCCCATTTCTGCATGAAAGACTGCTTTAGTACCAAATGTCAACATGAAGGGGCTTTCTCTTGTGGCTTTTCTAGGGGTTTTTCAGTCTGCCCATAGAACTTCATAAAGGAGCTCTACCCATAGACTTTGATTCTCTTCTAGCTTGGTCTTGATATTTTGGAGTAGAGTGTGTTTGGTAACTTTGGCTTATTTGTTGGACTAGGGATGCCCAAGAGAGGAGAAACGATTTCTTATTCCGAGGTTAGAGCAGAAACTTTGGAAACCATTTGAGTCGAACTACTTTCTATTTTTTAATGACAATGGCTTGCAGGACTCCAAATTGGTATACAATGGCATTCCGAATGAAATCTATGATTTTCTTTTCAGAAATCATGGCTAGCACTTCGGCTTCTGCCCATTTGGTAAAATAATCAATGGTTATTTGTGACGCCCCTAAAATCGGGGGTCCTTTTTCAACCATTGAACAACCATCAACCAACGGAAGTATCCGTGACTATTGCACAATCCGACATCACGTCAATAGCATCCCCTTAACCGGGATTATAACCCACACGTGTAACCATGTACATTTTACCATTTGACCCAACTGAGGTCCAATATACTACAATTTATACTTATTCAATCTCCATTTATATCCTTTAAACCAAAGAACCCAAAGTCTAAAAGCATGGCACAACATTCTCAACATTTCAGATTTTTGAAAAACCTACCGGTAGGTTTTGTCCACTAGAAAAGTTCTTCGAGTAGGCTAATGTTTTACCGGAAGGTTGATGTTCTACTGGTAGGTTTTGCCCAGATTTGTCGGTTTCACCTGTTTTTAATTTCCAATTCATTTCAAAACCCACCCAACTTATATAACATATATTTGTACATCAAACATAGTTAATATAGGTTCTATTACAATCATTTTCATACGATTACATGCCCAAAATATAATTTTTCATAATTTTTTTACAAAATATAATTTTAAAACCACAAGTCGGCTTTTCTTCATCTTTGAGGCCCCGAGTGAGAGCCTTCCCCTGGCGTGTATTCTGCACCTGAGATGTTGTCCCATAAAGGGTGAGTCACGCTCAATAGAGTATCTCCTATTGAGGCTACTCCTCAACTTAGATGCATATGAAATGTCACATGTAACATTTAATAAGCAACAAACATTCCAAACAAAAATATGCAATTCAATGTTGGAATTCTATCATGTCATGTCATGAAATGAGATGAGACTCACTCATGCCCTTCAACCCGAGACCTCACTGGCTCCTTTTCACCCATGCAATGCTATGAGTACAAAATCGGGCTTTCTTAGCCCCTACCATTGATGTTACCCATCCAATGACTGTTTAAAAATCTCTTGGGTCTTTCTTGGGATGGGTATTTATGGACTTACACCAACGGCACCCAACCGACACAGAATTTATGGACTTTCACCAACGGTTCCACGTACACCGACACATTTTGTGGACTCTTATACCAACGGAGTGCGTATCCAATCACCGGGTCTCTCACCAGAGGGATAGTTTAGCCCTTCTTACTAACCTTGACCCAAGCTTTTCATGCCACTGTGCGACTCAGTCGGATCTTCAATCCAACTATCCCGAACCCACCCATCAACCACCAAGTATGGTGTTTGATCAAACCATGTCCACACACCCACACTCATGCCTAATGCCCATGAATGCGATGCCTCCGTGCAAATGTAATGTAATACATCATTGCAATATCAATGTCATGCCTCATATGTAATGAATGTCATATGAGCTAATTTCACCACATATTTACATATTTCATGGCCAATTATATCATATGCATATAATTACCAAACTTCATCACAATGTTAATATATCAATAAACATATATCAACATTCTACTTCCAACAACCAATTATAAGCATGTTATTACATAATATATGTCAATAACACACTTCATTCACAAGGCACAATATAACACATAGCATGCCCACATAATATCAAATTCATGAAATTACACAAGTAACTTCTACATATTATTTCAAGCTAGAAATTTATTTTTGCCCATTTCTATACTCATTTCCATTCTCATTTCATAACAATAGGCAAGTGTTAAGTCTCTAACAACTTACCCATCTCATATAAACACCCTAGGTTAGAAAATAAACCAAAGTAGGAGGGAAACCTACCTCTTGAAGCGTGAAATTAATGTAGAAAACCTTTAAGAATACCAATGCAATCCTAGCCTTGATTTCCCCCAAATCCCCTTTTTTTGATCTTCGGTGAAACCCTTTATTTTTGGTGTGGTCGCATAGCCTTCGGCAAGGAGAACAATTTTTCTTCTTGGCCCGAGTGGATTCGAGTACCCAAGCTCCATAGATCGTAAAGAGAAGATAGAGTTTTCTCTTTTTTCTTCTCTCTCTCTCTCTCTCTATCGGGTAACAACTGAACAAAAATGGGGAGAAATATGATATTTGTCCCTTTTTATACTCCCAATACACTTGCTGCATAACGCGCCACACAGTCCTATTTTTTTGGATCTGTTTTCGCCCCAAAACTATTAAATTTTGCTCCAGTTCAAGTTCAAAATATTTTTATTTTAATTTTTCTTAAATTATTTTCTAACTTTTGAAATTTTATTAAATATTTTATTTTTGGGTCACCCGAGGTTTGTCTGTCTCGTAAAATGTAAAAAATCTGACTATCTCAAAATTCGACAAAAATTGACAGGATAACTAGATTTTGTGAGACAAATCCAACGGTGAGGTCCGTTTCATAATTTAAAAATTAGAAAAATTCAGGTTTCTAAACCCGTACAGTAATGATAAATTATAGTTTTGCTCTTTGTCATAAAAAGTTTAAATTTACTTGGGTTTACATTATCACTGCAAAACGATTCTATTAACGCCTGAGAAATCGGATTCAAGGGGATGAGACTATAGGTGGGGCTATTTTCATAGATGATAATTATCCGCCTATCAATCCAGCGCCTTTTGGCTTTCGGCATCAACCATCGGATGACGAGCAGTCTCGACTCGAAGGAGAGGAACAGGATAATCCTAAGGTTAATCGCGGAAGATTGATAGTTGGTGAATTCAATGACATTCTTTAGCCAAAAGACGGGTGGCATTTTCAAGAGTCAAGGGTCCCACAATATTAATACCCTATTGCGCGTAAAGCTAGGGATTGGAAATTGAACTAAGATCTTGTGAGGGGGTATGCTAGATATTTCTGAACCTTTGACACTTGTTGTAATTTCTGACGAATGCTAGAGCATCTTTAGCCATTGTAGGCTAGTAGTATCCATGTCACAAAACCCTGTAGGAGAGTGGTCGTCATCTGAAGTGATTTTCACAAATGCTTTCGTGTATCTCCTTTAGAACAGTTCACTTCCTTTGTCCCCAAAAAATGACGGTAAGGGAAAGATAAGTTTCTTTTGTAGAGAACATTTTTGATGAGTACATATTTAGCCACCTTTAGGAGAAGTCTCTTGACTCATAGTCGTTCCGTCAGAAGGTTGCCATTTTTTAGGTAGGATATATACTGGTCCATCCATTGTGATGCTTGTACTTGGAGTGTTTCTCCCATTAGTTCTCCTTCCTGGATGTTGGGCTTGTGCAACTACTCCAAGGGATATTTCTTCTTTCTGCTCCATGGTCCTCTCTTGACGACGCTAGCTAGGTAAGGGAATCTGCATGACTATTGTATGTCCTTGATACCTATTGAATGGAGGATGTTTGAAGCATTAATATGAGAGATCAAGCCTGAGAGATCAATCCTTAGCTAGGTATGCCATCATTTTTAGCTTTGTACTGGCCATTGACTTGATTGAGGATAATAAGCTTTGAATCATTTTGAGCTCGAATATGACATACACCGAGGTCGATGGTAAAGCGCAATCCAGCAAAGAGAGCCTTGTACTCGATCTCCTTGTTTGAAGCCTTGAAGCCGAGTTTGAGGGCGTACTCCAATTTGAGTTGCACTGGTGAAATCAAGATTAGTCCAACCCTACTTCTGAGCTTGTTGGATGAATCATAAATGAATAGTGACCATTCTGCCATAGTAGGGTCAGACACTGTAGCAGGAAGGATGAAATTGTCTTTTTCTGAGGGAGTGAACTCTGCAACAAACTCGGCCACGACTTGCCCTTTGATAGATCAGTGAAGTTGAAACTAAATATCAAACGCCATGAGCTCTATGACCCACTTTATCAATCATCTTGATGTCTCTGGTTTGTGAAATATTTGCCGAAGATGGTGGTCAATTAACACAATAATTTTATGAGCTTGAAAGTATAGCCTCAACCTCCTAGTGGAAATGATCAAGGAAAAGACTAACTTCTCAGTTGTAAGGTAGCTTTACTCTACTCCTTGGAGCTTTCAACTCATGTAATAGATTTACTTCTCGACTCTTTCCTCTTCCCTTACTAGAATTGAGTTTACAGTCGTGAGTGAGACAACCAAATATAGATACAGATGCTCCCTCGAGGTTAAAACAGATAAGAGAGGAGGTGAGGCCATGTATTGTTTTAACTGTGAAAATGCATTCTCACACTCTTCTGTCCACTTAAATCTTTTCATGAGGATTCTAAAAAATGAGAAACACTTATCAGTGGCTTGAGAAATGAACCTGTTCAGGGCAGACACCTTGTTTGCCAACTATTGTACCTCTTTGGAGGATTTTGGTGACTTTATGTTTGTTAAGGCAACAATTTTCTCCAAGTTAGCTTCGATCCCTTGGCTCATGACCATAAAACCTAGGAATTTTCTTGAGGTGACAACAAAAACACACTTAGCAGGATTAAGTTTCATCTGGTATTGTTAGACGATATGGAAAGTTTCCTCCAAGTGTTGGACATATAGTTCAACTTGGAGACTTTTGACCAGCATATCATCCACTTAAACCTCCATAGTTTTGCCTATTTGCTCCTCAAACATATGGTTCATTAGTTGTTGGTAGGTTGCTCTTGCATTCTTTAGACTAAAAGAATTACTCGATAACAGAATGTATCTCAGTCAATGACAAATGACGTTTTGTCCTCGTTAGTGGGATCAATAAGGATTTGGTTGTAACTTGAATAGACATCTAGAAAATTAAGGAGCTCGTGCTCGATTGTAGCGTCTATAAGGATGTCGATTCTCAACAAAGGATAGTTGTCCTTTGGGCAAGCTTTGTTGAGGTTGGTGAAATCAATGCAGAGCCTCCATTTGCTATTTGTCTTTTTAACCAAGACAACATTGGCTAAGCATTTAGGGTATTTGGATTCTTTGACCTGGTCGGCTTTCAATAGTTTTGACACCTCTTCATTGATCGTCTATAATTTTTTTGGGGGCAAATGTGTGTTTTTTCTATCATACTAGTTTGTGCTGGGGATAAACATTGAGTTGATAGGTGATGTCCTCTAGTTCTATGCCTGTCATGTCAGAATGGTCCTAGGCGAAGATATCTTTGGCTACACTTAGACAATTAAGGAGTCGTTCTCTGATCTCAAGTTTCTTAGCTTGACTGTCTGTAAGGGCTTTACAGGATCCAAGACATCTGTTCCCAATCCTCTACTAGAGATCCCCTTCGATCGTCTTTCCTAGAATTGAAAATGTTGATTTGAAGGGTTTCCTTAGGGGCTTTTTCTTTCATCGAAGATGTATAACATTCTCTGATTGTTAGTTGGTCACCCATGATCTGACCTACTGTACCTAGGGTGGGGAAGCGTAGCATTAGATGATAAGTTAAGGGAATAACTCAAATAACGTTAATGGATGGTTGTCCCATGATGACATTGTACGACAAGGGTGAGTCCATGATCCAAAAATTGACCATGGTAGTAAATTGTCAGGGTGGCTCACCAACAGTGACTAGAAGAAGAATAGAACCTAAAGGAAAGGCTCTTTCTCCCGAGAAACCAATAAGGGGTTAGTTGACTACCATCAATTTCTCCCTTCCGATACTGAGCTAGTTCAAACACGTTCAAATAGAGGATGTCGGTTGAGCTACCATTAGCAACAAGGACCCTTCAAACTTTAAAGTTGGAGATAGTTAAAGATACCACCAGGGGATCATCAAAAGGGACCTAGACTCCCACCAGATCTTGGCTGGAGAATGAGATTGACTCTTTGATCCTTAGGTTTTTCGGGGGTCTGTCCTCCGTTTGGATGTTGTAGACCTCTACTGATGTTTTGTCTTTTTGAACATGATTTTTTCGAGCTAAGGAGGACTCACCACTACCAACAAACCCTCCTACAATGACCCTAATCTCGCCGATAAGGTCTTGGTGGCATCGATTCCCTTCGTTCGACTATTTTTCCTTGCCTATCTTTTGTTTGTCTTTGCAATCATTTGAGAAGAACCATAATAATCTTAATCGTCGAACTAAGGATTCAATCTACTTCTTTCAAATCTCTGCATTCCTCGGAGTGGTGGCCATGGTCATGATGGAAACGATAGTATTTCTTCTGAGATCCCTTATCAATAGGTGGCCTCATTTTCCCTGGCCACTTAAGTATTTGATCGTTCTCCACTTGGAGGAATGCCTATTTTAGTGGGGGTATTAAGAGGTGTGTACTTGTCAAAGTAGGCAGTTGGAGTTTTATCTTCTTGTTCAGTTTTTGTGGTTTTCTTATTTTTTGAATCTAGTTGTGCGACTGTTTTGGTTGAACCAAATTTCCTCTTCCCAGGTTGGCTAAAAGAGAAGGAATTTGTCGCGTGCTAATGGTATCTTTGGCATTCATATGCTTCGGGGCTTTGTGAAGGAGATCAACCATGGTCTTTTAGAGGTGTTTTGGCCATGGAGTAAAGAAAGGTGGGGGTGTTAACTCTTGTTAGGAAGGTAGTGAGGGAGGCTCGTTCATCAAGGTCCTCTACTTGTAAGGCTTCATTGATGAACCGAGTGACATAATTTTTTAGGGATTCATCTTTTTTCTACTTAATGTTCAATTGGTAGGTGGCAGACTTCCTATATTTTTGTCCTCCAGCAAAATGAGACACAAAAGATTGACTTAACTAGGAGAAGGTGGCAATACAACTTGGTGGTAGCTTGCTAAACCACATGTGAGCATTCCCAATTAGTGTAGTTGGGAATGCTCGACACATGATCTCGTCAGGGATGGCATGCAACATCATTAAGTCTATGAATTTTTGAAGGTGATCGAGTGAGTCTTTGCCCTCTTTGAAGCTTTCCATTTGGGGCATTCAGAAACTATGGGGCAATAGACATATCACCACAACAGGAGAAAATGAGGTTTCCTCCTTTTTTGTGGCTAGAATAGCTTTGTTGTCGGTGGTATACTTCAAATCTCCCAATTGAGCTTGGAAGTCTCTCATTTGGTCTCCCAAACCAAGGGAGTTATTAGCTACTTCTTCTTATTCCCACACTCTTCGTGGTTGATGGAGGTTGTTTGGGTTTGGTTGAGTATCCTTGTTCTACTGAAATGAGATAGATTGTTGTTGACGCTATTTCTTATCAGATTGGCTTGTCTTGGAAGGTTTTGAGGGTTTGGCAAGGCTGGAAGTGGCAGAGCAGATGGTTTCTATTGCTCTTATAGGATTAGCTTGAGGGCTTCAATAATTTCTTTTACTTATTGGCTCATAACGACAACTTCACCCTGTATACGTTCAACAGGGGTTCGGACATCAGACAGGTTTTTAGAAGGATTATTGGCTATGGCATTTTTTTTCGGTTGGGATATTTTTACACGGCCCTAGTGGAAAGGTCATGGATAAGAGCTCTAAAAGAGTTAGAAAATAGTATTTTGAAAAAATTTGGGAAACAATCGCTTCTCATAAACAGCGCCAATTGATGGAGCACTCAGTAAACAAGGTTGGTAAAATGGGTCCAGAGTTTGGAGAAAAATCCTCGGGTAATGGCGATGATATGGCTCCAGTCCTATCAAAAGAAACTGAGAGTAGGAGATCGGTGAGGTCCTAGCCAAACCACATCTGATACCAAAGTNTTTGATCGTTCTCCACTTGGAGGAATGCCTATTTTAGTGGGGGTATTAAGAGGTGTGTACTTGTCAAAGTAGGCAGTTGGAGTTTTATCTTCTTGTTCAGTTTTTGTGGTTTTCTTATTTTTTGAATCTAGTTGTGCGACTGTTTTGGTTGAACCAAATTTCCTCTTCCCAGGTTGGCTAAAAGAGAAGGAATTTGTCGCGTGCTAATGGTATCTTTGGCATTCATATGCTTCGGGGCTTTGTGAAGGAGATCAACCATGGTCTTTTAGAGGTGTTTTGGCCATGGAGTAAAGAAAGGTGGGGGTGTTAACTCTTGTTAGGAAGGTAGTGAGGGAGGCTCGTTCATCAAGGTCCTCTACTTGTAAGGCTTCATTGATGAACCGAGTGACATAATTTTTTAGGGATTCATCTTTTTTCTACTTAATGTTCAATTGGTAGGTGGCAGACTTCCTATATTTTTGTCCTCCAGCAAAATGAGACACAAAAGATTGACTTAACTAGGAGAAGGTGGCAATACAACTTGGTGGTAGCTTGCTAAACCACATGTGAGCATTCCCAATTAGTGTAGTTGGGAATGCTCGACACATGATCTCGTCAGGGATGGCATGCAACATCATTAAGTCTATGAATTTTTGAAGGTGATCGAGTGAGTCTTTGCCCTCTTTGAAGCTTTCCATTTGGGGCATTCAGAAACTATGGGGCAATAGACATATCACCACAACAGGAGAAAATGAGGTTTCCTCCTTTTTTGTGGCTAGAATAGCTTTGTTGTCGGTGGTATACTTCAAATCTCCCAATTGAGCTTGGAAGTCTCTCATTTGGTCTCCCAAACCAAGGGAGTTATTAGCTACTTCTTCTTATTCCCACACTCTTCGTGGTTGATGGAGGTTGTTTGGGTTTGGTTGAGTATCCTTGTTCTACTGAAATGAGATAGATTGTTGTTGACGCTATTTCTTATCAGATTGGCTTGTCTTGGAAGGTTTTGAGGGTTTGGCAAGGCTGGAAGTGGCAGAGCAGATGGTTTCTATTGCTCTTATAGGATTAGCTTGAGGGCTTCAATAATTTCTTTTACTTATTGGCTCATAACGACAACTTCACCCTGTATACGTTCAACAGGGGTTCGGACATCAGACAGGTTTTTAGAAGGATTATTGGCTATGGCATTTTTTTTCGGTTGGGATATTTTTACACGGCCCTAGTGGAAAGGTCATGGATAAGAGCTCTAAAAGAGTTAGAAAATAGTATTTTGAAAAAATTTGGGAAACAATCGCTTCTCATAAACAGCGCCAATTGATGGAGCACTCAGTAAACAAGGTTGGTAAAATGGGTCCAGAGTTTGGAGAAAAATCCTCGGGTAATGGCGATGATATGGCTCCAGTCCTATCAAAAGAAACTGAGAGTAGGAGATCGGTGAGGTCCTAGCCAAACCACATCTGATACCAAAGTTAGTTTATTAAAATCGATAAAGTGTTTTTCAAATAAGAGAGAGAGAGAGAGAGAGAGTTTTCTCTTAGGCTATTTTTTCCTTAGTCGAAACGTTTATTTTAGGCTATTTTTTCCTTAGTCGAAACGTTTATTTATGAGGATTTTTATAGTGTGTGTTGAGTGTATTTTTAGCTTAAGGGGTAATGATTAGGTGTAATCATTCATGGTTGAGTGTCCATAAAGCTATCGATATGCAAAAGTCTCCATCATTGACTTATGTTAGCCTAGCAGAAGCCTATGTGTGGTGTTTGATATACTATGTGAAGCGTCAGATCCTTCCTAACTGGGTGTATGCAAATAGTGGCTGAAGTAGCTCAGTTGTCTTTGTTATATGAGGTTGTGACCGTTCAACGTGCTCCGAGGTCTAGACTGTAATAGGGATTATATCCATCATACAGGTTTAAGGAGGGGAGGTGAAAGGTAAATAGGATGGGATGGGGAATAGGAAACAGTGGGTGATGGGTGGAAGGACTTCTTGGGTTGTTTGGGGAAGAAAAGGGGTGTTTGGATATATGTGAGTAAGTGTTAAAATAAGATTAATCTATTATGATGTTGAATATCTATATTATTTATAAATGTTGGTATCTGTGAAAAACTTTTGATTTTCTATTTTATCTCCAATTACTATTATAAAGTCAAGGAAAATTTGGAGGGCGGTCCCTTTTTGTGGACTTATATAGTGATAAGTCCATTGAGGAAGCTTGTTTAATATTAAGTTCATTTTGATTTCCATTATCTAAAATACCCTTAGTAGTTATGTTTAATTAAAACAAATTTGATAACTAATTTAGAATAAGACTAACATTAAAATTCTTTCTCTCGGGATATAGAATATGACTACCTTTTCCTCTCTCATATATATACATATATGAATACATATAGTAACATTAAAAAAAATAGTAACATTCAAATACAAAAAATAGTACCATTTAAACACAAAAAATAGTACATTTAAACACAAAAAAGAAGTAACATTTAAACATAAAAATTAATAATATTCAAAAGCAAAAAAATAATAACATTGAGTATTAATATTTGAAAAAATAATAATAGTAACATGTTCAACAAAAATAATAACATGCTCACAAAAACAGTAACATGATAAATATATAATGTCCTCAGGTCAGATGGCATGTGTTGCTCTTCTGCAAGTGCTCATGCTCAACGTCGAGGTGCTCCTTCTCCCTATGACAAACCTGTGCCCTCGTTCTGAGGGAAGCTATGTGCCCTAAGACCTGAGGGTGCTCGCCAAAGTTCTGATCTGGCCACGTGTCTTCGGGTTCTAGAGAGGCTACTGATTGACAGCTGAACAGTCTAAACTAGACTAGGAATCATGAGGGTGCTCTACACGATAAAAGTCAGAATGATAGAATGAACTGGACACTCAACCAGATAGAGTCAGACGTGTGGCATAAAGTATAGGATGGGGGGTAGACAAACAAAAATACCCCTACTGACATACGGTTGTTTCAGACAAACATTTAATGAATCCTCATATGATGGGACATCCACAGTGGCTTTGGGATCCGAGAAGGAGGAGCATTAAATGATCCAAGGCTTGTGCATTTAATGTCCCCACTTTTGAGAAAAAGCATTAAGTGCTCGGCATGCAGAGCAATTGATATTAGGGCATCCCCCATGCAAAATAGGAGACACACTGTCCTATTTCTAGACGCTACCTACTGTCTAAACCATCAATAATGATGAGTCTTTGAAGGTATAAATAGTCCTCAAAAACACATTGTAAAGGTACGCAAATTCACTCCCAAAAGGCAATACAGTGCTTTCTTCTTCCCCTCTCTCAGAGAACTGACTAGATCGTCAGAGGGGATACGCTAGAAAATACTTCGGCGCTATCCTAACTTGTTTTTCTGTGTGTCAGGAGCATCCTGCAACCCACCAGGACCAGTTGGACAGCCCCTGGAGCAATTCACCTCCACTCCTTAGGTCCCCTTTGGCCCTCTCAACTCATTCCTTTCTGTGGGATCCACCATCTAGACGAACTCGAGTACACCGCGGAAGAGATTTGTTCCTATTTCATCTATTGTGCAAAAATCACCGTGCACAATCTGGCGCCATCTGTGGGAAACGACTAGATTTTTCGAAGAACAGTGACCATGGTGAATACTCAACAAAAAAGGAATAGTCTTTAACAAAGGAATATCGATTTACCGGCTCCCTCTATTTCAAGAATGGAGGACCACATCGAGAGTGTCAACAAGTGGCATTTTGTTCACTCGAGGAAGCAAACCCGCCAAACTAGTATGGGTCTGGGGTATCTGCCCCGCTGGGCCGTCAATTGGCTGAGGTAATCGAGGAAAGGTTTAGAGATCGATTACGGTAGTTAGAGAAGGACACATGAATGTCCTAAATTGACTTAATGAATATGCATCCTCTGGTGGTAGCTTTCAAGATCTACCACAATCCAAGGAACCATCTGTCAGGGAGGTAGGACCTGAGGATCTGAGAAATCGCTTGAGTAGCAGAGTAGGAGGCTCCAAGGACCCAAAACGCCCGAGGGCCAATGGGCGTCTCCTAGAGGTTCTAGCCAAGATGGCAAAGCCATTGGCTTGTAATGGCTTCCGTTGGGGACTATCTAGGCGAGGGGGCGTGGAGGAGTCCAAGGAAGGGTTGACCCTCTCCGTCCGACACCAAGGGACGAAGGATTATGCCGGCCAGCACCAAGGATAAGAAGGCATGTCCCCCGGACAAGGGAATGACCTTAGAGCCTGACTAGACTCCAGAGCAGGAGATAAAGCCCATAGGAAGACGACACANTAATGATGAGTCTTTGAAGGTATAAATAGTCCTCAAAAACACATTGTAAAGGTACGCAAATTCACTCCCAAAAGGCAATACAGTGCTTTCTTCTTCCCCTCTCTCAGAGAACTGACTAGATCGTCAGAGGGGATACGCTAGAAAATACTTCGGCGCTATCCTAACTTGTTTTTCTGTGTGTCAGGAGCATCCTGCAACCCACCAGGACCAGTTGGACAGCCCCTGGAGCAATTCACCTCCACTCCTTAGGTCCCCTTTGGCCCTCTCAACTCATTCCTTTCTGTGGGATCCACCATCTAGACGAACTCGAGTACACCGCGGAAGAGATTTGTTCCTATTTCATCTATTGTGCAAAAATCACCGTGCACAATCTGGCGCCATCTGTGGGAAACGACTAGATTTTTCGAAGAACAGTGACCATGGTGAATACTCAACAAAAAAGGAATAGTCTTTAACAAAGGAATATCGATTTACCGGCTCCCTCTATTTCAAGAATGGAGGACCACATCGAGAGTGTCAACAAGTGGCATTTTGTTCACTCGAGGAAGCAAACCCGCCAAACTAGTATGGGTCTGGGGTATCTGCCCCGCTGGGCCGTCAATTGGCTGAGGTAATCGAGGAAAGGTTTAGAGATCGATTACGGTAGTTAGAGAAGGACACATGAATGTCCTAAATTGACTTAATGAATATGCATCCTCTGGTGGTAGCTTTCAAGATCTACCACAATCCAAGGAACCATCTGTCAGGGAGGTAGGACCTGAGGATCTGAGAAATCGCTTGAGTAGCAGAGTAGGAGGCTCCAAGGACCCAAAACGCCCGAGGGCCAATGGGCGTCTCCTAGAGGTTCTAGCCAAGATGGCAAAGCCATTGGCTTGTAATGGCTTCCGTTGGGGACTATCTAGGCGAGGGGGCGTGGAGGAGTCCAAGGAAGGGTTGACCCTCTCCGTCCGACACCAAGGGACGAAGGATTATGCCGGCCAGCACCAAGGATAAGAAGGCATGTCCCCCGGACAAGGGAATGACCTTAGAGCCTGACTAGACTCCAGAGCAGGAGATAAAGCCCATAGGAAGACGACACAGACGATGAAGGTATCCAATCTCCCTTCACAAGGAGTATTCTGGAGATGGAAGTACCAAAAAAGTTTACGGTACCAAGGTTCAAGGTCTATGACAGACGGTCCAACCCAAAAACCCACCTCAGACAATATAAGCAAATGATGTCCTTGTACCACTCGGATCACTGATTACTATGCCGAGTATTCTCAATGATCCTGAGAGACTCTGCCATGAAATGGTTTGAAATCCTTTCGCCCAACAACATAGGGTCTTGGAAGGAGCTAACCAAGTAACTCTCTACCCTGTTCATCACAGGGAATAGGCAACCCAAGGCGTCGGAGCACTATTGACCTTAAGGCAGAAGGAAGGAGAAACCCTCTGCTAATACATCACTCGCTATTGGGAGGAGATAAACGAGGTGGAGGGATGTTCAGATGTCATGGCGGCTGCCTCTTTCAGACTTGACCTCTCTCGAGACACCGATCTCTACCAGTCTTTGACTAAGAAAACGCCGACAGATATGGGGGAATTAATGGCACGGATAAACAAGTATTTCCGGATCAAAGATTAGATGGTGGGGGCTAAGGGGAAAACTCCCACCCCAAAGAGGTAGGAGAATGAGGGCTCCCCTTCTCGAAAGGGGTTGATACCTCCATTGGGAAATTCCTTCAAGGTAGTCCACACGATGTTCAAGGAGCCCATCTACAAATTACTTCACAAGATCAAGAATGAACCCTTCTTCAAATGGTTGCCTAATATGCAAGGTGATCCGTCCACCCAAAACCAGAAAGTGAAATGTTTGTACCACCAGGACCTTGGACACCTTACCAAAGATTGTAGGGTTTACACGTCTTTCCTAGAGAAATTGGTGCAGGACAAACATTTGAGAGAATATACCAAGGAGGTAGCGCCAGAAGAGACCTAGGGTGCCAACGACCAAGTCGCCATATGAGGCAATGTAATTGACGTCATCCATGTCTGCCCATTAGAATGTTCGACGTCCAAGATGCTCAGATCCAATCTTAAGAGAATAGCCTTCACGAGAAGGGTGGACGAGGTAGATGGGGGGCCAACCAAGCAAGAGGCCCCGAACTAGTAAGAAAGACATCATTTTTTCAGACGCTGATTTGGCAGGCATGGTCTTCCCTCATGAGGACACCTTGATCTTGACCTTAAAGATCAGTAACTTCGATGTTAAAAGAGTGTTGGTGGACTCTGGAAACTCCTCTAAGGTAATGTACTTTGAAGTGTTGAAGTGTATGGGGCTTGGTACATAGGACCTCACCAAAGTCGGTACGCCCCTTGTGGGGTTCAATGACTTATACGCTTTGCCCTTGGAAAAGATCACACTTTTGGTTACCACCGGGCCCATCACAACCAACACGGAGTTTGTGGTCATCGACTTTGATTCACCATACAACATTATCCTGGGGCGAGCCGGCTACATACCCTAGGGGCCGTGTATTCCACCTATCACCAAAAGTTAAAATTCCCCACCCCAGAGGGAGTAAAAGAGATTTGTGGGGACCAAGCGTCGACCAAGAATTATTTCTATTCAGCCATAAGAGTAGGGGTCACCTGTAAAGAGAATAAGCGAGCCCCATAAGAGATCTTAAACAAATAGCAATTACAATCCGGGCGTCTAGGAGTAGACAACCTCCAGACGGATCTGACAGATCGCTTAGTGGAGGAACTTAGGAAGGTACTCCCGCTAGATGAAGACGAAGAAAAATATTTCCTGGTCGGCTCCACCATGCTCCCAACAGAGCAAGAAGAGATGACCAACTTTTTGAGAAGAAAATGTATTTGCATGGGACGCTACTGATATAAAGGGTGTGAGCCCCGAGGTGATAACCCACAGGCTTCATGTTAATCTCACCCATAGGCCGGTGAAGCAGAAATCACGAAGCATGGCGCCGCACCATGCCCATGCCATAAATGAGGAGGTAGAGAGGCTCTTGGAGGCCAACACCATCCAGGAAGTGCAATTCCTAGGATGATTGTCAAACATGGTTTGTGCAAAGAAAAAGGAAGGAAAGTGGCGTGTGTGCGTACACTTCACCAGCTTAAATAAGGCTTGCCCAAAATATGACTTTCCTCTCCCGAAGGTGGATCACTTGGTAGACGCCATGGAAGGCCATCAGCGCATGGCCTTCCTGGATGCTAGGGTAGGTTACCACCAAATTCCTCTCCATTCGCCTGACTAGGAAAAGACCGCGTTCATTACTCCAAGAGGAGTTTACTGTTACATGGTCATGTCATTCGGTCTAAAGAATGCAGTGGCAACTTATCAAAGACTTATGAATCAAATATTCAAACGGCAGATTAGGAACACCATGGAGGCTTACATTAACGACATGTTGGTCAAGAGTCAGAGGAGCGACAATCAACTCACAGACTTGGAAGATACCTTATCGACCCTCCGGGAGTACAGTTTAAAGCTGAATGCAGCAAAATGTGTCTTTGGAGTTGGTTTTAGAAATTTTCTCAGATATTTAGTGAGTCGGTGCGGAGTTGAAGCCAACCCAAAATAGATAAAAGCTATCCTAGACGTGCGGAGTCCCTGAACAGTCCGGGAAGTCCAGAAGCTCACGGGGATGTCGGCAGCACTGAACCGCTTCATCTCCTGCTCATCAGACTAGTGCATACCCTTTTTTGGGGCTATCAGAAGGGCCAGGAAGGATACTTGGAGCCCGAAATGTGAAGACGCCCTCAAAGGGATCAAAGAATACTCAGGGTCTTCCCAACTTTGTTCATCCGGGCCAGAAAGGAAATGTTGTTCCTTTACCTAGTCGTGTCAGAATTCGAGGTTAGCGGGGTGTTGGTCCGCGAGCATGAACGCGAATAAAGACAGGTGTACTATGTGAGCAAGGCTCTATTAGATGTGGAGACGAGGTACCTACCTTTGGAGAAACTAGCACTAGCATTAATCACGGCGCACCCTAACACCGTTCTGACGGACCCACCTTTGAAAGCAATCTTAAGGAAGGCGGACCTCTCGGGGGAGAATCGCCAAGTGGGCGGTGGAGATGGGAGAGCATGATATCCACTTCAAACCTTGAGCTACCATAAAGGGACAAGTACTGGCTGATTTCATCGCGAATTTCTCCAAGGAACCTCGCCTCCTAGAAGGGTCCTCGGCAGCTGGTCAAGAGCCCTCCTAGAATCTCTGCGTGGATGGGTCCTCCAACAACAAAGATTCTAGAATCGGAGTGTTTCTAGTCTCCCCGGAGGGAGTGGTCATGGAACAAATCGTCTGACTAGGATTTAAAGCCTCTAACAATGAAGCGGAGTATGAAGCCTCATTTTTGGGCTCAAACTCGCTGATGCGGCAAGAGCGGCGGACCTGACCGTCCAATGCGACTCCATGTTGTTGGTTAACCAAGTTAACAGGGAGTTTGAGGCAAAGGACCCCAGGATGAAAGCTTATCACCGTGAAGCAATGGATTTACTCCACAAGTTTAGGAAAGTTGAAGTCAAGCAAGTCCCCCGAGATAAGAATGTCCATGCCGACACTTTAACGTGTTTGGCCTCCGCTCTGGACTCCACCATGACACGGAGAATCGTCATGGAATACCTCCCCAACTCCAGCATAGATGAGGTTCCCAAGGTGACGGCTATCCAATAAGGAGAGAAGACTCATAGTTGGACCAATCCACTACTCAAATTTCTCTTTTCCGGGGAACTTCCAGAATGCCCCAAGGAGGCTAGGAAGAAAAAATTGAGGGCCCAAGATTCTAGGTCTCCCTAGATCAAAAGTTGTACCAAAAATCATTTTTCGGACCATATCTGCTCTGCGTCCAGGAAGACAAAGTTGAACCTCTCCTGTATGAGGTACATGAAGGCATATATGGGGGGGCATTCAGGTAGACAATCTATGGCCCATTGAATCATGTCTCAAGGGTACTGATGGCCACGAATGCAAAGTGACCCACAAGCATACGCAAGAAGATGTGATCAGTGTCAAAAGTTCACCCCAGTTATCACGCAGTCGGCTAGTGATTTACATCCACTAACCAGTACTTGGCTATTCACTCAATAGGGACTCGATCTGGTGGAACCCCTCCCGAGGGCTCCTGGAGACAAGAGGTTCTTGATAATATGGACAAACTATTTCACGAAGTGGGTGGAGGCAGAGCCGTTGACCCATATCAAGGACATGGACACCAAGAAGTTCGTCTGGATGAATATAGTGACAAGGTTTGGGGTCCTCCGTGCACTTGTGTCAGACAATGAGACTCAATTCAACAACAGGTCATTCAAGTCTTTTTACGAGCATCTTAGGATCCGTAACTACTACTCCTCCCCAGTATATCCGCAAGCCAATGGATAGACAGAATCCTCCAACAAGACTATCATCAATGGGATCAAGAAAATGTTAGAAAAAGCCAAGAGAAAGTGGGTGGATGAACTCCTAAATATCCTCTAGGTGTACAAGACCACCCCTCGAACCTCAATAGGAGAAACGCCTTATGCTCTTGTGTATGGAGTAGAGGCAGTCATCCCATTGGAGTTAGGCCTCCCTACCATCAAAACACAAGCCTTTGACGCCAGAAGCAAGGACCTCCAACTCAGTATGGTTATGGACCTCAGGGAGGAAAGAAGAGAAGTGGCTGCCCTAATATTGGCTAAGTACCAAGAGGGGGTGTCCAAGTTCTACAACAAAAGGGTCAAACCCCGTGAATTTCAAATAGGCGATCTCGTGCTCAGAAGGGTGGTGGCAAACACCCAGGATCCAACAGATGAAAAGCTGGGTCCCAACTGGGAAGGACTGTATAAAGTCATGTCACTTGGAGGCTTCGGGTCATACAAGCTAGAAGACATGGAAGGCAACGCTGTAATCCGTCCTTGAAATATAATGAATTTGAAAAAAATAGAAATAAAAGCTCATTTTCATGCCAAGTATCCTATAATAGGCATGGCCTAGGAGGCAGAGTGTTAGGGACTTTTGCCTTCGAATAAACAATAGGAGCAATCCTCTTGGGACAAGGCATGGCCCTGGAAGCAGAGTTTTATAGGCTCCTGCCTCCGAATAAACAACAAAAGCAAGCCTCCTGGGAAAGAGCATGACCCTGGAGGCAGAGTTTTAGGGGCTCTTGCCTCCGAATAAACAACAAGAACAAGCCTCATGGCAAAGGGCATTGCCTTGGGGATAGTCCTAGGGACCCCATGCCTCTACTGGGCTCTCCCCCTAGTAGGGATATGGCCCTAGAAATAGTCCCGGGGTCCCAGCCTTCAACTCAATAGTAGGGATGTACCACCTGAATAGAAAATGAGCCTTGAAGAAGGGTACTTATCGAACACATTGCTTTGTCACTCTTGTTTGAGATTCCCACAGTGCATAGAAATGGACTAACGTGATTGTCCCCGAGCCTTCCCATAGGCCTCGGGGCCGACCACCAAAGTATGCTTGCACAAATACATGGGTGAGATGTCTTAGCTGAATATTAGTAGGACAAGGGTATAAACCCCACCCCCTCGGTTCAACCCACGGGGATGATGAAGCTAACCGGAGTGGAGAGGCATCTCAGGGACCTCGGCGCCAAGACCCCTCAAACCCCTCAATTCCCAACACACAACCTTGGCCTCAGTATCTGGCATCTAAAATCCTATGCCTTTCGGCCTCGAGGGACAACACTTCGTAGTTGGAAGCCATCAGAGTTAGAGGTCAAGTTTCCAGTTTGAAATTACAAGCAAACACACAAGGACAACAAAAAAGCATACATAAAAGCAAAACAAAGAGATTTTTCATTTCAAAAGGAAAAGGGGCTTTGTGTCCCCTAGGCTACAAAAAAGAAAAAAGAAAGTACAACAGGAATGAAAACCTAAATCTAAGCGGCTGAAGGAGGAGGGATGAACACTTCACCATCGGCGTCTCTAGTGGCATCCCCAAAAATTTCTTCAATGCTAGGGGAGTCTGTGTTTGGGGTGTCAGTTGGAGGAATAGGAGCAAGAGGATCCATGGACAAGGCATCATCGGCCGGGACTGAGGCTGCAGCCTCAGAGTCCGCTGCAACGTTACTGGCTTCTACGACTTCTTCGGCAGCAACCTCTACTACAGCCCTGAGCATCTCATCTGACGGTGCATATTCGTGCATCTAGAACAAATGGGAGTCAAGAGGAACCCCTGCTGCTCGAAGTGACTCGTCACAGCCCTTCTTGAAGAACTCCTTTTTGTTTTCCTTAAGGGCAATGAGGACGTCGTCAATACACTCATCACGAATCTGTTCCTTTGACCTCTTGGCCGTCTCTTCCTTGGCCCTGATCCTATCTAACTCTTAGGTAAGGGCCGAGCATTTCTGCTCCAACTCCTCCACCTTGGCCTCTGCTGAAGATAGCCGTTGCGTTGCCTCGGTGATCTCCCTCTCGACGTCGCCAAGGACCGTACTCAGTTTTTCGGCACTGACCCTTGCTGACTCCCCATCCTTCAACAACTGCTCAATTTGGGTCATCTGGGAAGATAACGTGATGTCCCTAGCGGCCACATCCTCCTTGGTAGCAGCAAGGGCCATCTCGGCTTCAGTTTTTTCCCTCTCGGCTTGCTGAAGATTTTGCCTTTGAGCATGATAGCGTGCATCAATAACCGATATTTGCTGGGAGGCCTATTGTAAAAGAAGGCGAAAAAGTCACACCAAGGTAGTGAAGGTTGAACTTAAATCTAATAGGGTAATAATTGAACTTACCACCAAGGAGTTCTAAATAATTGAGCAGGAGAGATTGTTGGTCAACCGGGCCCGGTGCACCTCCATATCAGCACCAAAGTGAAGAGTCTTACTTACGACATAGGCCACGTGAGGATCATTGACAATTGAATCGTTCACCCTGATTACTCTATTGTTTCGATCCCGGGCCCGAGGGCATCATTCCTCAACGACAGATGGTGGCGGAGGAGGAAGAGGTTTTGTTGTTGTTGTTGCTACGATGGAAGGCCCCTGCCTCGGCCTAGCTCATCATGTCTTTGCTTTGTCCTCCTCTGCAGAGTCCCGGTTATGAACTTGGCCCCGGTCAGAGGGCCTTAGTGGTATAGGAGGAGGAGAAGGGGCGTTGATGTTGACCCTTGGGTGGGGTGAAGGGAGTTGCTAGAGGACCCCTTGCCCCTTAAGGCGATCCTCATATTCAAAAAATTGAGATCGATACGAGGCTGGCAGGACATTGCTACTTCTAGCGTGTCCTCCTTGTCCAAGTTCTGAAGAATGTTAAAATCTGACCAAGTATCCCTCCCAGAGGTACTGGCCTCGACCTGTACTATGGTGGCTGGCTCCCTAATTTCGGCCTCTTATTCTTCACCGTTCTCGGAGACCCCTTCTACCTCGGCCTCAATGGCCCTATCAGGATCTCCCTCTAAGTCTTGCTCTAAATCCTCCCTCGAGTTTTGCTGAAAGAGTTCTGACCACCTTGAGGGGTCGTAGGGTTGGGGGATTTGAGAAAATTTCTTATATCTAGGGGTATAGCCCAAGAGTATGTGACTTACTCAGCCGAATCCGTCACCAATATATCCTCAAACAGTGGCAAGATCGTCAAAATTCACCAAGTGTTGAGGTAGCGGAGCAGCTTCTCAGGAGTAAATATGTGCACAAAAGAAAGAAGAACGTCAATCGTCAACACTTGGTAAAAATTAATGTTAGAAAGCTAAAAAGCAAAGAAGGGAGGGAGAAGTCGATGTACTTGTTCTTCGCCACTCTTTAGGGCAGGACAAGTCGTCGTACTCGGGGTCGACTCCCCTCTCCCAAGCACTGTTGAAGACCAGCAGTTCGTCTTTGTATCCCTTGTCAGAATCAGGGAGATGAGTAACAAGATATATAGAGGTGTCCCGGGCTTTGAGATAGAAGGTTTATTGGGGCATCACTCTCAACAAGGAATAGCAGAAGAGGATATCCTCGAGGCCTAGGTTGACCCCGAGGCGCCTGTTGAGCTCCACCACCCCCATGATTATTCTAAAGGTATTGAGGACACACTGTCCTGGAAAGAGGCAAAACCTAGATAGGAATTGGAGAAGCAATGGATGGAGGGGGAATCTGATCCCACCCTCCATAATTGCCTTGGTGTAAAAAGGCATAACACCCTCGGAGTCGACGTTATGGCTATGACAAGCTGGGTCAAAATCGTCAACGCCGACACTACGAGGGATGTCATAATAAGCTTTGAAGTTGGTTATTTGTTGGGAGCCCTTCACTGTCCATTTCCTCAGCCTAGGGGTCCCATCCTCTTGGACCTCGGTGACAGGGCAATGGCTCATCGCCATGGTACACAGAGAGAAAAAAGAAGGGTCTTGGGAGATGTTCTCTAAAAAGTGTTCTTTTATAAGAAGCACTACCAGAAACTCAAAACAACAAGGGAAGACAAAGGGGTCTAGGAAGGTGACCAGTCGCCAAAAAAAACAAAAAGAAATGAAGTCGAAAAGATGGAGGACCGCTGAAAATACAAAAATGAAAGAAAGGAAGAAATGAGAAGTACTCACCGAAGAAAAGAAGAAATGAATGAACTGAGAAGGCTGATAAGGGTTGTCTTCTTCAAAACAGAGATGGCAATCTTTTTATTTTTAGGCAAAGGAGAAAATGACTCTGACGATTCTTCGGCGAAAGGGTTCTCTGGATAAACAACAAAAGGACTTTGGTGAAAATCTCTAGTGAAAGTTTGAGCTTTTAGATAGCAAGAATCGCAAAAGTAAGGCAAGGGAGTAGGGGCTCTATTTATATAGGCCCTGCCCCCATTGTTGTGCATGAAACACAAGGATGGGCGCATTCAATGCGCATGATCTCCTAAGGCGGGAAAACGGCTGGAGCACTGACGAGACGATTGAGCCCTTTCACCTTCTGGCGACATGTGTCCTTCCCATACGAAGATCAAAGGGCTGAGGGCAGTTGATGAGACACTTCTAAGATGGAGTGGATGACCAACACGTGTCCTCGGCATATTTTTGTTCTAACAAGTGCCGAGGACACGTCTTTTGCCCCTGGTTGAAACACGTGTTCTTCTCAACTTTGATGGCATGTGTTGCTCTTCTCCAAGTGCTCATGCTCGGCGCCGAGGTGCTCCTCCTCCCTATGACAGACCTGTGCCCTCAGCTCCAAGGGTGCCTCCGTTCCGAGGGAAGCTATGTGCCCTCGGCCCCGAGGGTGCTCACCAAAATTCTGATCTGGTCACGTGTCCTCGAATTTTGGAGAGGCTACTGATTGACAACTGAACAGTCTAAACTAGACTAGGAAGCATGAGGGTGCTCTTCACGATAAAAGTCAAAATGAAAAAATGAACTAGATACTCAACCAGAGAGAGTCAGATGTGTGACATAAAGTACAAGATGAGAGGTAGATAGACATAAATATCCCTGCTGACATACGACTGTTTCAGACAAACATTTAATGAATCCTCATATAATGTGACATCTATAGTGGCTTTGGGATCCGAGGAGGAGGAGCATTAAATGATCCAGGGCCTGTGCATTTAATGTCCCTACCTTGGAGAAAGAGCATTAAGTGCTCGACGTCCTGACCAATTAATATTGGGGCATCCCCCATGCAAAATAGAAGGCACACTGTCCCATTTCTAGACGCTATCTATTGTCTAGACCATCAGTAATGATGAGTCTTTGAAGGTATAAATAGTACTCAAAAACACATTGCAAAGGTACGTAAATTCACCCCCCAAAAAGCAATACGGTGTTTTCTTCTTATCATCTCTCAGAAAACTGACTTGATCGTCGTAGGGGATACATCGAAAAACACTCTGACCTCCTAACTTGTTTTTCTGTGTGCCAGGAGCATCCTGCGACCCACCGGGACCGGTTGGATAGCCCCTGGAGTAATTCATCACCACTCCTTAGGCCCCCTTTGGCCCTCTCAACTCATTCCTCACTGTGGGATCCACCATCTCGATGAACTCGAGTTTACCATGGGAGAGATCTGTTCCCATTTCATCTATTGTGCGAAAATCACTGCGCACAAGCACCAAAAAAAAAAGAAGAAGAAATTAAACTAAGCCAACCTTAACCAAATAAAGGATTTATCACTAAAATGAAGTATACATGGAGACTAAAACAGCAGGCCTGTGTAAACAGAGAAATATGGACCCATGAGGTTGAAGAGGGTCTATAGAATTACAGGGAAAATGGGTGGTTTATTTGAGAGATATGTTTGACTATGCATCCGTTTTCTCCTCCTTACAAGGAGACACCATGCATTTCAACGGTGTGAATTCTTGATAAGCTATTGTTGTGTGTTTGGAAGTAACTGTTTGGTTGCATTCCCATATGTTTAATTTGAAGTGCATTTCAAAAAGATTAGAAGAATGGATTGAATTTAATGTAAGTGAGAGATTATAGGTGTGCGAGTCTCATATGTTTGCTATGGGGATTTTTTAATTTGAGCCTTTAACATTATAAAATTAATAAGGAGAAGGTGAAATGTGCTATATTTGAGGAGTTAAAAAATTATATGCTGCCTATAGCGGGTTGGAGTAAATTTAAGAACACTTCCTCCCCCCACCAAAAAAAAGTGCTTTTTGTAAAAAATAAATAAATAAGAACACCTCCTTTGGGAAAATGTCTCATTGAAGTAATTAAAGAATATTGGTCATCAATAAGTATTTATAAAGTAATAAAATATTACTAAAACATCTATTGTTATCTGTTTTTATGTTTTATAAGGACAATTTAGTTAATCAAAAGTTTTTCACATGTATTGAAAAAATTTTGAAATTATTTTCAAACAAATAATCATTTAAAGTGTACCTAATGCAAATATTTCTCATAATTTATAAACAACAAAGAATTGTTAGGACTTGACTTCAAAATCTCTCGATAATAAATGTCAATCTTGTTCTAGTTGGTGTTATTCGCCTCTGATTAGAAAAGAAGAGAGCTAACGAAAAACAAAAGAATGTGAAAGAGATGAAATGAATAGTATCTATTCACAACATACTCCATCAGTGATATCAAGTAATATAGACTATCTTATACATCACAAGAAAGTTAATTCTTACCTAAATCTAGGTTTAGCTTAGACAAGATATAAAATCAAAAAAGCCAATCTTACTTTCTTGCAAACCCAATTTGTATATGATTTCTTCCCAAAATAGTATGATGACCTTTATTACATTATTTTATATTTTAGAAAAAATTTCTTAGGGATATTAGGAGGAAAATCCAATCATTGTTCAAAAGGACCATAGGAATTCTTGTGGTAATAGAAAAAATGTTCATAGCAACAACAATAACAAAGGAAAACATAAGTAGTTTGGACTTACACTAATGAGCAATAGTAAAAATTCTAAGATTTGACTTTGATACAAAAGGAGGTATGATATCAAAATCTATAATTTTTGTAAGCTAAGATGTAACTTGGGGTGATGTTGAAAAAACCCATTTATTACAATTCCCCAAAAGTCCTCAGTTCCAACAACCTCTTACATTTGGAGAAAATATTAAAATTGATCTATATCATCTATATATTGTGACCATCCAATAAAAAAATAGTTGAATTGAAAAAATTTAAATCTCATCTCTTTCCCCCACCTGTTTCTCAAGAAAATATTTATTATAACGGTGATACCACGTTACAAGGTAATGTGGTATCACCGACTAATAATACTAAAATAAATAAACAGATGACCCTATAAAAATCAATAACTAATCTGTTATGTAAACAAATAACTTTCCACCCTTCTGCCATGTAAGTCCAAATTGGGTTTATCTTTTTTATTTGAGATTTTATTATTAATTGGTGATACCATATCATCAATGGTGATATAATATCACCAATGCATTCAATATTTACTCCTGTTTCTCAAACCCACCACTAAAACATAAACAACAAGTACCCTTCATTCCTCAGTCCACTCGACTCCTTCATAGCCAACATAAACCATTACTAGGCTGCCCCACAATCCCTCAAGTCCCGCCTAAAAAATGGTGAGACCCTTTACGGGCTCTTCCTCAACTTTTCCCCCAACACTCGTCGAGATCACTTGTTGGCCTAGCTTGTTACCAGTTCATCGTCTTCAACATGTAACACGATAATGGTGGCATCTTTGACATCCTATTGTGCCACAAAGCTCTTGCCGCTACCTGAACTCCGACCATCCTCCACTTCCTCGAGTCCTTTCCCACATGTGCGAAAACAGCACGGGATTCGGCCCCCAGGGCATCACATATCAGTTGAAGATGACAATTTTGGGTTACCATGGCCATTCTTGGGGAGAGGATGAGGTGGGCATATCTTGAAAGACAGAGAGAGGAGCACAAACGCTTTTAAGACATAGGCTCAAAGAAAAGCAACAACATAGAATATAAAGCGATTCAAGTTTCCAAATTTCCATAAGCAACTGATATATTTATTATTATTCAATCTTTTGAATATTTAATTATTTATTGTAGAATTTGTGGGGTCTAACAATTTAGAAGGCTAAACTTGATTTTAGATTATTATTAAAAAAAGATTAAACATTAATGAATGATAAGAATTTAATATTTTTATTGTTGGAGGATACAGTTAAAAAAATATATTTTACAGGTATTCTACTATTTTAAAATAGTATGTGATGGATCATTGTGTTGATATTGGCTTTGATCCATCTACTAAAAAGTACAAATTTGTAAGAGTACACAAGGATTTTCTGGCAAGCAATGTTTTCAAGTTTGAGATCATTACACTTGCAGCAGGTCCATGGAGACAGGCAATATATGTGTACAAGTATTATTATTATATGTAAAGATTTGATGATACATAAAATAATCTTGTGCAAGATCAACAGTCGAGTGTATGATAAAATATAATTAATGGACAATTAATAGAGCAATCAATAACAATAATGTAAATATCAGATTAATATACAAATATATAGTGGTTTAGTCCAAGTGACCTAATCCACTCCGAGAAACGACAACGGTGGCGGGGGAACCTTTATTGATAAAATAGTAGGTGAGAGAGAGAAAGAACAATGATTAGCTTCAAGAGAGATACAATAACTAGGAGAGAGAAAAGCTATGTGAAGATGTGTAGATAGATGTGTCCTCTCATGTAGATAGAGTTTACAATTTATAGGCACACAACATTTGTTAAGGCGGTGACGTGGGGGTAAATGTATTAGCTCTTCAGGGAGGATAACTACAAAATGTAAGTATAATTAAAAATTATCTTAATCTTCGAGAGCAGCTATCCCGATAATTATTCTCCATTTGCGCTAATCCGTCTGGACTCCTTGAACTCTGGACTGGGCCGAATCTATGATTGAGCTTGACCCACCTTGTAGCTGATTTGAGCCTGTCCCATTAATTAGGCCTGGCCCTATGTAAATGTTTCAAATATAGGTTCGCAGATGGAGTCAACCAGAACGGAGTCAATAAATATATTTATTTCTTAATCGGTTTTGTCCAACTTTTAAGCTTAGTTGCACCATTGTCAGGATTGAAATCTTTTGATCAGTTAAAATGGAAGAAAGGATAATGAGGATCAAATCCACGACCACAAGCACGGGGGATAGGTGTGTTCAACTGATAGTTAGGGTTAGAAGTGGCTACTTCCGCTAACCGATCCGATTATACTCAGAAGTAGAAGAAAAAAATCAAGTCCAACCGAATTACAATATCAACCGAACCGATAGTCGACCTTGAATGTTGGTCGATTTATGGGTCGGCTTAGGTGTGGGCTTAAATTCTACTGTAGACCTAAAATTCGTTTAGCCCAAGCCTAGTTAATTTGTCTAGCAGGTGTATAAATTTAAATTGGATCCAAAACATCCTTTTCAAGCCAAGAATTAAATTCAAAAAATATATTCAAAAAATGTATATAAGAAATTAGAGAGCAAGGAAAAAAAAGAAAAATAACGAAAAAAAGAAAAAAAAATTGATGGCAGTGAGTTTAAGACCAAAAAAAAATAAATGTATTCAGAAAATGTGTATAAGAAATTAGAGAGTAAGGAGGAAAAAGAAAAAAAAATTTGATTACAATGAGTTTCAAGCACAAAAAGAAAAACTCACTGCTTTTGAGCAATGAGTTTCAAAACCAAAAAAAAGAAATGTATTTAGAGAGATGGATAATCAGAGATAATGAAAGAGATATTTACTAGTCAAAGAAAAAATGGTTGAGATCTGCTCGATATGGTTGATATCTAAATTTACTCAATAGTTGATGGCACCATTTGACCTTGAGTCTTCAGATCCACTTGATAGGGTTGAGTTGTTCTACTTGATCATTGATGTCATTATGTGGTTGACTGGTGGATCCATGGATGAAGAATTTATTTTTTTGGTCAGTCATGGATGAAGAATAGAAGAAGAAAAAGAAGGATTTTTTTGGTTTGAAAAAAGAGAAGAGAGAAGCAGCGGAAGAGAGAATGAGATAGTGGCAGTCTAGGTTAGGTTGTATATATTTATATTATATTATTATTGTATATTATTCGGGCAGGTCGGTTATTTCGGGTTTTGGACTTGAGGTATCCGCAAACCGAACCGATTTTATTGGTTAATCTATATTTTATTCTGAAACCGACCTGATATAAGTATTATCCGCCAATTTTCGGTTCAAAAGGGTCTGTTTAAGTTCGATTTGTCAAGTTATCGGATATTTTTCACAGCCCTACGGGGTGATGCAACCAGTTGCCATTGGGTCACCACATGAGTTTAGATCCAAATCATAACCAACCATCCCAATAGATTCAGCCTGCCACTAATAAGCTCTCAAAGAGTAGTAAGTCACTAAGCTTAAACTTGAGCATATGTGATATGACTTTATTAAACGAGAACTTTAAAGCGAGACCAACCCAATACAGTGACGTTAGCAAGGGTTTTTGAACTGTAACATGAAAAAAATACATCATGCTTTGACAAAATAGTAACATTTAAGGTCCTTCAAAAGTCAGTACACTAAATTAGACTTAATGATCAACAAGTACATAGTGAAAAAGTGTTTTGTAAAAAAGTCCACTTATAATATAAAAAGACTTGAATACCCTTTTATTGTATATCAGTTTCCTAAAAAAAAAAATTTGGAAAAAAAATTCCATATAAAATTATCTCTATAGTGGTCGGTCTGTATCTCTAGCACGACCCTTCATCTTCGGAATACACTCAGCAAAAATGGTTCATCTTTCTCTCTCTGAAGACGATTCAACCGGTGTTCTTCCTCTGAAAATGGGGTTTGAAATTCAAGCAACAATCACAACTCATGTAGTATTGCTTCATCTCACTCTGTGAACCCCATTTTTATTTTCTTGTTCTGATTTTGGGTGATACTACATTGATCGTCAGTATTCAACTGGAAAAAATTAATGAGGGCAGATTTTGGGTCTACAATCTCATCAGTAAACAATGATTTTGTTTTCGTTTTTCTTGTCTTTGTGATGCTTCTAACATCATTGAACATTATTTTGCAATTGTTGATTTTTATTTTATTTTTTGTTTTTTTTATTTGATTTGGGCAAATCAAATTTTTTTGAAAATCTGATTGTGGATGTAAAATTAATAGAAACAATGGAATTGCATTAAAAAAAAGTATATTGTGCCATTGTACTGATAAATATAATTGTTTAATAGTGTCATTGTACTAATACACTTTTGATTTTAGTTAAAAACCCATAATCGTTTAATCTTTAAACCCTAGTTTGTAGTTGGTTTTTGTTTTTGTTTTTGTGGTGGATATATCGATTTTTTTTGTTGGGTATTTGGTATTTCGAACCCCAGAAACAATTGTTGATACACTTTTTAATTTTTGTTTGACAATTGAAATAGTGCAATTGTTTAACCCTAATGTGCATATTGTTCTCTCTGTGTTTTTTGGTTGGTACTTTAGTTTTTCTAGCTAATTGATGATTCTCAATTGGTTGAACAGGAGTTTCAATATTTTTTAGTGCATTGTTGCTTCTCATTTAGTGGTTGGATTTTTTGTGCTTTTTTGTTTTGGGTATTCATAAAAATTTGGTGATTGTGGATGTAAAATTAGATGTAAAATGGACTTTCACTCTATATTGATATGTTTTTAGGTTGTTAAGGCATTGACACTCAATTTCCTGTATTGCAACACTGTATTTAAACATTGTGCTGCATCACTGTATTGCTACACCATGCTGATACACTTTCAATATAATTGTTTCTTTTTTGTTGATCTTCAATATAATTGTTTAATAGCAACTATGTTGACATACTTTCAAACCAAAAATCTTGAGTATTTTGACAAGCTACCTGATTTACAATGAAAACTTTGTTATTGCACTTTGAATGCATGTTGCCTGATAACATGTGTATTTTTCATTTAATACATCTCCCTAGACACACGATAAAGTGTTACCAATCATATTATGTGAAACAAGTCTACAAAAAAGGGCGAACTCGTAAGTAATCAATCTTGAAATGTTATTTTACACTTAAGAATATGTTGAATCATATTAACTAGAAAAGTAATGTAGGGTTGATTGCAGTGTGTTTGTTTGTTACATAATGAAAAAGCTTACAAAAGGTGAAGAAATAGAAGAGAAGTTAGACGACAAAACAATTGAAAGATTTTTGAGCCAAAATTGTTTCACTTTTCTTGAACCATCCAAATTCTTGGACTAAAGCAGATTTCAAAATATGACAGGAATTGAAGAACACGTTTGTGGATAAATGACTGACTATTCCGTATGTATTTTTAATTTTTTAGTTGAACATTATTGAATTATAAATTATGGATTTTAAGATTCCAGAATGGTTTTTTTTTTTCGATTTTGACCATTTAGTTATTTAGACAGATTGTTCAAGATTTCATAATGTGACCATAGTTCGGCAACAAACATAGTGTAGCAGGTCATCCAATATATTTTCAAAAGTGTAATAGTAAAATATTACATCTTTATATTTATGAATGAATCAGGTGAAATCCTTTTCAAATGCAACACAGGTGCATTTTTAGTGTATCTAGTTGCTGTTAACAATGTAACAAACACACACACACACACACACACATATTCATATAGTGAAACAATTTTCAATTAAAATGTATGTGCTCACATGGTAGTAATAATCAACAAATTCGTCCATATTCCATTCACTCTTGTGTATTGTCGAAACAACATGTGAACCAAAGATCCCATTTATCTCTCATTGATAACATGAACACGTGTCATTCACAATATCAACGGACAATGAAGGATATGGTATGACTTCGTACACTTCATTATTCGAAACCCGTATAGACCAAGACCTCCTTTCTTCGAAAACAGCTTGCAATCTGGTTACCATATTAGAACACAAATTCTCATTCCAGTTGGAACCAAACATGAAAACTGTGAAGATAAAATATAAAAAAATGGTAATGTCTACGCATTGGTGGGTAACCAACAAAAACAGATAATATCTCACAAAAACACCATCCATTGTCGTGCTTCTAGATCAAATATGAAAACTTTGAAAAAAAAAACCTCGAAAATAAGTAATAGTATTATAAATGAAAAAATTAAAAAAAAAATTGAATGAAGGCATAAATTCAAACCTGATAATGTCTGAATGTAGGAGAATAATAAGGATGTTGTGTTTTGAGCTTTTCCAAATGATAATAACTAGTATTTTGGAGAAGAATAAGAGAGATATTTTAATGGCAATGACAATGACAAAAAAATTCCAAATTCCAGAGATATACATAATCAACATTAGATGAAAATGTTGTGATAATTTGCCTTATGAATTATATTGGGAAATGCTTAATACATTAAAACAAAATCAAAAATCAAATTAACTGTCAAAACAAATATGTATGATTTAAGGGAGGGAAAATATGTCAAAAAAAACACAAAAAGTCAAATTGTGTACTTATACATAATTAAGCTCTAAAAAAAGGACTTAGTGAACAAACATTAAGAATTATGTAATTTTTAACCAATAACTCTAATTTTGTGTAACCTTTATAATTTTTCGTAACATTTAATACCATATTTGGAGGTTAACGATTGACCTAATGACCACACTCCCGTTGTTGAACTTCGAACCTTGTTGTTCCCCTCCTTGTAATAGTGTCTGACCCAACAAAAAAAAAAGGTACAAATGTTTAAACGGATATGCCACAAAATTAGCAAAAATTTGACCAAGGTCTTTATTGTTATTGTTACACTAAGAGCAACTCTAACAATGCTATATAAAATAGCTACTCAAAATATATTTAAATATTATATTATCTATTTTAACTAACCATTTTTTCAAATTCACTCCAACCACACTATCTATTTTATCTAACCACTTCAACTAACTTTCAATAATAAAATTCAAAAAATAACAATTCAACTATACATTGTATAAATTTAATCAATTATGTGCTACAAGAGTAAATATCATAAAAGATGGGCTACAAGATTAAATATCATAAAATACTTGGGGGGTTTTGCTGGATTTTTAGATTTTTTTGGGGGGTTTGTTAAATTTTTGGAGAGGTTTTACTAGATTTTGAGGGAGGTTTTACTGGATTTTTGGGGGGTTTTGTTGTATATTCAAGTCTTTGAGACATTATTCTGGTTTATCGCGACTTAGCTGACCCGTGTTCGTTTCAAATCCAGAAAGATCTACAAGCAAGAGGCCCTCTTTTTCCTGCGTCGACTTAAGATCGAAGGAATATAAATATTTCATACCCTTAAGGCGGTGCAGTGTTGCCAACTGATTGAAAGTCCCATGCCTTCCTTCATTAAGATGCTATTGAGGAATCACATGAGCAAAAATATTATTTGGTGGAATTCGACCCATTCCACTTTGGAGGTAGTCCAATGGGTTATGTTTTTGTTTTTTTGTGTCTCCACCACCAGGTTCTCAATACTACCTCATTTCTTGATCTTCTCATACAAAGCTCATCGATAAAAATACAGATGGTAAAATCTCCAAATTCATACGAACCCAAAAATGATCTAACAGATCAATGGATCAAACAAATCCTAACTATTTCAAATCCACAAACGCCAGATGAAGACGATTGGTTGAAGTCGAACACGATATGTGATGAGGACGATGCTGCGAAGACTATGCTGGATGTACACTGGATAGCTAGCCTTCTTCTCTTGCCAGATCTAGCGAGCCTATTTAGGAAAATGGGTAATATCGAGTGATATAGCTAGCCGATAGAAGCCGAAAATTATTGACTAGCTATCTAAAATAGCTAACAAGCCCCTTTTAGCTATTGACAAGGCAAATTGTTAGAACCTTTACTTAGAGGGATGTTCTAAGACATAATGGATCAATTTGGAGCTGATATTTTTTGGTAAAAAATTGTAGTTTGAAAATTTTCACAAAAAAATCAGAGTTAAAAAAGTCTTCCAAAATTGTTTGGGGTGATCGTTAAAAAAGCTGAAAAAAAATCTATTTGGAGTCTAAAAAGTCGTTGCATAAGCTAGTCCAGAAATCAAATCCATTTGGATGTGATTTATTTTACTCCAAAGCCTATAAAATTAACCTATTTTAGCCAGCTCTAAATAGACACAATACATAAATTCATGGTCATTTATGAGTTTTTGTATTGGGAATAGAAATAACATTTCGCTTATTAAGAATGATTTTTTATTGTATAACTTCTTTTCTGTCTATGGGTTTCAATTAGTGGGGAGTCTTCCCTTTCTATACCTCGTTGAGTCAGTCCACAACAGAACCAACACGAAGTTGATGAGTATATCCTTCCAAGGTTTAGATGAGTTGGCAAAAAAGTACAAAGATCAATTTCTTTTCATTAAATGTACACTATAAAGAAGGGCAAGGTTCGAACATGTTATATAGATAGTCGTAGATCACTAATGCTATTGGGATATAATCGAAATACATAATTTGAGGACATAATGAGTTGTCACCAATGAAATGATAGTGAAATGCATTTAATGATGGGTCCCATTGTAGCATTAATAAATTTATTATCATATCATTGGTGACAAACTCATTATGTTCTTAAATTATATTCATAAATTTTGCCCCAATAGCATTGTTCGTCGTAGATAACACTTCGACACTTTTAAACCGCAATTTTGATCTAGAGCCCAATTATTTTGCAACTATCCTTTGGAAGATTGGCAATTGGAAACTTCTACGCAAACTTTCCATATGTCCCTTCAATTGAGGCCAACACTGTCTCTATCTCTCCTTTTAAGAACCCCATGAAAGCCCAACAATAGTTTTATCCGGACCAAAAGTACCAACTAAGCCTCCACCATGTAACTCCGAGGTGAGCAGAGTCAGGAATTTGTTCAAGGATGGACACATTTTAATTATATCAGTTTTAATTTGTCTAATAATAAATAAAAATAATGTGGTACCTTTGTCTTTTATATATCATATTTATACTTAAAGATTCAGTAAATATTAAAAAGTCAAAAGTCAACATACATTATCTATACAAATAAAAAATAATAAAAAAAATAATTATGACCCTTTAAAAAATAGGCTAATTACATTGTTTTGTGAGTAGACTAACTTCTTTTTTTTATGCAGATTTTAAGAAGTTTGTCTTAAGTGGAGTGGAGTGGACTCTTGAGTTTTTTTAGTCTAGGATTCTTTAGAAATCGGTACACCTAATTAGACTTAATTGTAAAAAAGTACATAGAACAAAATGTGAGTTAAAAAGACATAAATACCTATTTTAGGGTTATTTAATTCAAAATCTATTATCTTTAATACACCTTGATTCATGTGTGTTTGTTAATATATATAAATTTAGATAAATCTTTTATTTAAATTTTGAATTATCTTTAAAACACCTTAATTCATGCGTTTTTTTTAAAAGTGATTTTGTTTTCAAATTATATTTAATGCACCTTGATTCAAGTGTTTTTTTTTTTGGGAAAATAGTTTTTTTTTTAAATTAGTTTAATATCCGAATAATGTAATACTGTAACAAAGACAGTATAACAAATAAACTGTAACAAAAACAGTATTCAGTAGTTTTGTGTATGTGGTAACAAATTCAAAACGGAGATGGACTATTTTGAATGAAATTATGTGAAACTATATTTTTGACAAAATGTAATAGTACAATATTTTGTATAAATTGCTTGTTACACTATTATTATTATATTGTTACACGGTTACACTTTTATTGTTACATTGTTATTGTTATACTGTTATACTTTTATAGTTACACTGTTATTGTTGCACTATTACACTATTCGGATATTAAATTAATTTAAAAATAAAACCACTTTCTAAAAAAATAATTGCATGAATTAAGGTACATTAAAAGATAATTCAAAATTTAGATAAGAGATTTAACAACAAGTATATACATACATACATATATAAGTATTTATATATATATATATATATATATATATATATATATATATGTATTTATGTATATATAAAGAAATATATTTATGTATATATTCTTGTTTGAATTTCAAAATTTGTATTCATGTATATATGTATATATATATATGTATTAAAGTTCTCCCATAAAACTAGAAGATGTTTAATACACCACTTTCCAAAGAAAAGTGGTGCATTAAATACACATGGATTAATGGAGGGCAAAAATGTTACAATAAAAATAAATAAATTCAAATTATGTACTTTGATACAAATAAGTATCAAAATTAAGTACTTAATAACTCTACATTTTTAGTGTGTATTTTTTGTCAAATAAGTCTAATTTGGTATACCCCTTAAAATTTACCCCTTTTTTATTTCATTTGGGTCCGTGCAAATTCGGTTTGTGTGTGATGCAATAACAAAGCTAAAATTTATTATTGTGTTGGGCTTCATTTAGGTGGCTTGATTGGAGAGAGACTATTAATATCTTTGGACATTACTTAACTTGAACTATTTTTAAGAGCTCTCTGTTTTTAAATGACCCATCGCCATCTTTTTTTGGCTCTCTGTTTTCTAAACGACTCATCAATGTTTAATATTTATTGTTAAACTTTATTTTATTAAATTTGTATGCCAAAATAAAAAATAATAATAGCAAGTATAAAATATGTTTTGTTCTAAATGTTGTGTGCTGCTACTCCTTGGGTTTCTTATTATGATATGGTTGACTGCCATATAAATGTTTTGAAGNTATATATATATATATATATATATATATATATATATAGATAGATACATGTACATATACATATAGGAGATGTTTAATGTATCACTTTCCAAAAAAAAGTGGTGCATTAAATACACATAGATTAATGGAGGGCAAAAATGTCACAATAA
Organism: Ilex paraguariensis; assembly: GCA_963454935.2. Taxonomy (NCBI): domain Eukaryota; kingdom Viridiplantae; phylum Streptophyta; class Magnoliopsida; order Aquifoliales; family Aquifoliaceae; genus Ilex; species Ilex paraguariensis. The sequence goes on along the minus strand of CAUOFW020001724.1, from coordinate 5,273,904 downwards.
AAATAGATAAATTCAAATTATGTACTTGGATACAAATAAATATCAAAATTAAGTACTTAATAACCTTATATTTTTTAATTTGTACTTTTTACCAAATAAGTCTAATTTGGTGTACCCCTTATAATTTATCTTTTAGTCTAATAAACGATAGTTTAGACTAAAGAGGGGGTCCAATTTTATGTATATCTATCATGAGGCTGGCCCAATTGAACACAATCTTAAAAAAATTGCAAAACATATTTTGGTGAAAAAAAAAAAATTTAGGATGGGTTAAGGGCTCCTAGCCCCTTAATAGCTTTGCCACTCAGAATAGTGCACAATAATAACTATGTTATTATTCTTCTCACGGGAATCAAAAGAAAAAGAAAAAAAAAAGAGAGAGATAATATTACTAAGCTGCAATATTTTTGAACTTATTTATTAAAGTATGATAATTTTTAAAAACGGGATCAACAAATTTGTTTTTCCAATAATAGGGAATTCAAAAACCCCACTTTTAAACAAAGGATTCCAATTTCCTGAAAATGAGGTTTTTTTAATAAAATATTTTATATTTTTGAAAGCAAGCTTTTTTTTAGAGAAATGTGGTACGTAATATCGTTTTCTAATGTTCCGTTTGGTAGGATGGATAGAAAGTAAGAATAATGGAAAATAAGAGGGATACACTTTTTATCCTTTAAAGATGAAAAGTAGGAATGATACTCTTTCCTTCCTTTGTTTTTGGTTGGATGGATGGAAAATAAAAATGACTAATTTTTTTTAATTTTTTTTTTGTGCTGGTTAAGATTAGGTGACAATCAACTCGTGTCGTGCCAAATTCGTGATGAGTCATAAAATTATGAGCTTTTTATATTTTTTGTTCGCATGTCAANAATAAAATTCAAAAAATAACAATTCAACTATACATTGTATAAATTTAATCAATTATGTGCTACAAGAGTAAATATCATAAAAGATGGGCTACAAGATTAAATATCATAAAATACTTGGGGGGTTTTGCTGGATTTTTAGATTTTTTTGGGGGGTTTGTTAAATTTTTGGAGAGGTTTTACTAGATTTTGAGGGAGGTTTTACTGGATTTTTGGGGGGTTTTGTTGTATATTCAAGTCTTTGAGACATTATTCTGGTTTATCGCGACTTAGCTGACCCGTGTTCGTTTCAAATCCAGAAAGATCTACAAGCAAGAGGCCCTCTTTTTCCTGCGTCGACTTAAGATCGAAGGAATATAAATATTTCATACCCTTAAGGCGGTGCAGTGTTGCCAACTGATTGAAAGTCCCATGCCTTCCTTCATTAAGATGCTATTGAGGAATCACATGAGCAAAAATATTATTTGGTGGAATTCGACCCATTCCACTTTGGAGGTAGTCCAATGGGTTATGTTTTTGTTTTTTTGTGTCTCCACCACCAGGTTCTCAATACTACCTCATTTCTTGATCTTCTCATACAAAGCTCATCGATAAAAATACAGATGGTAAAATCTCCAAATTCATACGAACCCAAAAATGATCTAACAGATCAATGGATCAAACAAATCCTAACTATTTCAAATCCACAAACGCCAGATGAAGACGATTGGTTGAAGTCGAACACGATATGTGATGAGGACGATGCTGCGAAGACTATGCTGGATGTACACTGGATAGCTAGCCTTCTTCTCTTGCCAGATCTAGCGAGCCTATTTAGGAAAATGGGTAATATCGAGTGATATAGCTAGCCGATAGAAGCCGAAAATTATTGACTAGCTATCTAAAATAGCTAACAAGCCCCTTTTAGCTATTGACAAGGCAAATTGTTAGAACCTTTACTTAGAGGGATGTTCTAAGACATAATGGATCAATTTGGAGCTGATATTTTTTGGTAAAAAATTGTAGTTTGAAAATTTTCACAAAAAAATCAGAGTTAAAAAAGTCTTCCAAAATTGTTTGGGGTGATCGTTAAAAAAGCTGAAAAAAAATCTATTTGGAGTCTAAAAAGTCGTTGCATAAGCTAGTCCAGAAATCAAATCCATTTGGATGTGATTTATTTTACTCCAAAGCCTATAAAATTAACCTATTTTAGCCAGCTCTAAATAGACACAATACATAAATTCATGGTCATTTATGAGTTTTTGTATTGGGAATAGAAATAACATTTCGCTTATTAAGAATGATTTTTTATTGTATAACTTCTTTTCTGTCTATGGGTTTCAATTAGTGGGGAGTCTTCCCTTTCTATACCTCGTTGAGTCAGTCCACAACAGAACCAACACGAAGTTGATGAGTATATCCTTCCAAGGTTTAGATGAGTTGGCAAAAAAGTACAAAGATCAATTTCTTTTCATTAAATGTACACTATAAAGAAGGGCAAGGTTCGAACATGTTATATAGATAGTCGTAGATCACTAATGCTATTGGGATATAATCGAAATACATAATTTGAGGACATAATGAGTTGTCACCAATGAAATGATAGTGAAATGCATTTAATGATGGGTCCCATTGTAGCATTAATAAATTTATTATCATATCATTGGTGACAAACTCATTATGTTCTTAAATTATATTCATAAATTTTGCCCCAATAGCATTGTTCGTCGTAGATAACACTTCGACACTTTTAAACCGCAATTTTGATCTAGAGCCCAATTATTTTGCAACTATCCTTTGGAAGATTGGCAATTGGAAACTTCTACGCAAACTTTCCATATGTCCCTTCAATTGAGGCCAACACTGTCTCTATCTCTCCTTTTAAGAACCCCATGAAAGCCCAACAATAGTTTTATCCGGACCAAAAGTACCAACTAAGCCTCCACCATGTAACTCCGAGGTGAGCAGAGTCAGGAATTTGTTCAAGGATGGACACATTTTAATTATATCAGTTTTAATTTGTCTAATAATAAATAAAAATAATGTGGTACCTTTGTCTTTTATATATCATATTTATACTTAAAGATTCAGTAAATATTAAAAAGTCAAAAGTCAACATACATTATCTATACAAATAAAAAATAATAAAAAAAATAATTATGACCCTTTAAAAAATAGGCTAATTACATTGTTTTGTGAGTAGACTAACTTCTTTTTTTTATGCAGATTTTAAGAAGTTTGTCTTAAGTGGAGTGGAGTGGACTCTTGAGTTTTTTTAGTCTAGGATTCTTTAGAAATCGGTACACCTAATTAGACTTAATTGTAAAAAAGTACATAGAACAAAATGTGAGTTAAAAAGACATAAATACCTATTTTAGGGTTATTTAATTCAAAATCTATTATCTTTAATACACCTTGATTCATGTGTGTTTGTTAATATATATAAATTTAGATAAATCTTTTATTTAAATTTTGAATTATCTTTAAAACACCTTAATTCATGCGTTTTTTTTAAAAGTGATTTTGTTTTCAAATTATATTTAATGCACCTTGATTCAAGTGTTTTTTTTTTTGGGAAAATAGTTTTTTTTTTAAATTAGTTTAATATCCGAATAATGTAATACTGTAACAAAGACAGTATAACAAATAAACTGTAACAAAAACAGTATTCAGTAGTTTTGTGTATGTGGTAACAAATTCAAAACGGAGATGGACTATTTTGAATGAAATTATGTGAAACTATATTTTTGACAAAATGTAATAGTACAATATTTTGTATAAATTGCTTGTTACACTATTATTATTATATTGTTACACGGTTACACTTTTATTGTTACATTGTTATTGTTATACTGTTATACTTTTATAGTTACACTGTTATTGTTGCACTATTACACTATTCGGATATTAAATTAATTTAAAAATAAAACCACTTTCTAAAAAAATAATTGCATGAATTAAGGTACATTAAAAGATAATTCAAAATTTAGATAAGAGATTTAACAACAAGTATATACATACATACATATATAAGTATTTATATATATATATATATATATATATATATATATATATATGTATTTATGTATATATAAAGAAATATATTTATGTATATATTCTTGTTTGAATTTCAAAATTTGTATTCATGTATATATGTATATATATATATGTATTAAAGTTCTCCCATAAAACTAGAAGATGTTTAATACACCACTTTCCAAAGAAAAGTGGTGCATTAAATACACATGGATTAATGGAGGGCAAAAATGTTACAATAAAAATAAATAAATTCAAATTATGTACTTTGATACAAATAAGTATCAAAATTAAGTACTTAATAACTCTACATTTTTAGTGTGTATTTTTTGTCAAATAAGTCTAATTTGGTATACCCCTTAAAATTTACCCCTTTTTTATTTCATTTGGGTCCGTGCAAATTCGGTTTGTGTGTGATGCAATAACAAAGCTAAAATTTATTATTGTGTTGGGCTTCATTTAGGTGGCTTGATTGGAGAGAGACTATTAATATCTTTGGACATTACTTAACTTGAACTATTTTTAAGAGCTCTCTGTTTTTAAATGACCCATCGCCATCTTTTTTTGGCTCTCTGTTTTCTAAACGACTCATCAATGTTTAATATTTATTGTTAAACTTTATTTTATTAAATTTGTATGCCAAAATAAAAAATAATAATAGCAAGTATAAAATATGTTTTGTTCTAAATGTTGTGTGCTGCTACTCCTTGGGTTTCTTATTATGATATGGTTGACTGCCATATAAATGTTTTGAAGATATAATAAAGTACAAAGAGTTTCAAACCTCAAAACTTATAAAATAGTTCAAACGCCTTAGATCATTTCAAGATTGTCAATCCGACGAACCAAAAGCTTTCTCCAAGATGGGAAATTGTTTGACCTTTTTAAAAAAAAAAAATGGTGTCTTCAAGCAAGGCATTTCTAGAGTTGAATTTTGGAATTATTTTTGAATATAAATTTCTTTTACAGGCTATATATATTCTTTTGGAAGCCGATGGAATTTTAGATATCAAATTTTTTTTTTGACAACATTTGTAAACTTAGTTTTATTATATAAATGTTTGTATTTGTGGGTAGATTTTTGTTTGAGATATTTATTACATAGGTGAATTGAAAATTTGGTGATTGAGTTTGTAATTATATTGTGCTATTGTGTTGAATGATGGTAGTGGCGATGAATACATGATTCTTATAAATGAGAAATATTTTATTTATTGCTTAAAGATTATAAATTTTATTTGGTTTTAAGTATTTATTTTATTTTTTTGAGGTATTTGCATATGTAGTGTTGTTTTGGTGAGTTTTTTGTTCATTTTTATGAAAGTTCCAATAATATAAAAGGTATGGTCGATAATATATTTTAGGTCATTTTAAAAGAAAAACTAATATGAATATTTTCGGATAATTTATTTTTGAATTTGGGCAATTACTTGCGATTGTTGATCATTATTACATAGTGCCTTCAGGCACGGACAATGACAAGTAAAATAATATGACATTAGTAAATATGTTAAAAGACAATTTCAAAAATAATTATTGGTCATCTTAATTCTTCGAATTCATGTGAACCAGTTTGAAAAGAAGCAACAAATTTGTGGGCTAAACAAAAAAAAGCATTGTGATGAGAAACCTAATACGAAAGCCATCAAAGGAATATGGGATGCACAAGTAGTCTGAGATAAAAGGGATCAAGAATGATTTTTTGAACAAAAACTATCACACCTAACAAGAAACAAAACTAAATCAAAGCAGCTCCGCAGTTGCCAACATGGGAGGTTTAATTGAGAATAAAAAAGATCAAGCATCTAAACCTAAGTCAAACATAAAGAGCTGTGATACCACTATAGGGAGTTCTAGTATAGAGAACATGTTGTCAATTCATTCAGATATCTCATGGGGGCTGCAACACATCAACCTTATATATATGTTGTCGAACACTGGAGATATTTGACATAATTTTGATTTCCAACATTCCCCTATCATCACTACAATTAATGCTATTTGTTTTTGTGAGGAAGATCTCCCACTTGATTATCATGACCCCTACGATTCGGTTTCCAATGGGGATTCTAAGGGAAGAACCACGATAAACCACAAAATAAAAAAATGTTCAATGATAAGAAATTCCCATTGGTATTCAATTATCATAAGCAATTGATATTGACAAAGTCCACTTGTCATAGCCTAGAAACTAACAAAACAAAAAATGTTCAATGATAAGAAATTCTCATTGGTACTCAATTATCATAGGCCACTGACATGGCAAAGTCCAATTGCCATAGAATAAAAACCAACAAAAAAGACACATGTAACATTTAAGTCCTTTTTGTGTTAGCAAAACAACTATTTTTTGTCAAAAAATAGTGACAAATTCAATTATTATTTTAAAGAAGTGATTGATATGATTTTAGTATATCAATAATACACTCTTATATGCGCAGGTATATACTACTATAGATATGATCAAACTAAGAAGAAGAGAACACAAACAATAAGAAGGGACAACACAAACCAAATACCACTACAAAAGTATTCAAAAATGTTATCGCTAGCATTTGAGATCACTACTTAGGGTACACTTTTACTTGCTATTGTGTCTGCTGCACACAAACACAACCCTCATAAAATTGTTGAAAATCTCTTTGTTATTATTGATCTAAACAATTCTACTTTAAAATATTCGTACGAGAAATAAATCAATTGATTGAGAACTTAGAATCAAATGCAACCTGGTCCAACATCATCCATTTTAAGAACAAATAACCAAGATGATTTAACCCACATACAATCACACCACCCAAGAATGTTGCATAAAGCAACACTTCATGATTTTTGTAGTCACTTAAAAAGTAGCATGATTTAGTTGTAAGCCCTTAGAAAGTGGGGAACTCAAATCAAATAACATAATTGGTTAGCAACATTCATAAGTAAAAGTCTTTGGAATTTTCTCACATAACAATGAACATACAACCCTTAAATATAACAATTAGCGTAAAGCCTCCATTTGCAGCCTTCCTTTTGAAGTTTGATATGGTGGAGCCCCAACCCAACACCCATTGTTAGATTTTGCAAGGGAGATAAAGAGAAACATAAAAGTTAAAATTTTAAATCAAGGGAGTTCTAAGATAAAACTAGTGAAAGAAAACGTTAATAATATATATATATATATTAGGAGAGGGAGGGGGGACTTAAACCCTTAACCTCAAGAAGACAGAATCTTTATAAGGTAGGAGTACCATTAAATCAAAGGCCCGTTGGTGTTAATATAAAATATGAAAGCAATCAAATGCTTGAAAGTCTAGTAAGTAATGTCTACAATCAATGTAAATTAATATCAATTCCCAGGATTCATAACAATTGCTAAATGAAGAAATGAGTGGGGGGCAGTTGAAGAGACATAGCTTATGAAGACTTGATTGGCTAGATTCATTGTAACGCCCCAAAAACCCCCTTGGGTGACATTACATTCTAAAAACCATTCACCCCATGAGAGCATTACGTAAATTCATCACGACGAAAGTTCATTCATCAACCATTCATATTTTAACAAAATTTGGGCAGAGTCTCCTTTGTACGGGGAGCTTTACCCAAAACACAACCTGTACAATTATATTACAATTGACCACACCGGGTCCACATATGCATAACTATTGACCACACCGGGTCTATTTATCCATCATAAAATAAACTTTCATTCATCATATGTCATATCCACAATGCCATCCCAAAAGAATAGGCCAAGTATGACAAATATATTCCCAAAAGAATTAAATTACACTTGCAGTGAAATAACAAAATACTAGACTTTACATGATTTCAAAATAAACTCTCTAGTCTAGTACAAAAGAAATATAACTCTAGGCATCCAGTTCAGGACCCCCGTTCCCCTCTAGGGGAGCTTCCCCATGCACTGGTTCATCTACTTGTAACTCCTCCTCATAGACGAAATCTGAAAAGATATTATTTGTAGGGGATGAGCACTAAGCTCTGTAGCAACATTCCTTCCATACTCATACAAGGTTTAGAAAACAAGTAAAACAGTTCGGTCTTATTTTCCAAAATATCATATAACATTTGAAGTAAAACCGTGACATTTGAAACAGATCTCAAGTTTAAA